>JARLTB010000126.1:13795000-15277500 GCA_030141615.1 Unio pictorum
TTCAAACTTCGTTGACAAGTGTCCTCGTACAATTCATCCATGGTTTGCTGTAAGAGTGGGAATTTAGTATCAAGTTGAAGGTATGTTGGGCAACCATGAAAAAAGCTTACGTTAAATTACTGAACCTCGAAAGGGTCGAGCTTCGGGAAAATGTACCAGGTCAGTTGTTGATTGGCTTCGGTATTGAAGAAGTGCGAAAAATGTCATTTGTCCATTTCTGTCATTTCAAATATTGATGTTTACCTATATGCAATCTGATTGACATGTGAACCTGTATGCAGTTTGATTGACATGTGTACCTTGTACCTATATGCAGTTTGATTGACATGTGTACCTACATGCATTTGATTGACATGTGTACATATATGTAGTTTGATTGACATGTGTACATATATGTAGTTTGATTGACATGTGTACTTATATGCAGTTTGATTGACATGTGTACCTATATGTAGTTTGATTGACATGTGTACATATATGCAATTTGATTGACATGTGTACCTATATGCAGTTTGATGTTTACATATATGCATTCTGATTGACATGTCTATCTGTATGCAAATTGATTGACATGTGTACCTACATGCATTTGATTGACATGTGTACCAATATGCAGTTTGACATGTGTACAAAGTTCATTTAAAATACCTTGAAATTTTGAGAATAGAAAATGATTAGATAGACATTGATACCAGAGAACCTTTGAGGAAAAGATAAAAAAAATTGCTGTTGACTCTTTTTATGACCATTTAGATATATATATTTGTTAAACTTGGTAACTGGTGTTAAAGACTGTTTTTGACAATAAAGTTATGAAATTATACCTTAAATTAATTTCAATCCTATTTGTTTTAGTGCCTAATAAAATGAACCATGAAATAATGAAGAAACATTGGAAAGTTCTCAAAATTTATTTTCAAAACAAATGTTAATTGTGGTTAATGAATGTACATACATATATGACAACAGAATATATTATAACAACATCCTGAAAAAATATTTAAATAATAGACATAGTTTTCATAAAAGGTTATCAAAAAATCAATGAATAAATAACAAATTGGATTGTTTACATATAGGGAAAATATTCAGAAATAGAAAAATTTGAAAATGCATGGTTTTCAAGGGACAGCCTGCTTTTAATATTTGGTTGCCCATCAAATGTTTCTGGTTGCTCATTAAATTACTAAGTGCACCCAAAGATAACTGTGATCCATTCAAATCCTTCAGTTTATATATACACACAATTAGGAATGAGACATTATTATTATGGGCAGCTGTATGTACCCAGAGGACAAATTTAACTATCAAACTGTACAGTCTGCTGTATGTACCCAGAGAATAAATTTAACTATCAAACTGTACAGTCTGCTGTATGTACAGAGGATAAATTTAACTATCAAACTGTACAGTCTGTACCCAGAGTATAAATTTAACTATCAAACTTTACAGTCTGCTGTATGTACCCAGATGACAAATTTAACTATCAAACTGTACAGTCTGCTGTATATACCCAGAGGATAACTTTAACTATCAAACTTTACAGTCTGCTGTATGTACCCAGAGGATAAATTTAACAATGAAACTGTACAGTCTGTTGTATGTACCCAGAGGATAAATTTAACTATCAAACTGTACAGTCTGCTCTATGTACCTAGAGGAAAAAATTAACTATGAAATGTTTGTGGCTGGAAAATAACAAAAGAGTATTATAATATTTAACACTATCATTTAAAAATAAAATTTTGTTGCCTGACTGCAGTTTCACACTGTAACAAATGGTTGCCCTGCATTAACTTTTAGTTGTCCCATGCTCAAGGCAATTAATTTTTGTACACCATATAAACCAGTTTCTTCTGTGTTAATTACATTGTGTCTAATTAGAATCAACCAGTAAATTAACTAAAACAAATGTGGAAATGTATTCATGAATGCATTAAAAACATTTGGAAAAAAAGGGTTTCTTTTAAAATACATGGATATGAATATGCTGCATGACAAACTATACAGATGAAAGTATTTAAAATTCATACAGCTTGCCAGAAAATTTAAATGTCTTTATTTAAAATAATCATCTTAAAATATCTACTTAAAGTTTGTTTCTTGTGATTCATTTCTAACACAATATTTACAGCTTGCAGACCATGAGAAGAAATACACTTCTCCCTCGATAACTCACGCTCAACAGGATGCAAAAATACTGAATGCACCTTAAGCAAGGGTAAACATTACCAAGGAATCTCAGAACAATTAAGTGGATATCATTCCACTGGACATTGATACTTCTATGGAGGGGTGATGGCTGAATAGTTATTTTGTAAATTGCACTGGGAATAATTGTCAATAAAGAGCTTTCTCTAACAAAGTTGTCCGTTTTTTTTGTATCAATTAAAATTATATCCAAGTTACTCAGCCTTCAAAAGGTTGTTAACAACGTTACTCTAACAAGTTTCAACAACCATCATGTGCACACAAAAACATTGTGCATTACATTACTGCTTTTACTGTTACAGATTTAGAGCAAAATAGGATTCCATTTTTTTTAATAAAAACTAGGGATATTTATTTATTGAAACAGCCTTCAATGTTGAAATTCAATTTGTTCTATTAGTAAAATATTAAAGCATGATTTAACTTCAAGTAACAGTGAAACATCTTTTCATCCTCAACGTAATCTCGGTCTCAATTCAGGAATTTTAAGTATTTTAGAAAATATTGGAACTTGCTTCTCCATAACGAAATAAAACAAAGCTTTTATTCACAAAATATTTATTTTTATTCATAGTTGTCAATTAGTATGCTAATTTAAGGTAGTTTAATTATATTATGTGCATACCATTCATAACAGTGTTTGATTGATCAATTGAAAAGAGTTGAAGTAGCACATGACTGTCAGCTAGCTCTAATGCAGGTAAAATTCGCACTCCTGTTAACTTTTTTTTATTATTCCACCCCTTTATTTGATTTGATACAAAAGGTATAATTAATGTGATAATACCAAGCAAGTCTGCTTTTAACTGAGGCTAGCAATATAACAAATACTTCCACAGGTCAGAGGTCAAAACACAGTTGGCACTTAATTAGGTTCTCATAAAAACTTTAGTGGACATAGTGATGGCAGAATGCCATTTTTCACAGTTGGATACAAAAGCACACATTGCATTTTCATTATGCTGAAACCAAATTAAAATATAGAACTATAACATGAATATCACATAAAACTTTTTTAATTGTCTTTTATTTGTTAAAGTGTTTGTACCACTGGGTATTAATACAATTTTCATTAACCAGAATTTTGTTAAATATTGTTATTTACAGTGAAATGAAAATATTGTTTGGAAAGAAACTGTAACAAAACCTATTACTTCTTATTAAAAGTTGAGAATTTCACAACTCTTGATTCAAATTTCTGGGTACTAACCATAATTTTTTATGATAAAATATACCAAGGTTTCATTTAACAATTTTGACTGCTATTTTCTTCACACTCAACACATAGGGGCCAACTTTTTATTATTTTATTAAAGTTTTAAAAAACTGTAATCCATGCATCATGTTAAAAGTGGGTTTACAAGTTATTAAGGCACAAGTTATCATGGGAATATTCTAATCACATTTTAAATATACTTTAATTTTTTTTAAAGTTAAAGAAACTTGAAAGTTTTATTACTTTAATGAAAGAATTTTAAATGTCATGCAATGAAAACTAAATAAGAATATAGCTACTGAGGTATCAAAATCATAGTATGACTGAAAAGTAATTAAAATATAATTTGATAGCGCTGTATGTTACCAATACTGAGCATGTACACAACAAAGGCAATTATGACAACGTTAATAATCACCAAACAATGGGAGTTAGAGTTTAATCGAAATAGTAACAGTCTGTTCTTTGTAATGATTCCCCCAAAATGAATAAATGCACTTGAAGACACTTCAAAAAAAAGTTCACAAAATATAAAATCATGCCCTTGGCGTGCTGACATCTTTAATCATGGGTAGTGTTACAGGCCACTGTTCAGGGTTACATTTCTTTGCCTCTAGCTCCTCTTCAGTGAGTTGTAAGGGAACATGGATTGGCATCTGTTCTCCTGTCACATTGAGCAATTTAAGTTCCAGTGGACCCAGTTGAAGGTAATCCTGAAAAACATGCAAACATTTGGAATAAAATAAAATGAAGCCATTTTATAAAGGTCAGTAAAAAAAATATAAATAAAATGAAATCTTTATATCTTTAAATTTTTAGACTCTTTCAGGTGTCATTTATAAGTATCACTACATTAATTGAGCCAATCAGCTTGTATTCATCACTACACTAATTGAACCAATCTACTTTTAGCTATCTTGGTATCATTACACTGAATCTATCAGCAGGTAGGTATCACTACACTTAATGGACCAATCAGATTGTAGTTATCACTACACTTAATGGACCAATCAGATTGTAGGTATCACTACACTCAATGGACCAATCAGATTGTAGGTATCACTACACTCAATGGACCAATCAGATTGTAGGTATCACTACACTCAATGGACCAATCAGATTGTAGGTATCACTAAACTAATTTGAATCAATCAGCATACAGGTATCATGATAACATTACATTAAGTCAGACAATCAGCATGTAGATATTACTATACTAATTCAACCAGTCAGTTTCTAGGTATCATTTTAGTAACTGAACCAAGCTTGTAGGTATCACTACATTAATTGATCCAATCAGCTTGTAGCTGTCATTAGACTAATTGAATAGTTAGTTTGTTAAATATCCCTACACTAACTGAACCAATCGACTTGTAGGTTTCACTACACTAAACGAACTAATAATCTGGTAGGTATCACTACAGAAATTGAACCAATTAGCTTGTAGGTATCACTACAAAGAATGAACCAATCTTACAGGTATCACTACAGTAATCAAACCAATCAGCTTGTAGGTATCACTAGACTAGTTGAATCAATAAGATTGTAGGAATCACTACATTATTTGAATCAATAAGATTGTAGGAATCACTACATTATTTGAATCAATCAGATTGTAGGAATCACTACATTATTTGAATCAATAAGATTGTAGGAATCACTACAGTATTTGAATCAATAAGATTGTAGGAATCACTACATTATTTGAATCAATCAGATTGTAGGAATCACTACATTATTTGAACCAATCAGATTGTAGGAATCACTACATTATTTGAATCAATAAGATTGTAGGAATCACTACATTATTTGAATCAATAAGATTGTAGGAATCACTAAATTATTTGAATCAATAAGATTGTAGGAATCACTACATTATTTGAACCAATCAGATTGTAGGAATCACTACATTATTTGAATCAATAAGATTGTAGGAATCACTACATTATTTGAACCAATCAGATTGTAGGAATCACTACATTATTTGAACCAATCAGCTGCTACTGCATCCTGTAATCCCTAAGGAAATAACTGCTTTCTGTGAATTAACCTGAACACAAGCTGACCAGTGAAGAATTTTCTTTTAGTAAAATGATAGCAATATCATAGTGAAAACCAAAAATAACAATTTTATTTAATTCAGCCTCTTTACTTTGGTTTATGACAACAAAGGTAACTGGATTAATTAGGATTGTTCAGATAGAAAGGTAACAGGGATTAAAGACTGGTAAATCCAATGACAAAAATAAAAAATAGTTAATACTAAACCAGGAAGTATGACACTCATTTCATTAAAATTTTATCTAAAGTCCTGTGGGCCATTAAGTTATGAATACTTGTACACATAGTTTATTGTTTTAATTCAGTGTTTTTTGAGTGTATACATACCGACCAGTCTTCCTCTTCAAAATACATATTGTCCAACAAATCTGTATCCACACTCTCATCAGCTGCAAGTAATAATAAATTTATCACACAGATTTATTGCAATGACATGTTATAAGGTCTTCAAAAGTTTCTTTATGTTTGTTTGACATAACAGCATGATGTCAAACATATGGATAAGCATGAGGTTCAAGGCATTTGTATGTAAATCAATTCATATATTAGTCAACTTTTCTAGTAGTTTATTAACCAACATTTTCTGTCATGAGATTAATAAAGTTTAATTTTTATGCTGATGAAATCTGATGGCAGCATTTTGCATTTTGCTCATTGATACTCACATAATATACAATGAATTAATTCTGTGTCAAAAAATACTCAGTGTCTTTCAACCTAATTCTCTTGTAAACTGTAAACAATTTTAAACATAATTTTTTCAAAACAATTAACAAAAAGGGAAAGAGCAGTATAACAGTAACATCCTGTATTAAAAATTCCATGAAAAGTCTGAAACATTACATTTTTGCACAATGTCTTTCTGTACTGGGCTTTTAACTTTAGTATGTAAAATACTCATTCAATTTGGCTGTATGATACACAAGAAAATTCCAACCACCAATTGGACCATATTTGTTACTTGTCAAGTGATTCATGAATTTCTATTCTTTGAAAAATAATGACCACACTTACTTTTATAAAGTTAATTCAAAATGTTACACTTTACATTCACTCATTCATACTCAAAATAAACACACGACTTCAACCAGCTAAGGATATAAGAGTTACCTCCCATTTGGATATGCTATAAGTACAGTATTTATTTGATGCATGGTCAATGTTTAATGAAAAGACAACACCCACTTTTAAATTATTTTGGAAAATTAATATTTCAAGTCATTTATGTCCAGTTTAAAATCAATATCCATATTTTGGTCAACAATTTTATAAGGCACTCACTGTGACTTATCAATGCAGAAATAATGTAACCAATACAATGGAGCTGTCTAATTTAAGTAGGAATTCTTAACTTTATTAGCATATACAAGTTAAATGATGGCAGTAGTTTTGTCCAATACTCAAGGTAGAGTGTTAATTGTTTAGGTAAAACAGTAAATTTCAAAACTACTTTTTTGCTTTTAATGGTAGAGTTTTAATGTAGTCTGTGTTAAAATAACAAATATGATTGGTTCTAAATCTTCCTTTTGTAAGGTTTTATGAATCATCTCTTCATATCGATCAAACCAGTCAGTTGCTGTAGAACTGAGTGGTCTGTAAACTGAATATAAGTACATTGACTTGGATTGGAAGAGGGATATTTCAACCCATCTGCTCACTATCTCATCAGACTCCATTTCATTCAACACGTTATAAATAACAGAACTTTCAACATAAAGAAAAACACACCCCAAACCCCATCCCTATAGGTACCCCATCTTTTTTTTTTTTTTAAAACCCTTCTACGTGGATAGGAAAATCATCAGTATCATCAGAAAGAAAAGTCTCACATAGACTCAGGGTACCAACCATCCTAACACCTTTCGATCTCATTCAGTTAAGAGGGAATACATTGCATGTTAACTTGCAAACCTATTTTAAGCACAACCAACAACTGTGAGATTAATTTTCAAAGATATTACTGTTTATGAATTCAATACTGTAAGACATAATGAAATGCTCTTCATCAATTATTCCTACATGAACACATGAAGATCATAACATAGTAAACATGTCTATTGTATCTGGATATTATGCAGTGGAGTTGGACATGTCAGGATGTTTGATGTGATTAGGTGTGGAACACATCTTTATTTCAATGCCAGTACATGTCTTGCCTATAAAGATGATTGAAAAACCACAATTTGGATAGGGGAAAAAGATGGACCCTGGGACATGGAGACAAATGGATGAATGCACAGATAGCTATCTATCAAAATAAAAATTGAAAATTATGTAAAATAGTTTTTTTTTATATAGTTAGTTCTCATTACATTTAGTCATATTATATTGGCATATTCAAGTTCCAACATAACTGCTGGGAATAATGTAGGAAAATATGCATAACGCATAACAAATAAATAATAATATATAAAGTATTGAATTTTTTGTGTGTCTACAATACCAATATGAATATTACCTATTAATATCTACATCCAATATTATTTATTATGTATTAATGTCTATTACCAATATTACATATTGATATCTAATACCAGTATTACATATTACATATTAATATCTAATACCAATATTACATATTACATTTTTATGTCTATTACCAATATTATATATTAATATCTAATAACAATATTACATATTACATATTAATATCTAATACCAATATTACAAATTACATATTGATATCTAATACTAATATTATATATTACATATTAATATCTAAAACCAATATTACATATCATATATTAATATATAATACCAATAATACATATTTATACCTAATATTAAATACTAAATATTAATATCTAATACCATTATTACATATTAATATATAATACCAATACTACATATTACATATTAATATTATAGCTATGTTAGAGTTCTCCGACTTACCACTGCTTTCATCTTCACTCTGTACAGAGGCTGTAACTAGAGAAAACACCTTGTCTTCAATGGCTCTTTGGGTTGCACTCTTAGGTCGAGCTGAATTAAGAATAAGCCTATGTTAAGGAAAATAGCTTTATGTTGGACATTTCAGGATGAAAATGGGGGTTGATTTACTCTCATAAATTGAATTTTACTGTCGTAAATGAGTTTTACTTATACATATTGAGTTACTGTCATAAATTGAATTTTACTGTTGTAAATGAGTTTTACTTATATATATTGAGTTACTGTCATAAATTGAGACAGCAATATTTTAAACCTTTTTTGGTTTAATATACAAAACATATGGTAACAGTCAACATGTCCATTTAGGCATCAGTTGGCATCATGAAATCCATGTTTCATTTGTAGTAGAAATATTATTTCTAATGCACAGTGGATTGAATAATAATAATAATAATAATAATAATAATAATAATAATAATAAAAATAATAATAATAATAATAATAATAATAACAACAATAATAATTTAGAGAAGATAACTCATTTTTTCAAGGACTCTACTTCCTTTAGACCCCTTTAATAATAAAATAATGGACATCAATCAAAGATAATAAAGATTAATATTCGGTTTAGCATGCCTTTAGTTTCATAATTGATGAATTACATGTATATTATACACCTCTTGTCAATATGTACATAAATGTGATATCTTTTTTTAAATGCTGTTATATTTTCAACTGATTTTACATGCAATGGAAGAGTATTCTCTGCATCTGTACCACAAACCTAGAAACATTTCTCTTTTCTTGATTTTGGTGGATGAAGATCTTCATTTGATAGTGACTTCAACTTGTAAAATGTAGAATATGGTTTGAATAAATCTGTTGGCACTCTTGTTCAGCTCCTTGTAGGCATTTAGTTACAAGAAGTGCCTTGTGAAAATCAATCAATGGCCTCTTTCATAATGAGGGTGAGGTTGCCCTTAGAAAAGAGTATATTCAAGAACTGCCTTGTGAAAATCCATAAAGCCCTCTCTCATAATGAAACTCAAGTTGCCCTAAGAATAAACTGTTCTAGAACTGCCTTGTGGAAATCAATCAATGTCCTCTCTCATAATGAAATTGAAGTTGCCATAAGAATAGACTGTTCTAGAACTGCCTTGTGGAAATCAATCAATGTCCTCTCTCATAATGAAATTAAAATTGCCCTAAGAAAAGACTATGTTTTTGAACTGCCTTGTGGAAATCAATCAATGCCTGCTATCATCAAGAGAGTATCCTCAGATGAGACTGTGTACAAATATTGCCCCCTCTTCTGGAAAGAGTGCTCTCAAAAAAGACCTTATGCACAAGAACTAAAAATTGATCAATGATCTCTCTTGTAAAGTACCATTCGTGGAGACTTTGCATATAAGATCAATTATTGTAAAGATCAATTATTGCTTTCTCTTGCAGAGAGTGCCTGCAGAAGAGATCTTATGTACAATTGCCTATTAAAAATAAATTAATGCCCTTTCCTGTAGAGAATGTACCATAAAAATGGGATGTATAAGAACTCCCAGGCAAAAATCAATCAGTGTTCAATCATGTAGAGAGAATGCCTCTAGAAGAGGCCCTATGTACAAAAGTTGCCTTATAAAATTCAATTAATGCCTCTCCTCCAGAGTGTGCCTAAATAAAAATTTTACAAATGAGAACTGCTGTGTAAAAATTGATCAATGCTGTCTTACAAAGAGAGTGCCCACAGGAGAGACCCTATGTAAAAATTAATCTTCGTCCCCTACTGTTCAGAGTGTGTCTTAACAATAGAGTATATGTACATGAACTGCCATGTAAAGTTTGATCAATGCCATCTTTTAAAAAGTCCTCTCAGAAGGGACTTTATGTAAAAAAACATTTATGTAAAAATCAGTCAGTGAAAGAGTGACCTAGAAGAAATATTATGTACAAGAACATCCATGTAAAAAACAGTGCCATCTCTAGCTGAAAGAGTGACCTAGAAGAAACTTTATGTAAAAGAACATCCATGTAAAAATCAGTCAGTGCCATCTCTAGCTGAAAGAGTTGGCCTAGAAGAAACTTTATGTACAAGAAATGCCTTCTTAAAATCAATCAATACTCTGTCTCATAGAGACAGTATCTGCAGAAGAGACTTTACCATGTTTGCATTACACTGATATGCAGCCAGCACTTTGTACTGACCAGTGCTATGTGGACAACACTGCATCCCAAAAGATAAATACAATTTTATGAATTTCAACCATATAAAAAATGAGAGAGTAATTAACAATATGGATAATAAGGGTTTTAAAAATGATGAGAACAGAAATTTACCTTTAGCTTCTACGGCCAGCAATTTGTCCTTCGGTTTCTCCACAGATAACTGTGCTAGATCCATTTCCAAAATTCCTGTCTCTTCCAGGTTTTCATTGTCAGCAAACTGACTCAAGTAGAACTGTCTGAAAATTAAATAAAACATATGAATGACTTCACAAATATATAAATAAAGTCTAACAAAGATATACATAAAGTCTAATAAAGATATACATAAAGTCTAAAAAAGATATACATAAAGTCTAATAAAGATATACATAAAGTCTAATAAAGATATACATAAAGTCTAATAAAGATATACATAAAGTCTAACAAAGATATACATAAAGTCTAAAAAAGATATACATAAAGTCTAAAAAAGATATACATAAAGTCTAATAAAGATATACATTAAGTCTAATAAAGATATACATAAAGTCTAATAAAGATATACATAAAGTCTAATAAAGATATACATAAAGTCTAATAAAGATATACATAAAGTCTAATAAAGATATACATAAAGTCTAAAAAAGATATACATAAAGTCTAATAAAGATATACATTAAGTCTAATAATGATATACAATAAGACTAATAAAGATATACATAACGTCTAAAAAAGATATATATAAAGTCTAATAAAGATATACATTAAGTCTAATAAAGATATACAATAAGACTAATAAAGATATACATAACGTCTAAAAAAGATATACATAAAGTCTAATAAATATATACATAGTCTAACAAAGATACACACAAAGTCTACCCAACTCCCATCAAGCCACTTTATTATATGTAAATTATCCATACAACTCCCATCAAGTCACCTTATTATATGTAAAGTATCCATACAACTCCCATCAAGTCACCTTACTATATGTAAAGTATCTATACAACTCCCATCAAGTCACCTTATTATATGTAAAGTATCTATACAACTCCCATCAAGTCACCTTATTATATGTAAAGTATCCATACAACTCCCATCAAGTCACCTTATTATATGTAAAGTATCTATACAACTCCCATCAAGTCACCTTATTATATGTAAATTATCCAGACAACTCCAATGAAGTCACCTTATTATATGTAAAGTATCCATACAACTGCCATCAAGTCACCTTATTATATGTAAAGTATCCATACAACTGCCATCAAGTCACCTTATTATATGTAAAGTATCCATACAACTCCCATCAAGTCATCTTATTATATGTAAATTATCCAGACAACTCCAATGAAGTCACCTTATTATTTGTAACTTTATTATATGTAAAGTATCCATACAAAACATAAATTCCATTTTATGTCTCTAAGATGTGTTTTATGTTTTATTTCTGACTTACAGCTGCTCCATAACCAGATTTAATTATTAGTTTCTTAAAATATATAGTATATTTACTGCTTTTAATTCAACAATTTATTTTTAAATTCTGAACTGAGTGTTTCAGGACATGAATGATTTTTATGATTTAAAAAAAAATCATAAAACTCAGTTCCAATTTATAATAATTTACCTTTCTTGATCAGTAAAACCTGATCAAAAGGTTTGTTCATTTCAAGTTTTGAAAAAAGCAGGATAAAATTCAGCAATGATACAGATTTTAAAAGAGAGTACACTAAAAAGTTTTGAAGCTGAGCAAAAGTCAGTAAGGATACAGTTTTTGAAGAAGAGCAAGAGAAAAGTAAAGAAGGATACAGTTTTTGAAGAAGAGCAAGAGAAAAGTCAATAAGAATACAGTTTTTGAAGAAGAGCAACAGAAAAGTCAGTAAGGATACAGTGTTTGAAGAAGAGCAACAGAAAAGTCAATAAGGATACAGTTTTTGAAGAAAAGCAAGAGAAAAGACAATAAGAATACAGTTTTTGAAGAAGAGCAAGAGAAAAGTCAGTAAGGATACAGTGTTTGAAGAAGAGCAAGAGAAAAGTCAATAAGGATACAGTTTTTGAAGAAGAGCAAGAGAAAAGTCAATAAGAATACAGTTTTTGAAGAAGAGCAACAGAAAAGTCAATAAGGATACAGTTTTTGAAGAAGAGCAAGAGAAAAGTCAATAAGGATACAGTTTTTGAAGAAAAGCAAGAGAAAAGACAATAAGAATACAGTTTTTGAAGAAGAGCAAGAGAAAAGTCAGTAAGGATACAGTGTTTGAAGAAGAGCAAGAGAAAAGTCAATAAGGATACAGTTTTTGAAGAAGAGCAAGAGAAAATATAGCAATGAAACAATTTGTAAAGAAGCGTGAAATAAAACTGAGAAAGGATTCAATTTTTTTAAAAGATCAAGATTAAACTAAAAGAAACACAACCACAATTCTGAGTAAAAGTAAAGCAATCAGAATTCTGAGTAAAATACACAGCATATGTATGTTCATGGTTACCATTCTACCTGAAACTATATCTGAAAGTAAGCGAGATGTGAAGTTGAAAGAAAACATTTAAACATGGGGTTAACTATAAAAATTATAACATGACAAATTCAAATCTTACATGAAGCATGCAAATGTCATAATAAAAAATGTATAACAAGTTTTAAGATGATATCTCAGATGATTCAGGAGAAATTAATCATAGAATAGTGTGAGGGATGTACAGATAAACACAATATAACCAAATACTCAGTTGGTTAAATCTATAGGTAGTATCCTGGACAGAAGATCAATGATCATGTCTCAGACACTGTCAAAATAAAAACAAAATCAAATACACAGCTGGTTAAATCTATAGGTAACGTAACTTAAGTGATATCATGCAAGGTATTTTTCAGATATATCCATGAACTGAGTTAAATGATACAAATCCATTCATAGAATATGACACAGTTTTCTGCCACATGGGCAGTTTTTGATCAAATGATGTGTTGATTAACACATGCTCAGAAATTACTTGCACAATTTGCATGTTCTGGATGCATAGGTCAATTTGGTGACCATCTCATTTGGCAACTTTAATTTCATGTTCTGGATGCATAGGTCAATTTGGTGACCAGCTCATTTGGCAACTTTGATTTCATGTTCTAGATGTATAACTCAATTTGGTGACCTGCTCATTTGGTACCTTTGATTTGTGAGTGTACTTTATGTGAGTGTACTTTGATTTGTGAGTGTACTTAAGCTAATAAGGAATACAATGGCTTACAATGCTTGAATATATTCAAGGCTATTTTTTTAATTTTAAGAAACCTAAAAAACTTGCTGTTTGTGGCTACAAGTTTTAGTGATGCCAATCTAAAGTAAAACAGTTTCATAACTTTTTATGATAATGAATAATGTAAAGGAGATTGAAATTGTTTATTTTATATTTCTAAATGGGGTTTATAGTAAGACTTTCCAAATGATGGGTACAATAATAAAGTAAAGCCATACTTGGATATATACAATCTGTACTATAATAGAGTTCTCCTTGATAACACAATAAAGTCCAAAAACAGCATAAATGAGGGTGCAAGTTACTAAGGTACCTCTAAACAATTAAGATAGGTATCGAGATTGACTCACGTGTGTGTGTGTTTGTGTGTGTGTGTGTGTGTGTGTGCTAGGAATAATAACTTTGTTCTGATGAAACTGTTTACTTTTTTTTCAAAGTACCTTTATACGGTATACAAGATAATTTACTTTATTAAGGATTGATAAAAACATTACTCAAAGCGGTTTCATTACACAGCATGTATTTCATTACACAGCATGTGTTCATTACACAGCATGTATTTCATTATACAGCATGTGTTCATTACACAGCATGTGTTCATGTGTTCATTACACAGCATGTGTTCATTACACAGCATGTGTTTCATTACACAGCATGTGTTCATTACACAGCATGTGTTCATTACACAGCATGTATCTATAAGCAAAAACATTGTGTCTTATATTACAGCTTTTATCAATTGACTATAGATGCATTCTACTGTTGTTGCTGATTAAAAACAAAATTATATTCTTATTTTAAAAAAGAAGGATATTATTGTGAAAAATATTATTACAATTAATATAAAAATTTCTATCCATACTTCAACAAAGCACTAATTGCCAACTCAGAAATTTTAAGTTCACAGCAAACTGCATGTATTATGTCTCCATTTGATAATGATAAATCATTTATTAATGTCATATACTTGAATGACGTTATTTGCATGATAATATTAAACAGTTTTTGATTGGTTGATTGAAATTTGAAATGAGCTGACTTGAGAAATGATGGCAACCACTAGCTCTTGTGCAAGTAGAATTTGCCTTTTAAGATTTTTTGTATTCTACCTCCCTTACTTGACTTGATACAAAAAAATGTAAAGCACTTGCATCTTCATTAGGTTCTCATAGAAATGACCCTAAGCATTGGCTTAATGGTTGACTGACACTCATTATCTGTGAATGAAGATGGTATGATACAATTATGATGGTTAAACTGAAACCAAATAAAAAGATAAAAGTGAATTCTGCTTAACAAAACTTATCTAAATTGGTATTAATTTCTTATAATGAGTTGCCATCTGAAGGCACTACAAACATTTTCACTGGCTGATATTTTGCTGTATAGTGTTATTTACAGTCTATTAATAATTTTATTTACAGACATGTAAATGTCATAATCTTGAGTCCAAAGTTCCACACACTGACTGACAATTTTGACAATAAAAAAGCAGTATGTTAAAGTTTCATTTACCAGTACTGATTACAACTTTATTTATGTTCAGCAAATAGAAGCCTAAATTTGTTTTCATTCATAAGTATTTGGAACCATTTATGACAGATATGTGCAAACTATGTTCCACAACCTGGTCTTATCGGCTTATTTACATCATAGTCTGGCTTTAAAAATAGCTCTCTTAACCACACCACATGCCAATTTTTGGGTACTCACAAACCACAGTAAAAAGATGAATGCTATGTTAAGAACAGATTTATAGTGAGAAAAGCAATTGGACTGAATAAATGTAACAAGTAAAAGTAGGTATCTGTTGTATGTAGGTATCCACTATTTTAATGGCGGTAACAACTAATGCAGGTTTGATTGCATAGTATTTATGCCTGCAACCTTCGAAGCAGTGCTGTGCCTTTTATTAGGCTAAAAAGTGTTTTGTGCATCCAAAGGAGGTGAGTGCATATGAACCAAATAATTAGTCTTGTACACTTGAAAACAAGTTATTTACTAACATAAACCTATAGAAAAGACCATGGCTTTCATATACTCCAGAATGACTAATAATCTATCCACTTCTAACCCAAAATTATACGTCCATGGCTGTCATGTATTCCAGAATGACTAATAATCTTTCCATGCTAATACATCCATGGCTGTCATGTATTCTAGAATGACTAATAATCTTTCCATGCTAATACATCCATGGCTGTCATGTATTCCAGAATGACTAATAATCTTTCCATGCTAATACATCCATGGCTGTCATGTATTCCAGAATGACTAATAATCTTTCCATGCTAATACGTCCATGGCTGTCATGTATTCCAGAATGACTAATACCGGTAATCTTTCCATGCTAATACGTCCATGGCTGTCATATAATAACTAATATTGATGCAGTGCTGCAATAGACACATAAGTATAATAACTTCTGTTTGTATAACATCCATTTCTGATTTACCTAAAATCTACCAAACTGAGTTGTTCCGATTGGATAATTTACTTTAATTTAAATTATTTAGACCTGTTGTTCAGTTTTTCTAATCAACAGAACATGGCTAACAACCGCATTCTTAAATTATTTAGACCAGTTGTTCAGTTTTTCTAATCAACAGAACATGGCTAACAATTGCATTCTTAAATTATTTAGACCAGTTGTTCAGTTTTTCTAATAAATAGAACATGGCTAACAATCGCATTCTTACATTATTTAGACCAGTTGTTCAGTTTTTCTAATAAATAGAACATGGCTAACAATTGCATTCTTAAATTATTTAGACCAATTGTTCAGTTTTTCTAATCAATAGAACATGGCTAACAATCGCATTATTAAATTATTTAGACCAGTTGTTCAGTTTTTCTAATCAATAGAACATTTAGAGTGCCTCAAGGGAGAATAGTCCTTGACTAATGAGTCATTCTCTATAAATAAAATATTATTATTATTAATTATTATTATTATTATTATAATTATTCAAACTTGTAAATATTTTAGACCCATTTTCAGGGGATTTTTTAGGTTTTCAGTCTAATTAATTTTTTATTGTTTAATTTGATATAATATATTTTGCACACTGCTATTTATTGTAATGTTAAAAATGGACTGACCTGGAAATCTTAAGATCCTCAATCTTGCACTCAAAGAGATCTGCCATGATTTCCAGATTCTGTCTCTCCATCTCTTCCACATCTTTCTTTAAATCTTCAGTATCACGTCTGTGGATCTCAACCTGCACATTACAACAAAACAAATTACAAGCTTATAATACCTCTAATACTAATTATTGATTTTCTTATTATTCTAATTGTTTTCTTCTTCTTGGAATGAATGAGATCCATTACTGGTGGCTAGGAAAGCATCTCAATGAATCTGCTCAGCAGTTCTTTACATGGAATTTTCATGGAAAAAATATAAATAACAATAATGAGGACTTTGTATAGCACCTAATCTTTAGAAGTTCTTAGTGCCTTACAACATCTATAATAATATGACTAAACTACAGAAAAACAAATAACAAAAACCATGAAATTGGAAAACATAAAAACATGCTGAAAACATATAAGATACAAAACATTATTAGGTCTCTACGTCTGTTCCTGCAGTCGAAAAAGGTGAGTTTTAAGAGCACTCTTAAAAGGGACCACTGTGTCTTTGTGTCTAATTTCAATGGGCAATTCGTTCCACATCGCCGGGCCCTGGTATGCAAATGAATGTTGTCCATATGACTTTGTTTTCACCGCAGGAACAATGAGTATACAATTGTCAGAAGAGGAGCATAAGTATCTTGCTGGTGTATACACGAGTGAGGCTTGATAGGTATGTTGGACTGAAGTCTGTCAGTGAAACAGCACAGAGATACAAAACATTATTAGGTCTCTACGTTTGTTCCTGCAGTCGAAAAAGGTGAGTTTTAAGAGCACTCTTAAAAGGGACCACTGTGTCTTTGTGTCTAATTTCAATGGGCAATTCGTTCCACATCGCCGGGCCCTGGTATGCAAATGAATGTTGTCCATATGACTTTGTTTTCACCGCAGGAACAATGAGTATACAATTGTCAGAAAAGGAGCATAAGTATCTTGCTGGTGTATACACATGAGTGAGGCTGGATAGGTATTTTGGGCTGGAGTCTGTCAGTGAAACAGCACAGAGAACAAATTTTGTGTTTGATTCTAGATTGAATGGATATCCAGTGTAGGGTACAGAGCAGCAGGGAGGTGTGCTCTGATTGTGGAACTCAAAGGATGATCCGAGCAGCTGTGTTTTGAACTTTTTGAAGTTTCTAGAGTAGATATTGAGATGAACCAGCCAGAAGTGTGCTACAGTAGTCCAGTCTTGAAAGTACTAATGAACACACAAGTGTTTTAGTGGCATCAACTGAAAGATATTTGTGAAATAAAAGGTATGGGATGTACCCAAAATTACTGGGACAAATTTACCAAATGATGGTGTACATGCTAACAATATAACACAGGACAAAGAATATCAACATTTCAGAGACTACCGTATTTCATGTTATTATTCGTACACGAAAAAATAATTATTTTTTTCAATGTACGAAAAATTATATGTCAAATAAATAATTATCATTTTGTAGTAATGACCGTGTGCGAAAAAAAAAGGGATCAAGACACTTGACAAAATAATGTACAAAACTAATTTACAAAATCGGTCTCATTCTGCTCAACGTTTTAAAAATATGTAGTTATTATGAGAGAGAGAGAGAGAGAGAGAGAGAGAGAGAGAGAACAAAACGTGTATTTAAAAAAAAAACATGTTTGTATTATAAACACAGCATGCTATTTTCATGGATATAATTTTTGATCGAACGTTTGTCGAATGCACAAAACAAATACAAACACATGATGCAATGAAACATTTTTTTTTTAATTTTCACGACTTTTCCAAGTCTTCTAGCTCAAAACCCTCGAACCATTCACATTCTTCGTCACTTGATATACTTTCCAATGGAGCTGCATTATCATTCCTTATGTAGTGGTCCTCTCTACCATTTGTAGCATTTGAAAGTCCAGTAACTTTAAAGCTACTGACTATCATGTCTTTTTTCTTCTTTAACTCTTCATTTGCTTCACAAATCCAGTTGATCATCTGCTGCTTTGAAGGGGCTGGAATTTTTTGGGTTGAGTCATCACCAGCTTCCCTAGTTGCAATATTTTGGGAAGTCTGGTCCTTCATATACTTTGACCATTTCTTCCGCAGCAGGCATTGAAAGGTTTGTTTAAGTACACGTCCAGAGGTTGTAGTTTGCTCGTGCATCCACCGGGAATTACTGCCATTGTTGTCCTTGATTTCTTCATGGATTGTTTAACTCCATCAGTCAAATGACCACGAAATGAATCCAACACTAGGAGAGAAGGTACGCGCTTCGTATGTACTCTCCAAACTTCGTTAATATAATCTAACATTAGATGTTCATCCATCCACGCTTTTTGCTGTACCTTGACAACAACTCCTTTTGATATTTTAAAATTCTTTAAGTTTCTTTTCCCCCGAAAGATTATCATGGGTGGCAACATGTCACCAGATGCCAGGCATGTCAGTACACACGTTATATGACGCTTATCACTGCCTGTACCTCTAATACGCACCTCTTTCGTTCCTACCCTATCGATTACCTTCCCTGGAACCAAGTCAAAATACACTGGCGTTTCGTCCATATTTCCAATTAAATGGTCATCAAATTCCTCATCCTCTCGCATCTTTCTTATATATCGGGTAAAGCAGTCGAATTTTTCCTCAAGGTCTCGAGGTAGTTTTTGAGATATTGAAGTACTACATCTCAGTGCAAGCCCATTTTGCTTAAAAAATCCATCAACCCATCCTCTTGAGCCCTGAAACTTTGGATTTTCTTCCTGAATAACTGTAGTAGCATAATTTTGTAACATCTCAATTGTTACAGGCACGTGATGGTCCCGCATACAGTGTAACCAGGATAAAATGTCCTGTTCCTTCTCGTGTGAATACGTCAAGGGTCGGCCGGCACCTGGGATAGATCCTATCTTTGTCCTTTGAATAGTTTTCGAAAAATCCATTTTCATCCAGCTTGATAAAGTACTTGGTGTAAGGTGGTACTTTGCAGCTATGGGCCTAATTCCACACAGTTTTGCCTCCTGAACAATTCTTATTTTATCGTTAATGTCCCATTTCATGTACTTTCCTCTTGCTGGCAACTTTGCAGTACCAGGAAATTGGCTTACCGGTATATCCCTCATATCTTTGCTGAAGTCTAGCTTGTCTACAGGGAACTGTTCAGCAACAATGGGCACATTTTCAACAGTATCTTTGGGTATGATTGCACTTTCTACTGCATCAATATTTGGTGTGTGCAGTTCAACATCATCTTTTACATTGGTGATCTCGGTAACTGATGGAACAGACAGGTGATAGGCTTCACCTTTGTCTTTTCTGCGCGTTTATTTATTACACCGACTGACGTAATCAGTAGTTTGCATTAATGACGATGTCCAGCGGTTAATGAATAGAAGTATATATTGTAATGACAACTGAACAAATATATAAATCATTATATTTTCTCGCCGATACAAAAGACAAAGAAGGGCAATAACACGAATGTGAATATATTCTCAGTTAACAAAACAGCTGCCCTTTTATTAGTAGGTTGAGCAACAGGCTTTCTACACATACCGGTAATTGGTGAACATTTTATTTCGGGATTCTTTTCTTTATCATTATTAGATGCCTCAGATACACATTTACGCGAAGATGCCATAAGTCAGGTTTGTTGTGGAAACAAATATGTATGTTTATATTTTACGTACCAAATATACTTGACAGAAAATAAATTGGTAGTTTTGCGTATCTAAGTGATATACCGGTATCAGCATTTTTCTTACCCCGTTTGAAACGTGATGCAAACAAAAACATAAAAATACAATAAAATCAGTAACCTACATGCATGATTATAAATGACAATTGTTATATTGCGTGAATCTTCAACACACTTTAATACTTTGCTTGTGACTTTTGTAGTGATATGCTTCCTAAATCCCCAATATGACCACTGAATGTTGATTTTTTTGTTGACAGGCGTAATAAGATCACCATTCCCAAAAATGAAACTTACCCGGTACATGAGTCACATACCTGTACCGTATATATAAGCATTACGGTAAATACCTTCATTACACTAAAAGAAGGAATGAAAAAACATAGCATATTAGCTCCCCCCACCTAATTAGAAAGACGTATGTTACTTAGTAAGCAGTGCTGTATGAATAGTCGAGTTGAGGAAATAAGGTGGAATATAAGATTTGGGAAATAGTAATCACAATTATGATAGCTTGATACCACGTTTGAACTGTAAACATAAATAAATACCCATTTTAGGCATTGCTAGTTATATAAAAAAATGACATTGTTTATGTGTCAATCAATTGCAAGGACTTTCACTCTGAGTAGAGCAGGCGGTTTCTTTGAAGTATGTCAGAGAGGCTCGAGTCTAACCTTTAGAACAGAATATGAAACTGGGGCACTTTGGGGTCGTGGGAACAATGCAATCCACAGGGAGAAATGGCATGTCTTTTGAGAACTGCACGCATTTTCAACCCGAAAAATCAGCAAATAGCAAATATCGGTATATAGAGAAAACGATGCTGAAATATGCCACACATTAAATACTTACTGATGGTAGGTCACATCTGCGTGTTTTTGGATTTAATCTCACAACTTGGGTTTTTAAAAGATTTATTTTTTTGCATGACATACCTCATCGTATTACGGATGGCATTAACTAAATATATTCAATGACCATTTGAATTCATTGGAGATCTATCTGTATATATTGGAAGCATTAACACATAATCTGTTTGAAAACGTTTTTCGTTAGAACGTATTCGGAGTTCTTGGAATTATTGGACTTCAAAGATCATTTAGGAAACAGAAATTTATTCGCCATGCTGTAAGTTAATTCAATAATAGGAAGACGAAAAATAAAATAAAAATTTGTGTACGAAAAATTATGATAGATTTGATTAATTATTATTTCTAAGACTTGATAGTGTACGAAAAATTAAAGGGTACGAATAATAACATGAAATACGGTAGACACTAAGATGAACTATGGTAGCAAATAAAAAACTTAAGCATATCCATAAATTGTTTAAATCAACAGAGTTATGTCAAATTTAAAATGGGACTTAACTATATGAAGCAATTAAAAATTAAAAACAACAACTTTTTTCATTTTTGTGTCTACTGTATGTTCTGTAATTCAACGTATTAAATAAAAAGAATAAAATGACAAAATGTATCTTGTGAATTTGAAAACTAGAATATTCAACAAATACTGTGAAATGAGTCCATTGGGCAAATACTGACTCAATCATGAGTAAATGTGTCAACTCAATCATGAGTAAATGTGTCAATAAAGAGAGGTAATCATCATCATCATGAATACAGGTTATAATTATTTTGATGCTGATTTGTACATGACAATGAGGTATTTTATTACAGGTGGTCTTCCAAAATAGGTGTCTTTCAAGACAGGTTATAATCTATTGTAGATGCAATGAATACTTTGAAGGTGCACACTGTTAGAAATGTATAATTTGTCAAAAAAGACAAATTTATATAAAAAAAAATACTTATAAAAACAGAAGAGATTGTGTCAAATGTTTGAAATAGCAAAGTTTAAATTTCATTTACACTCAGTTACTGTCCTAATTTCAAAATTCCTAAATCAAACACAAAAGTATTCAAAAGAGTTTTCAATGTCAGGTTCACCATTCTGGAACTGCAATCTATAAAATAGGCCACCTCCACTGTTACTTTTTAAAATAATGTTATTAAATGGATGAGATAATAATGTAAACCTGTAACTAAATTCCTGTTTTCTCTGTGTGTTTAATTGTTAATACTTTATATTGCCAGAGAGAGAGAGAGAGAGAGAGAGAGAGAGAGAGAGATGTATTTTGTGTTTATATGAGTGTTAATACTCTGTATAATTAGAATATAGTTGAGGGCCTCAAGATATATTATTAGTACTAATTGAGTTCCCCTCAATAAATAAATCAATTATAATTAGTAGTATTTACATATTTCAATGTAATTTTTGTGACTCTTTTACCTCTCTCCTAAGCCAGTCATTATCTAGAACTTCTTGTCGGCTGTACTTGTCCATCTGATGTATTGCTTTCTGGAAGAAAAAGAAAATGTCCAAAAATATTATTGATATGATAATACCAAGGAAAAAATGTATCATCAAAAAACTTAAAATTACAATTTATTTTAATTTGTTTTTATTTGACATGATGTTATAAACACATGCTCATGATTTCACATTTGGCTATTAAATAGAAATTTTGGGCTCAAGTCTTACCTATATTTACAAATTTAAGCTGGTTCACATGAGATAATACAAATTCTTCTTTTACCAAATATAAAGGTACAAGAATACTGTTTTGGTTCCTGCATGTGGACTATAAAAAAGTGATAAAATTTGAGTGTGTCAATGTTCATTAGTACCTTGCATATCTATAACGGTAAAGTATTGACAACTAAACTGATGTTTCTGCTACAATGAACACATAGAAAATAATTTGACATATGTCCACTGTAACACTAATACAAGACATATCACTATAAATCAGAGCACACCTCACCACTGTATATATACAACTCCCATGAAGTCACCTTAGTATATGTAAAGCATCCATACATCTCCCTTCAAGTCACCTTATTATATGTAAAGTATCCATACCACTCCCATCAAGTCACCTTATTATATGTAAAGTATCCATACAACTCCCATCAAGTCACCTTATTATATGTAAAGTATCTATACCACTCCCACCAAGTCACCTTATTATATGTAAAGTATCCATACCACTCCCATCAAGTCACCTTATTATATGTAAAGTATCCATACAACTGCCATCAAGTCACCTTATTATATGTAAAGTATCTATACATTTCCCATGAGGTCACCTTATTATATGTAAAGTATCCATACCACTCCCATCAAGTCACCTTATTATATGTAAATTATGCATACAAGTCCCATCAAGTCACCTTATTATATGTAAAGTATCCATACAACTGCAATCAAGTCACCTTATTATATGTAAATTATCCAGACAACTCCCATCAAGTCACCTTATTATATGTAAAGTATCTATATGACTCCCATGAGGTCACCTTATTATATGTAAAGTATCCATACAACTGCCATCAAGTCACCTTATTATATGTAAATTATCCAGACAACTCCCATGAAGTCACCTTATTATATGTAAAGTATCCATACAACTCCCATCAAGTCACTTTATTATTTGTAAAGTATCTATACAACTCCCATCAAGTCACCTTATTATATGTAAAGTATCCATACAACTCCCATCAAGTCACCTTATTATATGTAAAGTATCCATACCACTCCCATCAAGTCACCTTATTATATGTAAAGTATCCATACAACTGCCATCAAGTCACCTTATTATATGTAAAGTATCTATACATTTCCCATGAGGTCACCTTATTATACATAAAGTATATATTCAACTCCCATCAAGTCACCTTATTATATGTAAATTATCCATACAAGTCCCATCAAGTCACCTTATTATATGTAAAGTATCCATACAACTGCAATCAAGTCACCTTATTATATGTAAATTATCCAGACAACTCCCATCAAGTCACCTTATTATATGTAAAGTATCCATACAACTGCCATCAAGTCACCTTATTATATGTAAATTATCCATACAACTCTCATCAAGTCACCTTATTATATGTAAATTATCCAGACAACTCCAATGAAGTCACCTTATTATTTGTAACTTTATTATATGTAAACATAAATTCCATTTTATGTCTCTAAGATGTGTTTTATGTTTTATTTCTGACTTACAGCTGCTCCATAACCAGATTTAATTATTAGTTTCTTAAAATATATAGTATATTTACTGCTTTTAATTCAACAATTAATTTATTTTTAAATTCTGAACTGAGTGTTTCAGGACATGAATGATTTTTAAGGTTTTTTAAAAAAAATCATAAAATTCAGTTCCAATTTATAATAATTTACCTTTCTTGATCAGTAAAACCTGATCAAAAGGTTTGTTCATTTCAATTTTTGAAAAAAGCAAGATAAAATTCAGCAATGATACAGATTTTAAAAGAGAGTACAATAAAACCTTTTGAAGCAGAACAAGAGAAAAGTCAGTAATGATACAGTTTTTGAAGAAGAGCAAGAGAAAAGTCAATAAGGATACAGTTTTTGAAGAAGAGCAAGAGAAAAGAAAAGAGGGAAACACTTTTTGAAGAACAGCAAGAGAAAAGTCAGTAATGATACAATTTTTGAAGGGTGGTGTATTACAGTATTTACATAAGAGGTGGTGTATTACAGTATTTATACCAGAGCTGGTGTATTACAGTATTTACACCAGTAGTGGGTGTATTACAGTATTTACATCCAGGGTAGCATATTACAGTATTTACAGCAGTGGTGGGTGTATTACAGTATTTACATGAGAGGTGGTGTATTACAATATTTTACATATGAGGTGGTATATTACAGTATTTATATAAGAGGTGGTGTATTACAGTATTTATATAAGAGGTGGTGTATTACAGTATTTATATAAGAGGTGGTCATTAACAGTATTTACATCAATTGACCAGATTAAACTGAATAAACTAGCCGATTTATTGAAGAAAGAAAATTATAGCAAGAAAATATCTGAAGAAACAACAGGAAGTGATAAATAGCCCCATTCATTAACTGATGATTCCCCAAGCTCATCTATCTAACACCAGTTATTTGTCAAATAATTTATCCAGCACTGTTCCAATAGACGACTGCCAGCTATCAAGATGGGTTATGTTTGATTTACTGTGCAATAACATCTGAGGTGCTAAGCTTGACAGACTATAAAGTTGCCTGGTTGAGTGATAATATGTCACCATGGCCAGTTCTAGGATAACATCTACAAATTCACACCATTATAAGGTCACTGTCATGCAGCCAAATTTCATGAGACTTTTGAAAATGAATTCAAAATATGCCCATGTAATAAAGTGGTTTAGCTGTCAATGGAAAATCTTTTATTTATAAGATACTGCTATGCTAATTACTAGGTATGACTGTCTCTAAGTTGGCAATTTGTAAGTTAATTTGGAATGGAATGGATCAATCATTCCAAGGATAGATTTCGCATGTTTGACTTTATTTTTATTGTACACACTTTCATATGGTTTTTATCCATATCTTATTTTTAAACACAGATGAAGCCTTATTAATCGAACTCTTATTTATCAGACTGTCTTGCCATCTATACATTAAAGCAGATTTCCATTATTATTCTGCATAGTGACCAATTAATATATATTCCTTGTTAATCTGTACAGAAGAGGGAACAAATGTGTCCGCATTAAGTACTTTGTTAATCTGTACAGAAGAGGGAACAAAAGTGTCCACATTAAGTACTTTGTTCATCTGTACAGAAGAGGGAACAAAAGTGTCCGCATTAAGTACTTTGTTAATCTGTACAGAAGACGGAACAAAAGTGTCCACATTAAGTACTTTGTTAATCTGTACAGAAGAGGGAACAAAAGTGTCCACATTAAGTACTTTGTTAATCTGTACAGAAGAGGGAACAAAAGTATCCACATTAAGTACTTTGTTAATCTGTACAGAAGAAGGAACAAAAGTATCCACATTAAGTACTTTGTTAATCTGTACAGAAGAGGGAACAAAAGTGTCCACATTAAGTACTTTGTTAATCTGTACAGAAGAGGGAACAAAAGTGTCTGCATTAAGTACTTTGTTAATCTGTACAGAAGAGGGAAAAAAAGTGTCCACATTAAGTACTTTGTTCATCTGTACAGAAGAAGGAACAAAAGTGTCCGCATTAAGTACTTTGTTAATCTGTACAGAAGAGGGAAAAAAAGTGTCCACATTAAGTACTTTGTTAATCTGTACAGAAGAGGGAACAAAAGTGTCCGCATTAAGTACTTTGTTAATCTGTACAAAAGAAGGAACAAAAGTGTCCGCATTAAGTACTTTGTTAATCTGTACAGAAGAGGGAACAAAAGTGTCCACATTAGGTACTTTGTTAATCTGTACAGAAGAGGGAACAAAAGTGTCCACATTAAGTACTTTGTTAATCTGTAAAAAAGAGGGAACAAAAGTGTCCACATTAAGTACTTTGTTCATCTGTACAGAAGAGGGAACAAAAGTGTCCACATTAAGTACTTTGTTCATCTGTACAGAAGAGGGAACAAAAGTGTCCGCATTAAGTACTTTGTTAATCTGTACAGAAGAGGGAACAAAAGTGTCCGCATTAAGTACTTTGTTAATCTGTACAGAAGAGGGAACAAAAGTGTCCACATTAAGTACTTTGTTAATCTGTACAGAAGAGGGAACAAAAGTGTCCACATTAAGTACTTTGTTAATCTGTACAGAAGAGGGAACAAAAGTGTCCACATTAAGTACTTTGTTAATCTGTACAGAAGAGGGAACAAAAGTGTCCACATTAAGTACTTTGTTAATCTGTACAGAAGAGGGAACAAAAGTGTCCCCATTAAGTACTTTGTTAATCTGTACAGAAGAAGGAACAAAAGTGTCCGCATTAAGTACTTTGTTAATCTGTACAGAAGAGGGAACAAAAGTGTCCACATTAAGTACTTTGTTAATCTGTACAGAAGAGGGAACAAAAGTGTCCGCATTAAGTACTTTGTTAATCTGTACAGAAGAGGGAACAAAAGTGTCCACATTAAGTACTTTGTTAATCTGTACAGAAGAGGGAACAAAAGTGTCCACATTAAGTACTTTGTTAATCTGTACAGAAGAGGGAA
Source organism: Unio pictorum (assembly GCA_030141615.1). NCBI lineage: Eukaryota > Metazoa > Mollusca > Bivalvia > Unionida > Unionidae > Unio > Unio pictorum. The sequence continues at coordinate 13,822,666 of JARLTB010000126.1, forward strand.
CAACAGTGTCCGCATTAAGTACTTTGTTAATCTGTACAGAAGAGGGAACAAAAGTGTCCACATTAAGTACTTTGTTAATCTGTACAGAAGAGGGAACAAAAGTGTCCGCATTAAGTACTTTGTTAATCTGTACAGAAGAAAAACAAAAGTGTCCACATTAAGTACTTTGTTAATCTGTACAGAAGAGGGAACAAAAGTGTCCACATTAAGTACTTTGTTAATCTGTACAGAAGAGGGAACAAAAGTGTCCACATTAAGTACTTTGTTAATCTGTACAGAAGAGGGAACAAAAGTGTCCACATTAAGTACTTTGTTAATCTGTACAGAAGAGGGAACAACAGTGTCCGCATTAAGTACTTTGTTAATCTGTACAGAAGACGGAACAAAAGTGTCCACATTAAGTACTTTGTTAATCTGTACAGAAGAGGGAACAAAAGTGTCCGCATTAAGTACTTTGTTAATCTGTACAGAAGAAAAACAAAAGTGTCCACATTAAGTACTTTGTTAATCTGTACAGAAGAGGGAACAAAAGTGTCCACATTAAGTACTTTGTTAATCTGTACAGAAGATGGAACAAAAGTGTCCACATTAAGTACTTTGTTAATCTGTACAGAAGAGGGAACAAAAGTGTCCGCATGAAGTACTTTGTTAATCAGTACAGAAGAGGGAACAAAAGTGTCCACATTAATTACTTTGTTAATCTGTACAGAAGAGGGAACAAAAGTGTCCGCATTAAGTACTTTGTTAATCTGTACAGAAGAGGGAACAAAAGTTTCCACATTAAGTACTTTGTTCATCTGTACAGAAGAAGGAACAAAAGTGTCCACATTAAGTACTTTGTTCATCTGTACAGAAGAAGGAACAAAAGTGTCCACATTAAGTACTTTGTTAATCTGTACAGAAGAGGGAACAAAAGTGTCCACATTAAGTACTTTGTTAATCTGTACAGAAGTGGGAACAAAAGTGTCCACATTAAGTACTTTGTTAATCTGTACAGAAGAGGGAACAAAAGTGTCCGCATTAAGTACTTTGTTAATCTGTACAGAAGAGGGAACAAAAGTGTCCACATTAAGTACTTTGTAAATCTGTACAGAAGAGGGAACAAAAGTGTCCACATTAAGTACTTTGTTAATCTGTACAGAAGAAGGAACAAAAGTGTCCGCATTAAGTACTTTGTTAATCTGTACAGAAGAGGGAACAAAAGTGTCCACATTAAGTACTTTGTTAATCTGTACAGAAAAAGGAACAAAAGTGTCCGCATTAAGTACTTTGTTAATCTGTACAGAAGAGGGAACAAAAGTGTCCACATTAAGTACTTTGTTAATCTGTACAGAAGAGGGAACAAAAGTGTCCGCATTAAGTACTTTGTTAATCTGTACAGAAGAGGGAACAAAAGTGTCCCCATTAAATACTTTGTTAATCTGTACAGAAGAAGGAACAAAAGTGTCCGCATTAAGTACTTTGTTAATCTGTACAGAAGAGGGAACAAAAGTGTCCACATTAAGTATTTGTTAATCTGTACAGAAGAGGGAACAAAAGTGTCCACATTAAGTACTTTGTTATGCACATTTAATTTGCATTTGTTAGTTTCACCTACATGATTATATTGTATTTTGGACCTGACCTTGTCCAAAATCAAGTTCTTTGTCTACCCGATTAATAAAATTTATTTTGGTAAATGAATAATACACAGCTAATATTTTTATAAGAGTGTGGGTTAAATATTAGGATCATTATCTTGGCTTGAGTTATGGATATTATGTTTACCATGTACTTTACTATAATTTGAGTAATAGACTTTATCTAGTAAATAATCCAAAGTGTTCTTGAATGGAAAATGTCATTATAGAGACATAGATTCTTTAGATAAGGCTAATTGTGACCTAGGACATGAAGAGAGGTTTATAATCTTGTTGTTTACTTTAGAACTTACTTATACTTATTTTTATGTGGGTGGAATTATTTATTTAACTTATTATTCACTCAAAATACAATGTGCACTTAAATAATGAGATCATCATCAGCAGGAACATTACTATAACAAATGGATTCCATTTGATCTGAAGTGTGCAATGCATGCAGTCACAGTACTATTTTAAACTTCTGAGTTTTATGACTTGCACAAAAATTTATTGGTTCAAATTTTAATTCTGAAATGCCTCATGTGAACAATAAAAAAATCAAGATAAATGTGAATCTGCTGTTAGAGATCTACATCATTTGTGTGTTTTTGGATCAGAGAAATTGTTGTCTTTTAAAATATGATCTCAAGTGATAAATATTTAAAATAATAATAACCACACATGGTTGGTAAAGTTTGAAACACTCAGAAAAAAATGTAAGATCTTACCTACATTGGCTGTCCAGAATACTCCCTTTTATAATAAAACAAAAACTATCTAACAGAATTTTACGAACTAGAGGGTCTGCACCAATTACAGTAAAACCTGTCTTGAAAATCCATTTCAATGTGAGACCACCCGACTTGAGAGAGCACATTCTCAATCCAGAACTGACTGATTATATAGCATTGGTATCTGTTATGAAAAGCACCAGTCTTGAGAGACCATACTTTTATGGCAAAAAAGGTGGTCTTTCAAGACAGGTTTTACTGTGCTATATGATGTTTACTTACTTCTGACTCTATTTATGTAGACATTATTACTGGGTCAGTACCAGATACAATATATTTATTTCCACACTCTATTTATGTAGACATTATTACTGGGTCAGTACCAGATACAATATATTTATTTCCACACTATATTTATGTAGACACTATTACTGGGTCAGTACCAGAAGTCATATGATATTTATTTCCACACTCTATTTATGTAGACATTATTACTGGGTCAGTACCAGATGCCATATGATATTTAATTTCTCCTGACTCTATTTATGTAAAAAGTATTACTGGATCAGTACCAGATGCCATATGATATTTATTTCCACACTCTATTTATGTAGACACTATTACTGGGTCAGTACCAGAAGTCATATGATATTTATTTCCACACTCTATTTATGTAGACATTATTACTGGGTCAGTACCAGATGCCATATGATATTTAATTTCTCCTGACTCTATTTATGTAGAAAGTATTACTGGATCAGTACCAGATGCCATATGATATTTATTTCCACACTCTATTTATGTAGACACTATTACTGGGTCAGTACCAGAAGTCATATGACATTTATTTCCACACTCTATTTATGTATACATTATTACTGGGTCAGTACCAGATGCCATATGATATTTAATTTCTCCTGACTCTATTTATGTAGAAAGTATTACAGGGTCAGTACCAGATGACATACAATGTTGACTTCTTACTCTGTTTCTGTGAATAGTATTACAGAAAGAGAGTAGAACAAGCAAACATTGTATGGCAACTAGTTCTGTGCCTCTAATACATCAGACATACTATCAATTGATTTATTTTCTTTCTAATTTGTTGAATAATTATTATTTCTCACCTCTGTGGCATTATGTTTGTGTTGATCCAACTTTTCATCTGTCAGCCTTTGAATTTCATCCTTGGTTTCATTCAGTGTACCTTCCAAATGAGCTGCAAACAATTTATGAGGCAATTATATTTTTGATAATTAATGGCAAGGTTTTGTAAATCATTTAGACCAGACCCTGATTTCACTAAATATATATATATATATATATATATATATATATATATATATATATATATATATATATATATATATATATATATATATATATATATATATGATTTTCAGCTCAAAATTAAGACTGTTATAAGAGATATCTTATTTTTCATCTGCTGAAATAAAGTTTTCAATTAACACTCTGTACAGAGCTATAGGTTAAAATAGGTCTTTAATAAATTTTTCAATTGACACTGTACAGTATAGGTTAAAATAGGTCTTTTAATAAAATTCTCAATTGACACTGTACAGAGCTATAGGTTAAAATAGGTCTTTAATAAAATTCTCAATTGACACTGTACAGAGCTATAGGTTAAAATAGGTATTTAATAAAATTCTCAATTGACACTGTACAGAGCTATAGGTTAAAATAGGTCTTTAATAAATTTCTCAATTGACACTCTGTACAGAGCTATAGGTTAAAATAGGTCTTTAATAAAATTCTCAATTGACACTCTGTACAGAGCTAAATGTTAAAATAGATTTTTAATAAATTTCTCAATTGACACTCTGTACAGAGTTAAATGTTAAAATAGATTTTTAATAAATTTCTCAATTAACTCTCTACAGAGCAATATGTTAAAACTTGTCTTCAATAAAATTCTCAATTAACACTCTGATTGATATTGCGTACTAATTATCATGCATTTTAAGCTTGATTAATATACTGTACCAAATCTCATACATTTTAAGCTTGATTTGTATCCATTTTCATGCATTTTAAGATTGATTAATATAGAATACCAATTCTCATGCATTTTAAGATTGATTAATATAGAATACCAATTCTCATGCATTTTAAGATTGATTAATATAGAATACCAATTCTCATGCATTTTAAGATTGATTAATATAGAATACCAATTCTCATGCATTTTAAGCTTAATTTGTTTCCATTTTCATGCATTTTAAGATTGATTAATATAGAATACCAATTCTCATGCATTTTAAGATTGATTAATATAGAATACCAATTCTCATGCATTTTAAGATTGATTAATATAGAATACCAATTCTCATGCATTTTAAGATTGATTAATATAGAATACCAATTCTCATGCATTTTAAGATTGATTAATATAGAATACCAATTCTCATGCATTTTAAGCTTAATTTGTTTCCATTTTCATGCATTTTAAGATTGATTAATATAGAATACCAATTCTCATGCATTTTAAGATTGATTAATATAGAATACCAATTCTCATGCATTTTAAGATTGATTAATATAGAATACCAATTCTCATGCATTTTAAGATTGATTAATATAGAATACCAATTCTCATGCATTTTAAGATTGATTAATATAGAATACCAATTCTCATGCATTTTAAGCTTAATTTGTTTCCATTTTCATGCATTTTAAGATTGATTAATATAGAATACCAATTCTCATGCATTTTAAGATTGATTAATATAGAATACCAATTCTCATGCATTTTAAGATTGATTAATATAGAATACCAATTCTCATGCATTTTAAGCTTAATTTGTTTCCATTTTCATGCATTATAAGCTTGATTTGTATAGGGTACCCATTTTCATGCATTTTAAGATTGATTTGTATAGGGTACCCATTTTCATGCATTTTAAGATTGATTAATATAGTGTACCGAATCTCATGCATTTTAAGATTGACTTGTATACATTTTCATGCATTATAAGCTTGATTTGTTATTTGGGGTTTTCTTGGGGAGGGAGTGTAACTGTTTTCATGCGTTTTAAGTTTGATTTGTATGGAGTACTCATTTTCATCCATTTTAAGCTTGATTTTTATTAGGTATCCATTTTGGTACATTTTAAGCTTGATTTTACCATGAATTTAAAGATCTAATTAATAAACTCCTTTCTGTTGAAAGAAAAAGAACTCTTGCAAATTCAGAAATTAAAAAACTTCAAAAAAACTTATTTCATAATCGTACATGCACTAAAACAAAGAAGTCAGCTAACAAGAAATGTTATGACCTTTACAACATTTGTTTGTAAATTTAAAAGAGGCAGGGTTTTCAATCAGGATGTTTGAATTTAAAAGAGACAGGGTTTTCAATCAGGATGTTTGAATTTAAAAAGAGGCAGGGTTTTCAATCAGGATGTTTGAATTTAAAAAGAGGCAGGGTTTTCAATCAGGATGTTTGAATTTAAAAGAGGCAGGGTTTTCAATCAGGATGTTTGAATTGCAGCACATATCTTCTGTTGTCTTATTCCAATGAGGACCCAAAACTTGCTTCATTTTGTCAGTAGTTTTTGTCGGACAATTTGGTTTGTTTCCATGAGTGCTTTATGTCATTTCTAAGTCAGAGAACATTATTTTGACTAGATCTAAAAATAGATTTACTACCATAAACAGAAGATTATATTCAGGTATAAAGTGGGCAACAGTGTTTTGGCACCAACATCTTTATCTAAATTTGATGCAGAATTTGTGAAGATGGATTTCAATGTTCTTTACAATTAATTTAGTTCTAGCAGATTTCACAATCAGTTTTACTGGAATAGCAGAATGTATATTCATGTCCCTTGAACTTGATTTCATCAAGTAAAATTCCCATTTTCATCCATAACTGAATGTCATGTGATGTTATGGTTGCATAGATTTTGGAGTTTTAACATTGGGAGATAATGCAAAACAACATCTTGACAAAACTGTACCCAGCAAAGCTGAACCAATCCTGTTTTATGCTGACTGAGTTCTCTATTAATCCAACAATAATTTATTAATCTCTTCAGCACCCCACACATTATGATCCTATCTGGCAAATCTCACACACTGAAGCCAACCAACCTGCCAACAGAATCAAACTGGTGTTAATTGTTTTATGCTACTTAAAATTAGCAACAAAACCATCTTGCCATACTTAGACCAGTTCATAGTCATGCAATGACAGACAGTATTACTGTAAAAATTCAGATTCTAGGTCAACATTACTTGATTACTAAATTCAAGTCAACTAATTTTCTAAAAAAATATCATCTCTAGTGAATAAATTTACATTACATTAGCATTAAAAGGAAAATAAAAATTATTTGAAATTGACAAATTAATAATTAAAATAAATATATATTAAATCAGATATAAGTAACACCTTCACACAAAAAAAACCTGCATTGCTGTGCCAAACACACCAAACACAATTGATGGGTCTTATAATTAAACTTTATCCATCTTGACCAAAAAAATAACAAATTATTATATTATAAATACTTACCTTTCATTTCATTAAAACTTGTTGTCATATCATTGATATCCTGCTGTAGAACTTTAATTTGTTTCTGATGTTCTTTCTGTCCCTCATTCTTGTAGGCAATCCAGTAATCTACCTCCTTCTGGACCTTCTCAATTTCTGACTCTAACTTTCTTATTTCTGCCTTCAAGTCTAAAAAATATTGTATAACACAAATATTTTTAAAAAATCACAACCCGGAGGTCTCTCCCTTAAATGATTCTGTTCCCCTAACCACTGTCCGTCTGCTTTCTCAGCCAGAATTCAGTGGAAACCTATGAGGCTGTGTTCCTTTAGGATGGTCACCCCAATGACATGGCCAGAATATCTGTACAAAAATGTCAAGTCTACCCCTCATAAATGGACTCATATCAGGGATTACAGATGGAAATCTCATAAACAGCTCTTGAATTCTAAATTCAACATAATTACATTTATTCCACAGTACCGATAAAAGTACCAAATTTATATCATACAAAGTGTTAAGTAACCCACGAACACTTACTGATGTGAATTCCTTAGATGGCAGATTTTGCCACATTGATGATCAATATCGAAATGACAGAAGTTAACAGATGAGAAATACAGTACTACAAAACTTAAGTTAGCCTGATGACTAGAAGGTATACAGTAAAAATGACATGTTAGATATCATGGTTTCTCTCTCTTACATTAAAAAATTAAAGTGTAGCAGAAAATCGTTTGTTGATCATGTGACAAGCTCACTTACTTTATAAAAATTGAGCATTTCATGTAAAGTGGAAAATTAATTTGATAGAGGTAACATTGCCAAAGAAGCAATAAAATGTTGCAGCAAGTACAATATTTCATCACACATTCTCAATTTAGAAGGAAAAGTGAAAGAAATTCAACATAAACAACTGAAGGAGTGTTTTTAGACTCTTGGAGAGAAATCAGATGTCAAAACGATTCAAATAAAAATCATCAAATATACATTCTGCAGCAGAGGGAAAATGAAATGATACAGTCAGATATAGATATAGTGATACAGTCAGATGTAGATATAATGATACAGTCAGATGTAGATATTCTTTTTTATTGACATGGCTTGTGCATGGTTTTGCTCCACTATTTATGGTTATTTTTAATTATTATAATTTTAATTATTATAAATATCATTAATAAACATTTTATCATGCTGATTCCATAAGAACCACATGAATTTTAAATGAAAATATTAAAAATGAGTTGTGCTTTTAATGCTTTAATTATTGTAATTATTGCTCACATCTGTGAGATGCATATCTAGAAAGGTCACCCTTCTTATAAGTCTATTTTTCTTATGCAGAAGAGGTGGCCTTTGCAAAACCACTGTAAGACCTTGCAGGTAAATATGATCTGAGTTCATTTGACTTGTGCATTATGATGTAGTCTTAATGTTCATAAATTATATTTTGATCTTTATAAAATTAGAAAAAACACTGTTTGAGCAAAGCTCCTACAAAATTTTAAACTTATATCATAATTATAGTCCCTTGAAAAGTCTTCACCTTGAATCCCTTTTTGTCTCTCCTTTTCTCTCATCCAATTGCTCTTCATCGCTGCTACTACATGGTCCTTGGTCTTTATTTCCTCATTTTCAAATAACTTCTCTGACTCCTTGGACTGTTTCAAAAGATGCTGAATCAGCGTCCCTTGTTCTGACTTCAATTTGTCATTCTGAAGTTGAGATAATAAGACTACATAGCAATACTGACTGAATAACTGCATAACAATACTGACTTAATAACTGCATAACAATACTAACTGAATAATTGCATAACAATACTAACTGAATAACTGCATAACAATACTGAATTAATAACTACATAACAATACTTACTGAATAACTGCATAACAATACTGACTGAATAACTGCATAACAATACTGACTTAATAACTGCATAACAATACTAACTAATAACTGCAAAACAATACTGACTTAATATTAACAACTGCTTAATAATACTTACTGAATAACTGCATAACAATACTGACTTAATAACTGCATAACAATACTGACTTAATAACTGCATAACAATACTAACTAATAACTGCAAAACAATACTGACTTAATATTAATAACTGCATAACAATACTGACTGAATAACTGCATAACAATACTGACTTAATAATGCATAACAATACTGACTTAATAACTGCATACAATACTGACTGAGAAACTGCATAATACTGAATTTATAACTACATAACAATACTTACTGAATAACTGCATAACAATACTGACTGAATAACTGCATAACAATACTGACTTAATAATTGCATAACAATACTGACTTAATATTAAATGACTGCTTAGCAATACTTACTGAATAACTGCATAACAATACTGACTGAATAACTGCATAACAACACTGACTTAATAACTGCATAACAATACTGACCTAATAACTGTATAACAATACTGATTGAATAATTGCATAACAATACTGACTTAATAATTGCATAACAATACCGACTTAATAACTGCATAACAATACTGACTTAATAACTGCATAATAATACTTACTGAATAATTGCATAACAATACTTACTGAATAATTGCATAACAATACTTACTGAATAATTGTATAACAATACCGAATGAATAATTGCATAATAATACTGACTGAATAATTGCATAACAAAACTGACTGGATAATTGCATAACAATACTGACTGGATAATTGTATAACAAAACTGACTGGATAATTGCATAACAATACTGAATGAATAGTTGCATAACAATAATGAATGAATAGTTGCATAACAATAATGAATGAATAGTTGCATAACAATAATGAATAAATAGTTGCATAACAATAATAAATGAATAGTTGCATAACAATAATGAATAAATAGTTGCATAACAATAATGAATAAATAGTTGCATAACAATAATGAATGAATAGTTGCATAACAATAATGAATGAATATAATATTAAATGTGCTACTGACTTGCTATCATTTCATACTCATGATATTACTCATATGACATATTAATTCCTACTGACTTGCTATCATTTCATACCAGGTAAACCATGTTATTAATAATACAAGTGGTAACAGTTGAGACTAATATATTGCAAATGCATCAAATTCAAGTCGACCTAAATAACATGTCATCTAAACAATAAAAACCCAGCTTTTGCACCAAACATCTAACAATTATTAAAGGTTACAGTATCAAATTAACTTTTACAGAGATAAAAGGGCAGTGATTGATTTTACTTCTTAGTTCTAATTCTTACCCTTTCATCACTTCTTTTATTCTTTTCTTCCCATCCTCTTGTTTCATACATTACATCTTCCAGCTTCTTTTCAATTACATTTATCCTGAAATAGATGCAAAAAATACTCATGTCAATTTGATATTTTCAACTTCACTCATTTAATTTTATACTATGCTGGACTTTATGAATGAATTTTGAGATCTTGTGAAGTCCAATTCCATTCTCAGAAAGCCATAAGAATCTCAGTGAACTATTCTACAATGAGAATAAGCAAGTTTCACCACAACTTAACATGCACAAATGTACATGTATAATAATATGCATGGACACTATTAAAAGTACCTATGAGTAAAGTGATTTATATTATAAATGGTAACTGACCAGAATCAGATGAAGTAAGTCAATCTAAGTATATGATATTAAATACAGCCACATATTCAACATGGGCAATAGTAGTGATGAGGTAAGTCAATCTAAGTATATGATATTAAATACAGCCACATATTCAACATGGGCAATAGTAGTGATGAAGTAAATCAATCCAAGTATATGATATTAAATACAGCCACATATTCAACATGGGCAATAGTAGTGATGAGGTAAGTCAATCTAAGTATATGATATTAAATACAGCCACATATTCAACATGGGCAATAGTAGTGATGAAGTAAATCAATCCAAGTATATGATATTAAATTCAGCCACATATTCAACATGGGCAATAGTAGTGATGAAGTAAATCAATCCAAGTATATGATATTAAATACAGCCACATATTCAACATGGGCAATAGTAGTGATGAAGTAAGTCAATCTAAGTATATGATATTAAATACAGCCACATATTCAACATGGGCAATAGTAGTGATGAAGTAAGTCAATCCAAGTATATGATATTAAATACAGCCACATATTCAACATGGGCAATAATAGTGATGAGGTAAGTCAATCTAAGTATATGATATTAAATTCAGCCACATATTCAACATGGGCAATAGTAGTGATGAGGTAAGTCAATCCAAGTATATGATATTAAATACAGCCACATATTCAACATGGGCAATAGTAGTGATGAAGTAAGTCAATCTAAGTATATGATATTAAATACAGCCACATATTCAACAAGGACAATTTAAATACAGCCACATATTCAACATAGGCAATAGTAGTGATGAAGTAAGTCAATCTAAGTATATGATATTAAATACAGACACATATTCAACATGGGCAATAGTAGTGATGACGTACACTATTAAAAGTACCTATGAGTAAAGTGATTTATATTATAAATGGTAACTGACCAGAATCAGATGAAGTAAGTCAGTCTAAGTATATGATATTAAATACACCCACATATTCAACAAGGGTAATAGGAGTTGGGTTACGGCTTGAGCCACACTCGTTTGACTTTTATTTCCATCAACATGAAGCACACTCATGATGTGAACCATTCCTTGAAAACTTAGTATCCACCAACTCTGGTCACTGAAACAATAGCTGACATAAAACAAACTATTCCCAGGGGTAGAACATTTGTCAAAAAGCTTGGATGCCAAACAATGCTCTCATGAGGCCCCAAATTTCTAAATGTTTCATTCCAATTATACTACAATTTATTTTTCATATTGCTTTTAATACACACAGACTTAACAAGATTATTAAATGAAAAGCAACTTTTTTTTTTATTGCAACAAATATTATCAAACTCTTTTGTGATATGAAATAAAAAATATTGCTATTAATTAGTATTTTGTTGTACATGGCTATCATATTACTAAAACAGTATTCATATCGATGAAGTGGTCACGAGTGGCCGAGTAGTCTAAAGTGCTCTCTGTTACGGATCACTGTCATCTCACCTTTGTCTGCGTGGGTTTGAGTCTAAGATTCGGCTAATGTAGTTACGTGAGAAAGCTTGCCAGTAGCTTCTCGTGGGTCGGCGGTTCTTTCCAGGGGTTTTCCCGGGTTCTTCCTCCACCAATAATACTGGCCGCCATGTATAGCCTTGGGGGTGGGGGTGGGGGTGACCTGTACTTTACAGAATAAACACCAGGTGTTGACCTTATTTCTGACCTGGCTTCAGTGTTGTAAACAAGCTTTTAAAATGATTGGTTGGTTCCAAGGACATTATGGAGCTTTATATAAACATCTTTCTATTTTTAGTTGGGTCATAAGGTGTGTACGTGAGTTTTTGAACATAAATTATTTCTAAGAGATTCTAGAAGATCATGTGACACCTTTCTTGTTTATGTAAAAACAGGTATATAAACTACGTTTTGGAGCGAGCTATTGAGTAGAAATTGGGCTGTTAGAATATTAAGTTGTGTCGTTTTGAGTTACCTTGTATTGGAAATTATTTCAATTCGTTTGGATTCAAGAGGATTTATTTTGTTATTTATCTGGAAAAGAATTGTGCTCATAGAATTTTATTAACAATAACTGACTTCATCAAGTGACATCGTCTTCCATATTGGATACTTCACTGAGATTCAAACTTAGAATTATTTGGACATTTTATTACCAGGACTTTTGCAATTTCTCTAGTGGATAATATTTTGAATTATTTTTGGATTAATTTTGGAATTGATTCTTAAAACTGTAAGTTTATTTTTTCTCATCTGGAAAATATTTGTGCTCAATAAATTGTTTATTAAGTTTTTACAAACTTGTTATTTTCACACTTTCTATGTTACTGTTTATTCGAGCCTAAGCTCGTAACACTATCGCATGCTGAAAAATGGTGTTAAACCCTAACAACAACAACAACATATTGATCAAACTACTCATATCAATGAAGCAGTACTCATATCAATGAAACAGTGCTCATATCAATGAAACAGTATTCATTTATGAAACAATGCTCATATCAATGAAACAGTACTCATATCAATGAAACACTGCTCATATCAATGAAACAGTACTCATATCAATGAAACACTTCTCATATCAATGAAACAGTGCTCATATCAGTGAAGCAGTACTTATATCAATGAAACAGTACTCATATAATGAATAGTGATCATATCAATGAAACAGTACTCATATCAATGAAACAGTAATAATATTAATAATGTTGTTGTTGTTGTTATAGGGTTTAACACCATTTTTCAGCACAAGATATGCTATACATGGTAGCCAGTATAAATTGTGGAAGAAGCAACCAGGAAAACCCCAGAAAGAAGGACCAACCTACGAGAAGCTACTGGCATGCTTTCTCACATACCCATATTGGTCAAATCCATGACTTGAACCTACACAGAGGTGAGATGGCAATGATCCATAATGGTGAGTGCTTTAGACCACTTGGCCACTCAGAAATCCCTCATATCACTGAAACAGCTGAAACTGTATTTATATCAATGAAGAGCATTCATATCAATGAAACAGTATTCATTTAGAATCTATTTTTCTGGTCATATCAATGAAACAGTATTCATTTTGAATCTATTTTTCTGGTCATATCAATGAAACAGTATTCATTTAGAATCTATTTTTCTGGTCATATCAATGAAACAGTATTCATTTTGAATCTATTTTTCTGGTCATATCAATGAAACAGTATTCATTTAGAATCTATTTTTCTGGTCATATCAATGAAACAGTATTCATTTAGAATCTATTTTTCTGGTCATATCAATGAAACAGTATTCATTTAGAATCTATTTTTCTGGTCATATCAATGAAACAGTATTCATTTAGAATCTATTTTTCTGGTCATATCAATGAAACAGTATTCATTTAGAATCTATTTTTCTGGTCATATCAATGAAACAGTATTCATTTAGAATCTATTTTTCTGGTCATATCAATGAAACAGTATTCATTTAGAATCTATTTTTCTGGTCATATCAATGAAACAGTATTCATTTAGAATCTATTTTTCTGGTCATATCAATGAAACAGTATTCATTTAGAATCTATTTTTCTGGTCATATCAATGAAACAGTATTCATTTAGAATCTATTTTTCTGGTCATATCAATGAAACAGTATTCATTTAGAATCTATTTTTCTGGTCATATCAATGAAACAGTATTCATTTAGAATCTATTTTTCTGGTCATATCAATGAAACAGTATTCATTTAGAATCTATTTTTCTGGTCATATCAATGAAACAGTATTCATTTAGAATCTATTTTTCTGGTCATATCAATGAAACAGTATTCATTTAGAATCTATTTTTCTGGTCATATCAATGAAACAGTATTCATTTAGAATCTATTTTTCTGGTCATATCAATGAAACAGTATTCATTTAGAATCTATTTTTCTCGTCATATCAATGAAACAGTATTCATTTAGAATCTATTTTTCTCGTCATATCAATGAAACAGTATTCATTTAGAATCTAATTTTCTGGTCATATCAATGAAACAGTATTCATTTTGAATCTATTTTTCTGGTCATATCAATGAAACAGTATTCATTTAGAATCTATTTTTCTGGTCATATCAATGAAACAGTATTCATTTTGAATCTATTTTTCTGGTCATATCAATGAAACAGTATTCATTTTGAATCTATTTTTCTGGTCATATCAATGAAACAGTATTCATTTTGAATCTATTTTTCTGGTCATATCAATGAAACAGTATTCATTTAGAATCTATTTTTCTGGTCATATCAATGAAACAGTATTCATTTAGAATCTATTTTTCTGGTCATATCAATGAAACAGTATTCATTTAGAATCTATTTTTCTGGTCATATCAATGAAACAGTATTCATTTAGAATCTATTTTTCTGGTCATATCAATGAAACAGTATTCATTTAGAATCTATTTTTCTGGTCATATCAATGAAACAGTATTCATTTAGAATCTATTTTTCTCGTCATATCAATGAAACAGTATTCATTTAGAATCTATTTTTCTCGTCATATCAATGAAACAGTATTCATTTAGAATCTATTTTTCTCGTCATATCAATGAAACAGTATTCATTTAGAATCTAATTTTCTGGTCATATCAATGAAACAGTATTCATTTTGAATCTATTTTTCTGGTCATATCAATGAAACAGTATTCATTTTGAATCTATTTTTCTGGTCATATCAATGAAACAGTATTCATTTTGAATCTATTTTTCTGGTCATATCAATGAAACAGTATTCATTTAGAATCTATTTTTCTGGTCATATCAATGAAACAGTATTCATTTTGAATCTATTTTTCTGGTCATATCAATGAAACAGTATTCATTTAGAATCTATTTTTCTGGTCATATCAATGAAACAGTATTCATTTAGAATCTATTTTTCTGGTCATATCAATGAAACAGTATTCATTTAGAATCTATTTTTCTGGTCATATCAATGAAACAGTATTCATTTAGAATCTATTTTTCTGGTCATATCAATGAAACAGTATTCATTTTGAATCTATTTTTCTGGTCATATCAATGAAACAGTATTCATTTTGAATCTATTTTTCTGGTCATATCAATGAAACAGTATTCATTTTGAATCTATTTTTCTGGTCATATCAATGAAACAGTATTCATTTAGAATCTATTTTTCTGGTCATATCAATGAAACAGTATTCATTTAGAATCTATTTTTCTGGTCATATCAATGAAACAGTATTCATTTAGAATCTATTTTTCTCGTCATATCAATGAAACAGTATTCATTTAGAATCTATTTTTCTCGTCATATCAATGAAACAGTATTCATTTAGAATCTAATTTTCTGGTCATATCAATGAAACAGTATTCATTTTGAATCTATTTTTCTGGTCATATCAATGAAACAGTATTCATTTAGAATCTATTTTTCTGGTCATATCAATGAAACAGTATTCATTTTGAATCTATTTTCTGGTCATATCAATGAAACAGTATTCATTTAGAATCTATTTTTCTGGTCATATCAATGAAACAGTATTCATTTAGAATCTATTTTTCTGGTCATATCAATGAAACAGTATTCATTTAGAATCTATTTTTCTGGTCATATCAATGAAACAGTATTCATTTAGAATCTATTTTTCTGGTCATATCAATGAAACAGTATTCATTTAGAATCTATTTTTCTGGTCATATCAATGAAACAGTATTCATTTAGAATCTATTTTTCTGGTCATATCAATGAAACAGTATTCATTTTGAATCTATTTTTCTGGTCATATCAATGAAACAGTATTCATTTTGAATCTATTTTTCTGGTCATATCAATGAAACAGTATTCATTTAGAATCTATTTTTCTGGTCATATCAATGAAACAGTATTCATTTAGAATCTATTTTTCTGGTCATATCAATGAAACAGTATTCATTTAGAATCTATTTTTCTGGTCATATCAATGAAACAGTATTCATTTAGAATCTATTTTTCTGGTCATATCAATGAAACAGTATTCATTTAGAATCTATTTTTCTGGTCATATCAATGAAACAGTATTCATTTAGAATCTAATTTTCTGGTCATATCAATGAAACAGTATTCATTTAGAATCTATTTTTCTGGTCATATCAATGAAACAGTATTCATTTAGAATCTAATTTTCTGGTCATGGCACAAAACATGAACATGCTTAATTACCCAAAACTATCATTCTGTTGTTGTGTGCTAGTGTACCCCTAATTTATCCACCCACCCCTGACTCCATATTCATAGTAAAAAACATACTGATATGCAAGTATTGCTTCTTTAGCAGTCATCTGTGGTTCCTTTCCTTTCTTTCCTCCTTTCTTTCCTCCCTTCTTTCCCTTCTTTCCTCCCTTCTTTTTCTTCCCCATGGTGAATTATGTGCTTCTGATCACACAAAAGAAATTTCTATTGTAGCTGAAACGAGAGCAAAAAAAGATGTATAACATACAAGTTATATCTTCTGCATCTGTGGGATTCTTGTGCAGTTTGGGTTTTTCTCCCTCAACGAAAGCAGCACTCCTGTCATTATTTGATTTGAAATTAGGACATAATTACTTCACCACCTGGTTTACATTAGCCCAAGTTTTCTAAAACTTTTCACACCAAATATATGATCCTCGAACAGTTACACAGGAGATAGAGGTCCTATATCCAAAAACTGAAAACAAGGAATTGCTAAAACCATGACGTATTGGCATTGGGGAGCTGCTTTACATAGGGTTTAGGAAACTGAAACAAGCTTGTAGCGAATTCCACCAGATTGAAAAATGAAAAAGTAGGATATTTATCCTCCTAGTCATAACAATGATCTCTAACTTGAATAAAAGAACACATCAGCTATAAATCAATGTTTAAACACTAAACTACATACCTGGATATTTCTCACATTGCTTGGTCATGTGACTAGACCTCATGTCCTGCATTTCTTTGACATCAGTAGTTACTAACAGAAACAACTTGTGTAGGGTAAAGACCATATGTAATTTTACCACATTAGACTATATACACTACAAGATCATATGACTAATCAAGACTGTATTGCTATGTAGTCAGTAGGCCCTTATAGTTTATAATCATTAACAAATAATTAAACACACAATACAAAGTAAATATACATAACATAATATTCTAATTAATATAATGATATTCTACTTCTCAATTTCAGGCTAATAGAGTTTGATACATGGTCACTAAATTGTGAACTATTCTGTGTAAAGAAACTTTCCCTTGTACTACCACATGATTACTATTAACTCAAAGTTTTCAGTAGGTGATTTACTCTGACCTCCCACTCCAAAAAAAACCTCTCAAGATATTATAAATTGGGTCAAAGGAGATTAAAAAAACCAGATGAAAGCTGACGTGAATAATTGAATAATTAGTTAGTCAATTGATATATGTGCCAAAAGCAATCTCAACAATAAATTAACTACAGACTAAAATGTTTCTTTTTAAATTCATTGATACTATTAACTTAATTTAATCCAGAAGCTTGCTGGAAGGTAGTCATTTTTCCATGATAAGAATTTTACATCTGATTTTTCTTTACTAAATTATATTATCTGAGGAAAGGAAATGCATACAGATATAGAACCTTCTAACTCAATATGATTTTGATTAATAATGTGAGCTGATGATTCTACATAAACTCAGCTGTCTCTTCATATATTATTCATAATAGGTTATTCATCATTTAAGGTTGGCAACTGTTATACAATTATTAATATGAAACAGAAAATCATGGCAAGATATTATGGACTAAAATGGTGATATAACTCTAAAACCTAGGCTCCTCTGATGTCATATATGTAACATTAAGATCTTTAGTGCAATGTCAGATCATGTAGTGTACTGGTCCTTCAACATCTCCTGATTATTTAAAGACAGAACATGATGATTGATAATATCAATAAGCCAGCCACACTTCAATATAACACTACTTGCTGGCAGGTGAACTGGATAAAGATAATTTTCAATAAGAAATGTCTGTAATATTTGAGAACTTACTGTGACTAAAGAAAAAATATTATTTTCATTCTCATTCTCTAAATATGTTCAAAGATGTTGTTGTTATTATTATTATATATTATGAGTTTTGCATTGATAGAACATTTTGTTACCTCAAGTTGTTAAATAAGTATTTGATAGTACACCATTGTGGGAAATAACTTTAACAGGTTTACCAGATAATATTACAGTAATGATGAGTGATGCAGAATCTCTGTAACTGTAACTGTAAGAAGATAAATGCAAACAGGGTAAATTATTTAAACAAGAAAGCTAAGATATCCTTGTCAAACCCACAATCAAGCAAGGTACTTGAAATGAGATGCTACAGAACCATCCTTGGCATCTCTTACATAGACCACATCACAAATGAAGAAGTGCATCACACCATCAGGTACAAAATAGGCCATTATGAAGACCTCCTCACCACTGCCAAAATGAGAAAACTGAAATGGTATGGCCATGTCACTATAGCCAACAATCTATCCACAGCAGTACTGCAGAGCAGCGTCAAGGGTGGCAGAAAGAGAGGTAGACAGAGAAAAAAGTGGACTGACAACATCACATAATAGACCAGGAAAAGTTTGCAGAGACACAGGTATTGGGAAATGATCAATACAAGTAGAGGGAACTGGTCAGATGTTATAATTAGAACATGTCCATTCTGCAAAATGATTAATGCAAAAAAAAGATTTCAATGGATTCCAGCACAAAAATGGCAGACTGTACAAAGAGTAACTTGTGATTGAAGGGGTTGTCTCAGTATGTTACAAGACCAAGAACAAGTGATAGCATGTGCAGTGCAGCCAGAAACCTAATTGTAGATCAAAATGTATGCGATCTGTCATCTCACAGCTTATCAGAATAGGGGTGTGGTGCTACCAAGTCGCTTTTCCATGTTAAGACTTAAGTTCCAGTCATGAGTTTTATACTTTTGCACATGGTTAAATTTTAATGAAATGGTATCAACCAGATTCTTTCACACTGGTAATCATTGATATGATGCATATATTCTAGGATAGTTTTAAACAAACTATATTTTTCTTTATTTTTATGATGAATGATGAGGTTCAGTTGAGTTCAAGAATACACAGCTAGGCTTTGAGATTTGTTATTTTGTGAATTTAATGTCATTTTAAGCACATGACAGGCTATAAATGGTGGCCATTATACTTGATGGAAGAAAAGCCTGCGAAAAACTAGGGAAGAACCACTAACCCATTGGAAAAATTTTCTCACATATCCACATTGGCTGAACCTAGACTCAAATCCATGCCAATAATGGTGAGATGTCATTGATCTGTAGAGGCAAGTACCTTGACCACTTGGACATTCATAGCCTTAGTTAGTCTTTACTTCTCATGTGCATCTCATTGAAGAATGTTAGATCTGCCTGGCTGTATTAATAAAACATAGTTGAACAACAATTTGGCCTGGTATATATTAACTTTGATTTTTATACATATTAAAATATCTGTTTTAACATCTTGACCTAGTCCTACATGTAAGACCTTGATACTGATATAATTTATGTTTTAGGTGTCTAGGTATTACTGTCCAAATAACGGTACTGTATAGCGTGTTCTGATGTCGTTTAACTTCGGAACAAGTCAAATTTTCAAGAATATCTCATACTTGGCAGCCCAAATTGGTGCTTTGCTACAATTAAAGTTATAATGTTTTAGTCTTAATGTACTTACTCTGATGTTTTTTTTTATTCTGACTAAATTCAAATTCCCCATGCTGGAATGTGATGGAAGCCAAGATAAATGAAACTGGTTAAAAGGGTAATAAAAAGACTTGAACAAAATGAAGCTATTTAAACACTTTGTCGCATTCCAGAAACTGAAATGTAGGCCAATAAAACTTGACAATAGGTAGTCCTACAATGTAAGCCCCGACGCTGATATTTATGTTTGCTCGCGTGTGATACGTCTTACGGGTAGGACTAGACAATAGGTTCATTTCTTTCGCGATAATTAGAATTTATTAGAAAAAAGATATCATATAATGTAAAGCCTGATTAAAATATTTAATTTGCAGAAAGGCGTCGTTATTGGCTGCCACAGTGCCAGTACAGATTGCCGTTATTTACATATCAGCGTCAAGGTCTTACATCTAGGACTACAAGTTAACCATTCTCCGCTCACTTCTACCATTTTGATACCACTTTGTTATATTTGAAGTAGAAATACAACTCACTTCGCCTTATAATTTGAGACAAGAACGAACCCTAATAATGGATAATTTACCACAAGTAATGGTAAAATCATAATACAATGATACACTTTTACTATAGAACTTGCAACAACTGCAATTTTCTCAATTCTGGCAAAATATGTCGTTCTAACGCGTATTGTATTTAGATTAATCATCTGATCTGAGGCCAAACAACTTCCATATTAATCTTTACGACTGTTACCTAGTACGAGTTCTTCATTCGAAAATTACCATCCGCCATGTTAGTTTATCTAGCAACAAGGGCAAGCTTAATAACGTTTCTCAGGTGTGCACCCGAGGTTAACACAAACTTAAGCACCACATAACGGAAAGTTTTAGTGTGTGTGTGTGTGTGTGTGTGTGTGTGTGTGTGTATGTGTGTGTGTGTTATCTGTCATTTTAAAATATACGTCTTACACAATTATCACAACTTTACAATTTCTATTTTAACTTCGCTGATTGATACTTATTTAAAAAAACTGTATCTTCTTTATTTGTATGCAGTTCATTTACTGTTTTAGGAAATAAAACCTTTTGTTACCACTTAATAGAAACATTTGTGCTGATGTGCTGTAAAGCCTACATACATGCATACATACATACATACATACATACATACATACATACATACATACATACATACATACATACATACATACATACATACATGCAGTTACTTTGTTTCGTGTAGTGCAATTTTGTGGACATAATTAAGCGTTAGGTAGAATTAGAAAATTAGCAGCAAAATAAACAGGTTACCGCATTTGTGTGAGAAAATATAAACTCTTCTTTGTCGCATGGATATGCTGCACTTCTAAGGTCGTGCAGTATTTCCATCCGAAAAACTCTTTCATATTTTCCCATACAAATGCAGTAAACCAATAAAAATATATGATCAATCCTTTTCTCCATTAACCATACATTGCAGTATTTTTTCCATATTGCATAGCTTTATAATGCACGACACACATGTCTCAAAATAGTTTTGCTTATTAGGAACTACGTTGATTGTAAAACGACAATGTACGCTGATGTAGCAGACGCATTAGCTTTCCATTTATTACATTTGCTTGTGGATAAACTAAACAACCTTTTCGTCCATTTAAAAGTAGAGATTATAACGTTAACGATATGGACGAGTTCACTGAGTCACAAATGAAACTCCAAACAAGTAAACGAATACACTTGATGTCCACAAGATACACGAGAGACGCTGTATCGAAATACCATTGTCATCTGTAAACAGTTATTTTAGAGAAATGTGAGTAACTTCGTAAACAGAATGATTTATGGTATGCCCAGTGTTCTCTAGGGTCTATAATTTATATAGTTCTCCCGTTCATAAAAAAATATTAGAAAAAATTGTTGTAACGCAACTTGTATATCATTTAAATGCAAAGTCTTTTTAGCAATGTACATTCGGCACAGTACTGAAACTATTCTTCTGAAAGTAGTTAATGACATTCTCTCTGCTTTGGATAGCAGAAAGATTACAGTCCTCACCCTCCTTGATTTGTCTGCAGCATTTGACACAATAGACCATATATTATTTCACCGTTCCAGCATGTATTTGGCATTCACAATACAGCCTAACAGTGGTTCAAGTCCTACCTAGTGAAAAGGACATGTCACAGAATTAGGCGAAAATTGAATTTTTTTTTTCTTGAATTACAAACTAATCTCACCATTTTTATTGTTTCGTCGTACATGCGTTACCTGGGGTGAATAAGTGGTTTTCTCCAAGGTAAGCGGCGTGTAACGATTTGCATGTGCCTGAGTTTGAATTACATGAAGTCCGGAACATTAGATTCACAGGGTGCACGGTAATCTTGCACTGATTTCTGCTAACCTATTTGAGGGTATATAAGGCAGAATATTTCTGATCAATATTACGGGACCTAAAGTATCTAATCACAGGATAGATAGCTCGTCTTTCAATCTCCAGCCAAAGGGGTGAGTGTTAAATTTATATTTCGTTTTATTGTGCATTTTATTCAGTTTATCATTTCATATAATGATGCCTTTATTGCAATGCAGATTTTAAACGTGGAATATTTGGAATTACTAGTCACTGTTAGACTTTAAATTCAATAGCGTAATCTAAGGTTTAGATTATTTTTTGAGACAACTATTATTAGTCTGGTTTCTTTATTGTAGCTGATAGCATCTCTGATAACGTCGGCTGATAACATCTCTGAGATCGTAGCTGAAATTGTAGATGATTTATTGCGGAACATCTCTGTTAACGTCACTGATAGCATCTCTGATAACATCGCTGATAACGTCTTTGAGATCGTAGCTGAAATTGTAGATGATTTGTTGCGGAACATCTCTGATAACATCGTTGATAACGTCTTTGAGATCGTAGCTGAAATTGTAGCTGATATTGTAGCGGAGCATCTCTGTTTGTCGGATTGTCTGTCCGTCTACATCTGTCGTGACGTGTAAATATACGGAAATCTAGAAGTCCGAGTGTCGGAGCTGTCTAGAGTTGTAAACATCCGGGGTGGCATCTAGGGTATTGAGGAACATTGGTTCTAGTAGATGTTGTATGCTGTCTGTACGTATAACTGTGGTGGATCCGTGAAGGGCAAGTGACCGATAAAAGTACTGTGTCAACCCTAGGTATTCGGGGAAACTGGGCGGCGATTCAACTGTTGGTGAATCGTACGGTTATACAGGGTCGAGACACATGTGTGTGTTGCAATTGTAGTACAATTGAATACATTGTTGTATTTACATGGTTACTTCAAATCACAATAGTATTTCAAGGGATTGCATGAATCTCAATAAAAGTTAGCAACTTGATTAAATACATGTATATGTTCGTGCAAGTTGTCGCAATCCATACGTGCGATAGTACAGTTTCATGTTTGTGTTTATTATCGTAATTTATACTTGCGTTAATATAACTTTTGTAAAGGTTCATTGGATCTGTGTATAGTCCAAGAGATTCCTTTGTATCTGTGTTTTATTTTGTATTAATATTTCATTGATTCATGTATTGTGAATGGTTGTGAGTGTAATTGTGAGCTGAACGCATGAGTTATTGTGTTGATACATCATTATTTTTCATTAATAATTTATTTCATAAATTTATATTTTCTTTCACATATTGTGTTTGTGTTGTTCATTTGATCCACCATCCTCTCGGTAACAATTCTGTTACAGGACACAGCTTGTTTCTGCAAATGGAATACACTACAGCCCGGTTGATCTATGTTATGGTGTTCCACAGGGGTCTGTTCTTGGACCTGTTATCTTCATTCTATACACTCAAGTGTCATAGACCATCATCAAGTTTCTCACCAATTGTACGCTGATGACACCCAAATATACAAGTCAAGCCACCCAACTGAAGTTGATGTTACCATCCAAGGAGCAGAGAGGTGCATTTCTGAAGTGAAATCAAGGATGACATTAACAAGCTGCAGATGAATGATGATAAAACTGAGGTCATTCTGATCACAACACAAAGACTTTCTCATTCACATCCATTACCACAAGCAATAAATATCAGCAACACCAACATTAAATTCTCGCAGTCAGTACGAAACCTAGGTGTTACTCTAAACAGTGCTCTCAGATTGCACCAACATGTCATGAACATATATGCAAGGCTGCATATCTTGAGCTGAGACGCATCCTCTCCATTCGCAAATATCTTTCAATTGATGCCACTAAAATACGTGTGTGGTCCTTAGTACTTTCAAGACTAGACTATTGTAACTCAATAATGTCTGGTACGTCTTAATATCTACTCAATAAACTTCAAAAAGCTCAAAACACAGCTGCTTGGATCATCTTTAGAGTACCACGATCAGGACACCTACCCATTGCTCTGTACCCTACACTGACTATCCATTCGATCCAGAATCAAACACAAAATTTGTTCTCTGTGCTACGTTTCACTGACGGACTCCAGTCCAATATACCTATCCTGCCTCACCCATGTGTACACACCAACAAGATACTTATGCTCCTCTTCTGACAATCGTATACTCATTGTTCCCACTATCAAAACAAAGTAATATGGACAACGTTCTTTTGCATACAAGAGCCCACCATAGTGGAACGAATTGCCCATTGAACTTAGACACAAAGACAGTGATGCCTTTCAAGAGTGCTCATAAATATTACCTTTCTCGTCTGCAAGAACAAACTTAAAGACCTAATAATGTTTCGTACCCTAACTAATTTTTCAGCGTTTTTTATGCTTTCCAATTTCATTTTTTTTTTTTTTTGCTTTTCTGTAGTCATATCATTATAGATGTTGTAAAGCGCTTAGAGCTTCTAAAGATTAGGCGCTATACAAAGTCCTCATTATTTTTATTAGTAGTAGCAGTAGTAGTAGTATTTGCTATTATTATTATTAATATTAATGTTATTTTTTTAATTTTATTATTATTATTATTATTATTATTATTATTATTATTATTATTATTGCAATAAGAAAGAAAAGCAAACTGGGGCCAAGAGCTATCGCATATCTATCAGAGAAGTACCATTTTACAAGTATGTCAAAATACTAAATTCGAGGGGAAAAAAAAGGAACTAAATATTTTGATAGAAATCTAAAAGCATCATAGCCAATAAGCCAAGCCGACGAAAAAGTATTATTTCGGCTGGCTAACTGGACTGGCACATAACATCAGCGATACAATTTTCCCCGTTTAACTTTTTTTTACTGATACAATGTTAGGTTAGCAATAGAAACCAGGTTATGTAGGTAGCGAGACTGGGGTTATCCAACAAAGAGTATGCAAGTAACAGTACTGAAATATATTTCTTCTTTAACTGGCAATGACAATAAATATACTCATATTTTTGCATCCTGAATTTCCTCAGAATGTACTGAACTTACTTAGTTCTGTAAATCCGAATTACGTGGCATGTCACAAGTTTAAAAACTTGGTACACACCGTGAAATTGTGCTGTATTTCCAAAAGATATCACATGTTCCTTAGTGCACTAAAAAAACCGAAATATTTTCTAGACCAACTGGAAAAGTTGCCTCAAAAAAAATTCGTTCAAACTATTACTCAAAAGTTATATATAGAAGTTCCAGTTGATTATGGGCATCTTTGAGGAGACGGTCTGCATATTTGGCTATGACATTGCTTGTGGTTTTTCCTGTTGTTGTCTTTATACATTTATCATGGTTGGCTCCAGTCAAGTCAATAGTGAAGAAACTATAGTGGTCCTAGGTGACCCAGCGAATATATCTCGAACTGATTTTGAAAAGTTACTGTGCTAGTTTGCATAACAAACACGGATAAGAAAAGCAGAGCTTCCGAACGGACTTTGTCCGCGTTAAACTAGTAGAGAAGTTAGAAAGGGGACGACATCGTGCTACCGAATGTATGTGGTCCGTCGATAAATTGAAGCTTTCGGACTGGATTGATATTCAGAACAGACAATACGCTACCTAATGATGCCAGCTACCTAATGATGCCAGCTAGCGAATGACGAGCAAATCCACAAAGTAGATCAGTTGTGCAAGAATAAGTACAAACTATTCTAATTCTCGTGGATAAGAAACTATCTTTAAGATTTATTCTGAAATTGTACGGTGATTTACAATCGCGTGGTTCCCATACGCGTAGATTCTTTTGGGGGAAATGTACCGCCTAGTGTTCAGCGAAGACAAATTTACATTGGCACATCGGTATACACTCATACAATGTCTAATAGAGATATGTTTACATTGGCAATGTGTATGAATTTCCGTCGCTCCAGAAGACACTCCACATACACAGTGTGCTTAGGATCTTTTGCAGCTATGACTCGTGCTTCTCCCCTTTTATTATTCTTTGAGGCCACCACAATTATTCTTTATGGTATTTACGCGTACTCATTCTTAAATTCACACCACCTTTCTGTTAACATCGCTAAATAGATGGTGGCCTCGCGTGAAACAAAATCATTTTTCAGATTTGGTTCAGTTATGTCTGCCTACAAGTCATTGGTTGTGACGATAAATAATAATGGTCTGTGTCTATGACATCTTCCGTATATTATCACCGTACCTCAGCATGACGGAGTCATACTAGAAAAAGCTTGGAAAAGATCGATCACTGAGAAGCCAACGTATACTGGCTTCACTATCATCAGTTTTGACTTTTTTCACTGCGAAAGCATTTAGTCTACCATGGAACATTTTGCGTGACCCAAACGTACGGCCATCAGCAGGCCTGAAAAATGTATATTGTTCGCTGTATCGAATAAATTCATCGTGCTTACGTTTGAAGAGGTTCTACACTGTTTTCCCGAACACAACTTTGTTTATAAGCTCGAAAATAAATCCGTTTTCAAACTCATTTGTGGCGACCGTGCCCGGATCCGCATTAATTGATATATACCGAGCCATCCAAGCTCGTTGGTCAAACCCGGTAGACTCTCAAGATATCCAATCCCAATAGTAATTATAGCAGGTTTTGTAAGCGGGCTACGTAGTTTCGCTTAGTTCTCAGATTCGGGGCAATCTTGGTGCATTCGTTGAACTTGCAGCCGGATTCATCATCCATTCCACAATGATACGAGAACACTCAAGGTGCACCGCCAACGCTTCTGGAGCAAGATGTTGCTGCCGTACTCGTGTACCTGCTTGTCTATGTCTACATCTGATTGACTGATCTACTGAAACATGCATACTGGTCCAGGCTGAAATCAGGGAGTAGCGGAAAATCAGTACAATTTAGCTGTCCCGGTCTAAACTTCATGTATTTTAAGATATGTTTAGAGATTACGTTTATTGAGGAATTCGATACTGTTGCAGCTCCTTGCATTATAAAGTGACCATAATAATTACTCGGGATAGGAAGCACCACCATGAGTTTTTTGTTTTATATGGTAAATTTTCAAATTTAACTTGCATGCGATGTGTGGGTCTCCTCTGTATGTACCATTGATGTAGTAGTGATCGAGAGCTGAACTATTTTATTAGTGGAGCGGAAAGTCCCTTCACATATCTACCAATGAGTGGACAAGTGTCAAAGCAGGTTATAAGTATATATGTGATCAACTCAATCCTCTAGCGGATCCATTTCATGGTAACGTCAAGCAATTTAAGGCAGCCATCCGTAAATATTATTGTTGTATGCAGTTTCCAACAAGACCTGATTATGACGGGCAGAGCTCACTGTAAGATATTTTACCTTACAGGCTTTTTGCTACCATTGTTTAGTGAAATCCACATTCAGACCTTCCCAAGGGGCCCCGAATGGTCTAAAGCGCTCTCCGTTACGGATCACTGCCTCTCACCTCTGTCTGCGTGGGTTCGAGTCTAAGATTCGGCTAATGTAATTATGTGAAAAAGCTTGCCAGTAACTTCTCATGGGTCGGTGGTTCTTTTGGGGGGATTTCCCGGGTTCTTCCTCCACCAATAATACTGGACGCCATGTGCTGAAAAATTGCGTTAAACCCTACAACAACAAGAACAACAAGAAGAACAGACCTTCTCAAGGTAAATGGGTTTTTCAGTGCAGGCACTTCGCGCTTGCACTAATGGGTAAACCGAACTCAGTGATTTGAAACAAGCTAAGACTAAATATAAACCAACATCGGACAACGTTGTATGGCAAAAAAATGAAACCCGAGCAGATTTTCGTTGATATAAAATGCACCGACATTACATACTGTTATCTATATTTAATTTCAAATGTTTGTTAGGTTTTTTATCCATGATTATGTTATGGTTTTCAAATCATTGTAAATTTAGTTTTGCTATCCTTTCCAAAAAATAAAAGACATGTAGTCAATCAGTAACTCGGTAAACAATTGTCCTGTAATATGTGTGAAATAATTTAACGTCCATATAGAAACATGATGGTATATGCTTAGCTGTTTATATTGTTCAAGATATATTAGTTTCATTCGTAGCTTTTTTAATTGTTGTGTTGAGTATTTAATACATAAACTATATGGAATGAAACATATTTCTTTTAAAAACATATTTCTTTTAAAAACATATTTCTTTTAAAAAGTGCAATTAACGACATACAGGACTCATAGGCAATATACTTTTACATCTGCTGTCACAACAGAAAACGGAATTAAAACAGTTATTAAGAGAAAATGAGCAAATTTTACACAAGTTCTAGCATGAACAAATATCATATATATGAAATTGTAGATTCTACACGTTTAAAACACCATCTTTACAGAATGAATCTTCTCAAACAAGACTGGTTGATGAAAGAAATTCAGTAATTACTGCAGAATGTATTCTAGTGCCAAAAAAGATAATACCTACCGTATGTATACTGATTACAGAGCAGTAAACATTGTGATCAAGACAGATTTATTTATATTACCCAGAATACTTAACAGCGTAGACAGAATCGGAAAATACGTCACCGAATTTTACATCTTGAAGGGATCTTGGCAAATTCCACTTACGGAAATGGCAAAGGATATTTATAATCCAAATGACTCCAATATAAGGTTAAACTGTTTTACATGAAAGGTTCCATTTGTAGCTTCCAATGTTTGATCAACATTATAACATCCAGTATTGAAAATGTGACGCGTACATCGATGACGTCATCTGGAAAGACCACTTAGAAACACTCCGGAAGTTGTTTGATCGACTCAATGAAGTAAATTTGACAATCAATTATAGTGACAGTTATATTTACTGAGTTTTAATTACGTTTTGAGCACATATTATATGACATGGTCAGGTAAAACCGAAAAGTTAAGGGTAAGGCTATCTGTGAATTCCTATGCCTATCAGTAAGAGATAACTAATGCAATATTAATGTACGGTTAGACATTACCTGATTTTTCCCATAATTGATAAAACCCTGATCAATTGTTTTTGAGTACAAAACCCAAGTTTCATTGACATGACGAGTGCATCAGTAAATATTACGTAAGATGAGAGTAGTATAGTAAGACACTATAGGAACCATGGGGACTTAATGTTAAAAAGGGGTATATCCACTATATGGACAATGGGAATATAACATGGGAAATTTTATATCCACTAAAGGGACAATGGGAATATAACATGGGAATTTTATATCCACTATAGGGACAATGGGAATATAACATGGGAATTTTATATCCACTGTAGGGACAATGGGAATATAACATGGGAAGTTTTATGTCCAGTATAGGGTCAATGGGAATTTAACATGGGAAATTTTATATCCACTATAGGGACAATGGGAATATAACATGGGAAATTTTATATCCACTATAGGGACAATGGGAATATAACATGGGAATTTTATATCCACTATAGGGACAATGGGAATTTAACATGATAAATTTTATATCCACTATAGGGACAATGGGAATATAACATGATAAATTTTATATCCACTATAGGGACAATGGGAATATAACATGGGAAATTTTATGTCCAGTATAGGGTCAATGGGAATTTAACATGGGAAATTTTATATCCACTATAAGGACAATGGGAATTTAACATGGGAAATTTTATATCCACTATAGGAACAATGGGAATTTAACATGGGACATTTTATATCCGCTATAGGGACAATGGGAATTTAACATGGGAAATTTTATATCCACTATAGGGACAATGGGAATATAACATGGGAAATTTTATATCCACTATAGGGACAATGGGAATATAACATGGGAAATTTTATATCAACTATAGGGACAATGGGAATATAACATGGGAATTTTATATCCACTATAGGGACAATGGGAATTTAACATGATAAATTTTATATTCACTATAGGGACAATGGGAATATAACATGATAAATTTTATATCCACTATAGGGACAATGGGAATATAACATGGGAAATTTTATGTCCAGTATAGGGTCAATGGGAATTTAACATGGGAAATTTTATATCCACTATAAGGACAATGGGAATTTAACATGGGAAATTTTATATCCACTATAGGAACAATGGGAATTTAACATGGGAAATTTTATATCGACTATAGGAACAATGGGAATTTAACATGGGGAATTTTATATCCGCTATAGGGACAATGGGAATTTAACATGGGAAATGTTATATCCACTTTAAGGACTATGGGAACTTGAGATAGGTTATTTATACAAAAACCAGAAACATCGCCTGGTGGGGTAGGATATATAACGTGGTAGACATATGCAAAGAATCAAATACACAAATATAGCACAAACACAAATACCAAAATATGGCAAGAGAGTAAATCTTTTTGAGACAATAGAGTGGCTCTAACCTTTGTTTTTTTAAAATTATTATTTTTGTTAATGCCATTCAGTTAACATAGTAGTATCGCACAGATATTCTCTTCCTCAAATTTTGTCTGACCTCTGGACCGTAGAATAAGACTTGCTTCAGACAGCTTTGTCTCTCCACATAGATCCTTCGTTTCCAAAGGGCTGTCTCTGTGATCTGGGTAATTGCCCCTGATGATCTGACACACATGGGATAGTCCGGGTGGCACAGTATTGACGATAGGAGGGTAGTTGATTCTACATTAGTCCACATCTTCTGATGAGAACAGATGAAGAGAATGAATTGAAGCACGGATATTTATAGTAGAAGAGTGGATGGAAACGGATTGGGTTCAAATTGTGATGGTAGTTGTACACGTTAAGTAATTTGAAAGAACTGTCTCAGACTTCTTTAATACGGTACAAGAGAACAAGACCTTCACGATCCAAACACTAGAACACACACGCACGTGCCTACTACGCCTGAGATACCAACTCGAATGACTTCTACCAAATCATAGACAGTAGCAGGTCCAGCAGTAGGCCTTGGCCGTGGCAAAAGGATGAGGCAGTTAAAGTCATTACTTGTCGTTCCTGACCTTGTTGTTTTTTTCTATTAAAAAAAACAAACAACCAAAGGTCCTTTTTATGGACACTCATCTCTCTCGAAAAGATAAAAAACTGTCAGAATTCAGACTCAGCGAGATCAAGTCAAACCAAAGTCCAGCACCATTAACCCCTTGAAAATGCTACCACATTCAAGTGACGGATAAATGCTCCTCTAGAAAATTTAAAACCACGATCTACATGCACATGGTGAAGTTTAAATATTTCAAGTACGACGAACCATTAGAGAAACCAGAAGACTTCATTACCGATGTGTGAGATTCTTTGCTAACCACAATTTGTCACAACAGTCTGAAGTCCTCTGTTTAGATCAAGTTTAGCAGGTCATCAGAATTGACACTTTTAAAAGACATCGATAAGATTCAACACGTGAAGAAATTCAGCGATAAGTTTCATATCACCAATGGAAAAGCGACACTGTACATGCCCCATGTTTCTTTTCCCAAAGGTACTGGATGCAAAATGATGTTATTGGTGGACGACCTTCGTTGCACCAAGCGCAGCATCGTCAGAATTCACAATGCACAAGATCACATGTGTTTAAAAAGGGATATCGTGGAGAAAGAAACGTATGCCAACATGAAAGACACTGCAGAATGGAAGAGAGCCTGGGAGGACATTCAAAAATCGAACTAAGCCAAACAACAATGAGAACAGTACACCTGAAATCTTACTAGGTAGTGGAGCTACTGACGGTGTTGGAAATACTTATCGTGCTTATTTTACCTCAGGCATCCGTAGAGCTGCGTCTGCCATTGTCACTGGGTAGTGGTGGTGATGATGGATTTTCATCAGGGTCTTAAAATCTTTCAGAGTCGGTGGAACTGTTCAGTGAATATCTTTCTGGTGAAAAAGTTGAAGTCGTTGAACACTTGACCTAACGTTGCGATTTTTCCTTTTCCTGTAACCACCACATCGATACATCCTAAGTAGCATCAGTGAATACATCGTTACATCCTAAGTAGCATCAGTGAATACATCGTTACATCCTAAGTAGCATCAGTGAATACATCGTTACATCCTAAGTAGCATCAGTGAATACATCGATACATCCTAAGTAGCATCAGTGAATACATCGATACATCCTAAGTAGCATCAGTGAATACATCGATACATCCTAAGTAGCATCAGTGAATACATCGTTACATCCTAAGTAGCATCAGTGAATACATCGTTACATCCTAAGTAGCATCAGTGAATACATCGATACATCCTAAGTAGCATCAGTGAATACATCGTTACATCCTAAGTAGCATCAGTGAATACATCGTTACATCCTAAGTAGCATCAGTGAATACATCGATACATCCTAAGTAGCATCAGTGAATACATCGTTACATCCTAAGTAGCATCAGTGAATACATCGTTACATCCTAAGTAGCATCAGTGAATACATCGATACATCCTAAGTAGCATCAGTGAATACATCGTTACATCCTAAGTAGCATCAGTGAATATTGGGTAACGTATTTTTAAAAAAGATCTTGATGGAGAAGGTGCTATCCAGCATCTACTGCGATCCATCCCTTGCTGATAGTTACGGAAGAGTTAAAAACCGCCTGAGAAGTGTCAATTTACCTCAAATGCAAATGTGGTTACTAAAAGGTCACGTACACCTTATACAAAATCATTCGACGAAAAAGTTCCAGAAGTGGAGTGGATTTGTATTTCAATACCAAACTGCTCAGTAGAAGCATGTATACTTACCCTTATCGAGTGTACCTAGAAAATCTCTTGACGTATGGAAAAGAAGCCACAATCACCCATCTGGATGACTGCGTGTTATAGAAACCTGACAGCAAACAAATACGAAAACCTAGATGACGACAATGTGGGATTTAAAGCAAATTTATATTGCTCACAACAGTTTTGAACTGATATATCGTTTGCATTTGTGCATGTGGTTGTAAGACAAGCATTTGCTATTGGAGTGGATGTCCGCCTACGACTGAATCGAAGCACTACAGCTTTCCATTTGATGTCTGATACTGATGATATTACCGCTTGAAAAGCCATCATAGAAGAAGCCAGACCCTACATGCGACGCGTGGACGTGTTACCTAGTGTGGAAAACAACATCAGTCGCTTTGAGCAGCAGTACCACCAAGTATCCGATACGACGCGTAAAGTGAAAACTTTTCACCATTCCCTGTAGACATCAATGCATGATCGAAGATCATCTGTTCCATGGACACATTACTCAAACGTTTAATCGTTGGTATCGTTAGCAACACAGCCTTCAATGAAGTCATCTCAAAGAATCCTTTTGATTTTAAACACTTTGGTCTGTCAAAGATCGAAGTCAGTCGCGATGATAAGACTTTGCGTACTAAACCCTTCGAACATAGTTTTGCCATAAAGAATTACTTGAGGTCGAACTTGTCCCTGTACGAAGTCACGGGACAATTAGCAACACCAGTCGCGGAATTTCGTACGACAAGTATGAAAGATGGTACTCGATGTGTTCTTTTGATTTAAATCCAAACCATATTTCCATCCTACAAAATCCGGTCAGATTTTTGTGGAACTTCAGTTTAAAAACAGAATCCTTGATGTAACGGTGAACGTTATCCTGTCAGTCGAATTCGATAATACGATAAAAATCAACAGTTTTACAGAGTCATTCTAGATTATTGGAATGTATTATCCTCTATGAATGGTGGAGAATCTTTGGAAATGGAATGAGAGGTGAGCGTGGAAGCAGACCCCAAAGACAAAGACGAAGATGGAATGGTGATTTTACGATGGCCAGAACAAGAACACATTTCTCCTGTTTTACTGTGCATCTTTGGAAAACCGTTACAGGATTGGTCAAGAAAGATTCCAATGGATGTTAAAATGAGCATCCATATCAAATTCAACACGATAAATTTATTATGATGAGTCAAGAAAAAAAATAAAAAATATGGACGACTATGGCAGTCGACTAACTAACCTTTTTAATCTTACAAATTTAAAAAAAAACGTTTACCTAGCACCTCAAAATTTATACTCTATGAGGTTCTCTAAATTAAGCACCATCAGGCACCGTTGCACAATGCGGCAAAAATATAAATAATTAAGACACAATAGGTTAAAACCCAAAATAACACTTATATGGTGATTCAAACCCCAATGATCACTAGGCCCGACCGCACAAGGCGGCAGCAAAGCACTTAAGAATACAATATATTAGGACACACACAAAAATTAGAACATTTAAGGTGGTCTAAACCCAGGACCATCAGGCTCCGCTGAACAAGGCGGCAAGATAAATTAATTAGAAAACAATAGGACTGCCCCCCCCCCTCCAAAAAAAGAAGAAGATACTATAAAGTGGTCAACTTCAAGACCATCAGGCCTCTTCCGCTTCACACTGCGGCGTAACAACTCCCTCCTCAAGTGGTATTCTATGCAACGAATCGCCCTCCCCAAACAACGGCCCAAAAGATACAATAAAACAAACATTCAGCTAGTCACTGAGCTGTAGACCTTACTTTACCATCAAGCAGCACAGAGTAAGCTTATTCCTTCAATTAATCAACACAAGATAGCGCTATATTACTTCGGTAAAGGGAATCAAAATTATCCTTACCCTAGATTGAATAAACAAGCGCTTTCCAAGATATACCGCCCGCTTGCAGGTTTCCTTACTTAGTTGCAGCCAGACATCAATTAATAACATCAGTTAATAATCTAACCGCATTGGGGGGGGGAGCCATGATTAGATCTAGTGTTGGGTGCTCGCTCGCTCGAGCTCTTCACCATGGATAACTACAAAAGCAAAGGCTCAACGAAAAACAATCATGACACAAACGCGCACAGGGGATGAGTTACCACTAAGAGCAATGATCTAATATACTGCCCCCTCTTGCCACAACAAGCCACCGCAGGCACCACAACTTCGTGAATGCACACTGGACCTAACCCCATTCACGTACCGCCCTACATTTGGAACTGTAGGGTATATCAAGCCTGTTATATTAACCAAAGACCCAACGGCAAATTCAATAGTGCACATATGCACAGTAACGTGCAGAGAACGTGGCAGCAACAATTTAAACTATCCGCCCATCAACTCAAAACAGACGTGCATGCCCGCATGGGCGATTACATTTTGGAAACTTACAGCATTAAAGTATTTGTTCCGATACACAACTATTTTACCTACTTCAAATTCAAAATTATGTCATCTAGGTTCCTCCATCAGTTAGAAATACTTACAATGTATACTTTACATTGTAATATTCTTAAATCATACGACCAAAAAGTGACATGACCGAAATAGGTACATAAACCATGAGATGATATCGTTGAAAGGAATGAGAAGTGTTCCTTCGCCGGACTTCTTCTAATGTGCTGGTCAGATCTGTGGCGATTCATTCTTTCATTTAGTTTTTCTGTCGCCTCGAAATGTTGGAAGGTACATACCAGGCATAGACAAGGATTAATAACTTTTTACAATCTATAATGTGCCTGTGAACAGGTTTTTGTAACTTTTATGGAAAGTGTGCTGGTTTTCATCGTGTATGGGAATAGTGTGAATTGGGGATTTAAGGTTTTATTACCGATACAGGTTCAAACCTTCTACCGACCTTCCCCATGATTTGCCCCCCCCCCCCTTCCCCGATAAAAGAGAATGGAGCGCAAACTAATACCCGATGCGTAATCAGTGATAAAGCTTTGGTGACATAAGTGGCAAGCCCGCCGAACGCATAACCGCCGGAAACATTGATATTACCCTGTTGAAGAAAAATGCTTCGTTGGAAGTGCGTGTGTGGAGCACCCTTACGAAGCCAGCATGTCCAATACGTACTCTGAGTGGGCGATTGAACCGCGCGTTAGTAATTTTTAAATATATATTGTTACGTGCTTAGGCTCGAATAAACAGTAACATAGAAAGAGTGAAAATAACAAGCTTGAAAAACTTAATAAACAATTTATTGAGCACAAATATTTTCCAGAAAAGAAAAATAAACTTACGGTTTTAAGAATCAATTCCAAAATAATTCAAAATATTATCCACTAGAGAAATTGCAAAAGTCCTGGTAATAAAATGTCCAAATAATTCCAAGTTCGAATCTTAGTGAAGTATCCAAGGTGGAAGACGATGTCACGTGATGAAGTCAGTTCTTGGTAATGGAATTCAATGAGCACATTTATTTTCCAGATAAATAACAAAATAAATCCTCTTGATCCAAACGAAATGAAATAATTTCCAATACAAGGTAATTTAAAATAACTCAAAAGGATACAACTTAATATTCTAACAGCCCAAGTTATACTAAATAGTTCGCTTCAAAACATAATTTATATACCTCTTTTTACGTAAACAAGAAATGAGTCACGTGATCTTCTATAATCTTTTAGAACAAATTTACGTTCAAAACATCTCGTACACAAAATAGAAAGATGTTTATAACAAAGCTCCATAATGTCCATGGAATCAACCAATCATTTTAAAAGCTTGTTTACAACTCTGAAGCCAGGTCAGAAATGAGGTCAACACCTGGTGTTTATTCTTAAGAGTACATGTCATCCCACTTTCTAAATAAAATATCTTCCAATGAATGAATCTTAACTTTAAAATATCAAATTTGAATCTGACAAACAAACAATAAAAATAAATGACTTAAATCAAATATAAATAACAATATATATTTATAGAGAGAAATTAAATTTTAAAGCAATTTAAGAAACATTTTAAGTTGAATGTCACATAAAACTTGTTTGAAAGTTTATTTCCAAATGCCGTGCTGATGGGAGGAGGGCTAAATGCAGTGGCCCCCGCCAAACTGATCCAAGGCGACGTTACTCCAACAATTCTTGTCACTGTTGGAATATATTACCCCCTCCCTCCCTCCCTCCCTCCCTCTCTCTCTCTCTCTCTCTCTCTCTCTCTCTCTCTCTCTCTCTCTCTCTCTCTCTCTCTCTCTCTCTCTCTCTCTCTCTCTCTCTCTCAGACTGTATTTGTCTATGATTAACCGTTAAAATTGAACTTAAAATAGCCCATAGCATAGCAGGTTTTTCTTTACCATCTGACTTCTCAGCCAAGTTTTTTTTATAGAGATAACATATGGTTTTAAATATTTAAGTTAAGATATAACGTCATATGTGAATTAGAAACTCTTGATATTTAGCTAAACCAGTCACCCATATCAATCCAAAATGTAATATTTTGATCTTTCATCTTGGAAAAAGATCCCCGGTGGCCTAAAATTTCCCCTTCAGTGGCTTATATTATAAGAGGGTCTCCGGTTTCACTGAAAACTGAGGCAATGTTTTTGTTTTCTTACGCAGACACCCAATTAAACAATATTAAATGACAACAAACAGCATGACATGTCGACTTTTCTTCGCCTACTTTTCATAAATTAACGCTTCTCACTTGCCGACTGGTTGCTTACATTTGATTGTTATGCTAACAAAATTTATTACTCTGCAGTTGTACTTTTTAATAAGTATTAATAAAGACAAGATTACATGAAATGTATCTGGTAATATAATATTTACTCACTTCGCTATTCACATGTATTATTGACATTTAATGAAAGTTGATAATGTATACATGCTCTATTCGATTTACCTTTAGAGTTTCTCAGTTACAAGATTGGCTGTTTTGCTGAATGAGAATATACTTGTTATGTGAAAACGGTCATCTCACGTTTTGCCCAAATCCTGGACATTAATGTAGCCTTTACACAATTCATCCTGACTTGAGAAAAAAAACACTGCTTCGGGAGATCACCTGTCGTTTATGAGAATATATATTCTAGAGGCATGAATTAATCTTAGAATATTCCGCAATGAAATAAACTCAGAGGTCGCCTTTCTAGGGAGATCCATTTTATTACTTTTTTATTTATTTTTTTTTGTTGCAAAAAAGATGGTCTTTGAAAACACCTTTTATTACTTTGTGCTCTATTGTGATAAGAAAAAATTAAACATATTAACTAAAAATATTTAAGATTCTGACGATATACACAAGTATGTTTGGTATTTAAATACACACAAATTCGTTTTGTGACAGTTAAGACTATTTTGTAATAAATTTTAAAAAGAAAGACTGATTTTGTAAAACTGTGGCACCAAAACGTGTGATATATTAACCATATTCAATATCGATATTTTAATGACATAAAGCCTTATAAGTCTGGTATAAAAAGAAACCCGAAATTCAAAATTAATAAACGTGGAGCTGGAGATATCTGATTTGACTTCTCCCTGTAATTTATCCATATTGGTATTGCAATGAGCATTGTACCAATGATTAATAATGTTTAAAGTGAGAATAAGAGACATGTGGGCGACATGAAACTTAATAGGGCCTACACGGTGTTAAATTAACGGGCGTTTTATGTCATGGCGTTTCTGGCTTTATGATCAAGAACCAGTCGATTTATAACACTTTATAAAATGTCAATATGCATATAATATTAATGAAAGCAATTAACTAAGACTGTAGATGATAATTGAGCAAATTGTGTATTAGAGGGAATAAAGTGCTAAAAGTCGTTCTTATCTCTAATACACGGAGAGACGACAATCGATTGCATCCAATGTCAATACTTGACGGACTTTCCGACTATTTCAAACAGCATTTTAATATCACACCTGCTCAATTCCCACCAATTAGTAAGGGTGCTGAGTAAATAGGCGATTATCTTGTCAGAGAAAGGCTTTTAGTTGCCTTCATTCTGTAATCTTTAAATAAGACAACAGTAAGTCAGCTGCAGGAGATTGGCATCGTGTGACTGTCTGAAGCAGACGACATTTTTCTAAGACTGAATATCGTCATGTCAGGAGGCAGAGCGGTTTCACAGAAAAGTGAGTATAACATTTAATTATTTATATTTTATAAACCTAATGAAATATGAATGTGCCTTTTTTAGGCCACATAATTTTAATCTTCTTTACTTTTTTTAAAGAAATAATCCTTAATTAATATTTTTAACAAATTCTGTCACTTTTGTTTATTATTTGTATTTGCATTTTCTTCGATGTTATTTTCGTATAGTTTTATATTTCCTCTCTTTAAGTCACATCAGACCTTACGTTTTTCCGATATTTTCTTTTAGAAATTATTGTTAGTCACATTGTTAACTTCATTTTTAAAAAGATAGTTTTGTGACTTTTACTTAGTTACTTTCCATGGTATTATATTTATTTTATTTGTCTGGGGCATTCTTATTACTCAGTTTTAAGAACTTGTCGCCAGACACCCTTGTGCACACATTTTTTGAGCCAATCATATAGGTTTTAAACATGCTGAAACTTAATCTATATAAATTTAGAATAAATTTAACAATCAACGTAAATTTAACATTATAATTGCATGCTTGCAATTTTCATTAATTTATCAAGAACTTACGATCAGCATTTTTTTTAAAAAAGGTAACGGTCATGTGGGTGTCTTAGCATTAATCTTGTTTAACATAATACTGCTTCGTGCGTACTCGAATTCTTGTAAAATGAGCGGAACGACAATAAATAATTTGAAAACCTAACCAAAACATGCCGTAATGCATTTATTTTGCAGTATTAAATATCTAAATCTAAATTGCAACGTTATAAAAATGTGCAAAGAATTTTTAAAAAATAAATAAAAAAACACAGCATCCTGAATAAATCATTCCCAAGAAAAAAAGAGTTGTGTGTGTGTGTGTGTGTGTGTGTGTGTGTGTGTGTGTGTGTGAAAAAGAGTTAATATCGGTACTGTTACACAAAGAGTTGGTCCTGTTACTGTGAAACAACTTTACGTCACAAACTGTTCCAAAAGTTTAGATTTTTTTTAGTAATCTCTAAGTCTAAATCTATCGATCTAAAATGACTGAAGCTTTAATTTCACCTATACCTATCTCTTGCAGTTAAAATTCATACTTTAAGACTTAAAACTTTATTCTTCAAATATGGTTGGTGCCGCCTAGTTTAAAAAAATAAGGACATCACATGCATCGAGATTGAATCTGATCATTTGTTCGTCTAAGTATAGGCTAGATGAGTTAGTTCTAAACTGATGATACACTTTGATTTTGAAAGTGCAAAAAATTTGTACAAATCCATCCGTTCTTGATTCCACTCTTTCCCTGTATCAATTTTATCTGAAGCTAATAACGGAATAAAGAATGGCGAATGGGTCGAATACAATATATTCTTAATAAGAATGACGAATGGGTCGAATACAATCTATTCTTAATAAGAATGACGAATGGGTCGAATACAATCTATTCTTAATAAGAATGACGAATGGGTCGAATACAATCTATTCTTAATAAGAATGACGAATGGGTCGAATACAATCTATTCTTAATAAGAATGACGAATGGGTCGAATACAATATATTCTTAATAAGAATGATGAATGGGTCGAATACAATCTATTCTTAATAAGAAGGACGAATGGGTCGAATACAATATATTCTTAATAAGAATGATGAAAGGGTCGAATACAATATATTATAGTGTAAAGGAACACGCTAAGACTGTCGAATAGTTCAAGTACAAGATATTAAATTTCCTTTTTTTTGTAGTAGATCATTCAATTTGTCATTTGAATTAAGTGCAATAAAAGTTGAAAAGCGTAGACATAGATCTGCTTTCTGCGCAGTTCATTACAATCATCGGTAGCACGAACAGGTGTGATTATACTCTATTTGGTGCATTATGCGGCCACTAATCCGGGTATATTCCTGTCAATGGTTAAATTTAATTTAAACATTACGGACGATCTAATCAATCTCTCTCTCTCTCTCTCTCTCTCTCTCTCTCTCTCTCTCTCTCTCTCTCTCTCTCTCTATATATATATATATATATATATATATATATATATATATATATATATATATATATATATATATATATATATAAAATAATAATAATAATAATAATAATAATAATAATAATAATAATAATAATATATTATATAATATGAGTATTATACAATATAAATATTTCCACATGTTTGATATAAATTTCAGTAAATGTAGGGAAGACTTCAAACTGATACCATGCACATAAAAAAAACTTGGCGAGTTCTAAACATTTCCAAGTATTGGCTGCCATGTACAGTGCTTCGTATGTTTGTTTTTCCTTAGATGAACGTACACATCCCCACGCTGTCACTCATTCCTAAGCAATATACAATTTAACCTTTACACTTTTATCAAAATTTTACACCGTAAAGGTAAGAAACACTTTCTTGTGAGAGATATTTCAGTGTAAACGGAAAACAAAATATTTCGGGTGGATTTTTATGTTTGTTTTCGTTTATTAAAGAAAAAAAAAGAAAAAAAAGGAAAAAAGCAAACAAAAAGAAAATTCGAAATGCTCGTGCCATTAGAATGGAAGTAAAGGCAAAATACATCTGTAAATAAAGTATTGCTAAAAAACGGAATCACACCTGTCTCTTTTATTCATATTTCTCTACTAATTACACTAATTCTTCCTAAATAGTGAATGCTCCTG
The DNA here is from genome assembly GCA_030141615.1 of Unio pictorum. Taxonomy (NCBI): domain Eukaryota; kingdom Metazoa; phylum Mollusca; class Bivalvia; order Unionida; family Unionidae; genus Unio; species Unio pictorum. The sequence continues at coordinate 13,864,667 of JARLTB010000126.1, forward strand.
TTGGAATGTGAACTTCAGAAATTTACAATGACCACTAAGAAAGAGTATGAATTAAACTACGTTTTGGGGGAAATATTAATGTATGATCAACATGCAGGAGGGGTTCTGGTAGCGATGGTATTTCCAACTGGCCTTAGTGGAAAATGGCTACGCTCCATTCAAAACTTAGTACAGGGTAACTCGTTACTTCATCTTTTCTGTATACGAAGTACTGTTTGAGCTCAAAAGCGAAGAAAACTAGGCCACGGCTGGTGTTTAATTCAGGGTGAATATATACAATGCATTGAGAGCTGATTTTTACATTAATTATGCAATGCCCATGACGGTTCAGATGTCATCTAAGGATATTCTTTCAGATTAACAAAAACATGAAATCAAAATATGATAACCACCCTTGAAAAGGAAATAACAGACTTTTCACGTATTTGTAGCGGGACTGGAAATTCCTTGCACAAATAAGCAAAATCAAACAGATTCAATTGTGTAATCAATCGATCCATCAATCCCAAACAGCTGCATTGTGCATATATGAGCTAAAAATGTTGTTTGTATTGTTGTTGTTGTTTAGACTGATGAAGATTCTGTTCGTTTTACAATCATAGTTATTATTGTAATATAAAGACAAGGACATCCAATAATTTTTTTTACAGTCATGACCTGCCATTAGTTTTCTTGTCCTTTATAAGTATCTTTTCTTCGTCATCCGATGTTTAAAGATACTGGAAAATCGTGCGTAGTATTATAGGAGATATTCGTGTTTCTGAATGAAAAATATAATTTTGTATTTGCTTTTTATATAAGCATTGGGTAGGTGTCTATGACATTTGTAACAATTGTGGAACTTTTTAGGAACATTTATGCTCATTCGATGCACACATATTTAAGGCCAAAAGTTAATGAATACCCCTAGGATACAATATTTGTTTTAATTCCCTTTTCTACCTTCTATATTTTCGTAACCATTTTAGAACTTTAGTTTATGATATTTGTGAGTGGAAATGTTTTTAAATAATTCAATAATTTAGAAGAGGTGTGTCATTCCCGCCAATTCCCTATATTTAGAAGCTCTAAATCTACAGACAAATTACATTATTAGTATTATCGAATTTACAAGTTTAAATTGAACATTTTCAAATCGTTTCTTTTAAAAGTTTCCGAGATGTGCATTTGTAGATCAAAACAATACACATTTAAAATAGCTGAAAATGACGTAATTTGGAAACTGTTCATAATTAAACATTTAAGACTGTGATGTCGAATCACTTAATTGTGTAATAGCTGAAAATGACATAATTCGGAGACTGTTCATAATAAAACATTTAAGACTGTGATGTCGAATCACTTGTATTATGGACTTAGCTTTCTAAAATTGGTGGCCTTGTATCGGATCAGATAAATGCATGAGTTATAATTATCGTCAATCAATAAAGCTCTTATTGTTGTACAAACTTCAAATGCACGAGCAATATGCAATATCGACTTAAATTAGAAGCATTAAAATGGTATGGCTATTACCTTGTAATGAATAGTCTGTTCAAATTGTACACGTCACTGGACTATCTTTTTTAACCCTAATTGTCAGTACCCAAAAAAAGTATAACCGAATTAATACTGAATTCATGACAATCTTATCTTCGTACATTGTCTTTGGAATTTATTGAATATCTTCCTCTTTGATTTTGAATGATACTGTGTGACATGTTAATGCTTTTATAAATGTTTTATTAGAGTCATTATACATTGATGTGTTTAATGTCAGTTTTCAAAATGACAGGATTCTTGGATTTAACACCTTATTATCCTTATATATAACTTTCAAAAGCATTTTGTTCGGGTTTTTATTTTTATTTTAAAAAAAATTTAAATTCATATGAGGGAAAGGTTTGTAGGCTTGTATTTTAAAAATTTCAATCTTTCAAACTATATAAATCCGCTTCAAAATTGGTACACTATATTTGTGTTGTTCTAATTTCGTTACAATTTTCAGCAGGGAGGACATTCTGGATGATATTCGACTAGGAAACGTTCAAAAATAATGTCTAAATGTGTTGACTGGTAAAAATAACCTGTCTTAAAATTAAACATTTATTTAGTCAGTAGTATTAAGGAAAAAAATCTTAATTGTATTTACCTTTTCATACTCTCAGTATTTACCTTTTCATACTCTCAGGTATTTACCTTTTCATACTCTCAGTATTTACCTTTTCATACTCTCAGTATTTACCTTTTCATACTCTCAGAACAAGTCAGGTGGATGCTTAATAAACCTGAACAAATACGCATAATGCGTTAAAATATTTATAGTGTGTTCGAGAGAATTGCTTTAAAAAAATTTTCAGTCATATCGCTACGATGTCTGCAGTGAGGCAGTTTAGAGCGATGTCTAGCACGATGTAACATGATGTGCCCCACCCCCTCACATTATCCTGACACCAGGCAAACCAGTCCTAACACTAACCTCTTAATGCTGAGCGCCAAGCAAGGCAGCTGTTAGTACCATTTTTGTAAGTCATTGGTATGACTAACCACTAGGCCACCGGAGCGATCGGGAGGATTTCAGGGACATCTTTTTGCGCTCTGTGAAGCTACACACTATCAAAATAAAGTTTAATTACAATTTACATGTATTTTCAGAGAATGGAGAAACCGAATCAGTAAAACATTCACATAGTCGGATCTTTCTACGATTACCCCTTTACAGTCACGCCACCAACCCTCCCAGCAAGAACTTAAAATTCTTTAAACTTGCAACTTTTGAACGATGAAGGTTAAACACTATGAATATTTCATCTGCAAACAAATAAAAAAAAAATCACGACGGCGCCCTTTAGTCTCGCACCGAGTGGAAATTCCACCCCCTAAACTCTAAACCCATCGCGTCACTGTCATGTCCACAAAATTGCTATGAAAATTGTGGTTAACATAAAATAAAACGGGTAAGAGAATATCAGACCCGTCTGGTAGATGGTTTCGGACTGGAATTGTTGAATGTGTAAATAATATGCAAACATGTAATTTTGACACCATTGCAAATAACGATAGAGAAGCGTGGAGAGAAAGTATGAATGTCTCTTCAATAATAATAAAATTGGCTCTATCGCCAAGAAGATTATGAGTAGCACCTAAAAACAACTCCCAATTAATGCATGGACCTTTGATTGCTGCACCTGATAGAAAGCAACATAGTACAATATCGTTGAAAAGGGGAAGGAACTGTATTGTCTTTAAATAGCACATAGCTCAATTTGAGACCATTGTTCCTAAATATTTATTTAGTAATAGGGTCTCAGTCAGTTAAAATATAATAAATTACGCAATGAATAACCATGTTTTTTTTATTAAAAAAATCTTTTGTGACGAAATTAAGCGCATACACGTATTTGATTAAATTTTTGATTATTCTTACTTCAAATAAAAATTAGTAAACTATATCTCCTAAGACTAGTTTGTCTATTCCTTTCCTTCGTCTTTTTAACAGACGTTAGCAAGAGAGCTTTTTCTTTACCTTAAAACAGAATGTTCAGGATAAGTTCGTTGACTCCTTAATTATCTTATGAAAACGGTTGCATGATTTCATAAACACATGGTAAAAAGAAAACGGTAGTTATATAGTATTTGTTCTTATTGAAATATAGATAATATTTATTCATTTTTCATTAGTATGACCTGATTATGTAAGAAGCATGCTATTATATGACAATTGTATGGGTATATTCAGAATTGTGCATACACTTTTTTATTTGCCTTCAAAAATTATCTTGGTATCGTTAACCGATATAAAGATATCCGATGGTCCAGACCAATTATTATATTCTTTTGCATAATTAATTCCTGAACGTCAATGGATTAGGTTAAAACCTATTTCACTCACAGCTGTAATTTCCCCCACGAAAATGCGTTGTTATACAAGTATTTACATAATCCTTCTTAGATAAACCCAGGAAGAAAAAATAAACGAACCAAAAAGAACCGCATAACTTCTACTTCGGTAATTACTATCTGAGAAAAGCTTAAAATCATTGGAATTGTCAATGTGACCAGCACGCGAAATATCAGAAAAAATGTCCAAAGGTAATCAAACAAATAATTGAAGATTATTGTATAAGAGTTTCCGAACATGTTATCGGTGTTTGTTATTGGTGTTTGTTCAGCTTTCAGCTGACAGTCTCTGTACAAGCATGAATAAATGATCAAAGATCTCGATAATGTCAGATGTTTTATTGATGATGTGTTTCATCTTTTCATTCGTAAAGAGGTAAAATACCTGACAAAGAAAAATTGACAATGTAAACTTGTATAGTTAACGTTCGTGTACAAATCGACAACAAACGTTTAATAATTAGATTATGGATTAAGCACAACTCTTTCACTAATATATCTGGGCGGCCAGTATTATTGGTGGAGGAAGAACCCGGGAAAAAACCCGGAAAGAACCACCGACCCACGAGAAGCTACTGGCAAGCTTTCTCACATAACTACATTAGCCGAATCTTAGACTCCAACCCACGCAGACAGAGGTGAGATGGCAGTGATCCGTAACGGAGAGTGCTTTAGTCCAGTCAGCCACTTGGTGCCCCTACTAATAATTTTGGAACAAAATAAATATTAAACATTCATAAAGTGTACTTGGTTAGTTTAACAAACCAACATCACTACAATAATAATAATAATAATAATAATAATAATAATAATAATAATAATAATAATAATAATAATCGTGTATATTTGTAATACAGGCCACATCATATGTACATTATGCGGTAGTAAAAGCTGTTTTAGAAGAATATCGTATCTATTGGAAGTGTTATACATGCAAACAAATCATCATTATATAGTTTGTATGTAATAATAATAATAATAATAATAATAATAATAATAATAATAATAACAGAAACAAAATCTATTCGAAAAACAACACTATATTTCCACCTTTGTTTGTATTTCTTTTTCTTTTTGTTTCAGATTCTCGTCTTTTGGATATACCTTGTCGAGTTTGCGGTGACAGAAGCTCTGGGCGTCACTATGGCATATTTAGTTGCGATGGTAATGTAATTTGATCCTTAATCTCAGGTATCCAGGATATAATGTAATTTGTATCCTTAACCTCATATATTCAGGATATTAGGTCTTCAGGACATATTGAAATACCCTGTGTATGCATATCAGATTACTTTTTCAGCTTATGTCCTTTTGATCCAATAGCACGACAATAAACGCTATTTTTTTCTATGCTTTTCTTTTGGGTATAGGCTTACGCGAATTTAATATAAAAAAATATATATTCAATGTTTTAATTCAGCTATCCATTTTTCATCTATAAGAGACCCCAACCGATAAAAAGTAATTATGCTTTGATATAAATGGAGTTTCAAAAGCAAAATCAATTTTCTGTCCTCAATGATGTTGATAGCGGCAGAAAATGTTAGGAATTTGCGTGCCAAGGTTTTTGTCTGAATCCAAATTTTTAAACGCTATCTAGCATAGTTACAATTCACAAAGAGATCCTGACATCTATAAATGGGAGAAAAATTATATCGTTACAGTGCCATCATCACTTTAGGATTTAGCTTCTTTTCCATTTAGGAAATATAGTTTCCATTATTTATGTTATTCAAACTGATATTTCAATATTAGACCTATCTCATCTTTCTTCGTCTTCTTATCCTAATTCTGTCTTCTGCCGCTCCTGTCTATCTCCTTTCAGGATGAACAGATCTTAAAATAGGAATAGGTCGTATATTTAGATAAGCAATGAAGTGTCAAAAAATGCATAAATACGAACTCCAATTAATAAAAAGTATTGACTCATTTAGACACACAAATTTTATTTAAAATTGTAGTTGCGTTACATGATTAGAAACATTAGCTCGTTGGAACTATTTTATTTAACATAACAATTAATTCAACAATTACTAACAAAGCACTTATGATCATAATGCGATTATTATTATTATTATTATTATTATTATTATTATTATTATTATTATTATTATTATTATTATATGTTTTTATTTTTGCGCGTAATGGCTGACCAATACACACGTTATCCCTTTCTTTCCAATTTATAATTTATAATTCAAAGTTCAAAATTAATTGCAGAGAAGTCAGTTTACGTGAATATAATAAAATCTACGCTTGCATGCAGTGTTAAAATATTCAGGTTAAAATAATGGCTGGCCAATACATCCTTAACATGTCATTGATGTGCATATTGATTTTAATAATACAAAGATAGAGTAGTAGCAGCTGCAACCTATTTACGTGTGTTTACATATGGCACACGTGTACGGTAAGCTCCCAGACGAGGTCTTTAATAGGAATGTTTACTGTTAAAATCTGATGGTGTTAAAAAGTATTGGAGAGAGAATTCCATAATGTAACTAATGAATGCCTAAAGGTTGTAGCCCTGACTTGGATGGTCCTATGTTTGGGACTTACACAGTGTTTAAATATTTAAAAGAGAAACATGAACTAAACTACCAAATCGTACAAGTACGCTGGACATTTCTTGATTATTGGTGACGGCTTTCATCCTTCGTATGTGGAGAATTGATACATTTGCACAAATCCAAGAGTTCCGAGTTAGGTTTCCTGTCTTTGACTCTTTGGTCTTAAACTAAGTAACATAAAATAGCGTAAACCGATAAGTTTTGTAAAATTCAAGAATTTTTTTTTTATTTCCATTGAATATAAGGTGAAAATTTCAAATTAGCCTACATTATTGTGAATTAAGTCCCAACTAGTCCTAAAAGTTCTATCATAAGTCCAAAAGTATAGATGTCCAGATGAATTCAAGAGATACGATCCGAATTAATTCCAATTTTAAATGTGCTGGTGTACAAATAGAATGGAATATGGCGAGCTGTTAACAGTCTTGATTTATCACAACGATATAAATCAAAATATCCTTGAATGAATACACAACAATACCAAAATGGTGATTTAGTCCAAGAAGTATTAATAAATACTTTGTAATATTTCCAGTGAGTAATTTAATAAATAAATTCTCCCAAATAAAAATTGAACACAACAGAAAGACTGATTACACTTAGGATGTTAAGGTTATAACGAGATATACTGATGTATACTACATATATATATATATATATATATATATATATATATATATATATATATATATATATATATATATATATATATATAGTTTCTAATTCATATTCAGCCTATCGTGTGCTGAAACTGGCGTTAAACACACACACAAAATGAACAACAACAAAATGACTTTCAGCACACTTATGATCTTATATAAAAGCGATGGAGAAAAAAATCAGATATAGATCAATGTAGACTGCAACCAAAATTAAGTGACAATCGAAATTTGGGTGTAATGAATATAACTCAATTAGAATTCAAGCTTGCTAAGGCAACTTCCGACCATTAAAACTTTTTCTTTATGATCTGAAGTTTGTCAAATACTGCAAATCCTTGTCAGAGTTTGCCATCGAATTTGTTTTCTATCTAGTTTTGTAACTTATCAGGTATTCTGAATATTGCCCACAACAAAATACTACATTGAACAAGTTTTTATGTCTCTTACATTTTCTTTCATTACAGGGTGCTCCGGTTTCTTTAAGCGGACGATACACCGGAATCGCGCATACACGTGCAAAGCCCAAGGAGAGCTGCACGGGAAATGTCCCGTAGATAAAACGCATCGCAACCAGTGTAGGGCTTGCAGACTCAGAAGGTGCGCGGAAGTCAACATGAATAAAAATGGTAATAAATCTGTCTTGTATGTATGTATGTATGTTTGTATGGATGTATGTATGGATGGATGGATGGATGGATGGATGGATGGATGGATGGATGGATGTTTTATTAGTTAATACCTCATATTAATGATATATTTTTTGATACATGTATTCCGATAGACCGCTTACCACTCACATCACCATGAGCAATGTGCAAATTAACATGGTTTGAAATTGTTTAGTGTGTTGACCATCGTTGACTCGTGATCTAATCTCATCCATAATATTTAAATAAGGTTGAAAACAATTTTGTATTTTTACCGGGAAATGAATACAGTAAAACTTTGCACGAGACAACGTTCTCCAAATTGAAAAAGCAGAGCTGTTACAAGATTGAATTTGCCGTACAGATTCGTGGTCTGTATGTATGAATACATAGTTAATCACAACTTCCATTGAAATATTGTTCATGTTTGATTGGCTTAAACTTGACTTGATATCAGTTAAAATAATGGATAGCTTTGTCTTCAGCCGTTCAGCATGAAAGAGGTCCGCGAAGAAAAGCATCGCTCAAGATTCAAAACAAAGGCTCGAGTTTTACAAAGCTTGAAAAGGATATAGGAACTACAGTGACAAAAGCTGTGCGACAACAATTGATGCAGGAAGAATCCGGTATTATTGGAATCCAACGTACCCAGCCGGGTCTCATTGCAGACCCAAAAGAATTTCCAGCGTCTTTCACTTCCACAACGACACCCGTCCGTTGCGAAGGTTGCCTCGATCTGACTATTTCTAGAGCACGCTACGACAGCATAATGAACCTTGATTTGGCAAGAACACGTCTGCTAGCAACCATTCAGTGGATTCAAGAGATACCTAGTTTTAATATTCTTTGCGAGCATGACCAGGTAAATGTAGAGATATGAAAACGCTTTAAGAGGAAGATAATTCAACAGTTATATAAAAAAAGACATTATTAAGACTTAAGTTTCCAGAATGGCGAGAATAAATTCGTCTGCAAATTTGATGGCGTCAAGGAAAAATGGTGCAATTTATCTTTTTTATAGTTAAAAGACTATAAAATGTCAGCCAATAAATACTTTATTTATACAAATTATTATCCGAAATTTGAACAACAAATCATCCTTTACTTTAGGTGGGAAATATAGATCAATGAAAGAAGCTGAGTACCTTTTTTCTGAAATATAAAAATCAGCGGAAATCAGTACTATTTTTTCTTCTATAACACCACATTTTTCTTCACATATGTTTGTACTGTCTATTGATATGTACAGTAATTTAATGATCTGTTATATGACAGTTAGGTATATATATATATATATATATATATATATATATATATATATATATATATATATATATATATATATATATAACACTACTTATGTACGGACATTATATACAGGCCTAACAATCCTGTATTTTCCATCAACGGAGGATCTGAAATACTTAATATCCCCTCGTAACCCCATGTTTAAGATCCCATCGATACTCGCTTAGCAGTGACAATATGAATATTTGGTAACATATGTGAGCAATTACATTCAGTAAAATTAAACAGAACTTTTTCTCCTCTTCATGCCATGTATTTAATATGTGCAAGATAATTAACCATAAAATGGCTGCATACAAGGCTATTTTGTATGTTATAGAGAGTTATTCTTTCGTCGTCAAGAAGTCGCATGTTTCTGCTAGACAGCCTTCTGTTGGAACAATCTTACCCTGCCGCGACATTGAAATTCCAGACCTCTCATCAGCATCCGTTCTGCACGGGACTTTCGTGTTGTGGTCCCCGGCAACTCAGTTTCCTTGATGACAGACTAAATGCAATGATGCCAAACCACCCACTGCAGAGGTTTGCCTCGCCGGATATTGCAGAAATCCTGTATCTTAAACTCCTGTTACTTTTCAATCCTGGTTAGTAATACTTTATTGAGCGTGAAGGCTTGGTGTGATAGTGAGGGTGTGGTAGAAAACGCAAAATAAAACATGACATGAAGTTTACAATTGAATACCTTCCCTCAGTTAAAATAACCAGTGTCGTTTGTGTTTGCGATTCCTCGGAAACAGGAGGTCGTTGGTTAGAAGCACAGTTGAGTCATACCAAAGATTTATAAATCTGGTATTAACAGCTGCCTCGCTTGGCGCTCATCATTAAGAGGTTAGTGGTATGACTGGTCGGCCTGGTGTTAGGATAATGTGACTGGGTGGGACAAGATGCTACATTTCTGCGGGATGGTGCTCAAGTGGTAGACGTCACTATAAACTGCCACAATGCAGACATCGTAGCAATATGACTGTAGAATTGCTAAAGGTACATTAAAAATACAAATCATACACACTGACTTGGACGGTCTTTGGACGATCTGTATTGGCACACTTCGTAAAATCAAGTGTTTGTTTTTTTAAAGACTGATAAATTTTTGTAGGCATTATGGGATTGCAGATTACAATAAACATACTTTTTTGCCTCCAAAATTGACGAACTTGACAATATGCAGAATTACGTACCTCCAAACTGAAGACTTTAGAATGGAAGTGCTTCAATGAGCATGGTTTATTTTACGTCTTAGAACAACACCCGTTAACAGTTTCATGCAGAATTTTACATAGTTTAAATTAAAATCAAGACATTTTTTTAGATTAAACTTAGTAAATGATACATTTAAAGAAGTAAAAGCTCCACTGTTTGTAATTTTTTCGTATATATACATGTGTCCACCAACCTGTTCAGCGTAGATAGATGCCAATTATTGTATAGTAAAGAACCAGATGGCATAGGTCCATACTTAGCAGCTATAGAGCAGAGTGCCTTTTTGGAATATTGGCCCAAACGCTAAGTATATATTCGACTGTTCGTCAATGTGTGAGTTCGAAAAATATCAGAGAGAGAGAGAGAGAGAGAGAGAGAGAGAGAGAGAGAGAGAGAGAGAGAGAGAGAGAGAGAGAGAGAGAGAGAGAGAGAGAGAGAGAGAGAGATGATGATGATGATGATGATGCAGACGATGATGATGATGATGACAACGACGATGAAGTAATGCACTTTAGACCATAGTGTTATTGCAACAATGTGAACTCTTTTAAGCAATAATTTAAAACACGCCTTTGTGAATAAAATTAAGTCATAACATTTGTGAATTTTATTTAATTATGTTGAAATCTGACTTTCATGAAAGAAAATGTCATGAGATCTTTGATTCTTCTATAAATGTATAGTATCGCCTTCAATTTTTTTAACCCAAGGTTTAGAAGGTCGCATACTATAAACATTTCACAACTTACAACATCTTCAGATCGATATTCCATATTCCATTATTCTTTCAGATCTGCCGACCTTACTGGACAGGTCATTGGTGGAATTGTTTCAGAGACAGGTGCACGTGAATCTGTTCAGTCATGTTTGTGAAATGTATCCAAATGACCCTGGCCGGTACATGCGGCTCTTGACGTTGGTAAACTCGCTTTGTCAGAGCCCTTTATCGCCAAATATTGACTTCATTCACGGAGCGTGTGGTTGCGGTGATGCAAGTTGTCATGTCAAACGATAAGCTTACAAACCATCCCACACGGACCGATTATCTATTACACATTTGCATTAACTAGGACATTAATTATATAACTAAGTTAATGTTTATCTCAGCGGGATATTTCGAATGCAAATAAATCAATGGATTAAATGAAGAACAGTGTATATATAATACGTTGGAATTAGAAAAAAAATCGATCACTTGAGATAATCTATTTTTCATGTTTGAATGGTGAATAGAATTTGATAATGTAATAAAAACACAGCGGTTCATTGTTGAGATCTGGCAATGTATTAATTTCATCTATGACAATCAAGTGGAGCAATCACAATAAGCTTCAATTATTTAGCTCACTGGCTTTTTTCCTCAATAAATTATGTAGATTTACCAGATGTCATCACAGGATTATTTTTCAGAGACTTTTAATTATGTTGATACCGAGTTCATTTGGATAAAATTATTTAAAATAGGATTTTCAGCTAGATGGAACTTATTTATTCCGAGTTTATTTTATGCACGAGATAATCGTCACATGTTTAATTTTTTGTATATAGTTTCTATGTATTTTATTGTGAATTTTAATTAAATTTGACTTCGTTTCTGTACATATCTTCAATCTGTTTACAACAAGTCTAACTAGGGAGTACATTTGCTAAAGCAATTTTTGACACGGATGGGAAAACACGAAGTGACGCATTCTTAGTTCCTCTCTTGTTTGCTGTTGGTTCATGCCTGGAATTTTAAGACTAAATATTTTACCGGCATAAATTAATAATTCTAGACAAATAATGATTGCATAATTAAAAAGCTGTGATTATTACCTGATAAACAATTATATTCTCAAAGAGCTACATCATGGTCACTTTTATGACATAAGTTTTCCGTGTTTGACGAAAAAGAATGCTTCTATTACAGCAATTAAGTACGCTAATTATTACGCATAACGTATGAATTGTAGTTTTGTTGGTGTAACCTTCCAGTATTGTAAAGAAAGGTAATTTATTATTTGTTTCAAGACGTAACAGTACTGAAACTAAAATCGAAATTCGCTTCTTTTTGGGAGAGGTGGAAAATTAAACATTTGAATTTCTCAACTAGCACTAGTTGGAAATAGTTTGAAAACCATTCTAAACTTCTTCGACCACTACAAACTGAAGTGCGCATGAATACAGTGCTGACTGCTAGGACTTTTTTCTTCTTCAGGTACATAAATGTTACATATGTCCACAGGAATCTGACGTTTTATCAATAAAGTACGGCGAAATGTCTTACAACTTGAATTACCCTTATCAATAATATAAATAAACACAAGGAATGGAAGGGTGACCACAACCCTTCGCTCGATTCGACTTTTTCTCACGAGTCTTTTATCGCTTCAGAATCGCAAGAAGACTGAAAAACTACACATATGCATTCAAAAGACAGTTATGTACCAACGCATAACTCTTAAATGACCGTGTCCTGAATCCAATCGGCGAATTAACCTTTATTTTCACCAGTACGGTCACAATCCCTAGCTAGCAAAAATTATCTGACGGAATATTTGAAGAATGACATTACCAATATAGATATATGGATAACTTTGAAATGACTCGTGCAACAGATATATCACCTAAAGAAACGTTTTATACATCACTTAGCGATTCCAACGTGTTGATGACAATTACTAATCGTTACAGTGGGGATTATTGAAGCATATAAAGACTTTGAGCTATACATGGCTATGACGTTAGGAAAGATACACTGTGACAATACTGAGGAATCTCGGAGTGTCTGTATTAGAAATTGCAAACTAGACCTATCCAATATTATAATCCGTTATAATTAGCTTAATATGCAAGTTTAAGGAATTAGAACTGTTGGCAGAATTGTATATGTTCATTGTCATTGAGTATGGAAGATGTGATAGCATTATAGCAAACATATACAATAAAACGCATTAACAATTACATTCAGGACATGGATGGTAAGATTAAAGGTGAGTAGTCAAGGTCAAAGTAATTGAGTATGTACTTATATTCTCACAACCTATATATACTTGAGTATGTACTTATATTCTAACAACCTATATATACTTGAGTATGTACTAATATTCTAACAACCTATATATACTTGAGTATGTACTTATATTCTAACAACCTATATATACTTGAGTATGTACTTATATTCTAACAACCTATATATATACTTGAGTATGTACTTATATTCTAACAGCCTATATATACTTGAGTATGTACTTATATTCTAAAAGCCTATATATACTTGAGTATGTACTCATATTCTAACAGCCTATATATACTTGAGTATGTACTTATATTCTAAGAATCTATATGTACTTGAGTATGTACTTATATTCTAACAACCTATATATACTTGAGTATGTATTTATATTCTAAGAATCTATATGTACTTGAGTATGTACTTATATTCTAACAACCTATGTGTGTAGGACATAAGCCAATACATACTGTTAAAATACGTGAGACGATCAATTGAAACATTTACTGCATTGGCCATTATGTTTGTGATGCTGGTTACATTCGATTTGTAGTCCTTTACACTTGCATGACTATTTGAAGGACTTCTACGTAAATAGGATTTTCCAATGAAGATAATTTGTCATAATTGCAAAAGACATTGAATGATTATTACGAGGGTTATGTACATTAAAATGTTTTGAAACATTGGTGAACGTGTTCGCGAGGGGTGTGTGTGTGTGTGTGTGTGTGTGTGTGTGTGTGTGTGTGTGAGTGTGTGTATGTCCGTGTACAAGAAAGACCATGCTGAAATGAAAGCAAAATCATGCTCTCTGGATGTCCCTAATGGTCTACCGCATCCAGTAAGATTTTATTACAGCAAAAACAAAGACAGTGCGGTGAGATGCTTGGGTAGTCGTGGTCGTGGTGGTAGGTATTTCATCATCTCCGTGGTTCATGGAATAAATTTATTTTAGACATGCTGTCGAACACATTTTTTTTTAAATTGATGAATATTAATGTAATTGGTATTTTTAAAAAATATAAAACGGATGGAATCTCAGGAAAAAACCCAGCAATAACGTATGTATATATGATGTTATTCTTTTGCCAGAAAGGTCTATCATTTGCCGAGAGAATTATTATGACAATAAAAAAAAAAACATTAACCAAAATCAGTGTATTTACCGTACAATAGTTCACTTACGAATTTTACTAAACTATTTGGAAAAACAAAATGACAAAATGAATCTGTTAATGACTGATGTTGATTCTTTATGCATTGATAAGATAAGTCTGTTAATGACTGATGTTGATTCTTTATGCATTGATAAGATAAGTCTGTTAATGACTGATGTTGATTCTTTATGCATTGATAAGTCTGTTAATGACTTATATTGATTAATTGAGTCTGTTAATGACTGATACTGATTCTTAACGCATTGATAAAAGGAGTCATGTTTATTATTAATATTTATTATGGATACTGATGAAAACGAGTCTCTAATAATGGTATGATGAGACTGTTAATGTCTGATACAGATGAAATTAGTATGTTAATGACTGATACCGATTCTTTAGGATTGATATAATGAGTCTGTTAATGACTGATACTGACAAAAAAATCTGTGCATGACTAATACTGATAAAATGAGTGTTCATAACTGAAATTGATTCTATGATTTGATAGAATGAGTATGCTAATGACATACTAATAAAATGAGTATGTTAATGTACTGATAATATAGTCTGTTAATGGCTGATACTAATTTGTTTATTCATTCTTATTGAGACAGAAAACCTTTACAGTGGTATAAAGCGTAAAATCATTGACTATGTCAAGGACAACAGATTTAATTTACCACATATGAATTCTAAAGTTCTTTTGTCATTTTATAGATCAGTTGAACTGTGTTCCCGTGAGAGAGTTATATAAGTTCACGTCAAATCTTTATTCAGTTTTGACTGATAAAGATGAAATTAAAGATTTAAAGGATTACATATGAAGTGATCAAACTAATTTGAAATTTGAATAACATCAGAAATGTAATACTTACTCGGATTATACAAGTATGAGATGTATATGCTAAAGATAGCATTGTCTGTGTATGATGAAAAGCGGTTCTCTTTTATGTGATGACAACGTAAATATGTTACTCTTAAGGACAAGTAAACATGTGGAAATCAGTGTGTATCTATCGTAACAGGATATTGTATTGAAACTCAATACTTTAAAAAAAAATTAGTTTCTTTGTTCTGGTTCAAAGAATCAACAATATATTAATGTAAATCGTTTGTGTATTTTCAATGAACATAAAATCTATCGCTATTTGGTCCTGCTCTGAAACACAACCAATGAGAAGCTTTTTTTTCTTCCAAAACTCGTTGATTAATGAGTTTTATACGATGACTCATACCGCTATTTTAAAATTACTATCCCTTTCAGCTTTTTTGTTTAGCATTTCTGCTTTTTGCTTTACTAAGATACCGCATGTATCAGTTCTAAACAATTGACGTGCTTCTAGAAAGACATTAACCACTAACTCTGAACTTATATTCGTTTTCTTCTCAGCATCAATCACAACAATTTTTCATCTTTGAGTAACCATAACCAGTCGTACTGTACAAAACGTTGGACAGAGAATGACGATGTATTCAGAACAGTTGTTGTATTTACTCTCGATTAGATTCAGTGAAAACACAGTTTTTCAAAATTAATCACTTACAAATCGTCATGTTGTGAGGCTGTTGCAAATCAATTTATAATAGTTGAAGCTGACATGATTTTAGTTAATTATTTGAATGTTTCCTGTACATATGACATGAAACAAATACACCCACGCGGACAGAGGTTAGATGGCAGTGATGGATAACGTCAAATGATTAGGCCACTAGTCCCCCCTCCCCCAGGGGCCCTTCATATCTAATGAAAAATAAATGTTAAAGCTCTTCCAAATCTTTGCATGTTTAGTATATAAGCTGAGAAAAACTGTATAAATATGCCATTTTTTAAATATCTGTCATGTGTTATATCTGTAATTAGGTAACAATGATAGACCATTGTCCAATCCTCGAATATAAACTAATTTTTGTCAGGACACAGCTCCAGCTAAAATCCCTCATTATATCTCTGGACGTAGTAGATTTGACTACACCACTTGAACACACACATTAATTTTTACCTTCCAGGTACCTCTTACTAATGCAGAATTCATCAAGCAATATACATCCAGGTATTAAGTTAGCTTAGATCTACTACCTAGTTTCATTAGCGTTGATTTCCGTATTTAATTGATTCATTCTAAGAACTAATGCAAGGCGTTAATATTTATTTCCGTCTCATGTTTTCAATACGAATAGCTTCCTTTATTTCTTGAGTGTTTCAGTTTGACAGCATCTTTGGACGTATTAAACTCTCGTTTCAAATCAGTTAAATCGTTTTTCCTTCGTTTCATCCTTTTGTATTAGTATTCACTACTTCCTCGTACCCTACTTATCAATTCGACCTACCATGTTTTTTTTTGTTGTTTTTTTTTTTTTTTACATCTGTTTATTTCTTGATGAACTTCAGCATATTGCTTGCTTGAAAATTCAGTGCGCGTCGCATCATTTAATAGGCTGGTCTTATCACTCAAATCTCTAATAGATAGAGTCAAAGTTATCTTCATAGCTCTAACTGCTTTCGCTAATATTCATTTTGCTGTTGACGTCTTGTTTCCTTTTTGCTATCTGTTCAACCATTTATTCTGCAACTTTGACAGGCTACTAGTGTTAGAAATTCTAATATTAATCATGTTAGTAGTTTATCTAATAAAATACATTATCATATAGGCAGGTTGTTTGTTGGATTTCATTGTTCAAAGCTCTCAATAATTGTTCCAACTGCGATTGTATATGGCCGTAGCCTTCCACTGATTTCCCTATTATTTAATATTACACTCCAAAGCTTCTAATTCACGGCATACTCTCTGCTCAGAATGTTGTAAATATTTTCGAAACTTATGTATCTGATGTTCTCTTTCCGTTGGTGTTTGAAAACTCTGTATGCTATTGGACAATCTGAATTTATATGTGAATAATTAATGTACATCTTAAATCTGTTTCATGTAGTCATTAATCTTTTTCTGTAATTATGATATCGTTAAGCCATAGATGTTAACAATGTTAAAATTAAAATAAAAACATAAAAACCGCATTTTTTCTCAATAAATAAAAACGAAAAAAACGTTCCAGTAGTTTTTAGGCAACACAAAAATCAATATTTTACTTATTTACACGCTACATACCAGTTTTAAAGTTTACGTAAAGTATCGTAGGCTAGTGTCATAGATTAATTTTTGATCGATATTTGTTATCTAGAGTATGACATAGGACCGCCTGTATGGCCGATGATAAAAAAATGGAAGTACCAAATATAAAAAACGCAACAACAACAAAAAACGTTTAAAAAACGCGTTTTTCGAGGTAAATTAGAAAACGAAAAAAAAAAACAACGTTTGTATCGTTTATGCTTTAAGCTCTTCATTAGTATTTCGGGGCAATAATTGCTAATTTATTATCAACCTGTTTCATCTGAGTCTTAGTAATTTTGAACATTTTATTTCTAGTATCTTTCAAATTCAAGTTTCATGTTGCTTTTTTACAAATTTTATATTACCTGCATCAGTTTTATTGGATCTGCTAATTATTGCTGACGTTGAAATAAGTGCTAATCGTTTGACCTCTTGATAAGTCTCTCTCTTGATAAGCCAAAACTCCTGCAATGGCAACAATTGTATTAGTGCACCTTAAAGGTAAAAATATATATATAAAACAAAGGAACCCATGGATATTTAGCAAGGAATAATTGTTAAAGGTGAAAATACATCTAAAACAAAGGAGCACATGAATATTTAGCAAGGAATAATTGTTCTGTTCTCAAATTCACCCTTGTTTCTGTCATGACATTGTTTAAAGTTATTTAACTTGAACTCAATCGAGATAGAGGTATTCTTTATTAGAAAGTATAACATCCAGTGAAGTATATAATTTAATTTTAACTTATCTTTGAACTCATTTCACAAAAATGTTGATTCCGAACCTTTCTGTCAAGTTTTCTAATTGGCACGAACAAATTACAATATTATGTCTGGAGAAATCGAACTTCAAAATATCCCTAAAAGCTCACTATATTCGGTAAATTAGAATAATAATACAGTTTGAAACATCAAAGACCTGCTAGCGCCCACCATAATAGCAGGCTAGACTGAAATGGACTGTTTCTTACAATAGATTAACTTTATGCAGGATTTGTATTGACATAGCCCATTGAGGAAACAGAATCTAAAGCAATGTAATCTAATGCTGCAATCGACAAAAAGTAAACACAAGACCATCATCCCCCCCCCTTCCCATCCAAACAAGAGGATGTATTCGAAGAATTATTTGAGGCTTTGAATGCATAAAAGCTCAAGTAGTTGGTCATTTGAGAAAAAGATTAAAGGAATAATGAAATAATATGAGAATAGTGCAAACAATTGGAAAGACTTTTTGAAGAAAAAGGAGCAACAGTATAACTTCTGCAATATCAAGGACTATATCACCACTCCTTTACCCATGCTCTTACCCCACCTGATGCTTAAAAAAGAACCATTTTGACAAAATCGATAATGGCTTGAAATACATTTTGTTTGATTTAGTGTCGAAATATTACAAGCATCACTCGATATCATTGGTAGTTCTATAAGATGCTTATTTAAAAGTGCTGACTGGATGTTGTGTGTACTCGATGACCGTGTTATGTTCCTTGTATTGGAGAGTTTTCCATTTGCATTGTTGATCAAGGTTACAGACACAGCACCAAAGAGGAATAATACAAAATTGAAATGTATTGCTAAAAGTAAATCACAGCAACTCCTTCAACCATTGTATAAATGATTGCTTTTTGTATGATCACTATTGTGTTTTTATGCTTCCAAGTTAAACTTTGTCGGCTTTTCTTGATTGGAATTTAATATTTGAAATAATGTGTCACGACTAACACTATAGTTAATTCTCAATTTTAAATATGTATTGCTGAAATTTTACCATAATAGTCTGTCTATAAAATGCATTCATAATATCATAATCGTATATGATCTGATGCTTTAATTAAATGTAACCATTTCTTTGTCTACTGCAGTTTTGTGGAAAAGGTAAAACGAACCAGTATAATCCACATAAGTTCATTTAATTTCCAGCATTCAATAATTTCTGCTCCATTGTTATCTTTATGCCTGTAAGAAGCCAACACCATAGCAGGTGTAGGGTCTGCAAAAATTTTGATATATAACTGTATATTCATCTGGCCAATTCATGATTGAGCATTTTATCCTTGAGGTATTCCATTTATATTCTGGTAGAAATTTTAAAACTCTTTTTGAATTAAAAAAATATTGGTTCATGTCTAAGATATTGTTTATTTGCTTTTGAATATGTAAATTTTGTAAATCATTTTTTTTTTCATTTCCTGACTTCATTTGTTTTTTTATTGCCTTTGCAACATTGTACTACTTGTTCCACCTCTGGCTGACATTTACCTCTGATATATTCTTCCTTAGAATACCGCAGACAGGTGTATCTCAAATAATGATTGCACCATTTATTTCTATACTTGAATTTAAATTTCTACAAGATGTCATGAAAGTTATCAATACAAATTGCATCTTCAAAATCTGTATATCTACAAACTGTGAAATATGTCCGGGGGTTTACTGTCATGAAGCATAACATACATTTCATATAAACTGATTTTCGTTCATTTAGGGTAATTATGTTTTTTTTTTTGGCAATTGAAGGCATAATAGATTCATTAAAACTGTGTAGTGAAATTTTTCGCTTGGAAAAATACTTGTTTGATTGTGCAGTTGACCTTTGGGAATGAAATTTAAAAAGGAATACATCACATTTATGTGATTTTTCTTACCTCTTGTTTGAAATCCAACAAAGAAGATGTAGTCTTTGTATTGTATTTGCTTGACTTTTTTCCAGATGTAACTGTAATTGACTTTAGATTTTTTAATGTTATTTCTTTTCATTTTTCTTTCATGTAATTTATCAATCTGCTAGACAGATTGAAGACATTTATCAAACGTCTTGTTTGCAAAATTTTGCTGCTACTGGTTTTTGGGTATAATTACCATTTATCCTTGGTACTTTAATTACCATTTATCCTTGGTACTTTAATAACCATTTATCCCTGGTACTTTAATTATCATTTAGCCTTGGTACTTTAATTACCATTTACCCTTGGTACTTTAATTACCATTTATCCTTGGTACTTTAATTACCATTTATCCTTGGTACTTTAATAACCATTTATCCTTGGTACTTTAATTATCATTTAGCCTTGGTACTTTAATTACCATTTACCCTTGGTACTTTAATTACCATTTATCCTTGGTACTTTAATTACCATTTGTCCTTGGTACTTTAATTATCATTTATCCTTGGTACTTTAAATACCATTTATCCTTGGTACTTTAATTATCCTTGGTACTTTAATTGCCATTTGTCCTTGGTACTTTATCATTTATCCTGGGTACTTTAATTACCATTTATCCTTGGTACTTTAATTAGCATTTGTCCTTAGTACTTTAATTACCATTTATCTTTGGTACTTTAATTACCAATTGTCCTTGGTACTTTAATTATCATTTATCCTTGGTACTTTAATTATCCTTGGTACTTTAATTACCATTTGTCCTTGGTACTTTAATTATCATTTAGCCTTGGTACTTTAATTACCATTTGTCCTTGGTACTTTAATTATCATTTATCCTGGGTACTTTAATTACCATTTATCCATGGTACTTTAATTACTATTTATCCATGGTAGTTTAATTACCATTTATCCTTGGTACTTTAATTACCATTTATCCTTGGTACTTTAATTACCATTTGTCCTTGGTACTTTAATTATCATTTATCCTTGGTACTTTAAATTACCATTTATCCTTGGTACTTTAATTGCCATTTATCCTTGGTACTTTAATTACTATTTGTCCTTGGTACTTTAATTACCATTTATCCTTGGTACTTTAATTCCCATTTATCTTTGGTAATTGGTACTTTATATATCAGACAAAAAGATCAGTATCTTGGTCCTGACTTACCTTCAACTAGATATGTTCCTTTGGGCATATCATTTATCTAATCAAATATATTCAGCTGGTTTCAATTTGTACTTTTACCATTTTTATCATATTTTGTCAAGTCTTTTCAACTTCATACATCATCTTATTTGTCATGTACACACAATTCTTGTTTAAAAAATGTGCTTTATATCTTCTCCATTCAGGTATTTCAGTTTGTAAGTGAGAGCATCACAAAAATATAGCTACCTGATTTTTACAATAAAACTTCAATCATCTGAAATGTTGCATTTTGTTATAAAACAACTAGCTTTCCGTCCCTTTATCACATCTAAACTTGTTAATAAATAGACATATTACTTTCTCCTCTATGAAAATGGTTGAATTCAATACAATGTTGCTTTTTACTATCATTTATGAAGTACTGGTACACAATTTCAAAACTTGTTTTACTTAGCACAGGCTATACAATTTGTTGATCTAATTGTCTTTATTGTCTGACTGTTTTAGTGATTCTTAATAATTCTCAAAATACATACTTACATACTACACATAGTTCCAGTCTGATAATTCAGCCTCTGATTGATGGTTTTGGGGATAATCTTGCCTATTCTACAGCATGTACAATCACATGCAGACATTTACCTCTGACATATTCTTAATTAGAATACCGCAAACAGGTGTATCTCAATAATGATTGCACCATTTATTTCCATACTTTAATAAAAATTTCTACAAGATGTCATTTTGGGGATAATCTTGCCTATTCTTAAAAAGGTGCAATCCCATGCAGACATAATTGTTTGCACACACTCATGTTCATTTTAGAAACTTACTGACATTTCTCACTACTCTACAGTTATGGTCCTTTCAGCAGTATGTACTGAATATTTACAGATTGAATCATATCTTTGAAAAGTTGTAAATGCATGTGAAATATCAACCATACCTATTGTGAACATTTCCAGTTCTGAGGCTATATTGGACATCAACATGTCATGACATGCTGAGTGGTTGTACTCTTTCTAGAGAAACTGGCAAGGCCATTGGAAGTGATGTAAATATTGAATTCCCTGGATTAGTTCATGAGTACACTGGCAATGGATAAAGTTAAGAAGGAGAATTTTTTTTGTTGTATTTTATATCCATTTTGCAGAAACAAATGCATTGACAATAAAATCCACAATTAAATCTGTTGTAGAGGAATATGTGAACAGCACATAACGAGGTTTGACTTTTAGCTGCCAATTTGTGGGTATATCTGAAGAAATTAAAGCACATAGCAATATGAATTTTTACTTTTCATTAGTTTTATATGAATTTAAAAAAGTTGTGAAGTTTGATCTTTGGAAAATTGCTTACTGTATTTCATGTATTTTTTGTACTCTTTAATTTTTTGTATATAATCCAGCTAAAAAATTATTATTCATATGTAGCATATTGCTTCATACATGCTCTTTGTATTTGTTAGAAAATCCTTTAAAACTTCAACTAAGAAGACTTATGTTTGCAAAAAAAAATATAAAAAATACCATATTGATATTTTGTTTTTAGAAAAATGATGTTCATATACAATAAAGGTGTGTATTATGGCTATTTTATTGTTTTTTTTTCAAATTACTTTTCAATCTTGTATTTTGATATGTTAGAATCAGGAAGCCTTTCAATTCAAACAATTTTGAGAATATGCATTAAAAAAGTTCACATTTCAAATGGCTTTGAAAAAAATATACTTATATATAACCTGAAAATGTACATATCGACAAATGATTTATTCTTGACAACTTGTTGGTTTGTTAGTTTCTGTAGTGTAGTCATATCATTATTGATGGTGTAAAGCGCTTAGAGCTTTGAAAGATTAGGCGCTATACAAAGTCCGCATTATTATTATTATTTTATGATTATTAATTTTTATTATTATTATTTTCTATCAATTGCACCCACAGATAAAAAACTAAACATCTTATCTTAGAATTACAAAACAAACCAGGTAGGAAACGTACATTTTATTGGCAATCCATCAAACACAGGAGGTCTCATTGTACTTACAAAGATAGTGTCATAATACAGGATAGAAAGGGAAATAACTGCAGATTTAAACAGACAGGTGGGTGGATATATGCCTCTACAGGTGATGACCATAAAAGTTGCTAAGTTTCATGACAATCCATTAAAGATAAAAGCAGTTACTGTAATAGTTGTTCTAATCACGCCAAATGGAATGAGAGGATGATTACAATACTCCCCCAATTATGAGATTTTTAGGACAGTGACAATGTGCACACTGTGGATGCTATTATTCATTATACATGGCACAACCCTGAAAAGCTGCAGTTTCTTTTCAAGAAACTAGTTCTCCTGTTATTCATAGAATATTATGGCATATTTTTTATTAACTGTAAACAATTCAATAACTTAAGCCTCATACATATATATATATATATATATATATATATATATATATATATATATATATATATATATATATATATATATATATATATATACACACACACACACACACACACACACACACACACAACATTTTTAAAGCATAGTGTCTAATGACACTTAAAGTCAAAATCATTTAGTTAACTTTCCTTTATTATTTATTTCCTTCTGTTTAATATTATTACCTTCCTCTTACACTAAACTTATTTTCTTTGTTACCTAGGTGATGTAGGACTAAACATTTGTTATAAAAACCTGACAAACTTAAATAGTTCTTTTAATAAAACATACAAATTTCATGAGAAAAAAATTATTCTTGGACACAATTACCAGTCCAGGTTTTGTTCTGAAGTTTTACATTTTTAAACAAAACTGAAAGTAAATTTAAAGAAAATGTATAACCCTGACTTTACCCACTATTGATCATTGTGCTTTAAAACAACAGTAATGACAACAATATACCAATTATCTCTTTATTTCAAAAGCAAACAAAGATAGTGTACTCTGTGCTATTTCAAGTACATTTCCACATCACAAACAATCAGTAATTTTCATCAGTAAATAATTTTCCTAACAGTGATCAAAACTAAATTTTAATCCAAGAAGGTCACAGACATGCAAATGAATGCTAACTTTCCTTACAATATTATAATTATAGTGCACATAATTGTACTCTGTGCCTTTTCCACTTTCAAAGGTGCTCCAAACTTTTTGGCATGGAATTTCATGACAGAAACAATCAAAATAAAATTTTCCAATGAAACTATTGTATGCATTTTAAAATAATAATGCTAATTAAAATAAATTAAATAATATTTTCTCATTAAATAATTATAACCAATTACATAACAAGATGATAATTTGTATAAATTAAATATGATATGATACTGGTCTTAAGACCATCATGCATTGAGTGGTGATAAAATACTGTCTGACAATCTAAACAAAATATAAAAACTCATTTTTATAAAACAATAAGGGAAAGATAAAGCTGAGTCACAATAATGCAGGATACAAAATGTAAACATTGCATAGAGAACCAGTAGGATTGAATTTCATGTTAAATTTTATTGATCAATTTAACATTGTCATGAATATCAACTTGAAGAGTAGTCTTGAAACTTAATAATGCACACATTTATGTATAAAAATACATGCATTTTATGAACAATCGCTGTAAACAGCTAAAGTCTTACCTAAATGTACTTATATTTAGCTTCAATGTGAGCAATAAAACAAGCTGTTATGCAGTAGTTACTTGCATTTTTAAAAAGACTCAAAAGTAGATATCAGTAAGTAACTAGGATTTGAGTCATATAATCCCTAAAATGTGTTGTAAGTAATGAAGTAATGGTAGCCAGGATTATTGTTGTATGATTCATTTAAGGTATTGTAGATAACAGTAGCCAGGACTATTGTTGTATGAAAAGGTGTTGTACAATCCAAGCACACAGACAATACAGTGTGATAACCTGAGTTGAAGAGAAACATCACATACAGCAATCTGGTGATAAGGCTTCACCTGTGCATAATTTTATTTGTTGCTGTTGTAATTACAAGCATAGGTCTAATCTACAAATAAATGCTTTCCAGTTTATGAATAATAATTCAAGGAAAAGCAACATTTCACTTGATTTAGACCCAGTATTTCACACAAGCAATGAACAGACTATTACACAAGAATCATCATATCAGTCTCTCAAAGAAAGCTAGGACTGGTACCAAGCAGCATCTTGCTTAAGAGATGTACCAGTTCCATTTATTCTCATCATCATCTTCATCATCACTGTCTTGATTCTGGCTTTCTTCTCCATCCAGGTTGACAACTGGTAGACCTTTAGAGGAATTCACTTTCTTCCATATTCGCCTAAAGAAAAAAAAATCAGTACTCTTACTATATTACAATTTACCAACCTTACTTAAATTGTGAACGGAATTTCATTCATCTGCATTGAGCATATTATAATAATCACATGACACATCTTTTAAAGCTAGATTAAAATATTATTTTGCTTATCAATAGCTAAATCTTTGTAACTTTTGTACCAATCCCTATTTCAGAGCTTATCCATAATTTCTGTATAAAATCAAAGCATAATCTTCAATATGAATGTTAACTTTATTGGTTCATTCATATGTCATATGGATGTTAACAGTACTGGCCTATTCATATGTTAATATGAATATTAACAATTTGGGTCCATACATATGTCAGTATGGATGTAAACAGTACTGGATGATAACAATCCTGGTCCATTCATATGTCAATATGGATGTTAACAATACTGGTCCATTCATATGTCAATATACATATGTCAATATGAATGTTAACAGTACTGGTCCATACATATGTCTATATGAATGTTAATGTCAATATGGATGTTAACAATACTGGTCCATTCTTATGTCAATATGGATGTTAAAAATACTGGTCCATACATACATCAATATGAATGTTAATGTCAATATGGATGTTGACAATACTGGTCTATTCTTATGTCAATATGAATGTTCACAATACTGGTCCATTCATAGGTCAAAATGAATTTTAACAATACTGGTCCATTCAGATGTCAATATGAATGTTAACACTACTGGTCCATTCATATGTCAATATGGATGATAACAATACGGGTCCATACATTTGTTAATATGGATGTTAACAATACTGGTCCATACATATGTCAATATGAATGTTAATGTCAATATGGGTGTTAAAAATACTGGTCCATACATATGTCAATATGAATGTTAATGTCAATATGGATGTTAAAAATACGGGTCCATACATTTGTTAATATAGATGTTAACAATACTGGTCCATACATATGTCAATATGAATGTTAATGTCAATATGGATGTTAAAAATATGGGTCCATACATTTGTTAATATAGATGTTAACAATACTGGTCCATACATATGTCAATATGGATGTTAACAATACTGGTCCATACATATGTCAATATGAATGTTAATGTCAATATGGGTGTTAAAAATACTGGTCCATACATATGTCAATATGAATGTTAATGTCAATATGGATGTTAAAAATACGGGTCCATACATTTGTTAATATAGATGTTAACAATACTGGTCCATACATATGTCAATATGAATGTTAATGTCAATATGGATGTTAAAAATACGGGTCCATACATTTGTTAATATAGATGTTAACAATACTGGTCCATACATATGTCAATATGGATGTTAACAATACTGGTCCATACATATGCCAATATGAATGTTAACAATACTGGATAATTTTTATGTTAATATGGATGTTAACAGTACTGGTTCATTCATTCCTTTTCTAAAGCTATGTAATCAAGCAGAAGCTCACAAGTTACTCCACTTCTGTAGCATAAACTAGTTGCTTGAAGTCATGATTAATACATTAATAAAAGTAAGTCACTCTGACCAAGTTTTAGTTCATGGCATATCTATATACAATAATTGTTACTTTGTGCAAAACAGTATTGGAAGAAGATAATTCTGAACATATCTTGCAATCTAGGCAACACTAACTCATTCATAAAATCAAAATAAATAAAAAAGAAACTTCCCCAAAATAAATCATTAAATAATGGTCTCAGCAGGTGTACTTAAACATCAGATGCTGCATGGGCAGAGGGAATGGATGTATGGAAAGACAATCTAAATGTTGTATCACAAAGTGGAGTTTAATGCTCTAAGACTTGTAGACTTCAAGAACTGTGCAAAATTGACAGAGCTAAAATACCTTGCATCTCTTTCACTAGTATCAGCATCTTGCACGGCTTCCTTGAGCTCATTTTCCATCTCTGTATTACTGTTCTTGAAATACTCATTCTGCTTCAGTAGTTTCTGAACTTCAACCTAAAATGCAGTGTCCAGTTTGTAAATAATAAAAACATGAACAATGTGTACAGACAGTTCAAAGACAAATTATCTATAAATAGTCACGGCAATTGCAACTATAATGATGTATGCAGCATAAAAGGTCTACAACAATATTTTGATCAACCTATGACAACCAAAAATAATACAAATTCATTGAATAAAGAATCATGCCACATACATGTAGCAAAGTGTCTGACCCAGTCACATTATCCTGACACCAGACTGACCAGTCCTAACAAAAAACTCTCAATGCTGAATAAGATGAATAAGACTGTTACATGTTGCATGTACAATGTTTTGAAATCATTAGTTTTGATGATCAATTGTAAGATGGTACTTCTCTGATTCATTCTGAGATGCAGGTTCACTTAATAAAAAAAAATACATGTCTTGTCTGAAATTTAAATATATGAATAAAAACGTGTGCATTTATTTTCAAAGAAACAATGGTGGGGGGGGAGGGGGTCTGAAAAATGACATTTTTCTTCTAACTTAATTTCTTGGATTCAGAAGAGGTTTTGATTGTTCACACAGAAGAATAAATCTTCAGAGAAATGTTCAATTCATGGTTTGTAGCCCAAGGAAAACTGGTACCCCACAAAATACTAATTAATGGGAGATTGCAATACTGAATTTTGCATTGTCTTGACCTTGGATGATGAAAACAGGTTAACTTCATCATTTTATTTGAGTTTCATTATCATCATAATAATATTTTGTTTTGAGTATCACTACAATTATAATCAATTTATCTGAGTATCATTACCATCAGAATCATTTAATTGAGCATCATTACCATCAGATTCATTTTATTTGAGTATCAATACTATCAGAATCATCATTTTATTTGAGTAGCATTACCATCAGAATTTTTTTATTTGAGCATCTTTACCATCATAATCAACATTTTACTTGAGTATCATTACACCAGAATCATCATTATTAGGCATCATTACCATTTTAATCATCATTTTATGTGGGTATTATAGCCATCAGAATCATCATTGTAATTGAAAAACATTATCATCAGAACTGTCATTTTATTTGAGAATCATTACCATCAGAACCATCATTTTATTTGATTATCATTACCACTAGAATCATCATTGTATTTGAGCATCATTACCATAATAATCATCTTTTTGTTTGAGTATTACCATCATAATCATCTTTCTGTGTATCATTACTATCATAATCATCATGTTATTGGAGTATCATTACCATTGTAATCATTTTATTGAGTATTATTACCATCAAAATTATTTTAATTGAGTATCATTACCATCAAAATAATCATTATATTTAGTATCATTACCATCAGAACCATCATTACTATCATAATCAATTTATCTGATTATCGTTACCATCAGAATCATCATTTTATTTCAGTATCATTACCATCAGAATGATCATTTTATTTGAGTTTACCATCAGAATCATCATTTTATCTAAGTATCATTACTACCAGAATCATCATTTTATACGAGTAAAATTACAGTCAGAATCATCATTTTATCTAAGTATCATTACCATCAGAATCATCATTTTGAGTATCATTACCATCAGAATCATCATTTTATCTGAGTATCATTAACAATCAGAATCATCATTTTATTTGAGTTTACCATCAGAATCATCATTTTATCTAAGTATCATTACTACCAAAATCATCATTTTATATGAGTATCATTACAATCAGAATCATCATTTTATCTAAGTATCATTACCATCAGAATCATCATTTTGAGTATCATTACCATCACAATCATCATTTTATCTAAGTATCATTACCATCAGAATCATCATTTTATCTAAGTATCATTACCATCAGAATCATCATTTTTTTTGAGAATCATTAACAATCATAATCATTTTAATTGAGTATATTACCATCATCATTTTATTTGAGTATCATTGCTACCAGAATCATCATTTTATCTGAGCATCATTACCATCATAATCTTCATGCTCTACAAGTAAATACCTCAGTTTCTTTGATGCACTGTTCAAGGTGTGTGCACACGGTGAGAGGTACAAACTGTTCTCGGAGTCGTGTTCTCAGCTCATTGAGGGCATCAAGCTTCTCCAGAATAAGAGCTTTAGCATGCTGTATTTCATCTTCAAGCTCTACTGGCGTCTCATCCACATATACACTTGCCACCACATGTGAAGGCCCAGGTTCTGTTGGCAGTCAAATAATATACAGTAAAATGCCTTGATATTGCAAAATCGGCTGTACCAGCATCTTAACATCAAGATTATCTCATAAATGTCAACTTCAAAAGTCACCAATTAACATACCTATTTAACTGTCTTTCATAAATAGAGTCTAAAGTAAACATTGGCTATTTTTCTGCCTCAAGGTCTAAACATTTACTACATGTAGATAACACTATATCACCAAAAGAAACCAAAAATAACAATTTCTCAAAGGAAGTTTTAGTTTATTAGCTTGTTTATGTGTGAACTATATTCACATAATGGGGTTATGTTAAAATAAACAAATACAGGAATATATCTATGTATCTGAAACTATACCATGATTTACAACCATCATATAATAATCTGCCAAAATAGCATGTACATTTACATCTCAAGAAATAAATATTTAAAAGGATTCTTCCATGTAAGAAACAAATGGTTAACTACTGTGGTGTTTTATTCTTTATAAACAATGTTCAGTCACAATAATGCAGTCCAAGGAAGCTTGTCATAATATTACTATGATAGGCCAACTCATATTGGGATATATGATACGGAAATGCAAAACTGACTAAGTATTTGAATGGTATGATCTATGTAGTACTGAGATTCCTCACTATAACGGTTATAAAGTATACCATGATAGAACACCTTATACTGGGGTATTTTATATGGAAATGTAGAATTGAGTCTGTATGAAAATGACATGACCTAAGTACATCTGTCTCTCATTCTAACTTGGTCTAGGGGAGTTTATAAGTACATATAGTGATAAGGGAAAGATCATCTTATACTGTCATACTTTATACGGAAAAGTAGAATTGAGTCTGTATGAAAATGGCAAGATCTATATTGGTCCCTTGCTATAATACTATCCAGGGGAGTTTATAAAAGTATACAGTGATACAAGAATGATCATCTTATACTGGGGTACATTACATGGAAATGCAGAATTGAAAGCCAGTATAACTAAATCTATTATCATACCCATAATATATCAGGGATAATTTTATACTAAGTTGCTTGATATTTAGGGCCACTGTATAGCTTTTCCAATGACAACTGGAAATAATGAATATATATAATGGGATCCATCACCGAATTCATGTTGTATAAAGGATTGTGTTATATTGAGGTGCTTGTATTAAGGGATCACTTTACTATGTCCTACACACAAAGATTTAAGTATATAGTATCATATATACACACGTATCAAACTGAGCATCAGATACATGTATACCCCTGCATACATTACCAAAAGAAAAAGTCTTTGCTCTCCTCTGTAATACTAATTTCAAGCCAAATTACAGTGATTTTGTCCTTGACTAGATTAACATTAAAAAAAAACAAAATAAAAACTACACAGCATAATTAATGGACATTTTTAGCACAAAAGTACTTCAAGAAATATTTTGAATAATAAAAAGAGTGAATAGAAAAACCTGTCAAAGAACACAATGACCTTTGTGACCTCTGAGTGCAAGTTCGCCTTTCAAACTTAGCTCTTGAACAATATCATGCACTGAACATAGTATCATTACATGCATTATGATTATTATTATTATTATTATTATTACACTCAATTGGTATGATCTCCGATTCATACAATTTTCCCTATCTAAAGGTTTCATTTCTTTAAGTTTTCCACCTTCCAATATTTCAGGAAGAATATTTTGGCTTATATAATTTGTTATGTACATTTAATTTAATTATTTGTCTATTAGTTTTATATTTTGTATTCCATTACATGTTACTGTCATGTAATATTGTTTATTGGGCTTGAATTTTTATACAGAATTAAGTTCTGTTTGAATTGATTGATCTTATAAAATTTATTTCATTGATGTAAATACCTAATAATAGAAACATTGTATCAAGTAAAGTTGATGACCATCACCTTCACATCAGTGTTAGTTTGACAAAAACTTTTTAATTTTTAAAAAATTCTTTGTCAGAGTAGGAATCATCAAGTTTAGCCAAGGTCATACCTGGACTACATGACATAAGTCACATAGTAATTCATAAACAAAGATTTTTCCCCAAAAGAATGAACTCTTGACCCTCATCTGGGAATCTGTTTTATGTTTTAGTCTTATAACTGACGTTATGATAAGAATTCTGTCAGTCTTGCCTTAACACTTGAAATGTCAAGTTGTTTTATGTTGTGTCCAGTTTGGGTTGAAATTTTATTTCCTTCAAATTATTGAATTTAAGTGATTGTTTTCCCTGGAATTACTAAAGTGCTCAAAATTAGTTCTTAGACAAAGACATTTACCAGAATCAATAAAGAATAAAACAAACTTGAATAGAATTTTCTGTGATTCAACAAGATACTGTTGAGACATCAGTATAATGATTACTACTGCATATGTCATCGCCTTCCATCTTGGTTATTCACTTAGAACATTTCATTGATAGTGCTTGTGTTTTTTAATTCCTGGATTACAATTTGGATTTAATTTGCAATACCATAGGTTCTTTCTTTATATTTGTTTTACTTTGTAGTCATGGGAAAATAAATTATTTGCTAAATTTTTAATAGCTTGTTGTCTTCACTCTTTTCTGTTACTTATTTTAAGAGCATAGACTTGTAACAAATGTTTCATTGTCAAATACACATGGCAATATAAAATGTTGATCTGGCATATACATAGTGACAATCTGCTTTTTGTGAAGCACAATGCATTTTGAACTTATGTATGTATGCATTTATACTTATTTATTTATGCATTTATGCTTATGTATTTATGCATTTATACTTATGTATTTATGCATTTATACTTATGTATTTATGCATTTATACTTATGTATTTATGTAGATTTGTTCATACTATTATAATACTAAATGCACAATTCACTGATCGGAGAGAAATTAGCAGTGGGTGAACACTGAATCTCATTTTTTACATTACAAACAATAATCAGGAAGAGCTTACCATGATCACCAAACTATTAATAAACATTTACCATTGAGATTACTTATTGGATAGGTCAAACTTGATAAACTATACACAATAAACACTGAAATAAATTATTGAATAGGTCAAACTCAATAAACTATTACTACACAGTAAACACTGAGATAAATTATTGAATAGATCGAAGTCAATAAACTATTCATCATCATCATCATCATCATCATCATCATCAGTCTCAATAAAATATTAATACACAGTAACACTGAGATAAATTATTTGAAGGGTCACTGACAGAAATTACTGAATAGGTCAAACTCAATAAAATATTAATACACAGTAAACACTGTGATAAATTATTTGATGGGTCACTGATAGAAATTATTGCATAGGTCAAACTTTAAAACTAGACGACAATAAACACTGACAAATTTTTGGATTGGTCAAACTCAATAAACTATTAATACACAATTTACACTGACAGAAATTATTGAATAGGTCAAATTTGATAAACTGTTAAATACACAGTACACACCAACGGAAATTACTGAATAGGTCAAACTCAATAAACTATTAATACACAGTAAACACTGACAGAAATTACTGAATAGGTCAAAGTCAATAAAATATCTACACAGTAAACACTGACAGAAATTACTGAATAGGCCAAACTTGACAAACTAAAGTAAATCTGCAGTAGAATTAGTTCCCTAATAATCTTTCCTGATGAATACATTTAGAATGGTAACCAGCACATCTCCAACTCCAAACAAAAGGAGGAAGACATAAGAATGACAATTGACATTGAATATAACCTAAACATTGAATTTCTAAACAATATTATGGCCTAATTCAAATTCTTATAAAACAAGGGGAAGATCTGCCTATATAAAGTTAAACTGACTTGAGTTTGGTGAGTATAAGGAAGATATGTATGATATACAACTGTTTGATTAAGAAACACCTGGTTGTTGACTACAGAAAAATGGACCATTTAATACACAAGTTCTATTAAGGAAATTGTATCATGGGGTAAAAGGGAATAGCCATTGGGACCAGTTGACTGTTATGGCAGGTTTGACTGTGTGTACATACATACATACATACATACATACATACATACATACATACATACATACATACATACATACATACATACATACAATATCAGTCAAATATAATTTTAAAATGTCTATTTTTAGATATGTATATCAATATTTCTTTAAAGAAGTAGAAAATTAGCATTTTTTTAATTAAAGTACACTGGAATAAAAGCATTCTACCTGGTTCTGGTGCATTTTGTAACCATTCTTCCTCTGCTTTTACTTCATCTCTCAAGCTGCAATTCAAAGTGTTTAAATGAATTCTACAGAATGCTATGACTTGCCTGTCTTGCTAGGCATACTCCAAACATTTCACATTTACTTGAGCAAATATAGGTTTGTGCAACACATTTTTCTTAAGGCTAAATATTAATGTAAATAAAGTAATACCCTTTCAATGTTCATGATAAAGACCCCAAAAACAAAGTGTATGAGAATGGAATTCCATACAATAACATAGACAGTGGAACTTAAAATGTATCAAGGTAAGTCAATGTAACCTGTCATATGAAATACATATCAAGATTAAATATATTAAGTTTGGTGATATACATTTGCCAGAACAGGAACAGGGCAACAAGGCCAAAATAAAAAATATATGCATTTCTGGTCAGCTTACCATCATTGATTCTCATTGGGCCCATAGCACTTTTTTCCCCATTTAACAGAGAAAATCACAAGAGAATCATATTATTATGAACAATGTTTAAAACAAAACAACCTGTCTACCCTAATTTTAAATTCAGTGTAACAAGAAAAAAACATATTAGAGGAGGGAGCTAATACAGAATTTATGTTATTTTTTCTGCCTTTTTACTAGTTTAATAGTTGCATTTAAACTGTTGAAGAATTAGTCAGACTTAAAACTACAATAAAATACTAGCAACATTGATAGAGAGTTTTATTTTGTATTTAACTTACTGATAGTGACATATGTGTCAGAAAGAAGAATTTCATGAAAACTCTGGAGACGAACTTTGGGTTCAGACAAATGTTCGCACACAGCAAAGTTTGTATTATGGATATTTTCATATTTTCCTTTCTTCCACACCATGCACTAAATTATAATGAGTCATAATGTAACATGAGAACATCCTTCAAACATTATATTCCTAAAACATACTCTACAATATTGAAGATTTAAAACAAGGTTTGGTTATATAAAGTTATTCCAAAAACATATTCTACAATATTGAAGATCTAAAACATATTTTGGTTAGATAAAGTTATTCCTAAAACATATTCTATGAAATAGAAGATTTAAAACAAGGTTTGGTTAGATATAGTTATTCCTAAAACATATTCTATGAAATAGAAGATTTAAAACAAGGTTTGGTTAGATAAAGTTATTCCTAAAACATATTCTACAATATTGAAGATCTAAAACAAGGTTTGGTTTGATAAAGTTATTCCTAAAACATATTCTACAATACTGAAGATCTAAAACAAGGTTTGGTTAGATAAAGTTATTCCTAAAACATATTCTACAATATTGAAGATCTAAAACAAGGTTTGGTTAAAGTTATTCCTAAAACATATTCTACAATATTGAAGATCTAAAACAAGGTTTGGTTAGATAAAGTTATTCCTAAAACATATTCTACAATATTGAAGATCTAAAACAAGGTTTGGTTAGATAAAGTTAACATCTTATATAACAAACTTATAAAAATTGACATTGACTTTAACATGTACTGTCAACATGTCCAAGCATGAATACTCTGACTTTAGCATGCACAGTCAACATGTCCTAGCATGAATACTTTGACTTTTACATATACTGTCAACATGTCCATGCATGAATACTCTGACATTAACATGTACATTCATCATGTCCTAGCATGAATACTTTGACTTTTACATATACTGTCAACATCTCCCTGCATGAATACTCTGACATTAACATGTACAGTCAACATCTCCTAGCATGAATACTCTGAATTTAACATGTACAGTCAACATCTCCTAGCATGAATACTCTGACTTTTACATGTACAATCAACATATGTAAGCATGAATACTTTGACTTTGCCTTTCTGATTATTCTTTTACTAACTTAATGCTTTACCTTTGATTTATTTCTAAATATCGTTTAGCTTCATCCTCAAGTTTATGTACCAATTCTTTGATGTTGTGAAGTTCATGTGGTCGTGTAGTACCCCGTGTTGACATCTGTTCAACTTGCTCTCGTAAAAGTTGACTGTGTTTTTGAGTTTGGCTATCTAATAGCTTGGTGATGTAATTGTCATATTCAGCCTACACAACAGAAAAAGATATTCAGATGAAGTAATAATCAAAACAGAACATTAAACATGTTAAAGGATGATGATGAAAACAATGACAACAATGATTATGACTATCATGATGATGATGAGAATGATGGTGATATATTTACCTTGATACATTTCAAGATGTAACCAAATGTAGGGGTGTCGTCAATGAGATCTTCAAAACTGTTACTGTAGATCTGAAGTTTATGGAAGTTTGGCCCAACTCCTGTAAACTGCATGGAATTCAACTCCTGCAACAGCAAAGGACAAATTTTAACCAAGTCAATATAAGGGCAATGCAACTGATATGCTGTAAGAGGGCAATGTAACTGATATGCTGTAAGAGGGCAATGTAACTGACATGCTGTAAGAGGAACATTTAACCGAAATGCTGCAAGAGGGCAATGTAACTGACATGCTGTAAGAGGAACATTTAACCGAAATGCTGCAAGAGGGCAATGTAACTGACATGCTGTAAGAGGAACATTTAACCGAAATGCTGCAAGAGGGCAATGTAACTGACATGCTGTAAGAGGGCAATGTAACTGATATGCTGTAAGAGGGCAATGTAACTGACATGCTGTAAGAGGAACATTTAACCGAAATGCTGCAAGAGGGCAATGTAACTGACATGCTGTAAGAGGGCAATGTAACTGATATGCTGTAAGAGGAACATTTAACCGAAATGCTGCAAGAGGGCAATGTAACTGACATGCTGTAAGAGGGCAATGTAACTGATATGCTGTAAGAGGGCAATGTAACTGACATGCTGTAAGAGGACAATGTAACTGACATGCTGAAAGAGGGCAATGTAACTGACATGCTGAAAGAAAGCAATGTAACTGACATGCTGAAAGAGGGCAATGTAATTGATATTTTGTAAGATGGCAATGTAACTGAAATACCATAAGAACTGAAATGCCTCTACCCAATCAATAGCACAGCATTTTTTGTATATTTTAAAATTTGTTGATGGACCAGATCCCCTTTTCCCTGATGTGAATTTCATGTATGCAATGTAAAACAAACATGTCAAGAAAACTGACTGAAACATGTGAAAATATAATAATTCCAGGTTTTTTTTAATGTCCTACAGTGATAAGCAATTATAAAGACGTGTTGGACCATCAGGCCCATATGGTCCTTCAAGTTATGAACATAGATTTAATTATTTAAATACTGGTCATTGATAGCATTAGTCAAAGTTCCACTGGAATTTTAAATATGTTACAACTTTGCTGAAACTGATTACTTTTTCTCCTTGTAGAAAAGCATGTGCAACACATCTCTCCAAAAGAGAAATGTATTCTCCATAAAAAGTTATCCTTTATTTGAGAGAGTCATGTACATCTTTGTTCTGAGAGATTGCATGAAAACGATTGCCTGAATTAAGGCTAGGCAGGGCAGTGAAGCATGTTTCTCACCAATGGAGCACTGTTTGATTACTTATGCTTACATATATTCAGATATGTAGCTGTTAATTTAATATACGTCTTTGTCAAGTGTTTTGACAATATATCTAATGTTCCAAATCAAAAATGAAAATTTAATGTAATCTTAAGCTACAGCAAGTA
Organism: Unio pictorum; assembly: GCA_030141615.1. Taxonomy (NCBI): domain Eukaryota; kingdom Metazoa; phylum Mollusca; class Bivalvia; order Unionida; family Unionidae; genus Unio; species Unio pictorum. The sequence continues at coordinate 13,902,412 of JARLTB010000126.1, forward strand.
AACTTGATGTTAGACCAATTTATGCTTTTTACCAGATCCATGTCGCTTTCTTTCAATTAATATTCTCAACCTTTTCACTGACTAACTCAAGTACAATTGGTTTTCATTACAAATGTTCAGTAAATGGCTGTTAAAACTTCAAATTTTTAAGAGTCTAGTCAGATGTCCAAAGTGGTGCTACATTATTACTGGAACTGTATTACAATGAAAAACATGACCACACGGGATATTTGTATATGATGATAAACTGAAAGATTGAACCAGAAGACTGTTGATGCCAGACTTAGGATAGAATCATTCTGGCATCTGTACCATACCTCCTGCAATCTTCTCTCTATATGTTCCACTGCTTTGATTCCAGACAACACTCTCTGCTCCTCTGAATCTTGTGTTCTCAGAACAGTGGACTCAAACTGCTTCATTTTCTGAAACTGGTCTGTCTTTGTCACACCTACGGTGTGAGAAGGCAAAAATGTATGTCTGAAAGTCAGCAGGCCATCTTTTTCAAGATTTCGTGTAATATCTTCCATGATATCATATTCCTCATCCTCAGATGGAGAAACTTTTTTAACTGACGAATCTTCAAAATTTGGCCGGCCAAGTCTTGGAGATGGCATCATCATCTCTTGTGGTCTCAGTTCCTCAATCAAGACTCCATCATCCAGTTGAGTGTATAAAGATTTTACAGATGAGACACTTGGAGACTTTGGAGGAAGTTCTTTCTTAAAATCTTTATATGGTCTAGGAGGAGTTGTCCTCTTTCTTGGAGATGCACAAGGAACGCTACCTGTAGTACCAACACTAAAATCAAAAAGTACATCCTTCATTTGTGTTTCCTTTGTTGATTCATGTATGAATATGTCCTTTTTCACTGCAATTTGTTCCTCATTCTTTTTCTCTTTCTTGTCTCTTTTGCTTTTTGCACTTTTCCATATTGTTTTGGATGGAGAAGAGGCTACTGGAGGTCTATGCAGGTGAACTTCATTAAGATGTCCACCAGCATAAGTATAAATGTCCTGTTTCTGAACAGTCTCTATGTTGTTGAGAATTCCCCTCAGTTGTTTGAGTGAAGTAAACTTATAAGCTGTCATTCTTGCTTGAGGTACTGTTGCAGGAATGGTGTTACCTAAGGACTGGCATTGGTTCTTTATGGTTCATAAGAGAGCTGGAAATGGTAAATAAATAGCATAATTAGACTGGAATACATTTTAAACAAAAGATGGCAGCAAAAAATATATCTTTTCTATTTTTTTTCTCACTTCAGACCCTGATCATCTTCCCCTTGATTAAAAACATTCAGACCCTATCCATCCAGCCATTGATTAAAAGCATTCAGACCCTATCCACCCTTGATTAAAAACATTCAGACCCTATCCATCCACCCCTTGATTAAAAGCATTCAGACCCTATCCATCCACCCCTTGATTAAAAACATTCAGACCCTATCCATCCAACCCTTGATTAAAAGCATTCAGACCCTATTCATTCATCCCTTGATTAAAAACATTCAGACCCTATCCATCCACCCCTTGATTCAATATCATTCAGACCCTATCCATCCACCCCTTGATTAAAAGCATTCAGACCCTATCCACCCTTGATTAAAAACATTCAGACCCTATCCATCCACCCCTTGATTCAATATCATTCAGACCCTATCCATCCACCCCTTGATTAAAAACATTCAGACCCTATCCATCCACCCCTTGAGTAAAACCATTCAGACCCTATTCATTCATCCCTTGATTAAAACCATTCAGACCCTATCCATCCACCCCTTGATTAAAAATATTCAGACCCTATCCATCCACCCCTTGATTAAAACCATTTAGACCCTATCCATCCACCCCTTGATTCAATATCATCAATTCATTCTCTTAAAAGATCATACAATAAATATAGCTCCTCTTGCTTTATGTTGTACTAGTAGTTTAGCCAACATTAAACACTGACCGATGAACTAATATTAAACACTGACCAACAGACTAACAGTAAACACTGACTGATGGACTAAATTTAAACAGTGACTGATGGACTAATAAGTGACCTGAACACAATATATCCATACAAGTAAATACAGATTCATCATCACTAGCCAAAGTAGAATGAAAAATGGACTGACAACCCTTAGCTATGATGATGTAGTTTCTGACATAATAAGCTTCATTAGTGACAAAACATAATGCTTCAAATTTTACATATGACATCAATGAATGAGCTATAACTCCTAGATATTGGTTTCATCTATGAAGTTTATTCTACTTTGAAAGAAAACTATGATTATTTTAGGATTCCAACATAGTCATTGAGATCATTCTTATTCTTCTGAATAGAATGGTATGTAACAAAGCTGATAGATGAACAGAATGGTATGTAACAAAGCTGATAGATGAACAGAATGGTATGTAACAAAGCTGATAGATGAATAGAATGGTATGTAACAAAGCTGATAGATGAATAGAATGGTATGTAACAAAGCTGATAGATGAATAGAATGTATGTAACAATGCTGATAGATGAATAAAATGTATGTAACAAAGCTGATAGATGAATAGAATGGTATGTAACAAAGCTGATAGATGAACAGAATGGTATGTAACAAAGCTGATAGATGAACAGAATGGTATGCAACAAAGCTGATAGATGAACAGAATGGTATGTAACAAAGCTGATAGATGAATAGAATGGTATGTAACAAAGCTGATAGATGAATAGAATGGTATGTAAGAAAGCTGATAGATGAATAGAATGTATGTAACAAAGCTGATAGATGAATAGAATGGTATGTAACAAAGCTGATAGATGAATAGAATGGTATGTAAGAGAGCTGATAGATGAATAGAATGTATGTAACAAAGCTGATAGATGAATAGAATGGTATGTAAGAAAGCTGATAGATGAATAGAATGTATGTAACAAAGCTGATAGATGAATAGAATGGTATGTAACAAAGCTGATAGATGAATAGAATGGTATGTAAGAAAGCTGATAGATGAACAGAATGGTATGTAACAAAGCTGATAGATGAATAGAATGGTATGTAACAAAGCTGATAAATGAATAGAATGGTATGTAACAAAGCTGATAGATGAATAGAATGGTATGTAAGAAAGCTGATAGATGAATAGAATGTATGTAACAAAGCTGATAGATGAATAGAATGGTATGTAACAAAGCTGATAGATGAATAGAATGGTATGTAAGAAAGCTGATAGATGAACAGAATGGTATGTAACAATGCTGACAGATGAATACAATGGTATGTAAGAAAGCTGATAGATGAATAGAATGTATGTAACAATGCTGACAGATGAATAGAATGGTATGTAACAAAGCTGATAGATGAATAAAATGTATATAACAAAGCTGATAGATAATAGAATGTATGAATAGAATGGTATGTATTAAAGCTGATGTATGAATAGAATGGTATGCAACAAAAGCTGATGCATGAATAGAATGGTATGCAACAAAAGCTGATGTATGAATAGAATGGTATGCAACAAAGCTGATAAATGAATAGAAAGGTATGTAGAAAACCTGATAGATGAATAGAATGGTATGTAACAAAGCTGATGGATGAATAAAATGTATGTAACAAAGCTGATGCATGAATAGAATGGTATGTAACAAAGCTGATAGATGAATAGAATGTATGTAATTGTAACAAAGCTGATGCATGAATAGAATGTTACGTAACAAAGCTGATAGATTATTAGAATGGTATGTAAGAAAGCGGATGGATGAAAAGAATGGTATGTAACAAAGCTGATAGATGAATAGAATGGTATGCAACAAAGCTGATGCATGAATAGAATGGTATGTAACAAAGCTAATAGATGAATAGAATGGTATGTAACAAAGCTGATAAATTACTAGAATGTATGTAATTGTAACAAAGCTGATGCATGAATAGAATGTTATGTAACAAAGCTGATAGATTATTAGAATGGTATGTAAGAAAGCAGATAGATGAAAAGAATGGTATGTAACAAAGCTGATAGATGAATAGAATGGTATGCAACAAAGCTGATGCATGAATAGAATGGTATGTAACAAAGCTAATAGATGAATAGAATGGTATGTAACAAAGCTGATAAATTACTAGAATGTATGTAATTGTAACAAAGCTGATGCATGAATAGAATGTTATGTAACAAAGCTGATAGATTATTAGAATGGTATGTACGAAAGCAGATGGATGAAAAGAATGGTATGTAAGAAAGCTGATGCATGAATAGAATGTTACGTAACAAAGCTGATAGATTATTAGAATGGTATGTAAGAAAGCGGATGGATGAAAAGAATGGTATGTAAGAAAGCGGATGGATGAAAAGAATGGTATGTAAGAAAGCTGATGCATGAATAGAATGTTACATAACAAAGCTGATAGATTATTAGAATGGTATGTAAGAAAGCGGATGGATGAATAGAATGGTATGTAAGAAAGCTGATGGAAGAATAGAATGTATGTAGCAAAGCTGATAGATGAATAGAATGGTATGTAACAAAGCTGATGGAAGAATAAAATGGTATGTAACAAAGCTGATAAAAAGATTCAAAACAGCAATATAACACATTTTACAATGCTGTCTTTGATTTAAAAAGAATAAAAACAGCAATATAACACATTTTACAATGCTGTCTTTAATTTAAAAATCATCCAAACAGCAATATCACAGTTTACAATGCTATATTTGATTTATGAGAATCCAAACATCCATATCAAAGATACATAGTATTCTCCTTAAATTGTATCAAATAGACAAGAAACTGAAAATCTATATTATAGTATTTGTAATATATATATATATATATATATATATATATATATATATATATTACAGAAGAAAACTGTTATATATTACCTAGATCTGTAACTTAGCAGTGTTTTAACTCCAAAACAAACTCTGACTTACAAAATATTAACCAACCTGTATCGATCGTTTCTCTCTCCTGGTCCCGATTATTAATTAAATTTAATTTGGTAAACAGCAAGTGTGATTGGGCTAAATTAGTTAACATATAATGTATGAACTGTGTGATAGGATTGTTGAATAAACATGAAAAGTTTAAATGCAGGGGAACAAAGTTTCACTGAGTAACATTCATTAAAAAGCAATGTTTTAAACTTTAGTATAAGACTAGAGACATTATTATCTTGAATCTTTTATAAGAGACCAGTGCCCTGACAATGCATCAAAGTGATATCTTTTACAAACAAGGTCAATTTCTATTTTGATAAAGTGTGCTACAGCAATGTCCAGTGTAATAGGTTCAAAGACATGATAAGCTCAAAGAAAACAACTAGGGTATCTGCATACTTTATGTATCTAAGTAATTCCTGATATATAAAACTCCACCTTGACCTAGATTAAACATCAAGAGGGGAAGAAAGATAAATTTTTGTAATGCATATGTTTACTACTAATCAGGTTTTAAACTGATCACCATTTTAATTGATTGACAAGTGTATCTCAATAGGTCAGACCATCACCTGCTTTTAACATGTCTGCTTACAATAAATATAAAAAATTTGATCTTGATGAGAAAAATATGTATTTTAACATTAAAAGCAACAAATAAATTAAATTTCAATCATCACACACACACACACACACACACACACACACAATCAAACCTGTTCTAATAGTCACCTTACACATAGTAATCTAGTCACAATTACCATTTGAATCCAATACACATTCCCAGCAGCAAATGTAGTATTAATAAAAGGATTATGAAATATGTATCACCAATATATCTTAGCTATCTATTCCCCATTACTTTACCACCAGATTTACAATGATTATTGTGCATACAAGCACATGTCCACTTTGTAAAACACATGTAGTGAAATCATTTTCATTGATGATATGGGTAATTATGTTCAACATTACCAGCATGAGAATGCATCGAGTGCCCTTCACTTGAGAGCCACAGTGTTGTTTTTGATAAGGTGTCTGAAGCATTTATTTTTAAAACAAGCAAAGGTTTTGATGTTGACTCTGCGTGCATGCATTCATCATGCAAAAGTTGCTTGTTGACCATGACTTTGACTGCATGGAAGTTGGTGAAAACTACAGCATATGATTATACAGTGCAATGGAAGATGATGGTCCTGTATGTGGTTTACATGGGTTTTGAAAGCTTTGATGTTGCTGTTGAAGGTTTGATTCCTGAAGCCTCCACTGTGATTCAGTCAGATATAAAGCTGCCAAACAAGTCCCATGCAAGGTTTGCCACAATTTTGTCAGACATGATGGTGTGACTCAACCACCAATATTATAGTGTGACTTGGGCTTAGGTACTGTAAAATTGAATCTGGCAAAAACTTTCCTCATCCCAGATATGATTATAACCAGTGATATTTTAGATTTTTCGATGGTGATTGATTGTAAAAAGGTCAATTCAAGTTTATGGCTTCTCAGTAGGATAAGACATTTTCTCCCTGAAAGGCACAGAAAATTATTTTATAACAGTTACATACAACCGTATTTTGACTACTGTAATACAGTATGGGGTAATTCAAATGATAAAAACATATCAAAGTTGGAAAAAATTCAGAAAAGAGCATTAAGGCTAATATCAAACCAGAAAGAAAGCAAGGAAAATTTAGCTGGTAAGTTAAAAATATTACCTATTAAAGACCGAATATGTTTAAGAAAAGCCAAATTAATGTACAGGATATCCAATAATAGTGCTCCTGAATATTTACAATCCCTATTCCAGTATAGGCTACCTGGTAATACACCCAACCTGAGATCAATATCTACAAAACAGTATAAAATTCCCAAACCAAATAAGGAACTATTTAAGAAAAGTTTCCAATACTCTGGAACTTTGCTCTGGAATAGTATTCCAGTTGAGATTAGAAATGCCCACTCTATTTCCATCTTCCAAACCCAATATATCCAGTGGCTTCTGAGATGCTGTTGAATTAAATAAATTCCTTGTATGAGGGCCTCAAGGTAGATTAGTTCTTAGCTAATTGTGTTACCCTCTTTAAATAAAGTCATTATTATTATTATTATTATTATTATTGCTGGGTATGTATTTTCAGTTTCAATGAAGGAAATGTTCATGATCACTATCACCGCAAAGGTGCATACAAATGAGCTGCACACAACACATGAAACCTACTGCTTCCAATATACTCCAACAAAACAAGAATTATGCATTATAACCTGCGTGGGTATGATGGTCACTTGATCATGCTAGGAATCATAACACATTCAAGTATGGTGAGTGCCATGCTCAACAACATGGAAAATACATACCGGTAATGTTTTTGAGTGGACTTAAGCTACAGTTCCTCAATTCATTGTTAACAACCTTGCAAGATGAGACCACAATATGATTGATTGTTGATATTGTGGTGCTTCCCCCAATGAACCTGCAAGGTTTAGCTTGCTCACCTCCAAAGGAATCTACATGTATGACTTGAAAAGTTTTTTTTACTGAACACAGTTCTCACCAATTGAGCCATTATTTTCCATAAAGCCTTCAGCCTCACATGTACACATAGCATGTTACTCTGTTATTGGCAGGAACAGACGCTCTTCAAAGAAAGTAAAAACTTTTTATTAGTCACATGATGTGTTACTTGAGGTATCCAATATAAACAACCCACCCATATGAGGTCTCTCCTAGTTATTCTGGTGTTGTAGCAGAGTGATAAGTACAATAATAGGTGAGTATTTAGGTTAGGAAAGAGTACAAGCTATATGTGTTATCTGTCATAGTTTTGTTTTGTTTATTTGTTATGGCTACTGAACAGGACAAAGCCCTCTCAATTACCAAAACCAACTCTGAATTTTTGGGGTTTGGGCCCGAGGATATTGCAACCTTTCGCAAAGCTGAGGCAAGTTCCTCAAAAGAGAGAGGATTTCTGATGCCACAAAAACCAGGAAAATAGAGAGAAAACTATTGAAGTCGGTTGTGACTAAAGTTCAGAAAGTGGCAATATAGAAGCCCGTTATAGCGACAAAACAAGAAAAATATGTTGGACAGTCAAGGATGTCCAATCTCATAGACATAAATAACCTGTCGGAAACAGATATTGAGTTGTTGAAGAAAAAATTAGGGTCTAAATGAAAGAGATGAAAGTGTACAGAAGTACAAGATCCAAGAAAACTCTGATAGATTGGCCCCCCCACCCCAACTTGTCAATCAAGAAATTTAAAATTACCTTAGCAAACGAGTTCACTTTTATGACAAATGCTATAGGGATATACAAAATCTTGTTGCAGCAGGCATAATGCCAGTTGTCTAATTAGCAGAATTAGAAAAGTCTCAGATTGCCACTAATGAAAAAGCAAAGACCCTAATTTCAGATGCAATAACCTTTATAGGTCAGGTGTAATATCATGTCTCCCTCAGAAGGAGTTATATGATTTGACCCATTTTTGAAAAGGAAATATTCCAATTGTTGTAATTTGCAAACCCCCATAACGTCCATGCATTTTTGGGATGATGTAGCCAAGGAGGTTAAAAGATGTGACACTGGGTTTGCACCTGTGAAAGAAAATTTTGCTCATATTCACAGATGTTAATAGAGACAATGGTGCAAGAGGTAGTGGACCCATACGAGGTCCAGATTTCAATCAGAGGACAAGATTTTGATCTCAACCTTGTAGTGCTAAAATACATACCAAAATTCCAATAGAGAAAAGAGATCTGCATATACTAGTTCTCCAAATGAACCCACAAATTAAAATCTGTAGAGGTACATTCTGTGGGAAAACTTAAACAATGTACAGTGGGACCCCGCTATAACCCGCCTCGCTATAACCCGAATTCGGATATAACCCGGTCGTGGCATGGCTCCCGAAATTTCGGGTAATTTATTACATGTATTTTTCTCAAAGACCCAAAAAAAAAATAAAAAAATTTTAAGTATGAAAAAAAAGTCAAGAGTTTAATTATCATTCTCATATTCGTCTAAACAGTGTGAAAAAGAACGTGTACAAAATGTATTATCAAAATTTCTTCTAGTTTTGTGCCAAAATAAACGTTGGAAATACGAACCAATTGCTGTGCCTACTGACATACACAACTAAGCAATAGCCAATGCGGGGGTTGATAAAAGATTCTCACCAGAATGTATAAATCAATCAATTTAAGTACAATGTTTATCATCAAAGTGAACTGCCGAGCTAAACAGTGACATAATTCTGTGGTTAAAATACAGCCAGTTCTGCCTGCTGTATTAGAGTACATCAAAAAAACATGACGCAATAGCTGGGCGGCAAGTTCAAAGGACTTTGACTAGCAGCTTGGGTGGGAAAATGTGCTGAAATTTACAATGACTGAATTCAGAGACAGAAAGATCCTGAGGTGTACATGTAGTTATTATAAGAATACACTTTAGCTTCCATTATTTAATCTACGGACATGTACTATTTCATCATTCATTACGTACACCCGTTACGTATTTTTTTAAAATTTTCTTTTCATTGAATTCAGTCACATAATGATCTGTGACAAAATTATTGAATATTTTACATCCTTGTGTGTCACAAGATTCGCTGGTGAGTACACGGTGTTGATACTCTTTTCATGCAATAGATTATACATGTATATATAAATTAGAACATGTATGTACTAATGCATGGTTCTCTGAATAAAGTAATATATTAAATCTGCAATTTCTGTTACCACAGCAAATGTTTTTCTCATTTAATATATATTGATCAAAAATGGTAATTGTGCCATGCATTTTCGCACCCGTCTTTATGTCCCCCACCCCCATCCCCCGCAATTAAATCCAAAAATGTGTTGGTATTGTACATGGTTGCTTATAACACGGTTCGGTTCATATCCCGGTCGGATTCTATGGCTCCCAACTACCGTGTTATAGCGGGGTCCCACTGTATTGATGTATGGAGTGATTTTACTCATGAAGCGTGGATTTTGAAAACAATTTCAGGCTATGAAACAGAATTTGATTCCATGCCTTTCCAGTCCTTTTTTCCACAAAGAAATTCCCTTATTGAATGAGTAGAGAATCTTCATATCCAATAAAATCACTGAACATCTACACAAATGATCCATATGTAATAAAATCACTGAACATCTACACAAATGATCCATATGCAAGAGTAATCAATTTTTCCCAAACATTTTTATTGTTCCCAAACATAAAGGAAAATTTTGGCCAGTTATTAACCTGAAACAGTTGAATAAATTTGTTCATTATGAACATTTTAAAGCAAGAAATATTTCAATGGTTTTTAGATCTCATCCAGAAAAATAATATCTTTACTTCTATTGATCTCAAGGATGCTTATTTTAGTATTTCAATACATATAAATTATCAGAAGTTTCTAACATTTATTTGGAACATTTTCAGTTTGTATGTTTACCTTATGGGCTTTCCTCTGCTCCAAGAATTTTCACTAAGATCCTAAAACCCATTAATGCTTGGTTTGGGCAGCAGAACATTAGGTGCTCATATTATATCAATGACTCGCTGAATTTGGATGGTGCTAGTCACATCTGCTTGCAAAATACATGGACATTAATTGAGACATTAAAATCTCTTGGTTTCACAATCAATCTAAAAAATCAGTGTTTATTTCATCTCAGTGCATTACCTTTTTTGGTTTTGTATTAGACTCTGTACAGTTTAAGGTCTATCAAGCTCATTGATAGAAAGTATGAGTATGAGAGTTGGGATCATTCATTGGTATGCTTATTAATGCCTTTTATGCAATGCTGGAAGCCCCAGCAGGTATTTGAAACATGATAAAATAAAAGGCCTTAGTAAAAACAAAAATTATAATAGTACAGTTTAGTTATCTCCACAAAGTATACAGGAACTTAATGGAGGTATCTAAATGTTCAGACAGGAAAGGGAAATCTATCAGACAAGACAAGATTGACTGTACTATTCAGACTGCTGCATCACTCTCAGGGTGGACAGCTTATGAACTGGATTCAAATAGATCAATCTCTGGTAGATGGGACCAGAGTGAGACCATTTTTTCCTCCATAATTACCTAGAGTTGTTATCAATTTCATATTTCTTACAAACTTTTCATTCTGATGATAGAAATGTCCATATTGAGATTCAGTCTGATAACATATGTGCTGTCTTGTATATTAATATTATGGGTGGAATGCAATCGATTCAATTGGATCAGCTAGCTAGACAGATTTGGGAATGCTGCTTTGAGAGGGAAATATTCTTATCTGCAGTCAATATTGCTGGCAAAGATAATATATAGGCAGATTATCTGTCAAGAAACTTTTCTGACTCCACTAATGGATGCCAAAGAAAGAAATTTTTCAGAGATTGTGTGCACAGACTTTTGCTACAGAATTAGATCATATTTGCCTCTACATTAAACTGTCAGTTAAAGACGTTCATCTCATGGTTTTCAGAACCAAGTACTTTTAAAAAAATTGATGCCTTTTCTTTCTCCTGGCATGATTTAATCGCATACATTTTCCCTCCTTTTAAAACTTGTTGAGGAAAAATTGAATAATAACCCTATCTTTAACTGCAGTATCTGTATCAGGAGATTGCTCCAAAACCAAGGACCTCCAGAAACAGCTGTGGACATCATTAACAATTCATGAAGATCAGGAACAACTAAACAATATAATTTGGCATGGAAAAAAAGGAATTTTTGTTGTAAGATCAAGAAAATTAATCCCTTTTGTGTCTCTGAGGTTACATTTATTTCCTACTTAGATTCTTTGGTAACTGAAGGTAAGTCATATAGTGCCATCAATACTCACAAGACAATGTTACTACTTTGAGAATGTTTGATAATGCATGGGGCCTCAATCCTTTGTTGATTAATAGATACTTGAAGGAACTGTTTTCCTTTTCTTTGAAGAGCACCTGTTCATGTCCATGACAGAGTAACATGCTATGGAAATCAGGTCACACTGTCAATGCAACTCAAAGGTGTCAATATCTATATTTGAATGCAATGAAGTTTTTATCTGTAGGGCAGATGATATCAAAGCATTTTGTCTGCTACATGGTGACTAAAGTAATTATTTTATCATAGCAGAAATGAAAATTGTCTTTTGCTTTAGTTTGACAGTGAATTAAAGCTATCTCTAATGAAAAAGTCCATCTTTGAGAAGAGATACAACTCACATTCATTTTCATTAAGGTCAGGTGGTCATTCAATCATTCAATATATAAAATTTGTTCATAAAAAGCTCAGGCAACGTTTTGGTTTATGGGTCAATAATAATAGCAATATATGGCTTGTCACAGGGGAGTCCCCCGAATGGTCTAAAGCACTATCTGTTATGGATCACTGCCATCTCTCCTCTGTCTGCGTGGGTTCGAGTCTCAGATTCGGCCAATGTGGGTATGTGAAAAAACTTGCCAGTAACTTCTCGTGGTTCGGTGGTTCTTTCTGGGGGTTTTCCTGGCTTCTTCTTCCACATTTAATACTGGCCACCATGTATAGCCTATATTGTGCTGAAAAATGGTGATAAACCCTACAACAACTAAAAACTTGTCACAGGGATCTCATATAAGGTGACTGTCTTTTGATGTTGGCAAGTATAGCAACTGCCTAATCCTGATATTGTTTCTGAATATTTAATTGTTGTTTCCAAGACTAATTTATTTAAGTTTGCTTTAAAAAAACAAAGAGACAATCCTCTGTTTACAGTCTTATGTAAGCTGTCAAACAGTAATGAAATTTGTCATGTTGCACAAAACAACAATAAGTGGTTACTTTAATGATATAATTTATAGGTTGGATTAAAGTGAGAGGTTACAGTAATCTTGTGTGGAAGATAAATTTTGGAGATAACATTTACATGAATTATGATTTTGTTCAATAGAGAATACAGAACAAATCTTGATAATAAATACTACTACTACTTCTACTACTACTACAATTAATAATAATAATAATAATAATAATAATAATAATAATAATAATAATAATAATAATAATAAAATAATAATAATAATAAATAATACAAATCTGATTATGATGTTTGGTGTATGTTATTTGTTAAAAAATCAATTTTGAAAGGTAAACATGTATAAAGATGTCACCTGTGTACAAAGCAAATTTGACTGGACGGAAACTTTATTTAAAATACACATAAGTATTTTACTTGTCTTTTATTTTAGCTCTCAGATCATTACATATTTATGGAATTTTAGTAATAAGCTAAAAAAACAATTTTAAAAAATCCTTTTATTTTAAATGCAGTGAGAAATACTTGTGACAGCCTCATACTGCAAAGATGCACATTTGTAGGCTTTAATACTGACATGGGAATATATATTGCACGTAAGTGGTTGGGTGATGAGTTGGCTGTTGCAATCAAACTTGCTTTTTCTCCATTTTGCTGTAAATTAGTAAAAAAGAAGAAAAACATGATCAGAACCAATTTTTTTGTAAAGGATTATTTCACATTTGCTTCTGAGAATTTTCTCTTTTTAAATCCCTTTGAGAGTCAAAGAGATTTCCTGGTAGTTATATTATTCTGTGTACAGAAGTTCCATCTTCTGCATAAAATTAGGTCAAATATCCATTTAGCAGTTTCAGTTAAAAGACAATCCGATCAAAAATAAACTGATGATTATTAATCAATAATGTTATTAAGATATTTGTTTTAAAAAGAAATTCATTTAAATTTTGTCTGGGTCAGTTTCCAAATGCAAAATATTTTTCACTTTTATTCTAATCAAATTATTTGGTAATTTCTTGAAATTACTAGCTGAGAAAATAAAATCATGGCATGCATGCTCTGAGGAATTAAATTTAGGATACTGAAGAAAAAAAGCTTTAAATAAATTCAGTTCTGAGTTGGTTAAGCATATGTCAAGTCAATGCCCCCAAAATTCTACAACCAGCAGATTATACATCAAGGTGCTAATAAACTGATGCCTGGTTTCGTTTGTAACATTAAAGACGTTTCCAGTTTAAATACATGGAGTATGTAGCTTAAGGTCTCCATTATTATCAAATAAGATCAGTTTATATACCTCAGGGGTGAACAGATGCCTGGCACACACCTTCTTACAAACTCGATTGAGAATTGGAACTAGAAGCTATAATTTTAATATCAAAACGCAATATTAACAAAATCCAGATTTCCATACGTATAAGACTGTCGAAACTGGAACATGTTAAAGTGAAAATCAATCCTTGTAGTGGTCTATATTGCCGAGTACCTTAACCAAATACAACCCTCCAACGGTACAGTATTAGTACAGATGTATAGTGTGCAAGAATTTTACTTACGTGGTGAAAATTTTATGATAATAGGTGTCATAAACTAACGTCTGACTATATGGAATTTACTCACATTCAAATTACATTTTCGTAACAAAACCTCTTTATAGTATATTGAAAATAAAATATTTTATGAGGAAGAGACGTAGCATTCCTTCTGCTAATCGCCATATTGATTACAGTTGTCATGACATTGTGGAGAGTATTTGCATGGGAGATAACTCTGTACACCGTGTAGAGCAAAGTGAGAATAAAGCAAAATAATTGAGTGCGTCTTAAAACTCCTTAACCTTTGTTATTTAGAGTATCAGTTTGTTACTGTGAAGAATTTATTCTTTTAAAGACTATAATACTATGTTGAGAGAGAGAGAGAGAGAGAGAGAGAGAGAGAGAGAGAGAGAGAGAGAGAGAGAGAGAGAGAGATGATAAAGAACCTTTTATTTTATGTCAGTTGTTGGTGATCAAAGAACTAAATAAACTGGATGAAAATGATACACTGTATAAGATTTAAATCTTTAGTTTTATTAATTTGCCCAATTATAAGACTCATTGTACTAATTATGGTAACTACCCAAAAATATACTTATATAACATTTAAAATCTTTTATAATGTTTTTATATCAAAGTATATGCTTATTTAAACAACACAAAAATAGTGCTACATGACTTACAAATTATTGAGTTTTTGGGAGAGATTTATTGTGGTCTATTGATATGTACAATTCTCTTGTCGCATGGTAAGCATTTAGTTTTACATTGCTTGATTACTGTAAATTACAATTATACTAGATTCATTTGCAGATGGGTATTCTGACTCTTTGTTAAGTTGGGTATTCTGACTCTATGTCAAGTAAAATGTTTTGCCAAAGAATATTTTTATGATTGATATTATCTACAATGATTGATGTATTCTGGATGTCCACCATCTTTGTTTAGGAGGCAATTTATGTACTGGAGGCAACTCAGATTTTCATTATGCATTGTGTTCAAACGTAAATTGAACACCAATAAACATTTTATATAATAGGTTTTTACATAGAATAAGTTATGCTTAGCAATAAAATAATGCACTTACCAGCTCCTGCATAGAGTATGTTCTAATTTTCACCCACCATCAACTCATTTCGAAGTTAATTTTTACTGTTATTTGTCTGACACAATGATTTTAGTTTTTGGTCATATAATTGTATTAAAAGTGTAATAATATAATCAGCAATCAGTATTTGTTTTGAATCTCAATAATTTAATATTTAATATTTATTATTATTATATATTTGTCTTCAATACCTGTTAGCATTATGCACATATTTTTGGCAGTGTTACATTGTGTAGTGTAACTGAAGGTTATAAATAATGTGTGTCATGCATACCAGACACTTTCCCTTCAACTATTGGTTTTGGACAGCCATGGTTTGTATGTCAACAAAGCTCAAAGCATTACTGTAAACTCTGTGAGCCGGAACCAAATCAAAGAAATCAGCAAATATGTTGCAAAAATGCATTTTTCTTGCTTTACCAATTAGAAATCCCAATTATAAACAATACATTGGAAAATAAATTAAAAACACAAATCAATGTAAATATTTACATCAAAACCACAGTGAACATCTTATGTCTGTGACGCTGACTACAATAACAAGAGTTTAAAAGAATGTCACAGAAAAAGCTGTCTTTGCTTCATAATGAGTCACTCCAAGTATCCATTCATAATGAGTCACTCCAAGTATCCATTCATAATGAGTCACTCCAAGTATCCATTCATGAAGAATGAATAAATGAAACACTTAAAAAATCAAAACCTTAACCTTGATAATCACAGCACTACCTATAAATTGGCTGCCACATCTCCGTTTTCCGATTTATAATATGTGTAATTTGGAACAATTATATATATATATAGTTATCAGAATTTATCAAACAAAAACAGGACTTTGTTGGCATGCAAGAAAAGCCCATAAGGAATATAGATGGTAAGCTCGTAATACAAAAAAAAAGCAGTTTTCATAGACTGAATGGTAAATGTAGAGTCACCACAGCGACTGCTTAAGGCAAGTGTGACCGGGGGGGGGGATAAGAATGACTTCTGTGAACAGATGACTGATGAGTACAGGTGACCATTAGGATAGGTTTGACTATATTTGTTAATCTGAAGACCTTTTAATGTGAAAAGGTACAATTCTATGATTGTGGATTTGTCATGGCTTTGTGGATTTGTCATGGCTTAGTGAATTGTCAAGGCTTTGTGGATTTGTCATGGCTTAGTGAATTGTCATTGCCGAGTGGATTTGTCATGGATTAAAGGATTCTTTACGGCTTAGTGGATTCTTTATGGCTTAGTGAATTGTCATTGCTTAGTAAATTGTCATGGCTTAGTGGATTTGTCATGGCTTAGTGAATTGTCATAGATTAGTGGATTTTTCATGGCTTAGTGAATTGTCATGGCTTCGTGGATTGTCATGGCTTGGTGGATTTGTCATGGCTTAGTGGATTGTCATGGCTTGGTGGATTTGTCATGGCTTAGTGGATTGTCATGGCTTGGTGGTTTTGTCATGGATTAGTGAATTGTCATTGCTTGGTGGATTTGTCATGGCTTAGTGGATTCTTTATGGGTTAGTAGATTGTCATGGCTTGGTGGTTTTGTCATGGCTTGGTGGATTTGTCCTAGGTTAGTGGATTTATTGCTGCTTAGTGGATTTATCATTCATGGCTTAGTGGATTTGTCATGGCTTAGTGGATTTGTCATGGCTAGGTGGATTGTCATAGATTAGTGGATTTGTCATGGCTTAGTGAATTGTCATGGTATAGTGATTTGTCCTAGGTTAGTGGATTTGTCGTCGCTTAGTGGATTTATCATTCATGACTTAGTGGATTTGTCATCGCTTAGTGGATTCTTTATGGGTTAGTGGATAGTGATGGCTTGGTGGTTTTGTCATGGCTTAGCGAATTGACATGGTTTAGTGGATTTGTCCCAGGTTAGTGGATTTGTCATCGCTTAGTGGATTTGTCATGGCTTAGTGGATTTTTCATGGCTTAATGGATTTATCTTGGCTTAGTGGATTTTTCATGGCTTAGTGAATTGTCATGGCTTAGTGGATTTATTGTGGCTTAGTCTAAGTGATATCAATGTCTCACTGCTGTTTATTAAAGAAACAAAAGATTCAAGAAATGACAAAGATATAAAACTCTTTAATTTACTATGTCATAAGTATAACAACAAACCTGTCTGAATATAAACAATATACTAAGAGTGGTATAACAATACAATTTGTATGAATAGTAATACATACCATCACTTACAATCAATCAATAACAAGTTTATTCAAACCAGCCAACATCAACATAAAAAGAGAAAATATTGTTTGGGTATTATTTATCGGGTAAAGTTTCAATCAAATATTGTCACTTCCTGAATAATAAGTACAAGTATGAATTCAAACTTGTTTAAATAGAAATCAAAAGATTACTGCTCCTATAGTTTTTTTGTTAAATAACGGCTAGGTCTGACCACACACTTACTCCATGCTTTGTCCACAGTACTATCTAAATTGCTGCATTTATTTGCACATTTTAAAACAAACAAACTTACAGTCCAAGATGAAGAAAAAAAATCTCTAATGTAAAGTGTATTTTTGCAACATTCTGCATTGAAGCATGCAGAGAAGACATCTATATTTTGTCATGTCAGTTCTTATTAGAAATAAAAGTATTATTGAAAAGATTCCTTTTGTTGTCACTTCATCATTTAAAATAATTAACCATAATGTCTCAGTCTATAAAATGTGGGAAATAAACGAGGTTAACTAGACGTTTAGAGCATATAGGTAATAAATTGTCTAAAAGCAATGTAATATTAAATTATACATCCCATTTCCAATATTTTGTGCACATACAGAATTCCACTCATCATTATCTTCTTGCACAAATAATAAGATAATTGTCTTTGAATATTTCCCCTTTATGACTTGAATGTGCATGACAAAAAAAATACTGACATCAGTAATAAGGTTGTTTCCCCCCTCAATTGCTAGTTGATTATGACTGCTACTCTTTGATCTTCTTTTGCAAGCATCAAATGATCAAAATGTGCAGATGTAATTTTGATTGTGAAATAATGCATTTATTTCATAACAAGAGCTAACATGAACTAGTAGGAAGCTAGTTGTTGTACTATTCATATGTAATAATTTGAATTCGCATTTTTCAAGGACATCAATTTTCATGGTTTTGGACAAGAAAAAAAAAGATGATGGATTGATGAAGGAATCCTATTGTTTCTACAAAAGGCATCCTATTGTTTCTACAGAATGCATCCTATTGTTTCTACAGAAGACATCCTATTGTTTCTACAGAAGACATCCTATTGTTTCGACAGAAGGCATGCTATTGTTTCTACAGAAAGCATACTATTGTTTCGACAGAAGGCATCCTATTGTTTCTACAAAAGGCAACCTATTGTTTCTACAGAAGGATTATCATGTAGCTGGACCTGGCACCATGATGAC
Organism: Unio pictorum; assembly: GCA_030141615.1. Classification (NCBI taxonomy): domain Eukaryota; kingdom Metazoa; phylum Mollusca; class Bivalvia; order Unionida; family Unionidae; genus Unio; species Unio pictorum. The sequence continues at coordinate 13,921,145 of JARLTB010000126.1, forward strand.
ATCCATAACTACTGATGTCCATATTACTTCATAATATTATTTTTGCATGCTTATTACATTTATTTAATTCATGCTACATACCAAATAGACAAGTTACAAGGATGATCAATTTAGGAACCATTGAAGTTTTCAAATATGCATCTCGAATACATTAATATGAAATATTAAATGATGAGTATTAACAAAGACTCTGGATAGAGAAATAGAGGATGTCACAATTTCTCATATACCAATACATGTTATCTTATTTTCCATTAATTGAAAACAATTGGAGGATGTCTTATCTTTTGTCATGTCACTGTTGTCTTTCATCAAATCTTAATAGACAAAACTGATCATTCTTTATGAACTGGTGCTGTAAATGAAATTTCCATCCTTGGCATCTGAAAGCCTGATGTTTGATGTAAAATTCTGACCCATCATTGACATTTGTCTATGCTACACCAATGCATGTTAAGTATTCTATAAATTTGACTTGATAAACTGAGCTATCTCAATTTTGACCCTTACTTAAAAACCTCTTCTCTCTTGTATCCTAGGGTGTGGTATGTAAACTACTGTCAAGTGCTACTTTTACCACAGACACATTACTTCTTTTGGAAGAATGCATACAATGATCTTGATTACCGCATGTGACATCTTTTCACTACAACATCAAGTGAAATTAGGTATGCATAGTTCACTCCTGATATTCAATAATAATGCTTTCAAAATATGGCCCTACCCATATACACAAATCTGAAAAATTTGACTTCATGCTTTAAAAAGCATGGTAATAATGCTTACTTTCATAAATATTACAAAAGAACTGAATGTAAAATATTTTGAGAAAGAAGAAAAATACATTCATAATACTATCTTGCTTCCGATCTGCTGTTGATGGTGACAACAGTTCCAAGTAGCATTATATGAAGTTATTTATCACAATATGCCACTTGTGTTAAAATTTATTTATCAAACTATGTCACTTGTGTTTTAAGTTATTTATAACACAATGTCCCTTGTATTATAAGTTTTTATCACATTCATTTGATGAAATATAAGAAACCCATTTTAAATTTCTGTCTTTCAAAATCGTCCAACTTAAAATTTGATACCGAGTGTAATGAACAAATATATACCTCACATGTATGAAACTGTTCTGGGCTCCTTTTGTAATTTGTTTTCTTTCATTGTAAATTTTATTCTCTTATCTTTTAAAATATGCTACATATAACCAGTATTGTGCTGACATACCAGTAAATGACACACAAACCTTGACAAGGCATAAAAGTCATAAAATTGAGCTGACATTCCATTCAATGGCACACAAACCTTGACAAGGCATACAAGCCATACAATTGCTGACATTCTATTAAATGACACACAAACCTTGACAAGGCATACAAGTTATGCAATTTTGCTGACATTCCATTCAACGACACCCAAACCTTGACAAGGCATACAAGTTATTCAATTGTGCTGACATACTATTGAATGACACACAACCTTGACAAAAGCATAAAATTAATACATTAAAAACAACAGCATTCTTATCTACTGTATGAATGCAAAAGTAATATCCTAAGATTATAAAAACAAATATAAAGTTGTTTTTGATTGATTTTGTAAAAAAAAAGAAACTTTATTCTTAAAATCAGTTGTTTCAGAAGCAGTTATCATTGTCCACCTATATTAGAGATATTTTACTACAGTCACTGACTTTGTGTGAACACCGAGTGACAACCAGCAGTACAAGCATAGATTGTGAATAATTACCTTGTTAAGCCACTATAGATTAAATTTCCCAAGAAATTAATTAATTTCAATTCATTTAATCTCTAAACCTTTCACATATATGACACATGGTTAAGCCATTGTGAATAACCTATCATAAGATACAATACACCATCATTAATGTTCAAAGTTTACCACTGAATAAACTTTTGTTCTTATTTCCACCTGCATTGGTCAGAATGGCCTTCTTTGTAAACATGGATGTACAGCATGAAAACATGAATGTTGCCATAAGCTAATAATCAATGTTGTCATGAATGTGAGGTCCAAACATATTGTAAAACAAAAACAGTCTCAAGATATGTATTACAATAGTATCGTATACATAAAAATAGGAAGACACAAGTCAATGTTTGCAAAACAAACAAAACTTGTACTATTGCATATATCCATTGCATGATATGCTAAATTCCCTGAATAAATGGAAAACAGTCTTCCTTTAAATATAAATTAATCAGAGACAACAAAATATCTTATATGAGATTATCATATTCTGCCAAAACTTAAACACTAGGTCATTACACCATTTGACTCGGGTACCACTTTTTAAGACCAACTAAAATCCATATCCAAGTTTACTTTTAGGTACGTAAATTTTGCACTTGTCTTAGTTGCTTATGTCATCTTACTTACAAATGTAACTGAGTACCAAGCAGAACCTGCAAGATCATACTTTAGTTTTGTTTTAAATTTGTCTACCCTTTGATACTTTGTTTTTATCACTAGACAATCAAATCAATTTTCGCTTTCCTAACTGAATTCCCTTACTGGATATATACATAATATATTCATTTACTTATATAAAAAGGAAGTGGTGGTTGTGTGTGTATTTAAGTCAAATATTTAGGGAAATTGAATTAATCATCATGTGCGTGTGTTTGCGTGCGTGCCTGCGTGCATGTATGCAAAATGCAAAAATGACCATGTGGAACAAATATTAACCAGAACAAATTAAATGAAATAAAATTTTAATTGAAAGAAGTCTTTCAAGGATTAATAACTTTTATCTTTCACAGGTTCAAATTTGTTTGGATTTAAAAAGAGTATGTGTCAGTTAATTAGGTCAATACAGTGGGTACAAGGAGACAGATTGTACAGATGTGGAGAAGGCCTTGTTGGTCATCTCATTCAAAGGATCTGATACAAAAAAATTAGAAAATGTTTATTTTTCAGTGATTCATATCATTTAGTACATGTTTATTCAATATTATTCAGCATAAATAGTCTGAGTTTGTACTGTGAAGCATTGTTGCCAGAAGAAATATTACATTCACAGTTACCTTCTTCGGGTGTAAGGGTGTAGCACTAACAGAGTTGCATCAAAAAGATCTCAGCACATTTTGATTTTCAATAAGCACTTTTATTATAGTATGCAGCTCATGTATTCTTTGTTACTTTGTTAGTTAAAAAAATCCCCCCACCCCCCAAAAAACCAAAATTCACAGCGCTCATTATGAACCATAAAACTTTATAACTGTTTGATAAACAAATATTAGTTCTCATTTTTGTCCAGTGTTTACAGTACAAATTAAAAAAAATACATTGGCCCTAATGCTCATGTAACAATAAATATTTTCTAATTAACAGTTAGTTTATATCTCATGGTATTACAAATAAATTGGTACCAAAAATGAACAGCTAATTATCAAAGCTTGTTTGTTTTTCCATGAATGTGATCTTTCTTAGCATTAATAATATATTTGACTATAAACACAACAATCTAAATTAGATCCTTAAACTGGAAGCAATTAAATTCTTTCTATGTTGATAGAATTGGAAAAAAATTAGAACTATGTTTATCTATAACAACAAAACCTTATTAAAAGTATAGCTACCACCAATTCATTGTTGAGTACAAAAGCATGTGACATCTACTAGTAATTAAAGAGACTAGTTAAATAATGTGCTTTATGTAAGGCTTTTCCTTTTTTCCTTTTTAAAATATTTGTTTAGTTCCTGTGATGAAAAGCTACTGCAAGATATTCCTACGGCTTGACTGCTAACTTTTTATCCATCAACGTGGCTAGGTACTTCTTTTTGTCTTCCTCTGACATTATGTAGCTGAAAAAAAGATTAAACATTATACATTAATCTCTATCAGTTTTCTATTTTACTAATTAAAATCATATATGTAAATCTTGCAGAGTCACGTAATTAAGATTCTTTTGTGTGAACTACTAAGAAAATGCAATTAGCTTGAAGTATGGTTTTACAGTTAGGTATGATTGTTACCGATTCAGCTTCTATTCAAAAGGGATAGGTATTATAAGGCCGCTTTTTGGACCAAAATTCACAATTTTTCATAACACTAGCTGATATTAAATAATATGGCACCAAATTTATCAACATTTGAAAAACCTGAAATTGCAACAGAATTCTGAAAATTAGTTGATAAGACATCACAGGCATGTGCTCATTACATTATTTGGCAGTCATATTTTTTAATAGAATATAAAAGTATGTGTGAATAAACATTTACTGGAATATTGTTTTGATTGTCATACAGGAACCATGTGAAAAATGAGAAAATAAAATTTAAGTTTGTCAACATTTATTGGTACCTTGGATCTCTGTAACAGTCAAGTATAAAAAACAACTAAACTGATGTTTGTTATAATGAATGGATACTATAATTTTCACAAGTACTACAATGACAATACATCCACTGTAATGTGTATACTGGTATACAGTGAAACACTGAGATCAACATTTAGCTTGCTACCAAATATATGAGCATATTTTTGTCAAAAGCCACTTATTTCATCATATTTCATCATCTTCAAAGACTTCAAAAACAAATGCGAACATGTTTCATATTTTTGACACAATGCGCTTTCTAAAACAAACTAACATGCAACATGCATGCAAAATTTAAAATGTATTCTTATTTGTCCTCCTCCTTAATGGAATGAAAAATGAAGGCAAGGCATGTTCTTAGCTCACCCCTTATGTCCCTTGCCATAGGGAACACATAATTCAGGTATAAAGCATTGCATCATGCATTTTTATATTTCCTTAAAACAAACTGACATTCAAATGTTGCCTTTTTTGTATTGTCTTTTTATTCTGATCGCATTTTGCGACATTCATAATATTGTGTTGAATGTGGTTAAATACTCTATATAAATAGGTTTTCTTTTATTTTTTTTTCTATTGATTTCAGTTCAATCCTCTTTTTCTTTACTTTTGTTCTTTTTCTCAGGTCAATAATTCAAAGATTTTATAACCCTGAAAGCAATTTACTATTTAAAATTGTTGTTTTCATTTGTCATTATCTATCCCATTATCAATCAACTGTTACCTGAAGCTAATTAGTACAAATCTTTTGCTTGCAATCATTCATGTGTGTGTGTGTGTGTGAGAAGAGAGAGAGAGAGAGAGAGAGAGAGAGAGAGAGAGAGAGAGAGAGAGAGAGAGAGAGAGAGAGAGAAGAAAATATTTTGGAATGGTCAGAGCCTTTTGGAGTCTTTCTTTCACATCCTTGTCTGTGTTCAGTTGCTAGATTTTGAATGTTATAATCTTATAACTTAAAATGTATATGCATGTTGTACACATGCATTGTATATGTGTTTGTAGATCATCAAAATTGGGCAAGATGGCCAACCAGAGGAACAGCTGCTATACATTTTGCAAAATCAAATTATAAATGAACAGTTTGACTACGTGCCTCGACACTGAAAGAGAATTCTTCTTATCCTTGAGTAAATAGCCTCTTTTATAAAGTATTGATGCCTATGGATTCATTGTTTATGTACATGTGTGTGTGTGTGTGCACTGGGTATAAGAATGCATGTATGTACATAAATTCTTCTTATGCATGAACTCCATATTGTAAAACATAGTGGACATTTCACACCAGAAAGTTTGCTGATTTTTCTGTCATTCTAACATGAATATAAAAATCATCTACATGTTTTGAAGGTTTATTTCTATGTTTACAAGAAGATAAGTTTTAATGTGTCAGCTTGAAATTTAATGCCATGTGACCTTGTTTATCTGAAGTACAAGGGCTCAGGAATACAAACTTCATAAAGTTGTTGTGGGGCTTTAACGCCATTTTTCAGCACACGATAGGCTATACATGGTGGCCAGTATTAATGGTGGAGAAAGAACTCTGGAAAAAGTCCAGAAAGAGCTACCAACCCACGAGAAGCTACTGGCAAGCTTTCTCACATTGGCCGAATCTGAGACTCAATCCCACACCGACAGAGGTGAGATGGCTGTGATCCGCAATGGAGAGCGCTTTAGACCACTCAGCCACTCGTGGCCCTGAAACTTCATAAAGAGAATATGCTATGGTGTTATTTTGGATATTTATAATGGACCATCATTAATTTCAATGTCATCTAATAATACACAATTAAAAAACACAGGGACACAAATGTAATAATATGGCATTATTGTCTCCAAAATGAAATCTAGAGCTGTTTCCTGATTATACTAAACACTAAATATACAAAAGCTTAAGGGATAGATACCTGGTATTTACCAAAACAAATAATGAGATAATATTGAGTTCTAACTAGTTATACCACAGTAAAGTCATTGATAAGATCATGGGTATGTGGACATACTGCACTGGAACAAATACATTTGCATTAATCTATTTACTCTTATTTTTCTTTGTTCATTCCATCATTATAGAACAAATACATTTGCATTAATCTATTTACTCTTATTTTTCTTTGTTCATTCCATAATTACAGAACAAATACATTTGCATTAATCTATTTACTCTTATTTGTCTTTATTCATTCCATCATTATGGAGACTCATTTGATATATAAAAAGAAACCATTGCCTATTCACTCATCATATTGACAATACATTTATTATAAAACTATGCTATGTATGCCAAACAATAAAACTATGCTATGTACGCCAAACAATAAAACTATGCTATGTACGCCAAACATATGTACGCCAAACAAGTGTACGCCTCACATGCTATATAGTTTACAGCTATTGCAATCTCTTGCTCTCTTGATTGAAAGATGTCAAATTCTAGGATCAATTATCACCATAACGAATATTTTTTAAAATTAAAAATAACAAAGACAAAGCTTTTCCACTGAATGATGCATAAACAAAACCAGTCTCGTCAATAAGGTTTTGAACTGTTTTAATTCTTGCCTATAAGCAGTATCAATATTCAACTTTTATTAATGTACACACTGTATAGACTACATTTTTGTGGGGTGGGGGGGGGGAATGATCGAGAAATATATAAATTGCCTTGTCTGGGACAAGCCAGTCAAGATTTTGACAGCAAGTCAGTGCTAAATACTACATGTGGGAAATGTTTCAAATGATAATGAAAATAAGTGTCATAGGTATCAACTTAACCTGTTGGAATGATAAAATCATTTATAGATTGTTTCTTATCTCTGACTTTTATGCACATTGCATGTGTATGCACAGTTTAGGATATACATGTATGCGGTTTGGAAATATGAGTGATTGGAGCATTTTACCAAAATATGAATAATCCATGAATACAGGTATTACAACGAAAAGGAAAATTATAGGCTATTCATCTGGATCTTATTATGAGCTAAAAATGACTGTCAGTACCTACCAATAATACATTTTGATAATGTTATTCTTTTCTAAAACTCATTAAAAAAATGACTCTGACAGTACCTACCTACTGACATTACATTTTGATAATGTTCTTATTTTTTTTTAAAAACTCACAAAAAAAATAATAAAATCTTTGGGTATGCATAAACATTGGAACATATGGAATATGTTGTCATTTATCTGCTGTCTCATCTAAATACTTCAAAACTCATATTTTCAAAATTCATTTGGAAGTCTGAAAACACTCAATGAACTATTCTTTGGCAATGGTGAACCAAACTATTGAAAATGGTCAATCTTGGTTAGTACATAATTATCAGGACCATATGTTAGACTATTATGTAATTACCATAAAATCAAAAGGACTACAGGTTAAACTGACAAGCAATATTAGTTTGTAATTAATACATAACAATTAGCAAACATCTCCAGTAGAAAACTTTACTTCCCTGCAATTTGTTACAAAACTTCTCTCAATTATATTTACATGCAAAAGAGTCCCCACTCTACAAGCTCTTTAAGAGAATGGATTCAATTTTTGAAAACTTCAATAGATCCCTACTAGTCATAAATCACACAAATCAAGGAATCACTATATATTATATACACAATTACACCTATGAAAATAGTATTCTCATTCACTCACTAAGAATCCACTCTTAGGGTAACCATTGTGAATATCTAGGCAACCCAACTGTATCAAAAATGTGTGGTCTTTAAGCTAAAGTTCAACATTCAGTAATGGAGTTAAATGCTGAATTCAGTGTAGAAATCTAAGGACAATCCTCTATCAAATTTGGAAACTTTAAATCTCTCTCTTAAATTATGATCAAACAAAACATGCATGCAGTACATGCATATGCATGTGCACACACACACACACACACACACACACACACACACACACACACACACACACACACACACACACACACACACACACATGATTACATGTGAAAACATGACTATATCAAGATCAGAATGAATTTCAAATTATTAAAATACATTATAATAAATTAATTTACAACCGATTCGCTGGTAATAATTCTTGCAAAACTGAAACATTTATATTTTCTTTTCAACCTTGAATTTCTTTCAGACAAAATGGTTGATGTTATTTTCTTCTGCCGAAAGGGGGATAAAAAAACAATGATCATGTCAGTCTGAATTATGACAACAGCATGGCAATCTGTTCTAAGACAACAGCATGGCAGTCTGTTCTAAGACAACAGCATGGCAGTCTGTTCTAAGAAAACAGCATGACAAACTGCTCTATGACAAAAGCATGGAAGTCTGCTATAAGTTAATAGAATGGCAGTCTGTTCTAAGACAAAAGCATGACAATCTGCTTTATAACAATAGCATGGCAATCTGTTTTATGACAACAGCATAGCAGTCTGCTCTATGACAATAGCATGGCAGTCTGCTTTAAGACAATAGCATGATAGTCTGCTATAAGTTAATAGAATGGCAGTCTGTTCTAAGACAACAGCATGACAATCTGCTTTATAACAATAGCATGGCAATCTGTTTTATGACAACAGCATAGCAGTCCGCTCTATGACAATAGCATGGCAGTCTGATTTAAGACAATAGCATGGCAGTCTGCTTTAAGACAAAAGACTGACTTATACTGACTTAGTATCAATTAACTTTTTATGTGGATTTCATATTGATCCACTGCAAGTTGTGAGACATGTTGCATTCACATGATTCTGATACTGTATTCACTTGTAAGTAAAAAAGGGTAATGACTCTTACATAAATTGTGATCTTAAGGTGATGACCATAATATTTACCAGACCATCTAAAGAAGACCCAAGTATTTACCATGAATGTAACAACTTAAAAATTGTTGTTACAATTTTGACAAGCTCATTGAGGTGTTCAAGATCATGTTATTAATATGCATTGATCTTGCCCATAATTGTCCTCATGATGGTTTACTTTGTTTAATTAAAATCGAATAAAATAAATACAGTCCCCAGAAATGTAACAAACTCAGCTATTCATGTGCAAGACCACCACCAGAATAATATGTATGAATCCCTCACATTCACAAACTCCTGTAAAAATCATGATCATATGTGGCTACAATCCAATACTTTTAAAATTAGATTAGAAATATGGCTTGTTGAGTGGCAACAAGCTCAACCAATTAGATGCAAGATCACCTCATTAATATGTAATGAATCACAATTATCAAAATTATCTGAGATCTTAAAGATACTAGCGCAGGGCCACGAGTGGTCTAAAGCGCTGTCCGTTATGGATCACTACCATCTCACCTCTGTCTGTGTGGGTTTGAGTCTTGGATTCAGCCAATGTGGGTATGTGAGAAAGCTTGCGAGTAGCTTCTCGTGGGTTGGTGGTTCTTTCCGGGGTTCTTCCTCCACCATTACTACTGGCCGCCATGTATAGCCTATATTGTGCTGAAAAATGGCGTTAAACCATTAAAAACAAGATACTAGCAAATATTCCAAGTCTGATCAATATTGGATCAGATATTTGGTCTCCATTGTGGTAGAAAGCTCAGCTAATCAGATGCATGATCACTTCATTGATGTGTGTGGATATATTATCAAGCTGTGCCAAGAACTTGATGATACAAGACCATATTCCAAATCTGATAAAAGTAAGAAGACCAGTCAATGGGACACTCCTCAGTAATATGTGTGGATCATTATCGAACTCATGCATGATCAAGATGATACATGTCCATAAAAAATCAGATTAGAAATTTAAGCAAAGAACTTGTGATACAAATAGAGTATGAAATTGCAACTGACATTCTAGAACATGGCCCAGATTTCCAGACAGTCATCAGAACTGTACATGCACATAATAAAGATATTTTCTTCCTTACATTGAAATCTAGTGGACATAGTTTAATTTACTGGAGATATTTTTTAAATTTTACAGGTAAAATGCTATAAGACGGCCAAGTTTCATGGAGATATCATTTTTAGATCAAAAGTTATGATGGAAATACTTATAAATGTGTCGGGTCAATGATTTATACGGGTTAATCATGCATTTAAATATGACAAAATTCACTAAAAAGCCAAGTTTTGCCAATATTCAAATAGTCATAACTTCTTAACTAATTAACATATTTCAAAATTAAAACTTTTTTTTAAAGGTCTGAATGAGCTCTATAATAATCAATCATTAAAATGCAAATATGAAGGCTTTGGAATTATGACTGGGTTGCTATTTCAATTGGACAATTAGTTTTCATATTTTCATTAGATTGATGGCTAGTCAACTTTTTGATGTTGCAATTCACTTCATGAAGGACTATTGAATATTCACCTGTGGACCCAGAGTAGAGGAGGTAAGTCCCATACCTTAAACCATGAGGAATTAAGTCATGTAGTCTGTAATGTACAAGTCCTTCTGGCACAAAGAAATTTATGATGAAGTCTAGTCTGTAAAATACATTTCTATTATGCTTCAATTCCTATTTACAGTCATAATAAACAGTGCATGTACCTTAGTTTATTTTTGCTTCCTTTTAATTAATTTCCACTTAATCTTTTTATGTTTGCTGATTTCATTCATTTTTTTAAAAATGATTGTGCATGTCCTATACATTAGCCAATTACCCTTGAATCAGCAAACATAAAAAGTGCCCAACTCTGGTGTAATTATCTTTGGAAAAAACATTAGGAGTATATGGAAAGAGCAATATACTTAAATGCAAGCAACCAAAAAAGTTTTAAAATAATGTCATTTATTCTGCCATATTTAAATGTGTTAAAAAACTTGAACAAGTCATCCAAATTGCTGAAGTACAGAAGCAGATGTACTACTAACTGCGCTAACAGACATACTTTTAACTATGCTAACTGTTATGTATATTTGATATAAGTCATTCATATTTATTTTTATTTTTGTTTCTTTGTTAGATTTAAATTTGGCATTTTAAGTTTTAAGATTCGTTAATTGAAGGGGGTGGGGTGACCTGTACTTTACAGAGTAAACACCAGGTGTTGACCTCATTTTTGACCTGGTTTCAGAGTTGTAAACAAGCTTTTAAAATGATTGGTTGGTTCCAAGGACAAAATGGAGTTTTGTATAAACATCTTTTTATTTTAGTTGGGTCATACGCTGTTTACGTGATTTCTTGAACGTAAATTGTTCTGAGAGATTCGGGAAGATCATGACCCCTTTCTTGTTTACGTATAAACAGGTATATAAACTATGTTTTGGAGTGAGTTATTCAGTAGAAGTTGGGCTTTTAGAATATTAAGTTGTGTCTTTTTGAGTTATTATAAATTACCTTGTACTGGAAATTATGTCAATTCGTTTGGATCAAGAGGAATTATTTTGTTATTTATCTGGAAAAGAATTGTGCTCATAGAAATTTTATTAACAAGAACTGACTTCATCAAGTGACATCATCTTCCATATTGGATACTTCGCTGGAATTCGAACTTGGAATTATTTGAACATTTTATTACCAGGACTTTTGCAATTTCTCTAGTGGATAATATTTTGAATTATTTTTGGATTAATTTTGGAATTGATTCTTAAAACCGTAAGTTTATTTTTTCTTTTCTGAAATATATTTGCACTCAATAAATTGTTTATTAAGTTTTACAAGCTTGTTATTTTCACTCTTTCTATGTTACTGTTTATTCAAGCCTAAGCACGTAACATAACAGATGTACTTGTAACTATGCTAACAGATGTACTTCTAATTATGCTAACATATGTACTTATAACTATGCTAACAGATGTACTTCTAACTATGCTAACATATGTACTTGTAACTATGCTAACAGATGTACTTCTAACTATGCTAACATATGTACTTGTAACTATGCTAACAGATGTACTTCTAACTATGCTAACATATGTACTTGTAACTATGCTAACAGATGTACTTCTAATTATGCTAACATATGTACTTGTAACTATGCTAACAGATGTACTTGTAACTATGCTAACATATTATGTACTTGTAACTATGCTAACAGATGTACTTATAGCTTATAACTATGCTAATATTTATGATTACTCTCACTTGACCAGTTACTAAATACAGACACACAAAAATACACATATATATAGTAATACTCACTTATGCTGACAAGCCAGGTCGACAAAAATACAAACTTCCAGTCCGGTGTGAATTATTACTATCAAATATGTTATACTTATGTTGACGTAGAGATAAAAAAATAACTGTACATCAAAACTGTACATGTCAAAACTGTACATGTCAAAAGAAGCTCTAGGACCCAGTTAGGAACACATTCATCAGCCACAAGAAACAACAGCCTGAACATGCTTGAGTACAGCTAACACAATAAATCACATGCATCAACCACAAGAAACAATAGCCTGAACATGCTTGAGTACAGCTAACACAATAAAATCACATGCATCAACCACAAGAAACAACAGCCTGAACATGCTTGAGTACAGCTAACACAATAAAATCACATGCATCAACCACAAGAAACAACAGCCTGAACATGCTTGAGTACAGCTAACACAATAAATCACATGCATCAACCACAAGAAACAACAGCCTGAACATGCTTGAGTACAGCTAACACAATAAATCACATGCATCAACCACAAGAAACAACAGCCTGAACATGCTTGAGTACAGCTAACACAATAAAATCACATGCATCAACCACAAGAAACAACAGCCTGAACATGCTTGAGTACAGCTAACACAATAAAATCACATGCATCAACCACAAGAAACAACAGCCTGAACATGCTTGAGTATAGCTAACACAATAAAATCACATGCATCAACCACAAGAAACAACAGCCTGAACATGCTTGAGTATAGCTAACACAATAAATCACATGCATCAACCACAAGAAACAACAGCCTGAACATGCTTGAGTATAGCTAACACAATAAAATCACATGCATCAACCACAAGAAACAACAGCCTGAACATGCTGAAGTACAGCTGATAATAAAATCGCATGCATCAACCACAATTAACAACAGTATGAACATGCTTGAGTACAGCTAACACAGTAAAATCACATGCATCAACCACAAGAAACAACAGCCTGAACATGCTTGAGTATAGCTAACACAATAAATCACATGCATCAACCACAAAAAACAACAGCCTGATGATGCTGAAGTACAGCTGATAATAAAATCGCATGCATCAACCACAATTAACAACAGTATGAACATGCTTGAGTACAGCTAACACAGTAAAATCACATGCATCAACCACAAGAAACAACAGCCTGAACATGCTTGAGTATAGCTAACACAATAAATCACATGCATCAACCACAAGAAACAACAGCCTGAACATGCTTGAGTATAGCTAACACAATAAATCACATGCATCAACCACAAGAAACAACAGCCTGAACATGCTTGAGTACAGCTAACACAGTAAAATCACATGCATCAACCACAAGAAACAACAGCCTGAACATGCTTGAGTATAGCTAACACAATAAATCACATGCATCAACCACAAGAAACAACAGCCTGAACATGCTTGAGTACAGCTAACACAATAAAATCACATGCATCAACCACAAGAAACAACAGCCTGAACATGCTTGAGTATAGCTAACACAATAAATCACATGCATCAACCACAAAAAACAACAGCCTGAACATGCTGAAGTACAGCTGATAATAAAATCGCATGCATCAACCACAATTAACAACAGTATGAACATGCTTGAGTACAGCTAACACAGTAAAATCACATGCATCAACCACAAGAAACAACAGCCTGAACATGCTTGAGTATAGCTAACACAATAAATCACATGCATCAACCACAAAAAACAACAGCCTGATGATGCTGAAGTACAGCTGATAATAAAATCACATGCATCAACCACAATTAACAACAGTATGAACATGCTTGAGTACAGCTAACACAGTAAAATCACATGCATCAACCACAACAAACAATAGCATGAAGATGCTAAAGTACAACTGACACAATAAAGTCACATACATCAACTACCTAAAAACAGCCAGATGATGTTAAGAATGACTTTCAATCACTTGGTCATAATGGTGTTCATTTGCTGCGAGATATTCAATATTCAAGTTTTTTAAAACTTACAAATCCTGTAATATATGAAGTTAAATGCTTATGATTACAAATAGTTATTGACTATATCATGCCAAAGAAAAAGGACCTAAGTGCCATTCCAAATGACACACCATGGCATCCAACCCAGGCCTGCGTGATTGGGTATTGAACCAATAACACCTGGATTATTGGTCTAATGCTCAACAAGCTAAGCTACTGTGGCTCAGGAAATAAATAAAACTACATATTTAGCAGTTTCTTTCTGGTGTTATGCACTAACTTCTAGTTTTCTGTATCACACATTGTGATTTTAATAAAATCTAAATGAATGATACAAAAGCTCAGCAAATATTTGTAATTATGTTCTGATGATATGAAAGCTAACTTCATTGCTGGAAAAGTGAAACCTTAATCTTTCTATCTACTAACATTGCAAAACTATAAAACATTCTGGCATGGGTAAGAATTATGCCAACTCTATAATGATACTCAAATACTCACTAGAAATTGCAAAATCTGAAACCTTGGGTAATTTGGGCACACGTATTGGTGAAATGGCAGGAGAAAAGGAAGAGGTTTCTTGGCTGGACTTTGATGGCAAACCTCATGAATAAGCAGGAGTATACTGTAAGAGCTGCAAAGAAAACAAAGGAGTTAACAAGACTAATTGTTAGCAAAAACAAAATTTTCAAATTGGCCACTGTGAAGGAGCTATTGGATGTCTGTGCAGCACCATTTTCACTTAGGCCAAACCAGACATCAAAAAAATTCCAGTGAAAATTTGACTACTACAGAGGATCAGACATGATAACAAGATTTTCAAGCTGACTGTTTTGGTAGCCATAGTGACTGCCAGATAGGCACCATTTTCATTTTGGACTAACCAGACATCATTACAATTCTTCTGGTGCAGACCCCATGTTGACATTACATTTCCTTTGAGAGGACAACGAATCTTTCAAGATGGCTACCTTGGTGGCCATATTATGTTCAACAGTTCAAGTAGCACCATTTTCATCTAGGAACAACCACGTCATAGGATGAATGTGTATTGTGAAACTTTCATGGCAATCCTCCATGTCTTTTGGAAGAAGCAGTAATAACAAACTTGTGCTGATGAACGGCTGGAAACCAGAAGATGGGCAAAAGGAAACCAGACCATTCCATAAGCTATTCTGGTCTATTACTAATACAGATAAAAACCCAGACTGTATAGTGCATCTTGCCATATGAAACATTTATGCACATTTTAATATGACCTAGAAAAACAATAGCTAATTCAATTTAGTACAACCAAAAATGGACATTATCTTCTTGAGCTCCTTCAAAATCATCTTACCAAAATATTTGCATGGGACAGGAATATCTTCTAAAATCTTCTATCTTCTAAAACAAAAACCATCATCAAGCTACAATTTAATCCAAATCCTGCAGACACAAAGGCATAATATGGAACTGAATTGGATATGTCATCTCCATGTTCTGCACCCGATAGTGACTAATATAAAAAGCTAGTTTTCCAGCCATTTCTATTGGACACAGAAGCTAATATAAAGATGGCTGTATGGCTAACAATAATAATCCTAATCTACATATCTAATACTTCAAGTTGGACATCAGTTTATTTGTAACTTTTGTTTCTCCAAGAATACTTGTATGACCACATTACCATTAAGAAAAAAGCTCCAAAACCTCTCTAATCCAGCCTTTCTGGAAATTTGTCATTTTTACTATCTGTATAGCATCAAGATTATGGGATGAAACTCTTAACCTGTTACCAATCCTTATCAATACTTGGCCTATCAACTGGATGTTTGCAAGTTTAATCTGAGCAATACATCAACAAAGATGTTAGAATTTGTAGAGAAAGGGAAGGGTTTAATAGTAATGTCAAACACATATATAAATGCATCTACACACACACACACACACACACACACACACACTCACAGCTTAAAGCAAATAACAAATTTTCTCAGTCTGCTTGGTTTACCTAATGTCATCTTGCCACTGATCATCTGAGGGTCCTTTTTAAGGTCAGCCAGTGCAGCCAAAGGCAATCCCCAGTTGGCAACTGATGGAATAGAAATTAAATATTCTTGTTTAGTAAATGCATTAATTGATTTTACATACATATGACCAACTCCAAGCAGCATAGACCATGATGTGCTGAAAGATCAGGCCCATAAATCATGAAGCTCTAAATCTTACCCAAAAGTAATCTGACCGATCAAAACGCTCAAACCACTTATCTTTAATTGAGCTGGGTACATGTCTCAGAAGTGGAGAGAAAACACTACCATAATTCTTTAAGTCTTGGAGACTGCCTGTAATATCTGTATTAAATCTTTTCTTTATTAATTTTCTGAGGAATTTATCTGTGCCTTCTGCATGATTGAGATTTGAAACTATAATCTGCCTGGGCCTGCAGATAGGTACAATGGTTTCAAGATATTCATCCTGAAGACATACAATAATAATAATAATAATAATAATAATAATAATAATAATAATAATAATAATAAATAATAGGAATACAAATAAGAATACAACTTTATTTTCAAAGGGTTGCTCAATTACATGTAGTTGAAAATGAAAAAACAAATCTGCCCAGAGGTCCTCTATTATTTACATATAAAATATAAGCTAATAATATGTTCCCAAAACACACACACACACTCACACACACACACACACAAACACACACACACACACACACACACACACACAGAGTACATAAACAACTATTCACATAAATGCTACATTGCTGCTGAAATGAAAATGAAGCACAGGAGGTGCATGGTGAAGCCTGCACTTTAATAAATAGACTATATTTTATTTTTAATGAATTCACCCATCTAATACACTTATTGTGGAAGAAGATATTTTTTAATAGCTCCATTTGTTGGCTTGGGTATTTTTGAAATTTTGACTTGATCATAGATTTTGGGGTACCAATAGATTACCTTTCCTGTGAAAATGGTGTTCAGGTGAGCAGGAGGAGGGGGATATTTTTTAAACACCTAGTGCATTATTTTGGCCTTTCTCAAAAAACATTCTTTCATGTATTGGTAATAGTTTGAATGTAAGCATTGATGTTTGAACACTTTCTGTTTTTCTGATCAAGAATTATTTTATATGCCCTTTCCAGGCGTCTGGAAAGTTTTCTCATATTTGTAAAAGTTGTGTTCCTCTCTCCCCCCCATTAATATTGCAGTAGTCAAGATTCAGCTGAATATATTTGTCACGAGTAACTCATAATGTTGTTGTTGTTGTTGTGGGGTTTAACACCATTTTTCAGCGCATGATAGGCTATACATGGTGGCCAGTATTAATGGTGGAGGAAGAACCTGGGAAAATGCCCGGAAAGAACCACCTACCCACGAGAAGCTACTGGCAAGCTTTCTCACATACCCACAATGGCCGAATCTGAGACTCAAACCCACGCAGACAGAGGTGAGATGGAAGTGATCTATAATGGAGAGCACTTTAGACCACTCAGCCACTCGGGGACCCAACTCTAAAAAGTAACTGAATAAAGGTCTTGATTTACTCCAAAACCAAGGACTTCCAACAACAGCTGTGGACATCATTAACAATTCATGGTGACCAGGAACAACAATATAATTTGGCATGGAAAAAAATGATGTAAGTTCAGGGAAATTAATCCGTTTCGTGGCTCTGAGGTCACCACTAATAGTAATTTCATATTTAGATTCTTTGGTAACTGAAAGTAAGTCTTATAGTGTTGTCAATACATGCAAGGCAGCTCAACCCTTTGTTGATTATTTGATACTTGAAGGGACTGGTAAACAAAAAGTCCACCAAAACCAAGATCTATTGACAACTGAAATGTAAAGAGAGTCTTCTTGTTGTTGAAGGGTTTAATGCCATTTTTCAGCACAAGATAGGCTATACATGGTTGCCAGTATCAGTGGTGGAGGAACAACCTGGGAAAACCCCAGAAACAACCACTGGCCCAAGACAATCTACTGGCATGCTTTCTCACATTTGCCAAACATGAGACTTGAACCCATGCAGACAGAGGTGATATGGCAATGATCTGTAAGGGGTGAGCGCTTTAGACCATTCAGGGCTCCTAAACCTAGTCTAAAAATACCTGTCTACCCTTTTTCCTATGAAAACCATATCTTTAAGCAATAAGAGCAACCAGTTTCCTTGTTAATAACTAACAAGGAAACTGGTTGCTCTTATTGCTTTATCTACAGCTCCAACTCTAAAATCTTTGAATTTATATATTAACTGGGCAGAAGCCTTCCTCAATTAAGTCAACAGCCAATACAAAATGTCTCCAAGATGAGCTCAACGACCATATGCTCAGGGCCAGGATGTGCACACTATATAAGTGGATTCTGGCTGTGGTCATTCATTCTAGAGAGGGATGGGCTTCGCCAGGCTGTATCTTACTCTTGACACACAACATGAACACAACTAACAATTCTTCCATACAGGATTGGTCACAGCCAGGGTCAACAATGACCATACCTTCTGCTGCAAACCAGGATGAAGGTGACAAGTATGTTACTGGTGCCCTCGCTAAAAAGATCTGTGGGAGAGACAACATCATCATCAGTATATGGAACATTAGAACACTGAGAGCAGTGTCAAAGTTGAAAGAACTTAACACATGAGCTGGTGAGGTACAACTGGAACATTATTAGTCTCAAAGTGTGCTGGAAAACTTTCGTGAAATAACAGATGAATGGCATAATCTTTACTGCAGCAGAAGTGGTGACAAACACAGTCATGGTATTGGATTTCTTGCTTTATGGGTTACTGCCCAGTCTCAAGCAGGCTCATTACCATCCACCTGAGGGCGCCTCCTTTCAATATCACTATCATGCAGGCCTATGCACCAACATCTAACTATGATGACAATGAATTGAAGGAATTTTACAACCAACCGCATGATGTCATTGACAACTCATTCAAGAATGTAAACTGTCACCTACACTCTCTGACATTTTTTCTAGAAAGGATCATGTATAATGCCTTGCATGACCACAAGGGCACTGTCAGTGTCATGTATAATGCCTTGCATGACCACAAGGGCACTGTCAGTGTCATGTATAATGCCTTGCATGACCACAAGGGCACTGTCAGTGTCATTTATAATGCCTTGCATGACCACAAGGGCACTGTCAGTGTCAGAAGAAAAACAATCTTCACCGCACTGATGATATATATATGGTTTAGCAGGTGAGGAAAAAGAACTGGCTGATTTGGTTGAACGCATCGACACAACCACCACAGCATACAGTAGGGAGATTAACGCAAAATAAAACCATCTAATGACAAACATTACCAATGGTATCAGTGCAGAAAGAATGGTCAGTGGACAGAAGCTGAAATGAGTCATATACTTCAAGTACTTAGGATCGGTTATCACAGATGATGGTTCCAAACCAGAACTACTTTGCGTGATTACCCAGACAACAGCACCAAGAACAAAGTTGAGACCAATGTGAAAAGATACATGTACCAACATTGCTCTTGGTTAAAAAATAAGGCTGATGTACTCGACGGTCATATCCATCTTTCTGTATGCTTTTGAAACATGGATGCTCACATCAGATCTATAAAGGATTCAAACCTTCAAAATGAGATGCTACTGCAAGATCTTGGGCATATCATACATTAACCATGTAACCAACGAAGAGGTCATTAACAGGATCCAATGAGCCATCAGATCTTATGAAGACCTCTTAACCAATGTAAAAGAGCATAAAATGAAGTGGTACAGTCATGTCTTCAGATTATCTGGACTGGCAAAAACAATCTTGCAAGGCATAGTGTGAGGGTGCAAAAGAAGAGCCAGACAGAAAATGATGTGGGAAGACAGCATTAAGGATAGGCATAAGATTTAGAGATTCCCAAACGGCAGTAGAGAACAGAGAAAGATGGAGAGAATTAGATGAAAAGTCAACTCTAGTGATGATGATGATGATGATGATGATGACGTTTCTGACAGATTTTTTTTTTTTAATGGTTTAATGCCATTTTTAAGCACAATATAGGCTATACATGGCGGCCAGTAATAATGGTGGAGGAAGAACCTGGAAAAGCGATGGAAGATGAATTGAAAACAGAAGACTGGACATAAGCAAATGCTTTTCACAAATCATATCTAAGGGATATTCAGGCCAATAGTAAGGGTTTGGCTAAAGCAGTTAATAATAGCATATAAACAATACTTTTTGTTTGATTATGATTTACTGGAGGTTAACACGTGTCCAGTATTTCCTACTGATGTTTTAGGCAGATGTTTTGTTGTCAATCTTTACTAATGCTATGTATACATGTGATGCTGAAAACTTTATGGATGAGAGGCATTTTTGGAGTAAAGCTGGAGGCTGAGCATGTATACACCAACCCATTCTTTGTTATAAGTTGAGGTTTCACCACAATGGGATTTTCCATCCCTGTCTTTGACAACAAAACACTTCACTTTAAACTATGATACCTCATGTGAGTGGCATGTTTATACAGGATACTTCAGATGACACATCATGTGACTGATAAAAAAAAGTTTCCTTTTCTTTGAAGAGCGTCTGTTTCTGCCCATTGACAGAGTAATATGATACGTGAAGCTGAAGGCTTTACTCCAAAAATGCCCCTCATCCTTCAAAAATGCTTGGTGGGGTTCATTGTTTTGTAGCCTACATCTAACTTGTCTTAAAGTATAATTAATGTTTGTGACTGATATAAAAGGTTTCTTTTCTTTTAAGAGCACCTGTTTCTGCCCATTGACAGAGTAATATGCTATGTATACATATGAAGCTCAAGGCTTTACTCTTTTGCATTTGATGAATTAGGAAAATGCAGACAACTAAGTAATTAACTATATAAATACATACAGTATGGGTTGGTAAGTCAAGGAGTTTCTTGTAAATTTTGTTGTTAGAAACTACTTTATGGCAATGTCATTGTTCTCCATACAAATGGCACGGACCTCAATTTTCACCCAGAACATGTTCTCAGATCTTAATTTCAAAAGTAAAATATAGAAAAGAAAAGCATTCTCAGTCCATTAAGTAATGTGAAATGGTCCATTATCTCTGACCACCTTGCCTTGTTAATGCCTCAATGACAATCTATTGTATAAATTGGTCCCCAGTAGTTTCACAGGGTCTCTAAGCAGGATTATGTCAAGGCATACCCGAGTCAGATTCTATAAATACTGTTCCCTTACTTACATATAGCCAGAGTGTATTATGTGATGGCAGAGGTGGGATAAAAGGTCTTGTCTTGTGATTAGTTCAGCCTCCCTCTCATATTGGTCCAACATAATCTCATTTTGAATAAATCACAAAGCCAAGGATGATAGAGATACAAATTTCAAAGAAATCACTGGCTACTTACATGGTCCCCAAAAGTGCTGGAAAAAGAAAAAGACAATCTGACAATAAAAAACCATTAGAGACATAACCATACAACCATATATCAAGTAACAACAACAACCATACATCATGTAACAAGACACAATCATACAAGTAACAACAACAACCATACATCATAAGACAAAAAGAACCATACAACCATACATCAAGTAACAACAACCATACATCATGTAACAAGAAACAATCATACAACAAGTAACAACAACAGCCATACATCATAAGACAAAAACAACCATACAACCATACATCAAGTAACAACAACCATACATCATGTAACAAGAAACAATCATACAACAAGTAACAACAACAACCATGCATCATATAATAAACACAACCATACAACTATACATCAAGTAACAACAACCATACATCATGTAACAAAAACAACCATGCACCATGTAACAAAAACAACCATACACCATGTAACAAAAACAACCATGCACTATGTAACAAAACAACCATACACCATGTAACAAAAACAACCATACATGTAACAAAAACAACCATACACCATGTAACAAAAACAACCATACACCATGTAACAAAAACAACCATGCACCATGTAACAAAAACCATACACCATGTAACAAAAACAACCATACACCATGTAACAAATACAACCATACACCATGTAACAAAAACAACCATACATGTAACAAAAACAACCATACATCATGTAAAAAAACAACCATACATCATGTAACAAAAACAATGATACAACCATACATCATGCAACAAGATACATCATTTAACAAAAACAACCAAACAGCATGTAACAAAAATAACCATGAAATGATACATCAAGTGACAAAAACAAACTCATTACAAATCTTCAAACTATATGCATCAACATTAAAAGTTTTTTGTCTTGTCACATCTGTGTTCATTATCAAGATAAACTATAATTAGATCTATGTCATATTATTACATATTCATTGGCTTCTAAGCTGTGCCAACATATCCAGTTACTGTTTTTTTATGATTTTAAAAGGACATGTAGTTTCAAAGTCATATGACTTGGGCAAGTTCCATACTTTAGAGGCATGACCAAAGGCTTGTGTTGGATGCACAAGTGACTTTTCCTTCTCAGGCCAGATACGTGTCCACATATTTACATTGTCAAGAAATGGGCATGTTAACAGTTTCTAACAATCATAAGTTATAATCCTGGGGCAAGCCCCTACCCCAGAAGGTGTATTGGACCAATGTCTTTGTCTCATAATATTCTTCAAAAATATACATGATTGCTGGGTAAAGGATCTCAGTTCTGGCCTTGACAAGACAAGCCAATTTTCAGAAACACAACTACAAAATTTAGCTTGAAATCTTCCTCACCATCTCCAGGGTTAATATAAAAAATTTAACCACAGATACAGACCATCTAAATATAATTTCAGAAAGTTTCAAGTTCTGGATTTTTAAACAAATGTATTGTTTAATGACACTAAAACACTTTATACCATGCCAATGCATGTAAAGTACACTACCAAAGGACCAATGCTTTAACCATCAAGCCAGCATGGCTCAGTTTTATGTCTGTATTTTTTTGTTTGTTTGATTAGGATTTTTAACGTAGCTTTAACAATTTTTCAGTCATATCGCTACGATGTCTGCAGTGAGGCAGTTTATAGTGATGTCTAGCACTGAGACATCATGCCGCAGACATGTAGCATGATGTCTCACCCAGTCACATTATCCTGACACCAGGCCAACCAGTCCTAACACTAACCTCTTAATGCTGAGCGTCAAGCGAGGCAGCTGTTAGTACCATTTTTGTAAGTCTTTGGTATGACTCGGCCAAGGATCGAACCGACGACCTCCCGCTTTCGGGGTGGACGCTCTAACCACTAGGCCACCGGAGCGGTTTTTATGTCTGTATCTTTAACTGTACAGGAGATACCTTACATTACCAGATGGAAAGTGCATATATGCAACAACAAGAAAACCCCACACCCCATTAAAACTGGAATTCCAGGGCCTGCATGTCTAGCACATTATCAAAGCACTGCTGTAAAACAAGAGTCTTTGACCCAAAGGTCACAAGGTTGAGTTAACATGTCACAGAATGAATTGTTTTTGCTTCAAAATGATTGATCCATGGTAAGAACACAATTCATCAAGTTGTTTACAGCTTCTCATCTTTTTCAAAACTAGATGTACAAGGCTAAGTCAATGTGACTATATAACAAAACATTATAGAATTGTAAAAGTTGAAGGAAAAGTAGAAAGTAACTGAGTTGGCAGCCCATTAAAAATTTGATGGCTGGCTCTACGAAATACAAACAAATAAAAAATCTGATCCTAACCCAAAGACCAACAGGTTTCAGAAATCTAAGCAAATGAAAAGCTAATCAAATTCTTAAAAAGTAAATTGTCTATGAATGTGACTTTGATCCCAAATTATGATAATCTATCAATGGCTTAGGAAGTATTAGCAAAATGAAGAAACTTTAACCAAAACCTAATGCAAATGTTATAAGACTTTGACCTTGACCTTGCAGTAAAAGTAGTGATTGGAATAGGTCAGAAATTCTTAATCAATAATTGGTTCCCCTTAACCAACTGATCATCAATTATAATCGGTTACTAAGAACAAATTTTAATTTTGTTAAACAGTTTTATCTTTGATCAAGAGTTCAATATGTTTATAAATGTACAGGAGTAATCTCTTTTAATGACATGTATACTTTAACCTGACAATAATATTACATTATGTGTTACTTTTGTTCGACAACTTTGTTAAATGAACGAAACTTTTTATGGCTGATCAGTCATATGTAACTGAAATACTGCTACAATCCCCCGAAATTCTTTCGTTCACATGTGATATGTCTATAATTTAAAGTATACAAGGACATGTTTTTCTTGTTTGTCATTGTTTATAAATACTGCAAAAGATGTTGCAATTTAACTGAAACAAATCAACAAAATGTGTTTAAATTTATTAACTCAACAATTTAACAACTTGACCATGTAATAATGACTATATGTTCCTAATTAAGAATCATAAGGTTTCATATTTGTAGTTGTGAAGGGAATTTAATAAATTTCAGGTCAACTTTAGTGGCTGGGAGTTTTACTAACATTTGTGCTTTGCATACACCTAAAAAGTAGTCTCCCTTCACACACAATCGATAATGGAGTTCAGAATCGATTATCTTATTGGCTTGCTCAACCAAATGATGATCGATTATAATCGATAATCATAACAACACTAAGTAAAAGGGAGGGTGAGCATGTAAAAAAAGAACTCTCTTAGCTTCATGAAGATTGCTGTCAAGTGCAATGAAAATTTATCAAGGTTTTCTTTAGAAATTTACATAAATAAAAATATTTAACTATAATCTTAAGTAAAATGTTCATGGTAATGCCAATGGAAAAATGCGTACATGTCTTGCTTTGAACTAATATCTTGCTTTGTATTAATGTCTTGCTTTGTACTAATGTGGGCTCAACAAAAATTACCTTGATTAATGAATACTGAAATATTCTGGAAAATAAAATATCATCAGTTGACTAAGTTTCTACTACATGTACAACGTTACAGCAGAACACTGTGTCTCATCTTTAAAAAGTGGGTTTGCTAAAATGTCTGTACAAAAACTTTAACAATGTTGCACAGATGTCATCACCACAACAACTGACATCAGCACTGTTATGTGTAAAAAAAAAAATTTTCCAAAAAGTGCAATACAAATAAGATTGTTAGGAACTGTTATATTGTGTTCCCAGAGTGTACAAATTTGTCGAAATCCCAAATGAACTTATTTCAACATAATTTGTTTGGGATATTAATTTCAAAGACATTGATTTTTGTTAAATGACTGGCTCAGACTACATCCAAATTAATGTATTATAAAATCTGCTTGTACTTATCTACATTCTATCTCAAACAAGCATATATTCAATTTAAGCTTATGATATTTCTTTACTTACCGTACTGAATTTTCACACAGGAACCAGGCATCAGACATGAAAAAGACAAAACATAATTGAGAAGAATATAACATGAATAAGATATGTCACATTTATATGAAATACTTATACTTTTCTTCCGAAACTGCAGCCTTGGTCTTAAAGAAACACCTATCATAAAAGAATATCTTGCCCTACAACTAGAACAGTATATTTTCATCATCTGTTCTTCCTTTTTTCTACATTCCTTCTATTTCCTTCCCAAGGTCAGTAGTATGATTTTAAGTTTTGAGAATACAAGGTATTCAGACAGCATTCCATTTCATGTACAACATGCTGTCTTCATGTTTCTCAAGATGACTGTGTATTATGTATCCACTGTACAACAGTACATTATTCATGCTGTCTTCATATGTTTCTCAAGATGACTATGTATAGGTATCCACTGACTTGCACAATTTCAACTTGCATTTCACAATAATGCAATTTAACATTTATATTTTAAATTTGTATTGATGACTAAAATGTAATGAAAATATTTATCTAAAACAAAATATGATTCATAAATAGCTACAATACATGGCACATCAATCAAGTTAAATGAAGAATTACACATTTTTCAATGAAATAAAAGGCATTCTTGGGAACACATCAGATGCATTTCTCATATAGGATTCGGACTACTTATCTCAGAGCTGGGTACTTGTCTAAGGGGGCGGGGGAATAGATACCATAGTTAATTCTTTATGATTGGGTGAGAAATTTTTAACTGCCTTTCACCAAGATTGAGATTTCTTCTGTCATGCTAAACTTACCCTGTGCCTACCTAGTGCAAGACTGAAGATTAAATAATCCTCTACTGGTACAATGCTTTAGGGACATTTGTCTAGAATACATGTCATAAAGTACCAAAGTTTGATTGTATGGAAAGTTTGTACTAACTTCAGTCAAAAACTTAATGTTTTTTTACTGAGCCATCAAATGCAAAAAAGTTTCATTTTCTCAAATGCTAACATTGATATATGTTAAACATGAATTAGATGTCTGAGCAACAAATAGGAAGTAACTCTCATCTATCACATCAAAATCAATCACAACTGTTGAAGTTTAACTCAATCAAACTTCACATAATGGTCTAATAATATATAAATAACAAGTTCACTTGTCTGTATTTTCAATATATTCTTTCATTTGAAGACAGACAAGTGTTGAATATATATAAAGTATAATTTGGATCGAAATTTTCCAGGAGAAAACATGAATGTACTGTAATGTAATGGAATATTCATACACCTGAGTACAGTACATTAAGAAAAGAAAGGAAATCAAACCTGTAAAAGATCTATGTGAACTATGACATCTACTACATAAAATGAAAAAATGGCACTTCTTATTTTGCTCATACTTATGTAAATAATACTCTATTTCTGTAAATAATGTGTTGCTTAGATTGTAGACATATAAACTTTTTCTGTTCATTAAGTTTGACAACTGGTGATTAAGATGACCAAAGTTAATTGCAAACCAGATTCCAACAGCAACTACTGGCTCTTAATAGTGAACGCCAAAAGAATGACAGGAAAATCTGCAACTGCTTTTAAAAGGCCAGGATAAACACATTTCTTGCTGCACCAATTATAAAAGATTCTTCATTTATATTATTTACTGTGGAAGCTTTTAGTCTTTATGAAAACATTGTGCTAGAAAAATGGTCCTGATGAATTGATTGCTCAAGAATCACAGAAAGGTGTAGAATGTGCAGCCTATTGTAGGGGAGAACCCCGGCAATAGAAGGATGGAATCTCTTGAGATCATCTATTAACATGTCGAGTAGGTCACTGAACCTTAACCATCGGAACAGGGGCTAACAGGATGTGCCAAGCAGTAAAAATACTGACTGGCTGGAAGGTGCAGAATTATTTTGAAAGATGGGAAGGTGTATATGTACAATTGGTCCCCCTACTACAGACTGAAAGCATCCACCACCCTGGCCCTCCAAAGACAAAGACATAAAAACTTGTTGATCAGTCTCATACCAAACAAATTCATTAGGGGATACCCTCATATTTGAAATGGTGGCTCTATTACAATCTGGTCCCCAAGACCATGCCATCATGACCACACAATCCCCACTGGACTGACAGGATATTCCTCTTGCCAGGATAATGGTAGACATGGAGAATGATCTCCCTCAAGCCTGGACATTAGAAGAATTTCCAGATACCCATGCAAATAGAAGAACGTGCTGAAGTGTGGTACAATACAACTAACATGTCATCCGAAGTCACCACAACACATGGACATGTTAATAAGGTGACAAAGAGGTCTCGAAACACTTTATCATGTATATTTGGATGCATTCTTTTTATCTGAGATACAGAAAATCATATATGCAGGAATCTTCTGAATGCACATAATTGCTTGACAGCCCTGTTTCAACTGCTGAGTGGGAAAATGTGTTGATCATGTTAGCTGCACTGATATTTATAATGACAAAACTGATTGGCTGAAATACCCACAGTTGTAAATGTTGTAATTGTAAGACTACATCAGAAGAAAAAGACTTCACTAGCTGCTGAATGGTGGGAAAATGTGCTGATATTTACAATAACTGAAGTGAGGCAGAAAGACTCAGTGATGTATATGTACTTGTGTTTTTGTACATCAAAATCAACAACTTTAGCTTTCATTATTGTGTTCATTTCAATGCATAGAATAATAAGCAGTGCACATGACCTTGAAATCAAGACATGTTGAGATATAGACAAAATGCTGTTTGCAAAGTAACGAAGATTGAAATGAGATTCAGCAAAGTGCTAAAGTTGCTAGAACACTACACGTGATGCCTAGCTTTGTGCTTGGAATTGCCTCTCACACTAATAGACAAACAAGAGCTATATATCAATGGTGTAAATAAATTAAAAAATTAGTCTCAATGGTAAAGACTGGTTATACTCATCTGAAGATTTAGCCACTTCAGGTGTACCCAATATGCTTCTGGTGCGAGACTGCAACCTTTGCTGGTGGGGCTCTGGTTTTTCCCAAAATAGAAGTCCTGGATGCTCTAACCACTAGGCCACTGAAGCGGTTCAGGAGGAGTCCTGGATGCCTAGTTTTAAAATCCTAATGAGACTTCTGCGACAAGCTCCAATAAGGCTAGAAACACTGCACACATTTCCAATTTGTTTATATGAATGGTGAGCACGCCATCCTGAATCTGTCGAGTCAGTGTACATAAATGAGTGGGGTTTGGGGTGTGAACTGGGATTCTGGTCTGAAACCTGTCCTGATTTAGCAACCAATGCAGATAGTTGTTAAAGTTGGATCTTGGGGGAATCTATGCTGCTATAGGATCTTTGTAGTTTCCAAATCACAAAAGCAGGAAACTGGAGATGTTACAAGTCTTTTTAGGGGAACTAAATCTGCAACATAGTACAGAGTTCCTGAAAGAGCGAGAGAGAGGGCAAGGTGAGAGATGAGGTTTTGGCCAGAAAAGCCATTGTGAGAGATGCGATTTAGTTGATGCTATGTGGAGAAGGGTTAGGGTGAGAGATGTGATTTAGTTGATGCTATCTGGAGAAGGGTTAGGGTGAGAGATGTGATTTAGTTGATGCTATCTGGAGAAGGGTTAGCCCTAACCCTTAAGTCCTTAGGTCAGACCTCTTTGGTTTTGTGATAAGACAAACCAAAATATGGACTGGTCATCAAAAGCAGTGTTTCCCCTTGGGGTGCATGCAACACAGTGTAAAATCCCCTTGGTGTGAAAATAGTCATCAAAGTACAGGAGGAAGGCAATACCTGCTGACATCAAGTGACTTCAACTATCCCCACCACCCTAATAAAATTCCAGCCACCTGCCACTATTGCGCAGCTTACTAATTTTCATGCCATATGTTCAATGTAAATGCATCCTCCAATGGAGTGGAGAAAAAGTCAAAATAACCTTTTGCACTCCACTCTCTTATTTGCACACAACTCTATATGTCACTTGGTTATATGCAGAAGGTAGATATTATTTCATCTTTTCACAGACAAAATTTATGAAAGACATCAGAGCAGGATGGGAGGAGGGCATTAGGCAATAGCAGCAGGTAAGTATTGTATAATTAAATTTAGTATTACCCCACTCCAAAAAAAAATTCATTTTCATATCAGCTATTACTTAGTGTGTTGCTATTGCATAGCTGAAATTTTCAAAGAAGCAAAGCTGATGAGTGATAGATTGGAAGACCTCATCTTCAACTGATTTATCGCTGTGTGCATCATGGTGCAGTGTTTTGCCTTTGAAAATAATGGGAAAACATGCTGCCAGAAGCATGATATATATTGCAGTCATCAACTTCCCTAATGGGAGGGAGAAACCACTGATGGGGTGCTCAACCTCCCTAAAGAGAGGGTGCACCACTGTTGCAGTGCAATACCTCCCCATCAGGAGGGAGCAATCTGCAACCTGAGTTACACACACTGCCAAAGGCATGGGAAATGTTCATTTTGTCTCTACAAGGGGAAGTTGATCTACTTCTCGACATTCTAGACCCTTATTCTCCAGCTGCCAAAGATGTTTCTCCCAAAATACGGAAGAGATTCTTTTTCTGAAAACTGGAATGAAAGGCTCCTCCAGCCGTGGTATAAATATATCATAAGGGACCTTTGGGTGACCATGCCATCTCACAGACTGTTCTGACATTATCCAGTAATAAAGTAATAATTAAATCACCTGTTGCTTTAAAACTTACCTGGTTGTATGCAATGTGAAAACACGTACACCTCTGTGTGTGCACTAAGAACACTGTATAATGTTGCATGAAGCCGTAAAAAGAACTAAAAATAGATGCATGCACGTCTGTCTTGATTCAGTTGGAAAGAAGGATTCAGTTCACATACCAACTACATGTATAAAGGAGCCATGTCTGAAATGTTAGTGTGTTATGTAGTTATAGTAATGTTTAATCTGCACCAAAGAAATTACTACAAATAGTATGATTTGAAGGCATTAGCCCTCATGTACATGGTACAATGGTTGTTTGAAATGCTTTTAGAAATCTTCAAAGTACCATTATTGTTAACTTTTAGACAGTATTAAATAAAAATTGATAGTTGATTATGCACTTTTACTAACTTGCAATTGCAATAATGTAATCTAGTTACTCAGTTAAAATTTGTTACAATGTAGTTTCTATTATTCTCTTTTAAAGTCATATGGCCACAATAACTACAAATTTTCTACTTGAAAAAAAAGTACTGCTTATAAATCCAATGTTAAATGCAAATATGAATAATGGAAAATAGAGGGCATAATTCAGATCAGAGAACACACACATATATCTGTTTCTTGTTTCGTGTCCACTTTTCCCAGTAGAGCTCTCATTTCTCCCTGCTTTGTCCTAAAGGAAAAGAATCTTCTCCCTAAAAATGTTCACTCAATATGACCCCCAATTCTGACACCTGGGAATTTTGGATTAAATTTAAACTAAGACACAGCGATTACAGAATGGGATTTAAAATCAACACTTTCTTATCCTCAGCGTAATACTTTTATGCTGCTTTAAATATTATGCTCCTTTAAATAAAATTAATTATGTATTGGTGTATGCTTTCAGGTATGGATATTAAGAAGCTACGACACAGAGAATAAACCCCATGGTTGCTGAGAGACCAATGTCATGAATAATTTGGCTTTTTCATGCCTAGGAAGAGTCAATGTTATCAGAGGGTTGGGATTACAATAGTATTTATGTTATAATCTTGGAAATGGTCATGGAGAGGATACAAAAAACATGACTGCAAAATTAAGTTTCCCGTGTAATACCGTGCCAGAAGTGTATCTATACTTCAAGAATGCAGCTTTTCAAGTTGTGATTCATTCGCCAAATCCCTGAGGGCACTTAGTGAGCCAGAGACCATGGTTGCTTAAGTGTAGATATGCTTATAGGGTAAAATCTCAATGGTTTCCAAGCTATGACACAAAGGCAGTTTGTTTTCATTTGGTTTGAATGTCACTTTTGTCACATAAGTGACTGGGCACCATGATAGCTCAGTTGGTGGAGCATTTAAACAGTAATCTAAGGATTGCGGGTTCAATACCCACTCTGGTCAGCTGCATTGGTGTCTCCTTGGGTTAGGCTCTTAGATCCCATGAAATAGCCCCTATTGATTAAAGTGGTGCGTAAGCTATCAGCAAAATAAAAACAAACAAAAAAAAAAAACATTTGCTATATCACAATAAGGAAATAGGAGCTATGTGCCTTTCCCAAGAATCCTGCTTGCCAGGTAATGAACATATGCCCTTGGATTAGAGTCTGACGCTTTATCAACTAATGTGGTCCTCTTTCAAGGACATGATTTGTTTGTTTGTTTGTTTTAGGGTTTAACGCCATTTTTCAGCACACGATGGGCTATACATGGTGGCCAGTATTATTGGTGGAGGAAGAACCTGGGAAAACCCCCCAGAAAGAACCACCGACCCACGAGAAGCTACTGGCAAGCTTTCTCACATAACTACATAAGCCGAATCTTAGACTCGAACCCACGCAGACAGAGGTGAGATGACAGTGATCCATAACAGAAAGCGTGTTAGACCACTCGGGGCCCCTTTCAAGGGCATGACATTGGGGCACTGTCAGTGCAAACACAACTGCTCACTTGGGCAATAAATCCAATAATAAAGTGATATAATAATAATGGTGACTTTGTATAGCACCTAATCTTTAGAAGCTCTTAGCACTTTACAACATCTTTATTGATATAACTACAACAAAAAAACAAAAAAAACCCCATAAAATTAGAAAACATAAAAAATGCTGAAAATATTTAAGGTACAAAACGTCTTTAAGTTTAAGTTTGTTCTTGCAGTTGAAAAAGGTGAGTTTTAAGAGCACTCTTGAAATGGATTATTGTGTCTTTGTGTCAAATTCCACATTGCTGAGCCCTGGTATGCAAAAGAACGTTGTCCATATGACTTCACTTTCATAGTAGAAAAAATCTGTATTTGACTGTCAGAAGAGGAGTGCAAGTATCTTGCTGGTGTATTACTGTATACAAATGAGTGAGGCCAGTTAGGTATGCTAGACTGGAGTCCGTCAGTGAAACATAGCACAGAGAACAAATTTTGTTTGTTTGTTTGATTAGGATTTTTAACGTAGCTTTAACAATTTCTCAGATATATCGCTACGATGTCTGCAGTGAGGCAGTTTATAGTGATGTCTAGCACTGAGACATCATGCCGCAGACATGTAGACACCCAGTCACATTATCCTGACACCAGGCCGACCAGTCCTAACACTAACCTCGTTATACTGAGCGTCAAGCGAGGCAGCTGTTAGTACCATTTTTGTAAGTCTTTGGTATGACTCGGCCGGGGATCGAACCGACGACCTCCCACTTCCGGGGCGGACGCTCTAACCACTAGGCCACCGAAGCGGTTAACAAATTTTTTTTTTTTTTTTTTGTGTTTCTTTCTGAATTGAATGGATAACCAGTGTAGAGTACAGAGCAGTGGGGAGGTGTGCTCTAATCGTGGTAATCTAAATGTGATCCGAGCAGCTGTGTTTTGAAGATTCTGCAGTCGATATTGAGACGAACCAGACAGAATTGATTAACAATATGTGCATAGATATGCATTAATCTATGTATATATTTCGTTCAATCTGGGTTACAGTGCCAAATTAATCAGTCGAATTTGTGTGCATGTATTCGTGTATGTAATTTAAAAATTGTATGTAGTTATACAAAAATTTCAGTCACATTGCCTTGATGTCTGCAGTTTGGCAGTTTATAGTGATGTCTTCTACTGGGATACAATGCCACAGACATACGGCATAATGCCCTACCCAGTCACATTATCTTGATATTAGGCCGACCAGTCCTAATATTAACCTCTTCATTCAACTACCTTAAAGTAACCTATTCATGTACAGCGAGATCAAAGTTAACAAATAAAACGAGCAAGATGAATAATTGCTGAATAATAGAACCCTTTTACGTCCCTTCACTTTTATATAGTATGACAGAGAGGGTGCTATGTTAGAACGGGTCTTGGGGGGAAATCTAAGGTATTTTTGTTACTCTATATGTTTTATTTCCTTCCGATTATTGTTTTTTTTTCTCCCCTCAACATCAAGCTCGCGTTGAGCACCTGTGGTACATTTATGCACAAGTACATAAAAACCATGAACTCCAGGCAGTTTAACTTATGTCCGATTTTTAAATTGTTAATTGTTTGATAATTATTTATAGTTTGCAAATGCATTTCTGACTTTAAATAAACTTTGACTATGTATGTACATGATTGATATGGTGATTACCGTAAGCACTCTACTGAGTACTATACTAAACATGACTGAAATATCGATAAATCGGTTTGTTTTTCCTGCATATTTATATTGTAAGTATTTATTAGTAAAATTCACCTGCATATCCATGATTTGAACTCTTTAGTTCCAAAATACTGAATCAACCTAGTCGCTGAACTTGCCATTTTAATCGTCAATGTCAAATATCGACCCCAAATTTACCGTAGTCTGGTTTCCTGTTTTCTGCGTTGAGACTTTAAGGATACAGAGCAGGGAACCAGTAAAGTTCTAGTCTGGTTCCCTGCTTAGTATGGTGGCGATCTATAGCTTCGTATTTTTATAGGGTTAGAATTTTAAAGAAAATGAATTTTCCCGGCTTTCCTCACTGCTTATACCGATTTTAATAAAAATACCTGTATATCTTAGGTATAGTTCAAATAACCTTAAAATTCCTTTTAATTTGGTGTATGATAGATGAGTGTAATATCGGTTATAGAGTATACAGCTTGGCCTTACTCCAGATGTGCATCTTTCAAAAAAAGTGCTAGCTCCACTTGATCATTTTCACTTCCTGAACTTCATCAGAGGTAAATTGAAAAGAGCCAATAAATTTGTTTCCATTTCATATATTTGGTAATTCATTCAGAATCTGGTATTGTCTAGTCTGTCAAAATTCATTTTCCCTATTTGAATAGCTGCTAAGAATAGTGTACTTTAGACTAATTCAGGCTGATTTTCTAAGCAATATTCAATATATATATATATATATATATATATATATATATATATATACTAGTTAAATCGTATGCTCAGTCAGTGTAACGTAGGGTTACATCTGCCACCAAATGTGTTATTTCTTAACAATTTCAGTTTTGCTGATGATATGTCATTGATAAGTCCTTCTATAACAGGTTTAAGGAAATTATTAAAGATATGTGAACAATACGCATTTGAGAATGATATAATGTATAATACAAAATAAATCAGTATGCATGGTCTTTCAGACAGCTTCTTTCAAATTACCATCTCCTCTTTGTATATCTTAATGGCGATGCTCTTATCTATATCAACACTTATACGTATTTGGGTCATATTTTGAAATCCAATAGGTCAGATAATGAAGATATAATGAGACATTACCGATCTCTGTGTACTCGAACAAACATATTTCTGTGTAAATTCAAGAATTGTTCATTGCATATCAAAATTAGATTATTCAGATCTTATTGCACTCCTCTGTGGACAAACTTTAGTGAATGTATGAAAAGAAAACTAGTTATTGGTCATAATAATAGTCTTTGTTTTCTATTAGATCTTCCAAGGTGGAACAGTGCCTCCAACATGTTTGTTAACTATAATGTATTCAGTTTTCATGAAATAATGAGAAAGTATATATTCTCAATGATGACAAGAATATCTAATAGTAAGAACTGTATTTTGAAATCTCTTTGGAATTAATGACATTCATGTAAATTCTCATATTATTAGTAGATGGAACAAATTACTCTTTAAATGTGTCATTTAATTTTTATTATTAATAATGCATGATGCAGTTAATAGTTGTAGATGTTGCTGTATATATATATGTATGTATGTATGTATGTATGTATGTATGTATGTATGTATGTATGTATGTATGTATGTATGTATGTATGTACTTTTATGTTTAAAATGTTTTTGTTTTTTTTATATAAAACTTTATAGTTTAATTTAGAGGTATGGACTGAAATAAAGAATTATTATCTTATCTTATCTTAAGCACAAGGGATCAGTAATTTTTACTTAACAGTGTGCTTAGATCATGTACAATATCGAAAGAAATGTCAGCCACATGACATGAAAGTAGCATAAAGATATGTCAACATAGTGGCATGCCTATATTCTCTCTACTGTGCATGTTTTAAATGCAAAGAACTTGACCCTACATTTGTCACTCTTTCAAAAATACATAATCGGTGAGCGCGTTGTGCTCATCTATTCAAAATCAGGGTAACGCAGACACCGTATCGTCTTGTATGGAAAGATCGAGTTAATCTAACCCTGGCACGTTTATTCCTTTAATATTCTGTTTGTTAGTGACACAATGTGAACTTTACTAATAATTTTGATTTGAACTATAGCAGTCTTTATCTGGTTTTCAAGCTTCATTAGCAAATCAGAAAAATTGGTTTTACAAATATTTCTTCAATTAGGTGAAGACAAAGTACAGTATACAGTTAGGATACACACAACATTTTGTTAATATCGCACGTTTCACACAATGTCATCTCAAAAATTCCTTTTCCAGTTATTTCCTTGATAATTTTTACATAAAAATTTATATGAGGTTTTGTATGACAGCTTTAATGTTGCAACAGATTAAGACAAAATAATATTCACATTTTACCATTGGTGAGGGTATTGTTTTGTAAATATTGCACATTTCACACCATGTCATCAAAAATATTCTAGTTGCAATTAATTCCTTGACCAATTTTACAAAAATACATATTTACCATTTTCCGTGACAGCCCAAATTTTGTCAATTATTAGGATCAATATAACAACCTCTTCTATGAAGGGCGAAAGTGACATTTTGTCAAATATTGCACATTCGACTACATCATGTACCAACAATCCATTTGCTATCTATTACCTGACAATTGTTACATCAGATCTGATATGAGGTGATATGTGACAGCCTTAGTTGGCCAAATATCAATACCAAAATACCAAATTCCGTCTATGAAGTGGGCGGAGGGAGGGGGGCTAATGTTGGCAAAAAACAGCGATTTAGACAGCATCATTTTTATGTTATATTTGCAATAAATTCCTCGATCAATTTTACATTGATATTACTATTTTGTTCTATGTAACAGCACAGGTTTTGCCAAAGAATAATAATGATTTAGCTAGGAGTTCCTCAAAGAGAGAAGTAATTTGGTAAAAGGATTCAGGGGGACTTTGCAAAAACATGTTCTTGCAATAAAATGGACTTGATACATTAGTAATAAGAGGAATCATTATAAAGCATCACAGATACAAAATTGTTTAACTATGATGAGAGTCAGAGGGAAGAAATCTCGAAGGGCATGGGTGGGGTGGGGTAAATGGTCCCTCTATTCACATGTAGCTAAAAACCAAGTCTTGTCTTGTTTAGACTATTGTGACAGAAAAGCATTCTTTTGTTGTAATAAGGTCCTCAAGCAGTGATTTAAACAGTCATAAGGTGAAGTTGGTGTTGTGTCACTTGAAGCCATCTGCTTACCAGAAAACTGATGTTTTTTTTCTTAGAAAAGGTGTACAATAAATTATGCTGCAACTCCTTCTTGATAGATTTAATGCTATCTTTATTATTAGCTGCTGTCATAGCACAAACTGGGAAAATATTTTTTAATATCCTTGTATGCAGGTCTAAATTTATTCTGTCACATTTGTATCCAGTATGTCTTCTGGGTGTCCAACCAGATATGAAAATTCACCCATGCATAAGGTACCGTGATCTTGAAAATGTTCAGTGACACGTATCACATGCCCATCAAGTGTTGAGCAAAGCTGATTAAGAATGACATTGAGAGGTTCCAGT
The DNA here is from genome assembly GCA_030141615.1 of Unio pictorum. NCBI lineage: Eukaryota > Metazoa > Mollusca > Bivalvia > Unionida > Unionidae > Unio > Unio pictorum. Next base: position 13,958,754 of record JARLTB010000126.1, read on the forward strand.
ACTACGACTCTGCACTGAAGGCAGAAGGGAATCACTTAAACGTTTTTCCATATCCTGTGGGTAATACTAATACAACAACTAAGTCTTTAGATTCTCTCAGGCTGTACAAAGCATCTATTTGTCTGGGCCTAATTCCATTAATTGGTTCTCTGGTCTCTGAAGCAAGAACTGTCTGGTTATATTTAATGACAGCTTGTTTGAGAATACACATCCGATCTAAGTAAGGCATCTGCAAATAGGATGAAAATGAGAAAGCTTTGATAATATAACACTGGCGAACAACCATTGTTATGAAGGTTGCTATATATCAATATGTGTACATATGATTATGTAATGGCAAACAACCATGTTTATGAAGGTTGCAATATATTAATAAGTGTACATGTGATTATGTAATGGCAAACAATAATGTTTATGAAGGTTGCAATAAATCAATAAGTGTACATGTGACTAAATTAATTTTTCCAGTGAGCAAAGCAATCACATTATGAAGCCATTTATCCACTGTGTCTTCTGAAACATTTTTACAAATAGCATGTCATTAAAATATTGTGATTTTTACTGTCAGTAAAATCTATCTCAATTTATTTGAAGCAAGTTTGTTTAGAGGTTTCTGTGTGTGCATGTGTGTGTGTGCATATGTGTTTTGGAAGATACCATTACTATCTGAATGATAAAGGATATTAAAGACCATACAATGTATTTTGTGTCATTCAATTTAGTTGAAATATGTTGATGTTGGGGAACAAATCCTCAGAAAATATTCATGCTTACTACCTTTTTAGGTTTTCTTTCTATATCACATCTTAAGTAGAAACCCTGTATGCATCATGATAGGGTGACATGTGTTTCAGTGTTAATACTGTACAAAGTGTATGCAGAATTTGTGTTTAAGTTCATGTTAATCATAACACAAGTATAATTGATACTTCTTATTGAATTTTTTTGAGTCAGTTGATAGGAATGTTACACAACTTATTTCTTATTAATGAACTCATTTGAGATATATACACACACAAAACAATCTTAAGACATGCTGCCATGTTAAATTTCATTTCTTTTCATATATATACACAATGGCATAAATTGAAATATGTATCACATTTGCATATAACTATATGTATTCAGTTATCAGAACATTACAATGACAGCTGAAAAAGAGAAACTAAGAAAGTCACATGTGCATGTGTTTATTTGATACCTTTCCATTTAAATTGAAGTAACTCGAGAGTTATTGCTGTTCATATTTAATCATACAAGGCTCAATGATTATTTTAATGAACATGTCAGTGTGTTTTATTGGTTTTTATATTTAAATATAACAACACATTTGATTAAATTGATAAATCAATGTTAGGACATATATTGGATGAATGATTGTGACAGTATAAGAAATGTAAATACTGTTCAATTTCATGTCATAATTCAGTAAGGATGAAAAGTACAAAATAAATATGAAACATTTGTTTCAACTTGTCTACAATGTTAGCCTTAATAATGCATCTCCATTACATTGATACTTAAAATTAAGTTTATACTAAGTTTTGGAATTTTGTTAACTAAATAATAGTTTACTAAGATCTTGAATATGTTCAATGACACATATCACATGCCCATCAAGTGTTGAGCAAAGCTAATTAAGAATGACATTGAGAGGTTCCAATACTATGACTTTGCACTGAAGGTAGAATGGAATCAGTTAAAAAATCAAAGTTTTTCCATATCCAGTGGGTAATACAACTAAGTCTTTAGATTCTCTCAGGCTGTACAAAGTATCAATAAGTGTACATGTTAATAAGTAATGGCAAACAACCATGTTTATGAAGTGCTATATATAAATAAGTGTACATGTGATTAAGTAATGGCAAACAACCATGTTTATGAAGTGCTATATATCAATAAGTGTACATGTTAATAAGTAATGGCAAACAACCATGTTTATGAAGTGCTATATATCAATAAGTGTACATGTTAAAAAGTAATGGCAAACAACCATTTTTATGAAGTGCTATATATCAATAAGTGTACATGTGATTACGTAATGGCAAACAACCATGTTTATAACAGTTGTTATATATCAATAAGTGTACATGTGATTATGTAATAACAAACAACCACGTTTATGAAGGTTGCTATATATCAATAAGTGTGTACATGTGATTAAATTAATTTTTTCAATCAGCAAAGCAATCTTAGTTTGAAATCATTTATCATTCATGCAGTCTACTGAAACATTTTTATAAAACACCATGTCATTAAAATATTAATGTCAATAAAAACTACTATAATTTATTTGAAGCAAATTTGTTTTAGAGGTTGTTGTGTATATTGGAAGATGTCATTACTATCAAAATGATATGGGAGGGATATTCAAGACCATACCAAATGTTTTGTGTCAACCAATTTAGTTGAAATCTGTTGATGTTGGAGAAAATCCTTTAAAAATGTTACAACATAACCCTCTTTTTCTATAGCACATCATAAGTAGAAACCAGCTAGGCTTAAAAAAGACTGTACATACATGTATACTTTACGAATACTATTTTGATTAACACCTATGTTTGCATCATGATAGGCTGGCATGTATTTTACAAAGTGTATGTGCGTTGTCCATCATATCACAAATATTATTGATACTACATACTGAATTCTGTTGAATCAGTCGATCTGAATGATATATAACTTTTTTCTTATTAATGAACTCATTTGTGATTATATATATACATACACAAAACTATCATAAGATATACTGCCACATTATTTTTGATACATTTTCATTTAAATCAAAGTAACTCAGAGCAACTGCTGTCTGTAGTCAATCATACAAGGCTCAATTATTTCTTTAATGTTCATGTCAGAGTGTTTTATTTATTTTTAAAGGTTAAATTGAGAAATCATTGTTAGGACATACATGAATCATTGCGACACAAGAATGAAAATATTGTTCAATTTCATGTCATACTTCAGTAATGATGAAAAGTACAAAATTAATATGAAACATTTGTCTCAACATGTCTACAATGTTGGCCATAATAATGCATCTCTCAACATTACATTCATGCTGAAAATGTATACTAATTTTTGGAATTTTATTAACTAAATATTAAAAACAGCATTCGTTCTGAAAGAAAATCAAATTAGTGATGAAAACATTAAAACTTATTGACAGTGCTTAACATTAAATGTACTAACAATTGTCTTTCAGTTATGATAATATAGTGAGTGAATTTTTGAAGAATCATAACAATTGAAACATCTGAATAAGACATGAATGCAGTTTATGGTTTGTTTTAGAAATATTGCAACACAGCTGTGCATTCAATTTTTAACATGTGGTGGCAATTAATGTGCCTAGCATAATGAAAAGAATATATTTAATTTAAAGTAATATATCAATATCAATTAAGTGGTGTAGCAAGAAATTGGTCTGCTACTCTCCCAAAGACTTATTGATTGAGCAAGAAATTTGTCTGCTACTCTCCCAAAGACTTATTGATTGGGCCCACTTTGTGTGATGGTAGGCTCCTTCACCACCACCCCAGGTTGTAGGTGATGCTGTGCCACTTTCTTTCAGTTTGAAATGGAACTGTTTAAGTGACAGTATGAAATGTTTATTGATAGTCAAACTGTCAGCCTAATAAATATGGTTGGTTTTTGGTCTTAGTCTTTTACAAAATGTGGGTTGTCATGTTGAACCATACATCAATATCTATGTAAAATGTATCCAAACAATTCATTTAAAATGTAACACTGAGATGATGATGCCAAAAATATTCAGTTTGATGGCAAAAATATTCAGTTTTTAGCAACATTTGCACCCCCACCCCTTCATTGAATGGATTTGGTATTAATCTTTGTCCAATTAGGGATGTCATCAATCACCTTATACCAGCGGCGGCGCTAGGGTTGGTGTCACCCAGTGTGGTAAACTCATAGTGTCACCCCTCCAGACTTCCACCATGGATTTCTTCTTCTTAAAATAAGTCCACAGTATAAAAATGACAAGAACAAAATCAAATTAATTGAAGGTCAGAAAGTAAAAGTATTTAAGAACTGCAACAACGTTAAGTTATATTTATTTTTACATTAAAATTACTTTACCGAGCAGTGTGTGCTCTGTAAAATTTGCAATATTTCATTTTGGTGTCACCCCTCTGAGATGGTGTCATCCGGTGCGGTCCAAAAGCCCATTAGTGATGCCACTGCCTTATACCAATTCCGATGTAATAATTATTAAGTAATCGATAGCAAATGGAATGTCGAACAGGATGCAGTCAAAATGTACAATATTTGATAAATGTCGTCACTTGAGCCCCTTCGAATAAGAGGGTTGTTATATTGATCTAATGTCTGACAAAATTTGGGCTGTCACTGAAAACGAGATATATGTATTTATGTAAAATTGGTCAAGGAATTCATTACAACTAGAATATTTTATATGGCGCAGTGTGAAATGTGCAAAGCAACCGTTACCCTCACCCCTGGTAAAATGAGAAAGATATTTTTGCCATAATCTTATGCAAAATTATGCCATAGATAACCTCATATCCATTTTGACATAGAATACATCAAGGAATCGGCTGGCAAAGGATTTTTTTAGATGATGTAGTGGGAAAAGTTCAATATTAGTCTGAGTCCATATCCCCGTTTGTTTGTACACTCCTGCCGATTTCAGTAACGAATAGCATAAACAAGATAAAAAGTCAACAAATCTTACTCATTTTATTCATTGATTTTTCTAACCCGATTGTTCAATTGTTCATAATACCTTTATAATTATAACAAAATAGTGTTGTGTGTATCCTAGTCCTACATGTAAGACATAGCACATGTTGATTTTGTTTGGACGCCTAAAACATAAATATCAGCGTCAGGTCTTACATGTAAGACTATCCCTACTTCGTCATCTCTTAATTGAAGAAATGTTTGTAAAAATACCTACGTCGGCGATTTGCTGGTTAAGCTTTAACACAAGATAACAGCTGCTATAGTTCAAAGCGAAAGCATTAGTAAAGTTCGCAATGTGTCAGTAACAAACAGAATATTAATGGAATAAATGTGCCACGGTTAGATTATCGATAGCTGCCCATATGAGGATAGTTGTTTTGATCACTTGACAATTTTGATATTTTACTTCTTGAAATTGTACATGATCTAAGCACACTGCAAATTAAAATGACTGCTCCCTTGGCTTGCGCTTAAAAAACAAAATCAACTTCAATTAGTCTAAAGTACTTATCCTTAGCAGCAATTAAAATTGGAAAAATTAATTTTGCCAGACTAGACAATACCAATTTCTGAAAGTGCAATGAATGAATTACCAATTATATAAAATGTATTTTTAAAAAGTGTATCGGATCTTTTACAGGTCAAAAATGACCACGTGGAGCCAGCACATTTTGAAAGATGCACATCTGGAGTAAGGCAAATCTGTATACTCTATAACCCATATTATATCTATCAATCATACACCAACGTATAGGGAATTAAAGGTTCTTTGAATATTCCATCAATATAAAAGGTTATTTTTAAATAGTAAGTAAAACCAGAGAAATTCTTTTTCAGATGTTGCTGTATAGATGTGTGTGTGTCCTTTTATGTTTAAATTGTTTTAACTTTATATTTTAATTTAGAGGTATGGACTTTGTAGTCTGAAATAAAGAATTCGTTTCTTATCTTATCTTTAAAAGTCTAACCTTTCACAATACGAAACTATAGATCGCCACCTTAGTTAGTATAGCAAAGTGCAACACAGGGATCATACTAAGCAGGGAACCAGACTTTCCCATGGTTTCAAGAGTATAATATAAGAACGTATTACTGTTTGAAAGCAAAGAAATTCTAGTATAGTATCCTTTTAAATTAAAAAGATATATAAAACATATTTTTCATGCATTTTTGAATACCAAAATTACCCATGGTCAATTAAAGTGTTTGAGTTAGGTTTTGAGATTACAGGCATCACCGGCAAAAATGGCAGCCGTCATACCTCAACAACCTATTTCTGCGTCGGAAAGAGCGGCCAGATCTGTATTTGGTATGAACAGTAATATTTTTGGGAAAGATGATACAATTCTGTGCATTTTCCATTTCAAATCAAAGGATTATATTTAATTATCATCATTATTGCGAAAGACATTGTGACGCTGTTAGTTTGTTGCACTCACAATTTTAATATTATTTGTAAGATAATTCCATCAAAATTTGCATACATGTTATACTTTTACAAAGAACCATATAAAGATTATTTTATGAAAACATGTCTGAAATTGTATTTTGTATGAATTTTTTTCAAAACAACGTCGACAATACTGATTATCAATTATTGTTGTGTCAAAAAAAAGTGGTACAATATGCAGGGTCTCTCTAAACACCCCTAGACTCTCTAAGAACACCTTAAACTTTACTTAATACTCACTTTAAACTTCAACAACATCACAATAAAACCAAAACAAACAAACAAACAAAAACGGCGAATATTTAGCGATATTTCGTGTAACGGGAAAATTAGTAAAGTCAGGAGTTGCCAAGGGAAATAACTCCCGTTTTGATGAAGAGTGTTCCCGTACAGTAACGTGAATATTAATCAGCATTTATAAATATGTAATTAGCAATACCATAAATAAGTAGTTAAATAAATTAAGCAAACTGGCAAATTTGTTGTATATAAAAATTATTTGTTTATCTCAATAACAATTTAACTATTCCACCATTCCTTTATTTTGACAATTATTAACATTTAGCCTAAACAATTCAAATAAATTAAGCAAACTGGCAAATTTGTTGTATATAAAAATTATTTGTTTATCTCAATAACAATTTAACTATTCCACCATTCCTTTATTTTGACAATTATTAACATTTAGCCTAAACAATTCAAATAAATGAGAAGTATGGTACATTGCCATTTTATGAGGAAATTGTGTAATATATATATATATATATATATATATATATATAATTAAAGAGATTTGATGCATAGAGTTCGTTTTCCATAGATCCATTATCAGAAATAGGACCATCAACCAATACTATATAAATCATTGATAGATACAATGTGTGTTTTCTTTTATTTTTGCTTCTTGGTTCGTTTTTGCGAGATTTGGTGCTAATGTATGCAATATTGGGGTGTTTAGAAAGACCGCAATATGCACAATTTTTTTTATTTGTAGAGATGTCAAAACCTTATTGGGCAAATTCATGATTAGTTACTTCTTTATAAGAAGCTGTTTTTTTTAAATTTGTAACAAATGTAGATTTTCTAGATATTTTTATATAATATAATTATAGCAATCGCTTAATTTTTTTATGGGTTAATTTGGTACAACAGAACTAGAGATACAAAATTGTAATATGGAGAAATAACCTTATGAATGTTGCTTCATACAAACTTGTACTGAAGAAACATTTAATTTACAGAGCCTATATTGAAACAATTTGAATTTCCATTGTTTTAAAAGTGACAGTATTAGTATTTAACAATGCTTGAATAAGCAAGAAAATGGGTGTTCAAGACACTGTCTTTGTCTCCCTCTCCCTCTTATCTGACAAAAGTTATTTCATGCTAGGCATGTCATTGTACAAGAAATGCAATATTCAGTAAAACATGTAAATGGATTTTTGTCTATTTAAAACATGCTGTTCAACAAATGTGACAACCATGCTCAGTACTCTTTTAATTTAAATATACTCACACACCAAATTTCAGAAGGAAAGTTTCTTTTGAATCCACTAGTGCAGCGGTTCTCAACCTGTGGGTCGCGACCCCGTCAAGGGTTGAACAACGATTTGCCAGGGGTCGCTTATGACCATCGGAAATATACATTTATACAGTTATGAACAAAAATAATTTTACGCTTGGGTCGCCACAACATTTGGAATTGCATTAAAAGGGTTGCGGCACTAGGAAGGTTGAGAACTGCTGCACTAGTGCATCTTGTCTATTTTATAAAAAAAAAAAAACATTTAAACAACAGTGCAAGTGCAGAATGTTCACACTTCATGTCAAACATGAAGTTAATTTAGGTTCGTTTAATCATGCTGGTCAGTCAAGGATGAACTGATTAGAAATACCAAAGGATATTGTTATTGGATACAAGGGTTGATATTGCTATATAATATTGTTAATATGAATGATGGGCAATAAAAGTACTTTGATTAGTTTTCATACACAGCAAATACTTAAATTTATGTCATAGAATATGTTAATTTGCAAACAAACTATGATCAGAGGTCTCAGAATTTTTTTTAATTAATCATATTTGGGTGCAATTTTTTTTAGGGGGATGCTGAAATTCACCTATGCAGGAGTCCTTTGTATGCATGCATAGCTGGGCGGCAAATTCAAAGACTTGCCAATCCTATTTCAGAAACCTACTGAGTGGGAGAATGTGTTGATTACTTGATTATTTTAGCTGTGTTGATATTTACAATGACAGAATTCGGAGGCAGAAAGACTCCAAGATGTACATGTGGTTATTATAAGAGTACATCAGAACTTTAGCTCATTACTGATTGTAGCTTATAGTACATGTGACCTCAAAATCAAGACACATCAAGACTTGGACAAATCAGTGTTTTCAAATTTGGACAAGTAATTTGGAGTTAAATGGCAAACTGACAATGAGTTTAATGAAATTCAGAAGCATGCTAAAGTTGCTAGAATTGATAGTTTGGATGTGATAGTAGCCAAGTGTACGAAAGTGTGTGATGCCTGGCTTTGTGTTTGGAAGACCATTCCTTGTATTGCCAAAATTCAGTCACATGCTAAAGAACTAACAAGAGTTACACCACTGTCTGGCTATTTTGTGCATCTAAAGTCACGAATATTTGTGCAAAACCCTTAACAAATTTAATTGATGAAAATTCTGCAATGCTTACCAATTGAAAAGTAGCATTTGTCACCAGATATTCTATTCAAAATAATGCTAATTTTGGACAAATGTGATACCACCCCTATGTTTTCTTGACTTGAGATATGGTGGCTTATTCTGCACATGTCTTTGAAAAGATGTAATGTTTATGCATCAGGTTATGGAAATGAAAGTCATTACTTTTTTATTTTTAACCAGTGTTTACAGAAATACGTTGTTTACATATCATTGTGCAGAATTACCAGGCATGCCAAATAGACTGACATGGTTGTACATAATGTGTGTGACTTTCTAAAATTAATCCATACATTATGACTGTGGTCAGAAATGATATGTGGTTGCTCATAGCATAGGTCGCTCATAATAGGTTTTACTCAATAAAAATGGTTTCAACTGTTTGCTGTTGATTCTGTAGATTAGTGATGAAATTGCACTGATTAATCATTAGCAACATAAGAAAATAACAAAAGATTACAGTAATCACTTTTTTTTCTAAATGAATTTAACATGCTTCTCCTTATACATCCTGGTCCCTCTTTGCATAAGGGACAAACTATATATAAATCTGGAGTGAAAGAGAAAATTAATTTGGATCCATGAAATTGAACTTCCAATGAGGAACCTACAAGCACCTGGTTCATTGTTACATTGTGTTGAGATTTATCCACAGTGTTCATAATATCAGAGTTGCATTAACCTGTCACCACTATAGGTTCAGTTTCTTCTTTACTCAGCACACTTACTGTAATCTGTTTAATTGTTGGTAGGGTTAGTTTTTTTTCTTCTATTTTCTTAAATATCATGAAGTTCTAATGAAAGTTCTAAAAACCTATTATTTGAGATATGCAAATGTATGTAGAGCCACTAGCTACTCACTTTGTCTCACCATGTTGGCTGGTCTAAACATGTTTGATGTTAAAATATGGGATGCACTGGACAAAACATGTCTCATAAAAAGATTCAGATAAATTTGATAATGAATACATTGTGTTCTTAATATGTGGAGTTACAGTCCTTGATAAACCTAAGAGACTCAAAAATAGTAGTTTATAGGCAGTACATTAGAAAATGTTTCCAGTACAAAAATAAAGATTCTTACTAGAGATAAGTATTGAAAAGTATAATTTTTCATAGACGTCTTTTCTTGCTTTTTTATCACCAGTTGGCAATATTCCATATGAAGCAACAGAAGAGCAGCTGAAAGATATATTTACACAAGCTGGACCTGTTGTCAGTTTCAGGTAACCATGTCCTTATAGGTCATATGTCAAAGCTAGGGTATTCACTGTAATTGCCAGATTTTGCTCTGGAGAAATGTATTTAGTTATATATAAATTGGATATACAAGAAAAGAGCTTTATTCTCCATTTATGAAATAAAAATTCAGTTGTCTGCTCTCCACCAAATGTCTGATACTGTTTTTTTCTATTATTTACCTCCTTTTCTGCAAAGATTTTTATTCGAGATCTAATAGACATTTCCTTAGCAGTCAGATTTTACCGTTTTTGATGCAATCTTGAAATTACCAATATACTATACAACACACCCTTCCACTGTGCATACTCGACATCAATACACCTGATTCATTTATGTAGGAAATAATGATTTTATGGTCTACAGGTTGTTGTTTTGGTACAATACAGAGCATACACAGAATCCATTTTGGAAGCTGTAGATTGCTGTTTGGATGGTCTACTACTATATAATATTGCAGATTATAAATATTGTTATTCATTTATAAAGTTTCATAATTCTCTCTCTATAATTACCTCATCTCTCTCTCTCTTTCTAACTCCCATCATTATAAAAGGGTTCCTATTATAAGGTGAGTAGGATCACGAATCTGATTTCATTAATTTTGGATTTGAATAATTTGTGTCATATACCTCGTTATAAAGCAAGCTTGCTCTTTGGCAGTATACTGTGACTAATATGGACAGGGTTTAAATGAGAGTGAACTTTTTCTTGTACATGAAAGCTATAAAATCCTTCTCATTATTTAATAGCAGTGAGCGAAAAACCTGATAGAATCAAATTTCTCCTAGTGCTCATCATTTTCTGTTATCTTGAGTTTACTAGATAGTGTAACTTTGTATTGCTGAGTATGGGTTGAATGTGCTTATGGACCCAAACATTTGTAAGGTATTTCATCCTAATTTTTAGATTAGTGTATGATAGAGAGACTGGAAAGCCCAAAGGCTATGGATTCTGTGAATACCAGGATCTTGAGACAGCCCAGAGTGCCCTGCGTAACCTTAACAACTATGACTTCAATGGGCGTCCTCTCCGTGTGGGTGTGGCAGCAGGGGAGCAGAATAAGGATGACATGCAGGGCATGCAGCAGGCTCTTGGAGGTCCACTGATAGAGGTGAATTGTCTTCAGCAGGAGATCTTAAAATGGGGATAATTTTGTAATTGTAATATACAGTATCATTGATATGTATTTTCATAACTCGACACATCATGTTGGAGGTGGAGAGGGTTATAAATGCCACACTTTCTTGCAGTCATTGCAGATGACCACTGAGGAGTGGACATGGTCTCTATCAAATGGACATGGTTTATGATAATGACCACTGCAAACATGTTTTTTTAAAGAGTTTTATGGAGAGAGAAAGAGATGCCAATTTATTTAGTGTTATCAGATGATTACACACATCCTTGTTCGTATGAAGACTATGTAATAGGTATAATACCAAATAAAATGTTAGATACTATTAACATAGTCGCAATACTTCAAAATCTGTACTAACACTACTGTATTTTTTTCGCAAGTTGAAATTTACATCTTTTCTGCTGAAAATTTTATAACATTGTTTATATAATGGTCACTGCCTTAATTTCTGCTGAATATCCACTGAAGTTTTTACTAGGGAGAGACCATTTAAATTTCTAAGGTGGGCTGCTTGAAAACTATTATCTTATTATGATTTGTGGTATAAAAAAGGACACTATGCCATTCTTTGCTTTACTCGAAACAATCTTATCTTGTGATGAATGAAACAATAATACTACATTCGAATATAATAATTTAGCCCAATAAAATGAAATGGCCAGTCCCTTACAGTACATGTGCATTCGAGAATTTAACTAGTGGATGGTTGTGTATGCATATTCAGTCTCATAACTGGGTCAGTACGGTTTAAGGATTAAACGCATGGCTTGCATTTAATGGTAATTCAGTGTTTCATTTTTGGTTGTTTGCATTTTTAAACAAGTTGATGCTATCAGGAATTTAATTTCCCATACTTCACTGGATTAATTTTCATGTTTAAGCTGTAAGATAAATGTACACTGTTAAAGATGAGCTAACTATGTGGGCCTCTTGTCAAGTCAGCGTATGTGTTATGTATGATCACTGATTGCTGACATGGTATTTTATTGTCAATCATTCATGCAATATCAGGCTTTCAGCCACTCCACAGTGTAGATGCCATCAGCACACCAGGCAAGGCACAGTGGCGATTTGTAAATAGTTGATTGCTTTGTCTCAAATTGTTATCGTGGAGGGATTAAGTTCCACACCACAATGTGTGGTGTTCCAAAAATACATGTGAGCTGTACTAGAGCTGTCTCTATGACTCAACATACATGTTCGACCATCCACCCAGCCCTCTAGGACTGCAGATAAGTATGTTGGCTTCTAAATTGCAGGAAATATACATACAGTGTGTCTGTTGTTGAGGTCATGGCTACATGAATTAAGGAACTGCTACCCACGCCAAGTTTAGATCTTAATACATGTAGGCAATTCATGGCTAATTATAAATTGAGATATTAGCAATGAAAGCAAGTTGACATAAGCTATCATTAATGAATAGATTATGCATGATGAATTAATACATATTACATGATGAATGACACAAATTACACCACTGCTTACCACAATTTGGATTTTCAAACAACTGCATTGCCTGATATATATTTCTACGTACCCCTAGTTTGATCTTTAGTTCATTTCAATAATAATTTGTAACGAAACTTGTCCATCAGCTGTTTCATATTCTGATCTACTGTTGGCTACAGGGTTGTATTAAGGCAATGTATTCATAATGTATGATCTTTTTTTGACAAGATTTTATACTTGTGAAAAAATGAGAAACTTAAAATATAAAATCTTTTCAGATTTTATACTTGTGAAAATATGAGAAACTTAAAATATAAAATCTTTTCAGAGTCCCTATGGTGATGCCGTGGAACCAGAGAAAGCTCCTGAAGCAATCTCAAAGGCTGTTGCTAGTTTGCCACCCGAGCAAATGTTTGAACTGATGAAACAGATGAAGGTAATAAGATTATAAGTAATATTATAATTTAAAAAGAGAAGCCAAGGAGGCTTTGTTGTTATGGTGTCAGGCTTGAAATGGGATTATGCAGCTTAATTTCCATCATCAGATTAACTTAGGTACAACATGATATACACTGTTAGGCCCAGTGATATAATTTTTAAAGTTTTGATAGAAGTAGATATACACTGTTAGGTCCAGTACCTTTGCGTCATTTGTTATTTTGCTTGAGATGACACAGTTAAAATATACATAACTAAGACTATAATCATTTTACTCTGGCGATAAAATAAAAGTCATATTTTTGTGAATTTCCATTACCTGAACTACCTATGCACATTTGTGTGAAAATCAGGTTTCTGGCAAGATCAGTTTTTTCTAGATTGTTCATTTTGCTTCGCATTGTACTAGTTCAAGTTTCATGACTTTACCACTTGGTTGGGTATATGTATAGTGGCATATTTGATTGGTTGTTTTGTGTAAATACCAATCACAGCACTTCTTTACTAGAACTAATGAGAATGGCCATTTAGCAGTTGTTTGCAAGAAAACAGACTGTCAGAATACCCTTGGTGTGTGTGTGTGTGTATATATATACATACATACACACACACACACACACACACACACACACATACATTCATACATATGTGTGTGTCTTGACTGCATTCCATATTTACTGCATATCTTTATTTTTTAAGTTCCCATGCTTCACATATAAGAAAATGACTGTTGCTTTATACTCCAGACATCTGGACCCCTGTAAATGAAATCTTGGTTGTAACATTGCATATATTACATTGATTTGTTCCTAGCATGCTTTCATGTGACTCATATTTTGTCTAATTTTTGCCATTTAATTATAAATCTTGTTTCAGTTTTTGTATGCACAGTTCAGTTAATCTTTTGAAATATTTGAGAATAAAAGATGTGTAGGAATACCTGAACTGTGTATCAAGTTCATTGATTCCTTGACTTTAGTTTGAGACAGAAAAAAATTTCCTTTCTTTTCAGCTGTGTATTCAGAACAATCCAACAGAGGCACGCAACATGCTGCTACAGAATCCACAACTTGCCTATGCTCTCTTACAAGCACAGATTGTCATGAAAATTGTTGATCCTCAAGTTGCCATGGTAAGTATACCTAAGATTATGAAAATGCTAAAACATTACATATAATATGTCACAAATAATTTAAATTTCCAGAGATAAATATTTTATTTAGTGCCATATGGTGTGTCACCTGCATGGGCAGATAGGAGTACATTTGTTTTCTCTTCTGTGTTGTCTGCTTTACAATGCACCTTGCCATTCATAAGTGATAACTTGTATAGAATTACTGTAGGTTTTACATGATTTATGGTAGCATGTGCATTTTGAACATTTGCTTGTCCTCTACATTTTTTACTTCCAGTACAAATCTTTTAAATATGCAACTGAAGTGCACATAAATGCATTCTCTCATAGAGAGGTTGTCAGCAGAAAAAACTATCATAGCTAAAATGCCCTAAAAGGCAACCAGTATCCAACACTGACTGTTTGGCATGGGGCAACACTGACTGGTTGGCATGGGGCAACACAATCTTATCATAACCTGGTATTATTGTTAATAATGTCAAAATTGTGTTAAATTGGTTTGTTCGCTTGGACTTCCACCATATCCTCAGGAAATTTTCTTGTTCAGCTAGACTTTTGCATTGCTCCATCGGATCTCCACCATTCGAGGGTTTGCTAAAATGCTTCATCGATTTCTGATATGAATAGAATGCACTTTTAATCAAACTTTTTGCAAGCAAGACTTGAAAGACATTTCTTGCTATTTCATACCTTATCTAATTTCACAAAAAAAGTCTTGTAAATTTGACACTTGTCATCAGGTTTTATGTGTATTAATTACAAAATTGAATTGTTTGCTTGAAAATGGTTAGAGATGAGACACATGTTTAACTTATTCTCTCTTACAAGTTAGATACAACTACAAGAAACACCGACCATGATATGCCATCACATAATGCATAATCAGGGTTGTTGTTTTGTTTTAATGATGACTCATAATAAACTGTATTGACCCAGATCTGTATGTACATTTGTGATGACAGATCCTTCCAATTTGCAGTTTGATCATGACTTGTACATAAATATGTACAGTAATTTATTACTCTAATTAAATATGTTAGCATGATTTACTTATATGCAGTTATGAAAATACCCGTTTAAATAATATAATCCACCTTAATTCAATGAGTGTAATGTAATGATGTAATGACAGTTTTGTAGCTCTAGGAGATGGTCCTCCTCCTTTGTTTATTTTCATAAATACAGTCGACTTCACTTATCTGCACATCACTTAACTGCACACACCGGATAACTGCACGTAGTCATGCTGGTCCCGTTTTTTCCCAATGCTTTTCAATGGGAACAAACTTTCGATAACTGCACTTTGCTTAAATGCACACTCCGGATAATAGCACGATAAATTTTCTGCCAGTGGCGCATTATTCAATACAATTTTACTCCGGTTAACTGCACAATGTATAGTGATGATCAGTTATTGCCAGTCCACTGCTGTAGCGCTTCAAATAAGCCGACAATTAAGCCGGTAAATACGACTTTGTAAATGATTGACATGTAAAGGACGCCATAGGTGGTATATACATGTATATCCGGACCCACTAGGGAGATATAGCGTGAGAAAAATCATAGTACATGTACAGCATGGGAAACATTGTTCTAAACCGTTCGGGTTTGCATGATTTAAAACCAACAAATGGATGGTTGGAAAGATGGAAAATGCGCAATAGAATTCAATTTAAATGACAACATGGCGAAAAACAGGATGCAGACGACTTTGGAGCTGAACGCTTTTTCTTCGGGAAATGACCCATCAATGTCTGGCAGCAGTTTTCGAATAACAAGCGATCTATAGAATTTCTTGAAATTCGCTATAATTCCTTGATCCATTGGTTGAATCAGTGAAATTGTGTTCGGAGGAAGGAAAACAAGCTTAACATTTAAGTAAAAGTTGAAAGAGTGGATTCTAATCATTGTTTAAATTTATTCTTCACATATATTTGTGCTGTGCTGATTTAAAGCTGTACTGTACCGTACTTCAGTTAACTGCACAGTCTCGTGATGAGCCCGAGGCTGTGCAGTTAACCGGAGTCGACTGTATATGTGTCCCATTTCAGTGACATTAAATGTAAAGGGAATCTGATTTGAACAGTTTTATAAGACTGAGGCCATGAATGTTTTTGCTACAAATATACTGAAATTGACCACTTTAGAATTATCCAAGTTTTCTTTCAGGCCATGCTTCACAGAGACACCCATCAGATTCCACCATCTAGTGGCCCAGCTTCAGGTGTACCCTCTTCTCAGCCAAATGCATTACAGGTATGGTATTCCTTCCTCCTCCCTTTGTTCTCTCTCTCTCTCTCTCTCTCTCTCTCTCTCTCTCTCTCTCATGTGTGTGTGTGTGTATATATATATATATATATATATATATATATATATATATTCTTGCAGTTAACCCCTCTGTTTGTGCAATATTATACAAGTACAGCACAGTCATTGACAAACAGATTAAAATAAGTAAATTAAGTCAGTAAGAAAAGAAGTTTGTCAATAAAGGTGATACAAATATGTAATTGTATTTATTGTTTGGAATTAAATGTATATCAGTACTTTCGTAAATATGGACAAAAATTTATCTGAGGACATCTGATTCTTCCCAATTTATCAGTGTATCTATTTATTGATCCTGTGTTGGCTGCACATAAGACCATTTCAAATGACCTTGTTGTGCCAGTGGCAACTAAATGTTTGCAGACTGGAACAGGCATTCATAACCCCCAATTAAGTAAGGACACGTCTTAGCAAATAAGGTAAAGCCTATGAGAATCATGATTTGCACAGCACATAAGGCTGAGGTGCCTACCTCCTGTCTTTATTTCAAGAAACCAGCAGGTTGTGGCCTCCTCAGGACCAACTTTTTCATAAAGGCCATAGTAACTGCATTTCAATGATTTCAGAACCATCTTTCTTGCTAAGGACTTCTAATATTTTGAAACATTATACAAGTATAGCACAGCCAAAAACAAACACTTATTAATGCAAGTAAAATTTGTTTAATCAGAGGGTGTTACAGAATTATCCACTTTAGCATTTGTGCTTTATCCTAAGCATCCACTTTTTATTTTAAAAATGATGTAATTTCTGTAACTGTAAACTTTTTTAGTATTGTCAGAGTATAATCTGACTTTTAAGGCCCCATTTCAAGGTTTACTCTCCTACGTATTGATCTACACTCGATATAAACTCTTCTGAGAGATAGATCCATTTTTCAGACTTTAGTTATTTCTTTTTCCCAACCAATTAACCAGCAAATTATAGCTTTTATACTGATTTGCAATTAATGTATACAAACCTTTGCAAAAACATGCCATGAAAAGGAATATTCTGTATAAAAAATAAATCAGTTGAGTGATGTTATATACATAAGCAAATAAGCAAAACAACAAATATGGACGTACTTAGCATCCATACTCTAAATAAAATGGAAGGAATTACCTGTCTATTTATATAACAATAAATAGCTACATCAGTATTAGCCAATAAACATTTTTTTTAATTGATGATTTGTACACTCTTGCTATCTTACTTGGTTATAGTGTAGTCATGCATGCAGAGTTCAACATCCAGAGTCTTAAATATCAGTGGCACAGGCACACATGTTACAAGTTTATCAGAAGTTGTAATTTTGCAATTAAATGCCAAATTTGTTGTATATTTTGTATTTTGAAATAAATACAATTTCACCAAAAATGACACCAAAGCAGTACATTTTCAGTCTGTATTGGTCACCTTTCAAAAGCAAAAGCAGATAGATCTTTCCAATTAGAGAGCATGTTTTGAATTGATAATATTATATGATATTGTTGTATTTTGAAAAATGAGATCTAATCAGTATTCTCTTTACATTTTATACAATGGCCCTTCACACAAAAGAACTCAATATTCATGTACCTCTGTTCCTTATGTAACACAAAGTAACTGGGATTTGCTTAATTTAATGTTACTGAATTCGTTTAATCCAAAGTTTTATTTTTGCATGATGAAAATCAATAATTTGTTTGTTTCACTTCATGAATTATCCGTTATTTATGCTTGTATTCACAAATGCACCATGATTACATAGCTATGATTGGAATATATACTTCAGTATAAGGTGACTTTAACAAGTGCACAACATTCCCATTCCCTGCTGCCTAGGAAATGTGAATTTCTCATACAGGCAAGCAAATATTCAGTAACTTCCCAGATTTTGGCTTTGCACAAGGTCTTGCATGAAACATTGAGTGGTTTTATGTAACATGCTATTTGAGATGAAATGAAGATTATAACCTTGTAATCTTGTAAGCATATACTCCCCATTTTCTTATGATGCTTATGCCAAAAAAACTATTGAAAAGTGGAGTACCATATATTGCTTATAAAGCGAGTCCAACTTCAATCTGCACAGACTCAGATTTGCCATCACATAATGCACTGGCAAATCTGGGTCTGTGCAGTTTGTTAGGAGTAATCAGGAGAACAAAACAACAAAGACCCTGATCTGCAGGTGCATTATGTTACATCAGATAAAGATCTTTGTTGCTTGCAGTTTGACTAGACTTGTAAGCATATACAGTAAAAATTAAAAAATGTGTGCACATATGCAAGTTAACTTGGAAAGAAATTTCAAAATGCTTGATTTTTTTAAAATGACTAATGTGAGCCACTATACTATTAGTGACAGAGTGTTACTCATGTGTACGAGTATCAATGTCATGTTTACCTTGTTTCTGCTCAATAACTGCAGAAGGACATCATGGATTTAAGTAAAATTTACTATGAAGTTTTTACCTTAAGAAAACTAGTCAGTTTTGATTTATTCTGTTTTCTGGAGGAAAGTTTTTGTTGTTGAAATTTGAACTTTACCTGCTAATTATATCATATCTGTGTCATACAGACATATTTCTGTTCTCAAGTTTAAGAACTAAGCCTTGAAGGATAGTGACCAAAATGGTATTTGTTTAACTTTATTACATGGCAACCAATTAGTTTGTGAAAGTAATTGTTTTTTGTAGAGTTATGACAGACAGCAGACTTTTCAAATTTAGTAGTATAGCTGAATGTTCTTATATTTGTCTATTTCAGAATCAACCTATTATGCCACCAAGTCAAATGGGACCAGGTAAGTATACTGATAATTAGGGACTTTGATTTTCAGTGGCACTTGCAAGCTCTTTATTTGGCCATGTCATATGAAGGAAAGATGGATGATGATGAATATCATGAAACACTTTTTAATATTCATCATAATTTAGGTAGAATGACTGATGATCATGTAAAGGAATTTAATGACTTTTCTGCAAAGGTAAAATGAGAACAAGAACTGAAAGGAAAACACCCATCTACTAAACCAGCATCTACTGAATTCTCAAGACCTTTCACTTCCTCTGCCTCTTAAACAAACTGAAACCCAGCAAAAAATACAACTTGATGAGATTAAAAATAAATTTAAGCCTAATATTGATATGGATGCACCAGTACACAAGGATGAACCAGTACGCATTTATCAGTACTATTCTTACGATGCACGACAACCAAATCTTAATGGAAGAATTGAACTACAAGTTCAGGATAGACATTTCTTACCCACTGAAGCATTTATTGAAGTAGAAGGTGAAATTATAAAAACAGATGATACAGCATATACTGCTGGTATGGGTTTTGTTAATAATGTATATATGTGTGTGTGTGTGTGTGTGTGTGTGTGTGTGTGTGTGAAATATAAATATATATATAATTATATATAATTTCACATATATATATATATGATGGAAGAAATATTGAAACAATTCAAAAAGACTATGTTTCTACAATGATAATTGGCCTAGTAATATATTCTGACATTTATTCAAGAACAGCAGGTCTGTCAATGATTGTTGCTAAAAGATGCTTCCAACAAACCTCATAAAGATCAAATATTAAAAGACGACCACTAAACAATTCTGGTGCTGCTGATGAAAAAAACATGATTCTTAATGTTAATCCAGATTTCAACTGAGGATTTTCAACATGTAGATCAATGTTACTAGGTGATAATGCGCAATTCCAGTCACACATCTTCAGATTTTGTAGAAAGAAAAAAACTACTGGCGATGATGCAAACTGGCAACCTGCAGGTGATGCTGGTAAAATAGCATTAACAAAACTTTCACTGTGGATGCCAGTAATGACTCCAATGATTGCTGAAGAAAAAAATTATTCAGCTTTTATGGATCAAGGCAGTAAATCAGTGTTAACATAGTTGACGATAACTGCATATAGTGGTCAATGTAATGTTGGGGGTTTATTTATTTTGCATATAGCATCACAACAAGGCATTTCTGCACCATGGCATAATTTCATTTCAAAATATTGATTGACTAAATAGTCAAGTAAGTAGTCATATGACATTTGACAATCTAGGTGTGTCTGAAGTTTCTTTAAGGATAAATGGTCAACAAGAGCCATCTGATGATATTTTAGTTAGTTTTAATCCAAATCTTGTAGCATATGCATATCATTTGATAACTTTTATAGACACTTGTTTACAAATATCACAGATTTTACAAATCTGTATCCAATTTATTATTTTTCATTCGAACTTCCGAATTTAGTTAAATAATCTATCGCTGATATACACTTTCAAGCTCACCTAACACAACCACCTGTTGCCATGGTTGATTCGCCATTAGTATGTGGCCCATACAGAGCAATCGCTATTATACTCAGTGATAAAGTTATGATACTTGAAGGGGTTGGTGAATGAGAGTCATTGATGCTTCAGCAGAAAACAATTAATTAAATTGCTCATGATATTATAATGTCATATAGACACATTAATGTCGCTCTGACCTCTGGTCAGGTAAAAGAAATTACAATCAAACCTTGCAAGTAAATGTGAAACAAATATAACATTGAAAAAAGATCAAATTTTGCGGTGGTCCAAATAAATTATCATTAACCAAATCTCTGCTCAAACATTTTAACAAAGCCTTAGAAACAAAAACAGGAGTTCAATTCCATTTTTCTCAGAGTTTTGTTCAAGATATGACAAAAACTGTTAGAATATTCTTGCAGCTCTACCTGCATTAATAGCTGCTGCTGCACCAGCTGTTGCAAAAGCAGCTGCACTTAGTACTATCAGAACTGAAATCGAGGATATTTATTACAAAGATAATCAATCAAATATCAAAACTATCATCAGCTTCATCTTTGTATGATCATGTGACTAGAGATACGATGGTTTATTTTAATGGGCCTGTAGGTTCTGGTAAAACAACTTGTCTGATCGAATTATTTCAAAATTTTTATATAATCATTTTAACCCTTTTTTACAGACTTGCCAGAAAGATGAAGGAAAGAAATGCTAAATCATGCACTTATCATTAATTTTTTCAATGGAAATTGGATACATGGATTACTGAATGAATGATTTAAAATTACATTCCATCATTTGGAATGAAATATGCACGGTATCTAAAGATATATAAAAAATATTTCTTGATTGGTTATTGAAAAAAATTACTGCTGTGATAATGTGTGGCGATCATGGTCAACCACCACCCTTTGTTGGATTGTCTCCACACAAATGGCTGAAAGGTTTTATAGATTATTATAAAGAAATCACTGATGATCATAGAGCACTTGATCCAGAACTAATAGAGCTTTTAAAAATAAACCAGACTACAACTAAATAATATTCAGTGTGAAATAATGCATGATATCATTTCAGTAACCAATATAAACGATTTTTGGAATTAATGAAAACCAGATGATTTGGTAGTTGCAAGGAGAAAAATAGTTTGATACACTTCAACAGCAATTATTTTTTTTTACATAAAGAAAAAGTTTCAAATATACCATATCATTGTGTTATTGCCCAGAAGATACACACACAAAATATTGAAGTTGATAAACCAGGATCATCAGAGAAGCAAAATATTGTGTTAAATTTTTTTACTATTTTAGTTCCTGTCATTGTTGTTGAGAGTGCATTAGCTATGGAAAAACTCCATGGACACTAGGATATGCGATGACAATCCATTCATCTGAAGAATTAACCATCTCTGATAAAATTGTTTGGATTGTTGATGATAGAATTGAGTGGTCATATTTAGTTTATTTCACAGTCTCTCAAGTCAGAAGAATATCTCAGTTGCAGAGGGTTATCTTAGATTTTACAGAAACTGCAGGCACCAATAACGAAGTTGTTAGTGATGAAATATTAAGAAACAAATGTCCTGTTATAAACAATGTGGGGAAAAAATAAACGAGACTTTGATCTTGACACTGAATTTATCATGGCATTAAAACAATAATCATTGTGCAAGCTGTAACACAGTAATGTTGTGGAAATATTCCAAAAATGAGCCAAGACAATTTACCTTAGATAGAATTGATAGTCTTGGTCACATACACAAAAATGAATTGCTGACCTGTCTTGAGTGTAATCGACATTGAAATGCTAGTTAAGTGAAGATGGTGGTAATTGTGTATTACATGTACTTGTAATTTTTCGTGTACAAATCCATGTTGAGGAGCAGTTGAATCTAATCTGTAGATTGCAGGTCCACCTGTGGATCTTACCACGCTGGAAATTTTATGTGTATTTACACTCCCAAACAGGATCAGTCACTATTTTTTTTACTGCCTTCAAGTTCATATATATATCTAGAGGTAATATTGCCTAGTACTGGTTGATTTTAAAAATCATTGGTATATGTTTTTTGTGATTGCATTGGTAGGTTTCATAAAAATTGCACGACTAATCTCATTATTTAATGCAGACATCACACTATCTCATATCTTTTTAAAATTTGTTCAAGGATATTTCCTTGGCATATTGATATCCAAATAACCACTCAGCAAGTATTCAGTTAAATCATGCAACGATTGCCTGATCACGATGAATTGTGGTATGTCCTCGTCTAATTTTGACGCTATGATATATCATCCAGAAAGTTCTTTGCCAAGATCAACCTGTAGTAGTTGTGGCCATTGCAAGGGTCCTCGTTGATAAATTTGTTCAAAAGCAGATAAAACTTCAATAGCTGTTTTAATTGATAATGGCTCTGTTTCTTCATATCTACTTGCAACGTCAACAACAGTCAGCGCATATTTGTATGTGTATTGAGGTCTACCAATTTTAATAGTAAAATGAGGAAAAAAAACAAAATATACATCTGATAAAACTTCATTAGGAACACACTGATATCAAAATGTGTGTACTGAATTTGTTTAGGTGGTGGTAGATAAATTGGCCATATTGCATGTTGTGCTAACCAATTTGCAGCAACAGAATGTGTAACTTTTGCTGCATCAACAAATTTAATACTCACTGCTCTACCGTTCCAAAAGGTGGCCCCAAATGGCTGAGTAGTCTAAAGCACTCTCCATTACGGATCACTGCCATCTCGCCTCTGTCTGTGTGGGTTCGAGTTTAAGATTCGCCTAATGTAGTTATGTGAGAAGCTTGCCAAGTAGCTGTCTGTTTGTCATGTATGCTGCTGATTATGAGGTGCAATAAGAAAATTTTAAAATCTGTCTTTTGTCGTGGTTATTCATCTTCTATCTTATCAGTTCTAATGCACATGAATTCAATTTAAACAACGTATCTTACAAACAACATATGTTACTAATGCATCTGATGTACATGCATTTTTAATTCTGACCATCATGCAATTGTTTAAAATCCTTGTTTTTTAATACATGATTTCTTATATTATCTTACACATTTTTTTGTACTTTTGTAGAATTTTTTCCATATGAAAAATTATATAAAATATGATACAGCGATTTGGATGACAGAATCCATATATACGTTGATTTGGAGTATAAGACAAAACTAAGATTTTCTTGTCAAAAAGTATCATCTTATAGGCCAGTAAATATGGTAGTGTAGGTGAAACAACGTCTTTTGGTTCTACTTTTAATAACAGTATTTGTGAAGAAGCAATTTGTTGAATAATGGCATTAGATAAAAACAGGAACTATGTGTAATATATAATTGTCTTTTTTTTTTTTGCAACAGGAGGTCCAGGTCCAATGTCAATGCCTAATGTAGTCCAGCCCCCACAGCAGATGGGTCCAGGGCCTGGCATGGGGCCACCTATGATGGGAGGCCCTCAGAGGGGATCTCTACTGGGTGAGATACCCTCTTTTGTAATCCATCCATTTAGTTCCGTTGATTATCAAAAGCACATAACATTAATGCATGGTAACAGACATGGGTGACATAGACATTAAACTTTGACACAAAATCACACTGTAAATTTATTGGTTTTATGTATTTCTGCAACACATTCACTCTGCTGATTGCACATTTTGTATGAAAAAGGTCTACTTTAAATTTAATTTTGAATTAAGCTGTAGTGTATTGCTATTGCATATGCATTAAAAGTATTTTATTAAGTTGAGTGTTTGTGGACAAGTGTCTGTCTTCACAATGAATCTTTTGTGGTCTTTAATTTTGGAGAACCAAGCCTTTCATGTACCTTCATCAGCCCAGGCCAGACCTTCATGATTCCACATTTATTTTAGTCAAGGAACTAAATATTTAATTAACCTGAGGCAAGGAAAACCTTTCCATAGCGGTGTCTAAAGGTCAGTGGTCAAGGTCACTGACTAAAATGAAAAATGGGTATTGCACATAAAAATTATTTTTACATCATATACCTGGACTTAACTTTGGATGGCTGATACTCAGGATAAGAAAGAAGCCTAATTATTTTGCGTTACAAGGGTTGAAGGTCAGTCTCACTAACTTAAAAAGAAAAATGGTTTCTTCACAATAATTTAATTCTATGTCACAGGTATGGACAAAATGTTGTGGATGGCTTACACTTGTGGTAAGGAAGAAACCTGTTGACTTTTGTGTCAAATGGTCACAGTGAATAAAAGAAGAAAATGGTTTCTGTACACAAATTTAAGTTATCCACATAGAGGACTCATAACATGATGCGGTCATGTGTACCATTTATGGTACTCTTGTGTTTAAAATAAAATAGCTGTACCTTGCATACATGACAATCATTACGCTTTTAGCGTAAAAATTATGCTTTTTTTCACTAAATTATGCGTTACATGTATACATATATGGATTACGCTGGTTTGATATATCCACCTTCCAAAAAATATCAATTATTTGTTTTCACGTTTTTATTTACATTCCATTAATCCCACAGACCATATATTAGAAATGACATAACTTCAATTTGAGTATGCTTGTCTGTGGACATGCATGCACTTTCCTAACATTATTATGTTCTATTTATAGCAAACCTTGTTGTACTTTCAGACTTGCAACCTTGAATTCTATTTATAGCATCTGCATGGCTTAGTAAGGAGAGGACAGACTGGTTTTCTCAATATATATATATAAAACAATTCTCTAAATTAGACAACACGATTGCAGCATCATGTGACATCTATTTCAGGCTGTGTGTAAAGAACTTTAATATTTGGCACTAAAAATCTTATGATGGATTCTAGTCGATGTGTGTGTAAAGCTAAAAGTGCTACATATGAAAACTTGAAACAGTAAAGGATGAGAGGGGCAAATAAATAATTGTTTATTGAAATTTTAGCATGTTATGTGGATTACGCTTTTTCTGCCTGGATTCCACTTTTTGACCACTTGGATTACGCCTTTTCCTCGTCAAGTGTTGACATGTATGACATTGTCCCTTCAGTATACTTGAAGGCCTGAACATAATATGTTTACTATTCACTCAATTCAGGTCCAGGTCAGATGCTCATGGGTGGCCCAGGTCCAAGGCCTGATATGGGAGGCCCAGGCCCAAGGCCATACATGGGCCCAGTGCCTAATCAGCCAAGACCAGATCTTCAGGATCCAAGATTGATGCAGGACCCACGTGGACCCCCAATTTTGGGACCTCCAGCAAGTTTGGGTCCTCCTACTGGTATGGGCCAAGGCCCTCAGGTTATGCAGAGGCCATCGATGGTGGTAAGTTTGATTATCATTATTTTCAGCTGATTTAGCCATAAGGAATAAATCCACCAAACTGAACTAAATATGAAATTCTTTTTGAATAACTTGTTTTAAAATCTCTTTCAAACCATTGAACTTTGCCAATATTTTGAACATATCTTTATCTTGAAAATGTGGGTCTTCAGAACTTTAAAATTTGTTTATAAAAAAAGTTACAAGTGAAAGTTTGAGGGGCTTACGGCCATTTTCATTTGCCTTGGAATTTCTCCTTCCTTGACACAGGCATTTTTAAAAATAAACTTTGGATTTGTATGCAAAGCTGAATCAATAACTGCAGGAATTTGAGTTAGCCAAACACAGCTGATGCTTATTGACACATCACAGACCTTATTTTTAGGTTTACACTTCTGTACGTTTATGGCAACACTTAGTCAAAATGTGCTGCTGTTTAATTCAAGGAGAGAGTCTTCATGAGCTTCTGTCATTAATTACCTCATATTGTTTCTTAAGTTTTGAGTTTCAAAACAAAGGTCAGGATGACTGTGACTGAATTTTAAGTTCTTGACCATGTACATTCAATATAGTTCTGGATGCCTTGCAGTTTAGGTATGGAAGAGGTCTGTTGTACAGTTAATAATGGTCATAGGTTAGAGTCATTGTAGCAGAAAAGGAACGTGTTTTGTCAGCTAACTGTTTTATTCTAGAGTTAGTTCTTTGACAGAATTTTGTGTATGGCTTGCACTTTAATAAATGTACATGTTAGAAACATACAGCTTAACAGGATCCATTACAAAATGTCACCCCACTGCCTGTCATTTCGCCTCTACATACAGAGAATGCAGAGTTTTCAGCCTACTGAATTGACAGCTTCAAAACTTATTTTTTGCCATAAAATTATTTTAATTTCAATAACAGCTATTACATTTTAATTCTGTTCAGAACATGTTATTTTGATACTGTTGATTAACGTATGTAGTTTATGGGTAGGGATGTACAGCAATCTTTATCCATCCACCTATCCTTCCATCCAGCATTCATTAACATAACTAGTCATAGTTTGGGATGGATTGCCTTAAAACTTGGTCACTGTAATGGTCATCATCAGAAAATGTGCTTATCAACTTTGCTCCTACAACTTTTATTGAGCTTATCCCCTTTTTTTTGTGTAGTTGTTGATGATAAAATCTTGTTATCACAACTAGTCTGACGGTTTTTGAATTATTGGATTCTTTACAGTGGGTTAGGTGTTTCCTAAACAAACTTTGGTTTTTCATTTGCCTTAACCAGTTACTAGTGTATAACTACATTGACCATTTAGTCTAATCAAATGTAATTTTTGCTTCATCAGGAAGGCATTGTTTAGATTAAGGAATATCATGTGAATCAATGTGCAGATATTTCTTATTTCACATGTACTTGTAACTCCAGTCACCTTGACAGTTTAACTCAAGGGAGTCAATTGTCAAATTTGAAAGCAAGGTAGTGGTTATTGTTAGGGTTAATTGTTGAAGCAATATCATTTGCTGGATGCTGGGAAAACTAGTTATGTTATTGCAGCAGAAATATAATTCATCTTTTGTGTGATGGGTACAGGTAGGTATTTTCTTCTATTTGCCTGTGAATAAAGCTATCTCTGAAGAAAAAGTTTACCTTGTAAAAAAGATTTGAGTTGCATTCCTTATATTAGGGTCAGGTGTCATTTGATATTTAAAATCTTTCTTTAAAAGTTTCACGTAAGAGTCACAACAGTTAGTTATATGACTTCTTTTGATTTCTTTTTGTCACATAAACTGGCCGTAGTTTGATATTGGTGGGTTGAGCAACTGATTAATGTAGATATTGTTTTTTATACTGTGAACAAAGATTGGTGTATATTTTAAAGTCATTGATAATTTATTTGTAGGATGATTAAAGTGAACAGAATGCAGTAATCTTGTATGATAAATTTGATAACATATACACATATCTGTAATTATGAATTTATTTTACAGTGCACATAAAACAATAATAATAATAATAATAATAATAAGTAAAGTCAATAAATGTGCACATAAACAATCTTAATAATAATAATAATAATAATAATAATAATAATAATAATAATAATCTGTGCATGGTATTTGTTCGAGATCAATTTTAAAAGGTGAACCTCTGTACAATGGTCACCTATAAGCAATGACCTGTTCTTTTTCCTTTTCCATGAGTGCCCATTAATGACAGGTTTGACTGTATCAACAAGTTTTTATTTTGGTTACTTATTTCTTGTATTGGTAAACTCATTAAGCCATGTATTAGCATTCGTATTGAGAAGTAAAAAAAACTGTATCCATGAAAAATGAACAGTGACCTACATCAAACAAACTTAGTTTGTCATCATCATCACTCAGTAATTGAGTGTTAGTGAAAACAAATGCTTTCTTAATAAAATGGTGGTGAGCTTTGTCGTCTCCTGATAGATGAATTTCTTGTGGTATGAAATTTATTTTTAAAATTTTTTAGACAGTTATCCCATGCGTAAATCTTACTACAGAGATTAAATTAAACATGGTTAATTTTGAATTTAGTTTTTAGTGAGAATTTTTGAAGGCTTTTATTTATTTTTTAGGGCCTACCAAACCTAGGCGGTCTGGCAAGTCTGAGCCAACAGTCTCCAGGAATTTCAGCTCAGGACCAGGAAAAGGTTTGTAAATGTTTAATCTTTTGTCACAATATAATCATATGACGTCTTTGTTATTATAATTTTTTTTTACAGTTTTGCATGGTGAGATATAGTAATCACTTTCCAGTCATGTCTTTATTATTATAAAAAAATGTTACAGTTTGGCAGTAAAGTTTATGACAAGCATACCAATGTGGATGAGATACCAGATTCTTCAGAATTTTTTCTTATTAATACGGTTTAGCTTTACTTATCAGCTATATTAGGAAAATTTAATGATATAGCATGTTACAAAAGTAACCACACCAAGGAAATTGAGTGGTCCCAACTTCAGTCATGAACATAAATATTTAAATAACTGTCCATCAAGTTGTATACATGAATACATGAACATTTGTGTATGCAACATTATAACACCCTCTTAGCACCACTCTGGTTTCATGTTAAATACCCATACATGTAATGATAAGTGGCTGCTTCTGCCGTAACAATGTTGGGCTGGAGTTGGTGGGTTATCAATTTCCTTCACCAACAAAACCACATATTCAACATTTTAAGTTGTTGTAACTTTTCTACAATGACATTAGGTTATGTACTTTCAAATCTGAATCATAAACTTGTGTATGAAGTTAGGTTTACATGGCAAATACCTGCCTTAAGGCAGTATCATGTTATGAAATTCCTCAATCCATTACCAATTACCAGCTACTGTACTCCATGATCTTCAGATGCCAGACTTTGTGGATGGCATACATTTAGGGTAAGAAAGAAGTGTATCAGTTTTAGAGTTAAAACGTCAAAGGTAAATGTCATTGTGATTAAATGAAACAAATGGTTTGTAAAACAACAAGTTCTACATCATATAGCTGGATCAAACTTTGTTGCTGGCTTGGACTTGGAGTAAGGAAGAAGGCTAGTGGTTTGGGGGTTCAATAGGTCAAATGTTACAGCAAAAAAAAATAGCTTGCACACTGTAATGTAAGTTTTAGGTCACATACCTTGACTAAATGTTGATGGAGGGCTTTCACTTAATGTAAGTTTTAGGTCACATACCTTGACTACATGTTGATGGAGGGCTTTCACTTAATGTAAGTTTTAGGTCACATACCTTGACTACATGTTGATGGAGGGCTTTCACTTAATGTAAGTTTTAGGTCACATACCTTGACTACATGTTGATGGAGGGCTTTCACTTAATGTAAGTTTTAGGTCACATACCTTGACTACATGTTGATGGAGGGCTTTCACTTAAGATATGGAAGATCCCAGATTGATTGTGGGATCAAGTAGGCAAAGAGAAAGGTCATTGTGGCTCAAAGAAAAATGGGTTCTTAGGGTTCAGTGACAGATTAAAAGATACAAGATAAATTGTCCCCTCTATGTTTTTTTAAAGGGGCCAAATTTGTATTAATGTTTTTTTAAATTTGTTTTATTGGATAAAAAATAATTGTAATTCACACTTACAATAGAGATAGACCTATTGCACAATAATAAGATGTTTACATATTTTGACTTATCCTATCTTATCATGATCATAGCAATGTGTGGTCTGTAAACTTGATTACACCTCAGATTTCATTTCAACAGTGAATCTGAATCATTTCTAGTGGTGGGCTGGCTGAAAAGATGAAATCCTCTTAAGACATTTCAGTTTGATAATACCTTTTTGATCCATTGTCCATTAAGTCATCAACAGACTCGTGAATCACCTCATAATGCTGTCTGTTTTCATGTGCTGTGTTTTGTAAGGTTGCCATATATTGATAAATTCCAAAGTCATTGATACCTGTTAGTTGTTTATCTCAACTATGCCCTATTAGTAACATGGGGTTGGTGTATGTTTAAAGAAATGAACATATTTATTATCCATATTGTACAGTACATTACTTTAATCAATATTATCTATTTCAGGCTGCGCTGATTATGCAAGTGTTACAGCTAACAGACCAGCAGATAGCCATGTTGCCACCAGAACAGAGACAGAGTATTCTCATCTTGAAAGAGCAGATCTCAAAAAGTCAATAATTGGCATTGCATATTATCATCATTACATGTACATTGTGTAATTTGCCATTAATATGTTTGTGGAGTCCAGCTGACAGTGCTGATTGAAAGAGCATACTGCCTGATCGAGTGTTTCATTACTACATCTCTGTTCAGATAGATAGTTTTTATTTTTTTTAAACGAGTTTGTATCTTTCAACTATCTTCTGGTTTAGTCTAATTGTACTATTTTAAAAGAATCATGAGCCTATTCAATCCCAAAGGTACTTATAAAACATGACCCATCCCTCTCTCAGGTACTGTCTTATAACATGATATAAATTTGTTGTACCAATTATTCCTTGAATATTGAAAACAGATTTTTTTGTTAGCAAAAAAGTAACCCTGTCATTATTTAACATGAATCTCTAATCAGGTGCATAATATAACTAGCTACAATATGGTCTTTTCATCACAAATTGCATAAATTTCATGTTAATTTTATTTCCATCATAGAAATGGTGTAAACTTGGGGTTATTCCCAGTTATTGGTTTGCCCAACATTTTTGTTAATTTTCTGTCTCATTAAAAATCCTGATCAGATGCATTACTTATAATATTTTATCATATTCTCATGACATCACTTGCACTAGAATCTTAAAGATGAGTTTTGTATGTATTAAATCCTGAGTTCAGTACCTCGTTTGGCTTTTAAAAAATAGTTTAAATTTTATGTTAATACTAAACTTCTATTTTTTCAGAAGAGTTGGTAATACAGTCCTACCCGTTTATATCGACATCGCTTATCTCGACAAGCCGCCTATGTCGACAAAAAAGCAAAGTCCCGGTCCCATGGTCTACTATTACTATCAAATTGTCATGCTTATATCGACGTCGAGATAAAAGAAAAACGTATATGTCGACAGAAGCCCTTGGTCCCAGCTTGAACAAATCCTTTGTTTTCAAAACGTTTATGTCGACAAGCTGCCAATTAAGACCAATACTTTGTTCAACAATTAGTTGATCTTGCCGCCAGGCTTTAATGTCGCGGTCGGATGAAAAAAACAAACAAACCCATAGCAGCACGTTTTCTCACCACTCTCCAGCTAGTTAAGTCTTTGATCTTGCCGCCTAGCTTGTGAATCATGTTATTCAAATGTACTCTTACAATGACAGCATGTACATCTGTGGGTCTTTCAACCACAGAATTTTCTGATTGTAAATATATCAGAACAGCGAAAAGGATCAATTGATGAACACAATTTCCCAATCAACAGGTGGTCGAAGCAGGACTAGCAAGCCCTTAAATTTGCCGTCCAGGAATTGATGCGTACAGAGGACTCCTGTATACGTGATTTTCTGAATCCCATATATAAAAATTGCGGGAAAATACGGATTACACGTTTCCGAGACCTTTGAAAGTGATCGGTGATTTTCGCTGTGAAAGTTTCGTTTTTAATTTTATTTACATTTACGATGGCTACCGACAGAAGGGTAAAACGCAAATTAAATTTACAGTCTTTGGAAACTAAACATCTGGCTGTTAATGAAGTTAAGGGATGAACATCTCGCAAAGAGGTCTGTGAAATTTTTTCATTTAAAATTAACACGTCCAGGAAGGATGAAAGCTGCAGAGTCTATAAAGAAAGACTAAGTTGAAGGTAACTGCGCTCCCCTAAGGAAGAAGCAAGACTGGTACATTTGAAGACGTGGAGGAAGCATCTAAACGGTTCACGGTTCAATTAAGCATTATCGAAAAATCTTAGTGTGAAGAACTTTGCTGCAACAAGTGGTTGGTGCAGTCGCTTTAATGTTCGTCACAACATCGGATACAAAAGTATTTGTGGAGAATACATGTACTGTTGACAGTTTTTCATTTCGCTGCGATATCCCCTTGGGACCCTCAATAACGTGGGAACAGACTGACCGATATCTAGGCTGATTTAAGTACATGTACTTGAAGTATGCAACTAACAACATTACAAACACGTGCTAATGCTGACATTGAATCTCTCATGTTTTTCATATCAGGATTTGACCAATGCAATATTTTATTGTGGACTTTATTACACAAAGGTAACCAAAATGTTATTTGTCAATATACAAGTGTATTTTACTCTAGTTTTGTCCCCACATACGAAAAATTTACATCGTTTTTTTTCAAAGTGTAAATACTACTCACTGATGACCGTTTACCCCTTACTGAAGAATTTAACTTGCATTTTTTTTTTTGCAGACCCCCCCCCCCCAAACACTTATCTCGACATCCGCTTATCTCGACAATATTTCCTCGGTCCCGAGGATGTCGAGATAAACGGGTAGGACTGTATTGAGACACTGTATATTGCTGTATCAATGAATAGCAGTAATGTTATTGGTAGGAATCCAATAATTTTGTGAAGAGTCCTAAGAACGTGTGAAAATCATCACATTAGTCATTTGATTTTGAACTGTGTTCATTAGAAATCAATCTATGATGTCATATTCATACAAGAGAAAAATAAATCTTACTTTTTAAGTAATCTTGTTCTGATTTTAACTCACCTGGCCACATAGCCATGTGAGCTTATGGTATGGCCCAGCATGCATCCATCAGCAGTTATTTTTTTCAACTTCTCAAAACTCACTACAACAGTTTTAGTCAAACTTGGCAGACAGCATTATGGCCTTTCAGGTTTGTACAAATAATGACAAATCTGCTAGTAAATGTAGCCACTAATACTAAAACTTGAAAGAAACCTTAAATGAATTCTCATCAAAATATTCTCAGCAGAATTGGACCAAATTTGACAGAAAGCATCCTGCCAAAAATGACTGAAATATATACAAATGCTGCCAATCCACTGTCAGATATGGCGACTGTAAAAAAAAAAAAAGTATAAAAACGATTGAAGAATTTTGTTTTGCAAAACTACTTCATGGCCTTTTATAAATTGGACATAAAGCAATTTAGATTTGTACAAATGATTCCTGGTCTGCTGAATATTCCAAACAAAACCCCTGTTACTAAAAATAGAAGAACATTTAAAATTGCTTTTCCAAAACTGCTTAACTGAATTTTGATTAAATTTGACAAAGCATCCTGGCACAACAGCTTTCAAATTCACAAAACATCCTGACACAACAGCTTTCAAATTCACAAAACATCCTGGCACAACAGCTATAAATTTCACAAAACATCCTGGCACAACAGCCTTCAATTTCACAACAGCTTTCAAGTTCACAAAACATCCTGGCACAACAGCTTTCAATTTCACAAAGCATCCTGGCACAACAGCTTTCAATTTCACAAGCATCCTGGCACAACAGCTTTCAATTTCACAAGCATCCTGGCACAACAGCTTTCAATTTCACAAAGCATCCTGGCACAACAGCTTTCAGGTCTGTACAGATTATGCTGATTAAGCATCAAATATCATCATATGATGACTGTTACATGGCGGCCAGTTTTAATGGTGGATGAAGAACTGGAGAAAACCCTGGAAAGAACCACTGACCCACAAGAAGCTACTAGCAAGCTTTCTCTCATACCCACAATGGCCGAATCTGAGACTCGAACCTACGCAGACAGAGGTGAGATGGTAGTGATACGTAATGGAGAGCGTAATAGACCACTCTGGGCCCCTTCCAGCCACTGCTGAACATTCTGAATTAGAATCAGAATAACAATCAGGCACCTCATCCACTGACTTTCATCAATGACAGAAGTAGACCCTGCCTCAAAAGACTATGTTCAGCTGCTCATGAAATTAGATTTTCATAAATTTGAGTTCCAACAGTGGCTTGCTGGAAACAATTTTACCTTCTTCTTAGGTATATCTACATGTGTATTGTGTACACAATTTATGTCTGTGATTGAGTGTTGCAAATGGAGTTTTGATTAATGTATGCTTACTAAAATCAGCGTTCATGGCCTAATTTCTAAAGAAACTTTTTTTTACGATTTTATGAAATTTTACATTAAAAAATGACTTGCATCTTAGTAATTCCTGAATAATCTTTTTTGTCTTAAGTCTTGTGAAATTGGCATGTATAGAGGATTAAAAACAAAATAATTCATTCCTGTATTAAGTTGTCTACTGAATCCATTTCAGTTGTTATCAATTTAATTTTTAAAAAATTATTAAAAATATTCATTGCAATTACAAAGCGCTCATCAAATTTGCAACTAAAACATTAATTCAACAATGATGTGGATTGTATCATTGTGGTACATCAGGGCATTCTAGACTATTGCAATTCATTCAGAATATTCTATTCATGTGGACTTGTGTTAGAACATTTAGGATTATTTGGAATTAGACTCACAATACGGTCTCTCTTAAACTTTCACTTTGTAACTTAGAGAAATACATTATTTTTTTACAAAACATGCAAGTTTCACCTCTTTCTATTATACAGACTTCCAGTCATAACATACTTAAAACATCATCTAGTTTTTTTTCCAACTATTTTATGTATTGTATGTTTGTGATATAATTTATCCAATAAGTACACCCCTCTTTTTCAGGATTATCAAATGAGTAGTGTGCTCTGTATGTTGATACAAATGGATGCTGAGCTGAACAAACTATAACAATATTGTCATGGTCTTAACATGCAGCCCATATTCTAAGGGAATTATTTAACGCAACTATCATTTTTGTTTGACAGTGTCAAATTCCTTCTGAATAATTATTTTTTCCTTGGCTTTTTTTGTGTGTGCCTCGGTTTGCTCCCATGTATCCAAATACCTCAACATGTTGATATTGGAAAGAGGATGTAGTGTCATCAAACTGCATAGATGTAAAAGAGTATCTATGGTTACAAGCATCTAGTGTATGCAGAATAAACAACAACAAAAAATTGTCTTATATAACCCAGATTCATGATGGGTCATACAAAACAATATACAAATTTTTTACTTTCCACTTAGTTCCTAATATTTCTTTGAATAGCATAAAACAATGTAACTTGTAGATTAAATTTACTCAGCATGAAATCCAGCTGGTCAAAAGGACTGGGTACTCATTTTTTGACCCAGTTGGCCATGAAATTCACTAGCATTCATAATTTTGCATGCTGCATCATGTGACACTGCAATGTTTTCTATTATAATTCCCTGGAATTATTGTTCTGTACTTTATTCAACACATGGAAAAAATGAATACAATAAAATCCAGATCATAAATATATATATTAATATGGACAAGTCCGACATAAAGTTTGCTCCTCTGATGATTGTTCTAATTCCAATTCTGTAAAAAGCATGACAATACTTTGTTTCAGTTCTGGAGTTTTTACCCTGCTTGTTATATTGTCAAGCCAACCTAAATGGAGTTTGACAAAGTGATCACTTTGTTATTCTGTTGCGGTTCAGTTAAAAAATCCATCTACACCCAAGACTAACTTCGATGTCAACATTTTAGAACATCCTTAAATGTTAAAATTTATCACCTACCTTTACTATCAATAAAGACTTATCATGAGTACTAATAACCTTTAATATTTTGTAAAATTAAGCATATATATTTATTACCGGACATTTTTACAATACTAGTTTTCTTGTGTTTTTACACTTGATAACCATAATAATTTGTAGATAGAACAGAGCTACTAATCTGACAACATACATCACTTCAACAAATCACTTTGGGGACAAAATGTTTATGCAAACTATCCACATTAGGCGAGCCTATTGGGAAATCATACCATCTCGGTTCAAATACCTCATTTGAATTCTCCCTCTGGGACTGAAATATTTTTTAAGTCAGAAGCATTTTAATCTGATGGTAGCTGATCAGAAACTAAAAATACTTGGAAATTAAGAAAATAAGGTTATAAAATTCTGCACAAAAATAGGTTTTAAAATCTCAAGTTTGTGGGTTTTATTTTGAATCTATGACTTCTACCTGAACAGTACACAAATGGAATACAATGTTTTCTCATGTCATAAAACCAATATATATATATATTAGCTCTCAATTCCTTCTAATAATATATTGCCATGAGTCTGAGATGTACAATGTATTTAAACAACTGATCACTGTGATGTGAGCTTCCTGTATGTTTTGAGGGACTTTCCAACAATGACATGTTTTCCATAGCAACCAAAATGATAAATATTTTCAGTGTCTTATCCATAATAGCTCAAACAATTGTGATAAAACTTGGCCATGCATGTTTCTTAAGACTGGTTCAATCAAAACTGTATCAGGGCTGACTTTACTAGCAATGCCAATTTTGATTAACTTGTTATGAAATATTTGTTTGGATATGTTTTGTAACAAACTTTTTGGGGTTGAGTTGCATACATTAGCAATGGTATTGCTCCTTTGGCAACCAGATGAAAACCCTAATTTGTATACTTCTCTTGAATACAGAAGCAACCAAATGGAAAACCTATTTTCAACTTCTCAATAATAACAGCTGAGCCAGTTTCAGTCATACTTGGTAGGAATGTCTTTAACACATTAATCCCAAGTGCCAAGTTTACGGGGCATGGGATAGTAGCCTACTTCCAAGGTCTGTAGCGTCAACGTCATGCATGATACACTAAAGTGGGTGGTATTATAGAAAGGTAGACAGATATAGCTCTACAAAGATAACAAATAATCTGGATATTTTAGTTGCACTACAAAATATAAAAGGAAAAAACCTAATTGTTTGGACTTGTTTTTTTTCCACCCAAAATTCGCCCTGGTTGGAATCCGATTTTGTGTCCAGATCTTAGACTTTATGGCCTCAGATCCAAGGCAGACCGGTCTGAAGTGCACACAGACAAGTGAACCTGTGCAAAAAGTAGGATACAGTGAACATTTTGAATAAAGAGTCTTCTCCATGCAAAAATTATGGATCCATTAAGCCCAGCAAACTAACCAATGGAAAACACTTTCTTTTAGCACAACTTGGCATAGGACTAATGGAAAATTGCTTGGAAGTCGATGTATTAGGATGCATTAAGAAATAGTCCCCAAAATGTGTTTCCTATTCACACTTCATGCGCAAACAGCAAAAACCTCCTGGGGTTAATGTATTAAGTATATGTTCAAATGTTTCATCCTTATTACCAAGATGGAAACGGCAACTAGACTTGTACACAACAATGAAAATATTCTTCATTGGTCTGATACATTCTTGAAAGTCATGTCAGTCATAACTCAAGCTGCATTCTTACATACCAAGTTAGGTGTTTAAGTAACAATAAAAGCGAAAATGTTTATTAGAAATAATCAATTTTTGGAGACTAGATAAGTTATACTGTTTCAAGGGCTACAACTCTTCTTAATGTATACAGCTTCAAGGAGGAAATAAGCAAAATTTAGCTTTGAAAAGCATTTAGGTTCTTGTTTTGTGCCAGGTTATTGTATCCACTTCTAATGCTATCCTTGACAACACTGTTGATGCCCAAATCGATACCACCCAATTAATACTGATAACTTGATATCCTGATAACAATGTTGATACCCAAATCAATACCACCAAATACTGATATCTTACTACCTTTGATAATAGTATTGATGCCCAAATCAATACCCCCAAAGTAATACTGATATTTTGCTATCCCTGATAACACTGTTGATGCCCAAATTAATACTATCAAAGTAAAACTTGCTATCCCAAATGAATAAAATCAATATTTGCTGTATCTAGCTATCCTTGAGAATACTCTTGATTCTCAAATCAATACCACCAAATACTGATATCTTAATGTCCTTGATAATGCTGCTGATGCACAAATCAATAACACCCAAGTAATACTGATATCTTGCTATCCTTGATAATATTATTGATGCCCAAATCAATACCACCCAAGTAATACAGATATCTTGCTATTCTTGATAATACTGTTGATGCCCAAATCAATACCACTAAATACTGATATCTTGCTATCCTTGATAACACTGTGGATGCCCAAACCAATACCAGCAAAGTGATACTGATATCTTGCTATCCTTGATAACACTGTGGATGACCAAACCAATACCAGCAAAGTGATACTGATATCATACTGTCGTTGATAACACCGTGGATGCCCAAATCAATACCAGCAAAGTGATACTGATATCTTGCTGTCGTTGATAACACCATGAATGCCCAAATCAATACCAGCAACGTGATACTGATATCCTGCTATTCTTGATAATATTGTTGATGCCATAATCAATACCAACAAAGTGATACATGTATCTTGTAATCTCTTTATAAGAAAGACAAAAATCAGTCCATTATCATTTCCTACAATTTGGGAAATGTGCCACATTATTAATTTGTGTAAATAAATACTATGGATTCTTAGCTGACTGTTTGAAATTGAAGTCAGTAAAAATTGACTAGTTGACAGCTTACAAGTTATAAGATATATCAGACGAATGTTGTATATTGTATATAGTAACATGATCAGCTGCCAACTAGCACATTTTTACATACCTCAATTTAGAAACAATTAGCTACAAATCCAAGCAACATATAATTCCACAAATAAACAATGACACACATTTCTCAAATTTTCCTTTATTTTACAAAATGTCAGTGATTTAAACTTTGGTAGTAATATAAAAGTTATATAATTTTACAAGTATGCATATACTGTTCATCTTTATCGCCATCCAACACCGTACAATTTAGTTCACTATAATAGATATCCAGCACCATGGCCCATTACAGCATGATCTAACAAGAACCTCCATTTCTTTTAAGACTTCAAAAAATATTTCAAGTTAAAATTTAAAACCACAAACCTTGACAACATGAAAGTTCAGTTGTTTTCTGTAAGTAAATGAATGTCAGTTTCAGAAGCATAATTTACAACAGAGTAGACTGTATTGCAGGTAAAACGATAAAATGTTATACTTTTACAAGTTCACCCTCTAGAGCAATAATTTCGTTGGCAAAATAAGAAATCTATTCGCAGTCATAATCTAATACCATGTGGAAAATTACCCAAAATGCTTTTCAAAACTGGTTTACTTGTAAAGGATATCTGCATCTACTGTCATCTCTTATCAACAATACTTTTATCTCAAACTTACCTTCATTTACATATTCATTTAGCTGCTATAACTGACTTTGCTCTTGTGTTATCAAGACCTGTAGTTATCATTTTTATCTGAATTATTTATCTGAAGTATTTTGAAAGAGTACTGAAAGGGTCAAACATATCAGACTAATGAAATTAACATTAGTGGTATGCGTGGCTCACTGAAACTTCAATCAAAAACATTTTTCAGTACTTATAAAAGTCTATTGAAAGAACCTCTGATCTAACAGCCTAAAATACAAAACTTTTTACTGCACAATACTTTTCTCCTGGCAACACTATATACACCAAAGATTCTTGTCTCTGCGGCAAAAAGGATGACCAGCTCTGAGGACCATGGCTAAAATATAAATCTAAGGGTGTGAAGTCCTTACCAAGAACCTGGAAGATAGTCTAATTTTAATAAATGATATACTTTGGTAGTAATATAAAAGCTATACAAGTTTATAAGTATGCATATACTGTTTATCTTTATAGCCATCCAACACCGTACAATTTAGTTCACTATAATAGATATCCAGCATCATGGCCCATTACAGCATGATCAAAGAGGCACCTCCATTTCTTTTAAGACTTAAAAAAATATTTCACCAAATTAAAATTTAAAACTACAAACCTTGACAACATGAAAGTTCAGAAGCAAATGAATGCCAGTTTCATATTTACAACAGACAGTAGACATTGAAATTCCAGTACCAATCAGACATTTGATGGCAATTTCTGAAATGTATCTGATTTTAATAAACGATAAACTATGACGATTATTTTCATATGATAAATTATGAAATAAATATCTGCAATGAACTACCACCACAATAGATTTTATAAATATTTATAGGAAAAAAAGCCCAAGGGGCGTAAGCAGTTGGCCAAGAAGTATAGGTCAGTAGAATGCTTTGTGTTGACATTTGTTCCAGCACTGTTTATGTTATAAAAACAATTGTTTTGATGTTTCTCTGTATCTTCATTGTGTCCAAAATTAAAAGACTTTTATGCCTGAATGATTTCTATCCAAGCTGGTCACATTTTGTTCGTGGTTTTTAAAATATTTTTAAGTTTTTTTATTTTTTTTATACTGACCATATTTGAGGACAGATCAGCATCATTTGTGCAGCCATGAAGCCACTTCAAAACAAGCAAAGTCAAATTATGTTCTGCAAGTTTTTAAGAAAGTGTTGTCTACATGTATTTTTTAAAGTTATCACGTCTATATTTGATGGTAGATTGGCATCATTGGTAAAAGTTTGAAAGCCCACCATGCTAAGATGCTTTGGTAAATTACTGTAGAGTGTGTTTTGAAAAAATAATTAGAAAGGCTTCCATTCAGGAACCATTGCCCATATTTGATCGTAGATCAGCATAATTTTTATCAATTTAGAAGCCCTTCATAATAAGTTCATATAACCTTATGGCCAGGTAAAATTGGTAAGTTTGATTCCAGTTTCCAAGTAAAGCTGATGTGACATGGCCTCCTTATTGAAAGGACAAATACGGAGAAAAACATTTGATTGGAATATTTGTAGTGACTTTTTTGTAAAATAAAAACTGTGTGAATCAATATTCATTGCTCCCACATAATATACCTCCCCCAAATCCCCAAAATGAAGTGTTAAAATTAGTGAAAAGTCTGACTGTCCAAAATTAATGATGGCACCATCTCCCTTTTTTAGACTAAGTTTAGGTATTATCATAGCTTCCAACCCTCCAGGCTTGCAATAAGTGAAAATATGGATACAGATTAGTGATGTCCAGAAATATTTGTTAGAACAAATGCTATTAAAGGTAGATTAAGTTCATCAAGAAAATTCACAATGCTTCAGCACTGGTAGCTTGCAGGTCTTCCATTGATTGCCTGAAAGTTTCCAGAGCTGAAATCTGCTCTGAATTCTTAATTTTCCCAACCATGTGTTTTTTGCTACCAATGTGCTTCTACACATTGTCTCTACATCCTTGCCCAGTGCTAAAATTTGTAGCATACTGCGTGCAAAAATAATGATGTATATTGGTATTTGATGGCTGAATGCACACTCAATTTTTAGTAAATTCCAAACTTAACATTACCTTTTGTGCAATACATTTCTTTTTCCTTGGTGGTGAAGACGTTTTTAAGACGTGATGCCGAATGGTAATTCAAATCAGTGCTGGCGGAGCATACACGGAACAAAGATCCGGTTAGGCCCAGGTTTCTCTCAAAAGCTTTTGTAAAACTACTCTTACACATATCGATTAAAATACACTAAAATGCTTGCTACCAGGCCAACTTTACTAATCAGCTATACATATATATCTTGACCAGCAGTAGTGGACTGTTTCGGTAACAACAGATATTACGATTAGCGCTTAATGGGAAATCGGTTATTTTATTAAAGATTTTTAAAAAATTGAGAATTGAGAAATTCATGACTTTTTTTGCATGTGGCGAAAATCTGTGAATCACTGAAAATGTTATGTAATTCATGCTGAAATCATGAGGGTTGGCAGCTATGTATAATGAGCAATATTACTTTAGAATGAGACAAATATCTATTACTTCATTTGTGTATTGATGGACTAAACTTCAGTGCAAATAACATTTCTTGTGGTCTGTGATAATATAAAGTGCAGCAACTGCTTTTTTTAATAGCTTGTTGGAAAGATCGGCATAAAAAATATTCATAAACTGATTAAAAAATAGTCTTATTGGGAAGAATCATTTAAAAGCTATCCTAGTACTGCTCATTCTAAATTTAATTTCAAGCCTAATTAAAGCGATCATTATTCCTTTTAAACTTGAAAATGAATTTAGAGAGATTTCATAGCAACCTTTTAAGATGGGGGAAAATGGAGAGATGGAACATTGAGAAAAAGTCATCTTTTTTCACATGGTACAGAAGTTTAAACCGAAAACACATTTCTAAGTTTTTCTTTTAACATTTGCTTTAATGAACTAAGAAGATAACGATGTTTCAATTAGGAAATCAATTAGGAAATAAAAGGGTAACATTAAAGGTTGGGCTTTATCTCAGTATTCTCAGAGAACTATTGGCAATAACATTTCCCCAAAACAGGTACTTGGCCTATTTATTTTCTCTTTGTGACTTTCATGATATAAAGGTTACAAAATATGCATACTAAAAAAGGACAGTGACTGCAAATTAAAGGCAATCATATTGTGTAGAATTCTTCCCAAAAAAAATCATATTCCACATCACTGCTGATTCCATAGCCACCACTAGTTACATTTCCACAAGATGAATTCTTTAGCTATCACAAGTTAAATTTTCACTGAATCACTGTTT
This sequence comes from Unio pictorum, assembly GCA_030141615.1. Taxonomy (NCBI): domain Eukaryota; kingdom Metazoa; phylum Mollusca; class Bivalvia; order Unionida; family Unionidae; genus Unio; species Unio pictorum. The sequence continues at coordinate 14,001,891 of JARLTB010000126.1, forward strand.
ATGTAAGAATTCTTTAGCTATCACAAGTTAAATTTTCACTGAATCACTGTTTATGTAAGAATTCTTTAGCTATCACAAGTTAAATTTTCACTGAATCACTGTTATGTAAGAATTCTTTAGCTATCACAAGTTAAATTTTCAATGAATCACTGTTATGTAAGAAGTACAACCATATGCATGTTCACAAGTACAGAATTTTGTCTAAACATTCTTAAATTAGAATCACAAAGCTGCTCGAGTATAAAAAAATGTTATTACAATATATATTTGGTGTACAATTTATTTATTAAATAACCAGTCATGGAAGAATAACCATCATTTGCAAATATCTACCCAAGCACATGAAAAAGGTTTTGAACGCCTTTGAATGTTTAAGCTAAATCTCTTCCAAATTAGTTACAGGAAACATTTGCATGCAGAAACATGAGTACAATACCTACAAAATAGACTTTTAATCATTAGTCTCCCCAAAGAGACATTCATGTGTTCCTTAAAATATTTATATTTAACAAATCATATCTGATCATAAAAAAAACTAAAGAATGGCATGAAAAAGAAACTGAGTAGAAAACCAGTCTGCATTCAACAGTAAATCAAAACATACAAATTCTTAAAAGGATAGGAGCAGCAATTCCATCAGCGACCTGCTAACATTGGACTAAGGATGTGTAGAAAGCTGTCTCAAATTAGTATTTTATTTCTATACACAAAACAAAGGAACTAAAAGTTGACAAGGCCAACAACAAATCTGGGCTAGTTGGTCATAGAAAACTGTCATCTTTTGTTTTCTTAGGATGTCTACACTGAAATGGGAGTCTTCTGTAAAACAGCATAGTCCAAAGTACATGCAACCGATATTGCAAGTTGTGTAATACAAACACATGATTTACAGAATTGAATATTTTACTTGAAAAATGCATTCTGCAGAATAATTGTTAATACATAATTTAAAGAATTCCATAGAATAATAAAAAACATGATTATTAACAAGTTTGAGATGTCACTTCTCAAATTAGCAAAACTTATATTCTCTTGTATTTTCAAGAGTATTCTTACACAGATTCAAATCTTTTGTGCAAAAAAGACAAACCAAATCTACCACCGTGTCCAACTATGTGTATAATGTTATCAACAACAACATAAAACTATTTTTGTGACAACAATGAAACATAAAACATTTGTTCAATTATAAGAAACAAGGAAAAATATGAGGTGTTTTCATACTGGACCTGTCTCGTTATTTAAATATGTTGTAAAATATGTGTAGCATCCATTCCTGAAAGTTCTCTGTTGATTTTTTTCCATTGATCTGAATCACCTAAAAAAAAATAGCTTGAATCATTTATCCCCCTTCAAAACCCAAGTAAAACAGGTTGTACCTCATATCCTCATAAGAGATACATATCAAAGGGAGGAAAATAATTCAAGACATCTGGGTTATCGTACTTAATGGTTTAAACAAAAACACAGTAAAGATTATGCACAGTCTTAAATCCCCTTAAACAGAAAAGGGAAACAAATATAACATTAAGTTGTTAGACGGAGAAAAATTTCAAAATAAAAAACAACTCTTGTTATCAATGAAAACAAACCTACTGGTCACAAATTTCCACAACTTTTCAAATAAAGTTTCATCATGTACACTATTTTGTTTCTGTAGATCTAGAGAAAAAAAAGGATTAGAAACATTCTGTATTGGAAAGCATGGAGACAGGTTGATAGGAAAAGCCTCGCAATAAATATTTCAAATTATGTTATCTTATTGTTTTTAAAGATCACGTTCAAAATATTAGTGATGATTTCAATCCACTTGTAATTGTTTTTGCCTGCAAAATCATTGATCACTGATGTTTGCTAATTTATAAATTGCCAAGTGTAAACTTCAGCTCAACTTTCAAAGACTTTCATCCTTTCCATCCCCTCTTTAACAAAGTTCAAATGTCAATACACAAAACTTGTACAGATCTTCAGCCTCTAAGTGAAAAACTCAAGCATACCAATTCCAAAGTCCTGGCATAACATTACTAAAATATATAGTCATACAAATTGAAAGATTTCTAGCATATGTGAGCAATATTTTTTGTATTCCTAGCACAATGGTTATTAGGGATTTTTTTTCAGTAAGTGAGAATGTTGCCTGGGCCTCAAAAGTCTGGTCAAGATTCTAACCAATTATGGGACTTAAATGCTAAACTTCTTCTTGATTTAGACATCTTTCTCACTGGGAGCAAGCTCACATCTGACAAACACTTAAAAAAAATCTCTGGTTGCAAATGTTCAGAATACTCATTATAAACCAATCAAGTCAAGTCACAACATTTGGTAAGTGATTAAATATGCATGTACAGAGTCCCTGATAACAAGTAACCATGTTACTGAATAAACATGTGAGATCTGGCTGGGTATATTTTTCCGCCTCTATTTAACACAGGTCCATTGTACTGTCTGAAGAAAATGCTGCTTCCTCTCTTGAGCTGTCCCTAAAAAAAAGTTAAAGTTCAAATAAATACAGAACTCCAATTAAACTGGTTAAATTAGAGTTATTTCTTGTTTTTTGCTAATGAAAGCTTTGTATATGATGGTTTCCCATTACTGAACAGCCCACTTCTGAAAGTAAAGAATATTATGACATATATTTGTTGGAGTACATCTCACATGTCCATTTTTGGGGTGGGGGTGGGATAGCAAATGAATGTCACTTTTATGCACCACATGAACAGTGTTACATATTGATTTGTCCAAAACACTTGAAAATCTCATGATGGCACTATTTTAAACAATAATGTTAGCTACCAGTGTGACACCAGAAAAGAATATGGTAGTCCAACATAAAATTCACATACTAAAAATGCACAGATGACATGTAAATATGAAACCATTAGGTTGAAGACTATCTTTTAACCTGCTTTGTATCCTTCAGAAAGTATTTTTCAAGCGATGTGTTGTCAAAACGTGTCAGTTGCTGCTGTTGAAGATGTGCATGCTCTATCAGGTATTAGTGAAACTGCAGGGATGCTGGAAAGGTGTCCATATAAACAGTTAAGTATTACTAAGAAAACATATTTAACCATAAACACTTGTTTCTTCTTCAAAAATGTTACTTGATCATAACACATTAGGAGAATGTGAAGGAGTTATACCCCACTGCTCTAGAGAAGGTAGGCTGCTTAGCTACTCTAATAATAACTGAAATCTTTGAGATAAAAGATCTGTGAGACGTTGAAGAATGTCATCTCTGTCTGCCATCACACAGCTTGGATAACGTCAATTTGAGAGGAAAGATCTGTGAAGAAAACATTAAAGAATGTCATCTCTGCCTGCCATCACACAGCTTGGATAATGTCAATTTGAAATGAAAGATCTGTGAAACGTTGAAGAATGTCATCTCTGCCTGCCATCACACAGCTTGGATAACATCAATTTGAGATGAAAGATCTGTGAAACGTTGAAGAATGTCATCTCTGCCTGCCATCACACAGCTTGGATAAAGTCGATTTGAGATGAAAGATCTGTGAAACGTTGAAGAATGTCATCTCTGCCTGAAATCACACATCTTGGATAAAGTCAATTTGAGATGAAAGATCTGTGAAACGTTGAAGAATGTCCTCTCTGCCTGCCATCACACAGCTTGGATAACATCAATTTGAGATGAAAGATCTGTGAAACGTTGAAGAATGTCCTCTCTGCCTGCCATCACACAGCTTGGATAACATCAATTTGAGATGAAAGATCTGTGAAACGTTGAAGAATGTCCTCTCTGCCTGCCATCACACAGTTTGGATAAAGTCAATTTGACATGAAAGATCTGTGAAACGTTGAAGAATGTCATCTCTGCCTGCCATCACACAGCTTGGATAAAGTCGATTTGAGATGAAAGATCTGTGAAACGTTGAAGAATGTCATCTCTGCCTGCCATCACACAACTTGGATAAAGTCGATTTGAGATGAAAGATCTGTGAAACGTTGAAGAATGTCATCTCTGCCTGCCATCACACAGCTTGGATAAAGTCAATTTGAGATGAAAGATCTGTGAAACGTTGAAGAATGTCATCTCTGCCTGAAATCACACAGCTTGGATAACGTCAATTTGAGATGAAAGATCTGTGAAACGTTGAAGAATGTCATCTCTGCCTGCCATCACACAGCTTGGATAAAGTCAATTTGAGATGAAAGATCTGTGAAACGTTGAAGAATGTCATCTCTGCCTGCCATCACACAGCTTGGATAAAGTCAATTTGAGATGAAAGATCTGTGAAACGTTGAAGAATGTCCTCTCTGCCTGCCATCACACAGCTTGGATAACGTCAATTTGAGATGAAAGGCAATTATGCCTTAATGTTATGTTAGTGGCAACTGCCATAATCTCATGAGCTGATTATCCAAGAATGCATCGCTTCTAGATTCACTCTAGCTGGCTCCTGAAGTCTCTATGTGAACAAGGCTGCCATAATGAGATCTCCATGTGAAGCTATGGTAACCAAGGTTCATGCCTTAAGCTCCATACCATCAAGCATAAACATCAATAAAACTCTCTGGAATGTTTCTTGCTCCAGGTCAGGAGGCTAACATAGCCAAATGGGTGAATGCATTTGAAGCTCCATGCTGCAACAAGGTGTCAAAATGTGGAAGGGGGCTGCAACTTCAGCACTATGATTCGTACCATAGTTGAGTAAGGAAGCAACACAGGGTCAGATCATCACCAAAGTGTCTCGAAAACAGATCCAAGGAAGAAGGCATTGTTGACCACTATATAATATAGTCCTTCAATATGTCAAGAATGACAAATGCAATAAACTAGACATGATATGATGTGACAATGTATGTATAGACCATATGTACTCACTTGTAAGTCAAGACAAACTGCAAACACCAAAGATCTTATCTATTATAATAATGCACCTTCAGATTAGGATAATATTAATAATAATAATAATAATTAAAAAAATAATAAATAATAATAATAATAATAATAATAATAATAATAATAATAATAATAATAAAATAATAATAATATTAATATTAATAAGAATAAGAATAATAATGAGGACTCTGTATAGCACCTAAACTGTAGATGCACTTTCCAACATCTATAATGATATGATTACAAACAAAAAAACACCACCATGAAATAAGAAAAGACATTCACACTGAAAATATTTAAGGTAGGAAATATTATTAGGTCTTTTTGTTCTTGCAGTCAAACAAGATGAGTTTTAAGGGATCACTGTTTTTGTGTCTAATTTCCATGGGAAATTTGTTCCACATTGCTGGGCCCTGGTATGCAAAAGAATATTGTCCATATGACTTTGTTTTCATAGTCGGATTAATAAGTATATGATTGTCAGAAGAGGAGTGAAAGTCTATTGTTGGTGTGTACATATGGGTGAGGCTAGATAAATATGTTGGACTGGAATCCATAAGTGAAACATGGAACAAAGAACAAATTTTGTGCTTGATTCTGGATTGAATGGATAGCCGGAGTAGGGTACAGAGCAGTGGGGAGGTGTGTTCTAATCGTAGTACTCTAAGGATAATCCGGGCAGCTGTGTTTTAAACTTTTGAAGTTTCTGGAGTAGATATTGAGATGAACCAGACAGAATTAAGTAACAATAGTCCAGTCTTGAAAATACTAATGAACATAAGTGTTATAGGGGCATCAACTGAAAGATATTTGCAAATGGATGCGTCTCAGCTCAAGATATGCAGCCTTGCATATGTTCATGACATGTTGGTGCAATGTGAGTACTGTCTAGAGTAACACCTAGGTTCTGTACTGACTGTGTGAATTTAATGTTAGTGTTGCTGTTATTTATTGTTTGGAGTAAAGGATGTGAATGAGAAAGTCTTTGTGTTCTGATCAGTTTTATCATTATTCATCCACAGCTTGTTACATGTCATCCATGATTTCACATCAGAAATGCACCTCTACTCTTTGGATGTTAGCATTAACTTCAGTTGGGTAGCTAGACTTGTATATTTGGGTGTCATCAGTGTACAATTGGTGAGACATTGGGTGAGAGCAGCTGAGTGCATAGAATGAATATTACTGGTACAAGAACAGGCCCCTGTGTAATACCACAGCATAGATCAACTGGGCTAGAGTTTAATTCCATTGGCTGATACAAGTTATGTTCTGTTCACTAAGTAGGACTTGAACCACAGTAAGGCTGTATTGTGAATGCCAAATACATGTTGGAGTCGGTGAAGTAATATATCATGGTCTATTGTGTCAAATGCTGCAGACAAATCAAGAACGGTGAGGACTGCAATCTTTCCACTATTCATTTTACCAGGGAATTCTTTTGTGATGACAGCAATTCCACTTCTGTGAGAGTGGCGGGGGTATGACTTGATGGAGTAACTGGTGTGTGTTAGAGCTACACACCTGGGATCATCACTTGATGTTTTTAGCCATGTTTCTGCCAGGAAGAAGACACTGATATTCTGATCGTTGATAAAACTGACTCTTTCTGTGTGCTTTTCTGGTGGTCCTATTTGATTGGGCACTGAATAATACCATATGCAATGGTTTCTCTGGGATAGTTGACACAAAGGTTAACTATTTAATAGTGATTTGCACCTGGTTATCTAAATTAACAGCTGAATAAGGGAGATAGCTGGAATAAATCTTCCTGTTCTACACCAGCCAGATTTGAAACGTTTCTTTTTTTGCTTCTGTTTACATTTAAGTAATGATGATTGTAGTCTCAATTTGTATAGTCTTGAGAACAATGAGCCAAGGAGTGGTCATTTAAAGCAATTAATCATAGCATAAACGGGTTGACTGGTGATCATGTGATGGCTATTTATTCAAGAACAAAGGACGTTGTAGAAGTGGAGCAAGACAGCTGAGAAAGATTCTAATTGTTCTCATTTCCAAAATGAACATTGCAGGATGAAACACAATAATGTAGATGTAGATAGACAACAAGCACATATATCATGAAAAACAGCACAAATGCTTCAAAATGGTAAAGCAATAGCAGACTTCTACAGTTATATATGTTGATCTATGTTGTTTGTCTATGTTGATCTATCTATGATCTATGTTACCAGATCTGCCAGTACATTATGCAACAGCAAATCTGGGTCACTGCAGTTTGCAGTTGAGCTAATGAATCTCATGAATGATATATACAGTAGGTAACATTATATGCACCTCATAAAAACAAGGCACAGTAGAGTAGGAAACAAACAGACAATGTAATTTCAATGAATATTCCTTATTAATCAGCGCAAGTTTCTCTAAGCCAGTGTGGTTATAACTGGTACTCATTATTTGAAAACATATCATTACAACCAATTTCAGAAAGTTCAAATTATAAAAAAAATGTGCAGAAAAGAGCGCAATTAAAATAAACAGGATATTTCACTGATTAAGAATCATTTGCTGTGCCTTTCTAAAACCTATATGCAAAATTCTCAACTGCCAAAATATAACTGTGAATTAAAACCATTTTTTTCTTAATTTGGTGAAGTATATTTTCAGAAAAAAGGAAGAACGTGACAAATAGGACTATTCTTGAGACAATAATAATAATATTGTAATTTTCTGATTTTTTGGTGTTGTTTGATTAGGATTTTTAATGTAGCTTTAACAATTTTTCAGTCATATCGCTACGATGTCTGCTGTGAGGCAGTTCATAGTGATGTCTAGCACTGAGGCATCATTCCACAGACACGTAGCATGATGTCCCACCCAGTCACATTATCCTGACACCAGACCGACCAGTCCTAACACTAACCTCTTAATATTGAGTGTCAAGCGAGGCAGCTGTTAGTACCATTTTTGTAAGTCTTTGGTATGACTCGGCCGGGGATCAAATCCATAACCTCCTGCTAAGACGGCAGACGCTCTAACCACTAGGCCACCGAAGCAGTTGTAATTGTCTGAAATTTAAAAAATCAAATCAACTGATAAGTAAACTTTACCTGCTGACTGAGTTGTGTCCAGCAATCTGTCCAGCCTATGTATCTGGGAGATGGAGAGGCTACAAGTCTACAAAAAAAAGAAAAATATGATGTACACAAATGTTGATAAAAATAGGACCACTAATACTGCTAGGAACAATTAAAAACAAAAATACAATCATCATCATTATCATCAATGTATGATTATTACAGATAAATCAACCATCGTTGTGACAAATAGAATATCGTAATTTACTGATTATGATACAATGTATTGGTTCTAGAAATGTGGCATAAGGAGGTGGTGAATAATTCATAACATGAAGGAATGAATTAGTCCTAAGTAAATACACAATCTATATTTCAGACCAGTAAGTTTCTAAAACATTTACTTTACTGATATATGGATTATAACATCAGTAAATATTCCCAACTAAACACTGTTGGAACAAAAAAACTGTTGTGAATTTTTACATATGACAATGTAGAGGTTGTATTTTTTTTATTAGGAGAGCCTTTCCTAAATATGTCACCAATCTGCAAAAAATTCTGGGCAACCGAGGGACCAGTTTAGTATTTGATCAGATTTCCTCCTGGGACCTATGGACATTGTCAATCAGTAAAAGATTCTGGAGTACTGATGGACTGGTTTAGTATTAGAACAAGTCTTCCTGGGACCAATATATGTGGTCTGTTACGTGCTTAGGCTCGAATAAACAGTAACATAGAAAGAGTGAAAATAACAAGCTTGTAAAAACTTAATAAACAATTTACTGAGCACAAATATTTTCCAGAAAAGAAAAAATAAACTTACGGTTTTAAGAATAAATTCCAAAATTAATCCAAAAATAATTCAAAATATAATCCACTAGTGAAATTGCAAAAGTCCTGATAATAAAATGTTCAAATAATTCCCAGTTCGAATCTTAGTGAAGCATCCAAGATGAAAGATGATGTCACGTGATGAAGCCAGTTCTGGTCTTATGAAATTCAATGAGCACAATTATTTTCCAGATAAATAACAAAATAAATCCTCTTGATCCAAACCAATTGAAATAATTTCCAGTACAAGGTATAACTCAAAACAATACAACTTAATATTCTAACAGCCCAACTTCTACTAAATATTTCACTCCAAAACATAATTTATATACCTGTTTTTATGTAAATAAGGAAGGGATCACATATCTTCTAGAATCTTGAGAACAAATTTAAAAAAATCTCGTGCACACTGTATAACTCAACTAAAAATAGAAAGATGTTTACAACAAAGCTCCATAATGTCCTTGGAATCAACCAATCATTTTAAAAGCTTGTTTACAACTCTGAAGTTAGGTCAGAAATGAGGTCAACATCTGGTGTTTATTTGTAAAGTACAGGTCATCTCCCAAGGAATGAATCTTAAACTAAAATGTCAAATTTGAATCTGACAAACAAACAATTAAATTAAAAATAAATGACTTAAATCAAATATACATAACAGGTCAATCTGCAAAGGATTCTGGATTACAGATGGACTGGTTTAGTATTAGAACAAGTCTTCCTGGGACCTATATATGTGGTCAATCTGCAAAGGATTCTGGATTACAGATGGACTGGTTTAACATTAGAACACCTTTACTGGAACACATATAAGTGGTCAATTTAAAGAAGATGCTGGGTTATAAAGGGACTGGTTTAGGAAAGTTTCAATGTATACATACATTGATAAACACAGAAAGCTTCACATAAATTTGAAGTAATGGTCATAAAATAGCCCTTCACATAAAAAATAAAGTGCACAAAATATAATATACTTTGAATTAGTAAAAACAGAGAAAGTGACAGTACAAGAAAGAAACATTGTGATCATAAAAGATTAGAAGGACAATGAAAAGCATATTTGACTTGTTAAGACAATTTAATCAAGTTTACTAACTCTGCTCCATTTATTCCCATGATATTAGAGACAAGCTGGAACGGATATGTAATCACTGATACAAACAGCTGAAATAAAAAACAGAAAAAGTACAATAAATCATTTTAGTTTCATTTATCTAACCTGAAGCATGAAGTTTTTAAAATTTTGCAAAATAGAACAATTTTTGTCAGTTTATAAGTTTCACACAAGCTTTTTCCTTACAATAAATGAAACCCATCCATGGAGTCAAGTTACTATGCAGAAATGAAAAAAAAGGTAAAATATAGATGTATGCTATAACAATATACTCTCATCTTCTTTGCAGGCATATGAAAATGTAAACAAATAACAAAATATCAAAAGAATAAAAGCTGTGAAATGCCTATACTTATATTTCAAGTAAAGAATGTTTTAAAATTTGTAGATCTATTGGGTACATTTAAAACCTTTTCAATTGTTTTGGTAGGTAAGGTACATCAATCAGTCCTTTAATCTAAAGTCCTAACAAAGGTCTTATATCAATTTTTAAAAAATCTATTAACAAAAAGAGAAATCTTACCCCACACAATGCATGAGTATAGGACTTCATTTCCTGAAAAAAGAATCAGAGTATTATGTACACAGAATCATGAAGACTGAAAACACTTTATATGAATGATGCATCAGAGGACATTACACAGAAACATGGGATTTACATGGTATGAAAGAAATGGCACAAAATGTGTCCATAGAACACAGATACCTATGACAATTGCTGAAAAACTCTACACGTCATAACATGTTTTACATGCATGAGTGTTGTGTTCATATTATCCATCTAACTTCAAAATTCAATCCATCAAAAGCTCTAATAATATTTTCACAAGATTTTGTTGTGAAATGGAAAAGAAATGAACCAACAGGTGGATGGAGTAACAGATGGATATGGAATATTGCTACCTGCACTTGTCATATTACTGGGAGAAAAAAAGATAATTGAATCACATTTAATCTTGAAGAAAAAAGTTTATATTTACTTGCTAATCACACTCTTCAATTTAAAAATGCATCAATGAACTTTAAACATGAGGCTTAAGTGGACCCATTATCACTCATCTAGGTAGTTTGTAAGGGGAGTTAATCTGTGCAGTCAGCATGGATTTCTGGGATTATCCTTACCCTTTTCCTGACCACTTACAAAGCATGAGTTAAAAATAATTACAATCCACATCTAACAGACATGAAGTGGCTCATTGGTTAAAACATTGGAAACATGACCAGGTGATTGTAGGTTTGAGTCCCACCATCTTTTCCCTACTACTCTCATGTTACTAACAACCAACACCCAGAAAGTCAACAAAATCCAACAGTGAACCATATTTAAGAGAAGCAATATTTTCCTTTGTCAAGTAATAGGCAACCGACATAGCATGAATAACTGACTCAGATTTCGTGCTGATAGCTGCCATACATGTAGTTTTTAAGATTTTCACTTAGTTTCAAATCCTGAATCCCCTGTTTGTGAGCTGGTAATTCAACATCTGTCAAGGGCTGATGTCCTAAAATTAGCATTTCCATGTGTAAAAGACTTTTTTGTGAAAGTTTTTACACACCGTCTGCAAAGCATTTAATTCTTTTCAATCATTTCCAGGCATGCTCAATTTTCTTTCCAGGCTGAATTCAAAGAGTACTTTTTTTCTTGGGGTTAGATGGACCCTTAGTTTCATTGCCACCATCTTTAAACACATCACTACCTTTGTCTGATATGGGATTAGCACGAAGAAGTATTTGTTCGCTGTCATTGTGCCTACTGACAGAAACTTCTGCACCCAGACTGTTATTAAAAGTGTTACTGCTAAAATAATGAAAAAGTTTCGACTACTGACTGATTCTGCCACATAATACATTGTCCCATGAAGCCAGCTTATGTATCAAACTTGCTCTTCTGACCTTTCTTATTAACCAATCAGAACTGATCACATGAAACACAGAAATATGTGACGTATTGACAACTATACAAGTATTCACTGAAAGATTTCTTGTGATTTATAATTGACCCAAAAGAATAATTATGCTGATCTGAAAATCCAATATGGCCACAACAACATATATCATATTTACTGTATGTTTTCAAACATCATTTTTGGGGGAGGGCAGGGGCATGAGGAATATAATATTTAAATGCCTTGTAAGTTTTCAGATATTGCTATATTGTCTTACAATTTATGTTTTCAGACACAAAACCAACAAAGATCAGAGCTGCATCATTTTAATGTAAAATTCAAGTGTTTGTCGTTAATTTAACCGACACAAAGTTTGCTTCATTTGGTTGCCAATTAATTAATTTGATCATGAACATCCATGAACTAATAAAATTTAAGATTCTTAATCGTATGTACAGTGGAACCCCGCTATAACGCGATGATCGAGGTCCATAAAATCGGATCGCGTTAAAAGCGGGGTCGCGTTAATGCGGGGTTTTACAATATTTAACTTTTTTTCCGAGAACATATACATGTATACATGTACAATGATCAAAAGTCAGCTTATCATCAGATGAATATTAACTGGAATGCATTAATTAAGATATATTCAAAATAATCGATGGCTAATATATTTATAGGTTATTAATGTGCATTAAAAACATTTACTAATTTTTATTTGTTCGAACGATAATACAGATTGACCGATAATACCAGACTATAGCTATATCATAAAAAGTGTATCAATACCGTAAGCTACCGTGCCGTCGTGGCATGCAGTTCATCCATAATGGATGTAATTTCATTGAAAATCGTACAGATTTAAAATATTCAATAATTTTGTAATAGTCTGAATTCGTCGTGTAAAATATAGGATGAACAAAATATTGAAACCATTTACTTGCCGTCTGATATCGTTTGGTCATTGCATGCAGCTATTCCCGGGTCTACATACGGTGTCTGTACAAATTTCATACCGCTAAAATTTTATCATATGCGACAACTGCAAGAATAATTAATAATCAACGCATGATTTCAGCGTGCAAATAACTTTTATTTCAGATTTATGGCATACAGTTTCTCTTTAGCAGAAAACAACTTGCGTTTTTGAACTAGCTTTTTCATAACAGTAAAATATTTTTTATATAAGCAAACAACGTACACAGATAAAGCTCGATAACTAAGTAATGAAGGCCTGCAATGGTTACGAATCACTTTTTATATAAAACAAAATTAAGCTGAACGGATGTACAATTTCATACCCTTTTAATTTACAGATAATTAAGTGGATATTATTTACTTTCAACTGTTTGTTGTTTGATCACACCGCCAAGCACAGCATATATGTTGGCGGCTTTCGTCCTTTGATGTTTATTAAATTGTGCGACTCTTGTATCAACCACAGCTTTGTCTGCTGCTTGGCTGTGATTGCAGTTAAATAAGAAGCCCATGTCGGCTATTGTTTGTGCAACGACTGTATACAGAATTCATGGAAGACAATCACAAAGACGATTTACTGGCTTTACTCATGGATCCGTAATAAGTAACACTTCCGATAATGTTTACTTCGGCTTACCGATTCAAAAACCTAATAAAACCAGTTTTATCTTCTAGAGTAGAATACGGAGCTTCACCACAACCTGTTCAAATTGATAAATTTCAGAAGCCAAGCGTTGTACACACTATTTCTCGTACGTTATATATATCGTATTATTTTAGAATTCATACACGACACTTCTCCAAAATCACTTAAAGAACCTGGATAAATTGTTAAGTTCTGATCGTTTATTATTAAAAGTCATACGCGAATTCTTCCACCAAATTATAATAAACGTTTTACACACTATTTCTCGTACATTAAACAAATATTTTCACGGTCTGATAAAAATACACGTAAATGAATTTCAAATTTTAGGAACCATGCCACGATCATATTATTTTAAAAGTCACAACTAATCTCATGCCCAAAATGAAGTTAATTTCTTGTTTTGTTTTTTTTTACTTTTCTCCAAATCTTTTTTCTCGATGTGTAAATGAATATACGAAATTTCAGGAGCCATGCTACGACCGCGTTATATCCGAATTCACGTTATGGCGGGGTGCGTTATAGCGTGGTTCCACTGTATGTATGTATTATATATATATATATATATATATATATATATGCATGCAGATAGATTGATAGAGTAACATTTATAGTTTATTATGTTCTGCTATTGCTTTCATGTATAATGTTTACAGTGACCACGTACAGAACCAGGTGGAGCACTCTAGGGTTCAAGATAATCATACTCATCATCTACAGCAGTTTTCTTTGTAGTTGGTTCTTTTTGCGATGCATCCTCAGAATAATTTTGTCAAGGTCACTTCTGTGGACAGCCTACCAGCCTCTTTGGAGAAGATTTTTACAAGGGAGAGTATCTCCACAAACTAGGCAGTGCCTCTATGCTTGATGCATAACGTATAATAAACCTATCTATCAAAATTAATTATTAGAGTACTAATAATATTATTTTTCGCAATGACAGCTATCCAGTATATAAACTTTTCATAGTGGTGGGTATTTTATTTAAACCTTTGTTTTGTTTTTTATTTGGCTAACACAAATATGATTGGTTGTCAGTGCTAACATTGCTACACATGAAACCACTTCAAACAGGTGTGACAGTTATGGCTTTAATTAGAAACCATGACCCCTACTTAATATCAATAAACAATACATCAGAGAGTCAGTATGGATTAGTAAAATTCATTGGCATTGTGCAACAAAACAAACCCCTTATCTCTGAGGCATTATATACCAAGGTCTAAACATAGTCATTGTTCTACAGGTAATAAACCTCTTTGTAGATGATAAATATTGATTGCGGGTGCTAAATAATCAGTACATTGTGTGCTCTTTGAAATCCAGATGGCTGCCTTATTTTTCCAAACACACATGTCAAAGAAATCCCACAAGTTATATTATAAACAATTATCACCTAGACACATTGAAATCTTTGACATGCATCAAAACAATTTTTGAGCAGTCGATTGTTTCAAGTCAGCTAGCTCTGAACATTTTAAAGCTACACTTGGTTATGTGGGGGGAAAAAAGCAGATAGAGCCACAACAATTAGATCGCCTTTATTTTTTAAAAAATACCAGCATATTAATCACGTCAACTTGTATATTGCAACTTGCTTGTGTTTTTTAAAATTCACTTCCAAGGCGTGCATACAACATTAACCCCATATGGAGTATCTCACCCTTGGTCCTCTAAGATTAGCCATCAAACATGTACCAGTATTTCTACTCTTGAGTCCTCTAAGATTAGCCATCATACATGTACCAGTATTTCTACTCTTGAGTCCTCTAAGATTAGCCATCATACATGTAACAGTATTTCTACTCTTGAGTCCTCTAAGAATAGCCATCATACATGTACCAGTATTTCTACTCTTGAGTCCTCTAAGATTAGCCATCATACATGTAACAGTATTTCTACTCTTGAGTCCTCTAAGATTAGCCATCATACATGTACCAGTATTTCTACTCTTGAATCCTCTAAGATTAGCCATCATACATGTAACAGTATTTCTACTCTTGAGTCCTCTAAGATTAGCCATCATACATGTAACAGTATTTCTACTCTTGAGTCCTCTAAGAATAGCCATCATACATGTAACAGTATTTCTACTCTTGAGTCCTCTAAGATTAGCCATCATACATGTAACAGTATTTCTACTCTTGAGTCCTCTAAGAATAGCCATCATACATGTAACAGTATTTCCACTCTTGAGTCCTCTAAGATTAGCCATCATACATGTAACAGTATTTCTACTCTTGAGTCCTCTAAGAATAGCCATCATACATGTACCAGTATTTCTACTCTTGAGTCCTCTAAGATTAGCCATCATACATGTAACAGTATTTCTACTCTTGAGTCCTCTAAGATTAGCCATCATACATGTAACAGTATTTCTACTCTTGAGTCCTCTAAGAATAGCCATCATACATGTAACAGTATTTCTACTCTTGAGTCCTCTAAGATTAGCCATCATACATGTACCAGTATTTCTACTCTTGAGTCCTCTAAGAATAGCCATCATACATGTACCAGTATTTCTACTCTTGAGTCCTCTAAGAATAGCCATCATACATGTAACAGTATTTCTACTCTTGAGTCCTCTAAGAATAGCCATCATACATGTACCAGTATTTCTACTCTTGAGTCCTCTAAGATTAGCCATCATACATGTACCAGTATTTCTACTCTTGAGTCCTCTAAGATTAGCCATCATACATGTAACAGTATTTCTACTCTTGAGTCCTCTAAGAATAGCCATCATACATGTAACAGTATTTCTACTCTTGAGTCCTCTAAGATTAGCCATCATACATGTACCAGTATTTCTACTCTTGAGTCCTCTAATAATAGCCATCATACATGTACCAGTATTTCTACTCTTGAGTCCTCTAAGATTAGCCATCATACATGTACCAGTATTTCTACTCTTGAGTCCTCTAAGATTAGCCATCATACATGTACCAGTATTTCTACTCTTGAGTCCTCTAAGATTAGCCATCATACATGTACCAGTATTTCTACTCTTGAGTCCTCTAAGATTAGCCATCATACATGAACCAGTATTTCTACTCTTGAGTCCTCTAAGATTAGCCATCATACATGTACCAGTATTTCTACTCTTGAGTCCTCTAAGATTAGCCATCATACATGTACCAGTATTTCTACTCTTGATACGTATATGTTTCTATCATAAATATCTTAAGAATTATAATTCCAAAATCATTTTATTTAGTTTGTATTAACATCTTAATTACACAGAAATAAAGCTTGTGTGTAGTTTTGTAATGTAGATTTTAATGATCACTGATTAGCAGAGGGTTAAACTGGATTGCAAGATTACTAATATGGCGGTTCTTTTGGAAAATGATTTCACAATCATGGCTCTAATACATTTATAGCTGTGTTTTCGGATGGATGGACATGTGTCAAAGAGATAAAATAGGCAAGTAATGCCTGTATGTCAATCATTATCCTTTCCTTTGTGTTAGACAAAATACTTGTTTAACTTTATGGAAGCACATTGTCATGTGAGCTAATGGTAACTGTTGGGGGGGGGGGCATAAATTTATCTTTACCTGTATGTTTTCAGACACATAATTAAAGAATTTAACATGTATCTGGACAACAAAAATGTATTTATTGGTTGCCGTCCAATAACATAGGGTAAATAGGGTATGCATATATATATATATGTTAGACACTATGCATGTATATGACATGTGGTTCTCACCTATCTGCCTGTCTGTCTTGTATGTGTGTCTGTCATATTTCATCTAGTGTATTGGGTATGTATACCCTCGAATGAATGTGTTCGCATACATATATTACATAAACATACTTCAGCATACATGCCAACCCCTGACGAGGAAAAAGTGTAATCCAAGTGGTCAAAAAGAGGAATCCAAGCAGAAAAAGAGTAATCCACATATAACATACTACAATTACAATTAACAATGATTTATTTGCTTTTCTCATCTTTTATCATTCATTAATGGTTAAAGTGTTCATATGTAGCACTTTTAGCTTTAGAAACTAACAGATTGTCATGTTGCATTTCAAAACATTTTGTACCAGCTGAGGCCATGAATGTTTTGCATACCAGTAGAGCACTCAGTACTGGGTTACTTAGCCTGGACCTGAATTCAGTTTTATTTTTGTTAACAACACTGAACAATCTCTCACAGTCAGCATTAGAATGGTAAAGAACCAATATTCCTTTCATAACCTGACAAAGAAGAGGAAATTTATTTCTTCCAGTGATAGAGTCTTTTAGCTGGGAAATAAGGTGCCATTGCACATCAACTCTATCTGCATTAAGTATATTGTCAGGTAGAATCCCAACTTGATACTTCAGGAATTCTTCTTCCAGATGATCCAAGTTAGACAAGGGTGGCAATAGAAAGGGATATCTCTTGACAAAGAATCTAACACTTTTGAAGCTTTTTGACTGTCTCTCATTTACATCAGCAACTGAAGCATTTAAAAGCAGTTCATCTCCATATGGGAATTTATGGAGCATGTAATCACAGGCTGTAGCATAATAATCTCTAACATTATCATAGAACATCTTCACAGGAAGAGTAGAATTGTGTTCTATGAATTCTCTTGCTTCTGCACCAATAGCTAGATCTTCATTATCTTTCTGGTTTGCATGGTCATGAAAGTCAATATCAGTTAAAAGTTTGGCTGATGTGATGATTTCTGGCTTAATAAACCTTATTAGCAAATCTGACAACTGGTTTGACAGAATCTTGTGCATAATATGAATGCATGGTTCTTCTTTCTGCAATACAACATTTGCTGCATCAAACAATGGAATGGCACTCTTCATAAACAAGCAGTACAGTTTTGTAACTGGATCATTAAGCTTTTTGTAAACCATCTTACATTTAGAGTCTTCAAAGCAGTGAACAGATTCTTTTTCTTTCTGTGCCATCTTAGTATCCACTTTGCTAGTTTTGCCCTTGGAAGCATGAGAAGATCCAGTATGCTTTTTAACAGATTTATACTCTGAAGAACCTGATCCAGATGGCTGATGAGATTTTATGTCAAAAGATTTATCTTTCACAGTCATGGTCTGAGCCTGGAGGCCCTCTAGCTGGATAGATAGAGGCCTCTCAAATAAAAATTCCATGGATTTAAATTTCTTTCTTTCTGCTACACCAATCTCTTTATTGTTAGTATGTCTGTCTATACTTTCATCTCTTGTTCTCTTCTGACTTGCAATAACAGATTCTGCTTTTGTACCACTCTTCTTCACTTTTCCACCACGTTTTCTCTGTGCAGAATCACTTTCAGTTTGAAAGAATGCTTGTAGTGCATCCCAAAGCTCAAGTAAACGGCTAACACATTTGCCAAGGGATAACCATCTTGTACACACATGCTTTATAACTTTATAGTCTTCAAGATCAAACTGATCTTGTAACAACTTTAGAGCCTGTTTCCTTTTACTACTTTTCTCCAAATAAGAGTAGATATCTATTAACAAATGGCCAATATCTACTTCTAATTTATCAGCAGCCTTACCAGCAGCAAGGTGCATCAAATGACAGGGGCAACCTGTTATGAACACTGATGGAGACATTTTCAAAATATAGGATGCAACTCCTTTATGAATTCCAGTCATCACTGATGCATTATCAGCTGCAAACCCCATACAGTTCTGCCAACTTATGTCATGTTTCTTCAAAACATTGTCAAGCAAATCAAAAATGTTTTGTCCAGTGGAATCTACTGTTAATTCTGGTAAAGAAAGAAGAACACTCATGACTTTGCCTTTTTCACTGTCAAAGTATCTAACACATACTGGGTACAACTATTTATCATCATAATCACAACTCCCGTCTGTGGCAATACTAAACGGCCCAATTTTCATTGCTTCTGCAATTTTAAGTGAACTATCTTCTGCTAGGCACCGAACAATGTGAGATGATTTTGTTCTTGCACAAGCATATTTTTCCGCAATTTTCGAATCAGGAAACATCCGCTTGAACAAGGGACCAACGTGGTCTGCTACCGCTAAGGGTAGTCCGTGTTCTATTAAAAACTCGGTAAATAACACCTCAGCATTTATAGTATTCAAGTCTGCACTTGAGCTCTGCTGTAAATAAGAAGTTACCTTAGTATTAGAGTTCGTAAGGCGAGCTAATTCGATGTGTTTCCTTGTTTTCATGTGTTTTTCCACATCAAATTTACCACCATGACCAATGCTAAAATCGTTTCCGCACAGTCTGCAATGAGCATGATGCTTTCCTAGAATGGAACGCTGTATTATGCCATTCATATATTCATCTTTGAATCTTTGGAGGACTCGTTGTTTTGCTTTTTTCTGATCCATCTGCGAAATTCTTGGGGAAAAAAATGTGCTCTAACATACACAAAGACTAGAATCCATCTTAACATCTGAAGCCATTTAGCGCCAACGATTAGACGTCACGTGATGATGCCCTCGTCGTGTTTGGAGGATTGATTACAATTTGCTTTGTTTATTATTGACTTTTTCTGACCCATCTGTGAAATTATTTAAGAGATATTTTTTGCACTCATAAACGCATTGAGAATTTTTTAATACTTTTTAGCGCAAAAAACTTTTAGACTGGTTCTGCACTATACAAAATTATAACAAAGAGTATGTGCATAATGATTTAAACAAAATAGAAACCAGTCTGTTCTCTCCTCACTAAGCAGCTATAAATAGAATATGAGGTCGAAAGTTTGAAAGTATCCTAGTAACATGATACATGTAGTTGCTATAAATAGAACATGAATATTAGGAAAGTCCACGGACAAGTATACTCGTATATCGTAGTTATGTAGAAGCGGTGTATTTTTTAATTAAAAATAAAACAGTATGTAAAAAATAAAGTAATGCTAATAAAAACGAAAAAAAAATTTTTTTTTTTTTTTTTTGCAAGATGGATATATCGAAAAAGCGTAATCTATAAACGTTAACGCGTAACGCGGAATTTAGTGGTAAAAAGCGTAATGATTACGCCAAAAGCGTAATGGTTGGCATGTATGCTTCAGGTCAAAAATTAGTATAATGTGATGCTAAGATAGAACGAGTGACTGATAAAGACAACAAAGATGAATATGTGCAAGTATCCATTTATTATAGACTTGTATGACTTTTTCTTACAAGCAGTCTCTTTTTTTACAAAAAATCATACTGTTTGCAATTTTACATCCGGTCAAGTTGATTAATATTGATTTAAAAGACGAACCAAAGTAATAGGATGAAATCTATGAAATAATTGTATTTTTAAAACTTACATCTTTAATGCAAGGAAAGTTAAACAGAAATAATCTAATTTTAAGAAGGCTGTTCTAAATGAATTTACAGGTGGCAATCAGAAATCTTGTCTAAAGACCCCAGCAAATTTGAAAGTTATTGCATGTACCATCTGATACTTGATGTTTCAAAATTCTAAATGAAAATGAAACAAGTTAAAATGTCATTAATCTGAATATTGTACAATTTTTACACCCAAACTATGAATAAATATTCCATCAGCATTAATTGCATTCCTTTATGATAGCTAATGTAATTATTGCTTTGTCAAATTCATCTGAATACATTAATATAATGTTCCATTTTTAAAATTTAAAAAAAAACTTTTCTGATTTAAAATATTTAGCATTATATATCAGCTGCTTGTGTTATAACTTTCTTAACTCTTGTTATAAACGAACTATCAGCCTAGCAAAAGTAACTGAGAAAGAAGGATATATCAACATATCAAAAATGCAAATTGTTGAGATTATTTTTCTTTAAAGTTATGCAGCCAAAAATGTTCAATAAATGTTTAAAATCGGAGAGCAATGTGAAATGTTCCTACAAATGTATCTGAAATTATGGATAATGAATCTTTATTATCAGGTATAATATAAATATGGACAGTGTATTTAATTTAATTAATTTACATTCTTAAAGTATGGAAAGTAAATATTTAATTATCTGATATAATGTAAGTATGGACACCGAATCTAATTATCTGATTATTCTCCTAGTATGAACAAAATTAGTTTGGCATATTTAATTGATTCATTGGATATCCTTTGTTGACTTTATGTTTCGCTAATCAAGTGTAGAACAGTAAACTATCCAAAACTGAACATTTTTTGTGGGCATCGCATAGGCGCTACGATCAGTAACTCTGTTGCAACCGTGAAAACCCTATTATATTATAAATACATTTGGTGCATGTTTAACAACAACTATATTCATATGCAGTGTATTTCATCAATATGACCTAAAAACAGAACAACAGAAGCTATACATTGTAATGAGATTTAACAGAGTAACTAGATTACAGTATTGTAATTGAAAGTAAGTATGAATGCTTAATCGACTACCCTTAATCAATAATATTTCCTTTTACTTTCTGAAAGTTTTAACTATAAAATGGCAGTTAAAAAGATTTCTAAACTACACCTCTCCCTTGATACTTACTGCGAGTGACAACCAGGAAGTTTAAAAGCATAGAAATAATAGCGCATTCTTCACAAAAAATGTGCACAATTCTTATTTTTTTGCATAATTTTGCCCGCTCAGGATTAGAAATGTGGGAAATCTTGAATTTGGGGGGACATTTGCATGATCATGAGGCCTAGATGCAACCCTTCTCAAGTATATGTAGATAATGCACTTTGTTTTACTTTTTCTTACGACAAGGAAATATAGCCTATCAATAAGTTGGGAAACATAACGGATACATGAAAAATCTATCCTAAAACTTCAATTATGTCTGACATATCAATTAGTGGAATAAATAACAAATTTATATGCACAAGTTGTATATAATTAGGTGATACAAAATAAGGTTCATACACATGGTCTGCAAAATATATACATACCTTGCTTTCAATGAAATACTTGTTCAACAAACTGGCCATAAAGTTGGTCAACCAAATTGCAATAACTTCTCCCATTATCCTTGGGACCAGGCCTCTGAAAATGAAGCATGAATCTGGTTTTTGCAGTGACTTCAGACTCTATATGATGCTCTAACTAGTGTTTCACATAAGGTACAGTCAGAAAATATGCATAATAAATAATCTGAAATCCTAATGAAATCTGGACTCTGTAATTTAAAACTGATGTATTTTTAGCTGACAACAAGATAAATCTTTGCATTTCATGTAACAGCAAGTTATCATTAGTAATGTTCCAAATGTCTCTTTTTCACCTACATCATATGGAATGATCTAATTTGATTGGTTGGGCAAAATGATCTAATTTGATTGGTTGGGCAAAATAATCTAATTTGATTGGTTGGGCAAAATAAAATAAGCAGAACATAATCTCATATCAGTGTCCATCAGAAAAACTTATTGATAAGTAGATCATAATTTTTTCAGCTTGAATTTACACGATATACTGTACATGTCTAGAAATTTCATTTACATACAAATCTATAATTCTTGGTTTTACCATCTGCCACACAAATTGCTAAAGTCAACCAGTAACTTAAAATAATTTTTTTAACTGACTGAGACAAATTAAATTTTAAAAAATATTATTTTCTCACATTTGATAGTCATCTCATTGCTGGGAAGTCACAATTATCTGTCCTTTTCAAAGAGTTAACAAATATACACATATTTCCAATTCTTTTTTAAACATATAAATGTTTATTTTCTGAGGTCAACTTTACTGAAAAAATCTATTAGAACTTTTAATGAGAAAAATTTAGATTGATAACTGTCAACTTTTAGTGTCATAGACACAGCCCAAAATTAGTGGCAGTTCAATAGCTAGCAGGTAGTAAATTTCCTGTTGGTCTAGTAGTTTTCAAAATTTGAATACTCCAATGGTTAGTAAAATTTTATTTGTTGCCAGTCTGTCTTTGTGCAAAGAAATAGTGAAACTTCAGCATGACTAGAAAATTTCTCAATCTACTTGTACTTCTGGCAACAAAGAAATTCATGTTAAATTCTAGGCATGACAGAAAAATAACATTTCTAAAAATCTTCTGCAACAATATATTCACTCTTGCCATAATGAATTAATGTTCCTTTGGTTAAATTTCTATTCCTATTTCTGTCTTGAACAAATCATTATGAAGCTGATGTGAAATCAACTTACGCAAAAAATCCACTTATGCCATCTGTTTGGTAGATTTCCACCAGGCCAGTATAGATACCACTAAAAATAAAACATTTACTCCATGTGATTTCACAGTATTCTATGAGATACAAGATAAAGGTATACTGACATCAATATATACACATTATATTAGTGCGGTTGAATGCTATTTAAAATATGGATGCAATGTAACAGTTTAACTCATAAAAAGTACATGTGACGAGCATTTACACAGAAACATTTATTCACTCTCGATCTACTCAAGCAGTAATTTATAATACAGACATCAAATCTTTCAAAACACCTTGAAATGGTTTGTAAAGGTCTTATGTGGTTCATTCTGGGGTGCACCTATGTGCCAATGGTTTTTATTTTTCACCTTTGGAGCAAGAATGTTCCCTCCATGGCACCTTGAGAGTGCACAAAAAGAACCACAAAATAAAGATCAAACTTCATTACAGTTTATTTAGACTGAAATGAATGCATTGCAAGCTTACTATATAAGTCGTGGTCATTGTCAGGAAACATAAAATGATCCATTTCATTGGCTGACAGAAATGTTTCACTGATTTTGATTGGTTTGATTGCCAATTGACAGCTTATGATCATCACTGATGAAATCTACACTGAAAACAATGCTGCATGTATTATTAAATAAGCGTACAGAGAGAAACAAATACAGACTCAAATGTCCAAAAATAAATTCTTTGTAGAAGTGAATGATTCCAAAGAGCACAAGGAATTCAAATTCCTAGTAATGCTCATGACAGGAGATAATAAAATGACCACAGCCTAAGGTAGTGGATTTATTCATTTATACAAAAAATATTCACTCCTTTAGAATTATATACTTTAAATTAGTTGCTGATGAGTCTGACTAAAGCAAAGTTTGCTCCAATTACCTTGTTAACTTAAATAACCAGTTATTTTAATGAATTAGGAATTTGTAGAGTACCACAATGATTGATTCAAAGCATACAACTGACTATTGCAGAAATTAACTAATCCATGATGTGAAAGCCAGTGATAAATAAAAAAAACAGGTAAAAAATTTGCATTCCCACTTATTTCAAAATGACTTCTTTTACCTGGTAGGTAACTACAGGCCCCACTTTTTAGGTTTCTGGAATGAATACTGGGTGTAAAATAATTCTACAAGTCTGATAACACCTGGGATGGGAGAAAAAGGGAGAAACTGTCAGGATTCGTGAAAACTAAAGAAAATTAGCTAGATTATACTCTCCTACAGATGGTCAGATTTAATTTGCAATTAATCACTTTCTAATTAAAAATTGCCTGATTGGATTATCTGTAAGATTAAAACAATGATGATACTTTAAGCTTGTAATTTCCTAAGATATTCCTTGACATCAGAAATGGGATGGTAATGGGAAATAAATAAATACATTACAAACAAAAGCATACAGAATAGAACTCTGCCACAAAACTCACATTAAACTATAGGTAAATGAATATTTAAAAATATTTAATAATCTTGCATTCATCATCCTATCTTCTATCACACACATAAAAAAAGAAACATTTTTAGTAAATATAAGTTTTTTTTTAAGAATACTTACACAAACACATTAATGGTAGGAGCAAACTCATCTACCTCTTGTAGCCATACCTACCAGGAAAATGCAAGTTTCATCTTCCTATCTATATTTCATAATGTAGAAACATGCACATATTGTCTTTCCTTCCCACCACAAGGTGGATACATGTATACCTGATGTCTACCATTTGATGCTGTGCAATACATTGAGAAGGATGCTCACATTCGATGTATTTTCTCTATCAAATGCATTCTCTAATCACAATAATGTTAGGGAAAAAGGTAACAAGAGGAAATGCATGTTCATCTAACCTCTCCTGTGCTTACCTTTCAATGGAAATATGACTGATAACCTAATCCTAAGAATCAACCACAACACTAACACAAAGGCAGCACAACAGATGATCATGTGACACATCAATTTAATACACCCCTAATGAGAAACAAACAATATTTTCTTGCCAAGAAAAACTTGGATGAATTCATTGGAAAGTTTGGCAGAGATGTAAAACTTGTGAAGGAGATTGTGTGAGCTTATCAGGCTATTCAGGATTATCTTGAGAAGATGTATCACTAGAATGAGTAGATCATTTACCAAGATTTGAACCATCTGAGGAGTTTTCAGAACCACAGTGCAGGTATGGCCCCTCATTGTTTGTTTCAACCTCAGTACAATTGCAGTGGAAGGGAAGGTATAGCCCCAAAACTTGTCCCAAATAACTAACAGAGCATCCACACCTAGGCTTTAGGTTCCAGGAAAGGAGAGATAAAGGTGGGCAGTTTGTAGTTCTACCTCATCATGTAGAGTTCTATCATTTGATGCCCCAATGGTGCACAAATCGACTGCAAGATCAACAGATGAAAGGACCAATTGGTGTGAAATGTAGGTTTCTTCTTGGCACTGAACTGGCTAGGATGTTAAGCCTGCCAGGAATGTGCCTGATCTGCACCAAATGTTTCAGCTGAAAGCACCAACATGGAACCAGGACACATTGTGTTAGATGAGGTATACCAACAACACCAAGTCATCCAACAACCCTTCTGCAAATCTGGTCCTTCCAGAAATAAAAGTTAACTATAGCTTACATTTCCAGATGGTGGATGTAAAGGGCTTTCTCCACTGGCTCCCAGTTGCTGCTGCCCATGATGAATCAAGGCAACCAAGAAGAAAAACACATGGACTGTGATTGAAACCAAAACAAGAACACACACACACACACACTACTAAAAAAAAGTTCCTTGAAACCAAACTGACTGATATTGCATGAAGCTGGGTCAATAGGGAAATGAAAATATGCTGAAAGTAAACTGTTGGCAAATTAGTCCCTTTTAACAGATGACAGACCATGCTGTTTCTATTTTGAACCTTAGCATGTGCAATTACTGAGCCATCTCAGGTCTATAAATTGTCTAAGCTTCCAATTAGATTTGGATATGAGGAAAAGTCTGTTAGAAAGAACCATAGAGAGTTTGCAGTGTCAACTCTTTTGACTACAGCTTGAATAAAGAGTACACATCCAGATCTTACATTTCTAACTTCACTGAATTGGCCAGAACCTGTCATGGATGGGAAAAACTAACAGGGAGGGATGGCCAAAACCTGTCATGGCTGGGAAAAACTAACAATGAAGGAGCAGTATAAATGAAATCCAAATTCCGAATGAAACAATTCGGATTGGCCATTTGTTTGACATAAAATGGTTGATCCATGTCTACTGAAACTGAAAGAGTCCTGCACTTACTGGCAGGTTATCAATGGCACTTCAGGGTTGCATGACAGTTACTCATTAGGAGGATTGCAAAAGGAGGAACCTATAACATGGCCTCCAAAAATTAGGTGCAAGCTCTTGCCTTATTTTGACTGCATTGCTCTTGAGTGTCATGTTGCCTTTTCTCATATTACCAAATTCAATTCATTGTGAGGGCCATGAGTGACCAGAGTGGTCTAAAGCACTTGCCATTACAGATCACTGCCATCTCACCTCTGTCTGTAGGGGATTAATGTATGTGAGAAAGGTTGCCAGTAGCTTCTTGTGGGTTGGTGGTTCTTTCTGGGGTTTTCCTGCAGTCTTCCTCCATCAATGATACTGGCTGTCATGTATAGCCTATCTTGTGCTGCAAATTGGCGTTAAACACTACAACAACAACTCACTGTGGATGAGATTGATATGGATAAGATGTGGAGGTGGTATGGAAATCTGGGAGACAGTTCTTGTACTGCCATCTTCTGGACACCTTCAACATGGCTACTTAGCACCATATTCTGCACCAATCTGGGTGTATTGTGAAAACATGGTGATGGTGACACCACCAAAATGTCAGCACTGTGCAAACATTAGTATGTACAGTACCATCAGTAGACTTGCACTGATAAATGAGTCTAAAAAGACATCCTTTGAATTCTGCAGTTTATGTCTAATAGACAGTCAGAGATTTCTTTAATCATCAACAAGAGCAGAAGTAGATGCAAGGAGGGAGTGTTCACCATCATTCTAACTGTCTACTCATTCTATAACCTTATAGGCCTGGCATGTAAATACTTAGGCAGCCAACTGCTAAATTCCATATGCTCCAAGGTGGGGTCTGTGAGCAACTTGTCCCTGCATTCTCTATGGGGTTGTTGATGCCAGGCATGCCTGAGTATAACACAGCTTCTAACCATGCCATGGACATGAGTTTGCTATCCAACAAACAGGGTTGGTTTTGGTGAGATGGATGGCTGGATAGGTGGCCAGAAAGTAGGCAGGTCAGGTGGTTTAATAATTGGCTCAATAGGCAGCTGGATGGTGGACTGACTAGTCCAAATGATTCCCCATAAGAATGGTACAATCACCTAGTACAAGACATGTGTCACAAATGTGAATGGAGGCCCCAAATGGCCAAGTGGTCTAAAGTGCTCTCCGTTATGGATCACTGCCAACTCACCTCTGTCTGCGTGGATTTGAGTCTCTGATTCAGCCATGTGGGTATGTGAGAAAGCTTGCCAGTAGCTTCCCTTGGGGCATTGGTTCTTTAATGGGGTTTTCCCGGGTTGTTCCTCCACAATTAAAACTGGCCTTTCATGTGCTGAAAAATGGCATTAAACCCTACGACAACAACAACCAATGTGAATGACATCTTTTCACTAACTGAAAAGACTGGCTGGACAGTGAGCTAGACTGGCTAATCAGTGTATGACAAAGATGGCTGATATAACCTTCCAGGGAGATCAGTGCTATACTCCATTCACATGGACTTACAGGCCATGCTTGGATATGCAGTTGGAGGGGTTGCCACTGTGAGTTATCAAATAATGGGAGATCTATCTCCCATAAATTCCAAGACTGTATTGGAGAGATGTTATGAACAGAGGAATAGAAACTCAGCAACCACAACATTGTCTAACACACTATATCCTCACTGGTAACTCCAGAAACAACTGGGGTGAGAGTGCAACATGGGCAGCTCTGTAGCTCACTGATACAACAAGACTGCAACATGGGCAGCTCTGCAGCTCACTGATACAACATGGGAAGCAGGCCTGTATTACCTTCCCTGTAGGCATAATTGTCATATGAAATAGGAAAAAGTCAATCATTCCCCAGCAAACTAATTATCAACAATGTGTTGGAGTGAAGGTTCAAAATGTCAGTTGACTCTGACAGTATATCCTTGCTTTTTAAATGTTTGTGCAGGACCATGGACCTCATTCATTTTTGACAACCTAGTACAAACTCTCAAGGCGAAGCTGAAAAACACTTGTGAGAAAAATCTTCTGTGTAGAAAACATACTGCCTTATAATGGACAGGCAGAGACTATGCAGTGTAAAGTTGATCATACCATCGAGAAAGTGGTACACATCTGGTATACGGGTTGCCACCTAGTTCTGGGATGGGAAGATAATCGATTTCTTCTCTTTTGTGTATATGGCATATATACATGAAAAACTTTTTTCCCCCAGAAGGGCTGGATTGAGAGCAGTGGAGCTTATTTCTTAATGTATATGGCTGAGTTAATTTTTTTAACCACATGATTTAAAGGCCTGCACAGGAATTTTGAAATTAGATTTTTGAAAAAGTGTATCTGCAATCATCCTGAAATTTTTCCTGTGATTAAGCTGAACACATTTTAGTTTTATTTACACAATGTAAAAAAATTCTGAAAATCTTTTACTTGTTACTATTCAATGAAGAACAGTAGATACAATCAAAAAAACATATTTCAAATCCTTCCTCGAGTTCATGGCATCATATTAGGTAGATATTACAAGTGATTTCATAACTAAAATGTAATAAAGCAATTTTAATGTTGCTCCAATTGTACACTAAATACTGATTTGTCATAATATACTTAATTCTATTTAGCATTCAATCATAAAATTATGGTGCCTAAAAAAGAACACAAGTTATAAACACTTCAAACCTGTACTGCTTCTCTCCACCCACAAACTGTGCCATGGACCTCAGCATCACCACTGTAAGAAATGAAAAGTTAAATAACAGATCCTCTTAATCTGTCTACATTTGTGTAGAAACCATGAAATAGGCAGCTAAGAAAAATTTGGTTTTTAATGTAGCTTTAAAAACTTTTCAGTTATATCACTACATTGTCTGCAGTGTGCCAGCTTATAGCAATGTCAAGCACTGGGGTGTTATGCCGCAGACATGAAGCATGATGTCCCACCCAGTCACATTATCCTGACACCAGGCTGATCAGTCCTAACACTGACCTCTTAATGCTGAGTGACTAGCAAGGCAGCTGTTAGTACCATTTTAATGTCTTTGATATGACTTGGAGAGTGTTTGAACCTGCAACCTCATACTCTGTCGCAGATGCTCTAACCACAAGGCCACTGGAGTGGCAAACAAGTAGTGATCTGTTTACTAATTCCACAACTGAGACTATTTACTGAAAAGTTAGCTTGTCAAATTTATGACATGACATCATTTGACTGGAAGGAATGATTTATTGATCAATTTGTGTTTAATTACTGATCAATACATGGGAGGTTATGTCCTTCCAAGGCAAATGAAGTTAAGTGTCTTACCTAGAGACATACAATGGAAGTCAAACCAGCCTGGTATGGCCTGGATTTAAATCCAGACACTTCTGTTTCCATAGTAACCATTATACTACCATAGAATGGGATAGCCAAAAGGAATACCTGAATTAATTTTAATGTGTAGGATATAATATCTGTACCATACATATTACAAGAATAAACACTAAATTGAGTATCAATCCTTTTCTTTTGCATATATACAAAATATGATGTCCACAGAACGTCATATTTCATGACAAAATGTTGCTGAAATGGCTAATGCTAACTGCTGCTGTGCTAATTAGGTTCAGAGAACATAATCTACAGATACAACTTCTGAAGCGTAAATCATTCCACAGCAACTGTCCATTTTAAACCTGAAGCTAAACTGCAACATTAGTAAATGCTAGTCATACCTCTGAGACTTACATCTAACTTTCTGCATATCTATCCACATCATATCCCTGTAGTGTTACAGACCTTTTGTGTTTTTTGCACATGAAAAAAGGTATTGACATATTTTCCTAATATCACCATCCTATCATAATATCTGCATCACTCACCATGGAAAGGTTGACTGGCTATAATACCTAGACATCTGGTTACTGTTTCTTGTGAGATCTGCAACATAAAGAGACTTTTCACAATATTACATAATTACCCTCATATGATGTATGTAAAATCACTATTTGGAGCAATTATATTTCATTCAAAATGCTTACCTGATCATTATACCTTAGGGGCAAAACCATTATCCAGCTCACCCACACTAAACATTTTAGCTATAAAGCTAAACCCATTTGGTGCCAAATCCTACATGCACCTTAGTTACTACTGGATCAGAATAAGTACCCTTTATGCAGAAAATAACTACAGCTAAGATGGTTTATCCATATTATAAGTAGGCAAGTATTATAGAAGAAATATTTAACTAAATAAATTGGTTTCTTCTTCAAATATGTTAACTGGTCATGAAACCTTAGAGGAATAGGTCATAAGTCGGGGGATTTACATCCCCTTACCTCTGAGTGAAACCATCTCCAGACTCCTAAGGGTGTGTGAGGCACCTGCTAAATTTTTGCAATGTCTAGCTGGAGCACTGACCTAATATAGATATAGACAAGTTTTTTTAATTTAAAACTGGGAAAACAATTTCTCCTGCAACTCCAAAGTCATATTGATGTGTCAAAAAGCTGCTGATTAACCTGGGATGGTAGTGTATTGCAATGCAGCAATAGGTCCCACTAGAGCCAT
The DNA here is from genome assembly GCA_030141615.1 of Unio pictorum. Classification (NCBI taxonomy): domain Eukaryota; kingdom Metazoa; phylum Mollusca; class Bivalvia; order Unionida; family Unionidae; genus Unio; species Unio pictorum. The sequence continues at coordinate 14,033,153 of JARLTB010000126.1, forward strand.
GTTAGCCTTTTGGGAAGAAAGATCTTGGAGGCAGAAACTACAGAAAGATGACTCCAACTAATGCCACTAAAATGCAATGCTTGTTGCAACTGCCCTTATCCAATCATCCAAAATGCATAACAACTTCTTTTGATCTTGGGTTATTTCTCTGGATACAGAACAAATAGCCCATCATATCAAGGATTCATTATCACTCTTTTCTTTTTTCAAAGATTAAAACAGGTGAGATTCCCCTCTTCACACAAACCTGATTCTCTTTAGGCACTACTTCAAAGCCCTCGCCATGTCCTGCAGATGAATTTGAGTTCAAGGCTCCATGTTGGAACAAGGTTTCACCACACAGGACTGATTGCCCATGAGTGGGAGCTTGTTTTTGACAACAAAAGCAGTGACCATTAAGATGGTACTGACTCATCCTGACAACATTGATAAAACATGCTTTTCACTATCCTATTTGAAGTAGCTTTGACAAGAAGCTGGTTTCATGAGAGATGAACAATCGATGCTCTTGCAAGCAGTTCAAACTTTCTTATTCAAACATGTTAAAACCCTTGATAGATTCCACTTTGGGCACAGAGCCAACACCTTTGGCCATGAGAAATCAAAACTAGCCATGAGATTGGAGATGTCTTTGTCCCATATCCTCACTTCCATGATGATATTGCACATCTGAAATAGTGGAACAATAACCTTTCATAATGATCAAATCTAACTTTTTGACTTCAAAAAGTCTGGTAGAAAGTTACATTTGGCGGTATTGATGCCTTAAGCAGGCAAATGTGTCCTTGTTTGTACCACTGCGCAAAAACTCAACTTCCCTTACTATGGTTTGAAAGTACTGGCCTGATCACTGGAGTGATTTTTGTCCACCCCTTGTGAGAAATATTTGTTTCTGAGGACTTGTTTAATTTGATCCAGACCAATTTAACAGTATGAATGTCAGCTGGCCTTTCTTGATTAGAACATTAACATGTACTGGAACTCTGGACCAAGCAGTTTATGGAGCAAAAGATGTACAAATTTTGGTTGTAACAAGCAAAAGATATTTTCAATCATTGCTCAGAAAGCAGTTTCTCTTTTTATCCTTTGGCTGATTAAGGATGAAGAAGCTATCAAGTATAATTCACATCTATAAAAAAGTGTTTCAATGCTGATGCATTATGTACAAATCTTAGATCATGCTGATGAAGACTGTTGAAAGTGCTGGCTAATAAACTAAAAGTTCATCTTGACTGAGATACCATAAATTCCAGACAAGACCTCCATATTATAAGCAGATCCTGGATGTTGACCTTAAGTGACATAACCAGGGTCGTAACTGAATCGCTGCCATATAGCACTATAATGGGTCATGCCAACCCTTGACTATAATGGGTCTTATGATGCATGAGAGTGCCGCAGTTATATGTCAGAACATGCTGGATAAAGAGATTTCCTCCTCTGACATTCATGATCAGATTGACCTTACAATGGTTGCCAAAAGAAAAAAAAGTGGGATTTGGAGGGAAAAAAAATCAGGATTAGTGTTTGTGACCACATATTTACAAAAGCTTTTACAAAAGAATCAATATTTGAGGATTATGTTATTTACTTAACATAAAATTAATTCAATTAACACAGTAAATATCAGCAAAGAAGATAAAAATAAAGAAGAAAAAAACATAGATTTTGATCGTATGACTATAGTGTATTTCTCATGGAATTTCTGCATCACATTTACTTTCTTGGTAGTCATCATGAATCAAAAGGCATTTTTTCAATATAAAAAATTTGGGACAAATTACATTTTGTGATTACCATTCTGTAATAAAATCCACAATAAAATACTGCATTGGTCAAATTCTGATATAAAAAAATTTTGATTTTCAATGGTTGCTTGGTTATTTACATGCTTTAAATACATGTATTTAAACTGACCTTGATTTTGGTCAGTCTGTTCCAATCTTACTAAAGTACCAAGTGAATGGGACTATTCACAAAAAATGAAAACCTCTCAACAAGTTGGTTAAACAGTACATGTATTCTCCACAAATCCTTTTGTATCCGATGTTATGACTAACTTTAAAATGACTTAACCAACCACCAGTTGCAGCAAAGTTCTCCAGACTAAGTTTTTTTGCAAATTCTTTCGCTTTTTTGATGATCACATCATGATCTATGGATAGGTGGAATGTGCAATGCTGGTTTCATTGAACCATTTTGCAGCGGTTTCTTCCACATCTTCAAATTTAGCAGTCTTCTGCTTTTTCCTTTGGGGAGCACAGTTACCTTCAACAAAATCTTCCTTTATAGACTCAACAGATTTCATCCATCCTGACAGTGTTATGTTTAAGCAGAAAAAAAAACACAGATATCTTTGCAAGATGTTTAGCCCTCAACTTCCTTACCAGCCATATATTTAGTTTCCAGAGACTGTAAATTTAATCTGCATTTTACACTGCTATTATTAGCCATCATAAATATAAATAAAGTTAAAAATGAAACTTTCACATCATAATAAACTTGTTTTAATCACTAATATTTTTCAAAGGTCTCGGAAACATTAAATCACGAGTATTTGAATGCAAATTTTTTATATCTGGGATTCAGAAAATCACGTATACAGAAGTCCTCTGTATACACCGATTTGCTGGACGGCAAATTCATGGGCTTGCTAGTCCTGCTTCAACCACCGTTTCAGTGGGAAAATGTGTTGATCAATTGATCATTTCAGCTGTGCTGATATTTATAATCAGAAAATCAGTGGCTGAAAGACCCCCAGATGTACATGTTGTCATTGTAAGAGTACATCTCAAGAAGGTGACCCACAAGCTTGGTGGCAAGTTCAAAGACTTGACTAGCTGCAGAGGGGTGAGAAAAAACACTGATATTTACAATGACTTATTTCATAGGTAGAATGACCCATTGATGTACTTGTGTATAAGAGTACATCATAGGAACAACTTAAGCTTTCATTATTGTATGGCAGCAAGATCAACTAATTGTTGAATAAAATATGGCTGAAACTGGCAGCTGGTCAACATAATGATTAGGTGGGAAAATTAAAGCCTAATCAACTAATTGTTGAATAAAGTATGGCTGAAACTGGCAGCTGGTCAACATAATGATTAGGTGGGAAAATTAAAGCCTGATCAACTAATTGTTGAACAAAGTATGGGTTGGAACTGGCAGCTTGTTGACATAAATGATTAGTAAATAAAAGATTTGTTCATGATGGGACCATGGGCTTATGTCGACATGCATGTTTTCTTTTTATCTCGATGTCGACATAAGCATGACAATTTTGGTAGTAATAGTAGACCAAGAGACTGGGACTTTTGTTGTTTTTTTGGTCGAAATAGGCGGCTTGTCGACATAAGTGATGTCGAAATAAGTGGATAGGACTGTACTTCTACAGTACAGAGAAAACTTCAACTTGGATAGTAAGAGCAAGAAATAGTTGTAAATATACTTCCTTGCGATCATACACTCTATAGTAGAGTACAACTACTGGCATTGATCTGGAAAAATCTTTCAAGACAATGTGCTATCTAGTATGAATGAGGTACAAATAGGATTTAGTATTAGGATCTATACCAAACACAGATCACAATGTGTGACTGCCACATATCAGAGAAGACAATGTTTAGCTTTACAGACAACATTTTTAGTCTGGTTTTGTTTGTTTGTTTTAGGGTTTAACGCCATTTTTCAGCACACGATAAGCTATACATGGCGGCCAGTATTACTGGTAGAGGAAGAACCCGAGGAAAATCCCTGGAAAGAACCACCAACCCACGAGAAGCTACTGGCAAGCTTTCTCACATAACTACATCAGCCAAATCTTAGACTCGAACCCACGCAGACAGAGGTGAGATGGCAGTGATCCATAACGGAAAGCGCTTTAGACCACTCGGCCACTTGGAGCCCATTTAGTCTGGTAGGGTTGGATCTGCAAGGTAGTGATATGTACTTCTTATGTAAGGCATGATGAGCAGGTAAAGTATTTTAAAAAGAAATAGAAAACTGTTCAATTGTTGTTATGAATGTTTTCTATAAGAATATTATATAAATACAAGTATATGGAATGTGTATCTATCTCATAGTCTTTATATTACTCACAGCAGAAACATCACAAAGAATTTTTTTTAAAAATTTCTCCATTTAAACCCATTGCTAAGAACTTTGTATTGCATTTTTAATGAGTTACTTGTCACTTACAGTTCTTGATTTTAGTTTGGTGCTGAGGCCAATTGAGTAAAATACTATGCTTAAGGGTACAACATGGTAGCCATCTCTATAGATTGATGATAATATAATCTCTCATCCAATCAAAATCAGACCAGTAATATAACATGTTCAGCCAATCAGAAACAAGATCACTTCATTAATTACATGGATGTCACTCCTAACATAATTTAAGGTCTTGATGCTACAAGTTCAAATGTCAAATGTGATAATATTCTATCAGAAATGAAGCCTCCAGAAGTATATTCATATACATGTCTCGATGGTTAGGCAGATGGATGAAAGAAAAATTATTACTAAACTCAGGTCACTATTGTTGATAATAAGTAGAACCTTTAACATTAATGCTAACATCAGGTATCATGATTGCAAATAATGAATCAATTATGTTCATTAGCATGAATTTTTATTAGAGTGTTTTAGGGGGAGAGGGAAACTAGATTATCATTGTTATATAAATTTGTATTGATTGAGGAAAGTTTCATATTGTTGACACAGCACAATCACCATTTGTTAGGCTCCAAATTAGGGAACTGTTGCAACCAAATAATATTTGACCCTGTGATAAATAGCCAAGTTAAACTTAAATATGAAAGTCATAAAATGGAGCTAAACACAACAACTTAAAAGAATCACTTGAGCATGAAAAAGAGGTCACTGCACAATACTTTCATCTGTGATAGCTAGAATCCTTCAAGATTTCATGAAAAAAAAACTATGCTTATCCCTACAACAATATGACAACACCACAGACATGGGAGTATCTAGAAGAACACAAATGCTTTAATGTCCAATAAAAGAACATTTCTACTTTTTAGCTGTTGAGTAATGAAAGCATCTCTGACATTCTTCAGTGACACGATTTTCAAATTAGCCATACTGGATGAAAAGTTAGTTGTCACTTATAATGAACTAGAAACTATTAGAAAACATTTGGTGAAAACCCAATGTTGATATGAGAATTAGAAAACATTTGGTGAAAACCCAATGTTGATATGAGAATTAGAAAACGTTTGGTGAAAACCCAATGTTGATATGAGAATTAGAAAACGTTTGGTGAAAACCCAATGTTGATATGAGAATTAGAAAACGTTTGGTGAAAACCCAATGTTGATATGAGAATTAGAAAACGTTTGGTGAAAACCTAATGTTGATATGAGAATTAGAAAACATGTTCTCTGTGGCAGCCATAGGTGAGGTCAGATAGGTGCTATTTTCATTCAGGCCCAACTAAACACCATACTTCGACTGCTAGTGTAACCCCATCTTGATTTGACGTTCCAATTAGGAAAAGAAGGAATAATATTTTTAAAATGGTTGTCATGGTGATCATATTGGCTGTCAGATCAGAACCTCTTCATTTAGTACCATCTAGACATTAAAAGATGTCTTCTGGTGAAAATCCAATACTGATATACCTTTCCATAAAGGAAAAATAGTGAAAAGATTTTAATAATGGCCGCTGTGGCATCCATATTGGATATCAATCTGGCATTTGTTTTTAACTAAATTTAAGCAGACACTATAAAAAAAAAGTATCCTGGTGAAAACCCCATCTTGATATGACTTTATTCAGATGTAGATTTTCAAAGATATCTGCTGTGGTAGCCATATTGTACGTCAGATTTGCACAATTTTCATTTAGAAATTACCATACATCATAATAAGTCTTTTAGTGAAAACCCCATGCTGATATGAATATCCTTTAACGTGGAGTAGCAACAAGATTTTCAACATGACAACTGTGTTGGCCTTTATGGATGATCAAGTAACAACTACACATCTTGTGAAAAACCCCACACTAAAATTACATTCTGTTCAAAAGGAGCTGTAATAATAAGATATTCAAAAAGGTTGCCATGGTGACCAATAACAAGTTTTCAACACTGCAGCTCTGATGGCCACACTGGTTGCCTCTGAGCAAAATAATTTTCATTTAAGAATAACTAGATATCTTGCTGTAAATGACTTTTAATTTAGGAATACCAAGATTTTCAAGATGGCTGCTGTAATGTATGACAGACAACAGGTCATTCCATAACTCGTCTGGCTAATGACCAGTTGAGCTAAACATGATACATCTATGCATGACAGATATAAAAAAATGAAACCAGTCTACCTCTTTTGCAAATGTTTTCAGCCAGTCTACAAATTCTTCCTCTTTCTTTGCTGTTTCTTGTTTTTGTTCTTTTGCAGGCGTGAAGTACTGATAAATATAATTGTTAGTTTATTAATGAATAGAACAAAAGTAGCATGCATAAATTCATTCAAATTTTATTTTCTATTCATGGTAGATATTTTACATGGTTGAAAATTACTTTTTCACACAAGGTCTGAAATTACACAATCAGTATCTCCCCCAACACAAACCACCAGGAAACTGAACATATCATACAAATACTACAGTAACATATTTTTAAACTTTAAAAAGTCATAAACATCTCTCAAATGTTCAGGTACCTTAACATTCTCATACGAATATTAAATCAGTGAAATCATTTGAACGAGAAGCGATTTAAATATTTTTGCAAAGAAAAACATTAAATATATTCATGTATTACTGTAAATTTTCCAAATTAAGTTGTCTCAGAAAATTGTTTTTTAAAAAAGGCTTGTGAAAATCTCTGATTAAGTCTTTACCTGATTTGCCTTATTTTGCACAGCAGTTCCCACCAATCCACCAAGGACCCTTGGAAAAAGCCCTCTGTACATGCCAAAGAATCCATCTGTTCTCTTGATGTAACTGACTATGGATAAAACAATAAAATGTAACTAAGTGATTTCTGTGTTATTTTAGTGATAATGATTTTGGGAACACCATTTCCATTCTAAACTTCAAACAAGTACAGCGTATTACATGATAATAATAAGGTAAATGTATCAAGGATTAGATTCAGTGTAACAATGTCTGTTGAAAATTCGTTGTTGTGACTCATGATCTGGTCCAAAATTTAACTGTTTCTGTACTGGTGAAAATAACCATCAAGAGATACATCCTGAAATTAATATGAATCTATCTTGGGGGTTGGGGAACATACAAAGTTTTGTATAAATGCACTGTATAGTGCAGAAGTTACTGTTTGGAAATAAAATGAAATGGTCCTTGTTATTTGTTATGTCAATGAATCTGACTTTGAAGCTACTGACCCCTAAATCAATACTGGTAGATTCTTCCTGGGGTTGAAGCAAACAAATGTACTAAATTTCATTTAATGTTGCTGTCAACAACATAAGTTAATATTTTGAAAATGAAATACAGCTTCATAAAATCTACATAATGCTCTGGTAGGGAGTATCACTTTTGATAAAATGGCATATGTTTGTCTGTTTTATCTTTGCAATAAATATCTATCATATGAATTATTGTTTATGCATATCATGATTCTCACATTTACAACACTAAAATGCTCCAACAGTCTCTGTATGTCTGTGCATTTGCTATCTCCAATATTTGTTTTCTGTACTGCATACACATTTAAGCAAACGTATTTTGCAACAATATGTTTCTGTTCCAACATCACAAACACAGATCGGTTTTCATTGATCCTTTCTCTCTAATGCTAATACTGACAATCTGTGCTATAGTATCTGCTTAAATTTTGTTCAATTGTTTGGAGACATATGTTGACTACCTGTTCAAATGTTTGGAGACATATGTTGACTACCTGTTCAATTGTTTGGAGACATATGTTGACTACCTGTTCAATTGTTTGGAGACATATGTTGACTACCTGTTCAATTGTTTGGAGACATATGTTGACTACCTGTTCAAATGTTTGGAGACATGTTGACTACCTGTTCAATTGTTTGGAGACATATGTTGACTACCTGTTCAAATGTTTGGAGACATATGTTGACTACCTGTTCAAATGTTTGGAGACATATGTTGACTACCTGTTGAAATGTTTGGAGACATGTTGACTACCTGTTCAAATGTTTGGAGACATGTTGACTACCTGTTCAAATGTTTGGAGACATATGTTGACTACCTGTTCAAATGTTTGTACTCTTGTAACAAGTATTCCCTTTATTATAAATTTTAAAAATGATTTTTTAATACTTTGTTATGCATAACCATTTTACAACAAACACAGAATTAGTAATAGACTGACTGAATCTGAAAAAACCTAATTATATTCAGAAAATAATGTCTAGATGTACACAACTACAACATCAATGGAAAGAGACAATGTTCAAATCTACTTTACCAAAGAACTAGATTTGTGTTTGTACAATATGTGTTTGTACATTTTGTATATCCCCACTGGAGACCAAAACTTAACAAATTCACACAAGTTTGAGAGAAATAACTACTGGAAAGACTTGAAATTCTAATCAAACTATTTACAATGCAACAGTTAAACTAGACCAAAAAGTTGTTGATACGATCTGAAAATCCAATCAGGTCATTGAAATGTGAAAAAAAATCACACCACCAAATTTCAGTTATCTACCTTAAATAGATTTTGCTAAATTGTATTGTTTTGGGTTTAATGCCAGGCTTTATATGATGGCTAGAATAAGTGATGGAGGAAGAAACCATCAAAACCTTGCAAAAACCAGCAACCCACAGGAAGCTAATGGCAGCTTAGTACATATCCAAAATGTGTGAGATGGCAGTTACAAGTAAAGGCGAAAGCTTTTATTGTTGTTGTAGAGTTTAATGCCATTTTTAAGCACATGATAAGCTTACATGGTGGCCAGTATTATTGGTGGTGGAAGAACCTGGGAAAACCACCGGAAAGAACCACTGACCCACGAGAAGCTACTGGCAAGTTTTCTCACATAACTACATTAGCCGAATCTTAGACTCGAACCCACGCAGACAGAGCAAAGGCGAGAGCATTAGACCACTTGGCTACCCAGGGCCCTGTCCAAAAAGGTATAACAAAACAAGAGGCCCTCAAAGCTATTAATCCTGTAATGGACAAAGATCTATAGACATTGAAGATAAGACCATTTTTTCCTTTTAACAGTTGAGTGATGAAACCATCTCTGATATTTTTCAATGATAACAAGATTTTCAAATTAGCTGCTGTGGTTCACATATCAGATTTTGGGAGGGAGAAAAGTAGTGATATTTTTATATCATTTTCCATTCAGAAGAAGTAGTCGATTTGGTGTAAACCTCATGCTGATGTAGCCATCTATTGGGAGAAAAGTATTTTGATATCATTTTCCATTCAAAAGAAGTAGCAATAATAACATTTTCAAAATCATTAAATGGCTGCTGTTCTGGCCATATTGGGGATCAGATTGGCACCATTTTCATTTGAGAACAACTAGACATCATAAGAAGTCTTTTGGTGGAAACAACATGTTGATATGACCATCCATTCTGGATAAGTAGTGATGGAGGCCATCAGAAATACAAATAGCTGTAATGACATAAAAATCTGATCATCAATATATGCATACAAATATGATAGGCAAATGTCATATGTCAATGTTGAGTTGTTTTTTTTTGCACAAACGTGTTAACAATCTTCTATGGACAGATGGATAGACAAGTATGGACATATGGATAGACAAGTATGGACATATGGATAGACAAGTATGGACATATGGATAGACAAGCATGGAAATATTGATAGACAAGTATGGACATATGGATAGACAAGCATGGAAATATTGATAGACAAGTATGGACATATGGATAGACAAGTATGGACATATGGATAGACAAGCATGGAAATATTGATAGACAAGTATGGACATATGGATAGACAAGTATGGACATATGGATGGTCAACACAAAATCAAGATGCCAAAATCAGGAATTATACAAAAATCACCAGCTCTCCATGAAAGTATTTCAAGTAAGAGTGCTACAAATGTATCTTACATGTCAGTTGCATGACCTTTACCATTCTAATGACCTTGACTTCTGAGCTAGGGACATGACTATCATATAAAGTGTTGACCTGAGTAAATGTTTTACAAATATCTGTAAGTGTTGACCTGAGTAAATTTCTTACAAATATCTGTAAGTGTTGACCTGAGTAAATTTCTTACAAATATCTGTAAGTGTTGACCTGAGTAAATTTCGTACAAATATCTGTAAGTGTTGACCTGAGTAAATTTCTTACAAATATCTGTAAGTGAAAGCCTGGAGAAGTTAATAGGCCAAGAATTTAAATTATCCCTTGCTTTGACCATAACCTTGATGTTGTGAAAATGACTGAAGACAAGAGACACTGTCAACAATAATAAAGGCTAAAGTTTCTTTCAAACAGACTCTTTGATTTAAAAGTTTAACCTATAAATGGATACAGGTAACTGATTTATATTTTTATTTGCTGTGAACTTGTTCACAAGGAAGGACATCTGGATTTGATAAACAACACACATGCCAATGGTATGTAACACACTTACACAATATATAACAAAGTTAAGAGATGGACACACACATATGGATGGACAATGCCTAACTTAAGACAGGCATTTAAAAATAAATCTTCACTGGGGCAGACAAAGGTTCTTTGTAATATCAGGGTTGATTTGTGGGAAGAGGTGGCTTATTTTGTTGATTTGGGAAGTATAAGGATGTGTGAAAGAAAACACTTCCCCTCTGGATCAAACATCATTATGTAGGCATATTTGGTAGCAGATTTGCAATATAGAAGACAGATTTTTATGTAATGTGTGGATTAAATTTCTGGAAAAGAAAATTAACTCACTGTACTGAAATACATTTGGATAGTAGAGTTTTTCTTTGCCAAATATTGTACTGCTTGAAATTGGTTCAATGGGTTCATGTCCAATCTGAAAAAAAAGACAGAGATTTAAGCGAACATTCATACTCAACTTGGCTTTTTTAAAAAGCTGATTTTGACATGTATCAAGCATTCTTCAAAAGTATTTTTAACAAAAATTTCCAACATTTTCCGCCAAACATAGACTCTAAGAGGAAATAAAGACTACTAATGTCTTTTATTACATATTCAGTTGATACTGGACACAACAGTATCAGAGAAATTTCAGTCCCACTGACCCATGAACATTATTGCAAGCAAAAACCATACACACTTTAACATTTTTCTTCCAGGTAGGATTCACAGATTTAAAAATGGGCTACTACTAGCTGGATCCATAATTATAGTGCCAGGCCAAATATCTTGATAAAATGTTTTTAAAATCCTTTATTTTCTTAGCTTGTTCTAAAGCTGCTGTCAAGAATGTGTAACAATCATGCAGTAATTGTGCAGGTGGTACATTACCTAGCATAAGCAGTAAAGCCAAGTTTTCTCAAAGTTCCAATCTATAAGCCAGGTAAAGTTGATGTGTGCTAAAGTGGTAATGAAATCCATAATTTAACCTTTTTTTTCTTCTGTACTGGCTATCTGGGATAGGGAATTATTGTTCCTTGCCTTGATGGATTTACTCCATAAAAATAAAGAATTGTTTGCCAGTGTGACTCAGCTGATGAGAACCAAAGTTGGTGAAATAAAATTAATGCCAAGAATATATATTTCATATATTTCACGTGGACATACAACTGTCAACTGCAAGTATATGCTTCCCATATATAAGTTTCATCCAAATGTAACCAGAAAATGTATTCCTTAAACATCATGAACAACTGGATTAACACATTTTGACCACTTCTTATTCTGACATCACTGGCCATGGTAATGAACAAATGTACAATCATATTATATCGAAGATGGCCTGACCCATACCAATTCAGGACTTCTGGTGGTTGACAAAGAATGAATTCAATTATGTGGACTGTCCTTTGTTTACAGACATGTGGCACAACTCTTCCTTCAGTGCACCAATTTTTCCCAAACATTTATATCAGCTATTCCTCTCTGAATTAACCACCTATATGTGGATGCTGAACTCGTACAACGATTCTGATACCCTTTCTGATGAACCTGCATGCCTACTGTTTATGTAAATTACAAATGATAAACCATTGTTGCCATATATTATATAGTATATGTATCCCAAAATAAACATATATTAAAAAAATATCCATGTAACAAATATCACTTGTTCATTGTGCTTATATATGGCAAGCTCTGTTGGATGTGATATTTCAGGAATCGTTTAAACAATCTACAGAGAAAAATCAAACAAATGCATGAGAATTGCACATGATATTAATCAAATCCTGTATGTACCTTCTTTCTTTCTTGCATCCCTAATATATTCAGAAATTTCTATTCTTGATATGGAGGGTATCTTTTTCAGTTCTAGAATATAAATAGATCCTTAAATACTCTGCTGTGGTTTGAAACCCAATTCAATATTCCCATATAGGTATATTTCTTTCTTGTATCCCTAATGTATTTTGAAAATTAAACTTTTCTTGGAGGGGAAATTTTGTTTAGCTTTAGAATATGAACAAATCAATTTTTAAATACTCTGCTATACATGCAAGAACCAATTCACTAAAAATATCACAAACTAATTTTATACTGTCATGACTTACGGTATTAATAATAATAATAATAATAATAATAATAATAATGGTTTATTTATAGAGGGTGACTCATTAGTCAAGAACTATTCTCCCTTGAGGCCCTCTTAATGAGAGTATAACAAATGCACATTGTGTGAAGAAAGCAATAATTTGTGCTTATTTTAGCATGTTTAGTATTAAAATACTAAATTCCATTATCTATTAGAAACACATGCATGCTCATGATATCTCTTCTTAAATACTCTAATATTTTCAGCCTATTTTACATGTAGTGGAAGCTTATTCCACAGAGCTGTTACAAAGTATTCAAAACTCTTTTTGAATTGCTCTGTTCTTGGTTTTGGTACTAGAAGGTTTCCATGTGATATTGATCTCAACTGGTATTGTGTTGTAAAAGGCCTGAATAAGTCCTGAAGATACTCTGGTGCAGTTCCATGTAGACATATATATAAAAGAACTGCCTTGTGAAAATCTATCCTGTCATATATTGTGAACCATTTGAGTTCTGTAAATAATAATGTATCTAAAATTACATGTGCTGCTCATTTCTGGAGTTTATAAATCCTGTCAAGTTCAGATTTAACACAGGTTCCTTATACATTAGAACAGTAATCCATTGTTGGAAGAATATACGACTTGTAGTATAGATTGCAAGTTTCCATAGGTAAATATTTCTTGATTCTGCTGAGAAGGGCAATTTTGGATGACTGTTTTACAAAGCTTATCAATATGGTCATTTCATAATAAATTATTATCTATGGACACACCTACAAGCCTTTCATGATTGACATTTTCTAATGGATGATTATTTATTGCAAGAGATAGTTTTGGGTGCCCTGACTTGTGTAACTTTTGTGTCATCCCCAGAATCGTACATTTTGTTTTACCTTCATTAATTACCATCCTATTTTGTTGTGCCCAGTTCTGGACTCTAATAAGGTCTGAGTTTAATCTTGCTTGGATAACTTCAGTATCAGAACTAGATGTATACAAGGTTGCATCATCTGCAAACAAATCTGTATTGGTGGATTCATTCTTTAATGGTAGATCATTGATATAGATAAGGAAGAGGAGAGGGCCCAAAACTGAGCCTTGAGGGACTCCTGAATGAATTATGCGAGTTTGATACCTAATATTGCCAATGCTTACTTATTGAGACCTTTGGTTTAGGTATGATCTAAACCAGTTTAATGAAGGATTGTCAAACCTGTAACAGTTCAACTTTTGCAGCAGAATTTCATGACCAACAAGATCAAAATCTTTCTTGAAGTCAAGGAAAGCAATCCCAGTCATTGTCCATTATCCATTTCCTTCAGCCAAAGATCAATTAATTTGGTAAGTTCTGTTTGGCACGAGTGGTACTGTCTAAATCCTGATTGTGCTTTATGAAATAGAGAGTTTGTTTAAAAAAATGTATAGACCTGAATGGCTACATGCCTTTCAAACAGTTTTGACAATACAGGTAGAATTGATATTGGTCTTTAATTTCCTGGATCCTCCTTTTCTCCTTTCTTAAAGATAGGTGTAAGCTTTGCACATTTCAGTTTTTCTGGAAAATTACCTCTCTTTATACTTAAATTTATGATATGCGTTAGTGACTGTTATTACTGGTGCAGCAATTTTAAGGATTCGTAGACCAATACCATCCAATCCAGAGGATTTATTAATATTCAACTTAATTAGCATATCAAAAACATCCGCTTCACTAACATTAGCTATTGAAAAATAATTATCTTCAGGAATTTTAGCTCTTATAAATAACAGTAGAGCATCAAGTTCAATTGGGATGTTAGTCTGGTTCTGAATACTGTTACTAGAGATGCTTATGAAGAAATTGTTGAACATTTCCACAATGTCTTGTACAGATGTTGCTATATCATCATTTTGCTTAAGTCTAGGGGGAAGACAACTGTTCTTGGGTGGGTTCAGCTCTTTTAGATGCTTCCACAATGTTTTGGTACTCTTACTTTCATTAATAGCCTGTTTATAGTAGTTCTCTTTTGCCTTATCTATCAGATGCTTAGTTTTATTCCTCCACTTTCTATAGCTTTTCATGTCTTTTTTCTTGTGGAAATTATCTCTTAGGTGCCTAGCCTCATTGATCTCAGGGGTAATCCACTTGGGTGTAATTTGGTGTTTAACCCTTTTTGTTTTAATTGGGGCATGCTTGTCTAAGGCTGCATTGAACATCTGATACCATTTGTCTAAAGCAGTGTTGACATCAGCTATATTGCAGACTGACTGAAAGGGTTTGCATACTAAACCATTTAAGAACATTTCCTCATCAAACTGTTTAAAGTCCCTGTATTGTATTTCAATGTGCTGCCCATTTTTAGATGATTTTGGAACATGTCTAGTTATACAGACTGGGTAGTGGTCACTCAGTGCATACACTGGCACATTTATTTTACTTATGTTTTCAGGTTTATTAGTATAGACATGATCAATGATAGTAGCACTTTTATCTGTTACTCTAGTTGGGGTGTTAATTAATTGAGTAAAGTTGTAAGTTTCAAAGTTACTTATCCATGTTAATGGTGGAGTTTTCATGTAGTTAATGTTAAAATCACCTAATATGATAGTTTCTAAATCTTCCTTTAGTAATGCTTTTTGAATTTGAGCCTCAAATATATCAATCCAATCAGCAGTGGAACTAGGTGGCCTGTAAACTGAACATAAGAGTATTGGCTTTGATTGGGCAAGGGTTACTTCGATCCAGATACTCTCTACCCCAATAGTCTAGATCAACACGTCTGTTATAACTAATGGAACTGTCTACATAGATAAGAATACCCCCACCACCTCTGTCTTTTCTTTCAAAGTTGAAGCCCTGTATTTGGAGAGCCAAATCATCAGTATCATCGGAAGGAAAAGTTTCACATAGACCTAGAATATTGACTGATCTAGTTTGCTGTAATATTAACTTTATCTCATTCAGTTTTGGGAGGATGTGTTGAATATTTAGGTTGATTACATGCAGACCTCTTTTGAGGTTCCCAAAGACATGACAATTTTTATCAGAAGGATTGATTTTCAGACAAGGCAGTATGCCATGTATTGTTTGTAGACTTGACAGATTTCTTTGCATTGCCTTGATTATTTACATCAACACATGAAGAAGATAACATATTAGATCCATCTGTCATATAATGACCACATGTAGTGGATACAGAAGAATATTCAATATGAGACTGATTTACATGCATACAAGAAGACATTGACATATTAGACACTTGGGGAACCTCTGAGAGAGAAGTAACTTGAACAGTATCGCATAGTTGTTTAGAAGTTAATAAGCTGCACTTTGTACACAAATCAGATAGTGCCTGAAACCTGTTCACAGAATTATAATTATTACATTGAAAAGTATACACATATTCTAACTCATTTTGTTGTTGGATGTGTGTTGCATAGGCCTGTACATCACAGCCATCTACCTATTGGTATGTGCACAACTTTTGCTTATGTCCTAGTTTGTTACAAAGATGGCAACAAATCTGTTTTCCATGCAGACACCTCTGTGTTACATGACCGTGCTCTCCACAATACAAGCAGTCACAACTTTATGGTATTACCTAATAGAAATGAGCAAAATGCATCAAGTATTGAAAATTCAACAAATAATTTATTTCCCACGAATGCAAAGTGAAAATTTAAAAGGAACTCACAATATTGCTAATTAGATACCAACAGTCCTAAAAGTTTTATCGCAAGTCCACATGTATTGAGTTCCTAATGAACTTCAGTGGTATTCCAGAAGAATTCCAATAATAAATGTGCTAATGTGCCAGTAGTCTCAAATGTGCCAACAGTCGTGATGTATGACAATGATTTAATCCTAAGTGTCTTTGAATGAATTCACAGTAATCACAAAATAGTGATATAACAGTGATATAATCCAAGAAGTATTAATGAACACTTTGTAATTCCAGTGAATAAATGCAACCTCTGAAGTAAAAACTGAATATAACAAGACTAATTTCACTTTGGATGTTAAGTTATGAATGAGTAATTCCAATATAATCAACCTCAATATAAAAATCTAAGATAAATTTGTGAACTAGGATAGGTTAAAAGTTTGTTTCTAGAAAAGTTATAAAATATCGAGATCTCAACTATTCTGCCATTTTGAAGAAAATTTCAATAAAACCATAAACAGAATTGTTTCTAGAAATTTCTATGGTCAGAATCATGGCTGTATCCAGAACTCAAACTTAGTCAAGATCTATATCATATATGACATGTAGGCCCAACTCATTCCCTCAATTATGGATAAAGGTCACTCAAACAGTAAAAATTAAATATATACGTATCATACAATCATGGAGAAAAGATAACACACAATACAAATTAAATGTACATAACAAGACTGCAAAGCAAATCATGTAATTTAAACAAGTGAGGTTTTATTTTCATGATACACATGATACAATGATGCAATAATAGTGTATTAAATGATTTATAAAAAAAAAATAAGTGTTGAGGTATTCATATTTCTATTGTTTTCTCCAAGACCATTTTTGCTACACTAACCATACTGGGGTTAATAATGGTAAATATATCTAGGCCACTCAGTGTGGAGGAACTTTTCATAATGGCCCTTCTCTTTTTCTTTTAAAGTGAAGCAAATGTACAGTTGTGGTTCACTGTAAAAGACAAGATGCCAATTTATTTATTTAAAATCCTATTTCTTTACTTCTTTTCCTCAGAGACTTTATGGAGAACTCACACTTAGACGTAGGCTTTGTTTTAATTAGCCAATAAAAAATAAGCTGACCATCCCCGTTTCTCATTGCGAACTCTAGTAATCTTTCCCCACATGATTAAAAACATGTTAAATACATGTTTAAAAATTATAAGACCTGCCTACCCTAATGTAAAAACCAGTGCAATAGGAAATGCACAATTTGTGGGGAGGGATTTAGAATATTTTCTACCTTATTATGGTAATTTAAGATTCAAACAGCTGATTTTAACTTTACCATTGTCAATAAATCTGTGACTGAAGAATATCATGTTACCCTGGTTTTTTTTTTATTAATAAGTGTTGCATAAAGTTGTACACATGTAAGTATATAATCTTTCCTATTCCAGTGTTGCATAACTTTAATGCATAATTCCAATATACATGTCGTTTGCTGTGATGTATAAGGTTACATGTTTGGTCTAGATATTTAGAGCTAGTATTTAGTTTTGCTATAAAATAAACAATTGCATTTTGAAGCTGAAATAATTGATATTCAGGGACTCAAAGTACTAACTTGGATCAATTTTCCAATGTTACTGTAATAAAAAATAAACACGATTTTAATTGTTGACTTAAAACATGAACTTAATGTGGTTTTAACATTACCATAATGTTGTTATGTATGTCTACCACAATTAAAGAACTGAACGGGAAAATTTGTAAACCCTAAAATTAAGTACTTAAACTGAACCAAATATTTTCTAGAAATATTTTGTATTTGCATACAGTAAACCATATGCAATATTAAGATAATTTTACACTGTGATGAAGCATGCTGTGACATGTATCTATTGGTTTTACATACATTCACTCTTTGCTAGATATCAATATATTATGCTCTGGTGGCCTAGTGGTTAGAGCATCCACTGAAGAAGCAGGAGGTTGTGGGTTCGATCCCTGGCAGAGTCATGCCAAATATTTAAAAAATGGTTCTAACAGCTGCCTCGCTTGGCACTCAGCATTAAGAGGTTAGTGCTAGGATGTTAAACCTCTTGTATGGATAATATGACTGGATGGGACATCATGCTACATGTCTGTGGCATGATGCCCCGGTGCTACACATCACTATAAACTGCCTCACTGCAGACATTGTAGCGATATGACTGTATTCTTTTTAAAGCTATGTTTAAAATCCTAATCACACACTGACATACACACACTAAATATCAATACTTGTCTCTGAAGGACTTTTCTATTGTCCAAACATATTGTATTGCCTTAAATGTTCATAATTAAGGTCAGGCTACAATATCTCACAACCTAGATTAAATCCCAAACCAAATGTACCTGGATTGTGGCACTTAATTTTATACAAATACACGTAAGCATACATGATTCAGGGAAAATTAGGAGGGGATGGGTGAGTGAGTGAGATGAATTAATTAATGATCGTAGCAGAAATCGGACACGAGTACATGCACCAAAATGAATTGCTAAAAATTGAGAACAGCATGTCTTCCTTTATCGAAATCTGAATAATTAATTTGAGTAGAAGAGTAAAATTTTGAATATTCCTTAATTACTATACATAAAGTGTGTTTAATATACGTTTGGAAGAAGAAGTCAAATAAACAAATATTAATGTTCAAAGTAAAATTAAATGATACATATGCAATAAACTTAAAATAAACGTCTTGTTCTGTTATTAATATTATATTAGTTAACTAATTAGTTTTCAAGTGTATGTGTGGTAGCTAGACATTGGTATCATTGTCAATGAGAGAAAGGAATTAAGACATTCTGCTCTGCCAACATCTGAAAATGTTAATTGTATTAAACCATTCACATTAATGCTTCTAAGGGTGAAAACTTTCTTTGACAAATGATGCACAAGTTTCCAACAATTTCATGCCATTCTCGAGGTCACAAATAAATTTTTCCTTGGTTCTTTTTTCTGATGATTTACTTTATGTATTTTTTTTTTGCATTTATCTTGAATTATTACAATAGCTGTTTTGTGTCATGTGATCACTTTTCCTGCTTTTCTGCACATTGTGCTATTATACCAAAATGTGTGCCCCATTCATCATACTAAAATGTGTGCCCCATTCATCATACTAAAATGTGTGCCCCATTCATCATACTAAAATGTGTGCCCCATGAAATGTGTCCCCATTCATCATACCAAAATGTGTGCCCCATTCATCATACTAAAATGTGTGCCCCATTCATCATACTAAAATGTGTGCCCCATGAAATGTGTCCCCATTCATCATACCAAAATTTGTGCCCCATTCATCATATCAAAATGTGTACCCCATTCATCATACCAAAACGTGTGCCCCATTCATCATACCAAAATGTGTACCCCATTCATCATATCAAAATGTGTACCCCATTCATCATACCAAAATGTATGCCCCATTCATCATATCAAAATGTGTACCCCATTCATCATACCAAAATGTATGCCCCATTCATCATACCAAAATGTGTGCCCATTCATCTTACCAAAAGGTGTGCCCCATTCAAAGGGTAATTGTGTGTTATGGTATAACTATTAGAAAACTGACTAAAGAACAAAGTATCCATGACATCACCAGACACTAACTTAGTTTCAATATATACCTGTTATAAATTTTTCAAATTCCATTTTATGATACTTCTCATGAGGAAAGATTCTTAATGCAACTGAGTAAATAAATTAATATAAGGCCTTTGTGATCACTTACATCTGTACCAACAGAGATAAATTCCAGAAAGATAACAATGACTGGAGATGTAATAATGGGATATAAGAGATTTGCAGAGCTACCTGTTACTCTGGTTGGTTTAGTTATTGTATTCTGCATGTCACTGAACACTCAATTATCATATTCATGGAGTTCAAGAAGTATGATGACATAGATGGCAGACAGTAGATTACCAGAAATTTATAATTCCTTCATTTACACATATTTCTATCCCTAAACCTTCAAGATTACACATAAACAAATTGTACATGGTTTGAAAATCACATTTTTGTGAAATATATAAAATTATATCACCCACTCCAAAATTATTCAATCATATTAAAAATGGTATGGTAATCATCTGACTTAGGATCACTGTCAGTAATGTATGCAACATAAAAAAACACTAAATGAAATGGAAGAGACTGATAAAATAAAAAAGGAATAATGAATAATAATAGGACACTGAGTTTAGGCAGTACACAAGACAAAATTACCAAAGTCAGAAAAAACAAATTTATAGGCAGTCCTTACATTTTTATTGGCGAGACCAATGGATAGAATACTGGCTACTTGGAACAATTAGCTAATCATAGGTATGAATGCAAGTATAAAAACATGACTCTAATCAAACTACAGGTATTAATGTGAGATAATGTGACAATTATTACAATGGGCATTACATACCTTGCTTGTCATTTGCCCTTTACCTCTTATTATGACAGGATTCAGTTTGTAAAACATGTCTTTGTTAAATATGCCTGATAGAATTTGTAAGACATGGCAGTTTTAAAGACATGAATTACTAAATGTTTTACATCATATTTTTGTTAAATGTGAACATTTTGTAAGACGCGTTTTTGTTAAGTATATCTGACAGTTTCAGTATTTAAAAAACTAGGAATGTCATGATATTTCTTCCTTTTCTTCTATATAAGTATGTGAGAAAAATATTGAAAATGGAACCGGATGTATTGCCTGGACAGATGCATGTGATGCTTTTCTAGTTACTACAGTGACTAAGAAAATGTACAGTGGCTTACAAACTTAAAATCGCTATTCTGGTAATTTCTGCTATCACCAGTTTCTTTCTACTAAAATGACCATAGTTTGACAGTTACAAAGCCCAATTAGCCCAGACCCATATCAATTATTATTGAGTATACACTGTATTAGAATTCATGAATTACCACACACACATACATACACACCCATCTCATTTATTGCACATGGCCTTTTCCATGTTAGTATTTGAGCTGGTGGTCCATGTAGACAACAGCCATAATTAAATCACCTTCTTATATCTTGCTTTACAAAGTATCCATTTCTTTGCAAATAACCACAAAATATGACATATTACAAAAAATATGACATATTATTACAAAAAATATGACATATTATTACAACTGGCTACCATAAATAAAGTAAAGGTGGTAGTGATAAGACAGTCAAAAGAGTAATGATAGGATAGGCTGAAATAAGGAAAAGGGTCATTTTCATCCCGATATACTAAGACTGATCCTTTTATCATAGCACTGATGATATAATGAACCACAACCAGTATAGCCATGAAGATCAGGTCTTCGCTGCAGTTGACTATAGCTTATGTACATGCTCTAAGTCATTTATTGCGGCTACAGATGTCATTTTGGAGAATTTGATTACACATACCTTTAAATGTCATTTATTCAATTTTTTATGTACCATGTCCATCAGAATTACATCGAATACAGTAAAACCTGTCTTGAAAGACCACTGCTATGTGAGACCAACTGATGTGAAAGACCACCTTCTTAATGCACAAATTTATTAATCACATAGAACTATGACCTGTTTTGGGAGATCACTTGTCTTGAGACCATAATTTTCTGTCAAACGAGGTGGTCTTTCATGACAGGTTCTACTGTATTATTGTTTTGTTTGTTTGTTAGTTTGATTAGGATTTTGAACGTAGCTTTAAAAAAATTCAGTTATATCGCTACGATGTCTGAAGTGAGTAGACATTATTTTGACCTTAAAAAAAAAAATGTAAATGTGAAAGGGGGCTTTGGGGGTACCCCCTAAATGGGGTCTCGAGAGGTAGCGCCCCTGATCAGGGAGTTCAGGGGGTAAAAGACCCCAGACTAAAAATGCATTTTACATGCATGAAAATCTGCTCCTGGTACAACTTGTGACCATAATATGTAACAAAATAATCATTTGAAAAACTAACAAACTTACCAAAAATTTGAACAATTTTATAATATTTATTGTCACATGAATTTGCTCTCCAATACTATTGGTACTTAAGTTATTTCATGTGCATGTCAGTGTTCACATTGTAATTAAGTCAATAATTAGACATTTATTGCTGCCAACATATTACACTTCTCTCTTTTCATAACAAATATGTAAAAAAAAAACAACACCCAAAAACATCATCTATATACAAATAATCCCATATATTCACTTGTCTATTTGTCCACTGAACACAACCTGTTGATATGCCAGTTGAGCTTTTTTTGTGGCTTTAAGAAAGATTTCTTTAGTCTTCCTTTTTGTCATCAATGATTTTGCTGGCTCAATGTGCAATCATTTATTTTCCTTCTCAACGAGAGCTTTTTTCTTTTCAAGCTCCAGCATGAATTGGCAACTTGCATTGCATATATTCTGACAGAGGGTTTCATTTTTTCCGTATGCAGCTTCATTTGTAGGCGCGGTTCCAGTCTCTTTCAGCCACAACTTCTGTAATGTATATATTGCAGCAAGCACAAAACGCCAGTCCTCGAGTGTTCAGTTTTCTTATATATTGACCGTTGACAATTCGTTTCAGCCATTCCCTTCCGTTTTTTTGAAACCTTTATCTAAACTTTTCATGTCATCATCTCAAACAACTATGGAATTCATTTTTTGCAAGCACGCTTCTTCTTTCCATTGCCATCAGTTTCCTTTACACAAAGATTCATTGGATGAATTTAAACTTTTGACCAATCAGAATACTCTTTATGAGAGTCGTGGGCTAACTAATACATGGAGTGAATATGTTACAAGGGTTGTTGCGGAATGGGACTGAAAAGAATGGTTAAAAACTGGAAGAAAAAAAACCAGATTGGAAATTATTTTAAAAAAACAGACTGTAACAAGAAAAATCAGATTCAAGTCAGGAGAAAAGCAGAATTCCATTTTAAAATGGAGAAAAATCAGGTCTGAGTGAGGCAGTTTATAGTGATGTCTAGCACTGGGGCATCATGCCACAGACATGTAGCATGATGTTCCACAAAGTCACATTATCCTGACACCAAGCTGACCAATCCTAACACTAACATCTTAATGCTGAGCGTCAAGCAAGCCAGCTGTTAGTACCATTTTTTTTGTAAATCTTTGGTATGACTTGGCCGTGGATTGAACCCACGACCTCCCGCTTCCGCTGCTCTAACCACTAGGCCATCGGAGTGGTTACTGTATTATTCTATAACTTATTTGAAAAATGCTTAACAGCAAATTCAAAAATATTATACTTCGATGTTTTCTGGCACAGGCACAGCAGAATGATTTCACTTAACCGGTTTTGTCATGCTACGATGTAAGAGGGAATGTAGCTAATGGTTAGGAAAAAGCAAGATGATTTCGTTTAACCGGTTTTGTCATGCTATGATGTAAGAGGGAATGTGGCTAACGGTTAGGAAAAAGTTGCATAGTAAAATTGTCTCAAAAGAATACCTGTCCTGAGAGGCCACATTCTTTATGTACAAATTTATTGAACTATTACATAAAATCACCACAAAAGTCCAAAAAATGGGAGGCAATTATGCAACTTGTATAGATCTTCTGTATGGTATGTCATGTGTTTTATTTCAATTCATACATAATACCTACCATATTTTCTGGCTTATAAGTCGATACTTTTTTACTTGAAAGTCAGGTCTTCGTCTTATACTCCGAATTGACTTATATATGGATTGTGTCATTGAAAGTTTATATAAGTTACGTTCGTAACTACAGGTAATAAAATTAACTACAACATGGATGTCCTTTCAATTATAATAAAACAAGCATGGACTTGATAACAGAATATAGCAGTAATTTGTTCAGAAGTAAAATCACATGCATGTTAGCATCAGTAATGCAATTTCATGATTGCCGGTAATATGGAATATCATACAACGATATCATTACTAGTGTAAAATACAAAGCCAAGATATTGACCTGGCCTTGTCCTATAATCCAAATCGACTTATATATGGACAAAGGATGGAAAATTTACAAAATTGGTGAATTCAACTTATTCTCCAAATCGACTTATAGGCTGGAAAATAGGGTATATTCCCATACACATGTGCTTTCAAAACATATAAAAGACTAGAAGCATGACTGCCAATTCAGATCTGTTTTAGTTAAATTTTACTTCATGCTAATTTATCATTTTGAAGACATATACCAGGTAAACATATTGTATGTCACTCCTTTATCCCATTCATAGATGAACATCCATATAGGAGATGTAGATGTGTGCGACTTCTTGTACCTTGATCCCCCTGTACTAGTAATACTCCAACATCGACTTTTTTGACCCAGTAATATGCCAAACTGTCATTGTAAAGTCCATAGCAGTTTTTGGCTAAAAATATTTGTTGTGACAATTAACGTGTAGATCAAGAGTGAATATACTTTCCTATAACCACATTATGATTAAAAATTTAAAAGTAAAATTATTTTTTAAACTTGTGCCAATAAATGCACTTATATGTCATGTGATACTTGTAGTATAGTTCCTTACAATCCGATTTTGGGAAGCTCCTGTTGTTAGTCAATTATAGTCCTACAATGCAAAACCTTGTCCTTGATTATGATATTTATGTTTTGGGCATAGAGGTCTTACTGCCTAAATGACAGCACGGTGAAGTTGTTTTGATGTCAACTGACATTGTAACGAAAGTCAAATTTTCTGGAATATCTCACACATATGGCAGCCCAAATCAGCACTTTTTCACAAATTAAAATTTTAATGCATTAGTCAGATTTTACTTAATTTGATGGTTTTTTCCCCAAAGAAATTCAAATTTTCACACAAGCGAATGAACCTGTTTTCAAGTTTCATTGGCCTAAATTTAATTTGGCTGGAAAGCGATGAAAGTTGGAAATGCAGAAATCTGGTTAAGTTGAAATATTATTCTTTAATGAATGATTAAAAATATATTATGCCTATTGGAACTGTAAACAAAATTTATTTTAGTTCAAGAAACATATCCCCGACATGAACCTACTTCAGATTACCAAAACTACCGTAGCATTTCAACAAATTCAAATGTATGTCAACAGAACATGAAAATGCATCCAATTGCTAGTGTCATATTTTGGTTCCACCTAGACCAACCGTATCATTCACTGACAATGATGGATCATTCGCAAAGCATAGCTGCAAACGATCGGACTGCACGCTATTAATTAATAAAATTTTTTAGACAACCTTTGTACCCATACGGTAAGTATAATCCCTCTTCTAATGATCCACTGTGTTAAATCCTTTAGAGCACTCACTTTTTTAGTATAAATCCTTGTCAGAACAGAACACGTGTATTCATCGGCTGTTGACCTCAGATTTAAATTACCGACGCATGCATGTAAAGCAGCATCACCAGATGGTAAGAGTAACGCGATAAAACCGTCTAGCGAGGCATATATCACTGGGAACTGACTAATGCATGGGTGGGAGCTGTGTCGTTACAGCAGAAATTTAGGAGAGAGAGAGAGAGAGATGTGAGATAGAGTGAATGATAAATAAATTGTAAAAAGACCACAACCACAAACGTGTTTTTAGGATGTAAAAATATGTTACTCAATAATAACAATAATAATATAAATTTATTATTATTACTAGCAGTAGTATTTTCAATCATATTTAATAACATTTACTATGGTATAAATGGAAAGTTGACACACATACATATATACATGTTAATACTTTACATTACTTATAAGAAGAACATTATTATGATGAACATTATTAATAACATTTGCAATGGTATTTATGAAACATACATGCATACATATATAAATACAC
Organism: Unio pictorum; assembly: GCA_030141615.1. Lineage (NCBI taxonomy): Eukaryota > Metazoa > Mollusca > Bivalvia > Unionida > Unionidae > Unio > Unio pictorum. The sequence goes on from JARLTB010000126.1 coordinate 14,059,270, forward strand.
ACACACACGTTACAAATTTACATATGAGTTCACAATAATTTTTTTTGTCAAATGTGTGTGATAATTTGTTTATGTGATATGTACATGTCTGGGTTCTTTATTTTTGCTTCTGATTGGAAATTCTGATAGGTTCTGAAATATCTCCAAGGGATTTCTCTTAAGAGATCCTCACCCTTGAGTACTCTGACAAAAGTTTCAATATCCTTTTACGGGAAAATTTGGATTTTCCTGTCTTGAAACTTTCCGATTGGGACCACTGTTGTCGACTATATTTGGTCTAGTACATGACCAACACCACTGGCCAACTTGCTATGTCTGTCCAATGTGGCATCACTCAGTTGATGACCAGTCGATCGTAAGCTTTCTATTAAGATAATAAAAAGTCAGCATTAATGTTTTAACCTCCAAAATAGTTCTTCTCTTGTAGCCGTTTTTTTTTTGTATTGTTGCTGTTCATGTTGAGTACTGTTGCTGTTGTTTCTGTTTATATATTTTCATTTCGCAGCTACACTTGTCATCATTGTAGGGGTGAAAATTTCAGACCAGACCATGTTATAACTTATGGTGTAAAATTATAACAGATGTATGTATGTATGTGTGTGTGTATTTTGTATGTATGCATGTATGTATGTTTCATAAATACCATTGCAAATGTTATTAATAATGTTCATCATAATAATCATGTTTTTCTTATAAGTAAAGTATTAGCATATAGATATGTATGTGTCGACTTTCCATTTATACCATAGTAAATGTTATAAAACATGATTGAAAATACTACTGCTAGTAATAATAATAAATTTATATTATTTATTGTTATTATTGTGTAGCATATTTTCACATCTGAATACTGTTTGTGGCCTTTATACAATTTATTTATCATTCACTCTATTTCTGATATGCCGTAACGACACAGCTCCCACCCAAGCCTTAGTTAGTTCCCAGTGATATATGCCTCGCTAGACAGTTTTATCGCATTACTCTTACCATCTGGTGATGCTGCTTTACACGCATGCGTCGGTAATTTAAATCTGAGGTCAGAAAATGAATACACAGGTGTTCTGTTCTGACGGATTTATACTAAAAAAGTGAGTGTTCTAATGGATTTAACACAGTGAATCATTAGAAGAGGGATTATACTTACCATGGGTACAAAGGTTAGTCTAAATAAATTTATTAATTAATAGCGTGCAGTCCAAGCGTTCGCAGCTTAGAACAATTTGCTGGTCTAGATTCCACCAGGATAAAAACAGCACAGTAAGTATATTAATTACACATCAATTTGTGGAAGAGTGTCGATATGGACTGCCAAGTGTGTGTCACTGTGTGTGATATATTCCGGAAACTTAGACTACATCAGAACAAGCTATACAAGACCGTCATTTGGGTTGTAAGACATTGCACTAAAAAACATAAATAACATGTGATAAGTCTTACATTGTAGTACTACTGCAATTATTTATGGTAATTTGTTCCCAATACCTATTGTACGTGGAAGGAAGCTGAACTTGAAACAATGCATGTATAATCCAATTCTTGCAAATGACGCCTACATAACGAAATAGCCTGCACTGCACGCCTGTGCTGTTCTGTACAGTACAGTAAACGTTCGTGACCTGTATGACTTGTGCTCAAGTTTGGTATCGTGCGCTTCAGGCACTGTCATTGGTCTTGGTGCAATGTCTAATCACAACTCGAAAGAAAACAAAAATGTGTAACCTGAATTAGGACTTTGGCATATCCAATTGGATGAAACAGGGTTGTTACTCCAGCCCCAATACCATACACTTGCCAGTTATTCATGATAAAACCTTTCTTTCGTTTCGACCGGCCGGAATTGAAAACGGAAGAGGAAACCAAGGATGTCGAATTGTCTATATATTAAAAAGGATCGAAATTTAAAATTCGGACCCAGACTGGAGCTATTCGCAATCGCAAACACGGACTGGGGAAGAGAAAAAAAAAGAAGAAGTTGATTTAATAACCATGCCGTATTTTACGGGGACAGGGGCAGCTAAATGATAATTCCGTTTGAGACATTTGAAAATAATATAGTTATTTCTGAGTTCATATTGTTCATTTGTCAAATAGTGTAGTTAGTGTTCCGTGCTCAATAATTCATACGCAGTTTTTAAAAAAAAAAAATTAAGTTGGTTTTCACGTGCATCTTTAAACAAATAAACGAAAATCAAAGATGAAAATAAAACAGAAGATTAGTTCGAAATGTAAGAATACAGATCCACGCAGAGATGAACTTGAAGATAACTGGATTTAATTAAAAAGAATTAGCAAAAAAAATATGCTAAAATAACTTCTTTTTTATAATAAAAAACCTGCAAAACATTAGCAGAAAAAAATTAAGATAGAACAAACGAAATTTAAAAAAGTGACACTAGATGCATGTACTACAGTATAATTGGTGGTTTTGTTTTATTTATTATACAAATATAAGTTGGTTATGTTTTCAAACGTGCTTTACCCTATACAACACATCAAGAGCAACTTAAAGAACAAACTGGAGAACTTAATTAATTACTGTACCAAAAAAAAAGGAAAATATTATTGCAAACATGTTGTGTGTAAGCAGACAGTATCGTGTAATTTCAAAATAATAAACTAATGAAACTTTGAAACAAAATTTTTTATTGTAGGTTTCATCAGCGGTTCTTCCTGGAGTTTTCCCATGTACAGCCAGCCATATGCTGAAAAACTGCGTTAAACACACATAACCACACTTTGTTTCATTCAACCGCTCCGGTGGCCTAGTGGTTAGAGCGTCCGCCCCGGAAGCGGGAGGTCGTAGGTTCGATCCCCGGCCGAGTCATACCAAAGACTTACAAAAATGGTACTAACAGCTGCCTCGCTTGACGCTCAGCATTAAGAGGTTAGTGTTAGGACTGGTCGGCCTGGTGTCAGGATAATGTGACTGGGTGAGACATCATGCTACATGTCTGCGGCATGATGTCTCAGTGCTAGACATCACTATAAACTGCCTCACTGCAGACATCGTAGCGATATGACTGAAAAATTGTTAAAGCTACGTTAAAATCCTAATCAAACAAACAAACAAACAAACTTTGTTTCATTCAGTGTTAATCCCATTACAAACAAAATGCAAAGATTCACCAGTAAACTGCGTAGACTATGCATATAATGGTTGTAGATGTATATATAGTCTTCGAAAAATATTTGTAATAATATTATTTTTAAACACTCTAGTAAACACGAATAATAACGAGTAGAGAGACTTTTGTTGAAGAAATATTTAACTTTACATTTTTTGAAAGTGACAAACTCTATCTGATTATGTCTACGCTTGTTTGGTTTACTGTCTCCAGAATAATATGAAGTTAGCACTGTAGCTGGTTATGTGCTTGTGCAAGGAGTAACATTAACGTTTGAGTGGCGTTTAAAATATTAACATCAGTCATTTTTTTCCTTACCACCACTTGACGTCATTTCCTACATGGATTTGTGTGTATTTTAAAGTTGTAACACCTATGAGAATTTAAAACGGTACTTTTGATTCATTTCGTATATATCGAAAAGTTTGTTGTTTCTGAGTTAATCGAAAATATTATACTACAAATCTATTCAGTGCAACGTTATTAATATGTTGTTTTTTAAATTCTCAATCGGATTTGTAAAATAAACTTCTATCTTAGGGAGTCCATCGATTGAAGTACATTTCTCTTGCTTCTCCAAGACCATTGTTTTGCTTGTGCACTCCACCTATTCACATTTTATTTATCTACCGATACAACTCAAACAACCGATATTTATAATTGTTCTGTTCAATTTATATCCTATTCTTGAATTTTTTTCCTTGATATTTTTTTACTTTCAATTTTTTCCCGTGCTCTAAAATTTTTTTCTTTTATAATTCCTTTTGGGGTTTTTTGTGTGTGTGCATGTATTTGTGTTGTTCTATTGGTAAGTTTTGTGTGTGCATGTATTTGTGTTGTTCTATTGGTATGTTTTGTGTGTGCATGTATTTGTGTTGTTCTATTGGTAAGTTTTGTGTGTGCATGTATTTGTGTTGTTCTATTGGTAAGTTTTGTGTGTGCATGTATTTGTGTTGTTCTATTGGTATGTTTTGTGTGTGCATGTATTTGTGTTGTTCTATTGGTAAGTTTTGTGTGTGCATGTATTTGTGTTGTTCTATTGGTATGTTTTGTGTGTGCATTTATTTGTGTTGTTCTATTGGTATGTTTTGTTTGTGCATGTATTTGTGTTGTTCTATTGGTATGTTTTGTGTGTGCATGTATTTGTGTTGTTCTATTGGTATGTTTTGTGTGTGCATGTATTTGTGTTGTTTTATGGGTAAGTTTTGTGTGTGCATGTATTTGTGTTGTTCTATTGGTAAGTTTTGTGTGTGCATGTATTTGTGTTGTTCTATTGGTAAGTTTTGTGTGTGCATGTATTTGTGTTGTTCTATTGGTATGTTTTGTGTGTGCATGTATTTGTGTTGTTTTATGGGTAAGTTTTGTGTGTGCATGTATTTGTGTTGTTTTATGGGTAAGTTTTGTGTGTGCATGTATTTGTGTTGTTCTATTGGTATGTTTTGTGTGTGCATGTATTTGTGTTGTTCTATTGGTATGTTTTGTGTGTGCATGTATTTGTGTTGTTCTATTGGTATGTTTTGTGTGTGCATGTATTTGTGTTGTTCTATTGGTATGTTTTGTGTGTGCATTTATTTGTGCTGTTCTATTGGTATGTTTTGTGCTAGCTGATGACTAAAATAACTCGTCATACTAGATATTAAAATTATTGATGGAGTTAATTATCATATCATCAGTACTGTTCAACCTGAATTAGGCAGATGTTACTATTTGGTCATGTAAATAAAATTCCTGGATCTACCGACAATATTAAAAAAAGCTTCTTTAAAAGATTTAGTATTGCAAATTGTTGAACATGGTTTTTATTTGCAGATAACAAATATCTTATTTATCAGATGAAAAGAATTTAAAGCATTTTTAGTACTGAGTTGTTTGACACAGATTTACTTTTATCTGACTGCTGTGCTTTTGTTAATTTTCAACTGGATTTTGAAGACCGTATCGTATCGAAAAATACATTGTGATAGTTTAATCTTTTTCAATTGTTTTCATGTATTGCGACTTCAGTGTCGTGTACTTTTACAATTTCTTTTAGTTAATCTTTTAATGTTCTGCTAAGACTCGATTTTTTTAAAAATGTTGCCTATCAGTTTCAACTCGTTTTGTCAGCCTTTAACATTCCTGGCAACTGCCTTTAAATGTTCCACTTTGACTCTTTTTCATATTCCTGCCAACGTTTTCAGTGTTGCCAACCAATTTCAACCCTGAGTGGATATTTTAGCGAACAAAGATTTTCAGGTTCTTTCATAGGGTTGATTACAGATGTTGGATTACAATTAGGATTACACGTTGTTTGGCACTGATGATTATAATTAAGATCACACTTTCTCTCGAAACCATGATTATGATTTACGATAACGTTCAGTGGGTGTGTGGGTTAAGATTACGATTACGATTGCTTCTATTTTCTTTTATTTATACCGCTTGTCTTCCATCTTGTGTATGATATAAAATTATCCATAGTTACTAAATTAAGTATTACTGAACAGTAATAAAACCAAAAAAAATTTAGTTATCTTACAGATATCTATATCAGTTTATTTTTGCTTATTTTTAACAACAGATACCTAAAAGAAAATCAAAATATTTGCCCGGAAACCAGTTTTTGCAATAAACCTTATTCGTTTAGTATAAGATGACTAATCCAAGAAAGTTTGATGTAACACGTAAATGAGTGAAAATTAATTGTATTTGATGTAACACATGAGTGAAAATTAATTGTATTTCATCCCCCTTCTTTTAAGGGAAGTTAAATCTCTTTCTACCCTCTCTGTATTCCCCCTCCACCACCACCCCATAAACCTGAAGAAAAAAAAATGTATTTAGTTAAGTTTTTACATGGGATGGAAATTTGGTAAAGCAGTCAAAGTTGAATAAATTTTCGCAAAATAAGGATTTTATCAAAGTAAGTTTTCCTAAAAAGGACAAATTTCTCCCGCTTCCTCAGAGAGCAATATCTTTACTTCCTTCAACTTAGACAACTTTTTGGATTCAACTATATCCTCCAAAATCATAGCGAAACCTACTCCTAGGAATTTAAATTGGCGACTGACGAGGTTAATATCGATTTCGGGACATATTTTACATTTTAATATTTCCAATACAAATAGTTCTTGATTTAAAAACATTGCAGTGCAGACCTGATACCGAGTCCAAGTCGGTTAAAACCTGTTCGGTTGTCCTCGAGGACAAAGGAAAATAGTCTCATAATAAACAAGTGTCATCAGCGTACTGCCCTAATTTTAACTCCATTTCATAATAGAAAATTCATGTAATAGTTGGGCTCTTTTCTAGTTATTTTGCAAGAAGCTGAGAAAGGGTCTCCCTGGCAGACAAAATGACACCACAAAATATCCATAGTCCATGGGATCTTAGCTAAATGTGTCTATATATTAATTATTATATAGTGTTTAGCAGCAAAACTAGACAGTAGAGGCTAAGCTCTTGTTTGTGCTAGTTTAGTTGTCAATTTATTGCACGCTATACCGGTTCATGGGGTGCCTTCAATGGCATTTTTGTTCGTGCCAGTTATTATCCATTCATAGGGTCCCTTTTTTATCTCACACTTTTCAATTAAGTTTTCATCTTGATAATTTCTTCTTGTCGTCGTCGTTGATCAATCATTTATTGATCAATGTCGGAACGTCGTTTTAGACAGCAGCGAATATAACAAAAATGTTCAAACGTGTATCTGGTCCAGCGTTTGACATGGGCACACCAGTAATCAAGGACGAATCTGTGAGTGATTATCAATATTATTCTTATGAAGCACGAAAATCGGACCAACGTGGTCGAATTGAAATACAAGTCGAAGATACATCCAGGTATTTCTTGCCAGCTGTATATGATTAATGGTAGACAAATCAAAGCATGCCATAATTACGTCGATTATGCTATGATGATACTCAGTCTTGCGAGATATTCTGATGATTATTTAAGTTCTGTTGGTCCATCAATGATGTTCTCAAATAATATTACTGACCATCCTATGACCATAAAATAAAATGAAATAAGATGACCAGAAAACATCCCCGGCGCCGCTGACCTCGACGTAAGCCCCGTAGTCCATGGCAGCAATCCAAATATTAACTTGGGATTTGCGGTACAACGATCTCAAAAGGATGTTTAAAGTATATTCAGCTGTTTGCTATCTTTTGATTCTGCAGACAAGTTAGAAAAGTTATCATCGGAGTCAAACATATCGTTGAGTTTGTCCGAAGGTTTACTGACAACGATGCAATTTGGTGCATGCATATAAAGTAATACTAAGAAAACTTGCCTTGTGGATGTCAGCAGCAACTCCATTGCTCACAGAACAAGCTCGATTGTTATCGTTCATAAATATCGGCGGCAAGTCCACGTTGTAATGGCTGACAATGATCACAAACTCACAAGCACAGCAAATTTCATTTGCATGGTAGATAGAGTCTCGACAGGGAATTTAAGCACCACAATACATATTCCTTGAGTTTCAAGGTATCAAAAAATTAGAAAATCAATAAAGAAACACAATGGTGTTTGATAGATTAGCTCTGTCTACAATTCCACTAAGGATAAGTGGACATCAGGAACGATCCGAAGACATAATGCTGAATTTCGAACAAAACAACGTAGCAAGGGCGTATCATAGTTTAATGATATTTATGGGGCTTGACCAGAATGTTGATTCTGGTTTGCAGATATCATATCATGGTTTCTCAACGCTGTATCCAATCTATTATTTCTCAATGGAACATCTATATTTCTTCAGACAATCTGACGTTGACATTTATGCGCGACATTTTGATAATAATATATCGGCTGGTCCTGGTGCTTGCTTAACTATAAGATTACACAATGTTTTTTGAAGGTGTTGCCGGACGATTGAGAGTTATTGATGGGCCCTTAAAAACATGTAAGTGTTTTCCAAAGATGTAATTGCAATGCAAACGATCTATCTGTAAATAGATCATTCATGATGTTATCATGTCCTATCATCAAGTCGATGTTCCTCTGACCGTTGGTCAGATTTAAAAAAAAACTGCACATTTGCATCGAAGAAGAATTCTGGGCAAGAAAAAACCCTCTGAAATCAGAGGATTTGCAGGGTCCAGATAATTTATTGTTGTCAGCTCAAACACTACAACGACATCAAGAAATAAAATAAACTGGCGTTCGACTTGATCTTTATGCAAGTGACACAACACAGAATGGTTGTGTTTTTGCACTGCTAGCGGTAATACCAGCGCTAAGATCATTTGCATATCCAGCTGTTGCAAATGCAGGTATCCTTGGTGTTGTTGGAACAGCTACCGATATGGCCTGACAAAAGCTACAGGACATGGTCTCAACACCTCCAGAAACACCTGGGTCTAAAACACCAGCAATGTGTAATTGTCACAGTCTGCCGGGGACTCTTCCTTAAAGCTTTCTATGTAAAATTTTGATTTAATTCATGATGCTCGGAGATTAAACATAGAAAACTTCAGAGCTGTTTTCATGCGTGATAAATTACTGGAAAAAACAAACCATTTTTGAAACCAATATTATTTATCTAGACGAAAGTTCCCACTCTGGTACTCACTGGGTTGCATACGTGGTTGATCTACTTTGAGTTGTTTAATTTCATTCGTATGGATTTGCGTCACCAAAATAATTTTTACGGTACAGTGGCATAGCCAGTGACATACCAATCTGGTAGTCAACATTACCAACACAGACATTAACGGATCCACGTATATGCGGTCCAGAAGTACTTGCTGTACTTAATGTTGTGTCAATGTCATCAGCGCCGCTGCATGAAGTTGTGCACGAATAAACAAGTGTTCGTTTTAAAGAGGGTAATGGTTTATAAGTGTAGGTATTTACGGAAGATCTGCTATAGGTAAACGCCCAGGTGAAGTTGATCTGTCTGTCTATGTGATGCGAGATGAATTTGCTGAACTTATTCGTCTCACCAGAGTTAATCCGGATGAGGTTGTTATTTTTAAAGATTAGCATGGACGGTCATAGGCAATCAATATTAAGTGGGCCGCTATTATCCTGCGAAGTTTAGGGTATAAAAGTGGCAAAAAGGAGATAACATATGTATTTTAAAATATCAGTATCATATATTGGTTATAAAAATGTGGAGGATTTCAGTGTATCTTAATATTATAGAGTAGATTTCATCGGCATCTGAGTAAATTTCAAGTTGGGGGATTATGAAACGAGTATTTTATTTTCAAAGCTTTTAAGCGGAAGATTACTGAAATAACATACTTAATACACGAATTTTAAAAAGAAATTGAGAAACTTAATATTACTGCTTTTGCCAAGAACTTTTCTTGTCTAATAGAGCCATGTTAGGTTACACATAAGAGTCGTTTTAAATAGGTTTGTGGTTTATAATGTTAGATATTTACAGAAGGCAAGGTTCGCACAAAGGTCCCAGTGACATTAATTTATCCAAATATGCGACAAAAGATGAACTTTCCGCAACGACGTATTAGTAGTGTCTGGAATTCGTCACGAAAACACTTCAATTCTTAACTTAGTATAACATATAATGAATCATGCACAATCCTTTTTGGTATAATCAAGCATGTGAGTGGAAGACATCACTGGAAGAAATCATCGACGAGCATATGACAAAACAAACACAAAATATTTCAGACGAATCAACATCTCGACAATATTGCATACGCGGTCTCCTTGCTGGTCGCTGAAACAACAACGTAAATACTGCCTGTCGGATACTGATACAATGCATCAAGATGTCGTTGACAAATCTGACGAATATTTTCCAAAGATCTAATCCGCATGGGGAAAATTACGACCCGCTCAAAGTATTTCCCGACATAATAACGATCCAACAGGTGGTCTACGATTTCTGTCAATCTAGTGTATAACGCAGTCGAAGGTAACTTTACCGCGTCTGGACATGCATTACAAGGGCAGGCCCAGCAGGGATACGTTCCTGATAGCTATTCTCCGGATGTCCCACCAAGTCATTTGATTCTGTCGGTGCCCATTAATCCTGTTAAATTGCGATGTCATAATTCACCGCTGATGTCAATTCTGGATACTGGTGGAGAAAAAAAAAATTAATTCGATTTACTCTGCTGAAAAATAGTTTGATATTAACACAGTTTCTGCAAAGGAGTAGCTAAATGTATAAAGAATTCGGTTACATAGAAGAGGCTCAACCAAAGAATAAAATGTTGGTACCCTGATAAGTAAACAACTTCATATTCAAGGTCTTTTAACAATATCAGTATTGAGACAGAATGTTGGTGTAAAAGTATTAAGATTTAAATTTTCTTACAAAAATGTATTAAAAGTAATTTTTAATTAAATTATATTGAAAGTAATTTTCCACTAAAATATATTGAGATTAATTTTATCTATATCTGTATTACAACTTGATGCTATTTTATAAAGAGCGGGTGCACTATGAACTAAAGGTCAGCAATTTAGATTGAGCTGCTGAACAGGCAAAATATTTAATCCCTAATGTATGAGTTAAGCGAGGTGATTCACACAGTTCCTGTGGGAAATTCGAAAGCCTTGTTCTGATTCGAAATGTTCGAAAACATATTACGTTTAAATATGGGAGACATTTACACAGAATTAATTCGTTGATCGGGAATCAGAGCAGCTCTGTCTTTTCCGTACATGTAAGAAGTGTCTGTGTTCCTAAACATCTTTAAAGAATATGCACTTTTTAATATTTAGACTTTAATTGAAAAGATGAATTCGCTACCAATATCATGTCTAAATTTAATTTGGAAATAAAAGCTTCTTTAAGTAATAAAGAATAATACATTAGTCACCTATTCCAAATAAATTTTTTATTTTAATTTTAGTGAAAAACATTTTGTCAAAACGATTATTGCATTATATCACAACTATTGAATTTTATACTCTTTGGCTAACATGAATTTAGTTGGGATCTAAGTATCTGTATACTATTCTAGGATGCAGACATTATAAAAATGTATGAAGTTTGTAAAGTAAAAGTATAATCTTTTATGTATTTCGTGTATTTTACATATACAGGCTCTATAGATGTATCTCTAGAATGTAGTATATATATATATATATATATATATATATATATATATATATATATATATATATATATATATATATATATATATATATATATATATAAAATTCGATCATCGAGAGTCATAACCGCTGTATTTTGCTTACAGCGGTCCATACATGATGATGTAGCTATATCTACACCGTTATGAGTGACACCTTTGTTAAGCGAGCCTGAACTCTCTCTCTCTCTCTCTCTCTCTCTCTCTCTCTCTCTCTCTCTCTCTCTCTCTCCATACATGGGCAAAGCCATTTCTTAACTTATAAGTAATTCCTTCTCGTAGGAAGAAATGAGAAGAAGGTGATGAGAAAAATATTTTCATAACACTAGAAACTTTGGTTATTTTTTGTTTGCATCATTCTGTTTTTCACACATGTTTAGCCGCCCTTAAGTTGACCCCCACTAAAGCAGCTTTTTTAAATAAATAAATAGTTGGCCGCATACTTTATTTGGTTGGATGATTCCTTGACTTTTCATATTGTTTCACCCATGTCTGGCAGCCATTAGATCGGTTAACCACCTCCCCGCTGCAAAACACGAGGTTATGATTATAAGAGTCCATTAATAATGACACAGCTCTTTGATTGTTTGCATAATACTCTTGACCAACAAAAAATAGATTTCTCAAAAGTGAATAATTTCAGAGCATTCTCCAGAAAATCCCATGTGACCGAGTTGAAAGATTTTTTCGAAGTCTATCAATTAGTGAAGATCAGATTCATTTTATCCTCAAGATACTGTGACAGGTCAAACAGAATTTATGCATTTTCACAAATAAATCTTCCTTTCATAAAATAGTTTTGACTGGCATTAATAACAAAAGGGAGGACTTGCTTGACCCTAGAAAACAATTCGTGTCGAAGTAATCTTTAATCTACAATAAGAATTGATATGCATATTTAATTGAATTGTTTGTCTGTTAGTTTTATATATAAAATATTATTTCATTACATGTTATTATAATATAACATTGTTTAATGGCATTGTCCTTTTCCAGAATTTACTTAATTTCTGCCTGACCTGATTGACTTTTTTAAAATTTAAAATTTTATTTAAGTAGACAACTAATAATACCTACATTATTTTCTATGAGCTCATTAACGGAATTATTATTCAAGTAAACAAGAAGTGCTAAATATGTTGAGCTCATTAACGGAATTATTATTCAAGTAAACAAGAAGTGCTAAATATGTTGAGCTCATTAACGGAATTATTATTCAAGTAAACAAGAAGTGCTAAATATGTTGAGTTCATTAACTGAATTATTATTCAAGTAAACAAGAAGTGCTAAATATGTTGAGCTCATTAACGGAATTATTATTCAAGTAAACAAGAAGTGCTAAATATGTTGAGCTCATTAACGGAATTATTATTCAAGTAAACAAGAAGTGCTAAATATGTTGAGCTCATTAACGGAATTATTATTCAAGTAAACAAGAAGTGCTAAATATGTTGAGCTCATTAACTGAATTATTATTCAAGTAAACAAGAAGTGCTAAATATGTTGATCAGGGAAAGGGTTTTGAAGGTTTCGACGTGAATTTTGTAGGTTATTGTGCAGTAAAATTATTCTAGGAGGTGTTTTTTTCCATTAAGTAATGGTTGTTTTTAGAAAATTCTAATGTGACCTGAGGTTAAGCAGAGAACTATATTATCTTGTGACCTTATTATCTGGCACTGTATGTTACATTATGTTGTGACCAGTTTAGGTCTTATATTACTTTCTTAAAATTCTCTGGAAATAAAAACGTGCTCTGACAAAATTCTTGGATAAAACATTCATTGGAATTTTCTACTGAATTCAAATCTGGAATAATATTTCTGCGATTCAACAAGAGACTGTTGACACATCAGTATTCTGCAGACCATTTCATACACGTCATCACCTTCAATTTAGGATCTCACTGGGACTTGAACTCAGTTTCGTTCAGGACCTTTAATTACTAGGACTTGTGTTCTTAATTATTTTATTTGGATTTAATTTGCAATACCGGCAGTTTTTCTTTTTCTCATTTTTCACTTTGTATTCTAGGGAAATAATTTATTTATTACATATTACAAAGCTTGTTGTCTTCATGTCGTCACTCTTTTCTGTTACATTTTTTTAAGAGCTTAGAGTCAGCGGTTCTCAACCTGTGGGTCGCGACCCCGTCAAGGGTCGAACAACGATTTGCCAGGGGTCGCTTATGACCATCGGAAATATACATTTTTACATTTATGAACGAAAATAATTTTACGGTTGTATCGCCACAACATTTGGAATTGCATTAAAAGGGTCGCGGCACTAGAAAGGTTGAGAACCGCTGGCTTAGACTCGTAACAGTATTGACATTGGTCTCCAATTTTTAATGAACGTTCTGTCTTTATCTTCCTATAGAGTGCACGTAATGATTCACTGAGAGTGAAATTCTGACAAACGTTGCATATCATATTCAGCATTAATGACCTAAAGAGAAACCGCCTATACCTTTCCAACAGAATTTGAAGAATTCAACAGTAAATCCGACAGAACCTGGGCTAATTTAATTTTTCGTATTTTTCAGCGCTAAACCATATTCCTCAAAAGGTACCTTACTTTACACGATCATCTTTCAAAATATGAAAGTTTTTAAATCATTTTTTTGAAAAGTGATTAAGAATTAATTTCTTGTGAATTATTATCTCTGTTTGGCCTGTTACCCTTATTCCATCTTCCGTAATTATATTTATTTTTGTTTTGTTTATGTAATTTCTATTTTCGAGGTTACGGAAAACATTTGGAATTTATCACCAGACTCAAACCACCTTGGTTTCGATCTTAACAGTACAGCTCCATCTCTTTTTCTTCTTATATATTCTAAATCTGTTTGTTTTTTGTTTAGTTTTTACTTAACAGTGGGGTGATTATTTTGATTCATTCTAATCTGAAAGTTATGTATTTCAGCTTCAATTTTCTTTAAATTTCTTTTAAATTTCGTTTCTCATGTTTAACTTGAGAATAAGTAATTGATTTTGATCTTCTAATCATTGTAATGCTTTTGATAAACAATTGCTTTTTGTTAATTTCACCTAAATTGTATTTTTTTTCTTTATCGCCTTCACAGTAGTATTCGTCTACTGTGTTAGATTCACATATTTTAACCAACTTTTAATAAAATTGGAAAACGTATTCTCAGGAATTAAAAAATAATCCAGTGAACGAGGGAAGAAATTATAAAAGTAAACATCCTCTGAGAGAGAAGTTAAAAATATAGTCATAAAAAAGGTGTAGCCACTATAGCTACAGCGAGAACTATGAAAATGTCAACAATTGCTGTGTGTGTAGATAATAATGTCACAATGTTATTTTATCTACAGTTCTTTCTCCTCTGTGTCCTCCTGAACTTCCTTCTCATCCTTATAAAATAAATATAGCCAGCTATTTTGTTAGGGCTATTTGCCATTCGGACTACCTCGGATATTATCAAAGAAGGATTTACCAAGAATTGGTAAAGGCATTGAACTATTTTTGCATCCTCGTATTTTCAGCCAATCCTACACATTCACAGGGAGCAGCGATGGCCCAGTAGTTAACGTGTCGGACTCACGACCGAAAGGGTGCGAATTTGAATCTTACCATCGTACCAGCCTGGGTCAGCGACCGGGGGGAGGGCTCCTTGGACAAGGCACTTTACTCCAATTACCTCTGCACTAAATAACCTACTTATGCTGCTGTGCCGTAAAACTCAAAACCCTAATCAAAACACCAATGCATTCAGATAATTTCGTTCACGACCAAAATGTGCCTCAGATGCATGTCGGAGCAGTAATTTGCAGAAAAAAAATCTTACATTTAGAAGATATAGAAGACAAACTTGGGCTCAGTCCCCCTCCTACTCGATGGCCTTAGGGAGCCTTAAATTCGTTTTGAGGCTCAGCCGTCCCGCCTCCACGAACAGGTCTACAATTTTTACACGTGTTTGAAACCAGCATCAACTATATAAAAAAAGTGTTTTAGAGCACTCAGACCCAAAAGGGGCCTGTCCAAACATTCCTGACATAAACTGGGTATTTTTGTTGATGAGATAATGCCAATCATTTAAATCTGTAAAATTACGTACAAAGTAATGGAATATTAGATTGTTGGAGATCTTAGGTCATTCAGACATTCCACACTAGAAAGTAAAGAAGAGCCATGCATGCAAAACGAAGGTAACGACATGTCACCAGAGAGGGCAACCAAATTAGCAAAGCAAACCTCTGCTTGTTGTCTGTCCTAGATGTTCTTCCATCAGACATACGAAAGCTGATAGATACTGAGATATTTCAACATCGGAATCCGATGACAGCGGTAAAAGAATCGGCGGATCATAAACCTAATTGTCTCTTGATGAAAGATTTCCCTTAAAGGACACATGTCGAGCTTGTCAATAACCAAATCAATCTCTTTTTTAAAAAAAAATCGATAGGCACATAACCGTAGAAGAAAGACGAAACGTGGCGCCTTGAGATACCAAATCGCATTCGACTAATAAAGGGGGAACGCGAACAGAGGACAGATGCTGCCAGCACTAAACGACATTTTCCATAAAGATAAAACCCTCGTTGAAAAGCTTAGAGCATTCTTCCCCAAGCAGGGTATCACGTATGACGATCGCTTATATTTATACCGAGCTTAGTTTTCAGAGTCATAAGAGGAAACGGGGGAGGGACAACATAATCTAAAAAAAAAAAACATAATCTAAAAAAAATTCAGGCACCTAAACCTAAGAACGTTAAATAGCACCTTGAGCAACAATCGAGGGATGCTAAAAACATTAGCAAAAACAAAATGCGGTGGCTCTATCCGGGATTATTGGGCTATGTTCTTGCAGAGGACCGCTGGTCAGAAATGTCTTGGTGCATGTCATCACGACATCTTTCGCATTCATTACATTTCACCACTCTCAGACCAGCAAGCACATACCCATCCACGAAGTATGGGTCCATAGCGTATTCACAGAAGATAGCCATCTTCCATGTGAAGTGCTTCTTCTATGCGGTTCCCAAGAACTATTTCAGTCTTTCTTAACAAGGTATTTTTTGCAATTATTTTTTTTACTGTCCAAGACGGTCACTTTACTTCGAAACTTTCTATCGCCACTGACAAAACCACCTGCCTCTTTACTAGTGGTATCCGCATATTAGCTTGCTGCCAGCGGAACTTCATCTCTATCGGTCTTCTTCTTTTTCACTGCTGATCAGCGGTCTGAATCTACAGGTTCTGAACAAAGCTGCTTTACCAGTGTCGTCAACGCAACTGTCTGTGCCTCCAATATGCCAGAAATCGCATCAATCTTTTCCGCTAGTGGTGGCATATCAAGCCCTTTTCGTGCACTACTAACTCTGACTTGCTGGGTTTGCTGAGCTTGCTCACCTGTGCTCTGGTGTATGTGAGGGAGCTTACACCATGTGAACAGTGGCGTAGTGAGGATATTTGGCGCCCAGGGCAAAACACCTAAATTTGCGCCTGCGGATGCCCCTGTTGCGCAGTTATGTACCTTGTTTCCAAAACGAAACATAATCATTATCAGTCATAATATAATTATTAAACTAATACAATTTAATTGCTAGAAAAAAGTATAGCCTAGGCTAAATTCCCTATGAAAGAATTTTAGCCTATTAGAAAAAATAATATCCAAAAAATGAATTATGTTAATTATGTCATCTGGAGATTGCACATAGTATATTACATTACAAGTAGCGTTTTACAAAAGATTTATTTTCCTGGCCTTCACTGATGAAAACTGATCAATAACATCATCAAAGTCATTTGTTTCTAGTTTTTCTCTCTCTACACTGAGCAGTGCTGGATTGCACAAACGGTCTTGTCCCATCGACGCTAGCAAGTATGACAGAATCAGTTTCAACATGCTGAAGGAGCCAATGGTAAAGTATCTCTGTTAGCATCAAGCAGCATATTACAATCGCAAATCTCAGTGCACAGTTCTTCCCCGTCAACATCAGTGGCATAAAAGTTTCCAAAATCCAAGCAATTTTGACGGAGGACATGCTGGACATCCAAATCTTCACTCCTAAGAAGAGTTTGTGTGTTGAGCAGAAATCCAAATTTTGAATTCAGATCGTTCAACCTAGTGAATCGAGTTGTTGTTTCTTGTTGGAAACGATCTTAAACATATTTCATGACACGCACAACTTCTTCCTCTGTTGAAAGATCCGAGTCTTGTGCAAATTCTCCCGGCATTCTTCTCCTTCGTCGGATTCGTCTTTCAATTTCGATCCCCCATTCTGTACACCTTATCTTGGCAGTCTCAATAGCATCTCTGCACATGTCTTCGCGATTTTTCTTAAATTTATTTTTCAGAAAATCAATATTTAATGCTGCATCCTCGAACTTCATGGTGGGATCCTGTAGCCGTTTCTGAACACGTTCAATTTTTCCAAGAAAGTACTGCCAAAAGTAGAGTAAAACTATGAAGTTAAAGCTATGTATGTTTTGCAGTAAATTTTCTGCATCGGTTCTCGTATCGTTAGTCTGGCTCTTATCATCAGATAGCTTTTCTAACAGCTTCACTAATTCATCGAGTCCTTCATAAATGGCTTTAACAGCGTCTGATCTTGAACTCCCTCGAGTTCACTGTTACTGCAGCTGTCTGCTGCTCGACATGCTGCTGCCTGACAAGTTCCACGTGACAGAGTTGATGAGCAGTAGATATTATGTTACGAGCATACGGCCTGTAGTGTACGGTCAAGTAGGTTTAGGTTTGTACCACGGACTGTATATTAAATCGTTTAACCAGAAGACCGCCCGCACGACTGTAATCCAGTCAACAGCTGTACAGCAGACGTTGGCCAAAACAACACTGTTTGTATTGTGTTACTTAAAATAAGTGTACTTTTCAAGTTTCACTAATGGGTTCAATATATAATCAAATAAATCCATTGTTAATACTTTGGGCCGATTTGGGTGCCCATTTGGCGCCCTCTAGCCACCGGCGCCCGGTAAGAATGCCCCTCCTGCCCCCACCCCCGCTACCCACTGCATGTGAAAGTACTCTGTGAAGATCAATGTATGTACTGCAGTTGATTCTCCGCAATATCGATACGTGAATGACATCCCGGCTGAACCTAGTTATATTTCCGTTATTCCTCGGTCTAATTTGGATTCTACGAATAATGTTTGCTTGTACACTTGTTGTAGTAATCTTGCCCTGCTGAAATCGACGTTTGGTACAAACGCTATGACGTCGCCAGTTACCTCAATATTTGTGTTATATCCCACATAGATGCTACTTGTAAGAGCCATTACAGATGGGATCATGCAAAGGCCACCACCAAGGATGTAATCTAGCTTGTTCTGATGTCCACGGTTCATTAATGGTATTTTGTTGATCGACTTGGGATGTTGGTGATTGAAGCGAAGGCATAGCAAATATATAGGGCGAGGAAATGTGTTTCGTGCATCAAAGGCGTTCAATGTTTCTGTGCTACTTGTCAGTACATTATCTGAACATATAGTCACTCATAACTTAAAATTATTTGGCATATGTTTGAGAAATCCTCGGCATACAATCCCCAATGCATGTTTCCAACACATACACATTGAACTTTGTTGTAACGTGGACGTTGGTTTCAAAACAAGCGGCGATTTTCTTACTAATGCACAGATGAACGGCTTACAACTACCTTTGGATCTATGTTTACGGCCGAAGACGCCATTGGGTAAGAATTCTTCAACTTCAAATTGCATCCGACTGTATGCTCAGTCGCTCTAAATATTTGTGCAGTTATGTAGCCTCGAAAAATGCCATGGGGAGCAACCATGCATATATATCATTATGTTGCCTTTTGAGTTTGACTTCGAAGAATTGATGAAGCTCGCAAAACAAGCTGACATCGACAACGAATACAACCTACTAATGCAAGAGTATCTGTGCAAACATGAGGCTGACATGCAACGATTCGTATTAGGAATGGAACGAGAAGACATAGCAAATACATATCAAGTATGGGGACCAACCAGGGCATATTTGGAAAACCGAGTTAGCAAGGCGTGAGTACACTTCACACTAAAGAGGGCCATTGCTACTACACTAATACCGTGGTAATTAATAAAACTGAATTCTTGCTGATAGCATTTCAGTTATGATATGCAAAGTTCTCTTTAGCTCATCTTCCCAAGAGGAAAAGCAGAGTTTAAATCGGAAAACGTATTCTGCCCCATCACAGTAAATATAAACAGCAAAATAAATTTTAAAAATTTAAAAAATGGCCGCTGGTTTTAAGGCCAGATGGAATGATACTTGTGGTTTCTGGCAAGCGTGAGAGTGAGGAAGGCCATGTTATTTACATTTCTGATGACAAAAAAACTGATATCATCCAGTAAGTAAGATGCGGCGACTGATTAGAGGCGCATGTCCGCAAGTGGGCTAAACCCCTCCCCATTACTTCAGATCAACATCGATATCACGGTCCTCATAAATAAATCAAAATGTATATTAATCCAAATATTCAAGATTCACAATACTTTAGCCTTAATGTAATCTCATAGTATGAAAACTCCCAACATTCTGTTATGCATTTTTGTTGTTATTTATTTCATTGTTTTTAGATTTCATTATATGCTGTTGATAATGTGACGTTGTATGTTGGACTTGACCTTGTCCAAGATCAAGTTCATCTATTACTTGACCTGAATCATTGATTTGGGTTTTGTAGTAAACATGTTTATCTCAATCTAGTCTAGAATTTTGGAATTTACCCATAAATTTCCGGGTATACTCTTTGTTTACAGCACATTTTAAGTTTAGAAACGGACTTTGAATTATAACTAAGATTTTTTTTTGTAAACATTATGAACCTTCCAGAAGGAAACTTTCCATTAGGTATTTTATTTTTAGATCATGCTAATTGTGATCTGAGGTCAGGTGCATTGTCTATATAATCTTGCTTTATTCCTAGAAATTAATTGGTCATGCTATAATATCTTACCGCAGAATCAGTTGTATTATTGTTGTGTTCAGTAGTTCATTTGGGCATTGCCATTGATTTCTTCACTGGAAATACAAAGTGCTCTTAAAAAATAACATTCTTGGAAATAGAAGCGTGAATTTATACTGAAGTTTCATCTATGGAAATATTCTTGGATTGTGTTATTGTGATTCAGATCACCATTATACGGCTCAACAGAGGCACATCAACACTTTGAGCGTTGGAATTTTGGGATTTCCACTAAAGTTTATTCAGAACTTCGGATCATTAGGGCCTGTGTCTGTAATTCGTGACTTATTTGGGATTTAATTCGCAATACTGAAAGTTCTTTTATACATTTTCATTTTGTATTTTAGGTAAATAAATAAATAAATTTTGTGTGGACTATTACAAAGATTGTTGATTCCCACCCCTTTTTATTACTTGTTTTAAGACTATAAGGTTGTAATAATATATAGGTTTTAACAGTGGCGTGGTCTTTGCAAATGAACCGGAACGCAGTAAACTGATGGATGGTGTTGACACTACAATGACAGCCTTTTGTTTTGGCATCCGTTTTTACATCGAGATTCTGTCAACCATAATTGCCGCCTCTACTGTAATTTTCCCTGAGATGTCTGCTTTGAGCTATGGTCTAGTTTCCATTGCAGGAGATTTGATTGGTTGCTGCCTCACTATGACATCCAAACAAGCATGGTGAAATTAGCGTCAAGCTCAGTAAGAACACACATTAAAGGTGTCGGCAGATAACAACATCTCTGCGGATGAGTTTAAGCTCATACGACGTGGCCCTCAAAAAACGAAGTACGATCTACCACACCATACACGGCACACACCTCAACTATAGTTGACAAAATGAAACACACACACACACACACACACACACACACACACACACTGAACTGATAGTTTGCGGAACAGCCAAATTTCACAACATAAGTTCGTAATAGGGTGTGTGGTGTCCGTCGAGTCGACCGAGACCGCGAGATAGGCAAACATAATAGAACAACAGCTTTCTTTCCTTCCAAATAGGAGTCGTATCCTCAACATACCATCAGTAGCTGCTTTTTAATAATTGCAAAAATACAATGGGGCGTTGGTTGGTAAACTGATGCCAAAATCACATTTATTCTTTAACAATCTAACGGAAATGGCCGTGCGATGCTTCGAGCGCTTGAATGTGTGTTGATGTTAGACATTCAGACTACTTCGGCTAATTAAGGAGTTTTGATCAACTGAGATGTTACGAATAAGCGAACTATTTTTTATCTTAATAAAATCGCAACACGAGTTAGTTACGTATTATTTATATCGATTCAAACTAAATTTTATATGTTTAAGAATTCGAGTAAAGGTGTGGTTTTCTTTGTCTATTTTGGCGACAGTGCACAGTGAGCACCATCACTAACCAGGGTTCCAATGCGTAGATAGGGTTAACATATCGGAACCTTGGCTAGCAAAGATGCACAGTGAGTAAGTGGGCTTTTTTTTCTGATCCAGAAGTGAAGTCTAGTAAATTAAGTATGTTCTTTAATCATTTTTATTGCAAAACTGCAGTAGTAACATCATAAAGTGTTCTTGTGCAGGTATTTCCTTGATTTTGTAAACGTTGCATTCTAATTTTTGAAGATCCACCAATCCAACTAAAATCAAAGCCTCACCGTCCTAGGTGGAGATCTGACAGCGACCGCTTAGTAGTCTTGCTCTGTGGACCTATCTTATTATTGCCATAATCGCTCATTTTATTAGCCAGTTAGATGAAAGTCTTATATCTCCGCATCTGCAGCATGGCAATATATAGAGCATCAGTGTATTCCGGACGATTTGATTAATTTTCACGTTTCTGAAAGCAACATTTTCATTAGCCGAATCAAAGGTCACCAGAACATGGTCCTAAGCTGTATCTGTCAGATCTTCACATGAAACAGTGGAGATTTGATTTCAATGAGATTAATGACCACCCATTTTTATAAAACTCTTCTTTTCACATCTTGCAGTGTGTTCGTCCGCCAGTATAACTTACCGATTTGGAAAGTGTCAGTATGCTTACTAAGAGTCTTGAGACGGTCGTCTGAATCATTCATTTGAATCCAATCGAAAATAGACCATTCGGAATGCATCTTTAAATATACTTTAGATCAACATGTGCTTTTCCAGGGTTTGGACACAGCTGTAAGTTTAGAAGTGGCAAAAATATGTAGGGTTTTTATATTACAAACACTAGACACTCGGTAATAAATGTATGGAAAATGGAAACCAGCCTGGAAACGGGCGAACATAAAATAAAATATATATGTAGATGGCTGGCCAGGAATGGTTAAAAATGTAAGTTACTTTTTAGGATTTTTTTTTTTTAGAGATTATACGAATTGTAAATAAAAAAAATAGAGACATTATTCTATTGATGGAATTTCAGTTCTTTAACAGTCTTGAGTTTGGAACACTTATTACTGAAATTAGCACCTGATTCTTTGGTGTGGAATTAAAAGCACGTGTTTCAAACACGTATATGTCCAGACAGTGCCGCGGCTCATATCTATACTGATGTTTGATCATGGGCACTCATAAATTTGAAGTTATTGAGTTTTTAATATCAAGGTCTTCATATGAATGCTTGCTGATTCGGACCGTGGCTGATTCGGACCAGATGACGGGCACATTATTTAGATTGGTAGTTATTACTGTTTTTGCAGACATACTAAGAGCATATAAAAAGTTGATATTCGGCTTTTAAATTTACTTAAGACAGTTGCTAGCAAATTTCTAACCGAAATCATAACAAGCTCCATATTAACTACAGCATTTAGATTTGTTCAACCAAAAAAAAAAGAATATATATATATAATAAACTGACAACGAACAGTGCAAAATTAGTATCTAACTAGCCTGGGCGCTTTCGACTCTTAATGGGTCTTTTTCAAAGGCAAATACAAAACATAGACAAGAGAAACAAATAAAACAGAAAAACGGTTATGTTTGCAAAGTTTTACATGGCTGTTTCTACTGGAATTAAACATTTATATGGGCAGCCGTCGCCGCCAAAATTACATTAATCAAATGATCTGGTACGAAATCAAATGATTTAACCTAGCAAATGAAATGATCAATCCAGATTCCAAATGATGTGGTGTCACATGAAATGATTTAACGAACAAAACCGAATGATGCTTTCAAGTTTCAAATGACCTGGTATTAAATGAAATGATCAAGTGTGAGATGAAATGATTTAACCCAACAAACGGAATGATCAATTCAGATTCCAAATGATGTTGTGTGATATGAAATGATGTAGCATGCAATGAAATGATTGAACCCCAAAAATTAAATAATGAATTCAGATTTCAAATGATGTGGCGTTAAATGAAATGATCTGGTATTAAATAAAATGATTTAAAGAACAAAACGGAATGATGATATATGCTTCCAAATGACGTGCTATTAGATAAAATGATGTAGTCTAACATGAAATGATTTAACTCAACAAATGAAATCATGAATTTAAATTCCAAAGTTTATATTGTGCTATTAGTATATAGCAAAATAGACAATATAAATAAATTCATCATACATCTAGCAAAGGCATAACTCTACCATATTGTAAACTCAGATCAATATGTATGAATCAGACGAAACCTATTGATATTTCACATGGTCCGAATCAGCCAAAAATCTGGTCCGAATCAGCCAGAAATCTGGTCCGAATCAGCCCGTAATTTGGACCGAATCAGCTTGGTCCGAATCAGCCATGGTCCGAATCAGCCTGTTACCCTTCATATAGGTTTGTCCCAGCAGACTCCTCTGGTTCTAATTGTGATACGTGACCTTACGGCCTTTTTCCATGAAATTTGATTTTTCGCGAAAAATTTCGTAAATTATCCGTTTGGACAATTTTTTTTTTATTCTCTCCCGATCAACGGCGGAAAGGCCCGAGTGTTTGCCGAGTGTTTGCCGAGTCACTTTCTCTCGTGACTGTCATGTGATTTTACCTTGCGCAGACTACATGCGCATATTGGATTTTAATATGGCATCTTGTTGACTACTGAGGAAACTTCCTCAAGCAATGAATTTACAAGTTAACGTGTGGTTTATCGTAATTTTTATAGTGTCATTTTACACTGATTTTTCAGAGGGAGACTGCAAATTCGGTGATTATGATCTGCAACCGCTTGACAGGTAGTATATAATATACCGGCAGGAAAATATGACTTTACTGTCTTGTTCTGAGTACATTAATGATTACAGATGTTTTGTATCTAGCCTACATGGTTTTGACGCACTTAAGCACTTAATTTCATTTTTTTAAAGACATATACTGCTTTCATAGTGATGTCTATATTTAAATCAGAAACATTATTTTAGCAGAGAATGGATAACAAGTTACAGGATATATTACTCCATACCTTTCGTAATGGAGCTCTCTATAATCAAGACCACACTTTGCTTTGTAACGAGCCCCTGTGGTTAAGATCGTGTATTACGTAACCCATTTTGATGCACCTCACTTAAGTCTATTTCGGCTTGTTACACCATTATACACATGCACAGGAGAAAATAACATTGCAAAGTAATTCATGTTTATAAGGAACAATACATTTTTTAAAAAAACAAAACAATTTAGGCTTGTTTTTAGCATTCCCAAAGTTTTACTTATGGAACAATGTTTTTATCACAAACTGCTAAATATAGATATAGGACATGAAAATTGAACTACCAGTTTTTGCAAGTAAATCAAGCTATTTTTTAATGGTAATGCATCCAAGAATGATACAAATTAAGTCTAAACTGTCTCTCTGATGCAAATTGGCATGATTTCTGGACATGAAATGAGTGGTGTGGGCAATTCTCAAAAAACATTTTTGTCAATTTTCTGAAAAATATGGTCCCACATAATTTCATGAAGTTTAACAAAGTTTGTAAATCTTGATATTGCCTGTAAACATTTATAGTTTTGGTTTTCATTAGGACAAACAATGAAAGCTATACCAAGTGTTATTTGCATAGGCTCAAATAAACAGTAACATAGAAAGAGTGAAAATAACAAGCTTGTAAAACTTAATAATCAATTTATTGAGTACAAATATTTTTCAGAAAAGAAAAATAAACTTACGGTTTTAAGAATCAATTCCAAAAATAATCCATATATTATCCACTAGAGAAATTGCTGAAGTCCAGATAATAAAATGTCCAAATAATTCTAAGTTCGAAATTCCAGCCATGTATCGAATATGGAAGACGATGTCACTTGATGAAATCAGTTCTTGTTAATGAAAATCTATGAGCACATATTCTTTTCCAGATAACTAACAAAATAATTCCTCTTGCTCCAAACGAATTGACACATTTTCCAGTACATGGTAATTAAAAATAACTCAAAAAGAAGACACAACTTAATATTCTAAAAGCCCAATTCTTCTACTGAATAGCTCGCTCCAAAACATAATTTATATATGTTTTTTACGTAAACAAGGGGTCACATAATCTTCTAGAAACTATTAGAACAAACATGCATTCAAGAAATCACGTAAATACCATATGACTTAACTAAAATTAGAAAGATGTTTATACTTTACTCCATTTTTTCCATGGAACCAACCAGTCATTTTAAAAGCTTGTTTTCAACTCTGAAACTAGGTCAAAAATGAGGTCAACACCTGGTGTTTATTCTGTAGTACAGGTCACCCCCCCCCCTTTCAATGAACAAATCTTATAACTTAAAATGCCAAATTTAAATCTGACAGACAGACAATAAAAATAAATATAAATGACATATTAAATATACGTAACACAAGTCACATATATCGTCATCCTGCTGAGGAATATGTGTACCCTTTTCCTGATCCCATATTTATTTTCATGAAATCTAGCATAACTGTTGGACCTTCATTACAACTGTTTCATGTTTGTAAAAATTATTTCAACAGAATATAGCCATGCTTAAAAAATACAACTTCAGAAATGAAAAAAAAAATTGTAAAGGGGGAGGTAACTCAATGCCCTTTTCCTATGACCAACATTTAGACTTGCATCACATTTAGTATTTCCAGTTCAGTACCCATTTTAGAACATTGTTTCTCTCATTTTGTTGTGAATGGAGAGTTATATTTATGCATTTTTGGTAGGGATTTAAAGGTAATTGTTTATTCTTGAGAATATGAGCTCAGAGAGTGGTTGTCTGTGCGTATTTCGGCGACAGTGCACATTGAGTAATAAGGCCTTGGTGATGATCCAGAAGTGAAATCTGTGTTTTGTTTACCTGCTGCTTTGTTTACAGTGCAGCCTCTCAAAAAAGTGCTGGTAAACCTTTCACAAGAATTTTCACTGTGAAGCCATTAGGGATGTTAAACGAAAATCGGAAATCCGATTATCGGTTTTGAAAACGATTATCGGTTTTTGTTTTTACAAAACGATAATCCAATTCAATATTTTTTTTACCATTTTTGTAGTGAAAATTTTAAAAAATGCCAGAAAAAATTAATTCATGCAATTGTTTAGTGTTTACATTTTAATACAATATGGCCAGCAGATAAGAAGGTGTGTTTGTTTAAAATTTGTGAGCGCTCCATGCAGCGTGTTTGGCGTGTTTGTAAATGAATACATTTATTGTTGAAGGATGTAAATAGTTAGTCGACCGACCGGCCGCTAAGTTCTTTGATGTCCGAAATTGACAACAATAGACTGTTAATAGCTACAGTCTCTGTTGTTGAGGACTGGTCTCTGCTGGTTGTGTCTTTTCAAGTTTACAAATATGGCTGGTCGCATAAATAAATCTGATGTATGGGAAAACTTTGAAAAAATTTCATCAAGCATGGCTCGCTGTAAACTATGTTCACAACAAATAAGTCGGAGCTGTGGTACTACTACTGGACTGCATGCACATTTGCGTAGCAAACATCCCGGATTTGCGGCTCCTTCAAATGTTCAGCTACGATTAACAACATTTATTGGAACACAAAGAAACTGTCCTGATAGTCATCAAGAAAAAGTTACTGCTGCTGTAGCTAAGTTTGTCGCTGAAAACATGCTACCAATTTCGATTGTTGAATCCAATTCCTTCTGTGATTTGATGGCTTTGGTGGAGCCACAATATCGTCTTCCATGCCGTCAGACGACGCGTGTCTATATGTTATGGTATGTAATGAATATCTTTTATTCGCAAGAGGAATTCACTAACTTGCATTATAAGAATATATTTCTTGTAATTTCAATGTAGGACAAAAAACGATAATCGGTTTAAAATCGGATTTCTACAAACGATAATCGGTTTTGGAAAAAAAAACGATATTAACATCCCTAGAAGCCATCTTTGGAGGTATTTTAGACAACATATGATTTCTATTGATTGTCACACTGTGAAAAGTCAGTACTGAGAGATATATGTAGAAAACATATCGTAAAATTAATTGCGATGTATGTCCATTTTGAATAGAGCTTTCTAGGACTACAATCATAAATGTATATCTTGCCATGACACCGTTCATTTGAATAAATTGAATACATACATTTCAAGAGAAGAAACACAAACACTATCTGCTTGTCTGAATGATATATATATATATATATATATATATATATATATATATATATATATATATACACACAGTGGAACCCCGCTATAACGCGCCCCGTCATAACGCGAATTCGGATATAACACGGTCGTAGCATGGCTCCCGAAATTTCGTATATTCATTCACACATTGAGAAAAAAATTTGAAGAAAAGTAAAAAAACAAAACAAAACAAAAAATTAACTTCATTTTGGGCATGAGATTAGTTGTGACTTTTAAAATAATATGATCATGGCATGGTTCCTGAAATTTGAAATTCATTTACTTGTATTTTTATCGGACCGTGAAAATATTTGTTTAACGTACTAGAAATAGTGTGTAAAACGTTTATTATAATTTGGTGGAAGAATTCGCGTATGACTTTTAATAATAAACGATCGGAACTTATCAATTTATCCAGGTTCTTTAAATGATTTTGGAGAAGTGATCATGTATGAATTCTAAAATAATACGATATATATAACGTACGAGAAATAGTGTGTACAACGCTTGGCTTCTGAGATTTATCAATTTGAACAGGTTGTGGTGAAGCTCCGTATTCTACTCTAGAAGAGAAAACTGGTTTCATTAGGTTTTTGAATTGTTAAGCCGAAGTAAACATTATTGGAAGTGTTACTTATTACGGACCCATGAGTAAAGCCAGTAAATTGTCTTTGTCATTGTCTTCCATGAATTCTGTATACAGTCGTTGCTCAAACAATAGCCGACATGGGCTTCTTATTTAACTGCAATCACAGCCAAGCAGCAGACAAAGCTGTGGTTGATACAAGAGTCGCACAATTTAATAAACATCAAAGGACGAAAGCCGCCAACATATATGCTGTGCTTGGCGGTGTGATCAAACAACAAACAGTTGAAAGTAAATAATATCCACTTTATTATCTGTAAATTAAAAGGGTATGAAATTGTACATCCGTTCAGCTTAATTTTGTTTTATATAAAAAGTGATTTGTAACCATTGCAGGCCTTCATTACTTAGTTATCGAGCTTTATCTGTGTACGTTGTTTGCTTATATAAAAAAATATTTTACTGTTATGGAAAAGCAAGTTCAAAAACGCAAGTCGTTTTCTGCTAAAGAGAAACTGTATGCCCTTGAGCAAAAAAGCAAACATCATAGGATATATTTTTCAAGAAATGATGAAATTTAAATTTGGAACCACACTGACTTTGCACTTTGCGCTACGATTAATTTAGCAGTTTTCACATGTTTCTTTTGATGTTCACAAAATCGGAAATAAAAGTTATTTGCATGCTGAAATCATGCGTTGATTGTTAATTATTCTTGCAGTTGTCGCATATGATAAAATTTTAGCTGTATGAAATTTGTACAGACACCGTATGTAGACCCGGGAATAGCTGCATGCAATGACCGTACGATATCAGATGGCAAGTAAATGGTTTCAATATTTTGTTCATCCTATATTTTACACGACGAATTCAGACTATTACAAAATTATTGAATATTTTAAATCTGTATGATTTTCAATGAAATTACATCCATTATGGATGAACTGCATGCCACGACGGCACGGTAGCATACGTTGTTGATACACTTTTAATGATATAGCGATAGTCTGGTATTATCGGTCAATCTGTATTATCGTTCAAAGAAATAAAAATTAGTAAAATGTTTTTAATGCACAGTAATAACCTATAAATATATTAGCCATCGATTATTTTGAATATATCTTAATTAATGCATTCCAGTTAATATTCATCTGATGATAAGCCGACTTTTGATCATTGTACATGTATACACGTATATGTTCTCGGAAAAAAGTTAAATATTGTAAAACCCCACATTAACGCGACCCCGCTTTTAACGCGATCCGATTTTATGGACCCCGATCATTGTGTTATAGCGGGGTTCCACTGTATATCTATATGAAATAACCTTTAGAAATTAAATCAAGTTTTGCATACTACTGACCGACAGTGGGGTTAATGCACTAAAAAGTTTAGATATTTTACCTACATACTCCCGTAGTCATTGCAGATATGGGTGAAACGACCTGATAGAACTCCTGATTTGGGGCTTCATATGGTAAATAGAGGTTACTCATACATATGAAATATACATGGATATATTCAAAATTGTTGGCAGCTTAAGTACCTACTGTGTTTATGATTATTACCTCCTCTTAATGTATGGAAATAAAACTGAAAATTTTCCACGCTTCACAAAACTACTTTTAATTCCACGGGCCACTTAGTACTATAAACACGTATCCGGTTTTTGATTCTGTTGGGTTCCAATGCTTTTACATTAAAAAATTCCAAATTTACTTCAAAATATGCTGATAAAGCATACCACTGTTCTGGAAGCGGCCACAGAAAATGGAAAGCCAGAAATGGTTATGCCCCCTGACAGCCCTATACACTGTATCTACTAAATAAATCAAATTAGGGAAAATCATGTTCTTATTATGATAAAAATGTTTGCTTATGATTGAAAAAGATCAGATTTAGTGTATGACCATTTCCTAATATTGGGATTGTGAATGTACAGAACCTCAATCTTTGAAAATAGAGTTTTTGGAACTTTAAGACTGGTTTGCATCCTTCATAACTTATGTCTTTTAAAGTGCAAATAATCATAGACAGAAGACATCATTCAATAGTATTTCTTACTATTATTAAACCAACTTATAAATAATAAATGCATCTCGAGCTCTAGATTTTTAGATGTTAAATATAACTTAGATGAAGGTTGATTTATGGTGTAAAGATTTGCCCATATGAAACAATGGAACCATATGCACAAAGAACACATGTTCATGTAGAAAAACATATATGGTCTCCATATCTTAGTTTAACTTTTAAATTTAGCATCTATATGTAAAGGCCACTTGTTTTCTTACACGAGTTTCACTGTGAACTTCAAATTTGACTTGCAACTAACAACTGAGAATAAATGTCTATATTCCCTTTTGTGCATTTCAGCTTCATCTTGTCTTTTTCATTAAATTTGTATGCACAGTTGTTTAATTATATGAAAATGAATTAAGAAAGGGTGCTTTGTGTATCTTACATACAGTACTTGATTGATCAGGATGTTCAAAGTTCCAGGTCATGGTGTAATATATTTGAAGTCTGTAAGGAGATTTTGTTTATCATCTAAATTTTTCAGTACAAAAACTGTTTGGGGTTCTATTCATTTCAAGACTTTGTCCCATTTCTCCTTGCTTAGACTTAACGAACAACACTCAAGACTAGACTTTAACAAGTTAAGTCTAGAATCCTGTGATCCAACATTAGGTTCATTAGCATCAGTTAAGAATTGAATTGAGTGATTAATTTTCAGGCAACATCTGGATTTTAAACTTACATACAATTGTAGACTTTAGTTGTGTTGGTCAAATCCAGCCTGATTTGCTGAAACTTGAGTTTGAAGTAAGACTTATTTTGGTCATATTTGAGCAAAATTTATTTGTATGGGTGGGTTGGTCCAAATTCTGTTTTCTTTTACAATAGAACCATATTTGTTTCCGTTAATTTTTAATTTGTAACCATATTCTCTATTCAGACATAAGTCTTTAATGTTGATTTTATTGAAAGATGATTGGTATTTGTTGGCATAAGGATAGTATTTCATTACATGTTTTCCTTTAGATAGAGAGTGCGATACATATAGATGGTAGAAAACATTCGACACTTAAACAATAAAATAATTGCTTTGCATCCATACTGTCTTGAGCTCAGTTTTAAATGCAGTCACATGAGAGTGAGTTTCTGGTGGCCTTTCCAACCTTGTGGTTTATTCTAAGGCAGCATTCAGTAAGACAGAAATATTTTTTATTAAATTGGGTACAGATGAGTGAGAGCTCTGTATAGAATTATCATTGGATAAATATAGTAGACTTTCTAAAGCAAACAAAATTAGCATACATTTTTTGTGTGGCAAGCTACCTCGTTGTTCTGCTACTTTTTCCAACAATATTATATAGTAGATTGACTGCATTCAGCAAATCAGAATGCACATTTACAAATGTCATAGAAGTATTTATGTTTTTCAGATGGGCCCCATGGGAGGCAATAAATGATGATGGCAATGTCACTTTCCAAATTAGCCTCTGCAAATCGCTACAAGCCAATGGCCCAGACAGCATGCATTGTCATACCAACACTGCAGTATGCAGGTTTTCAAATGGACAGAATCCAGTTTCAGTTGGAAATATCAGTGCAGTATTGCATGGTGACAGCAATGAGGGGAGAGGTGAAATTTGGGTACTGATTCCAGGTGATCCTTGCCCGGAAATGCCAAATGAAAATCTCACAGCAGCTTTCAATCTGAAATGCGGGCAGACAATGGTAAAAGATGTTATAATCTCTTATATGTGTCAGAAGATATTATTATTTTGATTAAAAACTTTTTAATAACATGTTAGAATATGATTGGATGGCTGTTAATAAATAATAGTATTGATAACAGGGGTAGAAAAACTCACTGCTTGGGAACAAGGGACAACTAAAATTAATGTTAGACAACTTTACACAAATTTTCCAAAAATAACAACATTTAAAAAAAGATATATTTTTAATTTTCTAGAGCAAACATTTGATTGTACATTTAGCCATAGGTACCATACAATAATTTGAAGCTGATTGTTTGGTGTCAAGCTAGACTTGAATTTTAGTTACAAATGACTTCTCCTTTTGGACAGAAAAGAGGGTGATGAGATCTGAACAGGGAGAAGTGGGAGCAATGTAAGATGTATTGTTTACATTTTCTTATTTGAATTTATGACCTTTATGTCTCAGTATATATATTTGCATTTAACATTGGTTTTAAGCAGTACCTTTTTTTAAGTAGAAAATGTCTGAATTTTATCCATATTATAAACGCATTTTGTGCATGTTGAAAAACTTTAGTGTATTTTGGTAATATGACGTAAAGAGAGAACAAAAGAAGCTTTACATTAGAGTTGAACAACATTGTAATGAAGTTTAACAGAAGAGCTACGTCATAAATTTAAATAAGAAAATGTAAACAACACATAGGATTTTTAAAAAATATGGTTTTATTATTTGTCTATATACTTGTGGTAAACATTAGGCATTGGGGTTAAATAGTATTACTTTACTGTTTTTCTTTTCATATTTGTACAAAAATGAGTGAACGCATACAGCATCTCAAAAACGTTTCTTACTTACATAGATACATTTTAAATCTAAATCTTCAGTAACGTAATATATGGAGTCTGATTTATCAGGATAGTACATTTTCCCGAATGCTCGATGGTTTACGAAAAGAGACAATCTAATAAAGTAACACTTCCCAGACACAGCAGTATCTGGGATTATATTCCCATGACAGGTTCCAAACTGATTTTTATGAAGAAAATAATGTAGATGTGGCAGTTAAAATATTCATGTTACTGATTCTATTCTTAAAAAAGAAGTTGCTATTTGCATAAGTTTAAGTTCAAAATACGAAGTTGTATGATTTTTCATGGAATGATAACTTGCAGATATCAGGCAGTGGTAGTTGCGAGTCCGAGCAAGAAAAGCATGTGCCTTTGCCTCCCCCCCCTTCCATCAAATGGCTTCTCCTTAATAAAGACTTGACTTCAGCGGATGTTCTGCACAGTGGCTAAAGTAAACACTTATAAAATATTAACATCAAAAGATGATGTTAGTTTCAACTTGGAAAATGTGTGCTCCCATCAAACGAAGCCATCTGACTCGGCACGTTGTATTTAACTCAGGTGCTCGACGCGAGCTGATGTGAATGAAAAAGAAAACAATAATCAAAAGGAACAATACATAGCGACAAAAATACCAAAAATATACCTTAGATATTTTTCTAAGGTATTTTTATCACTCTGATTTGTTTGTTTAGATTTTTTTCTCCCTTCACATGAAGTGCGCATCGAACACCTGTGGTATTTAACAGCTCCAATTACAGTATCATCATAAATAACATGTTTGGTAATTGTTCCTAATTAATCGAACGTCAGTGTATTGTTGAAATTAATAATAAGCGTGAATATTTTCAATCTTAGATGCCCATGTAAGATTTTAATTCCCATCAAATGCTGGATATCTCCACGTGTATTCAATTATATGTTCAATCGCTTTTTTTTGGGGGGGGGATATAAAAGCTATTCTTATTATCATAGAAAAAGTAGATGCTTGGAAAATGATGTGTCAGTAATGTTATCATAATAAATTGATATAATTCTTCTAATTATTTCGATGCAAATGTAAAATATGAGTTACCCGTTTGTGATTCGGAGCAAGCAAAAAAAATACCTTCAAGAAACAAACATGTAAACTAATTTCTTTGAATAGTTGATGCTATGTTCTTTTGTGTGGTGTAACGTTTCGTAATTTGCTACTGTGGTTGCGTGAATAAAGTGTGATACCATTTAATTCGCTATCAGATTAATACGGATCAATTTCCAAACTTCCGTTGTTTATGACGGGACCTAAATTGGCGCTGTTAAGTGAAACGCACATAATCAGATAGATGGCTTCTTGTAATAGAAACACATTTCCGAGGCAGAAATTTACTTCATCTTCACATGCTAATATTTTATGACTGTGTTTACAACGGTCACTGCGTTGATTCTAAAGAACATCGGCCGAAGTCACGTCTTTATTAGGGTAGTGAGTAAACAAACGTTGACTGTTGATAACCAGAAACTTACTAGCCCGTCAGACTATTAACATTATGAAAGTTACTAGCCCGATGGGAAATCTACTAGCCTCGGGCTAGCGGACTACCGCTAATTTCGAGCCCTGAGTAGTCGGTACTTGAAAGGTTATCCGTTTTCTATGAAGGTTCAGCAAAACTATTGTATTGGTATATGTATAAAAAAAAACAATAAAAAAACCCCAAGGATTAGCCATTCAATTAATTTTATCTGTTCTATTTACGTCTTCGAAAGTAGGTCAGTTGTAGGTATAGTACGGTAGCATGATTGACTGTATCACAGCATACAGTACTCGGCCCAGATGTCAGCATAAGCAGATTATGATGTAACAATGCACTGCTAAGATAGGGTTGTCGATGCAAACAAAGGATCATTTATGTACAGATTGATTCCAATGCGTTGCTTAGTCAAGTTTGTGGCTTCCTTTCGTTCTCCCTTTTAATTTATCCAGTCCAAATCCATGATTTGTTCATATTAAATAACCAAAAAAGTCTGTCACCAAAAAAATCGCCAGATGGGACATTTTGTCGCCAATAAAGGGAAAAAAATCGCAATTTGCGACATTGGCGAAGCCCAGGACGATCCTTGCATTTAAGTTGATGTCACATGGCAATATTTTGGCTGTTAGCTCAACACACAGGTCATGGCCTCTTTGTTGTGCTTTTAAGAATGTGTCATAAATTTAAAATCACAAAGTACCTTGTCTGCATAGGATAATTTTGTTATGCTCAGGTCTTAACATATTAGTTAGGATCTTTAAAAGGATTTCATTTCTGTGGATATGATTTGAGAGGGCAGATATATGCATTTGATTGTAAGTCCTTCTGGTAAGCTGTATGGTGTGAAGGCACTGTTTTAGTCACAGATCCAGGGACAGTTGTTCAGTTACTAGGTTTTGACAAGTCTGGGTGATAAGATTTCAAACCTCATTAGTCTGGTGCTTTGTGTCATTAGTGTCTTTAATCAATTGGGAAAACATTGTTCAAACAGTTGTATGGTAAAATTATGTGTCCCTTATGTCTAGTTTTTGAACTGTTAATTTAGTAGAATTTTTTTATAGTTCATTGTTGGTCATCTGATGTATAATTTCACTTCTTATTTAGGCTGTTTTGTTGCCAAAATTTTAAGCATGTAACTAGTGAATACATGAAATAATATTGATGAATCAAATTAGAAATTCAACATTTCCCCTGATCTTCACTTTGGGCTATTTATATGTAAACTATTGACAGTTAAATGATTTGCTTGGGGCAGAATGCAGTAATTGGATTTTAACCCTGACAGGATTTAGTTTTTAAGATGTGTCTTGTTGAGTATCTGATAATTTTGCTGAAATATCCTTAGGCTAGTCGTGTTCATGTCGTGTACTGGTGCATATATGGATATGATGTGATATTCTGATAATACTAATAGATTTATCACCTTGAGATGTGCATGTGATCTTGTAGGATCAACACACTTGCAACTTTAGCGTCAGTCCCAGAGATCATACCTTGCAATAGATCAAATCTTTTATTTGCAGCTTCTCACAATTCTGAGCTCATTCCAAAATAGCTGCATTGGTCTGAATAGTTTTATTTATTTTTTCAAATTTTGGGGAGGGAGAATTTTCAGTAAACAAAATATTTGTCTTGACATTACTGCATCAACTGAGATATATATGTTTGTCTGGCAGAAATAGCCAGTGTGCTCTGAATGGGACCTACAGTAACTGTAGGAAACTGAGCCTTACAAGTTTGAAACAGTGTTTATTTAAAATTTTATGTTGTACAGTCAGTTGTTGTGTTAATATGCTTTTCAGATGTAAATAATTTATAAAGCTGTTTAAAGAATTCTTTGTGTCAGCAAAATCAGTAAATCAACCTAAAGGGTAATGTTGTTGTGTAATGTGCAGTCCAACCAGTTCTCTTTACATCAACTTTTTCTGAGCAATGCCACAATTGAAATGAAAATTATCCATACATTAGAAAAATAATTAACAGGAACATATCCTACTATCCATTCTTGTCAAGCAGAGAAGTGGGAATATGCATTTTTAATTGGAACAGGTTGTTCCTGCATCACTTACAGCCATGTGCATATTACATCCTCTTGCAGGCTTATGGGATAGTTCTGTCTGGTGTGTGTGTGTGTGTGTGTGTGTACATATATATATATATATATATGTGTGTGTGTGTGTGTGTGTGTGTGTGTGTGTGTTCCAGCCTGTAAGTCAATGTGTGCATGTCTAATTCACTAATATTTTAATTTTTAAATTCTTCTAGATGTAAGTGGGTGTGTAGTAGAAGATAAGCCCAGATATATACCATGGCTGAGTCTTTTTTACTGGTAACTTACAGTACGATGAATATTGAAGTTATTGATTGTTTGGGAATAGCAGTCACTGATAATAGTGTGCTTTTTCCTCAGTTTTGTTTTGGACAAAGGAGGTTATTTTAATTGTAAACAGTATTGTTCAGCTACTTGATGATTGTGATCTTGAATTTTTGAATTCAAGGGCACTTGTTTATTCCATTATCAGTTGAGATCACTGAATAAACAATTCATTCTTGTTTCAGTAACAATAGCCATTATCATCAGAACCACATGGTTAGGCAGTGTTATTTACACACTAATTAAATATGCCTAGAGCATTGGTCATGTTACTTGCCTCTTTGAAGGCAAGATTTAACACATGAAATCAAATTAATGAAGCTATCAATTAGAAAATAAAGTTATCCATTGAGCAATGAGAATTGTAAAAAAAAAAAAATGAAGACAGAGAAAGAAAACAGAAAAGTATCATAAATCATTTTTTAAAATATGTCATTGGCTAATGTTTTATTATTTACATTTGGAGAAGAGAACGGGCATCATTTCTTGTTGTCTTAATCCACTTGAAATCATAAAACTTATTTGATGTGTGACCTGTTTTCAATTTTGCTGATAACATACAAGAATCACAGTATTACAGATACTTAAAGCAATTATGTTGATCAGTATATAAGTTGATTCAGAATTTAAGATGAACCTCAGATTTCCAGGTCAAAAAGTGTCCATTTGTATGCTGGAATACATACACATATAAACAGTAGGTATAAACAGGTATAATCTTTTTTTCTTCATATTTTGAAATACAAGTTAATAGCTGTAATCTTTTTTGATTCAGGATTCACCGCAGTATCTGAACTACCTAGCTTGCATTGAATACTTTGAGTGGTGGTCTAACCTGTTTTGCCACAAGTCTGACCCACTTCCAAAAGAAGTGCCATGTTCACTAATTCACGATGGGGATGAATACGACCTATCACCTTTGATTAAATTACAAGGAGGCTATCTGGTGGATTCAACAGATGATAGAGAGGTGTACATCAATGTTTGCAGGGATATAACAGGAGGTAGGGAATGCAGTATTTCCTTTTTATTAGATACTCTCTTTTGTCCTATTGAATTAGGGTGTTAGAGAACAGAATGACATTTTCCCATCCAGCATTATGACATCCTGTGATGAGAAGCCAGAAACTGGATATGGCAGTGGATATATTGTTGATTGATAGACTTGATCATGTGATGGGATACAAGAAACTGGATAGGGCATTGGATATATTGTTGATAGATAGACTTGATGGGAAATCAAAAACTGGATATGACAGTGGATATATTGTTGATAGATGTGATGGGAAACCAGAAACTGGATAGGGCAGTGGATATATTGTTGATTGATAGACTTGATGTGATGGGATACTGGATATGGCAATGAATATATTTTTGATTGATAGACTTGCTGTGATGGGATACAAGAAACTGGATATGGCATTGGATATATTTTTGATTGATATACTTGTTGTGGTGGGATATAAGAAACTGGATATGGCATTGGATATATTGTTGATTGATAGACTTGCTGTGATGGGAAACCAGAAACTGGATATGGCAGTGGATATATTGTTGATTGATAGACTTGTTGTGATGGGAAACCAGAAACTGGATATGGCAGTGGATATATTGTTAATTGGTAGACTTGATGTGATGGGATATAAGAAACTGGATATGGCATTGGATATATTTTTGATTGATATACTTGTTGTGATGGGATATAAGAAACTGGATATGGCATTGGATATATTGTTGATTGATAGACTTGCTGTGATGGGAAACCAGAAACTGGATATGGCAGTGGATATATTGTTAATTGGTAGACTTGATGTGATGGGATACAAGAAATTGGATATGGCATTGGATATATTGTTGATTGATAGACTTGATGTGATGGGATACAAGAAACTGGATATGGCGGTGAATATATTGTTGATTGCTGTGATGGGAAACCAGAAACAGGATATGACAGTGGGTGTTTCATTGATAGATTGACTTGATACATTTACTTTTTTAGGAAACTAGAAACAGGGTAGGAGCAATGCATATATTGTTGATTGATAGATTTGTTGTAATGAGATACTAGAAACTGGGTAGGGCAGTGAATATATTATTGATTGACTTTCACAATTGCTATGTTGGAAAACAAGAAACAGGATAGGGCAGTGGACATTTCATTACATTACACCCCTGCAGTTCAGCATTAATATCCAGTTCTCACACATGCAGTGGCAAGTGGTCTTGCACCTGCGATGGGATTTCCTCACAATTTTGTGGTTTCCTTCATGTTCATGTATAACCTTACTCCACTGTCAAACCATACACCATAATCAGATAAATCAGATAACCATTACAGTTTGACCCCAGTACAGCATGCACTGTTGTTACATAAAGTGTGATATAACATGGTTGTGGTGTGCCTCCAGAAATTTCATTTACATGTATTTTTGGGTACATGAAAAATTAAACTTAAAGAATATGAAAATAATGTTAAAAGTTTTTATATTTTGGGGAAGAGATCATTATTGAATAATAAAAGATGATTGTGCGTGGCTCCAGAAATTTCATTTACATGTATTTTTGGGAACATGAAAAATTAAACTTTCTTAAGAGTATGAAAATAACGTAAAAAGTTTATTATTTTGGGGAAGAGATCATTTATGAATAATAAAAGATGATTGTGGTGTGGCTCCAAAAATTTATATGAATTGTTCTCATGCAAGAAAACTTAATTTTTCTTCTTAAAAGTATGAAAATAACGTGTAAATAGTTCATTCAGGGATTGCACAAAGCTTTGCCAATGTCGCAAATTGCAATTGTATATACAACCATTGGTTTGGAGTGGAGAAATTCAGAGGCTCAATGAAAGAAAGCCGTAAACTTGATATAAAATGAACTGAAATTTATTGTTGTTAGATAAACAAAGTTGTTGTTCATATTGACAATGCATTATTGTATCATAATCTGCTTATGTTGACATCTAGCATGAGTTCTTATGTTCAGAGATATCCCCTTTTTTGTTGTTGACATTTTCTGGTTGTGCAGATAAACTGGACCAGGTATTATCATAATCTATCTTTTGTTGGAATTTTGACTGCTTGCTAGTAATTAATATATTAACATAGACTGACATTTATATGTAGATGGTAAGTAAAATTCCTCTTCTTTTCACTTAGAATTAAATCCTTCAGAAACTCACATTTTCTGTAGTAATCCCTGTTATCAGACCAGAACTCCTGCATCTCTAT
Organism: Unio pictorum; assembly: GCA_030141615.1. Lineage (NCBI taxonomy): Eukaryota > Metazoa > Mollusca > Bivalvia > Unionida > Unionidae > Unio > Unio pictorum. The sequence goes on from JARLTB010000126.1 coordinate 14,099,236, forward strand.
TGTCCATGGACCATTTTTTAAATTTCTGATGCATGCATAGAATGTACCATCATTTTGCTATCGCAAATATAAAATAAGAAGAAAAAAATCAAGATCTTACTTGTTGGTTTATTCAGTAGGCAGGGAGGAGCTGTAACTACAATCATTCGAATGAGTCCCAATTCCTTTCTAAAAAAATGTACTGTTATGTATATTTAATTTATCTGTTTTAATTTTTTTTATATTACATTACATGCTATTGTAATGTAACATTGTTTACTGAACTTGACCTTGTCCAGAATTGAGTTCAGGTCTGATTGACCTGGTTGACTTTTTAATTTTTTTTTATATTTCATTGATGTCATCAACTAATTATAGAACACTTTATGTAGTTGCTGACCTTGTTCCAAAATCAGACAATTTTGATAAACAACTTTTTAAAAAAAATCTTTCTTAGAGTAAAAATTATTGAGTTGAGTTAAGGTCATACCTGGACTGCGTGATATTTTATCATGTGTCAATTTGTAACAAACTTCTATTTTTTATCCTAAAAGAACTAACTTTCTACCCTCAATCAGGAATCAGTTTTGCATCTTAGTTGTATAAATGATGTTTTGATAAGAATTCTATCAGTCATGCTTTAACATCTGACATGTTAAGTTGTATTATGTTGTGACCAGTTTGGGCTGAATTTTATTTTCTTTAAATTATTTAATTCAAGTGATTATTTTCTCTGGAAATACAAAATTGCTCTGACAAAATTCTAGGACAAAGACATTTATAGAAATTTATACAGAATTCAAAACTGGAATAATATTTTCTGTGTTTCAACAAGAGGGTGTTGAGAAATCGACACATCATAGGTTATTACAGATGTCATTGCCTTCCATCTTGAATTTCATTTTGATTTGAATTGAAATTCACTTAGAACTTTTTATTGATAAGACTTGTTTTTATTCTTTTTTTGATAAATTGTACAAAGCTCTTTTCTGTTACTTATTTTAAGACTGTTAACAGTACCCAGACAAAATAGCTTTTTGTTATTTCAAAGAAAACATTACTTTTGAAGCACCAACTATTATGAAAATCTACTAAGCAAATGGAAAAAAAACCAGTCTCAGTCATGTAATACAATCATTTGATGTTTCTGCCACAATAAGAAATGGGTGTTTGTTTGGTTCTCCAAAGCTGTCTTTTAGTGGTGACTTCAATAATGCATGTACCCTTTATCAAAAAAAGCCAACTCCAATTTTTAATAAAACAGAGAACCTTTCTTCAAAATAAGTAGTACCAAACTTAACAAAAAGCAATGAAATCTGATGGATTGTTTCATTTTCCAACATGACTTGAACACATTTACTGTGCCTGAACATTTCCTTTTTGCAGGAAAAGTTTTTTGTTATGAATGCTACCATAGATGGCTTAAAACGTAAAATATCTTTTACCTATTTGATGCACTGAAAAGTAAATGTAGTTCATCATTCGTTATGTGATTGTGTAATTTTTTCCACTGAATTCACTTCTATATGACCTGTGACAAAATTATTTAATATTTAAAATACATGTGTGCATATTTTCAATGGAATTACATGTACTTGTTTTTATGGATTAAATGTATGTGATGAGATTCATGCACAATTACATGGTCTTGATACTCAGTTCATGCTATACATTAGACATGTATATATAATCAGTATAGACTTAATGTACCAATGCGTGGTTCTTTGAAAAAAGTAAAATATTATATATGCCTTCTCAGTTTTCACTACAGGTGTATTTCTTATTTAATATGCATCAATTTAAGATGGTAACTGTGCCAGTGAAGCACATACTATTTATGTGCATGCATTTATTACCTACACCCCACCCCCACCCCAAATTTCTTTTTTGGGTACATGCATCATTTTCTTCAGCTAACTGACCTGGCTGCTTACAACATGGTTCGGTCTATAACATGTCGGGTTCTATGGCTCCCAACTACATGTACCTTGTTATAGCGGAGTCACACTGTACTTTTAAAATTATATTATATTGCTTGCCTTAGCTAGAGTAAGTAAATAAATGTGCATTACTTTTACAGTTTAATTAGTTTTTGATTACATAGATCAAGTTTCTTTTTCAAAATCATGAGAACATTTGTGTTTTGGTTAAAGCAACACTTATGACTTATTATCTTTATTACTTAACTTAGGGGTAAGGTACTATAATTATAAACTAATTTATCACACTTATGACTTATTATCTTTATTAATTGACTAAGGAGTAAGGTACTATAATTATAAACTAATTTATCACACTTATGACTTATTATCTTTATTACTTAACTTAGGAGTAAGGTACTATAATTGTAAACTAATTTATCACACTCATGACTTATTATCTTTATTAATTGACTAAGGAGTAAGGTACTATGATTGTAAACTAATTTATCACACTTATGACTTATTATCTTTATTAATTGACTAAGGAGTAAGGTACTATAATTGTAAACTAATTTATCACACTTATGACTTATTATCTTTATTAATTGACTAAGGAGTAAGGTACTATAATTGTAAACTAATTTATTACACTCATGACTTATTATCTTTATTAATTGACTAAGGAGTAAGGTACTATAATTGTAAACTAATTTATCACACTTATGACTTATTATCTTTATTAATTGACTAAGGAGTAAGGTACTATAATTGTAAACTGATTTATCACACTCATGACTTATTATCTTTATTACTTAACTAAGGAGTAAGGTACTATAATTGTAAACTTGTAATTTATCAGATTGAATTAAACGTTTTTATGAAATGCAGTCCCTCAAAATCCCTTGAAATTTCCATGGTTTAGTTATGAAAGGTTAAAAAATTGTTTTAAGTTCTAAGCATGTTATCATAAAATGTAATTGTGTGTAAAGAAATAAGTAATCTTGATTACTGGGTATCTTTAACTGTAAATGATGGAATTACAATTACTCATATTACACTTTGATTACCGATTACTCATTATTTTTGAAACATTAAAATTTAGATGATATGATTACTGATTATGATTATGTCAGTTCTGTCCACTAATGCCCACTGGGGGCATGTTGCTTGCTGTTATCATATTTTAGTGGGAGAATATTGTGATACATGCTATTAGTACACATCCCAAACTACTGGGTGGAAATTTACCTGACTTGTTACTTATTTTGATAATATAGTGTCCATCCATGAAAGAAGTGTGGTTTTGGTGATTCTCAACAGATTGTCCCTGGAGAGGATCTTAGGTCGGTTGTAAATTTGTTTAAAGTATGGTAACCATTTTGAATTTTTGTTTAATTTACCAAACTGTGTATATGCATTCATAGGAGGAGAACATGGAATATATGCAGCAAGTTTTGCATTTTTACTCTGGGGTTAAAGTCAGAAGGGGTTCCTGGGATTGGGGAGGGGGAAAAAAAGGTATGAGGATTTTACATGGTGAGCATGACTCTTTGTTTCAGGTTGTTGTATATTGAAGTAAACTGAATGACAACTAAACTTTTAACCATTGTTGAACAAGATTAGAAATTACAACTATGTTCTTTTCAAAATTTATTTTTTAGACAATGATACAAGCACCTGTGCCAAGGGATCAGGGTCATGTCGTGTTATTAATGACAAGGGGACAGACATGGGACAGCCAAATGAGCGTTTAAAGATGACAACAGATGGTCGACTACAGCTTCATTACACAACAAATACCAGCGTGGATGGATGTACTGACAAGCCCAGCACAACTATTTTTTTTGTCTGTCCAAAGAGGGGTGGAGTATGTATAGTTTTATAGCAGTTTTACCATTCTTAGCTGTAAGGTTAAAGCATTCATAAATTTGGGTACATTACATGCCCATCTATTTATCATGGGGCCATGATCAGGAACAAGTCTGGCAAAATGGTTCACAGTGGGAGTAGTTTTTCCTAAATATGCAGAAAAAGCAAAATTGACATTGCATTTCAATGAGTCTATGTCACAACTCTTTAGGCCACAAAAAGCTTAGATACATTATCAACTTGTGTGTCTTTTTTAAATCAATGAACAATGTCAAACCATTAAAAACAGCTGTCTCTGCTTTTGATCAACTTTTGTGTCAATTATATGATTTTTTTTAGCTTTATTGGTGATAGACCAGAAGAGCATATTGGTTGACCTAATGTCCATCATCTGGCATCTGTCAGTCCATTGTTATTGCTATTTTCCATAACTATATTGTTGTCAGTCCATTATCATATGCATGTTATTGCTACTTTTCCATAAATATATTGGTTGGCCTGTTGTCCATCATCTGGCATCTGTCAGTCCATTATCATAGGCATGTTATTACTACTTTTCCATAACTATATTGGTTGGCCTGTTGTCCATCATCTGGCATCTGTCAGTCCATTAGCATAGGCATGTTATTGCTACTTTTCCATAAATATATTGGTTGGTCTATTGTCTGGCATATGTCAGTCTATTAGCATAGGCATGTTACTGCTACTTTTCCATAACTATATTGGTTGGCCTATTGTCTGGCATATGTCAGTCTATTAGCATAGGCATGTTATTGCTACTTTTCCATAAATATATTGGTTGGCCTATTGTCTGGCATCTGTCAGTCCATTAGCATAGGCATGTTATTGCTACTTTTCCATAACTATATTGGTTGGCCTATTGTCTGGCATCTGTCAGTCCATTAGCATAGGCATGTTATTGCTACTTTTCCATAACTATATTGGTTGGCCTATTGTCTGGCATCTGTCAGTCCATTAGCATAGGCATGTTATTGCTACTTTTCCATAACTATATTGGTTGGCCTATTGTCTGGCATCTGTCAGTCCATTGGCATAGGCATGTTATTGCTACTTTTTCATAACTATTTGGAGGGTTGCCATGAAACTTTACACAAATAAATATCCTAAAGTCTAGTTGGTCCTGAATGGAAATAGATCTGCTCAGAGATCTAGTATGACTGTCAGTTTGAAAATCTTGGTATAGCTATATCAAAGGTGGCCGTTAGGTTTTCACTGAAGGACTTCTTGAAATGTTTAGTTTGTCCCAAATGAAAATGGTCAAATATGGCCACCATGGTAGTCGTCTTAAAAATCTTGCTATTGCTTTGCCTCGTGCATGGAAAGTTATATTGACCTAGAGTTTTCACCAGAAGACTTTTTCTGATATCAAGTGTTATCAAAATAAAAATGGTTCCATTTTGGATATTAAGTAACGTCGCCAATTAATGGGTGGTTATATTATCATGGGACTTTCATGAAAATAGTGTCTAGTTTGAGCTAAATAAAAAATATTGCGGATCTGATTTCCAATGTGGCCATCATGGTAGACATCTTAAAAATCCTGTTATTGCAACTTCTTAAACAGAAAGTTATATTGAAATGGGGGTTTTACCAGAAAACATGGTGTCTGGTGGATCCAGAGTAAAAATTGTTCCATTTAGACTTCCAGTATGAGGGCCTCAAGTGGTCTAAATCACTCTCACTTACCCATATTGGCTGAGCCTGATACTCGAACACACACAGTCAGAGGTGGGATGGCAGTAATCAGTAATGGTGAGTGGGTTGCCAATAGCTTGTTGTGGGTTGGTGTATTTTTTCTGGGGTTTCTTCCTCCATCATTTATACTGGCTGCCATGTATAGTCTATATTGTGCTGAAAAATATCATTAAACCCTACAACAAACAACAACTTCCAATATGGTCACCAAAGTAGCCATCTTGAAAATGTTTGTTTGCTGTTGGTCCAGAATGGAAAATCATATCATTTAAATTTCACTGGAAGACTTCTTATAGTCTCCTGTTGGTCATGAAAATAAATTGTCTGATTTCACCATTGTAGCCATATTGAAAATCATATCGCTGCTTCTCTTTAGAGAGATATATTAACATTGGGTTTTCATCAGACGACTTTTAATGTCTGGCTAGTACTAAATGAAAGTGTAACCTGGTTTGACAGCCTGTATGGACACCTCTGCAGCTATTTTGAAAATCTCACTGCACCATCATCTAAATTGAAAGTCATATCATCAGGATTTCACCAGAATAGTTATGATATCTAATTGGCTTTAAATGAAAATAGTGCCAATATGCCCACAAATATGGCTACCATGGCAGCCAGCTTGAAAATCTTGTTGCCTCTCTTTCTAACAGAAAGTCAGATTATTATGGGCTTTTTACCAGAAGACTTTTTATAATGTCTGGTTGGTCCAGAATGAAAATAGTAGTACATAAACATTCAATATGGCCACAAGTGTCAATATATTAACAGAGGGGTTTTCTCTATGAAAAAAAATGTATGATATCTCTTTTATTCTAAATACAAATTGTGCCAATATGACATCCAGTGTCCAGAATTTTTACTTAACAATTAAGATAAACTGAATAAGTATGAAGAGAAAAAGAACATTTACAAGTATGGATACTTATTTGATCAAACGCGTTTGCCTATGCCAAATTATACAGATGTAGATTAATACAAAAGCATGCTTGGAAATCGAGCTAATTATTTAAAACAGAAAAATGTGTATACTTAGAGTAGTTCTGCGATTGATGACCTTTCTTCTCAGTAGCATTGGTCCATTTCAGTGGATTATAGTCAAGCATGACTGAAGGGAAAATTACTGATTTAGTTTAACTTAACACATTAATCCCTGCTGCTTCGATAACTCATCGCACTTTACCTCCCTCATCTCCTTAGTTCCTTGATAACGGGGCATAGTTTGCATAGCTTGTATCCTGAGCGCCGAGTTTGAGTGGCAGTATTTGTCTATGCCTGTATCCCAAACGACGAATTAAATTGGCGCAAACCATTGGTTGATTTGAATCTATTTCCTAATTCTGCCGGCAGTTTAACCAGTAAAGTGTTAGCTTATATAAATAGAGTGTACATTACTGAAGAAAGGGGAAAAAATTTGACTTCTATTTAGATTGAAGAAAATTACAAGAATCAGCCACTGGAAGTAGACTTTTACTTGACAGACTGAAGAAGTATTAATACGATGTTTAGTTTGTAATAGAGATGACAAGTGGAATTTCTATGTACCCAAAATGGAGTGAATTTCACGTGTTGGATTTTAATGGATTATTCATGGCAAGAGAAACAAATTGGTATGAAAGTCATTTTATCTTTATGCATCAGTTTTATTTCTGCATGTAGTTCAAAATTTTTATACCATTTTTGGAAGTAATTGTATTGAGAATTGCTGTGACAAATTTTAGCTTAACTAAAGGAATGTAAATTAAAAAGTAACATTTATTACTCGTAGCTCTGTCTGAAAAAAAATCTGCAAGCCAAGTATTCTCGGCAAGTCTCAGGGATACAGGCACTAGTAAGGCTAAACTGCTCTAGGTGATCTCTGCAAGTATGCTGTCAGTGACTGCCAAGCTGTTTGGCTCAGGGGTTAATGTGTTAATGGTGGCACAGTTGTGAAAAGTGAATATCAGAAATGAAGCAAGTGAAGGGTGAAGTGGAGTTCTCACCATTGGAGAACAATAATTCTAAAATGTTGTTGTTTTGGCTTTGACTCCATTTTTTAGTACATAATAGGCTATGCATGACTGCCAGTATATCCAGTGGAGGAAGAACCACCAACCCACAATAAGTTACTGGCAAACGTTCTCACATTGCCATATTGGCCTCTGACTCAAACCTATGTGGACATTAGTAAGATGACAGTGATCAGCAGGGTAATAGTTTTAGACCAGTCAGTGACAAGATGTCATGTTAGATTAGTGGCCAAAGAAGGAAACAAAATTTGATGAAAAGTTCAAGATGTTTTGGCTGTTACAGTACAGATGCTTACAACACATCCCATGCAAAAGTTTGAGTTACCAGATTATATATCAAAGATATCCATGAGACAGTACCAGTGAACTTTGGAAATTCTACAATAAAACATAAAGGGCAGTTTCCCAACTTGTTGAAGCTGACAAAGATATATGTGCATAAGTCACATCACATGGAAGGCTATAAATGAGGGTTTTCATACAGAACACATTACATAGATAAGGAATAGTTTAAGATCAGAAAAATCATTCACCAGAATTTTTAGTACACATTACATATTTAAGGAATAAATTAAAGTCAGAATCATTCACGAGATTCATACACATTACACAGTTAAGGAATAAATTAGTCAGAATTATTTATCAGATTAATACACATCACACAGTTAAGGAATAAGTTATGGAAGTCAGAATTATTCACCAGATTAATACATATTACACAGTTAAGGAATAAATTAGTCAGAATCATTCACCAGTTTAATACACATAACTCAGTTAAGGAATCAGTTAGTCAGAATCATTCACCAAATTAATAGACATTACACAGTTAAGGAATAAATTAAGCTTAGAATCAGTCTGCAGATTAAATCTTTTGATAATTTTGTTTTTGGTACAGCTCTACCGTAAAGATGGAAAAGAAACAGAAATTTCAGTGATGGGTAAAAAATGGTGCATTATTTTTTAAAATTATTTTCCACTTGTTTTGGTGATAAGGGACAAGAAACCCACCCCCTATATACACATTTCTGGCTGGATTTCTGAATAAACAACTTGCATTATTTTCAGAGCAAAGACCCTATCTTGATCTCTGACTTCAACTGTCAGTACATTGTGGAGTGGCATACAGAACATGCCTGTAGTGTATCCTATGTGAGCAATGATACCTGTGTTCTTACTAAGGAAGAGAGCGATATAGATGTTGATCTCACTTCACTTACAAATGGATTAGGTAAGCATTGATCCTTTGAGGATTAGGGATTTGGGGCTTTAATAGTACAACAGTTTTCTTAAAAATTCTAGCTGATAAACTTTAAATCCTTAAATTTTTAAATGCATGATCTTTCTTTCCAATCAAGGATACCTTGTATAATTTTGTTCTGAAAGTTATTGCAGCATAGCTGACCTCGTAATACGAGTTGGTGTCAGTTTCAGTCGGTCACATTGTTCCTGTTTGTTAATGTATTATAAGGAAATTTCTCAGCTTGAGCGCCCACTCAAGTTTTGAAACTTGAATGAAATAAACTTGTATCTTTTAACATTATCATCTCAATACATTTTAGCATTTGAATTTTTAGTTTCAAAATTTCTTAAAAATTAATGCGGATGCTGGAAGTCGTGGGTTTGATCCCAAACCGAAACCTACCAAAGACTTACAAAATGGTACTAACAACTGCCATGCTTGGCACTCAGCATTAAAAGATTAGTTTTAGGACTGGTTCGCCTGGTGTCACAATAATGCAACTGGGTGGGATATCATGCTACATGTGTTCGGCATGATGCCCCAGTGCTAGACATCACTATAAAGTCACACTGTAGACATCATATCAATATGACTGAAAAATTGTTAAAGCTGCGTTAAACATCCAAATCTCTCTCTCTCTCTCTCTCTCTCTCTCTCTCTCTCTCACACACACACACACACACACACACACACACACACACAAGAGTTCCTCCTACTACTTTGTTGAAATATTAAAGCTAGACATTGCAAATATTGGGCACAAATGACTTTTTACTGAAATAGACTAATATAGGAACCAGAAATGAACATCATGCAGTATGTTTGCTTGTTTACATTGGAAACTTCCATATGCATTGAAAGGGCAATAAGTTAACAGTGTTAGGGAGCTCTTGGCGACAATTACAGACACACACGCACACACACACACATTCAGTCTGAGGAGCTTTGTGAATACAAGATTTTATCATACAGATCTGATAAACCATAAGTGACACAGTAACTAGCAATCTCATGTCACAAAGATCATATAGCACTTGATGATACAATACTTTGTTCACTTTTCTGTCACTGTCACATGATCAGATAGCTATGTGACATGATACCAAGCAGTCTTGTGTGATAGTGTCACTGAGATTAGATAGTACTTAGTGATACAATACCAAGCAATCTCATCTGGCAGTGTCACACAGCTCATATAGCACTTAGTGAAACAATACTTAGCAATCTTATCTGTCACTGAAAAATGCAGAGTTTGTAAAATTAAATAATAAATACAAATTAATGAAACAATACAGCATATCACTCACTGCAAGTTGCATGTTGAACTCTTGTATATTATTCATAGTTAATTCCTGTTTTCTGTTCTCAGCATCAGATACGCCATACAGAGTCGAATTTACAAACTCACACAATGAGACGTACATCTATTTCCTGAATGTGTGTGGTGGACTTGGCATCCAGTGCCCAAATGATACCAACAAGGATACAGTGGCTGCATGCCAGAAAAAAAAAGGAGACTCCAACTTCGGGAAAAAGATGGGAATGACAGATCACCAGACTCTAAAGTATGCATTGTTTTTGTTTCGTATCAACTATTGTGAAAAGCAAAACATATAGTACTTATTCATAATACTTTCCTTTGAATCCATGGAGTATATCACATTATATGAGACTGCCTTATAATAAAATAGATAAAGTAATTAATTACAGCTCTCCATGAGAGCTATGGAGTATATCACCTTATAGTTTGACTGTCTTGTAACAGATAGAGTCCTTCTTAATTATAGCCCTCCATGAGAGCTATGAAGTATATCATCTTATAGTTTGACTGCATTAGAATAGACAGATACAGTACTTCTCTCATTACAGTCATCAAAGAGAGTCATTGAGTATATCATCTGATAGTGAGACTGCCGTAGAATAATTTAGAGTACTTATCTCATTACAGTCATCAAAGAGAGCCATAGAGTATATCATCTGATAGTGAGACTGCCTTAGAATAATTTAGAGTACTTCCTTATTACAGTCATCAAAGAGAGTCATAGAGTATATCATCTGATAGTGAGACTGCCGTAGAATAATTTAGAGTACTTCTCTCATTACAGTCATCAAAGAGAGCCATAGAGTATATCATCTGATAGTGAGACTGCCTTAGAATAATTTAGAGTACTTCCTTATTACAGTCATCAAAGAGAGTCATTGAGTATATCATCTGATAGTGAGACTGCCTTAGAATAATTTAGAGTGTCACATGATAGACCGAGTCGGGACTGGATTAGTGAAGACACGGAACGCAACTGCGTTAATAAGATGTTTATTTTATAAACGCAATTTTAAAAATCAATTCTGACACCAATATTTTACAAAATATAAGAAAAACCTATTTAAATAAATGTTCCTAACATGGAACTATGAATTTCAGTAACGTAATGACAAAAAAGTATATGAATGAATTTACAAATATGAATATATATAAAAGGCTCGTATAACGAGATAGATGCAAATATGAAAAGATAATGCGTCATCAATATGACGAGACTAGGATGAAGATATTAAATAAATAATACGTCGTCCATATGACGAGACGTGCAATCGTGAACCCTAAATTCTGAAGTTCTCGTTCATGGAACGAGATTTGTGTAGAATGAAATTATGCAGGTGTCGTTCATATAACGAGACTGCAAAGAAGATATTAAATAAATAATACGTCATCCATATGACGAGACTGGAATGAATAAATGTAAACTACTTGCTGAGGTATTTTGCTACTAGCCTGGCGTCCGTCTGATGTCAGGAAGTACATCCGGTTACACAGAGTCAAACCTAACAGTTGTGACCTTCACCTCATGCAATCATATATAAATACCATATATCTAATAATCTAACGCAGCATACATAAATGCAGCATACGTAAGCACCATACACAGGCACCACACACGGGCATTACACGGTCAGCATAGACAAGCCCACACACGTAGTCACCACAACATGGCACTACACACGGGCAGCATAGAGAAGCCCCACGGTCACTCCATGACCCTACGGTCACTCCAACATGGCACCGCACACTGGCACCACCGGACCCCACTCAGCTAAAATTAAAACAACCGAACCATGTAATACATATGACACGGTCAAGTATTCTCACACATATGTAGCGCATGCGCGCACATGAAATAATTATCCATGCACATTTAACGTTAAGCATGCAGCGTATAATTGAACTCAATTATGTTCAGATACAAAAGAACTAATGAAACAAAATATAGTACTTCTGATAAAATGGCGCTGCCTAACCTATGTATTTATTCTATAGATTTTATAATAAATACTAAACATCTAATATGTAAAACAATGAATTATATCATAATACAAATAGCAATGAGAACAAAGTTAAATCTATTGTTACCTCTTTTAGCTGATAGATTGCTCCGTTTAGGATGGAAGCGTTTCCGACAAGACTACATTGTAATGTGATTTCTGTCTTATAATTTCGTCCTTATATACCCCTAGCTGTGACAGATATGCGCAGCTAGGTACTTTAAACTGCAGGCAATTTCGCACATGCAGCATGAGCTGAGTGTTCACTCATTATGCCGATATAACTAAAAAGCCCAAAAAATAATAAACTACCCTCGGTAAGGCTGTACGCAGTAACGAAATCGAGACTAGATTTTTGACCACATATACATATTGAACATAGTCGTATACAATTCCGTGACATAGAGTACTTCCTTATTACAGTCATCAAAGAGAGTCATAGAGTATATCATCTGATAGTGAGACTGCCTTGTAATAGAGTACTTCCTAATTACAGCCCTCCATGAGAGCCATTGAATAAACCATCTTGTTGTTGGATCACCTTATAATGAACTACGTGATATGTATAAATTGTACAACTACTCAATTGAATGGGATTCATAACCATTCTTGCATATAATTGGAATCTCATTAATAAATGACCTTGTATTGAGAGAGTGCTGTATTGGTCATCCACCTTTTATCTGTTTTTCTACCTGTCCATCAAACCTTTAATCTAGAATTAAATATTGTTTAAAGTTTTATATTTTGGCTAACACTCACTTTTATGGATTGTCGGCAGAAAGTGCATACAGGCAACTGGGGAAGTTATGAATGTTGGAAAGTAATGTGCATATCCAAAGGACAAAGATCATTGTTTTCAGAGTACTAGATCAACAGAAAGTCAATATTTGTTGCAGTTTAATAAATTCAAACTTTATTGTGATATATTATGTAATGATGTTGTGTACCTGCCTGTCTGTTAACATATGCTTGTGCAGATCATAACATCATCATGGTTGGAGAAATTTCCCAAGTAGATATAATGGCTGCAATATTGCCTGACATGGAACACCATCACATGTAGGACTGTAGACTGTCAGCAGTGGCATTCTTTCTTTCATTGAAGCCATATGTGCTGTCTGAGGTGTAATGAGAGATGAGTGAGTGGTATCATGACCAGACTGTGTCATGTACCATAGTCACACTCCTTGCCAGAATATCAAGGGAAAATATAATTTAGTGGTTTGTCTTGAATATAACTTTTGAAGATACTTTAATGAAACCTTGTCCAAGTAATCTGAATGGCTTGACAGGGTGTTGCATACTGTAACCATGCCCCTTCCTCTAGATAGGTCATGGCAAGGGAATGTAATTCTGTGACTATCATTGCCTGGAGTATAACTTTTGAAGCATTGAAGATATTTTAATGAAACATTTTGGACAGTTATTTGTCATGTACAGCTGGCATGTCACATACCATAACTGTGTCTCAGTCTCAAGGTAATTAAGTTACATAACTCAGATAGTTAGATCATTCTTACAGAAAGCGTTATGTGATCGGTGAATCATATGTCGTTAGTGGTGATCTTGTTGCTCCACTTCATGTGTTTTTAAAAAAAAGTTATTATGTCATTTAATCTTTTCTGAGCAAGGTTGGAGCAAGTTATTGTCTGACAGCTGGGAGAAAAAAATACTGCCACAAAATTTGGTATCCAGTATAAGAAAACAATTGTCATGACAATTTTTATGTTGTAAATATATTTAGCTGTTTGTTGTTTATGTCTTCTAAGGTTTTATTACAGTTATTGCCCAGATGTGAAGTAAGTCCGTAAATTCTTTATAGTAGAGGGGTCATTTCTTGAAGCTGTTGTTATTGCCCTAACGTGTAATGAGTTCCCTACGTTCTTTATAGTAGAGGGGTCATTTATTGAAGCTGTTGTTATTGCCCTAACGTGTAATGAGTTCCCTACGTTCTTTATAGTAGAGGGGTCATTTCTTGAAGCTGTTGTTATTGCCCTAACGTGTAATGAGTTCCCTACGTTCTTTATAGTAGAGGGGTCATTTATTGAAGCTGTTGTTATTGCCCTAACGTGTAATGAGTTCCCTACGTTCTTTATAGTAGAGGGGTCATTTCTTGAAGCTGTTGTTATTGCCCTAACGTGTAATGAGTTCCCTTCTTTCTTTTTTTATAGTAGAGGGGTCATTTCCTGAAGCTGTTGTTATGGACTTTTTATTCAATGAGTCTGTTACGATTCTGTGGTCATAAACTAGATAACAAAAAGATGCAAAATCAACAAGTTTTGTAAATCTTAACAAATAATTTAATTATCAGAGTTATAAATGAAAATGTGAGAAGAACTTACAGTATTATGAAGTAAATCCAAAACAATTCTGAAAGAGTTAAAGTCCAAAGGAATGAAAAGTTCCAAATAAACTTCAGAACCAGAAATGTACTGGTCCACCAAAAATTATGGCGGCCAGAACTTCATTGAATAAATCACAATAGATCCAGAATATCAGTTTAGTCCAATTGAGCACTTTCTATTTCCACCAAATAGTCTAGACAAATGTTTTTCCTCTCCAATATTATATTAGTAGAACATAAAACATGTCTGCTGGAACACAAGAAATAAGAATGACTGCAAAATAGGAATGAATCTGATTGCTCAGTTCTTTTCTTAACCCATTTTATCCTTTTTACCAATTTCAACTTAGTTTCTAGGGTCAGAAGTTAGCATTGATGGAGAAGAAAAAATACCTATGTTCATAGTTGATCTGAACATGTATCTCCATTTCTGAACAAAGAAGCCTTTCTGCCAATTTTCTAATGCACTACTTGTGTTTGAGAACATTATGAACTTGTGTTTTACCGACATTTAAGCCAACTGCTATTTTGCGAGTGGTCTCCCCTTTTTAACTTTTGTTAATTACATTAATTCTTTGTTCCAATGTTAGAATTTTTAACTTTTTCATCGTAGGTTCTGCCATTATTAGTGTTGATGTAATAACAACTAGATGTATTTTGACTTTGATCAGGTTTTGGATAAATGTGGAATAATATATATTATACACCAATGTATGAAACGAAAGGACATAATTAACTCATCAAGAAACAATACATTTCTTTTGAGATGAAGTTTAAACCACCAGTGTTATTGCTTGATAAACAAAGGTTGTGACCATCTGCATCCAGATAAACAGATGGTGGCATGGTGAAACACTAAAGAAAAGAAAAAAATATCCGGAAATGATTCACACTTGCTAGAGCTCATTCACCCCCAGGCATTACGGAATAATTGGAAAGACCAACGATGTACTCAACCATGCACTGAAGCTCTTTCAAGAGATATCTCACTTGGACATTAGGACTACTGGTGTTGTGTGGGTTTTTACAAAGATAAATAAAAAATACAGACCTCTAAATTAATTGACTGTGTATGTCTATCATTACTCCCCTTGATGAAATATATGGTTAATCTTGCTGGCTATTCACATGGCTACAGTGGCAGTTAATGACATGTACTTTACTCTGGCTTACTGCAGTTTACAAATTACATCATACACTGGCCTTGTAAATTTCACAAAACTGGTTGCTAACCAATTTTTTCTTTATTAGAACAATCTTTACAATTTATGTGGTCATTGTAACAAAGGATTAAATGATGGTTTTTGGTGTTTATCACACTGTATGGTTGTTCAACTGTAGTGTTATTTAATGTGATCTTTGTTTGCATGCTACACATATCCTGACCTCTCTTGTTTTCAAAGGATTAAGTCAAGGTCAATGATGTAGATCTATTTTGTTTGGTATTTTTGCTAAGCGGTCTCTCATAGCACATGTCAAAATACATATATTGCCAAGACTTCACGATTGCTGGTCGCGTTCTGCAGGTGATCGCTAATAGCAGAGCATTTATATAATAAAATCGATCCATACATTCAATATGATTGTGGTCGGATATGACAGGCGGTTGCTCATCAGAGGTCGCTCAAGACAGTTTTTTACTGTGGAATATGACTAAAATAAAGATAATTATATTTCTAGTATTTTGGTCCAAATTTGAAGTTTCTAGCACAGTTAGTTCAAAAGTTATAATAAATTTACTAAAATTGGACAAAAAGACACCTAGAACAATTTGTTTACTTCACACTCTAGAACACGTACTTCAGCGTGCAGCTGTCCACGAAAACTTGTCATAAATTAATCCTAAAAATCTTTCAGTTAGGTAATTAATCAGAACAAATTTTGTCCAAATTTTGAAGTTCACATCATCACTCTGTCAGTAATAACAATATTCCGTCAATTAAATTGTGGCTGCAATCAAGGTGAAAAATCATCCTGGACCCATTCCTTTTGTAGTTTTTAAAGCCTTCAAAGTCAGCATCATTTTCCGTCATCTCTTTCATCAACTTTAATTGATTTTAACCCATCATTTAATTCAATATTATCATAAAAATCATCCAGATCATCAACTTCAATGTCGCTGCCCTTGTTGTCAACATCCAAGTTTACATCTGAGTTGTCGCCCATCATTTTATTGATTGATTTTCAAGTCAACAATTTCTTTTCCCACCACATTTTGTAAATATTTCATTGCGCATGTGTGCTTGAGTCATTTCCTGTTTTTGAAGAAGTAAATAACTATTTGTGATGTAGAACACGTTTTTCTTGAGACAATACGCATATACATAGTAAAGTATGACCGCAGTTGTATTCAGGATAAAATGGGATACTACGACTGCAGGTGTAATCAAGATAGAATGAGGCATTACGACCGTGATCCAATTCAGGATAAAATGGGTTAAATGCACTTTTTATGATGACTATATTTCACAACATACCCCGTATGTGACAGACCATACTACTCAATAAATAATTTGAAATACACACGTGACCTAGCTTATCCAACATGAAGTTACAGATTCTTCCAGAACTGTCCAAAGTGCCACCAGCCAATAAGAAATTATCCCTAAGTCATCAACAAGTCTTATTATTAAGATTACTGTTAGTAATTGTTAACACATACATAAGCATCAATTTATGAATTACTAGTATATGTAATTTTATGCTTTTAATATTTGTAAAACACACACTAGTCACACAGGCAAAATCTTTCTAAAGATAATGGCTTCAATTTACAGCCATGAATAAAAATTTTTAAAAAATTAGATAAAGTCATGCTCCAAGAGTTTTAAAAATATAAATATACATAACAGAGATCCCAGTATTCTTTTTAGCAGATGGGTCATATCTTGAAGCCGATTTTGTTGCTATGATATGCTGATAATCCCAAAAATTCTTTATTGAATATTCATTTCTTGAAGCTGTTATTATTGTCCTAATATGCTTGTCTCCTAAATTTTTTATTGTAGAGGGGTCATTTCATGAAGCTGCTGTTATTGGCCTAAAATGCAGAAAGTCCCCAACATTCTTGATTGAATGAAGTCATTTTTAAAAGATGTTAGAATTCAGACTAGGTCAAACAACTTTTTATATGTACATACATTACAGTTATGGTGATATTTTGAATTATATTTTTACCATTGCAGTAGTGGCATCTTGATTAATTAGATCAATATCTCTTACACTACCCAATTACATTTTCATGCCAAAAAAAAGCGAATTCACATTATACTTTGACAGTCCACTAGGGGATCTTGATTTAATCTGGTTTATTCCTATATCCATCCGTCCTGGGAAATTTGTTAGCAAGGTTTTGCAAATAACCATGGACAAAGGAAAAATAAGTTTGGTATTATTTTGGCCTATATATTGAAGATCTGATTAAATTTTTTATTGGATTTGACTTGTTCATATTTTTCATAATTTATTTTTACTTATACCTTTTCAGGATAAGCCTTATTATGCATCGCTACTTGGTTGAATAAAGTTTAGTTCATTAACTGTTTTCTGTTAATATGTAGATAACTGGAATAAATTTTTAAACAATTTAAATAATTTTCTGATTATTTTTTTGTATGACTGTTGAACTGACTGTTTGATGAATACGTTTTTAGTGCCATTGAATAAAAATTATTTGATCCGAGTAAAAAAAAGTTATAAAATGCATTATTTTTGGGCATATTTATATCACATGATAGATATTTGTGCTATTTTTATAAATTTTCAGAACTTAGGACATTCTGGACTTTGACTTTTTTAAAATCTGTATTGGGGGTCTTTTATTTTTTAAATTAATTTAATGAATTTTTGACACTTTTGAATAATTGTGACTTTTTCAATTTCCATTTTTGACTTGTGATTAATTATCACTTTATCAATTCAGTTTTTGACTCTTAAATATTTGTGACAGATTTTATGACATTAAATATTTGTGACAGATTTTATTTCTATTGTTCACTCTTTTAAATAATTGTGACTTTATTTTCACTTTTTTATTCTTTTAAATAATTATCAGTGTTTTTAGAGTCTGTAGCATAATGATTTCCTGTTAAATAAAAAAAATTATACAGTTAAGTCAGTATTTAATTGTTTTAAAAAAATGGTACATAGATACACAGGTCTGTATTTAATTTGTTAAAAATGGTACATAGATACACAGGTCTGTATTTAATTATGAAAAAATGGTACATGGATGCACAGGTCTGTAATTAATTATTAAAAAAATGATACATAGATACACAGGTCAGTATTTAATTATACAAAAATGGTACATAGATACACAGGTCCATATTTTAATTATTAGAAAAAAAGGGCATAGATACAAAGGTAAGTATTATTAAAAAATGGTTCATAGTTACACAGGTCCATATTTTAGTTATTAAAAAATGGTACATAGATACACAGGTCCATATTTTAATTATTAGAAAAAAGTGCATAGATACAGGTGTGTATTTAAATTGTTGTGTACAATAAATTATTTGCTCTGTCTGAATTTCAGATATGCAGATGGAAAACTGACCTTGGAATATATGGGAGGAGATCTTTGCAACCATAATCACATGCAAAGAAGCACAATAATTAATTTCTATTGCAACAAGACTGCAGGTGAGTTCATGTTTTGGCATTGCTTAATTGATTGCAATCTAAAAAACTAAAAAAATTAAATTTGCTACTACCATGAATGCATTTTATCTTTAAATATGTTTCCCTAATTAGAAGAACTACTACTGCTTTAGTAGGTTTTAGTCCGATATGCAGGACAGATAGTCCACTTTATTGAGGATGATATATTATTTTTCCTCTTGGAAGGAAATGATGAGTGCTGAAAAACTCCGGCCAATTTTGTAGGGGCAGTGAATTTGATACTTAGTCCCCTGGAAACTATCGCAAAAATCGTTATTTAGGAGGGCTGGATTATCAGGGTAGTAGTAGTTCACCTATGTATTATGATCGAATAATATTCTTGAAGAAACATAGAACAAAATTGGTTTTCTTTTTGTAATCCATGTCTGAAAATATATTAATATAGAATAAAGACGAAAGTACTCTGGTCTGTTTTGACTCAAAACTTTAATTAAAAAATTCTTATTGGTATTATTGACATCAGGTCTTTGTATAACAAAAAACAAGTCCTTTGTTTTAAGAAGTGCCCTTTCCATTACAGAAAGTATCTTTTTTCCTAATGTGCCACTTTCCCCTCCCATTGTCGTTTTAAGAAATTCCCAGGCGTAACATTATTAAATATAATTTACTCCATGAAGAGCCTTTCAGCTTGATGGCACCAGCTGGATTAGAAGCAGTGATCCTCTCAAGGTATAGACAACAGGCAATGACCAACAACTGTATTAAACTGACAGGGAAAGCTCTGTTGCAGTTGTATTTTCATGTCTATAGATAGCTGAAGTTATATAGATAGAAATTATGTAGTTCTTTTATGTTCCTTATGAGCAGCCCAACCTTACATGAGTGTCACCATGGGTGCACATTTTTTAAGTTTGACAGTGTTACTTTGAATTTCATAATATAAGACCAAAATAGTGTTTCCTTAAAATTTCCATTCATCAGTAGCTGGAACAAATCTTGCTCTGATTTGCTCAACGGACCCATAATTTTTGTATGGAGAAGACTCTTTATTCAAAATGTCCACCTTGTACTACTTTTTGCACAGGTTCACCTGTCTGTGTACTTCAGACCGGTCTGCCGTAGATCTGAGGTCATGAAATCTAAAATCTGGACCCACATTAGATTCCGACCACGGGCGAATTTTGGGTGGGAAAAAAAAAAACTGGTCCAAAAAATTTGGTTTTTTTCTATTGTATTTTGTAGTGCAAAAAATGTCCAGATTATTGCTGAGCTAAATCTGTCTACCTTTCTATAATACCACCCACGTGGCTCACCATGGAAAGAGCTTCATTGTTTTGAAATTTTATTTTAGGGAAAGTCCTTATATACACTTGAATTGAACAAATGGTAGCCTAGACCAGTATTTTTTGGTAGCCCAGACCCTGCATTTTGATAGCACAGACCATGGTAGCCAAGACTCAGTATGTTTGGTAGCCTAGACCCAGCATTTTTGTAGCCCAGACCAAGCATCCTCGTTAAGAAGCTGAAGTACTTTCTTATTCCATAATAGTGAAGCTCATTGATATTTACAAAATGCACATTTAAAACACATCAAACACATTTACAAAGCAATATGTGTTTTCTCTGTACTTAAGTGAATAAAGGCCGAGGTCAGCCAGAATTCAGTGACGAAGATGACTGTACCTACATGTTTGACTGGGGGACCATGTATGCTTGTTTGGAGCACCCTGTACTGGGAGAGTGTAGAGTTGATTACAAGAACAAGAGGTTTGACCTGTCTGACCTTGTCAGAAGAACTGGTAATTATAAACTTATTTTTTGTCCGTGATCTTTTTATTGAAGGTGAGAAAATCACATTTGACTTGAGAAGAACAATATTGATGGCTACCACAAAATTTTTATAAATGATAATACAATATATATGAATGGAAGAGACTATGCAGTGTAAGTTGTATTAATGTTTATTTTGTTTCATGCCACATACTGTCCAATCTTTCACATTGGTCATGTCACATCAGCAGTCATGGCTGGCGAAGAGTAGATGAATAATAAAGCACAGTATACCTTTCATAAGTAAAGTACTTAAATAGGATAAAGAGATATCGTATAAGCATTCAACATATATTGTTTGACTCTTAGTACATGTTTTTGTTTGTACTTATGTTTTAAACTCAGTGTATCTATTTATAGTGCCATTTATAACCATTAAATAGTAAGAATAAAATTAATCATACATTATATTCATTAGGTGATTAATAAACAAAAACTCAGGATTGTCACCTCTATGTATAACATGATTTGTAAATCCATCCTGAAAAAATCCAATTATTTCATTATTTATTTTGAGAGAAGAGTATCTTTCATTTGGAAAGAAAACATGAATTAGTCTTTATCTAGTCGATGTATATTTTTTTCATTATGTATTTTCTTTTTCCTTCATTACAAATTTGCTGATATTTCACATTATTTGGTTATGTTTGTAAATTATATTTCATCAATAACAGACCTGTCATGATTTACTTGCATTTTGCCATGAAGGTTACTTCATTTTGTCACCTACAGGTGGTAATTGGGAGGCATTGCATGAGGTAGACCAAGGTGATTCAGATAAAACTGGATCCTACTTCATCAACATTTGTAATGACATTTTGCTGGAGGGCCAGGCTGTACAATGTCACCCTGATAGTTCCATTTGTTACAAAGGTAAATATAAATCTGATATGGTGGATTCAATATATGATCTTTTAGATTAATTGCCAGGAATTTGATAAATTCAGCCTAATTACAGGACAAATTTGAGTGATTTTACTCATTTGTAACACAACTATAATTAGAACCAGTTATGTAATGTAATGTCTATACAACTTTTTTTAAAGATTGTTAACATTTTTTGCTTGTTATATTTTTGTGATTTACATTGCATAAATAAAACATGCCCTATGCATGAAAAGTGCAACCTATCTTGGGTACACATGTACTTAAATTGTGTGTGCATTACTTGGTATACTTATTGCTTAGTTGGACTTATGTTTGATATATAGTATTAGACATCAGTATGCAAGATCATACACTGAAATTAACAATAATGCATCACTTTTACCATGATCTATCTCTATAGCTCACAACCCAAGTTACATTATCTATGTATATGTCTATTAATTGAACTGTCAATCTATCTACATGTACTTTCTTATGTTGATATTCAATAATTAGACAAATACGAAATGGAAAATAAATTTATTAAATATCAGTAAGATGTCATTATGGCCATGGATGAATGCCTAAATCAGTCAGGGATATACAGTAGTCCCCCTCTTATACGGCCACCCCTGCTGCACCGGGAAAGTGGCCTTATAAGGCGGGTGGCCGTTCCAGAGGGGGGCTAAATTTTATATGAGAAGTACATGTATATGTACATAGTAAGAAAGCTACATACTTCAAAACATTAAATATCTTCGTCTAAATGAAACATTAATCAATAAGTTTTTTTTGTTTTGTTATAATAACAAATTTATTTCAACTGAATATACGTTACTGTTTTTGCTTTCTTGGCATAAGTGTGATATGCGAGCGGATATTGTTGTCATGCACATTGCAAATGGATTTAAAAACGTCATTTCCATCTTGGTACATACATAATTATCTTTCCATTTGCTCCATTTTCCCACTCCTGCTGAATAACCTTCTTATCGGTTATTACTTTGTTTATTCAAATTATTTCAACATAAACTTGTTTTTACGAGTCTTTTGTACAAACAATTGTTCGGCATCACCCATACCCCGATGTCGTAGAGTAGAATAACCGACTTTCTTTGAAAATAATGTATCCGTTAACGTGATGACATTTTAATGTTTGGTAATGATTTATTCGGTTATTACTGACTGTATGCGATTTAATTATGCAGACAAAACTTGTGTCGAGTCGACGAAATACAGCCTTAGTATAGGAAGCCATATTGTGTGGTCACGTGATTTTTCCGGTCTTTGTCTGGTACTCTACTGTCTTTTTTAAAGTTGTCTGTGTGTGCCAATGTACAAAATCTATTTTTAGCCTATGCTGACCTTGTTATGATTATAACAATTACGTCTGGTTATAATCATCAACGAGAAGAACTCAACATATGTGTTAAACCCCAAACTCTATCATAACATTATTGAGCCCATTTCCTGTAAACATCGACTTTCATAGATAACGATATACTATAAATCTTCAGTCGACACTTTTAACGGCGACTTGACACTCTGAGACGTGTATCTACGATAGAGATAATCAAAATTGATTACCTTACGTCAAGATTTGAATTAATTATTGGTTCTGGATACATTTAAAAATAAAATGAGGCCGCTCGTGAGGGGTAAATTTTATATTATTGCACAAAAATGCTGGCCGCTGGTCGCGTTAGCCGGGTGGCCTTTTGTGAGGGGTACTTTTGCACAGAAACTCGTCGGTGCCAACAAATTCTGGCCGTTAGGAGCGGGTGGCCGCTGGTCAGGGGGGCCGTACAAGAGGGGGACTACTGTACATATCATTTGGCATGGATGAATGCCAGAATCAGTCAGGGGTATACATATCATTTGGCATGGATGAATGCCAGAATCAGTCAGGGGTATACATATCATTTGGCATGGATGAATGCCAGAATCAGTCAGGGGTATACATATCATTTGGCATGGATGAATGCCAGAATCAGTCAGGGGTATACATATCATTTGGCATGGATGAATGCCAGAATCAGTCAGGGGTATACATATCATTTGGCATGGATGAATGCCAGAATCAGTCAGGGGTATACATATCATTTGGCATGGATGAATGCCAGAATCAGTCAGGGGTATACATATCATTTGGCATGGATGAATGCCAGAATCAGTCAGGGGTATACATATCATTTGGCATGGATGAATGCCAGAATCAGTCAGGGGTATACATATCATTTTGGCATGGATGAATGCCAGAATCAGTCAGGGGTATACATATCATTTGGCATGGATGAATGCCAGAATCAGTCAGGGGTATACATATCATTTGGCATGGATGAATGCCAGAATCAGTCAGGGGTATACATATCATTTGGCATGGATGAATGCCAGAATCAGTCAGGGGTATACATATCATTTGGCATGGATGAATGCCAGAATCAGTCAGGGGTATACATATCATTTGGCATGGATGAATGCCAGAATCAGTCAGGGGTATACATATCATTTGGCATGGATGAATGCCAGAATCAGTCAGGGGTATACATATCATTTGGCATGGATGAATGCCAGAATCAGTCAGGGGTATACATATCATTTTGGCATGGATGAATGCCAGAATCAGTCAGGGGTATACATATCATTTGGCATGGATGAATGCCAGAATCAGTCAGGGGTATACATATCATTTGGCATGGATGAATGCCAGAATCAGTCAGGGGTATACATATCATTTGGCATGGATGAATGCCAGAATCAGTCAGGGGTATACATATCATTTGGCATGGATGAATGCCAGAATCAGTCAGGGGTATACATATCATTTGGCATGGATGAATGCCAGAATCAGTCAGGGGTATACATATCATTTGGCATGGATGAATGCCAGAATCAGTCAGGGGTATACATATCATTTGGCATGGATGAATGCCAGAATCAGTCAGGGGTATACATATCATTTGGCATGGATGAATGCCAGAATCAGTCAGGGGTATACATATCATTTGGCATGGATGAATGCCAGAATCAGTCAGGGGTATACATATCATTTGGCATGGATGAATGCCAGAATCAGTCAGGGGTATACATATCATTTGGCATGGATGAATGCCAGAATCAGTCAAGGGTATACATATCATTTGGCATGGATGAATGCCAGAATCAGTCAGGGGTATACATATCATTTGGCATGGATGAATGCCAGAATCAGTCAGGGGTATACATATCATTTGGCATGGATGAATGCCAGAATCAGTCAGGGGTATACATATCATTTGGCATGGATGAATGCCAGAATCAGTCAGGGGTATACATATCATTTGGCATGGATGAATGCCAGAATCAGTCAGGGGTATACATATCATTTTGGCATGGATGAATGCCAGAATCAGTCAGGGGTATACATATCATTTGGCATGGATGAATGCCAGAATCAGTCAGGGGTATACATATCATTTGGCATGGATGAATGCCAGAATCAGTCAGGGGTATACATATCATTTGGCATGCAATCTTATTAGCTACGCAGCAGTTTTTTATGGATTGCCATGAAACTAAATATTATGATGATATGTATTGACAAATCACTTTGCTGCTGGACATTAAAGGAGATTTTGGATGCCCTTTTGTGCATTTTCCTTCTGTCCAAATAGTACTATTAATAAACTATATAGACAGTTGCCTCAAAACTAAGAATGCACATGAATGAAAATGGTTCCACTTGGACAGCCAGCATGACCAATACAGGGTTCATCTTAAAATGTTTAGCGCAACTCCTACACTGATGGTCATTGCGACATAGGGTTTTTACTGAAAAACTCATTATGATATCTAATTGGTTTTTACTGAAAAACTCATTATAATATCTAATTGGTTTTTACTGAAAAACTCATTATAATATCTAATTGGTTTTTACTGAAAAACTCATTATGATATCTAATTGGTTCCAAATGAAAAACTCATTATGATATCTAATTGGTTCCAAATGAAAAACTCATGATGATATCTAATTGGTTCCAAATGAAAAACTCATGATGATATCTAATTGGTTCCAAATGAAAAACTCATGAAGATATCTAATTGGTTCCAAATGAAAAACTCGTTATTATATCTAATTGGTTCCAAATGAAAAACTCATGATGATATCTAATTGGTTCCAAATGAAAAAGGTTCCAGTATGACATTCAGTATGGTTGCCATGGGTACCATCTTTAAAATATTTTTGCTGCTTCTCATAAGCACAAAAGCTAGATCAAAATGGGGTTTCACCGAAAGACTTTTTATTATATCTGGTTGGTTTACTCTGAATTACCTTTAAATTATGGAGTAATAGTAAAATGTAAGAAAATATGTTTGTTGCAGTTGAATCAAGATATTGGCTGGACTGTGTTTGATCCTGATTTGAATTTTCATATTAGATTTCAGTGGAGTTGGTCAGGGAATCAGAAAAATCTCAGATGTTTCAAATTTGCATGTTTTTCATTCCCAGCATGAGAATCATTCTTATGCTTGCATTATCAAGAGATGTTAACTAATAAATAAAAACATGTCAAAGGCAAAAAGGACAATCATCCTCATAGAAAATTGCACAGAAGTTCAAAACAATAAAATGGAATAAAATGTTTTGACTCAAGTTTATAAATACTAGCTTATAATCATTCGGAACTGATCCCGACAATGCTCATAATCCAGTTTCTGCATTCAACGGCCAATCCCGTCATAGCTCGAAGTTTGTCGACTGCATTCAATGGTCAATCCCGTTTGCTCAATTTGAATGTGTGGTAGATATGACATCTCTGATTGGTTACAAATGGGGCTTTTCCAAGAATCAGACCAATATTAACTGATCAGAAATAATTTTTCTTTTCTGTATGTAAACTTGAATTGTTCAGAAACCACGGATTACTAATCGAGAGCAGTTTCACTACACGTGTTCTGTTCTTGAGAAATCGTAAATGATGGCGGATATAAGACTTGGTGATGGTGAGAGCGAAAATGAGTTTCTTGGGTTTGATCTAAAAAATATTGAGGAAGCAGGGGAAAGGTATGTTTGGCAGTTTGATAATTTGTGAGATTCAGAATCAGACATTTAAGTTTCTGAGAGTGAATCGTCAGAAGAAGAGGATGCTGATAGTGATGATAAAGTTCTTATGAATCCAGCAGATTTTAGCGATCGTGTTAATTTTGTAAATAGTGTATAAAAAAATTGTGAAAGACTTGGACAAATACTTCAGAATGGATTTTTATTGGATATAAGAGAGAAATTAAGGTAAGAATGACTGCATGTGCATGATATTTACAAAATTGTCTAAACAGGTAAGACTATACAGGGCACACGCAGCTAGACACAGCTTTTTGCTACTGGGGCAGAGCAGCAATATAGCTTTTAACAGTGATGGGGCTGAATGAGTTAATTTGTTTATGCAGAAGTGTTTTATCACTTCATGTAACTTAACATTTACATTTTTTCACATGACCCATTCAATATAGATTTCTTATTTTAAAGATGATGCCACAGTAAGAGATATAAATATCTCATTTTACAGATGGTGCCACAGTAAGAAATATAAATTTCTTATTTTACAGATGGTGCCACAGTAAAAAATCTTGGTCGGTATACCCAGAGTCCAGTTTATGATCCATCATCCAAAACCATCCAGTTGACTTACACGCAAGGGGATTCCTGCAGTAATGACAAGCTGATTCAGTCCATCATTACATTTAACTGTAAACCTGGTAAGTATTATCTTGAGGGTCTTCAGATTTAAGGCCTAATATTTGATTACATCCAACTCATCCTTGTTAATGAAATTTTTTTTGTTGAGATAATAATTTTTTTTTTTAAATGTTTGTCTTTTAACTCATGAAAGGCAAAAAGAAACTTAAAGCACATATAATTTCTCTTTCAGTTTTGTATGAAACCATATACTTGCATTTTGATAAAAAGTAGACCTTTCTTTGCTGCCTGGTAACCGTTAGTCAGTATTAGTACAGCATTTTTTAAATGGCTCATTACCAGCCAGATTTGGGGAATGTTTACCTTATAGTATTTGGACTCCAAATTTTTGGAGTATTTCAGGCAGTCAGTGAGGAGCCGGTCAGTCATCTATGAAGCTTTTATGATGTCAATGATGTCAGATATATATATATATAGTTTGGTTATTTTTTAGGAGAATATTCTAATTTTTAATAAAGAAATCTGCATGTCTCTTAAATGTAAATTACTTGTATACACCTTTCATTTTGCACTGCCAAATAACTTTTGCACAACTAATGTTGATGATAAAAAGTTTCGCAGTCATAGAGTTACATCTGTATGTGGAAGAACATGTCAGTCCATTGGTATATTCAGAGAATCTATGAATTCGATCTCTGATTCAAAGTTCAGTATACTACAATGAATTTGAATTCTGAGTCAATGTTTACTGATTTCATATAATTGGAATTCTTAGTCAAGTTCAATATGCCTACAATGAATTGGAATTCTGAGTCAAGGTTCAATATGCCTACAATGAATTGGAATTCTGAGTCAAGGTTCAATATGACTTCAGTGAATTGGAATTCTGAGTCTAAGTTCAATATGCCTACAATGAATTGGAATTCTGAGTCAAGGTTCAATATGAATTAAATGAATTGGAATTCTTAGGTTCAATATGACTTCAATGAATTGGAATTCTTAGTCAAAGTTCAATATGACTTCAGTGAATTGGAATTCTTAATCAGTGTTCAATATGCCTACAATGAATTGGAATTTTGAGTCAAGGTTCAATATGAATTAAATGAATTGGAATTCTTAGGTTCAATATGACTTCAATGAATTGGAATTCTTAGTCAAAGTTCAATATGACTTAAATGAATTGGAATTCTTAATCAGTGTTCAATATGCCTACAATGAATTGGAATTTTGAGTCACTGTACAATATGTCTGCAATCAATTGGAATTCTGAGTCAAAGTTCAATATGACATCAATGAATTGGAATTCTGTCAGTGTTCAATATGACTACAATGAATTGGAATTCTGAGTCAAGGTTCAATATTGCTTTAATGAATTGGAATTCTTAGTCAGGTTCAATATGACTACAATGAATTGGAATTCTGAGTCGAGATTCAATATGACATCAATGAATTGGAATTCTGTCAGTGTTCAATATGACTTCAATGAATTGGAATTCTGAGTCAAGGTTCAATATACTTTAATGAATTGGAATGTTTAGTCAAAGTTCAATATGACTTCAATGAATTGGAATTCTTAATCAATGTTCAATATGCCTACAATGAATTGGAATTTTGAGTCAGGGTTCAATATGACTACAATGAATTGGAATTCTTAGTCAATGTTCAATATGACTACAATGAATTGGAATTCTTAGTCAATGTTCAGTATGACTTCAGTGAATTGGAATTGGAATTCTGTCAGTGTTCAGTATGACTACAATGAATTGGAATTCTGAGTCAAAGTTCAATATGACTTAAGTGAATTGGAATTGGAATTCTGTCAGTGTTCAATATGACTACAATGAATTGGAATTTTGAGTCAAAGTTCAATATGACTTCATTGAATTGGAATTGGAATTCTGTCAGTGTTCAATATGACTACAATGAATTGAAATTCTTTGTCAAAGTTCATATGACTACAATGAATTGGAATTCTGAGTCAAGATTCAATATGACTTCAATGAATTGGAATTCTGAGTCAAGATTCAATATGACTTCAATGAATTGGAATTCTGAGTCAATGTTCAATATGACTTCAATTAATTGGAATTCTGAGCCAAAGTTCATATGAATACAATGAATTGGAATTCTGAGTCAATGTTCAATATGACTTCAATGAATTGGAATTCTGAGTCAAGGCTCAATATGAATTAAATGAATTGGAATTCTTAGGTTCAATATGACTTCAATGAATTGGAATTCTGAGTCAATGTTCAATATGACTTCAATGAATTGGAATTCTGAGCCAAAGTTCAATATGACTTCAATGAATTGGAATTCTTTGTCAAAGTTCATATGACTACAATGAATTGGAATTCTGAGTCAAGATTCAATATGACTTCAATGAATTGGAATTCTGAGTCAAGATTCAATATGACTTCAATGAATTGGAATTCTGAGTCAATGTTCAATATGACTTCAATTAATTGGAATTCTGAGCCAAAGTTCATATGAATACAATGAATTGGAATTCTGAGTCAATGTTCAATATGACTTCAATGAATTGGAATTCTGAGTCAAGGTTCAATATTACTTTAATGAATTGGAATTCTTAGTCAGGTTCAATAGGACTACAATGAATTGGAATTCTGATTCAAGATTCAATATGACATCAATGAATTGGAATTCTGTCAGTGTTCAATATGACTTCAATGAATTGGAATTCTGAGTCAAGGTTCAATATACTTTAATGAATTGGAATGTTTAGTCAAAGTTCAATATGACTTCAATGAATTGGAATTCTTAATCAATGTTCAATATGCCTACAATGAATTGGAATTCTTAGTCAATGTTCAATATGACTACAATGAATTGGAATTCTGAGTCAAGGTTCAATATTACTTTAATGAATTGGAATTCTTAGTCAGGTTCAATATGACTACAATGAATTGGAATTCTGAGTCGAGATTCAATATGACATCAATGAATTGGAATTCTGTCCGTGTTCAATATGACTTCAATGAATTGGAATTCTGAGTCAAGGTTCAATATACTTTAATGAATTGGAATGTTTAGTCAAAGTTCAATATGACTTCAATGAATTGGAATTCTTAATCAATGTTCAATATGCCTACAATGAATTGGAATTTTGAGTCAGGGTTCAATATGACTACAATGAATTGGAATTCTTAGTCAATGTTCAATATGACTACAATGAATTGGAATTCTTAGTCAATGTTCAGTATGACTTCAGTGAATTGGAATTGGAATTCTGTCAGTGTTCAGTATGACTACAATGAATTGGAATTCTGAGTCAAGGTTCAATATTACTTTAATGAATTGGAATTCTTAGTCAGGTTCAATATGACTACAATGAATTGGAATTCTGAGTCGAGATTCAATATGACATCAATGAATTGGAATTCTGTCAGTGTTCAATATGACTTCAATGAATTGGAATTCTGAGTCAAGGTTCAATATACTTTAATGAATTGGAATGTTTAGTCAAAGTTCAATATGACTTCAATGAATTGGAATTCTTAATCAATGTTCAATATGCCTACAATGAATTGGAATTTTGAGTCAGGGTTCAATATGACTACAATGTATTGGAATTCTTAGTCAATGTTCAATATGACTACAATGAATTGGAATTCTTAGTCAATGTTCAGTATGACTTCAGTGAATTGGAATTGGAATTCTGTCAGTGTTCAGTATGACTACAATGAATTGGAATTCTGAGTCAATGTTCAATATGACTTCATTGAATTGGAATTGGAATTCTGTCAGTGTTCAATATGACTACAATGAATTGAAATTCTGAGTCAAAGTTCAATATGACTTCATTGAATTGGAATTGGAATTCTGTCAGTGTTCAATATGACTACAATGCATTGGAATTCTGAGTCAAAGTTCAATATGACTTCAATGAATTGGAATTCTGAGTCAATGTTCAATATGACTTCAATGAATTGGAATTCTGAGCCAAAGTTCAATATGACTTCAATGAATTGGAATTCTTTGTCAAAGTTCATATGACTACAATGAATTGGAATTCTGAGTCAAGATTCAATATGACTTCAATGAATTGGAATTCTGAGTCAAGATTCAATATGACTTCAATGAATTGGAATTCTGAGTCAATGTTCAATATGACTTCAATTAATTGGAATTCTGAGCCAAAGTTCATATGAATACAATGAATTGGAATTCTGAGTCAATGTTCAATATGACTTCAATGAATTGGAATTCTGAGTCAAGGCTCAATATGAATTAAATGAATTGGAATTCTTAGGTTCAATATGACTTCAATGAATTGGAATTCTTAGTCAAAGTTCAATATGACTTAAATGAATTGGAATTCTTAATCGGTGTTCAATATGCCAACAATGAATTGGAATTTTGAGTCAATGTACAATATGTCTGCAATCAATTGGAATTCTGAGTCAAAGTTCAATATGACATCAATGAATTGAAATTCTGTCAGTGTTCAATATGACTACAATGAATTGGAATTCTGAGTCAAGGTTCAATATTACTTTAATGAATTGGAATTCTTAGTCAGGTTCAATATGACTACAATGAATTGGAATTCTGATTCAAGATTCAATATGACATCAATGAATTGGAATTCTGTCAGTGATCAATATGACTTCAATGAATTGGAATTCTGAGTCAAGGTTCAATATACTTTAATGAATTGGAATGTTTAGTCAAAGTTCAATTAATCTTCAATGAATTGGAATTCTTAATCAATGTTCAATATGCCTACAATGAATTGGAATTCTTAGTCAATGTTCAATATGACTACAATGAATTGGAATTCTTAGTCAATGTTCAATATGACTACAATGAATTGGAATTCTTAGTCAATGTTCAATATGACTTAAGTGAATTGGAATTGGAATTCTGTCAGTGTTCAATATGACTACAATGAATTGGAATTCTGAGTCAAAGTTCAATATGACTTAAGTGAATTGGAATTGGAATTCTGTCAGTGTTCAATATGACTACAATGAATTGGAATTTTGAGTCAAAGTTCAATATGACTTCATTGAATTGGAATTGGAATTCTGTCAGTGTTCAATATGACTACAATGAATTGAAATTCTGAGTCAATGTTCAATATGACTTCAGTGAATTGGAATTGGAATTCTGTCAGTGTTCAATATGACTACAATGAATTGGAATTCTTAGGTTCAATATGACTTCAATGAATTGGAATTCTGAGTCAATGTTCAATATGACTTCAATGAATTGGAATTCTGAGCCAAAGTTCAATATGACTTCAATGAATTGGAATTCTTTGTCAAAGTTCATATGACTACAATGAATTGGAATTCTGAGTCAAGATTCAATATGACTTCAATGAATTGGAATTCTGAGTCAAGATTCAATATGACTTCAATGAATTGGAATTCTGAGTCAATGTTCAATATGACTTCAATTAATTGGAATTCTGAGCCAAAGTTCATATGAATACAATGAATTGGAATTCTGAGTCAATGTTCAATATGACTTCAATGAATTGGAATTCTGAGTCAAGGTTCAATATTACTTTAATGAATTGGAATTCTTAGTCAGGTTCAATAGGACTACAATGAATTGGAATTCTGATTCAAGATTCAATATGACATCAATGAATTGGAATTCTGTCAGTGTTCAATATGACTTCAATGAATTGGAATTCTGAGTCAAGGTTCAATATACTTTAATGAATTGGAATGTTTAGTCAAAGTTCAATATGACTTCAATGAATTGGAATTCTTAATCAATGTTCAATATGCCTACAATGAATTGGAATTCTTAGTCAATGTTCAATATGACTACAATGAATTGGAATTCTGAGTCAAGGTTCAATATTACTTTAATGAATTGGAATTCTTAGTCAGGTTCAATATGACTACAATGAATTGGAATTCTGAGTCGAGATTCAATATGACATCAATGAATTGGAATTCTGTCCGTGTTCAATATGACTTCAATGAATTGGAATTCTGAGTCAAGGTTCAATATACTTTAATGAATTGGAATGTTTAGTCAAAGTTCAATATGACTTCAATGAATTGGAATTCTTAATCAATGTTCAATATGCCTACAATGAATTGGAATTTTGAGTCAGGGTTCAATATGACTACAATGAATTGGAATTCTTAGTCAATGTTCAATATGACTACAATGAATTGGAATTCTTAGTCAATGTTCAGTATGACTTCAGTGAATTGGAATTGGAATTCTGTCAGTGTTCAGTATGACTACAATGAATTGGAATTCTGAGTCAAGGTTCAATATTACTTTAATGAATTGGAATTCTTAGTCAGGTTCAATATGACTACAATGAATTGGAATTCTGAGTCGAGATTCAATATGACATCAATGAATTGGAATTCTGTCAGTGTTCAATATGACTTCAATGAATTGGAATTCTGAGTCAAGGTTCAATATACTTTAATGAATTGGAATGTTTAGTCAAAGTTCAATATGACTTCAATGAATTGGAATTCTTAATCAATGTTCAATATGCCTACAATGAATTGGAATTTTGAGTCAGGGTTCAATATGACTACAATGTATTGGAATTCTTAGTCAATGTTCAATATGACTACAATGAATTGGAATTCTTAGTCAATGTTCAGTATGACTTCAGTGAATTGGAATTGGAATTCTGTCAGTGTTCAGTATGACTACAATGAATTGGAATTCTGAGTCAATGTTCAATATGACTTCATTGAATTGGAATTGGAATTCTGTCAGTGTTCAATATGACTACAATGAATTGAAATTCTGAGTCAAAGTTCAATATGACTTCATTGAATTGGAATTGGAATTCTGTCAGTGTTCAATATGACTACAATGCATTGGAATTCTGAGTCAAAGTTCAATATGACTTCAATGAATTGGAATTCTGAGTCAATGTTCAATATGACTTCAATGAATTGGAATTCTGAGCCAAAGTTCAATATGACTTCAATGAATTGGAATTCTTTGTCAAAGTTCATATGACTACAATGAATTGGAATTCTGAGTCAAGATTCAATATGACTTCAATGAATTGGAATTCTGAGTCAAGATTCAATATGACTTCAATGAATTGGAATTCTGAGTCAATGTTCAATATGACTTCAATTAATTGGAATTCTGAGCCAAAGTTCATATGAATACAATGAATTGGAATTCTGAGTCAATGTTCAATATGACTTCAATGAATTGGAATTCTGAGTCAAGGCTCAATATGAATTAAATGAATTGGAATTCTTAGGTTCAATATGACTTCAATGAATTGGAATTCTTAGTCAAAGTTCAATATGACTTAAATGAATTGGAATTCTTAATCGGTGTTCAATATGCCAACAATGAATTGGAATTTTGAGTCAATGTACAATATGTCTGCAATCAATTGGAATTCTGAGTCAAAGTTCAATATGACATCAATGAATTGAAATTCTGTCAGTGTTCAATATGACTACAATGAATTGGAATTCTGAGTCAAGGTTCAATATTACTTTAATGAATTGGAATTCTTAGTCAGGTTCAATATGACTACAATGAATTGGAATTCTGATTCAAGATTCAATATGACATCAATGAATTGGAATTCTGTCAGTGATCAATATGACTTCAATGAATTGGAATTCTGAGTCAAGGTTCAATATACTTTAATGAATTGGAATGTTTAGTCAAAGTTCAATTAATCTTCAATGAATTGGAATTCTTAATCAATGTTCAATATGCCTACAATGAATTGGAATTCTTAGTCAATGTTCAATATGACTACAATGAATTGGAATTCTTAGTCAATGTTCAATATGACTACAATGAATTGGAATTCTTAGTCAATGTTCAATATGACTTAAGTGAATTGGAATTGGAATTCTGTCAGTGTTCAATATGACTACAATGAATTGGAATTCTGAGTCAAAGTTCAATATGACTTAAGTGAATTGGAATTGGAATTCTGTCAGTGTTCAATATGACTACAATGAATTGGAATTTTGAGTCAAAGTTCAATATGACTTCATTGAATTGGAATTGGAATTCTGTCAGTGTTCAATATGACTACAATGAATTGAAATTCTGAGTCAATGTTCAATATGACTTCAGTGAATTGGAATTGGAATTCTGTCAGTGTTCAATATGACTACAATGAATTGGAATTCTTAGTCAATGTTCAATATAACTTCAATGAATTGGAATTCTTAGTCAATGTTCAATATGACTACAATGCATTGGAATTCTGAGTCAAAGTTCAATATGACTTCAATGAATTGGAATTCTGAGTCAAGGTTCAGTATGACTTCAGTGAATTGGAATTCTGAGTCAAAGTTCAATATGACTTCAATGAATTGGAATTCTGAGTCAGTGTTCAATATGACTTCAATGAATTGGAATTCTTTGTCAAAGTTCATATGACTACAATGAATTGGAATTCTGAGTCAAGATTCAATCTGACTTTAATGAATTGGAATTCTGAGTCAAAGTTCAATATGACTTCAATGAATTGGAATTCTGAGTCAATGTTCAATATGACTTCAATTAATTGGAATTCTGAGCCAAAGTTCATATGACTACAATGAATTGGAATTCTGAGTCAAGGTTCAATATGATTTGAATGAATTGGAAATCTGAGTCAATGTTCAATATGACTTGAATGAATTGGAATTCTGAATCAATGTTCAATATGACTTCAATGAATTGGAATTCTGAGTCAAGGTTCATATGACTACAATGAATTGGAATTCTGAGTCAAGATTCAATATGACTTTAATGAATTGGAATTCTGAGTCAAAGTTCAATATGACTTCAATGAATTGGAATTCTGAGCCAAAGTTCATATGACTACAATGAATTGGAATTCTGAGTCAAGGTTCAATATGACTTGAAAGAATTGGAATTCTGAGTCAATGTTCAATATGACTTGAATGAATTGGAATTCTGAGTCAATGTTCAATATGACTTCAATGAATTGGAATTCTGAGTCAAGGTTCAATATGACTTTAATGAATTGGAATTCTGAGTCAATGTTCAATATGACTTCAATGAATTGGAATTCTGAGTCAATGTTCAATATGACTTCAATGAATTGGAATTCTGAGTCAAAGTTCAATATGACTTCAATGAATTGGAATTCTGAGCCAAAGTTCAATATGACTTCAATGAATTGGAATTCTTAGTCAAAGTTCATATGACTTCAATGAATTGGAATTCTGAGTCAAAGTTCAATATGACTTCAAATAATTGGAATTCTGAGTCAAAGTTCAATATGACTTGAATGAATTGGAATTCTGAGTCAAAGTTCTGAATGGCTACAATGAATTGGAATTCTTAGTCAAAGTTCAATATGACTACAATGAATTTATACTCTGATTCAAATATCAGGTCAGAGATCAAGGTCACAACATTTTTATGTTGCTTGCACAGATGAGATTGAAACTTTCAAATTTGATAAAATTTTAAGATGTTTTACATTCATACTCACAGTAAAATTAAACAATTTTAACATTCATGACAGGCAGGATAAGGCTGAAATTTTTGTATCCTTATCAGACATTTCTTTTCTATAGGTGATTTACAAACTGGTCCAGTTTTGACCAGGAAGTCTGATGACCACTGTTTTTATGAGTTCCAGTGGTACACTGCAGCTGCTTGCATATTAGGACGTAAGAAGGGATCTAACTGCAAGGTTTATGATGATGATGCTGGTATGTAACAGTTGTACATAAAAAGGATTTTCCTTTGTTGATTTAATTATGCATGTAGAAACTTCCTGAATCATCTTTTAGAATTTAGTGAGAGATCAATTTGTGAAAGAATATTTCACACACATAGTAACATAGCACTTCTTTATTTGATACACTTCAAGGTAGCATTGGCAAAAGTTGTATATATAAGTATAAAAAATATCTGAGAAATTCAGCTGTTATGCTCTTTATACTTGTATATACCACCCAATAGAAAAATATTTATTGATAACGCTTTTTAAAAGAGATGCTACTAAACAAATTTGGTCATTGAGTTGTAACATTTGATCAAGTTATGCATTTTCAGGATAAACAGTGTAGCAGATACTTAATATAGGGGACTAAGTTTTATCTAAAAATATTTCTGTTTTAAAATCAATGATTAATTATTTATATTAATACAGTATTTCTTTTTAAATTTTAAGGGTATAACTTTGACATGTCACGGCTCACAAAACCCAGTGGTTCCTATTATCAAACAAAGGACAGCATGTATGATTACTTCATAAATGTGTGTGGACCACTTACCGGCACACTATGTGATAATGGAGCAGTAAGCAATCCAGGTATCTGCCAGACCAAGAATAATGGAACCAAAGAGTAAGTCGGAGATGTCTGTAAAAGTTTAATGTCGACAGTGAAATGAAATTGGGGGTGGTAGTTTCAGTTGTAGTGATGTTAATGATAGTGGGAGGAGTAGCAGCAGCAATATTAGTAGTAGTAGTTGAAGTAGTTGTAGTGGGGCTTATGGAGGTAGTGATGATTACAGTAGTTTGAAAATAATGGGTGATTTACGATTTTTAACGTAGCTTTAACAATTTTTCAGTCATATCGCTATGATGTCTGTGGTGAGGCAGTTTATAGTGATGTCTAGCACTGGGGCATCATGCTGCAGACATGTAACATGATGTCCCACCCAGTCACATTATCCTGACACCAGGCTGACCAGTCCTAACACTAACCTCTTAATGCTGAGTGCCAAGCGAGGCAGCTGTTAGTACCATTTTTGTAAGTCATTGGTATGACTCGGCCGGAGATCAAACCCACAACCTCCCACTTCCGCGGTGGACACTCTAACCTAGGCCACTGGAGCAGTTTGAAAATAATGCTAATTTTGCTACTACTATTACTACTACTAATAATAATGACTTTGAATATTTTCATGGGTACACTATATTGATATGTGAATGGGAATTGTCAACAGAATTGAAGCATAATTTTATGAGCAAAAAAATCATGAATCACTTGAAGTACATTTCGGATTAATGTTACTTTCTTGCTACTTCAGTACTTAATGATTGTGCAACAGTCACTTTAAATACCATTAGGTTCATGACCTGATCATGATAAATATGGAGTAGTCTTGCCAGTTTAAAAATCCAGAGTGCTATAACTAATCTATGTCGAGTTTTAAAACATTGTATACCAGGCAGGAAGTGATATATATATTGCCCTTAGATAGGGTTGGTGCTAGTTATTAATTCTGCTTGTGCCTAGTCAGTGCACATGTTCAGGAGGCCTTGAAAATACCTTCTTGGTGATTCTATTCAGGCTTGAGTAGTTTTGTCAATGCAAGTGCATCATAATTTCCCATTTTCTCATGGAAAAATGTGCATTTTTTTCTCATTGTAGATAAATATTTTGTCACTTATTTGTTTGTTTTGTCATACAAAAAGCTATACAGCACCTAGCTAATTCCTGAATCAGTAGTACTTGCATTACATACTGGCACAAAACATTTTTGCATCTTGACTTTCTAATAGAAATATAACATATTTTATTTTGTATTTCAAGGAATATACTTTTTTAACCTTTTTGTTTTACTAGCTCTGTCTCCGACCAGTAGAACTTAAGGGAAAGCTTATTTATCCGTCAGTTGTTGGTCAGGTAGCACAAGTTTACTATTGCTGCTTCTCTCAAACTACATGGAGGATTGCAATTAAACTTGACACACATGTACATTCCAGTGTTGTTGTTGTGGGCCTAATACCATTTATCATCACATGATGGGCTATAATTGGTTGTCAGTATAACTGGTGAAGGAAGAACCCCTGTAAAGCCTTGTAAGAACCACTGATCCATTGGTAGTTAAAGGCACGTTTTCTTACATACCCACATTGCTGAGCCCAAAACTCAAATGCATTTAGTGATAGGTGAATAGCAGTGATTCATAAAGGTGAGCACACTTTAGATCACTGTGCCGGATTCCCCTCATCATGGTATCTGGTCCAGAGTGGCCACTATTCTTGAAAACCATGTTACTGTTACTTCTTCTAGCCATATTAACATGGGATTTTCATTAAAAAAAATTTATGATGTATATAGTTAGTCCTAAATGAAAATGGTGATCTGATATCCAGTATGACGATTATGTTATCTTTAATATATAATCACTACTCATGTTAAATGGAAAATCATATCAACATGGGATTTAAAAAAAATCTAACTATTATGTTATATAGTTTGATCTGGAAAAAATTATCTCAGTCTTAAAATCTTTTATTGCTATTGCTTGGTAATGGATGGTCACATTAAAATATTAAAAAAAATTCACCATTATAATATCATGTTTGATCCTAAATAAGATTGTATATCGAGTCAGGCTGCCACAAAAGCCATCATCGCATTATTGCTGCTACTCCTGAATGGATGCTTACATCAAAATGAGCAGCAAAGAGGGTGGACAGACCTACTCTAATTGAGTTAGATTTTAAGCAAATAATTTTAAGTCTCCTTTTGCCAAATGGAGCCTTAACGATTTTAGAGCTCCATTTGTCAGATTAAGTCTTTTAGCAAAGAGGGTGGACAGACCGAAACTATTTCAAGCAAACCGAAATTATTTCAAACAAAGTCCTAAAAGATTTCAAGCAAAGAGGGTGGACAGACCGAAACTATTTCAAGCAAACCGAAACTATTTCAAACAAAGTCCTAAAAGATTTCAAACCGAAACTATTTCAAACAAAATCCTGAAGGATTTCAAACTGAAACCAATTCAGGCAGACAAAAAAAAAAAGAGAAATGGTTTCGGTTTGTCACGCTATTGAGACTCTGTCTCCAGACAGACCCGACGCTGATTGCGTTTTGGAGACAAATTATTATTGTAAATGTCTTCAGTAAATTATGGAATACTTACCTGATCACATTACTTAAAAGTTCCTATCAAGTGAATGATCATTTATTCTCAGTAATTAGATTATTTGTTTGCAATTTCTTGTTTCTTAGAGTATACTTCACTATAAGCTTGACTGTTTTCACATGTATATATTCCTTTATTTTGTTCTACTTAATTATAGTAACAATGGGCAGAATTAGATATGGGGCTTTGATGGGTGTATGCTTAAAGTTATCACAACACATCACACGCATGGTCTATCAGTGTGTCAGTCAGACTATGTACCAGTGTGCCAGTCAGACTATGTACCAGTGTGTCAGTCATGTACCAGTGTCAGTCAGACTGTACCAGTGTGTCAGTCAGACTGTGTACCAGTGTGTCAATCAGACTATGTACCAGTGTGTCAGTCAGACTATGTAGCTGTGTCAGTCAGATTCTGTACCAGTGTCAGTCAGACTGTACCAGTGTGTCAGTCAGACTATGTACCAGTGTGTCAATCAGACTATGTAGCAGTGTGTCAGTCAGACTCTGTAGCAGTGTGTCAGTCAGACTATGTAGCAGTGTGTCAGTCAGATAGGCAAATTTTGGCTAAGCAGCCGTCCTGGTTCCATATACTCTAAACTTGTTCAGCACAAAACTCAAGCTCAATTTAAAAATCCCAAAATATATATCAAATATAAGGTGCACCATTGTAGTAAACTAGTTGACTGACCCAAGTTATGAAAAATTTGAAAGTTCCACAAGTCCTTTTTATTCATATCAGAGGTAAAAAGTGTTAAATGTTGAGGCTTGAGCAAGTGGTTCCTGCTTTTAAATGTTTTGAGAATATAGGTCCAGTTCTAGTGAAAGAACAAGCAAAGGATTTGCAAGATGCATACACTTTCAGCCTTTCTGCTGATGTTGACTCGGTAACAAAGTTATTAAGATCACAGTTACCTGGGGTCAAGAAGTGGCTGGTGACAAATAAAGTCCAACATGTTTTGCCTCCTTAGGCTCTGCACATAACCCCAGAATAGTTATTGCCATCATTCTTTGCCTCATCAGGCTCCGCAGAATTGTTATTGCCCAATTTTCCACCACTCTTTTCCAATCATGCCAGCACTGTACAAGCTCTGGACCAGTATTGCCATGGTAAGGTGACCTAT
This sequence comes from Unio pictorum, assembly GCA_030141615.1. Lineage (NCBI taxonomy): Eukaryota > Metazoa > Mollusca > Bivalvia > Unionida > Unionidae > Unio > Unio pictorum. The sequence continues at coordinate 14,140,609 of JARLTB010000126.1, forward strand.
ATGAACTAGCTTTGAAGAACCTCAGTGCACATATACCTCAGCATTAGCTTTGGTGATTTAAGCCTTTGACAGCTGTTAATTGATTGATTTAATTGATTTAAGCCTTTGACAGCTGTTAATTGATTGATTTAATTGATTTAAGCCTTTGACAGCTGTTAATTGATTGATTTAATTGATTTAAGCCTTTGACAGCTGTTAATTGATTGATTAATTGATTTAAGCCTTTGACAGCTGTTAATTGATTGATTTAATTGATTGATTTAATTGATTTAAGCCTTTGACAGCTGTTAATTGGCCTCAGGACCTGCTGTCAGCTATTCGTGTTCCATTGCTGCTTCAGCATTGTCTTGTATTGCACCAAGAACCACTGGCTCCAGGTATGGAGATAGGTCTTCGTAATATTCATTTCAGGACCGAAGATATTGATGGTGTTCAGACCCATTTTTGTCATTGATGTATAATGCAACAAGTACTGGATTTGCTGATCAAATCTAGCACAATAACTAGTACTGAACTAACCATAATAGAGACCAGTGCTGAAGAAATCCATCTCCATTCTAGCACAGCACTAATACACAGTGCTGGTTATAGCGATTTCCATTTCCTATATGCATGATTCCCCTCATAGGCTTTTGAAGGTGCTCAAAGCCATTACTTTGAGACTGTTTTACAGTTTGGATAAATTCCAAGCCTTGTTTTCTGTCTACAGCATATGTTAAGATTTTAACCAAAAGGAATCAGCTTCCTTTTAAACAGTTAACACTGTTGGGTCAAGTCACTGATATCTTGAACTGTTTTGAAAGCAGCTTCAAAACCACACTGTCAACAGATCTTTTTTGTCACAGTGATAATTCTCATCTAACTTCATCCTTGCCATATGCAAAACTTGTATGCCAGTTATGTACACCAAAGTCCCAGCCACCAACAGAAACAATGAGGTCTGGAAATGTTGAATCTGTCTTTCATAAACATGGACTGGATATCTTGTCAGATGTGCAACAAATGGTTTGCAGCAATGTAGCTATTGACTGGGTTTGCAGCAATGTAGCTATTGACTGGGTTTGCAGCAATGGAGCTATTGACTGTGTTTGCAGCAATGGAGCTATTAACCGGGTGTGCAGCAATGTAGCTATTAACCGGGTGTGCAGCAATGGAGCTATTGACTGGGCTTGCTGCAATGTAGCTATTGACTGGGTTTGCAGCAATGTAGCTATTGACTGGGTTTGTAGAAATGTAGCTATTGACTGGGTTTGCAGAAATGTAGCTATTGACTGGGTTTGCAGCAATATAGCTATTGACTGGGTTTGCAGCAATGTAGCTATTGACTGGGTTTGTAGAAGTGTAGCTGTTGACTGGGTTTCTTTCTTTTGCATAGCTTTTCTACTGAATAGGACACTTTCCGCCATGGTGAAATGTCAAGCTTTCTCTTCCAAACTGCACAGATAATCCCAAGGTCATTCAGAAGGTCAGGAAACCTGATTGAAATTTGATCATTATTGTAAATAGGGAAGTATGGTGTCTTGAATAACCCACTGAATCAACTGCACATGTTGGTTTTCCATTCCAACCCAAAAGAATGCCTTTCAAGTTCATATTAATCAAGAACTCAGCCAACTCTGGTATAAATTGATGTAATTTATCTCTGCCATTTACATATTCACTCAAAATATTTTAACAATGTTTTTGAAGAAGTAACCAAGTTTTTGGGAGTTGATAAGTTGATAATACTTATTTTATCATACTATGGGTTCTCCAAGTCCATCATTTCATTTGATCATGCACTTGTGTTCCAGTAGTAGTTGATGAATGATTTGGCACCAGTCCCTCTATCCAAGGAAAGACCACTCTTGTCTGATTTCTGTTATGGTAAATAGACATCATTTTAGTAATTTTGGTGCTAACACAACAAGACCTTTTTCCACTGATAGTGTTAAAACATTGTTACACCATTTCACTTAGGAGGGCTGGATTTGTGAAGTAGTAGAAGGACTGATAAGGAATTATGATCCATTAGGTTACTGTATTTTCATTGATATCAGAGAAATCGTAATGAAAGTTTACATCTACAATCAATTTTGCTTGAAAAATATCATCTTTTTCTTGCAGTGATGCATTCATATTGGGGCAGTACAATGGAACAGTTCTTTCATATTATGATGGTATGGTCAACCTGACATATATTAATGGCCAGCGTTACCACGATGCTAACTCGACACCCAGGAAAGCAGAGATAGCCTTTCTATGTGACCCACAGGCAGGTGTGGGAAATCCTAAGGTTCTTACAGAATCAGGCTTTACCTACAGCTTTGTGTGGTACACCAAATATGCATGTCCAACAGAGCCTGTGGAATGTGCCTTTACAGATTCTAAAACTCAAAATCAGTATGATTTATCAACGTAAGTATCAACCATGTTGTGTCCCTACATAAATATCTTAAGGAATATATAGTGTTACACTGTTGTCTATCTGTTTGTACATAACTGCATATCCTTCTATTACATATTGATTAGCTTGTATATTTAGGTTAAATTTCGCAGCCATTTTAAGTTCCAGCTCTCTGTGTAGATGATTTTTGGTGTGTATCATTGTGACATCATTGTCATGCTTCATTGGTATTTATGTTTAGGTTAGATACCCAGGTATAATTAGTACCAGTCATTCAATTTCATGTGTGGATGTGTCTTGGTGAGTACAATGTCATTTTAGCAAAAGTCGGTCTAAATTTGCTGCTTGATTTACTTTGGTAGTTTTGCATTTGGTCAATGAGTGCAATATCATTATACCAAAAAATTGATCATTGTAACCTAGATATCATAATGTATTGACATTAATTAGGTTTTATTATTAGGTCAGTTACGCAGGCATTGTTACCTCAGGAGTCATAGAGCTTTTGGAATGTAGATGGGTCTCATCGAGTTCAACATGATCTTACCAAAAATAGGTCACTTGGATTTAAATTATATGCCTTGTTGATAGAGCTGTACTGATTAATCGACCGTACTCATAATCTGGTCACTTATTAGAACAATCGGTATAATCGGTATCGGCAGAATTAATCGGTGCCGATGTAAATTTAAAAAAAAAAAATAACATATTTCCAAAATATAAATTCAATCATAACATTCATCTTGACATAGCTTTGAATTTTAAATCAGAATTAAATACAGTCCTACCCGTTTATATTGACATCACTTATATCTACAAGCCACCTATGTCAACAAAGAAACAACGTCCCAGTCCCTTGGTCTACTATTACTACCAAATTGTCATGCTTATTTCGACGTCGAGATGAACGATAAATGTACATGTCGACAGAAGCCCTTGGTCCCAGCTTGAACAAATCCTTTATTTTGTAATCATTTATGCCAACAAGCTGCCAGTTCCAACCCATATTTTGTTCAACAGTTGATCTTGCCACCAATCTTTAATGTCACGGTAGGATAAAAAAACAAAACAAGAACCACCCTTGACTTTTGTTTGGGCCTATAAAGCTAGCCTCTCGCGGCAACTTAAACAAAGTGAAATTTTATCAATTCTAGCATTTTCCAAAGAATGCACAGAGGTATAGCTAGGATTTTAAAACTAGGAGTTCAAGAGTACCACCAGTAAACGTTGCAGTCCCATACCAGCAGCAAATTGGGCCTACCTGCAATGGCTATATTTCCAGATGAGTAGAAACAGTGGATGCCATTGAGTTTAATTTTCAAACTTCTTTACAGCACTGACATGTAGCCCTTGTTTGTCCACTAGAGCGAGAGTGAATTGTCATGTCAAGATAAGGTCTTATTCCAAGCACTAAGTTATGCATCATACCTAGTGTTCCACTTGAAATGTCAGTTCTAGCAACTTCTAACACTCTGTTGAATTTCATTACAATATTCGCCAATTAGCCGTTTAACCCTTCTTTTCAAAATTTGCAAACAGCATTTTGTCTAACTCTCAACATGTCTTGATTTTGAGGTCACAAGCACTACTTAGATTGCTACACTTGGAAATGAAAACAGTAATGAAGGCTAAAGTTATTCATTTCATGTACTCTTCTTATACACAAGTACATCAATGGGTCATTCTACCTCAGAAATCAGTCATATCGCACATTTTCTCACCACTCTGCAGCTAGTCAAGTCTTTGCTCTTGCCGCCTATCTTGTGGGTCATGTTCTTCAGATGTACTCTTATAAAGACAACATGTACATCTGTGGGTCTTTCAGGCACTGAATTTTCTGATTGTAAACAGCTTACATAATCAATTGATCAACACATTTTCCCACTCAACAGGTGGTCGAAGCAGGACTAGCAAGCCCTTAAATTTGCCATCCAGCAAATTGATGCGTACTGAGAACTCCTGTATACATTATTGTGTGAATCCCAGATATAAAAGAGCGTCCAAATACGCATGATTACGCTTTTCCGAGACCTTTGAAAGTGATCGGTGATTAAAACAAGTTTATTTTGCTGTGAAAGTTTTGTTTTTAACTTTATTTACATTTACGATGGCTACCAAAAGCAGTGTAAAAGGCAAATGAAATTTACAGTCTCTGGAAACTAAATATCTGGCTGTTAAGTAAATTGAGGACTGAACATCTCGCAAAGAGGTCTGTGAAATTGTTTCGCTTAAAAATAACACCCGTTCAGGAAGGATGAAAGCTGCTGAGTCTATAAAGAAAGACTATGTTGAAGGTAACTGTGGTCCCCAAAGGAAGAAGCAAAAGACTGCTACATTTGAAGACGTGGAGGAAGTCACAAACTTAGTGTGTAGAACTTTGTTGCAACAAGTGGTTGGTTCAGTTGCTTTAGTGTTCGTCATATCATCCGATATAAAAGTATTTGTGGAGAATACATGTACTGTTGAGAGCTTTTCATTTCCATGTGAATAGCACCATACCCTTGTTAGCCTCAATAAGATGGGAAGAGATTGACCAAAATCAAGGCCAATTTAAGTACATGTACATGAAGCATGTAAATAACAGCTATCCAACCATGTGCTAATGCCGACATTAAATATTGTACTGTTTTTCGTATCAGGATGTGATCGGTGCAATATTTTATTGTGTATATTATTACACAAATGTAACCAGAATGTAATTTGTCAATATACAAGTGTATTTCACACTGATTCTCTCGTCATGTACTCAAAATTTCTATTTTTTCTTAAAGTGTAAATGCTACTCACTGATTATGGGTCACTCTTTGCAGACGAATATTAACTTTTCTCTTTTAAATCAATGATAGTACTTTATAACTGTTTAATAACTGTAGTGTCACCGAAAGTTATTTTTTTTAACTTGCCTATGTCTTAGGACACAGAAAAATTATTGTTTCATGTCCCAAGATTTACATCCGTTACATTAGTTAACAAAAAGACCTAAAAACGGTAAAGTTTGGACATTGGTCCACGGATAAGCCAAGTGCCTTCTCCCCATTCCAGGCCTTTATTTTTTCCTAAATTATTCAGCTTATACGCAAGTATATATCCTGTGATAATGAAATAATCTGTCTCATAATTGGTATCAGCAATTTTAGTAATTGGCTATACACAGTATCGGCATAATCGGCAAAAAGTTACATCGGTACAGCTCTAATTGTTGACTTTACTTATAGTGTTTAGATAAGTTTCTTAGCAGTTTTTTTTGGCTATTTAGGCATGCAGCTTGATATGCAAATGCATTCTGGCAAGTATAACACCATCTTATCATAAGTAGGTCAGGGTGACCTAAATTTCATGTTTCAGTGACCTGTTTTAGGTGACAACATATTACACAACAAATCCACTGATGCTTGAGTCATGTGATCAAAAAAAGCATTTCACATGAATGGAGTCACAGCTGATGGGTCTCTTGATATTGACTGTACAGCTAAATATCCATAGTTGTATGTTGGTGAGAAGAGGTAGGATTGTGTTATTCCACATGCATTTATAGATGCATTAATATAAATATATATTAGATAAATATAAATATTAAATTTGATGCTGTACATATCATCAACAGCTGTTACTGATATCTATATATGTGTTACTGATATCTATATATGTGTTACTGATATCTATATATGTGTTACTGATATCTATATATGTGTTACTGATATCTATATATGTGTTACTGATATCTATATATGTGTTACTGATATCTAAAAATGGTCTATATGTGTGCTGACATGCAAGTCTGTCAGCAGTAATTCAGATCAAGTCCATCAGTACCAATGCAGGCTGATTTTTGTGTGTGAATTTTATTGGCTACAGAGCAGTGTAAATTTGTAATGTAGATGCATCATGAATAGTACAACACCTTCTAGTCAAAACTAGGTTAATTTGATCTATTTTTTAAACTCCATTGACCTGTATTAAAAGATGGCTGCTTTTACTTAACCAGCTTGAAGCAGCTCTTCTGTTTTTGTGATGTTGTTCATGATAATTGTGCTTGTTGTCTATCTTCATCTACATTGTGTTTCATCATGCATAGGCTGTTCAGTTCATTTGTGTTTCTTCATCTCCTTGTTTTGAAAATGAGAACAATTATAATTTTTCTCAACTGTCTTGCTCCACTGCTACAATGTCCTTTGTTCTTAAATAAACCACCATCACGTTATCGCCAACCAACCCATTTATGCTATGATGGACTACATTCATCATTATTTAAATGTAAATGAAAGCGAAAAAAAAAAACATTTCAGAGCTGGCCGGCATAGAACAGGAAGAATTCCAGTTATCTCCCTTTCACTCTTTTCAGCTAAACAATATAAAAGTTTGACCATTAATTTAGATAACCTGGTGCAAATCCGTATTAAATCGTCAACCGTTTTGTCAACTATCCCAGAGTTACCACTGTGTATTGCATTTTTCAATTCCCAATCAGTAGGACCACCAGAAAAGTGCACAGATTTAGTTAATTTTATCATATCAGAATATTGACGTCTTCTTCCTCAGAGAAATATGGCTATAAAATATCAGGCAATGAGCCCAAGTGCACTGATCTAACATCCACCGGTTACTCCATCAAGTCGGTCCCCCCCCCCCCCCCCCCGGTCACTTTCACAGAGGTGGAATTGCTGTCATAACAAAGAATTCCATGATAAAATATTTTAAATGCAATACAACCTTTACTTTATGCCACACGTCATTTGAACTAGTCCAAACAACACTCACAATGGAACAAAAGTCGGTTCATTTTTTCTGTCTCTACCGCCCTTCTAGCATAAAAAAATCTCTCTTTTTAGAGCCGTTTCCAAATCTCCTAGAGTATGGAAATTTGATATGTGGCAACCTGATTATTCTTGTAGATTTTGACACAATAGACCATGATATATTACTTCACTGTCTCCAGCTTGTATTTGGCATTCACAATACAGCCTTACTGTGGTTCAAGTCCTACTGAGTCAACGGGACACAGATCGTATCTGCAAAAGGAATACACTCCAGCCTGTTTCATCAATGTTGTGGTGTTTAACAAGGGGTCTGTTCTTGGACCTGTTCTCAGACCTGTTCTCTTCTTTCTGTACACTCAGCAGCTCTCAAGTATCATAGATCATCACCCAGTGTCTCACCAGTTGTACGCTGATGACACCCAGATACACAAGTCTAGCTACCCAACTGAAGTTGATGCTACCATCCAAGGAGTAGAGAGGTGCATTTCTGATGTGAATTCATGGATGACATGTAACAAGCTGCAGACGAATGATGATAAAACTGAAGCCATTCTGATCACAACACAAAAAGTTTCTCATTCACATTCTTTACCTTAAAACAATAAATATCAGCAACACCAACATTAAATTCACACAGTCAGTATGAAACCTAGGTGTTACTCTGGACAGTACTCACATTGCACCAACATGTCATGAACATATGCAAGGCTGCATATCTTGAGCTAAGACACATCAACTCCAATTGCAAATATCTCTCAGTTGATGCCACTAAAATGCTTGTGTATTCATTAGTACTTTCAAGACTGGACTATTGTAACTCAATTCTGTCTGGTTTGTCTCAATATCTATTCCAGAAACTTCAAAATGTTCAAAACACAGCTGCTTGGATCATCCTTAGAGTACCACGATCAGAGCACACCTCCTCGCTGCTCTCTACCGTAGACTGGCTAAACATTAGATCCAGAATCAAACACAAAATTTGTTCTCTGTGCTATGTATCACTGACTTATTCCAGTCAAATATCAGTCAAACATAACCTATCTGGCCTCACCCATGTGTATACACCACCAAGATACTTACGCTTTTCATCTGACAATCATATTCTCATTATTCCCACTATGGAAACAAAGTCAGTTATACAACATTCTTTTTGCATAGCAAGTCCCAGCAAAGTGGAACGAATTGCCCATTGAAATTAGACACAAAGACAGTGATCCCTTTTAAGAGTGCTCTTAAAACTCACCTTTTTTGACTGCACGAACAAACTTAAAGACATAAAAATCCTAACTACCTTTTTTCTATTCATATCATTATAGATGTTGTAAAGTGCATAGAGCTTCTGAAGATTAGGCGCTATACAAAGTCCTCATTTTTATTATTATTATTATTATTATTATTATTATTATTATTATTATTATTATTATTATTATTAACATTTCTGTTGGCATAGTTTCTCATTCTCAGACACTATTGCCTGCAGAAACAGATCATTTGGTACATATATAATTTATGAGAAATACTACACTCTTTCACAAAACTAAGTCACTGTAACATATATTTTATGTTCCAGTGATCAGATTTAACCATTTCATGGAGTATAGTTTTGTATATATGCAGAATGTTGTAACTTGATACATGGGATGCATCTTGAAAATTACTATATTTTTTAGACAAAATACCAGCTGGAGACCATGCTATTGACAGTTTGCTTATTGTAACATGTATGCTAATTAACCATGGTCCATTTTGTGCACTGACATTATATGCTGGTTAACTCAAAAGCAAATCTAGTTTCATTTCTTTGGGCTGTACAAATGTTTTTTTTTTTACACATTTAACTTTGAGATTTATATAAATAAGTAAATAAAATCACTCCTTGTACTTTATTTAAATTTAGAAAAACTGTGTCGCATTCAAATGTTTACTTGAGGAATGATATATTTTGTCTTATAGGTTGTCCAGGACAAATGGTAACTGGGAAATTCAGGATGACTCAAATCCACAGGATAAGAAAATGTACTATATTAACGTTTGTGGCCCAGTCAACCCAGTAAACGTTGACACAGGGTGTAATGCATATGCAGCAGCTTGCCGCACAAAATACATTAATGGCAAGGTACCGTGTTTTATTTTCTTCTTCTTAGAAATTGTGAATAAAATGTGTATTAAAAGATATTTATGTCAGGTCTTTAAATTGCATGACAGATTTCCCTTTTCAGACAGCTACCTGCTTCAGAGATGGTGCCATTAACACTCTGTGTAATAATTTCTTTAAATCTCAAATCAGGGACCCCGAGTGCCCGAGTGGTCTAAAGTGCTTTCTGTTACGGATCTCTGCCGTCTCACCTCTGTCTGCGTGGGTTCGTGTCTAAGATTCGGCTAATGTAGTTATGTGAGAAAGCTTGGCAGTATCTTCTCGTGGGTCGGTGGTTCTTTCCATGGGTTTTCCCAGGTTCGTCCTCCACCAATAATACTGGCCGACATTTATAGCCTATCGTGTACTGAAAAATGGCGTTAAACCCTAAAACAACAACAATAAATTTCAATACAGTATATTGACATTTTCTATCATAAGTATTTATGTATGTCACATACCTTTGCCCACAAAACTGTTTCCATATTTTACATTGTTTTTTTATGTATTGTAGTTATATGTATATTTCACTTTTATATGTACTTTTTTATGGAATCTTGGAAAAAACAATTGTTTCTCTATTGACAAAGTCATCTGTAAAAATAGTCTAAACTCTGGTATCTTGGAGTTTGACTATCTGTAGACATGTAAAACAAAGCATCAGTTTGGTTATTCACATAGATTAGAGGTTTTCAGTTAGAGGATATTGTGATTTATCCATCCATCTATCTTTGTGTCCTTCCTTTTGTCAGTATGTAACTCTGTGTCCTTCTAAAGCTGTTGGTGAAATTTTTTTGGACTTGGTAAATAAGTTGTCCTTGTGGTAACCATCTTCCAAAAGGGGTATAATATTTGGTTACTGTAACAGAATTGTTACCGAGTGGATGGTGGATTAAATGAACAACACAAACACAATGTGAAAGATAATGTAAATTTATGAAATAAATTATTTATGAAAAATAATGATGTATCAACACAATAACTCATGCATTCAACCCACAATCACGCTACACAACTATTCACAATTCAAAAATAAATTAAATATTATTACAAAATAAACACAGATACAAGGAATCTCCTGAACTATACACAGATCCAAGGAACCTTTACAAAAGTTATATTAACGCAAGTATAAATTGCGATAATAAATACAAACATCAAACTATACTATCGCACGTATGGATTGCGACAACTAGCACGAACATATACATGTATTTAATCAAGTTGCTAACTTTAATTGAGATTCATGTAATACCGTGAAATACTACTGTGATTTGAAGTAACTATGTAAATATAACAATGTATTCAATTGTACTACAATTGCAACACACACGTGTCTCGACCCTGTATAACCGTACGATTCACCAACTATTGAATTGCCGCCCAGCTTCTCCGAATACCTAGGGTTGACTCAATACTTTTATCGGTCACTTGCCCTTCACGGATCCACCACAGTTATACGTACAGACAGCATACAGCATCTACTAGAACCAACGTTCCTAAATACCTAGATGCCACCCCGGATGTTTACACCTCTAGACAGCTCCGACACTCGGACTTCTAGATTTCCAGATATTTACACATCACGACAGATGTAGACGGACAGACAATCCGACAGACAGACAGTCAGATACCTCAATTCGATCACACAATTAAACAGCATAATCACAGCACAATCAATCACATTCAGCTACAATTCAGAGACATTCAGAGACGTTCAGCTACAAATCAGAGACGTTCTGCTACAATATCAGAGACGTTCCGCTACAAATCAGAGACGTTCTGCTACAAATCAGAGACGTTCCGCTACAAATCAGAGACATTCCGCTGCAAATCAGAGATGTTCAGCTACAATATCAGAGATGTTACTCAACAAATCTGAGACGTTCCGCTACAAATCAGAGACATTCAGAGACGTTCAGCTACAAATCAGAGACATTCAGAGATGTTCCGCCCTTTGGCTGGAGAAAGAATGACGAGCTATCTATCCTGTGATAAGATACTTTTGGACCCGTCATATTATCAGAAATATTCTGCCTTATATATCCTCAAATAGGTGAGCAGAATTCACGGCAAAATTACCGTGCATCCCATGATTCTAATGTTCCTGACTTTAAGTGATTCGAAGTCAGGCACATGCAAATCGTTACACGTCACTTACCTTGGACAAAAACCACTTATTCACCCCAGGTAACGCATGTACGACAAAACAAAAAAAATGGTGAAATTAGTTTGTAATTCAAGAAGAAATAAATTCAATTTTCGCCTAATTCTGTGACAGTTACCTCCAGTGGAATCCAAAATTGAAAACACAAAATTTCCATTGACATTTTGAAATTTTTTTGATATAACTGTATAAATATAATCATAACAGAGCACAAAATTAATTTTAATAAATTTTGAATTATTATACTACTGTCCTGGTTCAGGAGGATGGGAGAAATATGAAGCCCATGGTGAGACATGGAATTAGTGCTGGGTAAAGGATTCAATAATCTTAATAAAATTTAAGATTCTGATTGACATCCAAGCCACCTGCCTGAATCAGTTCAGCAAATATTGTAACTTTTGAAACCAATATTAAAATTTGTTGTTGTTTTTTTCTTCTTCTGCAAAGTATCAGACAATGCTTTGAAATCAGAATTTTCTTTTTCTTCATTTCCTTTAGGAAGGTATGGATGTTCCAAACTTAGGTGAAGTAACCAGTGGGCCCACTTTGGATGGTGATGGAAAGTTAGTTTTGAAGTACATTGCACCTAAAACATGTAACAATGGTACAGACAGTTACATCACCACAATACACTTTGAGTGTCAAAAAGGACTTCTGGTAAGTCTTGTTCAGTTTTAAATGACTGGGTACTTTATCATCTTTCTTATAAGTTATACTGTATAAAAAGGTTCAAAGATTATAACAAATATGTATTCAGAATAGGTTATTTAGGGATTAAAAATGAGGTACTGTATTACAGACAGTATTGTTGTTATTCTTGCACATAGATGCCAACCTTCACAATTTTGGTGTGAATTTCATGACTTTTTCAGTGATTCATGAATTTATGCCCCATGCAAAAATTTCACGATTTCCCCAATTCTCAATTATTTAAATATATTTAATAAAATAATTGATTTCTCGTTAAGTTCTAGTCATGATATCAACAGTTACCAAAACGGTGCGGTACTACTAGTTGCGAACTATGTCCGATTGGTACAGTTGGCCTGTTATCATGCATTTTAGCATATTTTAATCTACATATACAAGAATAGTTTTGCAAATGCTTATCAGAAAACCGGGGCCTAACAATAATTTTGTTCCATGCATGTGCCACGTCTTGAAAGTGTCATCACCACCAAGGAAAAATATAGTCAAGAGTTTCCTCTGACCCTTGTTACCCCATTTTTAATTTGGAAATTTTATTTTGTTTGTCCATATCACATGTCTATATGACCTCATTGACATCTAGGTTGCAAGATTTGTATAGTCATGACTCGGAATGAAAATAACCAGATTCAGGTCAAATTTCAGCAACGACGTACTTTCGTCTCTTCAGTCAGCGGATTAAAGATATGACGAATACTTTCATATTCGCTCACCATTTATTAGAAAATCATATTCCTATCGATTTCATGCATTTACATCTCAATGAAAGTCGTTCGAGTTTGCTGGACCGGCTAGTAAGAGGCTACCCCATGCCGATATCAAATGGTATCAGTGATTTCCAACTTTTAGATACGGAATGGACACTGACCCTATACCCCAACATAAATGTCCAAATATAAAAAATGGTGTGGCAAGGGTCAGTAAAAAGAAACTTATTGCACAAAAAGTGAAGTTTAGTTTGGAATATACCAAACATTCGCTGTGTATTCAGCCATCAAACACTGATATACATCATGCTCTTTACATGCAGTGTGCCACAATTTTAGCATAGGGCATGGTGTCAGAGATGATGTGAGGAAGCACATTTGTAGAAAAAAGCACATAAAGGTTCGGAAAATTAAGAACTCCCAGCATCTCTGGAATATTTAAGCCATCAACAGAAGAACTGCAAGGTACCAACACTGCAGCATTGTTTGTGACTTTTCTTTTGAACATAATTACCTTTACCAGCTGGAGACCATGCTAAACATTTGTTCCAAAAATGTCTTGGACAATAGGATCACTTCACAAATTCATGTCAAAATTCACTAATTGTTATCACCATTTTCACTAATTGCAAGCCTGTAGGGTTGGCAGCTATGCTTGCACGATCAGTTTACAAGAATATCCATGAATACATGTATAAAAATTATTCCGAAATCTTCAGAATTAGTTCTTTACGCACAAAAAGATGTTTTCAAGCAGAATGAGTTGTTGAGTTGAGAATATACAAAAGCATTGCAAGACGGTCTGGAATATGTATTTAATTTTTTTTTTTGTTTGAGTATTTTCCTTGTGTTTAGATATATGGAAAAAATGACATAACAATAGTTTTGTCAGCAAATGAAATTTCATTTCATGATCATGGTAGATATTGTAATACTTTCTTGAAAGTTTTTGAGAAATAATGTGCATGTTCCAAATTCCTTCACTTTGATGTTATTATATATGTTCATTTATAGTTAAATTGCAATGTTCAGATTTGCCTTCCTTAGAACTCCCACCCTGATCCTCCTGTGATACTCAACCCCTGTGAGGTGTCAGTTGTATGGAAAACCGAGGCAGCCTGTCCACTCACCAAGGGGGATGTATTGAAAGATGGTGAATGCAAAGCAAAGGACCCTAACTCAGATTTTATATTTGACTTTACTCCTCTTAAGAAGAAAGATGGCTTTTACACAGCAAGTACAGCAAATAATGAAACAACATTTAAGGTCAGTTCTCACATTGATTTGCACTTTTTTGCATTGGAAGTGCATTTATAATTCATTTTGTTTGCATTCTGTTGGCATTCCATTCACATCTGCATTTCAGCTTTCCATCTCATCATTTTTCAGTTTTGATCTTAGAAATACATTATGATCTTGCTTTTATCAATTCTGTTCCTTGTTTCGTTTCAGTTTTCATTAGTTAGAAAGCATTTACTAGCCCAAATAAACGATTGAGGGCCTTAAAGAGAGATAACTATTTTTTTTATATCTTTTCTTTTTAAAAATGGGCTTAAATAAAGTAACAAGTACATGAAACCAAATTTTAATAAATATTAGAAATATAACTGCAATGTCAGTAATTGTAAAAATGATTTTTAATATTGAGTTTTCTTTAAAGTTTATTTCCTACTTCGTTTTGTTCGAATGAAAATTGTACAAACATAAAGTGATATCACATCAGTGGCAGTTATTATGTCTGCCTTGTTAAAAACATTATCATGGCTTATAAGGAGTTAAAAAGTAAAACTGTAATGATCCAAATCCCATGCTATTATGTGAAAGAACTGTTAACAGTGGAAATTTTGTGGCAGCCTGAATAATCATTGTGTTTTCATTTATCAATTATATTTCTATGTTCTGCATTTTGCACTCTACATTTTCTTGCGCTTCATTGATGTTCATTCCTTTGCATTAATTCTTAGTTTTGTTTGCATTCCATTTTTGTTTCACTTGTAAAATTAGTCATATCAGGGTGTTTGGATGTGTTTGAACACTCTAAATATTCCTTGTATACTTGTTGAAACTTTGTAAATTCTGACAGATCACTAAGCAATCAGGAATGAACAGACTGTAGTGAAGCTATATATTTCTATAATTTTGGACAATCATTGATATTTATTTTTAATGAATGCAGTACTTACATGGCCATGTTGAGATACATTTTAGAATTGATTGTTGCTTCAGTTTTCATAATATTATGAAAAAATATTGAATGTAAACAGGTGTTAATACTTTCGATTTACCTATTAAAAGCTTGCATAATAGTTCTTCCATCTTACCTGCATTTGAAATTATTGCATTGTTTTCTCTTTGCACATCTTTAGCTGAATATTTGTGGAGCTGTTCCAACTACAGTATGTGATTTAGTTGAGAATAAAGATCCATCTGTATGTTCCATCAGTAAAAATGGATCAAAGACAACTCTTGCCACAGTTTCTACTACAATAGATTTTGATGTAGGCAGAATGAGACTCTTGTATGAAGGCATTACACTTGATAATGGTGAGATGTTATCTTTTTTCTTTTTTAAAATTTTGGTACTTTAAGTATTTCTGCCATTGGTTATAATATGAAATAGTTAATTTGAAATTGATATTTAAGTTGTACTACTCATTAGCACAACACATCATATTCAGCAATTTCCATTTGAGTAATCGGCCCTTGATGACCAATTAGTCTAAAGTGCTTGCCTTTACTAAGCAATCTCATGTTTATCCACATGGGTACTATACTCAGGCTTGATCCTTATGCGTAGGTGGGAAAGTTTGCCAGTAGCTCAATATTATCCTGACCACTATGTATAGCTTGTCATGTGCTGAAAAATGGCATTAAGCCCCAAAACAACATCAAGAAGATTTCAATAATTTTATATAAATTGGCATTTATTTTATATGAATTAGTATTTTATTTTGAAGTATTTTGAAATTAATTAATCTTCTGGATATTTTGATTTTGGTTTTGGTACAAAAAACAAATTTGTGCATGCTTCATTTGAAGAAAAAAAACATAAAAGAAATATTGAGTGATGATGTTTGTAAAACATTATCAGCATTCACTTCCATGCTAAAAAGTCCAAGCCTTACTGCATTGATTGGATTGGTTAATCTTAAAAAAAGAGGATCAGTCCCAAATTTGACTTGTTAAAAATATTTTGGATCAGTCCCATATTTGTCTGATATTTTGATGTTTAATTGCTTGTTTTCCTGGTGAATGGGTTGATGGGATTGATTCATACGCTCACAAGTTTTATAGATGCACCACTTACCTCTTTGTGTGTAGCTGCCATCCATTGTGGAGGATATGCACCATTCATCTTGTGTGTGGCTGCCACCCATCGAGGAGATGCACCACCTATACCAATGCTTGTTGCTTCTTCCCTTCGAAGAGGAGATGCACCACTCTTCTCATAGTGTGTATCTGCCTCCCATCAAGGAGGATATTCACCACCTCCATCCTCTCTTAGATCGGTTGCTTTACCCTCCCACTGAGAGAGGTAAGCACCCCACCTTCCTTAGTGATGCATTAGTTGACAATCCTGTATCCTTTAATCATAAACACTAAGGTCTCGTAAGGTGATAGGGTTCAGACTGAGTTCCCCTTCTCCACCTCATTATGAACATTGGGAGTCTAACCATCCAGCTTGACTAGGTTAGGAGATCTGATTGGTATACCCCCTTTCTTATTATCCCAATGAATCAAAGTTATTGTACCCTCCACTTTAGGGTCCTTGGTCATGTATGCCCCCTCACAAACCAGAACGGAGAGCTACACTGGATTGGATAGATCAAATCCTGGCTCATTTAGAGATGATATGAGCAAAAAATTTTCTGCTTAACTGTACCTGTTCTTTCTGGGAACCTTGAACACCGTTGTCGACTTGGTTCTATAAGGATGTCTTCATATGTGACCTCTGCAGTTCCTCCTTCTCAAAAGATGAAAACCTCACAAAGATTTTCCCAGGACCAGCATTTCATCACCATTTGCAAGGGTGGATGAATTGGGACAGATCCATGCATGCATCTGAACCTCCTGTGTGTTTGTGAACATGCCAGATTCCAGTTGGGGTGTTCATTAAGAACTGGAGGGTATTTATACAGGGACTTTGGACATTGACATTCAGTGCAGCAAAAATATATCATAGGCTTCTTATAGTAACATTGAAATGTTAAAATATTTTCCGTATATGCAAAATGTCTGGATGACCACACCTGCAGATTAATCAGCCAACTGCAGAGTTTTCTTTGATGATTTGTGATGGATTTAGCAGTTCCATTGATATTATCAATCATTTAAAACTTTTTGGGGTTGTGTTGTTTTTGTATTTGCATTTTGGTCCTAGAAAGCCATGATGTCAAATCCAAGATTTACCTTCAGCTACATGATAGATTACACATAGTTCATGCTAATTGACCTTCAGCTAGATGATAGATTACACATAGATCATGCAAATTGACCTTCAGCTAGATGATAGATTACACATAGTTCATGCTAATTGACCTTCAGCTAGATGATATATTACACATTGATTATGCTAATTAGCCTTCAGCTAGATGATAGATTACACATAGATTATGCTAATTAGCCTTCAGCTAGATGATATATTACACATTGATTATGCTAATTAGCCTTCAGCTGGATGATAGATTACACATAGATTATGCTAATTAGCCTTCAGCTAGATGATATATTACACATTGATTATGCTAATTAGCCTTCAGCTAGATGATAGATTACACATAGATCATGCTAGTTGACCTTTGGATAGATTATATGTAGATAATGCTAATTAAACTTAGCAAGATAATAGACTACATGTAGATCATGCTAATTGACCTTAAGGTAGATGATAGATTTCATGTAGATAATGCTAAATGACAGACTAGATGAGAGATTTGATTTATCTGTGACGATAGGTTACTTTATGGTATGCTAATTGATCTTCATCTTGGAGAAATGCTAGGTATCATGTAAAAATATATATTATGACAGAAGGAAGTTATTATTGTAAAAACAGAATACCTCATAATGTCAGTAATTTAAAAAAAAAATTCTGCAACATAATGCCAGATTTTATATTTGTGGAATTTCTGCAGTTTTAAAATGACAAAGTTAACCCAGAAATGTGCAGCTTTAAAATAAAGGTATCCATATGTCTTCAGTATAAAACTACAAATTCAAGCAATTGTCCAACTCTTGATGAGTATATATGGGATAAAAAGAATAAAAGTACCTTGTTGACACCTTTACTATATTTAGCTGCGGAAAACTTTACTTCAATCATGCAGGCTAGTCAAGAAGTGGAAATGTCTTTTACACAGTTTTGACTTTGTGGGTGGAGTAATATTCCATAAGCCTGTTTGCAAGGTTGATTGACAGGGTATGCCAGTAAGAAGGCCGAGTAATAATGGGAAATTTAACCACATCAAAACTATCTACATTGATCACTGAAATGTTTGAGGTTGCTTCAAGTATAGACAGGTGTCCATTATACAGGATAGTCTTATAGGATTTGTAATTTGAAGTCATTATAATGTTGTTTATCAGCAGGTATCCTGTATATAAGGTTTTATTGAAGGCAGATTTCTCTGCATTTAGAAAATTGTAGAGTAGATTGTGCAAAACTAACAATAAATACAATGTACAAAGCAAAATTTGTCATTCAGAGTAGAGAAAGAAAAAGCATGCCTTTTCAAACTTCAATGACATAAACTTCACAAAACTAACACCCTTATCAATAAGAAAGAAAAACAAGTTCAAAAATACATTTTAATGATAAAAGACATGCAGAAATTATTAATTTGAAATGAAGTTTATATGATAAAGTTGTATGAAATCTTTTATATACATGGCAAAAGAATCAGTACCTCAGAACATTGTCAGGATATCAGGGCAAACAAATTCTGTGAAACTCCAGTGGCCTAGTGGTTAGAGCATCCACTGCGGAAGCAGGAGGTCATGGGTTCGATCCCCGGCTGAGTCATACCAAAGACTTAAAAAAATGGTACTAACAGCGGCCTTGCTTGGCGCTCAGCATTAACACATTAACCCCTAGAAGATTTTGATGTTTTCACATGAAATGCGAATAGGAAACACAGTTTTGGAACTATTTCTGAACACATCCTAATACATGTACATCGATTTCCAAGCAATATTCCATTAGACAAATGGCTAGTTGTGCTAAAGAAAATGTTTTTCATTTGTTAGTTTGCTGGCGCATGAGCAGAAGGTGAAGATTCAGACTCCATTCTCTTTTTGTTTTTTTTGTTAATGGACCCAAAGTTTTCATATGGAGAAGACTTTTTTCAAAATGACCACCTTATCTTACTATTTGCACAGGTTCACCTGTCTGTGTGTGCTTCAGACCGGTCTGCCATTGATCTGAGGCCATAAAGTCTAAAATCTGGACACATTAGGATTCCAACCATGGGCGAATTTTGGGTGAAAAATAAAATGGGTCCAAAAACTTTGGTTTTTCCCTCTGTATTTTGTAGCGCAACTAAAATGTCCAGATTATTTGTTATCATACTACCTCATGCCCCATAAAGTCGTTGCTAGGGGTTAATGTGTTAAGAGGTTAGTGTTAGGACTAGTCAGCCTGGTGACAGGATAATGTGACTGGGTGGGACATCATTCTATATGTCTGCGACATGATGCCCCAGTGCTAGACATCACTATAAACTGCCTCACTGCAGACATCATATCGATATAACTGAATATGTTTTAAAGCTACGTTGAAAATCCCAATTAAACAAACAAAGCAAACAAATTCTCTGTTTTCTAGTAACATTAGTCATAAACATAAATAATAAATGCTGCTTTAAATTATTTGCATTGTTGGTCTTACTTATTTATCCAATGTTTTCACTAATTTATAATCATCTTTCTGTTGGAACATTGATTTCAATTGCAGGCCAGCGAACTCAAGTGTCAATTACCTTCTTATGTGACTCAGACAATCTAATGGGGGAGCCTAAATTTGTTCGTAAAGAGGAGAACATGTATCTATTTGATGTTGAAACATCACTGGCTTGCCCTCCTAAAGTAATGGATTGCTTTATAAAGGACAGTCAAGGTCGTGAGTATGACCTCGAACCTCTTGGGACATTTGAAGGTTGGTTGGTAGAGGATACAAGAGAGTCACACACTGATCTGAAGTACCACATTAGTGTGTGTAAACCAATGGATAATACCAAGACCAAATGCCCAGGTATGTTAACATGGGAAAAATATATTCTGATACTTGTTTTTTTCTGTTCAATAATTGTTAAATCAGCAAATTATTTTTTCCTGGAAAACTTGAAATGGAGGAGAATTTGTTTATGTTAAGGTTAAATTTGTTGCCATTTTTAGCTCACATGTATGAAGATTAGAAAAGCTATTCCAATTCCCCAGGCAATATCATCTGCACAGATAAAAACATATACATATCTACAGTCTGGTTCTTAGATGTTTAGAGTGGGTTATATGCTATCTAGTACCATTGGAAGAGGTTTAGTAGGTTAATTTGACCCATATTTCATCTATCACTGGCTTTGGTTAAGGTTTTTGTGTTATTACAAGTCATTATAACAAAACTCAAAATGACCCATATTTCATTTATCACTGGCTTTGGTTAAGGTTTTTGTGTTAGTACAAGCTATTATAACAAAAACTCATCATGACCCATATTTCATTTATCACTGGCTTTAGTTAAGGTTTTTTTTTTTTTACCATATAGCAAAAACTCATCATGATCTTTTTTCATTTATAATTGGCTTTGGTTAAGGATTTTGTGTTATTACAAATCCATATAGCAAAAACTCATCATGACCCATATTTCATTTAACACTGGCTTTGGCTAAGGTTTTTGTGTTGTTACAAGCTATTATAACAAAAACTCATCATGACCCATATTTCATTTATCACTGGCTTTGGCTAAGGTTTTTTATTTAGCTCATGACATGCATTTGCATGCTATCAATCCGAGAATCATAGAGAGTGATTTGTACCATGATAAGTTCTGCATCTTTTTGGCAAAATAGGCCTCTTGGACTTATTTTTCATGCTCAGTTTATTGAATTTTTTTGTTAGCATTTCATTTTTTGGGTGCTGTGTTGAAATTTTGTGTTAATGCTTCATTTGATGGTTGAGGGGCCCCGAGTGGTCTAAAGCGCTGTCCATTACGGACCACTGCCATCTCACCTCTGTCTGCGTGTGTTCGAGTCTAAGATTCGGTACATGTGGGTATGTGAGAAAGCTTGCCAATAGCTTCTCGTGGGTCGGTGGTTCTTTCCCGGTGTTGTCTGGGTTCTTCCTCCACCTTTAATACTGGCCACCATGTATAGCCTGTATTATGCTGAAAAATGGCGTTAAACCATACAAAAACAAAACAAAACAAAAATTATTTATTGGTTGGTGTTTATGTTCCTATCATGAACATTGATAATTGAATGAGAAATGTAAAACAAATTTTTTTCTTTGTAAAGATGCCAACATTTCATTGTCAAGATGAATTTAGTCTGAAACAATGTTCTGCCTTGATTATTTATGTTTGCAATGGTGACTGCAGATTACTGAAAGTTTCACAGGTGAGCTTTGTGGTCATTGATTACATTCTGGTTTTATTTTCAGGTAATTGACATACGGAAACGAGTCTAGTATTTTATTAGTACAAAACAATGGTGCCGAGTGGTCTAAAGCACTTTCCGTTACGGATCACTGTCATCTCACCTCTGTCTGCATGGGTTAGAGTCTAAGATTTGGTTAATGTAGATATGTGAGAAAGCTTGCCAGTAGCTTCTCGTGGGTCGGTGGTTCTTTTCTGGGGTTTTTCCGGGTTCTTCCTCCACCAATAATACTGGCCGCCTTGTATAGCCTATCGTGTGCAGAAAAATGGCGTTAAACCCTAAAACAAAAAACAAAAAGTGCAAAACAGGTTAACATTGAAAAGTGCTTGTCAATTCAGGCAATTTGGTATGACTTGGGGCAAGGCATTTTATTTTCATTGCCATGGCACTGTGTTGATGTGCTAGTAAGCAACGATCAGTCAGTATATGAGTTTGTTTCAATGTTTTATTTTGCTGCTCAACAAGGTTTAAAAGATAAAGAAAGAAGGAAATTAGGATTTTTGCTAAATTAAATGAGATATTAGGACTTGTTTCAACGTTCCTATCTTGTATGCTTTGATATTGTACAACCTTGTATCTGTACAGGTCTTGTAGGGACATACCATGAGACTTGTTTCAGAGTCCCAGTTTCACATGCTTTTGACACTGTATAACCTTGTATCTGTACAGGTCTTGTAGGGACATACCATGAGACTTGTTTAAAAGTCCCTATTTCACACGCTTTTGACACTGTATAACCTTGTATCTGTACAGGAGGTCTTGTAGGGACATACCATGAGACTTGTTTAAAAGTCCCTATTTCACACGCTTTTGACATTGTATAACCTTGTATTTTGTACAGGAGGTCTTATAGGGGCATGCCAGGAGACTTCACAGAGAGCCTTCAACTTAGGGTACATCCAGGCTCACCCAATAATACACGAAGATGGCTCCATCACAGTACACTATAGAAATGGGGATATCTGTCACCATGGGAAGGCCAATCAAGCTCGCAGAAGCACAAAGATTACACTTTACTGTTCTGATATTATGGTAGACGTGTTTGCTAATTCTGAATTATTTTGAAAAATACTTAATATCAGTTGATTTTGTGTAAAATTATTAAAGTGCATGTCTTAAATACAAACTGAGCATATTCAAAAAATCACAGTTGCTTCTTGGCAACTGAATATTTAGATCACAGATTTTCCTTGGTATCATGAAGCTTAATCACATTAATTTCATAGGATTACGAAACTTGTTCTAGTTGGTTCCTTGCTTTTATAAAATTCTGATCATAATGGTTCCTTGGTATTACAAAACTTGATACAGTGGTTACATAGTATTACAAAACTTGATACAGTGGTTACATGGTATTACAAAACTTGATACAGTGGTTACATGGTATTACAAAACTTGATACAGTGGTTACATAGTATTACAAAACTTGATACAGTGGTTACATGGTATTACAAAACTTGATACAGTGGTTACATGGTATTACAAAACTTGATACAGTGGTTACATGGTATTACAAAACTTGATACAGTGGTTACATAGTATTATACAACTTGATACAGTGGTTACATAGTATTACAAAACTTGATACAGTGGTTACATGGTATTACAAAACTTGATACAGTGGTTACATGGTATTACAAAACTTGATACAGTGGTTACATGGTATTACAAAACTTGATACAGTGGTTACATAGTATTACAAAACTTGATACAGTGGTTACATGGTATTACAAAACTTGATACAGTGGTTACATGGTATTACAAAACTTGATACAGTGGTTACATGGTATTACAAAACTTGATACAGTGGTTACATAGTATTACAAAACTTGATACAGTGGTTACATGGTATTACAAAACTTGATACAGTGGTTACATAGTATTACAAAACTTGATACAGTGGTTACATAGTATTACAAAACTTGATACAGTGGTTACATAGTATTACAAAATTGATACAGTGGTTACATAGTATTATACAACTTGATCACAGCAGTTTTTTGGTAGCATAAAACTTGATCATTGGATCACAGTGGTATCTTGGAGTTATAAAACTTGTTCACAGTAGTTTCGTGTTATTATAAAACTGCTCTCACAATTTCCCTAGTGTTACATACAATTTTTTGCTCTAAAACCTCATGATAGCAATTGATCTGTTACAGTGATTTCAACTCGTTCAGATATTGTTGTAATGCTTATATCTATGTAATTTGAAAAGTATTTTTTTTTAATTATGAGAACAGTCAAAATTTCAAAATGTAAGCACAAACTTCAAATGTGTGTGCATGAGATTAGGATTTTTAATGTAGCTTTAACAATTTTTCAGTCATATCGCTACAATGTTTGCAGTGAGGCAGTTTATAGTGATGTCTAGCACTGGGGCATCATGCCACAGACATGTAGCATGATTGATGCCCCCAAACTTCAAATGTAAACTGATACATCAAAACTCAAACTTTAGATGCAAGTTCAAATTTTAAATGTAAGCAAAACCTTCAAAACTTTTAATGCACTTAAACTTTATCTGTAAACTTGTACTTCAGATTTATGATGCACTGCCCTCTTAGTCAAATAAAATTATAAACTATCTTTGCATCCTGACTTGTATGATGAAAATGAAGGGTGTAGCATTATGAATTCTGGGAGAGATTGGATATGGTACCATTATGAATTGTGGGAGAGATTGGACATTTTAGAATTATGAGATCTAGGAGAGATTGGATATGGTACCGTTATGAATTGTGGGAGAGATTGGACATGGTATCGTTATGAATTGTGGGTGAGATTGGACATTTTAGAATTATGAGATCTAGGAGACATTGGATATGGTACCATTATGAATTGTGGGAGAGATTGGACATGGTATCGTTATGAATTGTGGGTGAGATTGGACATTTTAGAATTATGAGATCTAGGAGACATTGGATATGGTACCGTTACGAATTGTGGGAGAGATTGGATATGGTACCGTTATGAATTGTGGGAGAGATTGGACATGGTATCGTTATGAATTGTGGGTGAGATTGGACATTTTAGAATTATGAGATCTAGGAGACATTGGATATGGTACCATTATGAATTGTGGGAGAGATTGGATATGGTACCGTTACGAATTGTGGGAGAGATTGGATATGGTACCGTTATGAATTGTGGGAGAGATTGGACATGGTATCGTTATGAATTGTGGGTGAGATTGGACATTTTAGAATTATGAGATCTAGGAGACATTGGATATGGTACCATTATGAATTGTGGGAGAGATTGGATATGGTACCGTTATGAAATGTGGGAGAGATTGGACATTGTAGAATTATAAGCTCTAGGAGACATTGGATATGGTACCGTTATGAATTGTGGGAGAGATTGGACATTGTAGAATTATGAACTCTAATAGAGATTGGATATGGGATCATTTTGAACTTTTAGAGAGAGTAGACATGGTAGTACTATGAACTCGTAAACAGATTGGACATGGTTTTACTAGTTGCTTTTGTTTCTTATGTATAAATGAAAAGATGACAAATGCTTACACAGTTTTAATAGTCACAATAATAGTCATGCAAGCAAAAATGATAAAGTTAATAAAATGTATATAGGATATTTGAAAATCATTGTCAATTTATGAAAGGTTATAAATTAGTTGTGTTGATTTTCTATGGTAGAAAACTGATATGATTTCAATGTTTGTGGCAAACCGAAAGAATTCACTCAAGAAGATTTTATTTTCTTTGTATAGTTGATAAGAGGGTTGTGCAATCTTAAACCTGGGCCAATTGGAGAAACTTTTAATACTTTGTTAAGCTTTTATTTTTTGGACAATTTTTGATGGTGTCTTTTTTCCTCGCATTTTAATGTAAGGACCAATTACAGGGATATTAAAAATTCCAACATTTCACAAGTGATCTTATTGAATGATTTTATTGTTAAGGTAAGAAAGAGTAATTTTTTAGAGATTATATTGAATGATTTTGTTGTTAAGGTAAGAAAGAGTAATTTTTTAGAGATTATATTGAATGATTTTGTTGTTAAGGTAAGAATGAGTAATTTTTTAGAGATTATATTGAATGATTTTGATGTTAAGGTAAGAAAGAATAATTTTTTAGAGATTGTATTGAATGATTTTGTTGTTAAGGTAAGAATGAGTAATTTTTTAGAGATTATATTGAATGATTTTGATGTTAAGGTAAGAATGAGTAATTTTTTAGAGATTATATTGAATGATTTTGTTGTTAAGGTAAGAATGAGTAATTTTTTAGAGATTATATTGAATGATTTTGATGTTAAGGTAAAAATGAGTAATTTTTTAGAGATTATATTGAATGATTTTGTTGTTAAGGTAAGAATGAGTAATTTTTTAGAGATTATATTGAATGATTTTGATGTTAAGGTAAGAAAGAGTAATTTTTTTAGAGATTATACGCCCTCTACTTGAACTAGGTCGCAATTACTATTTTCTGAAATTAACTGTCACTTAATGGAATTTTCCATTCTAGAATTTTCTATTGTCAGAATCAAGACTATTAACATGATGAACATTAATAATGATCTGAATATTTAATTAACAATTATTGAGAACATTTTAGCTATGTACTCTAAAACAAATGTCACAGCTCAGGTACACTATGAACTTCACTTTGATAAGGTGAAATACAAAATACTGATATACATAACATAGTCATTAAGAAAGCCAAGAAATATTACAAATTAAAATTACATAACAAAATTTTTTTTAAAAATGGGACACACATGAGCAGTAACATGGAATTTACTCTTTTTTTTTTTTTTTTTTTCCTTTCCTCCAGCATAGTCCAACCTTTGAGGGTGAGACAGAGACATGTGAATATCAATTTAATTGGTTCACTCCAGCAGCATGCCCTGTACTGGTGAGTAGACTTGTCTTATTAATAGTTATTCAAATAAAATGATGCGTCGTGTATACAAATTTTCAATAACAAGAAACAATTTTTAACATCGCCCGTTACATATATTTGCAGTTTATTGTCGTACCTGTAAATGGTAAAATCATTGTTGTTGTTATTATGATGCAAAGTTGTTTTTGAAAGTCAGCTAACACAATTAACTGCACATCAGCCTACATATTTGTTTTATTTTAAATCACTTGGACCCTAAGCTATTCATTATATTAGTTTTTCACAAAATTAATATTGTTTTTTACAGTTGGTTGAGCATCCGACACATTAGTCAAGGGTCATGTGACTCAACTCCGCATTATATTGACAATAATTGCCTTTAAAGATAAGAATTCATTATTTCATACTCATTAGTCAAGGGTCATGTGACTCATAACTCTGCATGATATTGACAATAATTGCCTTTAAAGATAAGAATTCATTATTTCATAGTCATTAGTCAAGGGTCATGTGACTCATAACTCCGCATGATATTGACAATAATTGCCTTTAAAGATAAGAATTCATTATTTCATAGTCATTAGTCAAGGGTCATGTGACTCATAACTCCGCATGATATTGACAATAATTGCCTTTAAAGATAAGAATTCTTTATTTCATAGTCCATACATCTAAAATAAAATATTGATATGAAGTATAAGTATTTTAGACATTAAAAGATCATACAAATCTTATGTGCAAATATACCGATACATCTACAATAGTTGACTGTGCCCTTTATTGTTAAAAATGAAATTATATAGCATATTTAAAGAGTAATTTATTTCATTTACTTATGTGAATTTAAATGAATGTCATATTTACAAGAGATTTCCAGATACAGTTGTTACTGTTGTATATTCTACTCATCATTGAGAATAAATACTTTATCATTACTTCATCAAAACTGAAAACGTTATAATTTCCAAACACATCAGAGGCATTGTTCCATCTTGGAAGGCTTAATAGAAAATGAAGACTATTATTATAACCAATAACTTTTCATACATTCACTAAAGTTTGTCCACAGAGTAGCACAATACATTGTGTAGCAATAAGATTTGTATAATCTAATTTTGATATTCAATGAACAATTCTTGAATTTACAAGTACACACAAATCTAAAATGTCTGATCATAGCTTCATCATCAGACTGATTGGATTTTAAAATATGACCCAAATATGTATACCTGTTGACAGCTGTAAAAGCATGGCGATTATGATGTACAGGGGGAGGAGATGATAATTTGAAAGAAGTTGACTGGAAAGGCCGTGCATACTGATTTGTGTGTAATTTAGATGATACCATTCTCTAATGTGTATTGTTCAAATATTTTGAATATTTTCCTTAACGTGTGACAAAAGGACTTATCAATGACAAATCATAGCAAAATTAAAATTGTTGAGAAAAAATACAAATTTGTGGCAGACGTAACCCCACGTGACACTGAGCCAGATTTCAATTTAACTCGTCTATGTATATATTAATTAACAAAGGGGAAATAACACCTCCCTGTCTGACCCTATTGGTTACATGGAGGGAAAGAGCTTAATATTACATTTCCCCAGCACGCGTAGTATAACTGTTTCTAATACCAGTTAACTAAAGTATGAACTATGCAGAAAGGTATTGGAGTATCAGGTAACTTTTTGAAGAGCTTCCAATGATTGACCCTATCAAATACCATACTAGCATCTACAAAGCATGCAGACACTGAGCTGCCATGTCCTGCATAGTTGTTGATAATTTTCTTAAAGGCATTAAGGCCTAAATCTGTTAAATGTTGCTTTTTGAAATCAAACTGATTATCAGAGATTGTGACTTCGCATCTTTGTAGTATGATGCATTCAAATGCTTTAGAAATAATTGTCACATGAGCTGTAGGTCAAAAGTTATTTTTGTCCATCAGGTTGCCTATTTAGCTTTTCAGTAGTGGTAACTTGTGTGATTTTATGTATCTATAGCAGTGAATTATTCTCATCACATGGAATAACTTTGAGATTTTATACATCTATAGCAGTGAATTATTCTCATCACATGGAATAACTTATGTGATTTTAAATATTTGTAGCAGTGAATTACACATCATTACTTGGCATAATATGTGATATTTGCTTGATGTTACATCATAACAGTCCTGTTGGTAATTCATTTATTGTTGTCTTCATATAATGTGCACTGTTATACTCTTCATAAGAGGGCCTCAGGGGAGACTAGACCTTGACTAATTAGTCACCCTCTATAAATAAAGCATTTTTATTATTATTATTATTATTATTATTATTATTATTATTATTATTATTATTATTATTAAATTATTTTTGTGGAGCCTCAGGCTTGCTGTGTTTGTCTTGTGCTTATATATTTATCAGCACCCAGTAAATGCCATGCTTAACATGTCAAGTATGAGGAAGTATATTGAGTCATTGCATAGAAAGCCATGTGACGGGTATATAATGATATTGGGTACAACAATGGGTAATGGGTATATAATGATAATGGGTACAGCAATGGGTAATGGGTATATAATGATATTGGGTACAGCAATGTGTAATGGGTATATAATGATAATGGGTACAGCAATGGGTAATGGGTATATAATGATAATGGATACAGCAATGGGTAATGGGTATATAATGATAATGGGTACAGCAATGTGTAATGGGTATTTAATGATAATGGATACAGCAATGGGTAATGGGTATATAATGATAATGGGTACAGCAATGGGTAATGGGTATATAATGATAATGGGTACAGCAATGGGTAATGGGTATATAATGATAATGGGTACAGCAATGGGTAATGGGTATATAATGATAATGGGTACAGCAATGGGTAATGGGTATATAATGATATTGGGTACAGCAATGGGTAAAGGGTATATAATGATAATGGGTACAGCAATGGGTAATGGGTATATAATGATAATGGGTACAGCAATGGGTAATGGGTATATAATGATATTGGGTACAGCAATGTGTAATTGGTATATAATGATAATGGGTACAGCAATGTGTAATGGGTATATAATGATAATGGATACAGCAATGTGTAATGGGTATATAATGATAATGGGTACAGCAATGTGTAATGGGTATATAATGATAATGGGTACAGCAATGGGTAATGGGTATATAATGATAATGGGTACAGTAATGGGTAATGGGTATATAATGATAATGGGTACAGCAATGTGTAATGGGTATATAATGATAATGGGTACAGCAATGTGTAATGGGTATATAATGATAATGGGTACAACAATGTGTAATGGGTATATAATGATAATGGGTACAGCAATGGGTAATGGGTATATAATGATAATGGGTACAACAATGTGTAATGGGTATATAATGATAATGGGTACAGCAATGTGTAATGGGTATATAATGATAATGGGTACAACAATGTGTAATGGGTATATAATGATAATGGGTACTGCAATGGGTAATGGGTATATAATGATAATGGGTACAGCAATGGGTAATGGGTATATAATGATAATGGGTACAACAATGGGTAGTGGGTTATACAATAAGAACATTTGTCACATCAATTGCACTCTTCTGATACTTCGAGTTTTTTGTATCAACAGTTGGGCACTGTATGTACATAGGGGTAAATTCAAAATTAACTAAGAAGAGGCATTGATATTTTGGCACATTAATAGAATAGGGATTTTTACTGCTTTTGAATGTTTTGCATTTGTGCCCAGATGAAAGGTATTCCTCATTTTGTTACAGAGTAAAACTGGTGACAACTGTACTGTTCAAGATCCACTATACAATTACGTGTTTGACTTATCTCCCCTGAGCACCATTACCCAAGATTATGCAGTCAGCACAAGAGAATATACTTACTACCTGAATGTGTGCAGTGATCTTAGAAACAAGAGCCTTTGCCCAGAAGACTCAAAAAGTGGAGCATGCCAAAGAAAGCTGTCATCTGGTTCTGTTGAAGACATTAGTATAGGTAATTTCAGGCACAATTAACATTGATACATTATTGAAAATGTGTATATTGGCTGATGTCTCTCATGTATGAATTATTTAGATTTGTCACCTATTTCAGCAAGATCACTTGAGTTTTTGGCCAATACATATTTATATTATACAATCTTTAGTGTTTGCCCCACCCATCTCTAAAATCGTATTCATTCGGTAAAGTCATAGCGGCCAAATTTAAGCAGAAATCTGAATTCATTTTTTCATTTACAGTAAGTGTATACAGTGGAACCCCACTATAACACGATAATTGGGGTCCAAGAAAATGGATTGCGTTAATAGTGGGGTCATGGTAATGCAGGGTTTTACAGTATTTTAATTTTTTTCAGCAAACACTGCATTGGCATATATATGTGTACTCGTGTCTAATGTAAAAAATCTGAGTATTATCTGACAAATTTTAAATTGAATGCAGTAATAAGACTTATTCAAAATAATGGATGGATAATATATTTATAGGTTATTACTTTGCGTTAGATAGTTTTAATGTTTTTTCCTCCGAAAATACACGTTGATCGATAATACTACGACTGACATTATATAATGAATAGGGTATCAACATCGTTTACTATTGTGCTGTCGTGGTATGCAGTTCGTCCATAATGCATGTAATTCCATTGAAAAATTGCAGATTTAAAATATTCAATAATTTTGTTCAAGATCGTTGTGTCTGAATTCAATGTCCAATATATAGCATGAACAGAGTATTAACACTGTTTACTTACTGTCTGATATTGTATCATCGTGGCATGCAGCTAATCCATAATACCTGTAATTCCATTGCAAAAATTGCAAATGTATTTAAACTTCAATATTTTTGTCACAAATCATATGTTTTAATTCAGTGGGGAAAATAAACAGAAAATCTGGTTAAGAAAGACAAAGCAAGTGTATGTTTCATTACGTTCCAGGGTCTATGAATGGTGTCTATACAAATTGTAAACTTGATTTTCCATAACGGTAAAATATTTTTTATATATACAAAAAGTAGGAAATTAATGATGAGTTCATAAACGAGCACCATACACATACATTCCGAGAACTAAATGCAGTGAATCTGTAATGGTCACGTGCCACTGATATAAAGATTTTTAAGCTGTACGCATGTACAATTTCATACCCTTTCAATTTCCAGCTAACAAAGCTGACATTGTTTACTAGTCAAATGATTCCTTCTAATAACAGCGTCAAGCCCAGAAAAGATGTTGGCGACTTTTATTTTTTTAATGTTTATTAAATTGTGAGAATCTTGTACCAACCACCGCATTGTCTTCTGCTTGGTTGTGTATGCAGTTAAAGAACACATTTCTTTACTCTTGGATCAATAATAAGTTATATTTCTGATGTTTATTTAGACATAACAATTCAAGAACCTGGTGAAATTAATACATTTCAGAAGCAGCGTTTTACACACTTTCTCGTACTTTATCATATTATTTTAGAATTATTACATGATCTCTTCACAAAATCATAATAAACTTTTTTGTGTAAAGTGCAGTGAGTGACGTCCGTTTGTGAATTTGCTTTCCCATAATGGTCAAATATTTTTTTAAATAAAAAAAGGGGGAAATTAATAACCATTTCATAAGCAAACCCCATACACATGTAAAACCTGAGAACCAAGTGCAGGCGGCCTGCAATAGTCACAAGTCACTTTTATAATTGTTTTTAAGCTGAACGCATATCAATTTTATACCCTTTAAATTTCCAGCCAG
Source organism: Unio pictorum (assembly GCA_030141615.1). Lineage (NCBI taxonomy): Eukaryota > Metazoa > Mollusca > Bivalvia > Unionida > Unionidae > Unio > Unio pictorum. Next base: position 14,172,752 of record JARLTB010000126.1, read on the forward strand.
GAAAGCGGACATTATTTACTGGTCAACTGATTGCATCTAATAACACCACCATGCCCAGAAAAAATGTTGGCGGCTTTTGTTTTTTGATGTTTATTAAACTGTGAGGAGCTTTTATCAACCACCGCATTGTCTGCTGCTTGGTTGTGTGTGCAGTTAAAGAAGAAACACACATCGGCTATTGTTTTAGCAATGATTATATACAGAATTAATTGAAGACAAACACAAAGACCACATCATATTTATTTTGGCATAACACTTCAAAAACCTAGTGATATTGTTAAATTTAAGAAGCTATGCCACGATCATATTATATTAAAATTTATATGCGAACTCTTCCCCAAAATGATAATAAACGTTTTTCACACTAATTCTCATACTTAAAATTTTTTAAAATTCTCCTGGTATGAGAAAAATACATGTACATATATTTAAAATTTCAGGAACCACGCCACAATCGTATTTTATTCGAATTCATATGTGATCTCTTCTCTATACGCGATCTCTTTCCCAAAATGATAATAAATTCTTAATACACTATTTCACATACTTTGAAGAAGAAAAAAAATCATGCACGAATAAATATACAAAATTTCGGGAGCCATGCGTTATATCCAAATTTGCATTATTGTGGAGCGTGTTATAGCGGGATTCCACTGTATATGGATATATTGGGTGGGGAGCTCAATAGTTTTCAAGGTATGACCTATGAGCCAAGTCCCTAGGGGTAGGGATGGACATGCACATCAGGTTGCCTTTGTATGCTTTATGAGGTAACAATTTTAAATGATTCTGTGGTTACTGCAAACAGCAGATTGAGAGACTAAGAAAACAACATGAATGAAGAGCATAGGACCACAAGATAAAAATGTAATTTCTCCATTAAATACATTACCCAATATCTTTTACATTAGGATTTGAACTCTTTTATCCCCTATCCCATAGGGAAGGAACTTTACCAAGGCTGGATTATTATCAACTCATTATTTTTGATTGGTGTTTACCTTTGTATCATATATTTGTCAGTTACATTTTTGCCCTGGACAGGTAACTTGGTCTCTGTTGCTCCCACCCACCCCAAAATCTTATCTACTTTTCTGCTTTTTGTTGGCCAAAGATTCTCAAAAGTATGTATCATTACAATCTTTATATCAACTATAAGCTTCTAAAAGCTTTACTTTACAATTTTGCTAAAAATAAAAATTACACTGCAAGGAAAACCACTCATCCTCTTGAACTAACAGAATAAAAATTGTCTGGGCCAAGTAAAGCTTACTATGTACTCATTCATGGGATAAGTAAAGCTTATTATGTACTCATTCATGGGACAAGTAAAGCTTATTATGTACTCATTCATGGGCCAAGTAAAGCTTACAATGTACACATTCATGGGCCAAGTAAAGCTTATTATGTACTCATTCATGGGACAAGTAAAGCTTATTATGTACTCATTCATGGGCCAAGTAAAGCTTACAATGTACACATTCATGGGCCAAGTAAAGCTTATTATGTACTCATTCTTGGGCCAAGTAAAGCTTACTATGTACTCATTCATGGGCAAAGTAAAGCTTATGTACTCATTCCTGGGCCAAGTAAAGCTTATTATGTACTCATTCTTGGGCCAAGTAAAGCTTATTATGTACTCATTCATGGGCCAAGTAAAGCTTATGTACTCATTCATGGGACAAGTAAAGCTTATTATGTACTCATTCATAGGCCAAGTAAAGCTTATTATGTACTCATTCATGGGCCAAGATAAGCTTATGTACTCATTCCTGGGACAAGTAAAGCTTATTATGTACTCATTCTTGGGCCAAGTAAAGCTTACTATGTGCTCATTCATGGGCCCAGTAAAGCTTATTATGTACTCATTCATGGGCCATGTAAAGCTTATTATGTACTCATTCCTGGGCCAAGTAAAGTTACTATGCACTCATTCCTGGGCCAAGTAGATGCAGATTTGCACATTGAGAATAAATCTGTGTATATTTTCTACCCTTATCAATCACCCAAGTGAAACATCACTTGCCATTAGGCATACCTCAGTTATAAATAACATTTGCCTAATTTGTCTACATGTCTGTCTGGAACATGTTTGCAAAGAAACGGGTTCGCTTTGTTTTACACATACAAACTTGATACTGAAATAGGTAATTATTGTGAACATATGTTGCTATAGTTTCACACCTAGGCAATAATTTCTTAATGATGACAGCTGATTGGTCAAAATCTAGTCAGGGTAATGACTTAGTAATTTTCCAATTCTTTTGGCCAGCCAGCAGTCTTTCCTTATTATGACACCTGTTTCTACCCATCATTACTTAACCCATAAAGTGCTGCATTATTTTGCAGTAAAAGGTCCCTCAGTGCTGAATTGTTTCAGGGGAGAAAAGAAGAAAACTGCACAGTCTTTAAATTACATGTATTTCATTAAATATACAATATTGATAGACAAACCCTATATAAAAAATGATGGTGCGTGTCTATACTTTAAGATTAGCATCAAGACACGTGTGTAGGTTAAACATATTTGCAGGTACAGGTGTAAATACAGGTAAATTGACAAGTTACAATTGTATTTCATCAGTATTTTTGTTTGTTTTTGATGGAAAAGTTCAAATATATCTACGAAATGTTATATTCTTTAGTAGTCCAACCATGCACATATTATGCCTGTCACAATGTTATATATAAATTGTGAAAATCACAGGTAAAGGCAGGGTGGCAGTTTTGCAAAAATCCACTCCATTAATGTCAGTTATGTTTAAACCCTCCAGTCAGCAATTAATGTTCATGAAAAACTATCACCTGTTATTTATTATAATATCATCAAACCGATGATTCGGCTTTATATTTGTTCAATCATTGGGCTGATTTTGTGTGAAGAGTCACCTTAATTGTTCTTATTGTCTGACAGGTGTAAATTGCTTGGAATAGCTTGAAATCTATCCCATACTTGTTTTTTTTGCTGAAGTATGCGGTTGATATCACATCATCAATAGCCCATTAGGAATCGAAAACAGACATATGTACCAAACCCATTGTTTTAATCAATGCGAAAACGTTTTAGATGCTCATATAAGACAGGCCGCCATTTCTTCATGCAAATGTTTTTCGTTCAAGTCTGCCCCATGAACTCTCTGATCTGCATTACGATTTGTTTGATCTACTATCAGATGCAATAGCTCGTCATATAAGAAAAAGTCTTCAATAGTCCGTAGGTTCATTATTCACCATCTCGACATTTAATTTTGAATTACCAGTGAATGGGGGTTGACAGGCGCGCCATCTTTTCACGCCAAGCAAGCATGTACATCCGACTCCAGTTCCACGTAAATTACTGGCTCAAAATCATTCGTGTGTATTTCCATCAATACCTCGCTTTCTCCAATAATGTCATTTTTCTCAAATTATTCAAAATCACTATTAGTATCACTATCAGAAGCGAATATTTGTTGCAAGAAATCACCTTCGTATTCAGCGTCTGCCATTTTAGCTTTGCACAAGTACCATGTGTTTAGAAGCGAGCATTTGTAAAATTACATCGTTAATAATATAGTAAAGTACTGCAGAATGCTTGTTCCGGGCCTTTTTAAACCAATCAAATATAGTTTTACAGGCATTTATGGTAAGATGAAGTTATAGAATGTGATCAGTGTTGCTCACCTCGAGCGCGACTATTGTCGCGACACACACTATGGGACCAAAAGCAACAGCGCGACTATAGTCGCGACACGCACTTTAAATGGAACATTTTGTATGAAATTTGGTGGAAATCGAGACAGTTGGAATTTTTTTGATGCAAGATACTGACAGTCATCTTGTGAAAGCTACATACGTAAATATTTGCTGGCATCTTTACATTGGCATTAAAATACTGGTGATCTGAGGGGCAAGCATAAAATGTTTTGACATTCTCTGTCTCTTAATATTTCCCATATTTAACTCATAAAATGTTTTGACATTCTCTGTCTCTAAATATTTCCCATATTTAACTCATAAAATGTTTTGAGATTCTCTGTCTCTAAATATTTCCCATATTTAACTCATAAAATGTTTTGACATTCTCTGTCTCTAAATATTTCCCATATTTAACTCATAAAATGTTTTGACATTCTCTGTCTCTTAATATTTCCCATATTTAACTCATAAAATTGCGCAATAGTTTGTTGAAAAGAAAACTTTTGATCCCTATATTACTGAAAGGTTTCACTGTAAATGCAAAGAAAACTATTGATCACTATATTACTGAAAGGTTTCACTGTAAATGCAAAGAAAACTTTTGATCCCTATATTACTGAAAGGTTTCACTGTAAATGCAAAGGAAAGGCTTTGTGTGCGACTGAAATTTAAAGTTACAAACACACAATTTTTGGTTTTTAACCATTGTAGTATCAAGTTTGTGCCAGATAGATAATTGTGGTTCTTTGGTAAAAGTGTAAGTAGTATAGTGAAGAATTGCTGTTTTGAGTATAATGAGGACGGAGATGGGTAGCTCTTGCAATTCACTTGTCTCAGAGATGAGAGATTGGGAAATTATTTTCCTGCACCCATTATGGTGAGAAAAAAATTCTTCTTCAAATGAACAATAATTGACAAAAATAAAAATAAGTAATTTTGCAGTATTTAAATGGAGTTCTGTTTGCTACAGACTTTATTCTGTACTTTCTATAGGCCAAGCCAATCAGAAGTTAATATATGATGCAGGAGAGTTGAGTCTCCATTACAGTGGGGGCAAGAATAGCTGTCTTGGTAAATATGAGAGGAAGACGACCATAAAGTTCTCATGTGACCAGTCTACAGACGGCAAGCGGGGTCCTACGTTTACTGATAAACTTGATGATTGCCACTACTTTTTTGACTGGCCGACCATGTATGCCTGTCCTCCTTTTAAGGTTAGTTTTCTGAATTATTGCCTTAAATGCAGCTGGGCAATCTAGATTAGGTCTTTTCTGTCAGTTATCTGTTCATTTAGCATAATTTGTATTGCCATAAATGCAGCTGGGCAGTCTAGATTTTCATAAATAAGCACTTGACATCAGCAAATTAAATATTTCTTAAATCATAGAAAAATTTCATTTTTCATGTTGACTTTTAATTTTTTAATTGGATTACAGTGTTGGACCTTGGACTTGACAAATGGTACTTTGTAGATGTGTTTGAGTTCACATATAGATAATGTTTTAGACTTTTCATGCCATGAATTTAATGTTTAAACATTGTATAAATAGTACCAGTCATGAGTGATTACGGCAGTCTTCTGTTGTCACTCCATCTGTCTGTACATCCATTTGTACATTGCTATGCCTCCTAAAATACTTGGAGGATGGCCATGTAACTTCTTGCACATTCATCCCAAGAACTAGTTGGTCCTAAATGAAAATGGTGCTGCATCTAAAAATTAGTAAAAATTGTACTGCAGTTTAATCATGCAGACAACATTTTTAAAGGGAAGACAAATTATCTTGTTTTTGAAGGATGTAATACATAAACTGTCACATGATTTTTTGTTCTTTGGCTGGTTCCCTGTTTTGTTCAAGGTTTATTTTTCTTTGTATGTGAAGCCCCAAAAACTATATTTATCCTTTGTAGACTATGCTACTATCTTGACAATTATCTTAGGTCGTAATCATCAAAGAGAAGAAACAAACAGCGTCAGGCCCAAAATTGTTATCACAACATTGAGACCATTTCCTGTAATTGTCAGTGTTTGTAGATAATGATATAATATTAACCATAGTGCTACATGTTTTAATGTACTTGAGCCAACACTTTTCAGTAACAAGACCCTGGCATCGTTGAAAGTCATTGGTAGAGATAATTAGATTACTTTACTGTATGAATTAAATATTGGTTCTGGAGATATACTAAAATAAATTTAGCTGCTTGTGAGTGCTAAATTAGTCATTGTTAGACTAAAATGCTGGCCACATGCTGCATCATATTGGTGGTTGCCGATCATGGGTACTTTTGCACATAAACTTGTCTGTGCTGAGAAAACTGGGCAATGTAGCTGGTCTCTAGTGAGGGGCAGTATGCGAGAGATAAATGTACTTTTGTTAAGAAATGTACCAATTGCAATGGAAGTAACAGTGTTTAAAATTTACATTTTCATTGCATTTTCTTGACCTCTTTTTAAACAATTTGTAAAATTCAGAAAATGAAATAGTAAATTATATTTAGATTCAGAATATAGCCTGATTTGATTCAGTGACACTTATGTGAATTATATGTGACAAGGGTACCTTAAGGACATTATGTTGCAGACTGCAAGCTGTAGTTCATAGAATGCCTTGTATGACAGCCTAGTCCTTAAAGACAATAATTATGATTATATTTCAGACTGCAAACTGTAGTTCACAGAGTGACAGTGGTGCCTTGTATATGACCTTAGTATGCTGGCCTTTAAAGACAATAATTATGATTATATTTCAGACTGCAAGCTGTAGTTCACAGAGTGCCTTGTATGACCTGAGTAAACTGGTTCTTTAGGACAATAATTATGATTATATTTCAGACTGCAAACTGTAGTTCACAGAGTGCCTTGTATGACCTGAGTAACCTGTGTCTTAAGGACAATAATTATGATTATATTTCAGACTGCAAGCTGTAGTTCACAGAGTGCCTTGTATGACCTGAGTAAACTGGTTCTTTAGGACAATAATTATGATTATATTTCAGACCGCAAACTGTGGTTCACAGAGTGCCTTGTATGACCTGAGTAACCTGGTTCTTAAGGACAACAATTATGATTATATTTCAGACCGCAAACTGTAGTTCACAGAGTGCTTTGTATGACCTGAGTAACCTAGTTTGTAAGGACAATAATTATGATTACATTTCAGACTGCAAGCTGTAGTTTACAGAGTGATAATGGTGCCTTTTATGACCTTAGTAGTCTCTCCCTTAAGGATGATAATTATGATTACATTGATACAACAAGCAAAAAGAAATTCTACTTCAATGTGTGTCGGTCTTTGGTTTATCAGCAAGGTAAGACATATGTAGTCAATAATTATACATTTGTGTTCATTAATTAACTTTAGGTTTTTGTTGGTGACACTATTGCTACAAATAATAAATTGAAAGTTACAACATGAGCTGATTAACTTGTTAGGAAAATAATTTTGTCACATTTAAGTACCAACAAAAGATGATTTGTTAAAAATGCTTGAAAAAGGATACCATGATAAATAAATTAGCAGTATTTTTGAAGAGATCAAGATTTCTGAGTTATTTTACAGAATTGTCTAAAAAGTTTATTTTATGACGCTGTAAAATTGCTTAAGTATTTGATGACATATTATTTATTATCTGTATTTCACTCCGCTGTCTTTGTCTTTCTGGACAACTAGGCAAATCCCAACAAATTATGTATCATTGTAAGCATTGCTCAGACTGGATGCATGCAAAATGGTTTAATTGGGGATGCTAGGCAAATCCCAACAAATTATGTATCATTGTAACCATTGTTCCAACTGGATGCATGCAAAATGGCTTAATTGGGGATGTTATGCAAATCCCAACAAATTATGTATCATTGTAAGCATTGCTTAGACTGGATGCATGCAAAATGTATCATTGTAAGCATTGCTCAGACTGGATGCATGCAAAATGTATCATTGTAAGCATTGCTCAGACTGGATGCATGCAAAATGTATCATTGTAAGCATTGCTCAGACTGGATGCATGCAAAATGTATCATTGTAAGCATTGCTCAGACTGGATGCATGCAAAATGTATCATTGTAAGCATTGCTCAGACTGGATGCATGCAAAATGTATCATTGTAAGCATTGCTCAGACTGGATGCATGCAAAATGCATCATTGTAAGCATTGCTCAGACTGGATACATGCAAAATGTATCATTGTAAGCACTGTTCAGACTGGATGCATGCAAAATGTATCATTGTAAGCATTACTCAGACTGGATGCATGCAAAATGTATCATTGTAAGCATTGCTCAGACTGGATGCAAAATGGTTTAATTGGGGATGCTTTAATGTTTACCCATAGAAAAAGACTAGATACAGACAAAAAACATATCAGCATTGGTAAATTTTAGTTATTTTCAAAGACAATAGATGACTTTTATCAAAATTTAACAAAATGAACAACATCTGAATGTTAATATAAATTATTCTTGTTTTGAAAGATGTAAACCCAAGTAGAGTAAAGCTTGCTGGAATAAATTTTCAAAATCCAATATGATAAATGGGTCATGATGACTTCTTTCTGTCTGCAAGAACAAGATTATGGATTGTCTGCAACTGCAAATTTAGTGTTAAGAAAGACACCCCTTCTTGTTTTGAATTAATCTGAAGATAATTACTCTGTCTCTCTTTGTTTCTTACTCTCACACACAGTGTTAAGGATATAATAATTAATTTCAAACTTTGCAAGGATATACATATAATTAAGTATTACAGATCATAAATTTAAGACCTCAAATAATAATTAAAGCTTGCACAATTTAATTAATTAAATGGTAATTCACAACAATTTTGTTGAAGCCAAGTTTTCAAATTAGAACTTAGCTCTAAATGAAAAAGAAATATAAATGATCCCTTTGTAGAAAACCTCAGTGGACCCTTTTTGATTTTAGTTAAAACAAATATTCATTCAAAAATGAAAAAGAAATGTAGTAAATAGAGTGATGCATGTCACATTAGAAGTTTTACATCATTTTCTTCAGGTACAACTTGCCCCTACAATGCAGCAGTATGTATGGAGGATGTCACTAACAAGGACAGCAGGAAGAAGTAAGTCTTCTACTGAGATGAACATCACAGGAGCAAGAATAAATCTAATCATCTAAATACACATATATAATACTAATGTTCCCGTGTGTGTGTGGGGTGGGTGGGTGGAGGGTGTGTGTGTGGAATAAGGAATTTTACATTAACATAACCTATAGCTATTGCGTAGCTGGTTCTTTTCCAGGCAGAAATACCACAACCATATCTTGAGAATTTAACATTCAGTAAGGGGACTCAAAGGTTCTGGAATGCAAAAGCACCCCTAGTACAACCTGCAGATACCCCGCACTGTCTTTCATTCTTTTTCTGGTGTGACCTTGGTATTCCCTCTCTTTGGAGACTTAGGGATAGCAAATTTTGTAGTAAATTATGTTTCTCCGAGAATACTTACCCAATCACATTACTTTAGGGATATTAGCCTGCTACCTCGCGAATCCAGCCCTACCAAAAGACGAAAATTTGTCTTTCCTGTCTATGTCATATAGACAAAGGGCAATAACTCTTGCTCCTTACCTCCCCTTGCTACCCGCTAGGTGTCGCTTCTTTAGTTTTTAAGCTGAGCGGTATATAAAACACGAGGATGCTCGCATGGCGGGGTGGTTGGGAGGGTTTCTTAGTAATGTGATCGGGTAAGTATTCTCGGAGAAACATAATTTACTACAAAATTTGCTTTCTCCTTTGAATACGTTCCCCGATCACATTACTTTAGGAGAATAAGTAATAGGAGGAGGGAATGCGGAGCATCCGACCTCCACCCCGGGTATCCTCTAGGGAATGATGGTTGGATTCCCCATGTGAATGATAACCCGGTCTGCTAATTTTCAATCAGCAACACAGCCCAGGGTCACGTGATATGTGACCCCTTTATACGGTTAAGAAGATAGTTATTGAAATCTTCTTACCTACGAAAATTTATCTGGCGAATCCAGCGAAGCTAATAGGCTGTGCTGATTGTTGCACATGGGTCTGGTGGGCGTCTGGGCTGCCCAACACCGGACCTACTAGAATCAATGTTTGCCTCTGCGAGTACAAACTTGAAAATAAAACTGTAGAAGGTTGACTCTGCATGTCAGCCAATAGCTTCTATAAGGTGACTGATTTGCGAATCCTCAGAGTACGCCGAGTGTATAACCCACTTCAGCCATGAAGCAAGGGCTTGAATGGTGATATCTCATATCCCAGCTATCACCAGAAGAAAGAGGTGCTTGTATGTGACCTGACTCACCTCTATGCATTGAAATGGTGCTAGAGTGCACAAACAGGATCTTACATGGCTGTTGATCCTGACTTATCTATAAAGAAAGTGAGCTAATGACGACTCGTTGATCGCCAATGTATGGTAATCTATTTTGGACTACGAAGCCTGGCTGTGTCAAGAGGACCATCAAACCCTCTGATCGGAATGGAAGAGAGTTCGGGTCACTAGAAAGGACATGTAACTCGCTCACCCTGCATGCTGAAGCTAAGTCTATCAAGAAACCCAATTTGTATGATAGTAGCTTTAACTAATCGTGGGTTAAAGACTCAATACTGTCTGAATTGAGTCATGTTAAAACCCAGGACAGATTCCATTTGAAAACGGGGTGAGGGATATTAGTCGATTGAATTTTAAAGTGTCTAAAAGATCTGACAAATCTTTGTCATGGCTGATAGCACATGTACCAGAATGGCGGAATGTGTCTGATATCATGGAGCGGTAGCATTTGATAATAATTGGAGCCAGCTGTTTCTCCTCGAAAAGCCAGAGAAAAGTCGGTCAGTTGAGGGATTGTGACACTCAGAGGAACAATGTGAATGATATGGTACCAGTCCCTGAAAACATGCCACTTGCCCTCGTAAACCTTCAGAGTAGAGGGCCTTCTTGCTCTCGAGATTCTCTCCGCAATCGAAGATTTAAATTGTTTGTCTTGCAAGGCTGTCTGGACAAGAGAGGTGGAACACCCCTGGCCGCGGTTGCTTGCAAATACTTGTGCTGACTGTAATCTTCCTGGGTAGATCTATTGCCTAGATTGAGTAGATCGGAGACCCAGGAGTTGTTCCATCTGAGAGGGGCAATCAGAACCATCTGACAGTTCTGACCCCTTAACTTCTGGATTAATTTCAGTACCAAGACCGTGGGAGGGTAGGAGAATGACCACAACCCTTCCCAGCTGATTGATCGAGCATCCACGACCCAAGCTTCTGGGTCTGGAACCTGTGAAATGAAAGGTGGACAACTTGCGATTCCACCTAGTTGTAAAAGATCAATCATCGGACGTCCCCAAAGTGTGTCAATTGGAAGAAAGTCCGATTGATGGAGTGACCATTCTGTGTGAATGACTAGATAGAGTGTCAGCCAAGACATTGAGTCTGCCAAGAATGTGTCTGAATTGTACATTGAGGTGGAGATTGTCGAACCAATGTAGAAACTGCCAGCTCAGATTGCACAGGTCTGGTGATTGGTGTCCCCTTGTTTTGAGGCAAGGCACCACCACAATGTTATCTGACATAATGAGGGCAGTTTGTAATAAGAGTTGATCCTGCCCGAAATGAAAGGCATTGATGACAGCCGTTATTTCTGAAAGGTTGATGTGGAAAGGGCTCGCCTCTGGCACCCACGTGCCGCTGACAGTATCGAAGTCCGGCAACAGGTGGGCACCCCAACCGTAGGTACTAGTGGCAGAACATACCGTTATCCCTGCTTGGGGTATCTCCAGAGTAATCCCTGTGGACAGCCCACATGGGTTGTGCCATTGACTCAAGAATGATTGTATCTCTGGCGTGAGCATGACTGTGGAATCGAAGGGACTTGAAAAGGGCGCAATTACGCTAGCAACGTCCTTTGTAAAGGGCGCATAAAAGGACGGCTGAGCGGGATCAAGTCTGCTGCCGCATTGAATAATCCGAGGATTTGCAACTCTCTCGCTAAAATGCGCATCCTGTCGGAAACGGACTCTACGAGTGCAATTATCTGGATGATCGCAAACTCGAGGAAGCCTTACCAGATTCAGATCGGGAGAAACTCCACACCCAGATGGACCAAAATCCGGATTGGACAGAGATCAGACTTTATCCAGTTCACGAGAAAGCCTATATGATGTAAAGTGATATAAGATCGTTTCTGCATTTGAGCAGAGTAGAACTTAACAGATGTTTCTGGAGGATGTCGACCAAATATACTGCCGACACCATAGATGAAGTCGAGCGGAACAGGGTGACGACGTAATCCATAACCTTGGTACTAGCCCAAGGGCTTAAGTAGAGGCCAAAAGGTATGACCTGGAACTGATAAACCGAGTCCCGACAAGCACAACTGAGAAATGTCCGCGACTCGTGGGATAGGGACGTGAAATGTGCGTCGGTCATATCTAGACTGACAGCATACCCATCGGATGGTTTCATCACGCCATCGCCACATTGACTTTCAGGGTGGTTGAGGTGGCTCAGGTCGATGAACGGCCTCTGGATAAGAAACAGCCATGAATAAAACCCCAGCTATTGCAGGTTTATTAAGATATAAATATATATATAAAGGCATCCTTCTCCCGATCTGACGATACATCCATGAAGAGGGGAGAGGAGGACAGAGGAGGGGATGGATAAATGAAGTCCCAAGTCCAACCGAAATGACCTGAATCACCCAAATGTTCGAAGGTAATAAAGTGGTCCAGTGGTCCTGAAATTGCAGGTGGCGGCTGCCCACAGGTAGGCAGTCCGCTGGCGGTGGGCAGGGTATGTCAACGTCTAGAGTTAGGAGGCGTGAAGGCGGAGAAACTTTGGTTCTTGCCGCCTCTGTATGGTTGCCGTCTAGCTTGATTAGACTGTTGACTCCCAGCATTGGGTTGGGATCTATATTACACATTTGATTATAAGGATCCCTTTTCCCCGATCCGGCCATCATCCCTCCGCTGTGTCAGGGGATGATTGTTTCGAAACGCCTGCGAAAGTTGGGCGACGAGTTGGAGGGGCAGTTCCTGAGCTGCCTGCCTCCAAACTTTTTCAATTTTCCCCCAAAATGTAAAGGTGTCCCAAACTGAGACATCCGTAAAATCCGAGTACGATGGGGCCTGCGCGACGTGGACCACCTACAGACGTCACATCGTATCAGGTCGAAGTTGGCAGAAGCAGTCAACACATTGGTCATAGAATGGTGAGCTGCCCTGTTAACAACTCTAGCAATCCAGACCTTCACTTCACAAGCGTGGTCATGGCTGGATTTGCCTAATGAAGTCAAGTCTAACAATGAAGACGTATCGACTACGTTTCGGACTAGCTTTGACATGGCATTTGAGATCAGTACTGAAGGCGTCTGATGCAGTTTTCGTATCAGCTACACTAGAACGTCGCTGTAATTTAGCTTCCTGAATTTTTTTTTTTTTTTTTCCGACTGGGGAAGAAGCAGGAAGGACATTGTCTCTTCCTCCTCATTCAAGATCTACAGATGCCTGAATTGTGTAGTCTTGAATGGCAGTAGGAGGTTTTGGGCATTCTGAAGCTCCCAACAACCTATAAGTCTTATTCTGCGGCCGTGGCGCTAAGCTCAGTCCGGTCCATGACCTGATCTGTGGACGGCTGAAAGTGTTTCGTCACACTCACTGTGTGCTGAGTCGTGTTCTGGTCAACTCAGGCATCCATTCGCAGCGGAATTGTCCTCATTTTTAATATAAATCTCCATAATGCTTGTGTAGTGCGGCCAGCACTGCGCGCCCATCTACCATTCGCTCAGAGGGAATGTTGGTTCTGGTACAGCTTGCATATCTGTACAGCATACCAGGTGACCTAGATGACGCAATTCTGTCATAATTGACACTTTCACTAAATCTCCCTTGTGGAGAAGCCGTGAACATATGGCCGGCCGGCAATGCCGGCTGATTGAACTGGCGAATGGTCGGCCTGAAAGTCCTGTTCTGGTAAAGCTGCCATATCTGGGTAGCGCATACCAAGTGGCATAGATAACTCAATTCCGTCATCTCTGATAATGTCACTAATTCTCCCTTGTTTTAAAATCACACCGTCACGTATTTGACGTGACGGGAGGTGTACACCGGCAATACCAACTGATTTGTCTGGTATATGGTCGGCCGGAATGTCGGCGAAGGTCCGGCTATGACCGGCACCTGCCTCTCGAATGGTCTGATGGGACGGAGATTCATCTATAACATCTCTCTCATGGTAGTGATATGTAACCAGTAGTACAGATTGACTGACGGGTACATCACTATAATCTCCGTAAATCCAATGTACAGCCGGTGCAGGTTGATCCCGGCTGGAAGACCGGTGCCATTTGGGCTTAACGGTCGTTGCCGGATGGTCGGCTGGTGCCGGTTGATGCCGGCTGGAAGACCGGTGCCATTTGGGCTGAACGGTCGTTGCCGGCTGGACGGCCGGTGCCAGTTGATGCCGGCTGGAAGGTCGGCTGGACGACCGGTGCCATTTGGGCTGAACGGTCATTGCCGGATGGACGGTCAGTGCCGGCAAGTTTCGGCTGGAAGCTTGGCTGGACGACCGGTGCCATTTGGGCTGAACGGTCATTGCTGGATCGACGCCCGGTGCCGGTTAGTGCCGGCTGGAAGGTCGGCTGGACGACCGGTGCCATTTGGGCTGAACGGTCATAGCCGGATGTACGGCCGGTGCCAGCTGGTGCCGGCTGGAAGGTCGGCTGGCCGGCCGGTGCCATTTGGGCTGAACGGCCGGTGCCTGTTGATGCAAGCTGGAAGGTCGGATGGCCGTCCGGTGCCATTTGGACTGAACGGACGGTGCCGGATGGACGGCTAGTGCCGGTTGGTGCCTGCTGAAGTGCCGGCTGAACTGACGGTGTCGGCTAGACGGCCGGCTGGACGGCCGGCGAAAGTGCATACAAAAATGGATCCAATTGATCCAGCCTAGACTCTATGCGTCCGGACTTACAGGCCCGAAAATCATGCACGGACCTGCGGTGAAATTTACACCCACTGGGCAGCCTAAACCATGTCAACATAATTTCCTCCATTTCCACATTGCCAACACCTATTTTGCCATTCATGCCTTCGTTGTCGACTTTGCTACTGAAACAGCAAAAGAAGAGAACAAAGCACAAATTAAAAAATTCAGCATATTATTAATTCGATAATACTATAACCGTTACTAATGGAGTAGTCAAATTATTCCGTGCCATGTTAACTCTTAATGACAACACTAGTTATCGCCGTGAGCGTGTTGCAATGGTTCGTTCAAGACGAAGTCTACTGAAACGAAAAGATGATAAACAAAGCACAATTAGCAATTCAGCACGCTATTAAGTCGCTATTACCATAACCGTAAATAACGGAGGAAGCGAAATGATTTAGTGTCGCGTGAACTCGTGACTACAACACGAATTCCGCCATTAAATAGTCGCAACTGGTCGTTCAGAGACTTAAGTCTACTGAAATGAAAAAGAAGATAAACAAAGCACAAATTAACAATTCAGTACGCTATTAAGTCGCTATTCCATAACCGTAACTAACGGAGGAAGCGAAATGATTGTCGCGTGAACTCGTGACTACAACACGAAGTCCGCCATTAAATAGTCGCAACTTGGTCGTTCAAAGACTTTTTTGAAGTCTACTGAAACGACAAAGAAGGTAAATAAAGCACAAATTATCAATGCAGCACGTTATTATTTCGCTTAATATCGTAAACGTTACATACGGAATAAGCAAAATTATTGAGTGCTACATGTATTACATGCTAGTACCGCCATAAGCGTGCTTGACCACGTTGCAACCTGGTCCGAAGTCTAGAAAAGGTGACAAAGTCACTCAAATTGGAAAATATTGTAAAATAATGTATACAACCTGTAGAGGAATGATTATCCAACACAGTAATTCCAAATTTAACTTCGGATGGTCAGAATTAACACTAAGATGGCTTGGATTCATTGGAGGTCTAATTGTACGTGTTTTCACGTACAGCGAAGCTAAAAAACTAAAGAAGCGACACCTAGCGGGTTGCAAGGGGAGGTAAGGGGCAAGAGTTATTGCCCTTTGTCTATATGACATAGACAGGAAAGACGAATTTTCGTCTTTTGGTAGGGCTGGATTCGCGAGGTAGCAGGCTAATATCCCTAAAGTAATGTGATCGGGGAACGTATTCAAAGGAGAAATGGGACCTCATTCAAAAGGAGATAATAAAGAGGTGGAGAATAAGTTATGCCCTCCCATTAGGGAGGAGCAGCGACCACCTCATTTCACAAGTCCAAGAGTGAGTCTTGTCTTTCATTGAGGGAGAAGCAGCAACACCTTCCATCCAGAAGGTCGGAAAGCAGCACCTTATACTCACCCATATACTCACACACACACATTGTCAATGATGAATTTGAACCACCTGGTAAGAGGCAAGCTTCAATCCAGTTCTGTTAAATTCTGTCAGTTCAGGAGAAGGGTCTTCTGACAGATCTGAATCAGTCATTGCCCAGGTCTTTGAGCTCCTACATAGGGTTTCTGCACAAAAATGTCAGTCTTTTACTATGCCCATTCATGAATGTTGTGGAGGTTAGATTTATGGTATGGAATAGTGCCTTGATTTGGGGTCAAAAGGACAAAAGACAAAGCAATTGTGGCTCGAGATAAATGGAAGTTTGAAAAATAATTTTTGTTTCAGAGTAAATTCTTATATCAAACTTTGTGGACAGCTTGTACTTTAGGGTAAAGAAACCATTAGATTTGGGGTTCAGAGGTCATGGCCATAGTACATCAAATAAGAAAATAATAGTTTATGCACTTTGAGCTAAGTTGAAAACTGTATACTTCGTACCAAAGGTCAAACTTATTAGGACCCATAGGTCAATAATCTCCAGAATCAACCATGTCCTGTTAGTGCCTACACGGAACACTATAAGAAACAGAGAACATATTTCTATAAAGGCAATCATAATTATAGTAATTATAGCATAGAGAAATCCCACCTATGGAGTCCAAATTATAGTAATTATAGCATAGAGAAATCCCACCTGTGGAGTCCAAATTATAGTAATTATAGCATAGAGAAATCCCACCTATGGAGTCCAAATTATAGTAATTATAGCATAGAGAAATCCCACCTATGGAGTCCAAATTATAGTAATTATAGCATAGAGAAATCCCACCTGTGGAGTCCAAATTAATCAGCTCAACTGAGGCTTTGTCTTAGTTCAAGTCCTTGAATTCATTTATGGATATTGAGGTAATGAAAATGTTAGGATATCACCATAATTGTATGGTCTATTGTATTTTCACCTTTATAGTATATTCTCTGCACCTTTAAAGAATTCCTTTTATATTTTACTGCCTAGCACTACATGTTTTTACTTTTAAAAAAAGTTTGAAGGGTGTTTCATCCTGAAATTGTTTGGATGCAATTTTGTATCAGTACTTTTTTTTAGAACATAATTTTTATTGGCACTACATAGGCACTTGTTATGTATATTTGATTTGTGTTGACTATTGTCCATGATTGAGGGAAGAATTTTCGCCTACCAGAGTGTTGTCATGATTGTAAATAGTGAATAAGATGTTGACTAAAATTTGAGTTTGAGGTCAGTCTTTTTTTTACAGTTAAACTAGGTTTTTCCATTGGAAATCTATTGCATCGTAGGTCAAGTGAGTATATTATATAGAGAGATTTTGGTAAACAATTATTCTTCCTGTTTCATATCAGTCTTTGGGATTTTGTGATTAGAGTTTGCAGTTGTGTTGAGAATATAATTCTAGAAAATGTATTTAAACCATTAATTAGAATTACTATGTGCTTGTTGACTGAATTAATGCATTATTTTGGGATTTTTCTTATGAATTCATGTAACGACATTCTGTATTGTGTCAGTGTGGTACATCAGAACATTCATAGCTTTAAACCTAGAGTTGTAACACAATATATTGTTGATTGAGCCATGTTCTATTATTTCCACATGATAACTTAGACAAGTGTCAAATTCTCACCAATCGGTGTAATTACCCTTTCCAAATATTAATGCCACAGTACAGTTATGTCATTAGACAAAAGATTGACAGGTTTGTAATAGAGTTAATAATGATTTTCATACAGCACAATTATGTCATTGGCCAAATGATTGACAAGCTGGTAATAGAGTTAATAATGATTTTTATACAGTACAATTAAGCCATTGGACAAAAGAGTGACAGGTTGGTAATAGAGGTTATTATTATTTGTATACACAGAAAATGTACAGCTTTTGAAGATCTATCATTATATTTTCTTAGATGAAACTTCAGTCAGCAATTGTATAAGATCAAGTATTTGAATGATTTATAATTTACACAATGGACAGTCATTTTTGCTGTTGTCAATATGGCTTCCATTTATGTAGTAAGACTGCATAAAGTTTAGTCCCTAATGTAATAACAAAACTGCATAGTTTAGTCCCTGATGTAATAACAAAACTGCATAGTTTAGTCCCTAATGTAATAACAAAACTGCATAGTTTAGTCCCTAATGTAATAACAAAACTGCATTGAGTTTAGTCCCAAATGTAATAACAAAACTGCATAGAGTTTAGTCCCTAATGTAATAACAAAACTGCATAAAGTTAAGTACTAATTATATACTATTCATTTAAGTGCTGATGAAATGCCAGGACTGCCGAGTTAAGTCCTAATGATACACCAGGATTGCTTAGTTATAAATTTCAAGAAAATCATGATGTTCTAAATGTTTTTAGCGCTTGCTTCCATCACAAGTCTTGTGACAATTAGTAAGTATAAATATATCTTATAATTTTTACCAAAGCAAGAAGTGTGTTATTTGATTGAATACAGTGTCTCTAATTCACTTATTACATTTTTGATGAAAAATCTAGTTTTTGTTCTTTTAGTTTTTGTTTTTTTACACCATTTTAATGTTGCATAAAGAACTTAATGAAATTATTTTCAGATTCACTAACTTAGGTGAAGTTAATGAACATCAAGTGAAAATGGAGAACAATAGACTGATGCTGGCATATGAAAATGGAGATGTCTGCAAGAATAAAACAGTCCGACAAATGACTCATATTTTGTTGTATTGTGATAAAAATGCTGTGGTAAGAATTTTTACAAAACTTTAAATGATAACATCAAATATTTTGAAGCTGGATGATTAAAAATTATGCAAATTTATCGCACTTCTCACAGAGAAAACATTCTTCAGATGCTTTGAAGCCTTTATGTTTTATTGCTATTAAAATCCAAATAAGATAAATATAAATTCATTAATTTGGTTAATAAATTTTGACATTTATGCAGTTGAGTTTTTTAACCTTAATTATGCAGAAATTATCTTTTAACTTAAATTTTTTAAAATGTACTTTTGAAATAAGTTTTCATCTTCTCAGAGAAAATATTCACTTTAATTTTTCTATATTTTTCCCGCTGTATTCATGCAAAAGATATACATCTTTATATTTTCACACATGAAAATACAAGATTTCGCATCATGCAATGAAATGCTTGTTTGAGTGTGCTTACAAAAGTTGTACTTGCAGCAATAACAACAATCACTTTGTGAACTACAACAAATAAATAGAAGCCGCCTTGCAGTTCAGATATTGAAATTAACCTGAGAAGAAACTTTACCAGATTCCATTTGTGTTTCTCAAGTTATTTCTCTTACTTCCTTGATAAGAATGACAAACCTACTGAAAAAAGCATCCAATTCTTCTTGTTTTTCATTAAGAATATGCTGCTTTGATACCTGAATATTTTATAATTTTGTATACATTTTGAAAGAATAAATATAAAGTCATGTGACTTCTGCATATTTTTATACCAAAATACTTAAAACACTATACCGAATCTTTTTGGGGTTACAATTTCAGAATACGCATCCAACTGGTCACTTCATGGTTAATGAGTGTGATCACCATTTTATCTGGGAGACACCTGCTGCCTGCCGAGTTAGTGACCAGCGTCCATTCAAATATAACTTCAGTTGTACAGCCACAGCCCCTGATACAGGTATACTGCTAAGCCATTATTTATGTTTGTATGAACTATATATTTGTGAACTAGTTAATGCATATTAAAAATAATGTGAATTCCTGAGAGACAATACTGCTAATTGAAATTATGTTACGTCTCGTTAGTTTCAATACAACAGTACAAACTACAGTATGGGGGCCCTGAGTGGTCTAAAGCGCTGTCCGTTATGGATCACTGCCATCTCATCTCTGCGTAAGATCGAGTGTAAGATTCGGCTTAATGTAGTTATGTGAGAAATCTTACCAGTAGCTTCTCGTGGGTCTGCGGTTCTTTCCAGGGGTTCTTCCTCCACTAATAATACTGGTTGCTATGTATAGCCTATCATGTGCTGAAAATGGCGTTAAACCCTACAACAACAACAACAACAATAACAACAACAACAAATTACAGTACAACAATTCTGATAATAAAGTGCATAGTACTAAAATATCAGTAATAAGAAATACAGGACTAAAATATCCAGCAATACAAATTAAAGTACTGTAATATTGATAATAAATATGTACAGTACTAAAATACCAATAATACAAATTAGATTTATCATATAGCAAGGGTATGCAATTGAACAAATTGTGCAAAATTTGTATGAGATTAGTGATGAATGAGAACTGCCACAAATTAGTTGTAAGGTTTGCATATTAATCAGAACTCTATGCAGGATACAATATTTATAAAGTGCTTGTTGCAACATTAGTTGCACTTCCTCTGTCTGAACATTCAGACTATGACATTGTTTGACTTAAAAACATAATACATCATTACGGAACAGATGAAAAATCTGGCATAGTATTCAGTAAAAAGTAAAACTTTGGCAGAGCTTCTATTAGCATAAAATCTTACTTTGGAGCAGAAATTTTGAACAATAATACCTGTGAGGTGTAGAAATTTTGCATAACAATGATAAAGTAGTTTCCCAACTTGTTCAAGCTATGCTAGCTATGTATATGCCCTTCCAGACAGAAGCACAGAGCAATATTCATACAGATATGGAATAGATTAAATTCAGAAACATCAACAAATAATGCTTATATAACAAGAGGTGCTATCGTTTAGAGGTTTTAATTTCATTAGAGCTCTAACAGAGAAGAGCAGGAATAAAGAGATATGAATGCCAAATTGTGAGGTAAATAATGTACTTTGGCCATTTCCTCCTCCCCTCCTTTTAGTTTTACAAACTGTCTTTTGTTGACAACTAGGAACTGCCCCATTTAGATAAAATCCTGGCATCATGTTTGCTTAAATCAAAATGGGAAACAAATTTGGAATATGTCTATTTGTGCAGAAGTATTTAATCAGTGACTGATATTTTTTTAAAAATGGAATGGGAGTGGATGTGGTCAATAGTTTCTCCTTTGAATACGTTCCCCGATCACATTACTTTAGGGATATTAGCTTGCTACCTCGCGTATCCAGCCCTACCAAAAGACGAAAATTCGTCTCTCCTGTCTATGTCATATAGACAAAGGGCAATAACTCTTGCCCCTTACCTCCCCTTGCTACCCGCTAGGTGTCGCTTCTTTAGTTTTTTTAGCTTCGCTTGTACTGTGCAAACACGTACAATTAGACCTCCAATGAATCCAAGCCATCTTAGTGTAAATTCTGACCATCCAAAGTTAAATTTGGAATTACTGTGTTGGATAATCATTCCTCTACAGGTTGTATACATTATTTTACAATATTTTCCAATTTGAGTGACTTTGTCACCTTTTCTAGACTTCGGACCAGGTTGCAACATGGTCGAGCACGCTTATGGCGGTACTAGCATGTAATACATGTAGCACTCAATAATTTCGCTTATTCCGTATGTAACGTTTACGATATTAGCGACTTAATAACAAAAAAAAAAAAAAAAAAAAGTGCTGCATTGATAATTTGTGCTTTATTTACCTGCTTTGTCGTTTCAGTAGACTTCAAAAAAGTCTTTGAACGACCAAGTTGCGACTATTTAATGGCGGACTTCGTGTTGTAGTCACGAGTTCACGCTACACTTAATCATTTCGCTTCCTCCGTTAGTTACGGTTATGGAATAGCGACTTAATAGCGTGCTGAATTGTTAATTTGTGCTTTGTTTATCTTCTTTTTCGTTTCAGTAGACTTAGTCTCTGAACGACCAGTTGCGACTATTTAATGGCGGAATTCGTGTTGTAGTCACGAGTTCACGCGACACTAAATCATTTCGCTTCCTCCGTTAGTTACGGTTATGGTAATAGCGACTTAATAGTGTGCTGAATTGCTAATTGTGCTTTGTTTATCATCTTTTTCGTTTCAGTAGACTTCGTCTTGAACAAACCATTGCAACACGCTCACGGCGATAACTAGTGTTGTCATTAAGAGTTAACATGGCACGGAATAATTTGACTACTCCGTTAGTAACGGTTATAGTATTATCGAATTAATAATATGTTGAATTTTTTAATTTGTGCTTTGTTCTCTTCTTTTGTCGTTTCAGTAGCAAAGTCGACAACGAAGGCATGAATGGCAAAATGGGTGTTGGCAATGTGGAAATGGAGGAAATTATGTTGACATGGTTTAGGCTGCCCAGTGGGTGTAAATTTCACCGCAGGTCCGTGCATGGCTTTCGGGCCTGTAAGTCCGGACGCATGGAGTCTATGCTGGATCAATTGGATCCATTTTAATATGCACTTTCGCCGTCCGTCCAGCCGACACCGTCAGTTCAGCCGGCACTTCAGCAGGCACCAACCGGCATTAGCCGTCCATCCGGCACCATCCGTTCAGCCCAAATGGCACCGGACGGCCAGCCAACCTTCCAGCTTGCATCAACAGGCACCGGCCGTTCAGCCCAAATGGCACCGGCCGGCCACCCGACCTTCCAGCCTGCGTCAACAGGCACCGGCCATCCACTCGGCAACGACCGTTCAGCCCAAATGGCACCGGTCGTCCAGCCGACCTTCCAGCCGGCATCAACCGGCACCGGCCGTCCATCCGGCAACGACCGTTCAGCCCAAATGGCACCGGTCGTCCAGCCAACCTTCCAGCCGGCATCAACCTGCACCGGCCGTCCATCCGGCAACGACCGTTCAGCCCAAATGGCACCGGTCGTCCAGCCGACCTTCCAGCCGGCATCAACCGGCACCGGCCGACCATCCGGCAACGACCGTTAAGCCCAAATGGCACCGGTCTTCCAGCCGGCATCAGCCTGCACCGGCTGTACATCGGATTTACGGAGATTATAGTGATGTACCCGTCAGTCAATCTACACTACTGGTTACATATCACTACCATGAGAGAAATGTTATAGATGAATCTCCGTCCAATCAGACCATTCGAGAGGCAGGTGCCGGTCATAGCCGGACCTTCGCCGACATTCTGGCCGACCGTATACCAGACAAATCAGTCGGTATTGCCGGTGTACACCTCCTGTCACGTCAAATACGTGACGGTGTGATTTTAAAACAAGGGAGAATTAGTGACATTATCAGAGGTGACGGAATTGAGTTATCTATGCCACTTGGTATGCGCTACCCAGATATGGCAGCTTTACCAGAACAGGACTTTCAGGCCGACCATTCGCCAGTTCAGTCAGCCGGCAGTGCCGGCCGTCCATATGTTCACGGCTTCTCCACAAGGGAGATTTAGTGAAAGTGTCAATTATGACAGAATTGCGTCATCTAGGTCACCCGGTATGCTGTACAGATATGCAAGCTGTACCAGAACCAACATTCCCTCTGAGCGAATGGTAGATGGGCACGCAGTGCTGGCCGCACTACATAAGCATTATGTAATTATTATTACCTTACAGCCGGCACCAACCGGCACCGGGCGTCCATCCGGCAATGACCGTTCAGCTCATATGGCACCGGTCATCCAGCCGACCTTCCAGCCGGCACTAACCGGCACTGGGCGTCGATCCAGCAATGACCGTTCAGCCCAAATGGCACCGGTCGTCCAGCCAAGCTTCCAGCCGACACTTGCCGGCACTGACCGTCCATCCGGCTCCGGCCGTCCAGCCCAACAGGCACCGGTCGTCCAACCGTATGTAGATTTTAGTCATATACCAGTCCGTCCGACTGTACCGCTGTACCAGCACGGGGACTTTTATCATACCGCAATCTGCACAAATTGGTTATGACGAAGATTCTAGTGATGTTTCCGTCTGTCAATCCGTACTACCGGTTACATATCACTACCATGACACAGATGTTGGCGATGAATCTCTCGATCCAACCAGACCATTCGAGTGGTCGGTGCCGGTCATAGCCGGCCCGTCGCAGTCATTCAGGCCAAACATATGCCAATCAATTCATTCGGCATTGCCGGCCATCCATAGGCTAACAGCTCATCCACAAGGGAGAGTGAATGCCTTTATCAGAGATGACGGAATCGAGTCATCTATGCCACCTGGTATGCATTACCCCGATATGGATGCTTTACCAGAGCAAGATTATGCACATAGTGAGTGCGATGAATCGCAGGCAAATCAGCTGTATGCAGATCCAACCTTGGAACAGACTGAGTACAGCTTCAAAGCCACAGTGGAGGAAATTTATAGGGTGTTGGCCCCTTCAGAATGCCCTCCACCTCCTGCTGCCATTACCGACTATAAGGTTAGAGCGTCGGTCGATCTGGATGAGGGGGAAGAGACTCTATCCTTCCGCCTCCTTCCCCAGTCGACAAAAATTAAGGAAATTAATGACCGTCTGTCGACACGTATAGGGGATCCAGGAAATGCTAAGGCGTTCTTTTCTGAAAGCCAAGTACCAGCATTGTTTTCAGGTCGATGGTACAAAACTTACTCCGATGCGTTCAGTACTGAGGTCCCGGCTCTGGATAAAAATATGGCAGCAGTCCATATGTCTGCTCCATTGTCTTATAAAGTGGACAAAACTGTGTTCAATGCCAAGTCCAAGCTGGTTCGAAATGTAGTCGCTACGTCTTCACTGTTAGACCTAGCCTCCCTAGCCATTTTCAGGATTGTTGAAAAATCTGGCAATGAACATGCATGGGAATCGACGGCCCGGTTAGCTATGGTTCTTAACAGGGCAGCTCACCATTCCATGACCAATGCGCTGACTGCTTCTGCCAACCTAGACCTGATACGTCGTGACGCATGTCTGAAGGGCACGTCGCTTAAACCCCATCATAAGCTGGCTAGATATGACCGACGCACATTTCACGTCCCTATCCCACGAGTAGCGGACATTTCTCCGTTGTGCTTGTCGGGACTCTGTTTATCAGTTCCATGTCATACATTTTGGCCTCAATTTAAGCCCTTGGGCTAGTACCAAGGTTATGGATTACGTCGTCACCCTGTTCCGCTCGACTTCATCTATTGCGTCGGCAGTATATTTGGACGACATCCTCCAGAAACATCTGTCAAGTTCTACTCGGCTCAAAGGCAGAAACGATCTTATATCACTTTACATCATATAGGCTTTCTCGTGAACTGGATAAAGTCTGATCTCTGTCCAATCCGGATTTTTGGTCCATCTGGGTGTGGAGTTTCTCCCGATCTGAATCTGGTAAGGCTTCCTCGAGTTTGCGATCATCCAGATAATTGCACTCGTAGAGTCCGTTTCCGACAGGATGCGCATTTTAGCGAGAGAGTTGCAGATCCTCGGATTATTCAATGCAGCAGCAGACTTGATCCCGCTCAGCCGTCCTTTTATGCGCCCTTTACAAAGGACGTTGCTAGCGTAATTGCGCCCTTTTCAAGTCCCTTCGATCCCAGAAAACAGTCATGCTCACGCCAGAGATACGATCATTCTTGAGTCAATGGCACAACCCCTGTGGGCTATCCACAGGGATTACTCTGGAGATACCCCAAGCGGGGATAACGGTATGTTCCGCCACTAGTACCTACGGTTGGGGTGCCCACCTGTTGCCGGACTTCGATACTGTCAGCGGCACGTGGGTGCCAGGGGCGAGCCCCTTTCCACATCAACCTTTCAGAAATAACGGCTGTCATCAATGCCTTTCATTTCGGGCAGGATCAACTCTTATTACAAACTGCCCTCATTATGTCAGACAACATTGTGGTGGTGCCTTGCCTCAAAACAAGGGGACACCAATCACCAGACCTGTGCAATCTGAGCTGGCAGTTTCTACATTGGTTCGACAATCTCCACCTCAATGTACAATTCAGACACATTCTTGGCAGACTCAATGTCTTGGCTGATACTCTATCTAGTCATTCACACAGAATGGTCACTCCATCAATCGGACTTTCTTCCAATTGACACACTTTGGGGACGTCCGATGATTGATCTTTTGCAACAAGGTGGAATCGCAAGTTGTCCACCTTTCATCTCACAGGTTCCAGACCCAGAAGCTTGGGTCGTGGATGCTCGATCAATCAGCTGGGAAGGGTTGTGGTCATTCTCCTACCCTCCCACGGTCTTTGTACTGAAATTAATCCAGAAGTTAAGGGGTCAGAACTGTCAGATGGTTCTGATTGCCCCTCTCAGATGGAACAACTCCTGGGTCTCCGATCTACTCAATCTAGGCGATAGATCTACCCAGGAAGATTACAGTCAGCACAAGTATTCGCAAGCAACCGCGGCCAGGGGTGTTCCACCCCTGTCCGGACCGTCTTTATGTTCAAGCTTGGCTCTTGTCCAGACAGCCTTGCAAGACAAACAATTTAAATATTTGATTGCGGAGAGAATCTCGAGAGCAAGAAGGCCCTCTACTCTGAAGGTTTACGAGGGCAAGTGGCATGTTTTTTAAGGACTGGTACCATATCATTCACATTGTTCCTCTGAGTGTCACAATCCCTCAACTGGCCAACGTTTCTCTGGCTTTTCGAGGAGAAACAGCTGGCTCCAGTTATTATCAAATGCTACCGCTCCATGATATCAGACACATTCCGCCATTCTGGTTCATGTGCTATCAGCCATGACAAAGATTTGTCAGATCTTTTAGACACTTTTAAAAATTCAATCGACTTATATCCCTCACCCTGTTTCCAAATGGAATCTGTCCTGGGTTTTAACATGACTCAATTCAGACAGTATTGAGTCTTTAACCCACGATTAGTTAAAGCTACTATCATACAAATTGGGTTTCTTGATAGTCTTAGCTTCAGCATGCAGGGTGAGCGAGTTACATGTCCTTTCTAGTGACCCGAACTCTCTTCCGTTCCGATCCGAGGGTTTGATGGTCCTCTTGACGCAGCCAGGCTTCGTAGTCCAAAATAGATTACCATACATTGGCGATCAACGAGTCGTCATTAGCTCGCTTTCTTTATAGATAAGTCAGGATCAACAGCCATGTAAGATCCTGTTTGTGCACTCTAGCACCATTTCAATGCATAGAGGTGAGTCAGGTCACATACAAGCACCTCTTTCTTCTGGTGATAGCTGGGACATGAGATATCACCATTCAAGCCCTTACTTCATGGCTGTAGTGGGTTATACGCTCGGCGTACTCTGAGAATTCGCAAATCAGTCACTTTATAGAAGCTGTTGGCTGACATGCAGAGTCAACCTTCTACAGTTTTATCTTCAAGTTTGTACTCGCAGAGGCAAACATTGATTCTAGTAGGTCCGGTGTTGGCAGCCCAGACGCCCACCAGACCCATGTGCAACAATCAGCACAGCCTATTAGCTTCGCTGGATTCGCCAGATAAATTTTCGTAGGTAAGAAGATTTCAATAACTATCTTCTTAACCGTATAAAGGGGTCACATATCACGTGACCCTGGGCTGTGTTGCTGATTGAAAATTAGGAGACCGGGTTATCATTCACATGGGGAATCCAGCCATCAATCCCTAGAGGATACCCGGGGTGGAGGTCGGATGCTCCGCATTCCCTCCTCCTATTACTTATTCTCCTAAAGTAATGTGATCGGGGAACGTATTCAAAGGAGAAAGCAAATTTTGTAGTAAATTATGTTTCTCCGAGAATACTTACCCGATCACATTACTAAGAAACCCTCCCAACCACCCCGCCATGCGAGCATCCTCATGTTTTATATACCGCTCAGCTTAAAAACTAAAGAAGCGACACCTAGCGGGTAGCAAGGGGAGGTAAGGGGCAAGAGTTATTGCCCTTTGTCTATATGACATAGACAGGAAAGACGAATTTTCGTCTTTTGGTAGGGCTGGATTCGCGAGGTAGCAGGCTAATATCCCTAAAGTAATGTGATCGGGTAAGTATTCTCGGAGAAACATAATTTACTACAAAATTTGCTTTTCCTTCTTCACTAACAAAAACAAGTACATGTGGCTACAGTGTGACCTCCTGGACTAGTTTTAGATGAGATTTTCTTTGCACAAGGAAATTACATTTTTTCTTCTGTTTTAAAGATAACACCTTAATGTCTTCCAAGTTAAGTGAGACATGAAATTGGTAGTAAGACATTTATAAAGCATTCATGCAGTGCAAAACAAAGGGCATGGTGGTATACCTGCCATAACATTCCCTGTTACATGAAAAACAGTTTGGGACATGGTCTGAAAAACATGATTTTCAGGAATCTAATTGCAAAGTTTTTTCAACAAGAATATAAAAAACCTAACTTTCTTGACCAATATGATATTTGCATGTAATCTGTAATATGTATATGAATAGTAAATGGTCATGCTGAAAGCTCAGCTGGTTTACTATCCTTGCGGTATAGCTGATAATAAGGCAGGTAAATGCTACGGTGGTCAAAGGTCAACAAGAGAATTTCAGATATCACTTAATTTGCAAACAGTGGCTTAGGTGATGTGTTGTGTAAGATTCTGCTGTGGGTGAGTGCATTTATCTAATTTGCATAGGGAAAGTACACAAAGTAAAATAACCCAATTCGTCTAAGGTCAATTACATCAAAGTAAAATAACCCAATTCGTCTAAGGTCAATTACATCAAAGTAAAATAACCCAATTCGTCTAAGGTCAAGTACATCAAAGAGACACGTTGAAAAGCAGATATTATTAGACATCACTGCATCTAATGAGAATGTAGTAGCCATTAGTAATGAAATTCGTGATCCACAGCAGGGTCTCTTTGAAGTCAGATTTTTACTCCATATATAAAATGCAAAATTTGATTATTTCAGTTGTCAGGATAGTGTTAAAAGTGTGCTTCGTTTTATCGAGTGTGATTCTGAAAGCAATATGCTATCAGCAAAGCCCAACAAACATATAGAGTTTTTTTGTCCTGCACAAGGTGGATCATTTCAATATTTGACATTCTGCAAACATCATATCAACATTAAGTATATGATGGACATCAAAATAGGAATATCATCTGTATGTAGCATATTCAACATGCTGAATGGAGCATTCTCTTTATTATTATTCATTATCTTAATCTTGTTAAAATACTAACTAGGAACTGAAGCATGCTTTTGTGGATAATTTTAGTCCTGAAATAGATTGATCAAAAGACAGTAATAAGCACACACTCATGTTTGCACAGTGGTTTTCTATTTATGAGCAGCAACCCCTGTACTGGACATGGGAATTTAATACTGCTTTATTACCTGTAAGGCCCACTTAGTGTATGTTTTTATTTAATAACATTGTTGTTGTGATTTTGTTGGTGTTTGCACATGTGTACGTGTATGGCATGGATAGTTGATAACGCTATGTCAACCAACTATTTTTTTTAAAATGCTTTGAAAAAAAGTGAATTTTTTTTAGTCATGAAAAGATAGTTTATTCTCAGTTGGACGTCACCTTTTTCTGGGGTCAATGAACCTACCCCACCTCGACCTTAAAACATAGCTTTTCTCAAAATGTCCCATGCTGGAATATGGCAGGTATGTGGTGGCTCAATAAAGTCCTGTTGTTGATTAAATGGAGTCTGCTGTAAATGACTTAAAATGATGAATAAAACTCAAGTGAGTCCTGTTTATGGTCAAATGGAGTCTGCTGTAAAATGACCTAACACGATCAATAAAACTCAAGTGAGTCCTGTTATGGTCAAATGAAGTCGGCTGTAAATGACCTAAAATGATGAATAAAACTCAAGCGAGTCCTGATAATGATAAAATGGAGTTGGCTGTAAAGGACCTAAAATGATGAATAAAACTCAAGTGAGTCCTGTTTATGGTCAAATGGAGTCTGCTGTAAAATGACCTAACACGATCAATAAAACTCAAGTGAGTCCTGTTATGGTCAAATGAAGTCGGCTGTAAATGACCTAAAATGATGAATAAAACTCAAGCGAGTCCTGATAATGATAAAATGGAGTTGGCTGTAAAGGACCTAAAATGATGAATAAAACTAACTGACACCTAACATGTAATCTGTTTGAAATGATTTTGTTGGCTTGTCATCAATGAGAATGGCATACAAATAGATAATATGCCTGTCTGTAGTCAGCATACTCAAAATACAATCAGTATCTATCTATCTATCTATCCCTTAGTCTAGTCGACCGTTGGGGAACCACTGATGACCCGACAACCAGCTTCCTCCATTCCAATCTGTTCTCTGATATTCTCACTGTGTCACTCAGCTTCAGTCCTATCCACTCTGAGATGTTATCCTCCCATCTTTTCCTCTGTCTTCCTCTCCTTCGCCCTCCCTGCACAGTACCTTGCATGATTGCCTTAGCAAGCCCTGTTGATTGTGTGACATGTACATACCATTTCATTTTGCGCTTTTTTCACAATGGTCAATAGCTCTTCATAGGGCCCAATGGCTTGCTTAATTCTGTTTCCCACTTCCTCATTCGTGACATGATCTCTATATGTAATGCCAAGCAGCCTTCGAAAGCATCTCATTTCAACAGCTTGTATCCTTCTTTCGAGATCCACTGTGAGGGTCCATGACTCACAGGCATATAGGAATACAGATGCAGCCAAGGAGTGCATCAGTCTGATTTTTGAGCTGACTGAGGTGTTTCTGTCTTTCCAAACTGTCTTCAGCCTTGCCATTGCTGTTATTGTCAGCGCAATCCTGAACAATATTTCTGGTTTCGATCCCTCGTCTGCCACAATGGCTCTTAAGTACTTGAATCTATTAACTGTTTCCATGATGTCAGTGCTGATGCCACTGGTGTTGTTGGTCATCAATTTGGTCTTCTCTGCACTGATTTCCATACCAAAAGCAGTAGCTGTCGTGTCCAGTTTTTCCACCAACTGAGCTAGCTCCTCCTCATTTCCTGTAAGGCCATCAATGTCATCAGCAAAGTGCAGATTCGTTATTATTCTGCCTCCAATACTGACAGTTCCTTCATGGTCTTCCAGTGCATCTGTAATGATTCTTTCAAGGAAGATGTTGAAGAGAGTAGGTGAAAGCATGCAACCCTGTCTGACTCCCACAGTTGTCCTAAACCAATCTCCTATTTGACCTTTGAAGCATACTGTGCTGGTGGCCTTGCTGTAAAGGCTTTCTATGACTTTGATCAAGTTAGCGTTGATGTTGTACAGCTTCATGGTGGACCAAAGGGCTGCATGCCATACCCTGTTAAACGCCTTCTTAAAATCTATAAAGAGAAGAAGGTCTTGTTGGTGCTGGAGGTATTTCTAACATAGTATTCTCAGGTTAAAAATCTGTTCAGTTGTGCTTCGCCCTGGTCTGAAACCTGCCTGTTCTTCAGCTATGATTTCCTCTGCCCGCGGCTTCAGTCTGCCCACGGCTTCAGTCTGTTTAATATGATTTTTAGCATGACTTTGCTTATGTGGCATATAAGACTGATCGTACGATAGTTCTGATATTGCTGCGAATTGCCTTTTTTCGGGAGAGTTACTATGAGTGACTAAGTCCATGGTGTTGGCCATTCCCCTGTCTGCCACATCTTGTTGCAGATTGTTAGTAGGGCGCTTATCATGGCTTCACCCCCTTCTTGGACTAGTTCTGCAGTGATGTTGTCTATTCCTGCTGCATTCCCTTTTTTCAATACTTTCACTGCAGCCTCTACTTTTCGGAGGATGGGGTAGTTGTCAATGTTGGTCACTGATGGGGTGTTGATTATGTCTGGGTCCCCTGTAGGTCTGTGGTTGTACAGATCTGATCAGTATTCTGTCCATCTCTTAAGAATGTCTTGTTCTTCTGTAAGACATTTCCCTCTCTTATCTTGAATGATGGAGGAGCGTCCTTGTTTTACACTGGTCAGGTCTTTCACCAGTTGGTATGCTTTTTTGCCATTATTTTTCTTTAGATTGTTTTCTATATCTTTACACTGGTCTTCAATCCATGTCTCCCTTGCCTTTCTCATTCTTTTCTTGATAACCTGGTTGATTTCCCTGTATTGTTTTGCTCCTTCTACTTCTGACTTCTTCTTTAGCTCTCGACGCTTGTCACACAGATCAAGTATGTCAGTTGTAACCCAAGGTTTCTTTGGTCGTCGATGTTTGCCAAGGATCTCACTGGCTGTTTGGGTCACTGCTATGTTAAATGTGGCAATCATTGTGTCTATAACTGTGTTCTCTGCACTAAGAAGTAACAGTGGTGCAAATTTCCCTCCTATCCTTGCCTGGAAGGCTTCCAAGACCTCTGGGCCTTTTAGCTTGTCAAGGTTGAACTTGATTCTTGTGGGGCCCTCTTTGTCAACTTTTTTTAGACGTAGTCGGAGGGTCATCATCATTAAGTCATGGTCACTTCCTATGTCTGCTCCTGGGAAACGTCTTGTCTTGGCAATGTTTATGCTGGTGTGGAAACGTCTCTTCACCATGATATAATCAGTCTGGTTATGGTGTTCTCCATTCGGGCTATGCCAGGTCCACCTTCTGGATGCTTTGTGTGGACCAAACGTGTTCATCAGCTTCAGATCATTGAAGCTGGCAAATTCCAGGAGCCTTAAGCCTCTGTCGTTGGTCTCTGCATTGCAATAGCATCCACATGTGCCTTTCCAGTTATAAACGGCATCCTCTCCTATTTTGGCATTGCAGTCTCCTTGCACCACAAGAATGTCTTTCTTTGGGGTCTGGTCCAGGACTTCTTGCAGTTGGTCGTCGAAATCCTCTAATTCTTCATCATCATGGTCTGTGGTTGGAGCGTAAGCTTGCACAATGGTGATATTGAATGGTGTTGCCCTCAAGCGTATGATGATAAGCCTGCTGGAGACTGGCCGACAACTCATGACAGTGTTCACAGTGTCTTTGTGGACGAGAAATCTGAACCATGTTCATGTTTATCTTCTCTGCCAGAGTAGTATAGTTTATGGCCATCCTGTGTTGATGTTTCCCCAAGGTTCTTCCATCATACTTCACACAGTCCCAGGATGGTCCAACGGTATTTGTTCTTAATGTTCTGATGTTCCATGTACCAATGCTGATGTTGTTTCTGATTCGGAGTTTTGGTGGTGATCATGCACCAGTAGCACACTTAACACTTCTGCCCTGGTGCAAGACAAAAGGCGCGGTCCGGTATGGGTGGAGGTTAAGTTGTCATTGCATGTGGTGTGTCTTGGGCAATGAACCAGGCGGAGCCCATCCCTCTCCAGGCTGTTGACCACAGCCGAACTCCACATTACTAGTGACTCGCCTTGGTCCTGGACACATAGCCGTTGAATTCTTCTTGGGACTCCTCCGCCTTATTGAGAAAGTTCATACGTCCAATCAGGTACTGTGTCCGCACCCGAGCCTTTAGTTATCCAAAACCTAACCTGCAAGGCAGCAGGGGACTCGTGGAGGGCTGGGTCGTCTATATCCCGTGCAAATGTGAACATCTGCCTACAACCAGTATATCAACACACATAAAAGGACGCCAATACTAATGACAGATCTTCTAAAGATATAAAGACCATCAAGTTCGATTGTGTCAAATTATTGTACCAAATCATTGACTTTGTATCATGAACTTTTCAATATGCAACACAGGTGTATTGTTTCAACCCAATAAAATACTGATAATTAAATGTACAGTACTAAAATACAAATAATAAAATGTACAGTACTAAAATACTGATAATTAAATGTACAGTCCTAAAATATCAATAATTAAATGCACAAAATGTACCGTTGAACAGTAACGAAATATACAGTACTAAAATACATATAATTAAATGTACAGTACTAAAATACATATAATTAAATATACAGTACTAAAATACATATAATTAAATGTACAGTACTAAAATACAAATAATTCAATGCACAGAAAGAAAAAGCCCAAAATGTACAGTTTAACAATAATAAAATATACAGTACTAAAATACCAATAATAAAATGTACAGTACTAAAATACCAATAATAAATGTATTGTACTAAAACACCAAAAATAAATATGCCATACTAAAATACCAATAATAAAATGTACAGTACAAAATACCAATAATAAAATGTACAGTACTAAAATACTAATAATAAAATGTACAGTACTAAAATACCAATAATAAATGTAAAGTACTAAAACACCAATAATAAATGTACAGTATTAAAATACCAATAATAAAATGTAAAGTACTAAAATGCCAATAATAAATGTATTGTACTAAAATACCAATAATAAAATGTACAGTACTAAATACCAATAATAAAATGTACAGTACTAAAATACTAATAATAAAATGTACAGTACTAAATTACCAATAATAAATGTGTAGTACTAAAACACCAATAATAAATATACAGTATTAAAATAGGGGTCCCGAGTGGCCGAGTGGTCTAAAGCGCTTTCCGTTACGGATCACTGCCATCACACCTCTGTCTGTGTGGGTTCGAATCTAAGATTCGGCTAATGTAGTTATGTGAGAAAGCTTGCCAGTAGCTTCTCGTGGGTCGGTGGTTCTTTCCTAGGGGTTTCCTGTGTTCTTCCTCCACCATGTATAGCTATTGTGTGCTGAAAAATGGCGTTAAACTCTACAACAACAACAGCATTAAAATACCAATAATAAAATGTACAGTACTAAAATACAAATAATAAAATGTACAGTACTAAAATACCAATAATAAATGTATAGTACTAAAATACAAATAATTAAATACGCTTGACTAAAATACCAATAATTAAATATACAGTGTTAAAATACCAATAATACATATTACAGTAATAAAAATACCAATAACAAAATGTACAGTACTAAAGTACAGATAATAAATGGAGAATTCTAATAACAAAATTTACAGTAATAAAATACCAATAATATAAAGTTCAAAAATATAATTGATAAAATTGACAGTACTAAAATTACATATACAAGCATATATAGCACAGTTCCTGACTGGTTGAACATCAGACTTTATGAAGTACAATCAAATAGATACTGTCAGATTTTTTATGCCATTGTGTATCATTACTCTCCCTTTGACATCATGCCTTGGAAAGTTAAATATTTTGATATTTTCTACAAAATTTGCAACAATGTGTTAAAATCTGGAGAAGTCTGATTTGTATTTGAGACTCGAGGACCGTAATGTTGTTTTACTGTCAAAAATATCTATTTGAAAACTCAATTTGAGATAATAAAACCATTATTAACTTCCACAACTGCAATGATATTTCACTCTTGTTTTTTTGCTTCCAAAGTTTGATGGATGGATGGATTTAGTGTTATTAATGAAGATGTAATTTTGGATGCTATGTCTATCAGAATGTCATTACATCAATCAATGAAAGTGACTTGCAATACTTAAATAATTTTATTGACAGGTACCCTGTATGACCTTAGCACTCTGATAGATACGCATGGAATACCCTGGAAGGCTTATCATAGTGCCACAAAGAACAGCATAGAACTCAATGTCTGCAAACCTCTGACCAAATCAGCATGTGGAAATGGAAATTCAGCACTAGGTAAATTATACTCATTTTATAATCTTGGACATCTAAGACAACCATTTCATCTTTAGCAATAGTAGCCACATAAAGTAGCATTTTTATGTTTTCCAGTTTCATGGTGTTTTTTGTTGCTGTTGTAGTAATATCATTATTGTAAAGTGCTTAGAGCTTCTAAAGATTAGGCACTATACGAAGTCCTCATTATTATTATGATTATTATTATTATATACCATTAGTCTTCACCCACAACACCCCCATCCCCATCTTACTTTGGAAAGTTGACCAGTATATTTACACATTTGGACTTCTGTTCAAATTTTGAAGTCATTATATGGCTATTTAATTATCAATAAACTTCAGATAGGACATGATCCATTTTTTTTGTCTCACCTGCATAAGGATTGTGAAATATAAGTCACATTTCTGCAGGCAGCTGAATTAACAGTGTCCAAGTTTTGTGTTGAAATTTATAAAGTCATTTCTGCACTTGTTGCTGCATTCAGGTAGTTCTTTAATAGTAGAATTGTCAGTCTGAATTTTGTGCCATTATGAGCTAATCTTGGGGTTCCTGTCTTGTTTTTCTCATTATCACATCAAGTTTATGCCATGATGTGGTCGGAGTCCATGTCTTTTCTTTTTCATTATCACTTCAAGTTTATGCCATGATGTGGTAGGAGTACCTGTAATTTTTTCTCATTATCATCTCAAGTTGATGCATTATGTACTAGGATTTCCTACCATAATTAGCAAGGAAGTTTCTGTCTTGACTTTCTAATAATCAGTCTTAAAGTTTATGCTATGATATGGCTCCATTGGCCTTGTGGATGCAGGAGGTTGCGAGTTCAAACTCCGGCCGAGTCATACCAAAGACTTTTTATAAGTGTACTAGCAGCTGCCTTGCTTGGCACTCAGCATTAGTGTTAGGATAATGTGACTTGGTGGGACATCATGCTATATTGGCTGCAGCATCATGCCCCATTGCTAGACATCACTATAAACTGCCCCATTGCTAGACATCACTATAAACTGCCACACTGCTAGACATCACTATAAACTGCCACACTGCTAGACATCACTATAAACTGCCACACTGCAGACATGGTAGTAATAGGATTGAATTTTTTTTAATGCTGTGTTAAAAAAATTCCAAATCACATACCATAATATGCTAGGAATTCCTGTCTTGTCTCTTTATCATCTCAAGTTTATGCCAAGATGTATTAGGAATTCCTGCTATAATAGGCTGGGAAGTTCCTGTCTGGTTGTTCGCAGCATCTGTATCAAGTTTATGCTGTGAAATGCTAGGAGTTCTGTCTTGTTTTTCTCATTATCAGTCTGAAGTTTATTCCATGATTTAAATGCCATGATATAATAGGAGCTTCTGCTATGATATGCTGGGTGTTCCTGTCTTGTCTTTCTCATTATCAGTCTCATGTTTACTCCATGATTTAAATGCCATGATATAATAGCAGCTTCTGCTATGATATGCTGGGTGTTCCTGTCTTGTCTTTCTCATTATCAGTCTCATGTTTACTCCATGATTTAAATGCCATGATATAATAGGAGCTTCTGCTATGATATGCTGGGTGTTCCTGTCTTGTCTTTCTCATTATCAGTCTCATGTTTACTCCATGATTTAAATGCCATGATATAATAGCAGCTTCTGCTATGATATGCTGGGTGTTCCTGTCTTGTCTTTCTCATTATCAGTCTCATGTTTACTCCATGATTTAAATGCCATGATATAATAGGAGCTTCTGCTATGATATGCTGGGTGTTCCTGTCTTGTCTTTCTCATTATCAGTCTCATGTTTACTCCATGATTTAAATGCCATGATATAATAGCAGCTTCTGCTATGATATGCTGGGTGTTCCTGTCTTGTTTTTCTCAGCTGCTTGTACTTCTTTGTGAACAATATTAAAGTTTTGTGTTCATGTATTTTAAAGTCACGTATCTTGTACATCATTTACCACAGTCAACGGAAGCTTTAGTGTAATTATATTTCTCCGAGTCTAAAAATTATATGCTGAATGGCCTGTCTTTCTTGTCTCATCATCTTAAGCAGAAAAATTGGTTCATCATTATGTACAGTGTTGATGTTGTGTTCAAGTTTTCAAAAGTCACATATCTTCTACATATATTGCTGCATTCAACAGAAACTTTTGATTTAATATTGAATCGGGCATAAATGTTCCTATGCTAATGTACTGACAGTTCCCATTGTACCTCTCTTGTCAGCTTAAGCAGAAAGTATGGTTTATAATTGTAAACAAGGCTAATGTTTTTGAGAGTCAAGTATCTTCATCATCACTTGTTATATCCATGTGTGAATAACTAGAATAATATTACTAGGTTCATTTTAAGCATGACCCCAGTGCCTTATTTTTATCATTGGTGGAATAAAGTTCTCTTTTTGGTACTGTAAGGTACATAATTGAAAATAAAGAAAATAAAGATAAAATGAAATTACATTTGATTTTATACTGAATGGAGTATATCCCAATATGACTGAATATTGCCCAAAAAAGTATGAATCAGTTTAAATGTCTTTCTGATTTGGATTAGCTTCAGTTCCAATCAAGATCACATGGTCAGTATTCATTGATAGAAAATGTAATGTAGGGAAAATGAAATCATCTGCATAAGCACTGGTTTACAGGAAGGAAGTCGTGTGGACTCTATTGTTCAAAAAAAAAAAACTCCCAAGGGGAATGGCTACTTGATAAGACAAATTCTGATTCCAGTAAAGGATTCTCATGCTGGAAAACTCATAATGCCAAGCATTTGGGTAATGGATTTGTTTACTTTCTCAGTCAAATACGTTCCCTGATACCTTTAATATTAAGAAATAAGCTCTACCACCTCAGCCATATATCATATAGACAAAGTGAAGAAAACTGTTTTTTACAATTATTCTGTTCTGTAAACTGGTAATACACATACATTGATGGTCCATGTGTCAGGAAAAACATTGTAGCAGTACAGATATCTTCTTCACTGTACTGCAACATCATTCACCAGATTTTCTATATGACTTATAAGCTTGTGCAGATTAATTATTAATGACTGGCTATTTTTCATCTTGTGAAAAATGGAGCAGAGAGCATGCATGGGAATCAATGGCTAGCATAACTAAAGGCATCAATAGAATAGCACATTATTCTATAAACCAAGGCCCTTACAGCTTCTTCAAATCTAGACAGGTTTTTGTTTTCATCACTACTACAGTCTCATCACTCTAAAGCTTTATGTTTAGTGCTGTTTGCATCACTGCTGTTGTTTTAAGAACACACAGAGACAGTGCCAATGTTGGCAGGGCAGGAGGTGCGTCACTAACTCTCCATACCTCCACCACTATTTTGACCTTATCATTCTTTGCTACACTGGAGGGATGATCAGGGATAGGTGGTTGAATTCAAAACAGCAGGCATGGTTACAATCAGGGTTTCAGAGAGTCAATAACTTTTCATTCTAGGAGGAAATCTAATAAAAAGGAAAGGAAAGTTTCTCTTTCCTTTAGTCTCACAACAGCCACAAATGACTAACAAACCCACTGCCTTGTCCTTGTCAGGAGAGCCGTACATATATTTTTTTTAGCCATCAACAATGCAGAGAATCTCATAAGCAATAAAGCCATTGACTTTGATGGATTATTAGGGGAAGTTGCAGGTTTTCAGGGACTACTGTAGGGACAACAATATAATAACACTGAACGTTTCTATCTTAGCTGGCTAACTATTTTATCTAGTTTTTCAAGGAGAAATGGTTAGCTGTTGTTATTATCTGGGAATATGACTCCATAATTTCTGATATTTGGGCATCATTAAAGATCAAATATAGGCCTGAACAAGGGCCTTTCAGACTTGCTGGCAGACTTTGACCAGAATGGATTTATATCACTCACCTTGATTCTCAAGTGCAATCTTTCATTGATTGTGACTTGGCACAACTCATGTCAGGTAAGTTTTGAGCCTTTAATGAGAACTTTACTATTTTACAAGATGTGCTTTCTTAAGAGAATGAGTGAGCAGTATGTTATCTTCAGTTTGGGTCAGATAGTTCTGTGGTCCTAAGGACTCAACTGGGTGTCAGAGCTAAGAACAGGATGCTGTCCTAAGGACTCAACTGTTTGTCATAGCTAAGAACAGGATGCTGTCCTAAGGACTCAACTGGGTGTCATAGCTAAGAACAGGATGCTGTCCCAAGGACTCAACTGGGTGTCGTAGCTAAGAACAGGATGCTGTCCTCAGGACTCAACTGGGTGTCATAGCTAAGAACAGGATGCTGTCCCAAGGACTCAACTGGGTGTCGTAGCTAAGAACAGGATGCTGTCCTCAGGACTCAACTGGGTGGCATAGCTAAGAACAGGATGCTATCCTAAGGACTGGTTTTCATAGCTAAGAACAGGATGCTGTCCTAAGGACTCAACTGGGTGTCAGAGCTAAGAACAGGATGCTGTCCTCAGGACTCAACTGGGTGGCATAGCTAAGAACAGGATGCTATCCTAAGGACTGGTTTTCATAGCTAAGAACAGGATGCTGTCCTAAGGACTCAACTGTTTGTCATAGCTAAGAACAGGATGCTGTCCTAAGGACTCAACTGGGTGTCATAGCTAAGAACAGGATGCAGTCCTAAGGACTCAACTGGGTGTCGTAGCTAAGAACAGGATGCTGTCCTCTGGACTCAACTGGGTGTCATAGCTAAGAACAGGATGCTGTCCCAAGGACTCAACTGGGTGTCGTAGCTAAGAACAGGATGCTGTCCTCAGGACTCAACTGGGTGGCATAGCTAAGAACAGGATGCTATCCTAAGGACTGGTTTTCATAGCTAAGAACAGGATGCTGTCCTAAGGACTCAACTGGGTGTCAGAGCTAAGAACAGGATGCTGTCCTAAGGACTCGACTGTTTGTCATAGCTAAGAACAGGATACTGTCCTAAGGACTCGACTGGGTAGCATAGCTAAGAACAGGATGCTGTCCTCAGGACTCAACTGGGTGTTGTAGCTAAGAACAGGATGCTGTCCAAAGGACTCAACTGTTTGTCATAGCTAAGAACAGGATACTGTCCTAAGGACTCAGCTGGGTGGCATAGCTAAGAACAGGATGCTGTCCTCAGGACTCAACTGGGTGGCATAGCTAAGAACAGGATGCTATCCTAAGGACTGGTTTTAATAGCTAAGAAGAGGATGCTGTCTATGGTCAATCAAAACATTGTCGTCTGATCTCTCACCCCCATTGACACATCAAGAGGAGCAGCAATGCATGACCTGGTCCATAATCTTACGCTCTTCTTGAGGTGCATGAATAAGAGTCATCGGTTCCAACATCACCTTCTGGTGGAGGCAGGAAATGAAGATTTAACCTCTGACATTATGGCTTAAATGGATAATATGCTTGGCATTCTCTGAATTGTCACATGAGCAGATATGCCTACTGAAGACTTCTTATGAGATCAGAGATATCATCAAGTCTCATGTTTAAACACAACAGAAGTCATTTTATGGCAGTTAAACATCACAAGGTTTTATCTTTGAGATCTAGCATGGCAAATACCAGAATTGAAGCTAGCGAGTTATGTGGCTGTTTCCTAGAGAACCAGCAGATCCATGTGGAAAACAAGTATGAAAGCCTCAGTCTTCTGGTTTGGGATTTTCTCGGGTGGTGTCATCATCATCAAAATCACATTCAAGTCTTTTACATACCTAGGCAGGCTAATTTTCTTAGTGGAATCACTGGCCCAATAGAATTACCCAAATGACACTGAACAGTAGAACCTGAAAAGGCCTGATGTGAACTGAACCAGTCAGAAGAGGGATATCTTGTTTGTATTTACTACTCAAGAAGGAAGGGATGAGTTATGAGGAACTAACCCAGGACAAGATGAAGTTCTTAAACATATCAGCTTATAAGGTTGAGGCAGACACCTCTAGCATCACGTCTGAGGGCAACATTTCCCTGAAGGACACTTCATCCAAGCTGTGATTTGGTGATCGGAGACACCTTTCATCTTAAAGGGCTCAGTTTGACTTGGTGGAACCCTATATCAGCAGCACAACATGCTTCTTTCCTATGTAATTCAGCAGCTTTATAATATTTGTTACTCAACTTGTGTTGGATTTGTGTACTGAAAATGATCTCCATCTATGCATAACCGTTGCCTGTATCTTACATTACTAAAGTCTGATTACACATAACCATGTACTAACCATTGCCTGTATCTCGCATTACTAAAATCTACTTCAGGAGACTTGAGACATAATCATATGATGGATAAGGGGATGTAGCTCCCTCATGTTCTAATGTATTTTGATCTGTTAACAAATTTAAAGAAGAAGCATTTTTTAGAGTAAATAGTTTGGTAGTTCTTGACTGATCACAATATAGGCACATCCTACCAAGCCCTGGAAAGAGTTTTCACATCTCTGCCAATAATAACGGATGAATTTGATATATAATAACATATATTTCAAGTTCAGTACGATGACTAGAGAATATTTGATTTGTGAACTGAATTAACCTAATCTGATTAACTATAAAATAAGATTTTAATACTAAATTACCATGTTAAATGTAATACCTGAAGATATTTTAATAAACACAGAACCTGTCTTTGGTCACAAGATGTTTCTATTAATTCATCAAAGTAGTTTTCGGGTGACAGCTAGTCACTCATCACTAATGAATGCTCCATTTTTCATACATCTCCTGTTTATCATTTTGTTATTATATTTTTCTCTTATATTCCGAAAAGAACAAGGAAGACTCCATGTAATACATTTATTTTTCTCATTTGCAACAACTTGTAAAATAAATGTATCACTTCTCTGGTAACATGACTGTTGATTTTATATTAAAGTTTTTGTGTTCAGGTCAGTCCCATGTGGGGATGCAGGTTTGCATGCTAATTTTTCAGCTTTTTAATATTGCTTTCTTGCATTTTTGATGGTAGGTGCATGTCTTACAACGGCCGATGGCCAGCACATCCCATTGGGAAATGTCAGCAGTCTAGTTCAGT
Organism: Unio pictorum; assembly: GCA_030141615.1. Taxonomy (NCBI): domain Eukaryota; kingdom Metazoa; phylum Mollusca; class Bivalvia; order Unionida; family Unionidae; genus Unio; species Unio pictorum. The sequence continues at coordinate 14,215,091 of JARLTB010000126.1, forward strand.
ATGACGATGGAATTCTGGTCCTAAACTACACTGGTGGACAACCGTGTCAAAATAATGCACAGTTTCTGAGGAGTGTCATCATCAGCTTTGTATGTGCACCAGGCACTGGGGAGGGCAAGCCAGTCTTCATTGATGACACTGATGACTGCGTTTATTATATACACTGGCAAACAGAAGTTGTCTGCAAAGAGACGGTGAGACATTTATTTTTAGTTCACAATTGATGTGTGGTAGAATCTGTGTATATTGATAAAGCTAAAACCTCATAGTTTCATATGATTCATTCCATCTGAAATCATGCATGAAATCCTAGAAATGGCAATCAAATTAATTTCTTTAGCCAATTACCTTCTCAACTTTTACCAGTCTGATGAATACTAAATAGTTGTAGTGACCAATACATATATAAACTATTTTTTTTTTAAAAATTGCCACTTATTGTAGTATGGGAACCCTATATTAATCATCTTTTCTGTGGCCACAAAAGGTCCCTTTCAGATAATTGGATGCTATTTGGTAGGTGGATTCTCAGTTGTCTTATCAGTTTCAATTTTAATGGATTTTGAATCTTCACTGAACCATTCAGCAGATCCTTGTTACTAGCACAGCTCAATAATGATTCCACACAATTTAAGAGTCATGGTCATTGACAATTAACTTGATATCTTGATTCCACACAATTTAAGAGTCATGGTCATTGACAATTAACTTGATATCTTGATTCCACACAATTTAAGAGTCATGGTCATTGACAATTAACTTGATATCTTTATGAGATGTTGCTTGTAAGTGACACAGCTTGAGAACCAATTAGCGTATTCTAATGCAATTTGACATGAACATTGTCTCATGGATCTAGATGTCTTTGTGTGTTTTGTGATGTCAGCAAGATTTTGAATAAAGTTATGACTCTTGATAGTTAAAACTAAATAACTTCATGTGGGATGTTGTTTGTACCAGTATGACTTGAGAACCAGTCAACATACTCTGTTGCAATCTAATGTGGGGCCCCCCAAGTGGCTGAGTGGTCAAAAGCGCTCTCTGTTATGGATCACTGCCATCTCACCTTTGTCTGCGTGGGTTCGAGTCTCAGATTGGCCAATGTGGGTATGTTAAAAAGCTTGTCAGTAGCTTCTCATGGGTCAGTTGTTCTTTCCGGGGTTTTTCCCAGGTTCTTCCTCCACCATTAATACTGGTTGCCATTTATAGCCTATTGTGTGATGAAAAATGGCATTAGACACTGCAACAACAACAACAACAATCTAATGTGAACATTGTCTTGTAGACTTACATATGCCTTTTATATGTTTAGTCCTATCAGCTCCATTTCGGACAGAATTGTGCCCCATGTTAATACAAATTCTTATCTTCACATAGCTCAAGAACCATTCTTCACAGTCTGTTGGAATTTGGTAATAACATTATGTGTTAGACTTATATGTTCATTTATGAGTTTTGTCTCAACTACTTCATTTAGACAGAGTTATGAACCACACCAAGTACAATATCTTTAAAGGGCAAATTGCTGGTATTCAGCATAGGTCAAGAACACATCAAAATTAACAATATTGTTTCATGAACCCACATGCGTCTTTTATGAATTTCATCATGGTATTCATTTTTGGACAATGTTATGACCCTTGTCAAAATGTTTTGTGTTATTATATGGAATGTAGATATAGATGGATTTCAGGCGTACATATCATCTTGCCCTTTCCCTGCATTGGTTTTAGGGATTATGGTGAACAGAGCCCTCCTTGCCATTTAGTTGCTGATAGCTTGTCAAATTTAGCATTGTGACAAAATTGGTCATTACATTTTCCATGGCACAAGTACATTTCTCATGAAGAACAGCAACACAATTCTACACCACCAAGTATAGGTCTGCTTTTCAGTTTCTTTTGGTTAAGTTTATGTGAAAGTATTATTCATGTCATAGTTGCTTTCAATTTGTATGGCTTGTACACAGCTTCAAGCATATTCAGCTTTATTGTGATAATCTTTGATTGATAGCAGACCATCTGTCTTGATTAGTGAAATACCATTTATTGAGGATGAACTTGTAGAAGACCCATTGTCTTGATTAATGAACACCATTTATTGAGGATGAAATTTTAGCAAACCTTTGTCTTGATTAGTGAACACCATTTATTGATGAGGAACTTGTAGTAGACCCAATTTCTTGATTAATGAACACCACTTTTTGAGGTTAAACTTGTAGCAGACCCATTGTCTTAATTAATGAATACCATTTATTGAGGAACTTGTAGCAATCCTTTGTCTTAATTAATGAACATCATTTATTGAGGATGAACTTGTAGTAGACCCAATTTCTTGATTAATGAAATACCATTTATTGAGGTTGAATTTGTAGCAGACCCATTGTAGATAATAAATGAAACCTTTTAAGTTTCAGACTTGATACCTAGATGAAGCTGAGTCAGTTATTACCTCATTCATAAATAGTTGATGCCAATGGGAACATTTCTTTTGTTTCAGGTCTTTAGTATTGCCCAACAACCATTCTGAATTGTGCTTCTCTGTACTGTAAAAGTAACATGCAGTTTTGATAAAAAAAAAGATTCTGATTATCTTGACTAATGTTTATTTGTATTTTAAGGCCTTTTCATTAATGTCAAATGTATGTAGTCTTTTCCATTTGTCTTGTCCTTTTGTTCCATCCAGTTTTCTGGCCATCTGGTTAGGTTTTATGTGTGTAGTTGAGTTTTGTTAGGTATTGATTCACCATAGATTCAAGAAATGTATGCATTTTAGTGAATACAACACCAACTACCTAAACTTGAATTATTCTGGCAAGGCATTAGTGCTCTGTGAACAAATTTCTAGTTTGTCTTTTTTTGTTGACAGGTCAGATGTTCCTTGGATGTTCAGGATAAAGACAAACTGTACACACTGGACTTATCTCCCTTGAGTCAGATGGATAAGCATTTGGTTGTGTCTGCAGGGGAGAATCGTAGTCTGTACTATATCAGTGTGTGTCAGCCGCTTCCACCAATAGAGAACACACTCTGTCCCCCTGGCTCTGCAGTTTGCAAAGTGACTGGAGACAAAACTGAGGTAAGTCGGTTCCAAAGTATTTAACAGTCAAATCAACCTTAGTGGACACATGGTTTTAAAGAACACTTGCTCATACAGGGCAATGTTGATGGGTCTTGGTTTGTTTCATTATCATTATGATCACCAAACTAGATTCCTGTTTTTCAAAAACTAGCAACATTTATTTTGTGAGACAATCATATACATTGAAACTGATTTTTTTATTGTTTAGTTAGTACAATATTGATGTTGTGATTTCATTAAAAGTAATACTTCTTATCATCCTTGAGGATATCTCAAAGTGCCAGTTCAGGAATTCTCTGAAAATTGCTTGCCCTCAGTGGCCTGTATTTGTATTCTCTGAAAATTGCTTGCCCTCAGTGGCCTGTATTTGTATTCTCTGAAAATTGCTTGCCCTCAGTGGCCTGTATTTGTATTCTCTGAAAATTGCTTGCCCTCAGTGGCCTGTATTTGTGAAACTAAGCTCGTTATCTTACGAAGTAATTCTTTTCACTTGGTTGCCTTGCTATTTTTTATCACAATGATGTAGGCGTCATTTAATATAAGGTAGTTTATGTTACATACACAATAACATTTATGACAGTGTTCGATTGATCTACTGAAGTGAGTTCACCCGACATTAGATTTTAAGTATATAGGATTTGCATGCCTTTCTCGGATAAATGCTTGTGGAGAATTCTTACGGTAGAGTGACACATTTTATGTTTAAATAAACATTGCATTTATAATGATTACAACTGAGTGAAACCAAAAGATTAAAACAAAACAAAAATTTCACTTAATCAAAATTATTTAATTGGCATTTAAATATTAATGTACTGCCTACACTAGGTGTGACATTTTCATTGATCAAAATTTCTTTGAATATCTTTAATTATGGTGTACTATAAATGTTTTTTGGAGGTAAAATGTAAGCAGTTATATGACTTCTTATTAAAAGTTGATAATTTCAAACTGTTGATTAAAATTTCCAGGTCATATCTACCGCTTTTTTCCATAAAATGAGTGATATATCAGCGTTTCAGTTACCAGTTTTTATTGAAATTTTTTTCAGTTCAAGAAATAGATATAAGTTTTTTGTGGTATTTTCTGGTTTAAAAAGATGAAATCCATGCCTGATCCCGCATTATAAGCGAGTTTGCAAGTTATTGAGGGAGTGGTGTATCAGGGACATATCTCCATCAAGGATAAATTTTCATAAAATTTTCATTTCATTGTCTTGTAATGATGTTACTTTATCTGCTCCTTAAATGTGGTGTCATAACTCTGTGGACATAAAACTTAGTAACAGAAAGAAGCAAAACCAATGGTAAAACTTAACAAATTTCATTATCAGAATTATAAATGAAAATGTGAGCAGAACTTAACGCTTTAATGAAGTGAATCTCAAATAATCCTGATAAAGTTCTAGTTATGGTGGACAAATATGTAAGCATTTACATATAGATCCTATTTACACTCTTAACAGACCCAGGCAAAATCTAACTAAAGATAATCTGTTAAGTTTACAGCCATGAATACAAATTACAAGAATTAGATAACACCCTGTAAAAGGAGTTATATGGATATACATTACAGATTAGTCAAACTCTGCATTCAAAAGACAATGAATGAAATCCTGAGTAAAGTCTTAGTCTAAAACAGTTTGTAAAATTTTATGTCCTTCCAACTTTGTAGTTATCAGTGTGTTTTTTTTAAAAGACATGCTGGCTTCCTTTATTATTACTTTTGTTTTGTTTGTCATAAAGTATCAGACATCAAACAGCATCAAGGGCCAGATATTTTGTTTCATAATTTTAGTATATAGGACTGAACCCAGTCTCAGGTAATTCAAAATATCTTTTTTACTTTATCCACATTCATGTATTCTAAGCCCTTAAAATTATTATTCATTTGGGAACCCCAGGTGTCCAACTGGTCTTTGTAATGATATTTCTTTACATCACACTGCTAGACAGTACCTCATAAAATATACAATCAAGATGCCTACAAAATAGCACACTTAATACCTTTAAAAAATTCACTTCTAAACAATCTATGAATTTAGTGTTCTTCATGAAATACCAATCTTCATGACCCTCATGGTTGCCACCTGATACCTCCAGAAACCAATGAACCATGGTCCTTGGTGTAAACAGTATTTATTTAGAGAAGTCATTGTGATTCTTGACCATGAATTGAAGTACCAAAGAAAATATAATTCTGCACAAAATCATGAAAAGTAAGAACACCAGAGTATATATCACCAAGTGCCTTCTGCAGTGCACTTTTAGAATATTTGTAGAAAAATGGGGGTGTAAATATTTATATATAACAATATATCTGCATTATGAATAAATTATGTATAAAATACATTTAACATAATTAAACAGTCTTTACAGTTATGCGGTGGATATAAAGCATCCCATTTACCAATATATTATTTCTCCACAAGACGGGAGACTACTGTTACAAAGCATGATGAGCATAGTACATAATGAAAATCAGTAACAAGCTACTACATTTTATACATTATCACATCACGAAGACAAAACAGAATTTATCTTGCTCGAGAACCAAGTGTGGAGAGGATGGGTATGAACAAATTCTACTTTCCATCTAAAGTCAATGCAGACTAATGTGTCAGATCAGCCAGAGAAAGGTTTATTGAATCTTAGACTTAACTGCAGAAGTATACCACATACTTTAGAGAGAAGGAATGAATCCTTACTGTCTGTAATTAATAATTATGACACATAAAATTGACCAGAAACTAATGGAAATCATTGTTATAATGGTTTTCATGTCAAAAAAAGGTATACCACACCAAAATATACGATCATAATGTTAGATGAGCCATCGAGACAAATCTTTTATAAATTACAAAATATTAGATGTCAGTTATAATGCATAATTTTTCTTGATTGAATGGTTCTGTCAAAAGTATGGGTTGGGAAATTGAATGGTACTGTCAAAAGTATGGGTTGGGAAATTGAATGGTACTGTCAAAAGTATGGGTTGGGAAATTGAATGGTTCTGTCAAAAGTATGGGTTGGGAAATTGAATGGTTCTGTCAAAAGTATGGGTTGGGAAATTGAATGGTTCTGTCAAAAGTATGGATTGGGAAATTGAATGGTTCTGTCAAAAGTATGGGTTGGGAAATTTAATGGTACTGTCAAAAGTATGGGTTGGGATAATTGAATGGTACTGTCAAAAGTATGGGTTGGGAAATTGAATGGTTCTGTCAAAAGTATGGGTTGGGAAATTGAATGGTTCTGTCAAAAGTATGGGTTGGGAAATTGAATGGTTCTGTCAAAAGTATGGATTGGGAAATTGAATGGTTCTGTCAAAAGTATGGGTTGGGAAATTGAATGGTACTGTCAAAAGTATTGGTTGGGAAAGTACACTAAAAGTCACAGAAGGTAAAGAGACTTGTTGATTGTAGACATTAAGCAGCTACCTGGCCTCTTAATATACATGACTACTAAATTATCCAATTAAGACCTTAATATACATGACTACTAAATTATCCAATTAAGACCTTAATATACATGACTACTAAATTATCCAATTAAGACTTTAATATACATGGCTACTAAATTATCCAATTAAGACTTTAATATACATGACTACTAAATTATCCAATTAAGACCTTAATATACATGACTACTAAATTATCCAATTAAGACCTTAATATACATGACTACTAAATTGTCCAATTAAGACCTTAATATACATGACTACTAAATTATCCAATTAAGACCTTAATATACATGACTACTAAATTATCCAATTAAGACTTTGAACAATATTATGTACCAAATGCTATAATTATTTCAATTGTTATTATTGTTGTTATGATATTATTACAGTCCTACCCGTTTATATCGACATCGCTTATATCGACAAGCCACCTATGTTGACAAAAAAGCAAAGTCCCAGTCCCTTGGTCTGCTATTACTATCAAATTGTTATGCTTATGTCGACATCAAGATAAAAGATCAATGTACATGTCGACAGAAGCCCTTGGTCCCAGCTTTAGCAAATCCTTTGTTTTCTAATCATTTATGTTGACAAGTTCCGACCCATACTTTGTTCAACAATTAGTTGATCTTGCCATCGCGGTCGGATAAAAAAAAACATAGCAGCACATTTTCTCACCACTCTGCAGCTAGTTAAGTCTTTGATCTTGCCGCCTGGCTTGTGGGTCATGTTCATCAGACGTACTCTTACAATGACAACATGTACATAAGTGGGTCTTTCAGCCACTGAATTTTCTGATTGTAAATATCAGCACAGCTAAAAGGATCAATTGATCAACACAATTTCCCAATGAACAGGTTGTCGAAGCAGGACTAGCAAGCCCTTAAATTTGCCATCCAGGAAATTGATGCGTACTCCTGTATACGTGATTTTTTGAATCCCATATATAAAAATTGTGTGAAAATACAGATTACACGTTTCCGAGACCTTTGAAAGTGATTGGTGATTAATACAAGTTTTTTTTTGCTGTGAAAGTTTCGTTAAGTTTATTTACATTTACGATAGTTGCCAACAGCAGGTTAAAACACTAATTAAATTTACAGTCTTTGGAAAGTAAATATCTGGCTGTTAAGGAAGTTAAGGGATGAACATCTTGCAAAGAGGTCTGTGAAATTTTTTCACTTAAAAATAACACCCGTTCAGGAAGGATGAAAGCAGCTGAGTCTATAAAGAAAGACTAAGTTGAAGGTAACTGCGCTCCCCAAAGGAAGAAGCAAGACTGTTACATTTGAAGATGTGGAGGAAGCATCAAAATGGTTCAATGAAGCATTTGCGAAAAAACTTAGTGTGGAGAACTTCGCTGCAACAAGTGGTTGGTTCAGTTACTTTAATGTTCGTCATAACATTGGATACAAAAGAATTTGTGGAGAATACATGTACTGTTGACAGTTTTTCACTTCCCTGTGAATAGTCCCATCCCCTTGGTAGCCTTAATAAGATGGGAACAGACTGACCAAAATCGAGGCCAATTTAAGTACATGTATATGAAGCATGTAAACAACTATCCAACCATGTGCTAATGCCAACGCTGAATATCGTAATGTTTTTTCATATCAGGATGTGATCAATGCAATATTTTAATTTGGATTTTACTACACAAAGGTAACCAAAATGTAATTTGTCAATATGCAAATGTATTTTACACTGATTCTGTCTTCATGTACTCAAAATTTCCATTGTTTTCTCAAAGTGTAAATGCTATTTACTGATGATGGGTCACCCTTTGCTAAAGAATTTTAACTTTTATCTTTTTTCACACATACACCCCAACACTTATCTCGACATCCGCCTATGTCAACAATATTTCCTCGGGCCCGAGCATATTGATATAAACGGGTAGGACTGTATTATTATTATTATTATTATTATTATTATTATTATTATTATTATTATTATTATTAGTATTATTATTAATATTTTGTATGTGTGTGTGTGTGTGTGTGATTAAGATTTTTAATGTAACTTTAACAATTTTTCAGTCATATTGCTACTATATCTGCAGTGTGACAGTTTATAGTGATGTCTATCACTGGGGCATCATGCCACAGACATGTAGCATGTCCCACCCAGTCACATTATCTTGACACAAGGCCGGCCAGTCCTAACACTAACCTCTTAATGCTTAGCACCAAGCAAGGCAGCTGTTAGTATCATTTTTGTCTTTGGTATGACTTGGCCAGAGATCAAACCAAAGACTCCTGCATCTGAGGCAGACACTCTAACCACTGGAGTGGTGTTGATATTTAACACGAAGGAAGTAACTGAGACATCAGACTGGGACCATGTTTCATTTTATTCAAAGATATCTAAATACTAATTGGTTTAGTGAAATCACCATACACTGATGACTTGCACAGGAAAACATGAAAGCAATGTAATAATAAGAGGCAGATATTATATAAGTAAAATTTTATTCTTTGAACTTCTGCTATGTCATACCTTGATTGCATTATGCTTACAATACATGAGCTGATGTTAACAAGGTATTTTAATAAAAACTTTATATGGATACTCTATGATTATATAATCTGACATCCTTTATTTTGCAGAGTTTAGGAAAGATGAAAGGGCGTCCGTATATTGACCAACAGACAAAACAAGTAACAATCCAGTATGTCAATGGCAGTAGATGTGATGGATCAGACAAGAATATCACTTCAAAGATCATCTTTAATTGCTTGAAAGGAAAACAGCATGTAAGTCTTTTAACATTCAGAGAAGATTCTGAAAGGAAAGATAGAAAGAAAAAGAAGAATGACATACATACACAAAAATAGACAGATTCTTATATTAATTCAGTGTATATAAAGTTTCTACTCAGATGTTTTGTGCTATTCTTCAATTGGCCATCAGTGCATTTAAAACTATCATACAGGAATAAATACTTTTTTTTATTTTTGCTGATTTGATACATTGAAATTTTAATTCAGTTACATAAATGCATATGCAAGTAATTTTTACTTTATTTTTTGCTTTTTATTGCCATTGTTCTAATATTGTTGCAATTCCATAGATTTCCTTTGTGTCTTCCCCTATGAGACATCACCCTAACATCCCTTTCATATGATGCCTAGAATTCCAATTAAAGTCAAAGAACTGTTTCCAATGTCCGTCCAGTTAAGTTAAATTTTTGGATCAGCATGTAAGACTATATTTTGTTCATTTCCGTATACTGTGACTTTATTTATTTTCTTGGGCATCTGTTATAGTGGTTTAGTGAGAGAAAAGAAACGTAAAGTATTATCAATACTTCACAGATTGGAGAAAGAACGATATTTTATTCGCAGATAGATCGTTATTCATGCACAGAAATATGAAGCCAATAAAAAGTAATAAATTTACAGTAGTCTCACCAAATGACAGCAACACCATCAAACTACTTGTTTAACAATTGTCTCAATTGCATCTGTTGATAGTGAGACCAAATGAACCTTTAGCAGACAGTGGGATCAAATATACCAATTTTCAATCAGCAGCAACATTTTCAGGATGAATAATGCAGAGATCTTGTGTTAAAATTTTTGAATGCCTTGTATATATGATATAGCACAGTTGTCCATTTTTCAATCACAAGTTGAACGCAAATTTTCACAATAGTTGCCTCCCTTTAACGTTATAATAGGATGCAAAATTTTCATTTGTTCTTGAACTTGGCATATCTTATGCACAGATTTTCAGAAGGCAATCTTTTGTTAATTTAACAGGTATTTAAATGAAATTCAGATGTCTTAAAAAAATTTCAGTATCATATAAAATTTAATCCTTTATATTGAAGTTACATTTCTATGATAAAAAGAGACATATGGTAAATATTTTTTGACCTAATGCAGGGAAAATTAAGTTATAACTGGCAAATAGTCACAATTGAGATCTAATATATGATGGAACCCTTATTTTCTTTTGATATCAGTAATATATGAGAAATTATTCTTTTTTTGTTGGAAATTACAGTACAAGAATATTATTCTACAAAGAGACTAAATCAAAATTTTCAGGGTGAGCCGAAATTGATCCTCAAAGAAAACTGCAATTACATCTTTCAATGGGACACATATGTGGCATGTCCACCTGAGATCCAATCCCCGGACCAGCAAGGGATTTCATGTGTGTATAGTGACCCGGTGACCAATGTTCAATTAAATTTCACGAAGCTGTGGCAGGATGGGGGATACACTGTGAGTTTCATAATTTAGATACTGTGTTAATTCATATTGCATATTTTACAAAAAATATAAAGTACCATAGTGCTTGCTAATTTTGAATTTCAAATGCTCTAACATTTTGTTACTTTGATAGAATGAAGTTCAGATCATAGAGTTTTCAGGATTAACTTTTATTCTACTTAATCTGAAATTTCTCTTATGCAAACTTACTCTACATATTACATCCAATTTTGAAGCTTTTTAACATGTACCAGAATTTCTTGCAAAATACTTAAAGATGCAGTGTGGGGACTTCAAACTCTGACACAGCTTGAACTAGAATAGAGGGCCAGGACTTCCATTCCTGAGATAGCCTGATCTTGCAGGGCTTTTATTGTGAGACAGATATTCTTGTAGAGGTGTCTCATGGACAAAGTTGGGGTGGGGTGCTCCGAGTATTATTTTTAATTATTACAGAAGACCCACCTTGGCTCGTTTTTGTCAGAAATTGAAGTAGTGATAGAGAGATGCAAAGCTCCCAGTCCCCAGTCAGCAATGCCGACAATTAAATTACTGAATATACAACATGTGAAATTCAAATAAACAACAATTTAATATCATTCAGTAACAGATAGTCATTTCTCAAATAAAATTCAAATTTAAAACCCTATCACTATTATTTCACTCGATTAAGTGATGGCCTATTTCATCATCTGACTTAGTGTGATAGATTTTCCTCCGGTCCTGTGTTCCTACTTGTCTGTATTATGCTTTCTCTGGACTTGTACTCCAGTTCCCCTCCAGTCCATCAACTTCTGCCTCCGTTCTCTCTCTTTCTCGTCTCCCAGAGACTCAGGACCGATTGCACTAGGGTATATTCCTTTGATTCCTACAGCTCCTCTGTTCCCTAAAAGCTTCCTGTTTGAATTTCCTTTGTAATTCCCAGAATAACAAAGTTTCCTGCCAATTATGAATGACGTCGGAATAGCTTATCTTCTGTTATAATTCTCGCAAGATGGTTTAGCGACTACTTAAGTTTAGTTCTCAAGATACCAGACTTAAGCTTGTGATTCCAATGGTGGCCATGCCTTGCACAACTCTGAATGGATGTCAACTCACCCACGGTTTACATAATTAGCAGACCTTGCCCCCTCCCCGGCAGTCTGTGAAAGGTGGATTTACGACCTCCACTTGATGTTCCTTTGATCCAAACACAGAACAGTCATCACTTACCTGTGAAACATGTTATGGCCATGTTATATTATTGGCTTTACCAAAATAAGGCACAAGTCATGAGTTCCTATGGCCATGTTAAATAACTGGCTTGACATCTCATTGTTCACAAGACTAACATCGTAACCTTTATGACACAGAATTATTAGCCTCAGGGTCTAGCACATGTTGCAGTCTGGTTATTATTCCTTACAATGTGTCAATTCTGAACATAATTTGTATCACTTAAGATGGTTTGATGTGTGGCATATTTTTTTAACCAGCATTTTTAAGCTGGATTACTTTCTACTTATTTTTCACAAATTTGAATATCAAACGGAAACACTTATAATAAATAAAAGCATCTAAAGAAAGAGCACTTGATTGGCTAGGATTCATTATGAATGACTTACAACAACAATGGTTGTCAGTTACTCTTAATAACAATGTGTACCAATTCTATTCAGCTTGAAAAACACTACAAAATGACTGCAACTTTCTTCAACAGTCATTAACCTCTTTAACATGCAAACACATGGAAAAATCAAAACCTTGTGGAACTTATAACACACCTGCTGCTTCTACTCCGTCGTGTAATGCTTTCTCTCACTCTGTCATGTAATGCTTTTTCTCACTCTGTCATGTACAGTCAACTCCACTTAACTGCACATCGGTTTACTGCACACTCCGGATAACTGAACATAATAACGCCCTTCCCGATTTTTCCCAATGCTTAAAAATGTACTGTACTGTACTATTGTTAACTGTACACTCCGGTTAACTGCACGGTCTCGTGATGGGCGCGAGGGCGTGCAGTTAACCGGAGTCGACTGTAATGCTTTTTGTCACTCTATCATGATTCAGAATGAAACAGAAGCATTCATCTGGCTTTGATTTAAATGGGCATATAGGCAAAAGATTTACAGACACGCTTATTTGGAAACATTGATATTTACACTTTTATGTAATCTTAATGAAACATCTGATTTCATGTATAAATCCTATAGCCAATAGCAATGGTAAATGATACTTCATTCTCAACATTCTTTTGAAGTTATTGTTTTCTTCTTCTTCTTCTTCTTCTTCTTCTTCTTCTTCTTCTTCTTCTTCTTCTTCTTCTTCTTTTCATTGATGTGTCTGAGTGGAATGCATGATAATGTAGAGACATTTTTTTTATAACTTTGAACAGGTTGAAAACTACACTCTTAATCCATGTGGCATAATCAGCAAGTCATCAAGTACCTGCAAGACGGCCACAGTTTGTCAGAGCAATAAGATATCATATGGGAATGCTTCTCACTTTAGAATTGAGAAAGAATCTTCAAAATTCTATACACTTAAATATGACAAGGGAGACAAATGCCAAGCATCACCAGGTAAGTAATGCCACTTCCCACCTTAAAAATAAAGCAACAGGCTGTTTTAATGCTTTTAACTAAGTACATTCCTGATATGATGGTAGAGCATGGACATAGCAATTAAGGATGGAAGATCAATTAACTTCAGATTGTGTTGATTTTTTATGCATCTTATTAGTTGACCATTCATTGTTTGAGCTATCTGGCTCTTTAACCATGCTTTACAAATGGTTGGACTATTTACCCCACCACTGTGGTAGCAGAAAAGGGCATGCCATTTTGCTTCTGCCTGTCATTACGAACAATGTTAAAGTTTTGTATTTTTTAAAGTAACATCTTCATCATTGTTTGCATTCAGCAGGAATATTTTGGATAGTATATTATTATGGATGTAAAGTTAATACAATGCTCAGATTGTTTCTGCTTGGAGAGTAACATCACTCAGTGAGATCAAATGAAACTATTTGATTATTTTAGTGTGTACTATTATTTGAAATTGAGGTTTCCTTAAGCTGTATATCAGAGAGATATATATTAATGGTTTATTATCAATGTGTGATAGTATAGAGTGATTGAATCAAGAGTATATTGAGCGTGTGTGAGAATCATTGTATTTTTTGCATCATAGTTTTTTTTATTTTATTAAGTTAATACATTTTTATCTTTCATGCATTGTGTTTGAATTATTCATTTGATCCAATACACACTCGGTTACAATTCTGTTACAGACACCTTGCCATTATCTGCTGATATTTAAACACATTCTTATAACAGACATCAGCCTCCACCTTTAAATATTTTTTTATGAAAACTCATTTAAATTGCATTATGGTCATGTATAAAATCTTGGACTTTTTACAAGAATGAAGCTTTTTTATATTTTACTTTGTTTATCTGTTTCATAGATTTACCTTTAAAGAAAGTTAAGATCTTGATCTTGTATCATTTATTTTCTAAAATTACATATTTGCATTTCGTTTGGATGGATTTTTATTCAATAAGTATTTAGCAATTTTTCTATCTTCACATTTTCAGAACTTTAATTGATACTAAATAGCCAATAATGTGCTGACATGCTTGATACATGCAGGCACTCTTATTTGTCTTGCCTGCTTAAGCAGTAAGTTAGGTTCATCACTGTGAACAATGTTCAGTTTTTTTAGTTGCAGTTTTTCGAAAGTTATGTCTTCAGTTGCTCTATTCAAGTATAATTTTGGGACTCTTTCATCATGTTCAGCAGTCACCAGGATTTCTATCTGCAGGAGTGACTTTAATTTCAGCCCAACTTTCTTCAAGGCTCACATGCCATTTTTCACACAGATGTCCCTGGTATCTGAAAGATCTGTATGGCCTTGAAATGTCAAAACCTCCCTCCATACTGGAAATCTTGACAACTAACAACAACTGACTCTTTATAAACAGACTGCTCAGGTGGCCTAGTGGTTAGAGCATCATTTGCAGAAGCGGGAGTTCATGGGTTCAATCCCCAGCCAAGACATACCAAAGACTTACAAAAATGGTACTAACAGCTGTCTCGCTTGAAGCTCAGCATTAAGAGGTTAGTGTTAGGACTGGTCAGCCTGGTGTCAGGATAATGTGACTGAGTGGGACATCATGCTACATGTCTGCGGCATGATGCCCTGGTGCTAGACATCACTAAAAATTGCCTCACTGCAGAGCGATATGACTGAAAAATTGTTAAAGCTACATTAAAAATCCTAATCAAACATACCAACAAACAAACAATCACTCTAAAAGTAACAGTTCTTGTAAGAATTGCTTGGGTAAGAAACCCTACCTCTAGGAAAGTATATAACAGGAATAGTGTGAGTGAAACACTCTTCACCTTTAACTGTTGCTTGCCACCAGGATGTGTATAGCCACTGCATAGATGTGCCTTCCCTCAGCTGTGACTGATAAATCTGCCTGTAACCATGCATAGATGTGCCTTCCCTCAGCTGTGACTGATAAATCTGCCTGTAACCATGCATAGATGTGCCTTCCCTCAGCTGTGACTGATAAATCTGCCTGTAACCATGCATAGATGTGCCTTCCCTCAGCTGTGACTGATAAATCTGCCTGTAACCATGCATAGATGTGCCTTCCCTCAGCTGTGACTGATAAATCTGCCTGTAACCATGCATAGATGTGCCTTCCCTCAGCTGTGACTGATAAATCTGCCTGTAACCATGCAGTACTGTCTGACATTGCTGCATATGCACACAAGATCTTAGTGACATGTCTGCTCTGTATGTTTATGTTAATATCAATCCTATTGGTCAGTAATGGGGAGGGGTATAGGCTAATCAACCAATAAAATAAGAGTTAATAACTGTTCTTACTAAATACAGAAATTTTCTGGCATTGTATACACTAGTGATTCAGAATCAGAATGTGTATGTTTTTTCTGAAGACCACTTGACAATATTGAATCAAGAAATGTTGGCAAGGACATTGCATTATTTTTCTTTTTACATATTTACCCCAGGCATTGATTGAAGGAATTGTGACACAAACTAGTGGCTATGCAGCAAGATGTATGGAAGAGAACTCTGGCAGTCCACCAAAGTGGAAGTAATGCTGGCCTTTCTAGGCATACATTGCATTATATCAATAATAGCATTTCTGACCATTGTTTGGTGATATCAATGGCTCTTCCAAATGCCAAGTATTCCACAAATTATGACCAGAGAAGGTTTGGAAATGTTGTAAAAGTATTTTCACATAAATGATGCAGAATCCATCAATACACCAAACTGGACATGATAAGTTGTGTCACATAAGACCTGTTATGGATGAGTTTTCCAGAGCATGTCTTAATAATTATAAGGGTGATTCAGCAGAGTGTGGATGAAGTGATGAAAAGGATGCAGCACTACACCTACTGTAAAGCTACCAATGGTGGATATGTGTCTTTGTTCTGTTATGTTGTTGCTTTAGTTGGTGCATTAATAACTGTGCAGGAGTTGCCCAACCACAAACTTTTTACCAAAAGAAAGAAATTGTATGAAATACAATTGGATTTTCGAATTGCTCTGCACAACAAATGGTAGGAACATTCAGAGGATGAGGAAAGTGAAGGGCACCATCTGTATTCAGTAATTGTGGAGCTGCATATTGGCCCACACAAGCAGAAAGTAATGCACTGTTTCAGAGATAATAAGTGGGATGAGGTGGCATGTCATTCTGTGTGTAATACATAATTGATTTTACAGATACCATGATGAGCAACTTAAGAATCAGTAGAACATAGTGACCAGTTAAACAGCTTTAAACAATATATACATTTGACCAACAACTTTGTATAAAAACCTGACAAAGTTAAACAGTAATTTTATAATCTGAGAGAGATAGGTAATTGTAGCCTTTATATCTGCATGGGTTTAGTTTATAAATCAGTCAAATACGAGGAAAAGAACTAAAAAATCAATTATCCCATATCCTGAAATCATCAACTTAAATGCTATATTTGGCTACAGTAATGACACCAGCAGTTAGGCAGCACAGTGAGCAACTACATCAGCACTGGTAGTTAATGAGTTGAAAACCTAAGTATGCTAAATAGCTACCTTTCTTATTTGGGTCTTCAAGGAGAAGTTAACTCCAATCACTGTCAAAGGCTACTTTTCTACAATTTCAGACATGTTTCATTATATTAATAACAATCATCTTTATAGAGAGTGCAACTCATTTAGCAAAAGTTTAGCTGAAACTCCCATGGTGCCCTCAGGATAGATAGTACAGATTCTATTCATATACACAATATTTATACCAGAAAAGAAAGAAGGAACTTGTGGATTGATGTCACAAATATTTCACTTTTTATTGTTTATTGCTGATTAACATACTCATCAGAACAGAGGACACTACATGCTTATTTTGAAACATCCTGCTTTTTAAACGCATTAACAGCTTGCATTGAGCTTTCTTTCTAATTAGTAAATTGAGTATGTATGAATGATGTTTTTAGTGCACTTGTTTTAGAGATAATATTGCTGGTCTGGATAAGCTCGTCAGCTTGGTTTTAATGGTGTTAAATTTTGGACATGAAATAATGAACCCAAATATACCAAATCTTATCAATACTTTTGTCATAATGAACCTGAATATACCATTGTTATCAATACTTTTGTCATAATGAGCAGGCAGTACATTATGCTGAATAGAATAGAGTCCTTGCAGGCAGTACATTAAGTTGAATAGAATAGAGTCCTTGCAGGCAGTAAATTAAGTTGAATAGAATAGAGTCCTTGCAGGCAGTACAGTATGCTGAATAGAATAGAATCCTTGCAGGCAGTACATTATGTTAAATAGAATAGAGTCCTTGCAGGCAGTACATTAAGTTGAATATAATAGAGTCCTTGCAGGCAGTACATTAAGTTGAATAGAATAGAGTCCTTGCAGGCAGTACATTAAGTTGAATAGAATAGAGTCCTTGCAGGCAGTACATTATGTTGAATAGAATAGAGTCCTTGCAGGCAGTACATAATGTTGAATAGAATAGAGTCCTTGCAGGCAGTACATAATGTTGAATAGAATAGAGTCCTTGCAGGCAGTACATTATGTTGAATAGAATAGAGTCCTTGCAGGCAGCAAATTACTTTGAATAGAATAGAGTCCTTGCAGGCAGTACATTACTTTGAATAGAATAGAGTCCTTGCTTGCATTGTTATTCATTTCTTTATTCTTCGTAAGATCTTTACTTGGAATCTGGAATGCTACAGACATGATGTATCTAATGATTCCAGTAGAATGTAATAGGTCAGAACAAAGACTTCTTCAGCCTTCTTGTGACCTTTGACTTCTCTCGTAATAGGTCAGAACAAAGACTTCTTCAGCCTTCTTGTGACCTTTGACTTCTCTCAACCTGAAGACTATGACCCATGGTCTGAAATAAAATCATCCAAATGTTCTAACATTGTCGAATACAGTATATTACCTAATTAATGTTGAATACTGTATATTACCTAATTATTGTAGAATACTGTATATTACCTAATTAATTCCCCTACTCAAAATAATGCCCCTTTCCATTTTTTAAGAACACTGCTGAGTGTTAAAAATGTGTTGATTCAACATTTTAACTGTGCTACATTGTCAGAATTCAGTAACAAATGGACCCCCAGGTGTACTTACTTGAAAAACTGGTTAACCAAATATATTTTATGACAGGAAAAATAAAGCCAGATTGTGTTTTTCTTTCTTTTGCAGATCACAATGCTCAGAGTTTGATTAGGTTTAAGTGTGATAGGTCTGCAGGAAACGGAAAGCCAGTACTCTTTGATGTGAGTGAAATTTAGTTTCATGGTGATACCTAGGTATCTTTATACCTAGGTAACATTAATATTCACAGTTTTGTAATAAAAGTTTTGTATTTCAGATATGACAGATGCATCATTGCATTGGCAGTAGGTAAATCACTATATTCATTGACACATGCATGATATTATTCAGTTTAAAAATTACCTAAGCAGCAAAGGGGTGAACAGACGTTTTCTACGGAGACCGAAACTATTTCAGTAAAATCCTAAGGGATTTCAACTGAAACTATTTCACACACAAAAAAAGTCAGCTACGGTGACAGAGTCTCAGATGGCATTGTGGAGACAAATTGTTAGGGTAAAAGTTTTTAGGATTTCACAAACATACTAATTTGTAAAATCTCTCCTCGTAAATCAATCAAATTATTGGACTGGTCAGTGAGTTTGAAATTAATTCTTGTTAGTGAATTATTATGACATCGCATATAGACTGGATTAGTTGGGTCTTCAATTATTAGAAATTCTGGAGGAGCTGTTGGGGCAAACAAATATAAAATATACCCTTGTTGAGCTTGATTTGATTTTTCGAGATTTATTTGGTAACTTCCTTCGATGACATTACATACTAAATTCACTGCAATCACCGAGGATATATTGACATTTTGAGGAGCAATATGCCTACCACCACCATCTGGGTCATTATTATGTTTGAGTATAGTTGTTTGTGGTTGTGGTATTTTTTTCCATGTATTGTATATCAGAAAAAAGCTTTCCTGGATATGATCATTGACAGATTTTTTTAGTTCATTCGAGTTATACTCAGGGAATTTGAAATCGGGTAAATCAGCTTCTGTGATATTATAACCGGTTAGAAATTTTTGTTTTTCTCCATTCTTGTCATTAAATATTACTTGAATTATTTGTTTGTGGATATATTCCATGTCAAATACAAGTTGATTTAATATCTCAACATATTTTATATATCTCAACATATTTTATAATCTCATCATGCAGCCTTGTAATATCAAAAAGATGATCTTGGAAACTCTGATGTAGTCGTTTTAGTTGTGTTTTATGTAATTGATTAATCTCGCTAAAATAACCAATGACATTATTTAAAATAAATACAATGTTAGTGGATGAGTCAAGGCCAAATTCCCATTGCATGGTATTCTTGTCAAGAAATGTAAATTTACCAGTTAATTCTATACTTTTTATACCAGGTAAATAAATTTTATATGATGGAGTAATATAATGATATGATTGTACATCAGTGACATAATCAGATTTTTTAGGTTCGGGTATATTTTAATAAGATGTCCTTGGTGGGTTTTCAGGCCATCCCAGTATTGTTCTGATTGAGCTATTATATATATCTACAGCATACCTGGGTGAGTTTATTTCAATCGCAGATGATAGTGTTGGTTCATGAACTGTTATAGCGATTTTTGATTCTTTTCCAGTAATGGATTTTATTCTGCATTTTGTAATTTATTATTGATCTGTTCAATTTGGTAAGACCCAGATGGTAACAAAACAACGTTCCAGTTTGGAGTACCATTGGGTTTATTCTTACTCGCAAACACTAAGGAACTATTCGGTTGCTGACCACCAAATGGTTTTGATCTAATGTTAGGCCAACTGTGGTATACTCATAATTTTGCTAGCACTATTTCCTTCACTGGAATCGCAGTAGGGAAATTCACATTGAATTCAGGATTGGTTGAGGTTATTGAGATCATGCTGGTTTTCACTGGGATGGTATTTTCCGCTATCCGTTGAAGTAGTTCTTGCGATGTTGCCATTATATTCATGTTTGTTTTTCTAATTTTGACATCGCAGAATCGTAAACACATACCATTGCGGAAAACTCACTATCGGATATTAATGTGTCATCGAGGGAGGACGATATTATCGAGGATAATTTGCGAGTATGCGGTTGACACAACATGGAACTTGACTATGTAATCCTGTAGTTTGCGCTGGCTACAAGATATTTTATTTGTTATTATTGAAATTATTCCCGCGATTGTTGTTGCTGCTGATATGCAAATTGGAACAGCTATCGGGGCAACCATTGTCACTGAAGAGAGTATAATTCCAGCTCCGGTAATTACACCCGATACCGAGTACACAATAACGTCAACTATGGTTATTCTAAGTCAGCATTTTTTAAAATTTTTACTTGGTACTCCTCAGTGAATGTTTGGAGTTTAGTTTGAAATTCTCAGACCTGATCATAGCGATACTGCTGCGATGACATTTTGTTTACATAAAACGCTGGCGAATTCAGTTCAGTTATTTACTCAAATCTGCCATGTATTCCATGTACCATGTTACTGATGTCCTAACCAAACTATTATCGGTGGTTGTTATCGTGAATCGTTCAGTTGTATCCTTATCGATGATCATCGATATATTGTTGACTCCGGTTGAACTCGTTGATAAAATATTAAACTGAATCAGAAATTAGTGTTAGTCAATAAATACCTTTGACGGTTGCAGTGATACTTAGAGTGTGAGTGAGTGGTGTCCACGCAAATGATCCGTGTTGGATCATGTACACGTTATTTACAATATTTTCTTTCTCATGAGGAATTTTTATTTTTTCAACTATGGATATGATCCTCGGTAAGTCATCCTTGATGGTGTCGCTGGTTGTTTTAAAATCATTGACAGATTTTTTAATATCCGCAAGCTTTGGTGTGGTCACCGGTGGAGTCCCAAAGAAACTCGCTATGACATTTCTACGTAATGCCACAAAACTCTTTACATGTTCTTCATACGGGTAATTAAGCGTTATTAAATCATCCATCAATGTTTTTATCTCTGTGAGCTTTGGTGTGGTCACCGGTGGAACCCCAAATAAATTAGCAATTGGTAGTTGAACCTCAGTGATGGATTTTTGTATTCCCGTAAGTTGATTTACTTGAGAATTTAATCTATCATCGAGTGTTTTTAATGATTCCTGATTCCGTCATCGTTAATTTATCCACAATAGTTGAAACAAGTACACTTAGTTTGAGTTTGCCCTTATTGGAAAAAACCACAATAGTATTTTCAGTTACACTGAGTTGTTTAACTAAAATATCATCCAGGGAAACATTACTCGTTTTCAATTTACCCTGTTTGTCTTGAAATACGACTATTTCATTTGGATCCACATTTGCAAGGTTAAGCATCTTGGATATTTCATCTTCGATTATTTTTTATACATCACCGGCTGCAGATATTTCCTCGGGTTTGTTCAGGCTTGAAATATATCTTCCCCAAATATCAATCATTATATTCTAAGATCTCTCTAAAAAGCGATTACTCGTATATTCGTGTACGGTTTTATGGGGTAGTTTTTCCAATGATGAAATAGCGTAGAGGACATTTAATACTTCTATGCTGCATATTGGTGGGTCGGTCATTTTCTGTGTTGGTAGCGTAGAATACCATATAGGAGTTTTTAAGCCATTTATATAACGCATAAACTCTTTAGACAGCGCTAACCCATATGAATCAAAATAAACAATTACACGTGGATCAATCGCTTATGCAACCCAGTGAGTTCCAGGTCCGGTGCTGTTACCGAGTTTAATGATACCGGTTTCTGCGTTGTTTGGTTGTTTTGGTAATTGATCTCTCATAAAAACACCTCTAAAGTTTTTTATTGCTAGTTTTTTAGCAGCATCAAGTAAATCAAAATTTGACATTGGAACTATAGGATCTCGAGTTAGTAAATTGTTCCTGGTATTCTCAGGCCCTTTCCGGTGTACCATGAGTACGGAGTTCCTAGTAGTCTTAGACCCATTCCTGATCATTTCTTTTTTGTATCCCTGCCTAGTTGCTTTCTTTAGTGCCATCCCTGTCGCTGTACCAACGGCTCCTAACGTGGCAGCTTTCGCCTCCGCTGTGAGACCAAGGCTGCAATCAACGCTGGTAACGCAGCTTACAGCAGGAATATACCACCAGATTTTATCATGTCTTTGATCGCGGCCGCAGAGAGAGTGACCTGAACACCTTTTTTATCCTTGTTAGCATCATTGAAATGCTTAAATTGACGATTTGTCAGTGATGTTTATTCTGACCACCAGACATTTGATTGTGTTTCAGCTATATCTTAGTTCCACATTTGTTAGCTGAATCTGATTGCAGTTTTTTAATTTGACCAGGAGTGAACGTGACATTAACACGACTATATGACATTTTATTTAATAACAGATTGATCTAATTGTTACATGTTTTCTACTGGTGCATCAACTACCCTCATTCATCCACCAACACCTTCGAGTAGCATTGATTTGTCACTGAGAATGACAGCAACTGCTCTGTAATTCGGGATAGTGATAACACCTGCTGCATTAGTTGGAAGAGTTACACAAGCTCGAAAGTGTATATCAACGACAGACTGTCTGGTTAAATCAAGATGTTCCAATGAGAAGTAATAGATGGGATAAAGTTTTCTAAAATCCAAATGTGATATTTGTAGACCAGTATCTACATTATTATCGCGTCCCATAAATGTCAGCAGGCGATGATACGCTCATCCTATTTGGTTTTGTTCATAATTAAGTAAAATATCCTCAGATGGTTCCTGTTGGCCATTGATCCTCAACGAGACCTCAGAAACACCTAGTTGATCAATATCATATGGCTGCGTACTTGTGAACCAACTCGAGTTTTATCCTGTAACGCAACAAATATATACCGCGGCGCAGCAACTCCTTGTTTTGATGCCAGGTGCCATGTAAATACACCATTAACAGAAGAATCAAAAGTATCTATTGTTGTTGTTAGCCATGATATCAATGATTTTCCTCCGTGATCCATAAATGATAGTAATTTTTCCTCTGCGGTGATTGATGCTGTCATTACTGGTATCCACAGTGATAGTTTTGTTATATTTACAATACCAGCAGCGACTGGAGCTATAGGAGGTGGGCCAAGGGGGCCAGCACCATACCAGATTGCATCATTATCATCACCCTTTCGCACGAGGACTACTGTATGTTTCGCCCTGTAAATGACTTCTAACATTTTTGCAAAATCTAAATATATGAGATAGTTGAATCGCCCATGAAAATAATCTATGCTGTCCTTGCAACATTGCTACGCATGTTGCAAACCCTAGGTTGTAATTAGGATTAATGACTTTTATAACATCAAAGGCGGCATCAGCTGGTCTTGCTTCATGTTCAAAAGAACCAACTGTTTGATCAGCAGCAGCAGTATCTTGTGGCCGCGTTAGAGCGGATACTAAAATTCCCAATAACCGTAGTGACAGTAACAGGTGAGATATTATTCGAATCAAAATATATATTGAGAGGATCTCCAATCAAAATTATTGACCATAATGCACACGCGTGGACATCCGCAGTAGCAGTATTTCCGCAGGATAGAACCATTAAATATCTACCCGTGGAATTAGAAATTATTTTATTTTATTTTCAAGTCAAGTAAAAACGATCCTGTGTCAGTGTGGTTATTTTACAGTTTTAAAACGAAGAGGGTAAATTTGATCAATTTGTAAAACCCAGTGGCGAATTATATCATACTGAAACTCTTCACAACGAGATGAAAAAACTAGCTAGTGGTTTTTCAACGGAACATGACGAACAATTACTGACAAACTGTTTTATAATACCGTCGGTTGCAGCTCATTTCACAAGAAAGAGAAATCTATGGAAACCAACGAGAGCCGAATTTCTCTCAGATATCGAATCAAGCTGCATGGAATATCGACATGGTGGATTATGGAATACCAAATATGACCCGGAAAACATCATTTCGGTTGATATGATTGCATGTTATCCGGGAGTACTTTAAAAGATTTGGACATCCCACACACGAAATGACCCGTGTTGCGATTAATGGACCACTGCCTGATTTTGATTTAACCGGATTCACTCGTGTGGTATCATTCGAGACCGCTAAAGGACTTCATCCGTGCTGTTATGTTTGGTTTGGTAGACACATCTCTGAAAAACACTGGATGCAAATAGTGTTATTACGGTATATGATTGATTCTAAAATACTGATATCGCTGATTGTCAGTGAAGCAATTATATCATATTGAAAACAAACTGAAGTCTGGTTACCACAACCCGATAGTCTAGATAAAATAATCAGCGAAAATAATAAACAATTTCTCGATCTCGACGAAGAATATATCTTGAAATGGTCCAAGGAAATCTTTGAAGTTAGAAATAAACCACAAAAGATCTCAGTAGAAGAATAATTGGTAAATTCACTCAGGGTGGAAATTAAGACCACAAACGGTATTCTTCATGATTAATGATAGATGATTTTAAATACCATTTGATAATCGCAGATGCAACATCCAAGGGTATATATATCAATCAAGAGGCTTTCTTGTCTGATGGAACAAAATTCGGTACAATTGTTACTTACACAGATGGAGAAAATCCTCAGTACATTCATCTAAGGGCTTCTATGTTGGCTTATGCCTTTATCAATTTACTTTCGATGATAAATAGATTTCCTGAATTTGTGGTTAGTCGCCACTGATTCATTTGATATAGATGTAAAACGTCGAGAAGCAGTGGCTAAATTTACAAATTCCAACGAGAGATGGGGATCATGGAGAATTAAAAAAGAAATAATGCGCGATTATTCTCAATCAGCAGATGTTACAATTGAAAACAATTACTTGACAAATAATCAAATATCAGAACTATCTAATGCGCCTTCGATATCCGATCCAATATGTAGATATAAAACCGTCTACTTAAATAGTTGTGGTGGGTCAGGGAAGACGACTCGTGCGATCGAATTATTTCGAGGAAAATCAAACATGATTGTGCTAACACCAACACACAGACTTGCAAGAGAGATGAAACAACGAGGAATTAATGCTTGCACTTATCACAGTTTCTTTCGATGGAAAGGCGACGAATGGACTCCTGATCGCATGGGCGAGAAATATATTCCTGAAATCATTATTTGGGATGAGATATGAACAGTGTCGTTAGATGTATTAAAAAGGTTTCTCAATTGGTTATTGCTAATGAATACAAAAGTGATAATGTGTGGCAATCATGGTCAACCACCACCATTTGTCGGTTTATCCCCGCATGTTTGGTTAAAGAACTTTGTAGATTATTATGAATAAATTAGTACTGATCATAGATCACTTGATAATGAATTAAAAGAATTTAAGAAACTCATCAGATTACAACCGGTTAGAATCCAGTGTGAAATGGCGCGTGAAATAAGTTCAGAAACCCCATTAAATGATTTCCGGGAAGCATAGAGACCAAACGATTTGATAGTGGCAAGTAGAAAGATAGAGATACACTTCAGATGAAGTTATTTAGCACGCATAAAGAAAAATTCACAACACTTCCAGTGCCGCTGTGTTATAGGCCTACAGATACACGAAGACAGAATATTGAAGTTGATATTCCTGGACAAAGTGAAAAACAAATTCTCGTGTTAAATGATATTGTGTTGGTTGATATCAGTGTTGTCGAAGAAGCATTGCGTGCTGATAAATCCCCATGGAAACTAGGATACGTAGCGACGATACATTCTTCGCAGGGATTAACTATATCCAATACAATTGTTTGGATCGTAGATAATCACATCGAGTGGTCAAATTTAATTTACTTAACAGTATCTAGAGTACGAAGAAAAAATCAACTTTGAAGAATTGTCATAGATGATATATCACTATCAGTGATATTGTCAGTGATGATATAATAAAAAGAAAACTCGCTGGTTTTAAACAGCAGGACAAAAAAATAAATGAGAATTTGACATTGATGCTGAGTTTATAATTACACTGAAACAACAACAGAATAATCACTGCGCGAGCTGTAATTGTATAATGCGTTGGTGTTGGTCGGATCAAGATCCTCACTAACTTACCGTAGACAGAAAAAATAACAATGTTGGTCATACCAGAGATAATGTCATGTTGACATGTCTTGAGTGCAACAGACGCAGAGGTGCTAGTTAAGACCACACGGTGGTAATTGAGTATCTTCAGGTATCACTTTTAATTGTTCTTGTGTAAATCCGCACTGAGGAGCAGTTGAATCCAATCTATAGATTGCTGGTCTACCCATGGATCTCGTTATGTTAGATATTTTATGCCTGGTGACGCTCCAAATAGGATCAGTAGCTCTTTTTGTACCGACTTCTAGCTCATCCGGTTCATATAAATATCTAACAGTGACATTGCCGAGTATTGGTTGTTTTGAAAAATCATTTTGCTGTTTTTGTATAGTTATATACTTCTTTTTAATCGCGTTGTTAGGTTTCATAGTAATTGTTCAAGTAATTTCATTATTTAGCACGGTAATTACACCCGGTAATCTCTTGACTCATTCACGAGATCGTTTATCCTGAATAAATTCCTTCGCGTATTGATATCCAAATAACCGCTCAGCAAGAGTCCAATTAAATCGTTCAACAATTGCCTGATCGCGATGTAGTGCAGTATGTCCTCGTCTGATGGTGACATTATGATGCTTCATTGTTGAAAACACGACACCCTGAAATTCCTTACCAGGATCAACGTGTAATAGCTTTGGCCACTGCAGAGGACCTCATCGATAAATCCTTTCAAACGCAGAAGCCACCTCAGTTGATGACTTTGTTTTTAATGGCTCTGCTTATTTGTATCTACTCGCAACATCAACTACAGTTAGTGCGTATTTGTAAACACCATCATGTGGCAGAAATAATATATCAGCTTGATGAACCTCATTACCAACGCTGACATCAAAATGCGAGAAGTTAATTTGTTTAGGCGGTAGTAGATAAATTTTCCATATCGCCTGTTTGAATAACCAATCCGTTGCAGTGGTATTTTTCACCTTTGCGGCGCTAGCGAGTTTACCGATTGATGATTTACCCCTCCAGTATCCTCTTGGGGAATAATAAATAGATTCCATGATGTTATTAATTACCAGCACTAATTTACTTTTTATCGTCGATTTTATCAACCATAAAGCTAATTTTTAAAAATTTATTAGTGATAGAATTCAACGCATGAATCAATTTCACATCTGCGTTATGTCTGTGTTGCAGATTACTGCTTTTATAAGCAACATCATGAGCATGACATGCCTTATCAATAGCGTTTATTGAATATTCACCGGGTTTGGGTTGGTTTTGATCATCAAGTCGAATATCAAGTCTGGTTCCGGGTCCACAATAACTATACCCAGAAAGGTGTTTTTCTCCTGGGTATTTTGCCCATGGTGTTCCCGGTAATTCTACTAACTTGGCTGCAATATCACCTACTTGTTTTTTTTTAAATCCTTAGAGACAAATCTAATTTTTTTTGTACCACATTGTACACACTTACCAGCAAGTGCTGATCTGTTATTTTTAGTTGTAATTGTTGTCAAGTCGAATGATTATAATTGGACCATCTGGAAGTGGCAAGACACAGTTGTTACTTAATTTAAAAACGAGATGGATGAAATTTGATAAATTATATTTAGTAGCCCCGAGTGTAGACGATCATCGATGTTACAAGGTGTTAAAGGATTTTAACGAGAATGCAAAATTGGAAATCAATGAGAATATTATTGAGTTTATAACCGATATCGAGGAAGCACCAAGTATTGTTGATATTGACGGAAGTATTAACAATTTAGTCGTATATGATGTCATGTTAGACAATCAAAAGAATCCTGCTAGGATATTTTCCAGAGGTAGGCATAAAAATAACGATGTGTTATATGTCACTCAATGATACACACAAATACCAAAAGTGATCAGAGATAAATGCAATATTCTTTCTGTATTTAATGAGTTGACACACATACGCTACAAAATATTCACCAGACATGGTGTAGTGGTGATATGGATTATAATATCTTTAGAAATTTCTTTAGTCACGCTCAGTCAATCCCACATAGATTTATAACGATAAATTTGCATGACCTGAGATCAAGATATTGTGTCGGACTTGGTAAAATATTCGGTTGAAACAATTTGTCTCCACAACGCCATCTGATACTCTGTCTCCAAAGCAGCCTTTTTTTGTGTGTGAAATAGTTTTGGTTAAAATCCTTTAGGATTTTACTGAAATAGTTTCGGTCTCCGTAGAGGCCTTATTTTTGTTTGAAAACTTGGTCTGTTCACCCTCTTTGCTGCTACCTATAAAGTTAACCTGATGCTAATTGATCTGTCAGCAAATCACCTGCTGCTTATGGGTGATCCTAAAAGATTACACACTTATTACATTTGCTAACGATATGTAAATTAAATCATTGTGTAATGTTTTACATGTTGAAAGTTTAGCAGAGCCTTGGCCTTATGTATCTGAGACTTGGCTAAGTGGCTTTGTGTATCATGGAAGTTATAAGAACTTGGCAAAGGGGCCTTGTGTATCTTGGTAGTTATAAGAGCTTGGAAAAGGGGCCTTGTGTATCTTGGTAGTTATAAGAGCTTGGCAAAGGAGCCTTGTGTATCTTGGTAGTTATAAGAGCTTGGCAAAGGGGCCTTGTGTATCTTGGTAGTTATAAGAGCTTGGCAAAGGGGCCTTGTGTATCTTGGTAGTTATAAGAGCTTGGCAAAGGGGCCTTGTGTATCTTGGTAGTTATAAGAGCTTGGCAAAGGGGCCTTGGGTATCTTGATAGTTATAAGAGCTTGGCAAAGGGGCCTTGTGTATCTTGATAGTGATAAGATCTTGGCAAAGGGGCCTTGTGTATCTTTGTATTTATAAGATCTTGGCAAAGGGGCCTTGTGTATCTTTGTATTTATAAGATCTTGGCAAAGGGGCCTTGTGTATCTTGGAAGTTATAAGAGCTTGGCAAAGGGGCCTTGTGTATCTTGATAGTTATAAGAGTTTGGCAAAGGGGCCTTGTGTATCTTGATAGTTATAAGATCTTGGCAAAGGGGTCTTGTGTATCTTGGTATTTGTGTTGGCAAAGGGGTCTTGTGTATCTTGGTAGTTGTCACTATATGACAAATTCAGATTTAAAGGGAAATAGCAGATCATTAGTGCCTGTTTAATTAACTCTAATACACACTGGTTAAACAAGATTTATTTCCTGAATTCGTTTGGAGCAGTTTGGAACATGGTCACATACACTTGCTGCCTGCACCTTCCCCTTTCATCTTAATAATTGTAATTTCTAGTCGAAATACAGATATCAGCTTCAGATCACACAGATATAACAGGCCACTTGTCACTGTAATGTTGAAGTTACAGTTGTACTGTTGTCAGACACTGGAACAGAACCATCTAAATTGTTGGGGTGAAGAGTTTTGCTGTTACAATCGGCCATACTACTGTCTGGTTTTGCTTTGTTGCATTGCAATAGTACAACATCAGTTATAAACATGCATTTGAGTCATTTAGAATTTATTGTATTTATTTTCTCATGTCTTTTAAAGCATAATTGAAATGTTTTTGTGGAGATCATTGATTATCTGTGAAATGGTTTACTCTCAAGATTAGTTGATGTGTGTTGATTTGCTTATTAACTGTGAGGTCTTAAGCATTTGTATGAATATCAGTTCAAGTATTTTTAAACATAAATTCAAGTTTCTGATCAGATGTTTCCAGTGTCTGATTTATGCATTTTATACTTGGTAAAAAATCTGACCAAAATTGAACATATCTAGCAAATGTGATTGTTTTAAAGCAGTGTTTCATAAGTGGGTATGGGTGTATTTGCAAGACATTAAATATTGGATTTTAAATGAAATCTACAAGAACAATTCTTTTCATGTTTACAATGGAATTACAATAATGAAATTAGTTGTTGAAAATACTCTATACTTCAGCTGCCAGTATTCTTATACATGTATATGTGTGTACCAATGAATGTTTCTCTGCTACCCCATCCCCAGTGAAATGCATAAATGAAGTCTAGTTTTGCAGTTTTGCATGCACACACACACACACAAACACATGTACAGCTATGATGCTACACATATACACATGCGATCATTTCTTCAGTTATCTTACTTGTTTAAATATTACTTGATATGTAACTTAGCTAGATGACACTTAGTGCACCCTTGCTATTGTTTGAGCATGAGAAATGTCAAGCAATATGTCATCAAAGAAAAATATAACACAAAGGAATGTATATTGATATTTATGGTACAGTGAAACTCATCAAATCCAAAATCTCGTCATACCAGAATTCTGTTAGGACTGGATTTTTTTTTTTACTACAGAATTTTTCCTTTTTCAATATTATAATTTTTTAAACCAAAAGACCTAATCTCCAAATCCAAAAATAAATATTCCAAATGTTAACTTTAAAAAATAACCCCATACAACTGAAACTCAATTTAAACTTAGAAATGTAATTTAGCTGCTAAAGTTCTGACACACTCGGGAGCAGATTAATTTTGGTTTTCAAGTAGTAATATTGGTTTATCGGTGAGGCAAAGAAGATGTCCCAAAGACACATGAGGTTAATACAATAATTGACACATACACAGATTAGGGTAATCTGAAATTTTTTCACCATTAAAAAAAAAGAGCCAGCATTTAGAGAGAATTGTTTAATAACTAAATACTTACAGGTCCACCATTTCAGAAATATTATGTGTATCTTTGTATATTTATATTGTGGTTGATGCTATTCCTTTTGTATACAAGGTTCATAGAACATTTTAGAATAATATTAAATTCCAGCTCTTTATTAACCAGGATTTTTGGCATAGCTTTTGCTGAGATAAACTGGTATTCTAACAGCTAGATTTACTTAATTAATTTTAAGTGGAGATTAATCATTCTATATATGTATTTAAGTTGCCTTTGTTTTCACTCGACCGCTCTGGTGGCATAGTGGTTAGAGCTTTCTGCCTCGGAAGCAGGAGGTTGTTGGTTAAAACCCTGGTCAAGTCATACCAAAGACTTAGAAAAATGGTACTAACAGCTGTCTCGCTTGAAGCGCAGCATTAAGAGTTTAGTGTTAGGACTGATCAACCTGATGTCAGGATAATTTAACTGGGTGGGGCAGCATGATGCCTCAGTGCTAGACATCACTATAAACTGCCACACTGTAGATATCGTAGTGATATGACTGAAATTTTTTTAAAACTATGTTAAAAATCTATAGCACACATACCACATTGTCTTCATTCACATGTCAAGATGTCAGAATGACCATCTAAACATTATAGGATTGAATTATGCTTACAGGATGAGATTTTCTGATCAACGAGTTTGAATCCTTGCATAAACCTACTAGTAAGAAACTAGGAAAAAATTGTCACACCTACTCTTTCAGATATTCTAAAGAAAATTAAACTTGACAAGAATGAATTTGAAAATGGTGTAGAGATGTAACTGTCAAAGCCACAGAATTTGACAAGCTGAGTGAAATGGACCAAAAGCAAGCAAGGACCAGAAACATTACAAAAAACTTTTTCAAATCTGTGAAAATCTAAGTAAACCAAAACCTCCTCAATGCATAAACATATATGGGTCCTAAGGTGTTTTTGGATTTGAGAAGTTTCACTGTATTAATATGACATACCAGATAAAAAGCATTATATTTATGAAATATTCCTAATTTCAAAATGTGCATGTATGTATGTGCATGTTGATGCACACAAGTGATGCATTTCTTTATATATTTTTAGGTTGATGAATCAGGCTGCTATTCAACCTTCTGGTGGGACACAGAAATTGTTTGTCCACCGGTAGATAATGAGTGTATTCTTGCCTACAGAGGTGAAGTATATGACCTCCGGTTGTTGTCACGGGAACAGGGAAGCTGGAATATTACTGATTCTTTAGGAAATAAGTAAGTATTAGTTTTATTCAGAGATTCAGATTTGAGTAGGTTAGTCTGTTTGTGATTAATTTTGATACATTTTATATGGTCTGTGTTTGGTCTTTATTAGGATGCATTGTCAATATATTTCAGTTAAATAGTGAATTCAGGGTAAAGTCCATGTTGCATTTTATTTATTACACATAGCATATGAAATATGTGTCTCTGTGTGTGTGTGTGTGTGTGTCTGTGGTTGTGTCTTCCATGCCAACATAATGAACTAATTGTTTTGCTAGTCATGCATTCATTATGCTGCATCTAAAATAGAAACTGATGCTTTTAATTTCTAGATAAGACATAATTCATCTGTGATTGTTCAAGCAATATTACAGCATATTTTAACTTTAAGTTTGATTACTGCAGAGGTTATTTATTGCCAAGGCTATTGGAGTAAACTTCCCAAGGACAACCTCGATAGCTGACCCAGGCTGGCTTGATGGTAGGATTTGAACCTGCACCTTTCAGTTGTGATTCTAGCATGCCAACCACTGAGCCATGGCATCTCTGATAAGTCTGGTTAGTGATGGGAATCGGTCAGACATTCATAATCGATAATCGGTTCCCCTTAACCAACTGATCATCGATTATAATCGGTTACTAAGAGCGAATTTTAATTTTTGTTAAACAGTTATATCTTTGATCAAGAGTTCAATATGTTTATAAATGTACAGGAGTAATATCTTTTAAATTAATGACTTGTATACTTTAACCTGACAATAATATTACATTGTGTGTTATATTTGTTCAATAACGTTGTTAAATGAATACAACTTTTTATGGCTGATCAGGCAAATGTAACTGAAATACTGCTACAATCACCCAAAATTATTTCGTTCATATGTGATGTTTCTATAATATAAAGTATAGAAGGACATGTTTTTCTTGTTTGTCATTGTTTCAATTAACTAAAACAAATCAACAAAATGTGTTTAAATTTATTAACTCAACAATTTAACAACTTGACCATGTAATAATGACTATATGTTCCTAATTATGAATCATAAGTATTCATATTTGTATTTGTGAAGGGAATTAATAAATTTCAGCTCAACTTTAGTGGCTGGGAGTTTTACTAACCTTTGCTTTGCATACACCTAAAAAGTAGTCTCCTTTTACACACAATCGATTATAGAGTTCACAATCGATTATCTGCTCAACCAACTGATGATTGATTATAATCGATAATCAGAACAACACTAAGTGGTCATAAAAAATGTTACACTGATGTCCACATTGACCAGGTTTTGCGTTTGCATTTTATGAAAGTGTTTCATTCAAACAACACTCTTAGCTGAAGTTTATTCATTAAACACAAGCTGACTTCACGATGAACCTATTCATAATTTTACTTTTACTTTTGCAGTTTGTCGTGCTTAGTAGCATGGTAGATCTGTAAGAATGAAATGTTTAAACTTAAACATAACTACGATTTTTCTAGAACTTTATTTACACTTTTATCTATTTATGCAGGGAATATGTCAAAATAATAGAAAATTTTCATGGATTTATCCATAAATGCTTTACCAGAAAATCTCCTTTAAGTCTTCTGTTCTGTCTCAGCCATTGTCACTCACTGTATCTTTGCACTCTCTCTCATACCTACCTACCTACCTACCTACCTACCTACCTACCTACCTACCTACCCACCCACCCACCCACCTACCTACCCACCCACCCACCCACCCACCCACCTACCTACCTACCTACCTACCTACTTACCTACCTACCTACCTACCTACCTACTGTTACATATATTTGATTTAAATCATTTTTATTGTTTGTTTGTCAGATTCAAATTTGACATTTTAAGTTTAAGATTCATTCATTGGGAGATATTATTTTTAGAAAGTGGGATGACATGTACTCTTAAGAATAAACAACAGGTGTTGACCTCATTTCTGACCTGGCTTCAGAGTTGTAAAGAAGCTTTTAAAATGATTGGTTGATTCCAAGGACATTATGGAGCTTTGTTGTAAACATCTTTCTATTTTTAGTTGGGTCATACGGTGTGTATGTGATTTTTTTGAACGTAGATTTGTTCTAAAAGATTCTAGAAGATCATGTGACCCCTTGTTTACATAAAATCAGGTATATAAATGATGTTTTAGAGTGAACTATTTAGTAGAACTTGGGCTGTTAGAATAAGTTGTTTCGTTTTGAGTTATTTTAAATTATCTTGTATTGGAAATTATTTCAATTCGTTTGGATCAAGATTTATTTTGTTATTTATCTGGAAAAGAATTGTGCTCATAGAATTTTATTACCAAGAACCGACTTCATCATGTGACATCGTCTTCCATCTTGGATTCTTCGCTGGGATTCGAACTTGGAATTATTTGGACATTTATTACAAGGACTTTAGCAATTTCTCTAGTGGATAATATTTTGAATTATATTTGGATTAATTTTAGAATTGATTCTTAAACCGTAACTTTATTTTTCTTTTCTGGAAAATATTTGTGCTCAATAAATTGTTTAAGTTTTTACAAGCTTGTTATTTTCATTCTTTCTATGTTACTGTTTATTCGAGCCTAAGCACGTAACACTACCTACCTAACTACCACAATATTCTGTCTTCTTTTTGAATCCATATTTTTTAAGACATGGGACTATTTTTGATTTAACTCCTCTCGATTATAATCTGTTAAGATTATTTGTTTTCTGATTATAGATACTGGATAAATATCTGTCAAGGAATTCACAGCAGAAGTAGCTCTAGCATGTGCCCCAGTGACTCTGGTGTTTGTAGACAATCTAAAGATGGCACAGTGGATATGCTCGGAAAAGTCTCAACACAGAAACTTTATATGGCTGGTAAATACCAAAAACAATGTAATAACTTAACCATTTTTCCTGTTGAGATAGATCATAAATTGGAAGGACATAAAATTATTTTGTCAATGGAAATTGAGGTATAGTTTTAATAATATCCTAAAAAGGATCATACAGGTATGCAAATGTACATCCTGTGGTGTCTGAATTACCATTACTATAACGGTGTTATGTTCAGGGTGCTGTAAAAGGTCATATGCAGTGGTGTCTGAATTACCATTACTATAACGGTGTTTTGTTCAGGGTGCTGTAAAAAGTCATATGCAGTGGTGTCTGAATTACCATTACTATAATGGTGTTATGTTCAGGGTGCTGTAAAAAGTCATATGCAGTGGTGTCTGAATTACCATTACTATAATGGTGTTATGTTCAGGGTGCTGTAAAAGGTCATATGCAGTGGTTGCCCTCTTCTGTGACTCCCCTGACCAGCACTCAGCTGCTATATGGTGCCAGAATCCCATGTCATTGATGAGTTTGTTTTTTAAGGTACCAATAAAGGACAGCCACCCATATAATGCAGCCAGCATATTAGTGCCGTATTAGTTTTTTGTAAACACTAAGGATCTTATATGATAATTTCAGATTGCTATTGAAAGAATAAGTTTCTGCAGAAAGTACAAAATGTCATGAAACGTTCTCTGTTTGGAACAAAAATGAAAGCAATTTGACAGAACAAAAAGATATACACTCCTTTGATCTATAGTTAGGCTTTTACTTTTTGTAAAGCCACTTTACTACAATAGAAAGGTTGGCCTTATATTTTGTGGAGCACAGTACATGCATGTAGAACAAAGTAGAATAAAAGCTTGTTGTTTAATTGACAGTTTCTTATAACTCACCACAGGTTGAGACTAAAGTTGAATCTTGCAAATAAGACAGGACCACTGAGGACTGAGTGGTTTGACATGCTTGCCATTAAAAATTTCCCAAACATCTCACACATGTCAGTGTTAACTCATGTCTCAGTATTATTATTATTGAATGAATATTGTTTTAGCACTCATCATGGTATTCTAGAATAAATATTGTTTCAGCACTCACCATCATGGTATTCTAGAATAAATATTGTTTTAGCACTCACCATCATGGTATTCTAGAATGAATATTGTTTAAGCACTCGCCATTATGATATTCTAGAATGAATATTGTTACTTGCTGTTTACGGTTTATGAAACTAACAGATACCTTTCAATAACGAAATAAATTTCTGAGATTTTGACCTTTTCATGAAGTGTGCATCAGAGGAATGACTTATGGATTGGAGTAACCTGATGCAACAGAATTCTCACCACTGATTTCTTATATTCAACTATGGTTTTGAATAAGAGACTAGGACAACAAAATTTGGACGCTATTTTTTGTTGGATGAAATGACGTGAAGTTAAAAACACGTGCCACCAGTAAATACAGAAGTGAGTTAATTGACACACTGAAGACATGGGGGAAAAAGACAATATCCACAAAGCATTATATTTAGCCCACCATTGAGGAGATACCAAAGTTTTATGGACTCCCCATGGCACATAAGATAAATACTCCCATGCATACTATAGCATGAGGTGTTACCTATCCTGCATCAGAGTACCTGACAGAAGTTTTGGGTCCACTACACTAATTGGTCATGAAGTTTCTCACATAAAGAACAATGCAGATTTTGTCCACAAATTTATCCAGAAGTATCCAGTGATGTGATAATCTTTTGTTAACAAAGCCTTGTTAGTCATCCAAACTTGACTCGTAGAAGATACATAGTTGAACAAATGCTTTAGAACAAATAATTACTACATTGAAATGAATCTTGAACACTACGTATTTTGTCTGTTAGCAAGAATTTTATGAAGAGTTATATATGGTTGATTCAGAAGACAAGGCTTATTCTACTGCAGCCCATCCTCCAGTTGTGTGGTTTTGTAAAGTGGATGTCACTTTCACCATGATGCATGAATACAATACTGAAGAATTCATGGAGTATCTTTTTTCCTTGATGAAAATATCTGGTTCACTTATGAAGCAGAAAGGATGAGAAGTTTACATTTTTCAAAAATTGTGTTCACATTTTAAATGATGGGTGAACAAAAGGTACAATGTACCATAAACCTACCCAAACATACCAGTATCTGAACTTAGCTCTAACCGCCATTATGAACATTAGAGATCAGTGGTGAAAACATCGGGTGAACAGCATTGCTAGTACTGAGGAAGACCATGTGATGGAGGTCTGTCATATTAGAAAGCCTTATGGGCCAATGTGATGGAGGTCTGTCATATTAGAAAGCCTTATGGGCCAATGTGATAGAGGTCTATCATTAGAAGGTCTTATGGGCCAATGTGATGGAGGTCTGTCATATTATAAAGCCTTATGGGTCAATGTGATGGAGGTCTGTCATTAGAAAGCCTTATGGGCCAATGTGATGGAGGTCTGTCATATTAGAAAGCCTTATGGACCAATGTGATGGAGGTCTGTCATATTAGAAAGCCTTATGGGCCAATGTGATGGAGGTCTGTCATTAGAAAGTTTTATGGGCCAATATGACAAAGGTCTTTCATATTAGAAAGCCTTATGGGCCAATGTGATGGAGGTCAGTCATATTAGAAAGCCTTATGGGCCAATGGTTACAAAGACTGGATGTTTGTGTTACCTCAAAAAGAGCAGAGAAGTGAAAGAAACAGGAGAAAGCTCTTGATTGGTGCCATTACCACATATTGGGCATACGTTCTCTTGGATTAACATAAGAATACTTGATAGAGAGAATAATACCTTATGGAGAAAAATAAGCAAAACTATGAATTCATGGAGAGGGGGGTCAGGAGTCAGAGCTAAACCATGATCTGGATTGGAACTCCCACCATTATACAAAAGGATTTTGTCATGTGATCAACATTTAGATGGTCATGTGACATGAGTCCAGACTTCATTCCTTCTGATAAAGACCCTTTAAAATAGTCATAAACTTATTTTGTTACAGAAAGGTATCTATTTTTAGTTTTATAAATCCATCATGGGGTTTTAAAATTGTGTACCAAACATGAAATTATGAAATTTTAAACTCCCAAAACAAAAGTGAATTCACAGTATGTCAGACTGTCAAAATAAATCGACAGGTTTAATGAAGCTTATGGTAAATAATCAGAGGCAGTTTGGAAGCTTGCCTTGTACTCTGACAAACATTCTAACATATTAAAGCATGGATGATTTCTATTTTGTTTTAACTAGATGATGCGGAGACGATAATTCTTGAATACACACAAGGTTCCACAGCTTGTTCCAGTGGCAAACGTAGAAGTGACAATCCTTCTGCCAAGACTCACATCAAGTTCAAGTGTGGAAAGACAGTAGGAGGCCCAGTTTTATTGCCTGGGTGAGATTGAAGTTTTTTCTCTTTTAAATTATTAATTTAACTTTAGACAAAATAAAGTTATATATATATATATATTGCATTTAGGTTAGATAATTTATATATTGAATTTATGCCAGATAATTGATATATTGCATTTAGGTTAGCTAATTGATATATTGCATTTAGGTCAGATACTTGATATATTGCATTTTTGTCAGATAATTGATATATTGCATTTAGGTCAGATACTTTATATATTGCATTTAGGTCAGATACTTGATATATTGCATTTAGATCAGATAATTTATATATTGCATTTAGGTCAGATAATTTATATATTGCACTTAGGTCAGATACTTGATATATTGAATTTAGGTTAGATAATTGATATATTTCATTTAGGTCAAATAATTGATCTGTTGCATTTAGGTTAGATAATTGATATATTGAATTTAGGTTAGATAATTGATATACTGCATTAGGTCAGATAATTTATTTATTGCAAAACAGTGGGTGGTTTATGCTCTTTAAACACCTTTTCTTGTCATCATCTATATTATAATAACTGTCATGATTGTTAGGCTGGCACAGATATATTATTTGTTAATTGATTAATTATTTACAGACTTAATTAGCTTTTTCATCAATTACCTGTGAAGTTACCACCCTCTCCCATGGTATGCATGGTGTGAGACATACACATACATGCATGCAAACACACCCACATGCACATATGCACATGTATAAAAACTCGTATTACAAAATCATACACATTGAAATTGCCTTCCATTTCAGAGATCCAAATTCAAAAGATTGTTTGTTTGAATTTGAGTGGAAAACAACAATAGCCTGCAAGATAGACAGGTATGGTAAACATTGCTTGTTACCTTCATGGTTTTGACATGACTTTGTATTTGTTTCAAAACATGGTATAATGATAGTTTTGTCTATTTTAACATGGCAATGAGTTGTCTTATTTTTGAATATACAAATATCATAGTCATGCTTGTTACAAAATGAAAATAATGAAATATAAATGAAATTTATTTTGAGCACTCTTTGAAATAAGATTATTTGATGAAATGTTATTTATTTATAACCAGCTTCTCTCTTAACAGTTTTCTTACTTCAAGAAGATATGAACTGTTCTTTAATTAGCTCATTATGACATAGAGTATATTAGGTAATGATGACCATTTAACAACCCATCTTTCTGTTACTGGTTTCATTAAATTGAGTTCTTCACCATCTGCAGTTTTTAAATGTGGATTGTTTGCACATGGGTTAAGAAAAAATTCTAAAGACAGTATGGTTAAAAGGTGAAAGTTGAAGGTCATTACTAAATTTTTACCTGCTGTGTGTGTAAATGTCGCTCATTTTTTCCTAGCGCTGTTTTTATGTGTTCGCCATAATTTTAATAAGTGATTTAGTTACAAAATCAGTCCATTCATTGTCCACTTTCTACTTCATAAAGTTTGCCCTGAGTGGTTGAGTGGTTTAAAGCGCTCTCTGTTATGGATCACTGCCATCTCACCTCTGTCTGCTTGGGTTCGAGTCTCAAATTTGGCCAAAGTGGGTATTTGAGAAAGCTTGCCAGTAGTTTCTCGCTGGTTGGTGGTGCTTTCCGGGTTTTTTTCTGATTTCTTCCTCCACCTTAATACTGGCTGCCATATATAGCCAATCTTGTGCTGAAAAAAATGGCAATAAACCCAACAACAACAACAATAACAACAACAGCAATTTCACTAAAGTGATGTCTGAGACACCATGTATATGGCCATCATGGCTAATTTGAAAATGCTGTTATTTCTACTTCTCATTAAAGAAATGGTCCATTAAAAAATAAATAATATGGTACCCAGGGAAGACAGTTTTTACACAAATATACTCCATGATAACCCAATTGCTTAAAGAATTCAGATGAAAATGATTTTAAAAATTTTAAATGTATCAATTGGTAACTACTACATCTTAAAAGTGCCTTTCATTGTCCCAATTAAGTTTTACTAAAATGGCCCTTATTGTCATGGGTTTTCACTAAAACTTAACTGGTTGCATCTCATAATGTGAAATATCAAATATATGAGACCTACTTAATATTGATACTGATACTAACTGTACCATAGATGCAGAGATTTCAGGTCATCTCCTGTTTACTCAGAACTAGTTGATGATATTAAATCATCAATCTTTGTGTCAACTACCACAGAAATACCACTGTGTATTGCATTATTCTATGCCCAATCAGTAGGACCACCGGAAAAGCACGCAGAAATAGTTAATTTTATCAACGATCAGAATATCGACATCTTTGTCCTGACAGAAACATGGCTAAAAATATCAGGCGATGAGCCCAAGTGTGCTGATCTAACACCCATCAGTTACTTCATTTAGTCGTTCCAGCTACAAAGAGCTGTTCGAGATTACTAACAAACTAATGTCAAGAAACAAATGTACACCACTTCCAACTACCTTTTCTCCAGAGACCTTCTGGACCTGTTTGCAAATTTCTTACATGACAAGGTACAAACCATTAGAGATAAACTTGAGAACACAATTTCAATTGACTCTTCATCACCAGACAGTTGGAATACAGAATTTCAGACACAACCGTTAGCAGCATTTGAACCTGTCTCTATGGATCTAGTATGTACAATCGTGATGAAGATTGCACAAAAGTCATGTGAACTTGAGCCAATTCCAGCATCACTGCTGCTTGAATGCTTAGGTCCAACATTGCCTTCACTGTTATAAATACCTCTCTCCCATTCAGGGAATTCCCATCATTTTTCAAAACTGCCATTGTAAAGTTGCTGCTGAAAAAACCAACACTCAAACATAATGATTTAAAGAACTATCACCCAGTTTCTAATCTCCTGTTCATATAAATAATCTTAGAAAAAGTTGTTCTTACCCAACTTGTATCTCATTTGAATTCAAACAGTCTTTTTAGCAATGGACAGTCTTCATATCGCCCTTGCCACAGTGCTGAAACTACTCTTCTGAAAGTATTTAATGATATTCTCTCTGCTTTGGATAGTGGAAAGAGTACAGTCCTCACCCTCTTTGATTTGTCTGCAGTAATTGACACAATAGACCATGATATAATACTTCACTGTCTCCAGCATGTATTTGGCATTCAGAATATAGCCTTACAGTGGTTCAAGTCCTACTTAGTCAACAGGACACAAATTGTATCTGCAAATGGAATACACTCCAGCTCAGTTGATCTATATTGTGGTGTTCCACAGGGGTCTGTTCTTGGACCTATTATCTTCATTCTATACATTCATCCACTCTCAAGTGTCATAGATCATCACCCAGTGTCTCACCAATTGTACGCTGATGACACCCAGATATACAAATCTAGTCACATAACTGAAGTTGCTGGTATCATCCATAGAGTAGATAGGTGCATTTCTGATGTGAAATCATGGATGACATTAACACGCTGCTAATGAATGATGATAAAACTGAGGCTATTCTGATCACAACACAAACACTATCTCATTCACATCCTTTACCTCAAAAAATAAATAACAGCAACACCAAAATGAAATTCACACCTTCGAAACCTAGGTGTTACTCTGGACTGTACTCTCACATTGTACCAATATGTCATGAACATATGCAAGGCTGCTATACAAAGTCCTCATTATTATTATTATTATTAATATTATTATTATTATTATTATTATTATTATTATTATTATTATTATTATTAATGCTGAAAGTCTTATTAGCTCCACAAGATATCTGACAAACTGCAGCATCGACATTACATCATTATCAGTATGAATCCAGACATGCAGTGAAGTTTTTTTGGTTCCAGATTGGTTGCAGAGCAGAGGTACAGATACTAATGAAATGGATGATATTAAAATGTCATGCAGTATACAAAATATGCTTTCCAACTATATTATATTTACAGACAGCCACTGTTAGACAAGAATGGTACAATCACTGATCCTCGCTCTGCTGAAACAATAGATCTCAAGACCCTTTACAGTGACAGGTAATTTAAAGTTAAGTGTTTACATAAAGGGCAGTCATGTGAAATTCATCTGTACCATTTTGTGTAAATTTAGATTCTTTATTAATTTAATGGAAAAAGCCAAAGGAAATATAGAGTGAAATTGGATCACAGATATGTATAAAATTGGCAGACAAAATGTATGTAGCTTTTTAAATTTGCATCTTGTAGTAACAATGAAATCCATTAAATTTTAAGCCAATTAAAATAGTGAAATTCATTGTGCATGTACAACATGCTCTGGATTTCTGCAGTACCTGTGGCGTTTTTGACAGAACATTTTTACCTGGTGTGGTTCAAGTCCATGGTTAAGCTAGTTTTTGTAACTAGGGTGTTGGTTGAAGACTTGTTTCTTAATTCACAAGTTGTGGGATAAAGCCCAAATGGTTTTATTATTATATGGCATTGTTTAAATTTCTTATATGATCATGTTGGTTTTAACTAGTTTAATGGTGTAATTTTTATACAAGTTTGAGAACATATATTTTCATGTTTATAAAGCTCCT
The DNA here is from genome assembly GCA_030141615.1 of Unio pictorum. NCBI lineage: Eukaryota > Metazoa > Mollusca > Bivalvia > Unionida > Unionidae > Unio > Unio pictorum. The sequence continues at coordinate 14,258,145 of JARLTB010000126.1, forward strand.
TCTGTGTAGGTATTAGGTATTAAGTTTATGTACTAAGTCTGTGTTGGTATTTGATATTTACTGCTAGTTGGTATTTACTTCTTGGACTAAGTCTGAGTAGGTATTTGGTATTTGGTTTATGTACTAAGTCAGTGTAGGTATTCAGTATTCAGTTTATGTACAAAGTCTGTGTAGGTATTAGGTATTCAGTTTATGTACAAAGTCAGTGTAGGTATTCGGTATTCAGTTTATGTACTAAATCAGTGTAGGTATTCGGTATTCAATTTATGTACTAAGTCAGTGTAAGTATTAGGTATTCAGTTTATGTACAAAGTCAGTGTAGGTATTAGGTATTCAGTTTGTGTACTAAAGTCTGTGTTGGTATTTTATATTTACTGGTATTTGGTATTTACTGTATTTACTAAGTCTGTGTAGGTATTTGGTATTTGGTTTATGTACTAAGTCTTTGTAGGTATTTGATATTCAGATTATGTATTTAGTCTATGTAGGTCTTGTTATTTACTGTATTTACTAAGTCTGTGTAGGTATTTGGTATTTATTTTATGTACTAAGACTATGTACATATTGGTATTTACTGTATGTACTAAGACTATGTAGGTATTTGATATTTATTTTATGTACTTTGTGTAGGTATTTGGTATTTAGTTTATGTACTAAGACTATGTACATATTGGTATTTACTGTATGTACTAAGTCTGTGTAGGTATTTGATATTTACTGGTATTTGATATTCAGTTTATGAACCAAGTCTTTGAAGGTACAGTGTGGACCCGCTCTAGCATGTACCATTATAACATGAATTCGGATATAACTAGGTCATGGTGTGGTACCTGAAATTTCATATACATTTATTTTTCTCTTCGTCAAACAAAAGAGTTCTTTCTTAAAAGAGAAACCATGAAAGTTTATTATAATTTTTGGAAAGAGATCGTGTATGAATTGATACAAGATGATCGTGCAATGGCTTATGAACTTTTAAACGTATTATTCTCCTACACTAAACAGTAGTTTTCTTCTTAAAAATACGAAAATTAACGTGGAAAAAGTTTATTTTGGGATCGTGTAGGGTTTCACCAATGTTACAAACTTGCATTTTTTTGTCCTTATTGGCAGCAAAATATACCATCTGGGAATTGTTTTTATTGCTGACGTTGTTGGCTGTTTAAACTTGTAAATACAGCCTCAATAAGAAATGGGCATTTGTTTGGCTCTCAAAAGCTGTCCTTTAGTGGTGACTTCAATAACACATGCACCCATCATCAAAGAAAGCTGACTACAATCTTCAATAAAAACAAAGATTTTTTTTTTAATTAAAGGAAGTCAGTACCAAACATAAATAAAAGTAATGGAATCTGATTTTTGCATTTTCCAACGTGATTGGAACACGTTAACTGCTCAGAGAAAGTTTCCTTTTTGCAGGGAAAAAGTTTATGCTTACAAGCACTACCAATGGCAGCTTTAAATACAAACTAACTTTTACTTACCTGGGATGTACTGAAAAGTAAATGTGCTTCGTCATTTGTTACATGATTGTGCTGTGTTTTCCACTGAATTCAGACCAATATGACCTGTGACAAAATTATTGAATATTTTAAATGTATGTGTGCATATTTTTTATGGAATCACTTGTAGATTCAGTGAGATTCACGGGTGAATACACAGTGTTGAGTCATGCTATATATTACAGATTCGTGGTTCGCTAAATAAAGTAAACTATTATATATGCCTTCTCTGTTTTTACTTCAGGTGTATTTCTCATATAATATGCATCGATTTAGGATGCTGTGTTGATGAAGCTTATATTTTACTACCTGCATTTATTACTTACACCCCCCTTTGCAAATATTTTAGGGTACATGCATCATTTTCTTTAGCTAACTGATCTTGTTGCTTATAGCACATTTCAGTCTATAATATGGTTGGGTTACATGGCTCCCAACTACCATGTTATAGTGGGGTCAAAAGGTATTTGGTATTTACTTATTTATAATCTCAGTGTAGGTATTTGGTATTTACTTTTTTATAATCTCAGTGTAGGTATTTGGTATTTACTTATTTATAATCTCAGTGTAGGTATTTGGTCTTTACTTCATGTACAATCTCAGTGTAGGTATTTGGTATTTACTTTGTGTACAATCTCAGTGTAGGTATTTGGTATTTACTTATTTATAATCTCAGTGTAGGTATTTGGTATTTACTTAATGTACAATCTCAATGTAGGTATTTGGTATTTGCTTCATGTACAATCTTAGTGTAGGTATTTGGTATTTACTTCATGTACAATCTCAGTGTAGGTATTTGGCATTAATGTACAATCTCAGTGTAGGTATTTGGTATTTTCTTAATGTACAATCTCAATGTAGGTATTTGGTATTTACTTCATGTACAATTTCAGTGTAGGTATTTGGTATTTACTTCATGTACAATCTCAGTGTAGGTATTTGGTATTTACTTTGTGTACAATCTCAGTGTAGGTATTTGGTATTTTCTTAATGTACAATCTCAATGTAGGTATTTGGTATTTACTTCATGTACAATCTCAGTGTAGGTATTTGGTATTTACTTCATGTACAATCTCTGTATTTATTTTGGTATTTTCTTGATGGTCTAAAAAAAAATTCAATTTGGTCCCGTAGTTTTTATCCAATCAGCGTGGTCACAGTTGATAGGAAACTGTGGGTGCTGCTCGAAAATTGCCCGTGCAGATGAATTAAATTATTTCCTTCCACCATTTTCGGTCCCGCGTGGCATTTTCTTTGGCATGTGCCGAGGTGATGCCATAGTTCGCCAAGTCTTTTTCCACTTGTTTGATCCAGGTTTTCTTTGGTGCATTTCTTGAGACCTTCCAGGTTTCCGGTCTGGTGCGCCACAGGGCTTGATACAGTAGACACCTCTCTTCCATTTGGCAGACATGACCAAACCAGCGAAGCCTAGCATGTCTAATCAGTGATTCCACTGTCGGTTGGTGAGAGCATCATGCCCGGATTTCCATGTTTGGGATTCTGTCCAGAAGGTTTACTCCCAGTATTCGTCTGAGGCAGCGCATTTGAAATACCTCCAGCTTCTTGAGGTCCATGTTTAGGAGGACCCACGTCTCTGCTCCATATAGGAGTATTGGGAGGATGAGAGTGCAGTATAGACGCACTTTGGTCACCACCGAAAGGGCCTTTTTTCTCCATATGCACCAAGCTAGTGACCCGAACGCAGACATTGCCAGTCCCAGGCGATGCGAGATGTCGGTGGAGGCCGCTATTGATCTGCTTCGGATTATGGACCCCAGGTATTTAAATTCCTCTACTTGCATAAGATAGACTCTGTTAAGGCAGACAGTCGCTGGGGTGTTGTCCGATGTCATGACAACTGTTTTTGGTGGTGTTGATCTTTAACCCAAATCTAGCGGCATCATCGGCGATTTCTTGCAGAATTTCTGTTGCTTCAGCTTCGGCCTCAGTGAGAAATGCACTATCGTCTGCGAACATTAGATCTGTGGCATGTTCATCGAACCCTGCCCCAAAAGTGATCCCTCTATGTCCCAGGAATACCTTGCGCATGACACAATCGACCACGATGTTAAAGAGGCTAGGTGAGAGCATGCATCCCTGACGGATGCCCGTTTTCACCGAGAAATCCTTCGTGTTTGCTCCTTGAACTTGACTGGTTGACCCGTCATAGGTGTTGGTAAGTAGCCGTATGTATTTTGGTGGGTATCCTTCCGCTTCCAGGGCTTTCCACAAGGCTGGGCGATGGACGCTGTCGAACGCTGCAGAGAAATCAATGAACACCATGATTGTGCGTTTTCCACACCGAATTCTTTCCTCGAGGATTTGACGAAGCTTGAAGATCTGGTCACAGCAGCTTCTTCCAGGTCGAAAACCGGCCTGTTCCTCTCGTGCCACTTCCTCCCGCCGTTTGAGTACCCTTCTATGGATGATCTTCATAAATACTTTGCCAAGTATGGAGAGCAGGCTGATGCCCCGATAGTTCTTACAGTCCATTTTGTCGCCTTTCTTGAAGATTGGTATGATGATGGCTTTCTTCCTTGATGTTGGTACCGCTTCCGATCGCCATATCAATCTCAGCAGGGCGTGTAATCTTTCGACGATGATCTCTCCGCCGTATTTCAAGGCTTCTGGTGTCACTTCATCAATGCCCGGCGCATTGTTGTTCTTCAGGTCTAAGATGGCAGTCCGTATTTCCTTCATAGACGGTTTGGACTCATCGACTAGCACAGACAACTCGTCCATGGCATCCACTGATTCCATCGTTCCAGGTGGGGCATCGTGGTTGAGGATGGTGCAGAAGAAGTCCTGCCAACGGTCCAAACGTCCTGTGTTGGAGTTGATGAATTTTCCGGTCTTGTCTTTGATGTTGTTCTCAAGCAGCCGAGATTTCCCAGATAGTCGTCGAATGGTTGAGTAAAGGGTTCGGAATTCGTTCCAGTTGGCTGCCCCTTCCATATCTTTTGCAAGATTTTCCCAATACACGGCTCTATCCTCCTTCAAATGAACTCTGACCAGTTTGTTGAGGCGTCTATATTCCAGTTGGTTATTTAACTTGCATTTCTTCCGTTTATCGATGAGAAACAAGGTCTTTTCGGATATCCAGGGTTGAACATGCCGCTTCGTTGATGGACACACCTCTTTGGTACTGTCTGTAATTGCATTCGCAAGCTCATTTGCAAGACGATCAACTCCCTCCTGCGATTCATCATGGTCTAAGTCTGTGTATATATTTGGTATTTAGTTAATCTCCTAAATCTGTATACATATTCATATATAATTTACTTACAAAGTTGGTGTAAATATTTAGTATTTAATTTGTGTTATAAGTAATTATCTAGTTAAGAATAACAGTTATATATGTTTTGCTGTTCAAGAATAATAACAATACTATCAGCAACCATCTTGGGTTCCTACAAAATTATATTGCCACTTTTAAAAACACAGAGGTGAGCAATGAAAAAGGAGATATATAACATGAAACACCATTTAGTATGTATTGTAAATAATGTTATCTAATGTTTTACATCTCATTGTGACGTCAATTAGATATTTGTACTCACATTCATTCCATTCTGACACAGTCTTGATTGGATTAAAGGGTTCAAGATCCAGGGATCAATACATTATTTTTAGTCTCTGTCCTTATTAATTTTGTTAGGCATACTCATGTTACATGTCTTGTCCTATTTGTGTTTCAGTATCATTACCGAAGACCAGAGTACCTTCTATATACATCTGAATGGGACATCATCGAATTGTCCTATAGGAGCTACAGTTTGTATGAAGACTGGCAAGGATTCTAATGTAGTAGTTCTGGGCACACACAGTAATGGTGTATATTATATGGATGGTAAGCTTACTGAGTTGTGGTAGAATATAACTTTAATTCATGATTCCATTTTGTAAATAAAATAAATGAATGATATTTGCTTACTCCCAGTTGGTGAGAGTTTGTTTGAGGGCCATCTATTATTCTTGTGTTCTAGTCATTCGGAGTAATGGTGTAGTAATAAATATGTATATCAGGTATCCAGAAATTTTAAATGCTTGTGTTGGACATTCTTTCCAGAAAATGAATGTGGCAGGTTTGTTGTGGTGATATTTAATAGTATCCCAAATAAATATTTAAAAGAGATGTAACAGTTTGAGATAAAAATAGAAGATTAATGTGCTATGTATAGTCACTTCGTTTGAGATAAAAATAGAAGATTAATGTGCTATGTATAGTCACTTCGTTTTTACTTAAGATTCTTTACCTTACAATGGAGCAAGGACAAAAATATGACATGAATAAAAACTAGTACATAATTAGAGTATGTTTTTCAGGAAGTTTGGCTTATGACAAAGTTATTAAGCCATACATGGTCAAATATATTGTATATTCATTAGTACTTTCAATACTGGACTGTTGTAACTCAATTCTGACTTGTTCATCTCAATATCTACTCCAGAAACTTCAAAAAATGTAAAACACAGCTGCTCAAATCATCCTTAGAGTACCATAATCAGATATCTTTATCTGCCAGATATGTGATTTTTCAGGATCTCTTTATATATATATATATATATATATATATATATATATATATATATATATATATATATATATATATATATATATATATATATATATATAAGCATCTTAATGATAGTCTATACATTTGCACCAGAGTGTCACATCATGAGTAAGTTGCATTACATCTTAAAAATACACTGCAGAGCAAGCAGAAGACCTAGTTATCACTTTTTCCGTTGCATTGCATTGTTTTAGTTTAGTTTTCTGCAAGTGTCAGAATTAATTATTTTATTGTAACGTAAACTTTTCAGTTTATGATGCATTTATAGTCATAAAATTTGATTTTGTATTCATCATGGAGGGTTCTTCTCATCACAGGTAAATAAAGGTTATTGACATTTCATACTCCAGTGACTTTTGCTGGGCAGTTTAGAAAAATCTTGACCGACCTTTTGGAGTGAATTGTTGTTGAAAGTAAAGTAAAGTTAAAACCAAGTATTTTAGGTAAACAAGTTTAAAATAAATGAAATGGTCTGTACACCTTTCGTTTAAAATACTGTTCACTATTTTATAGACAATGTGCTGGAGGCAACATACATGTCCAGTACCAAGTGTGACAAGGATAATAGCAAGAATATAAAATCTGTTATTACCTTCCACTGCAATCCAGATTCCCAAAAGGTGAGTTTTTTGTAATTTAAATTAGTCATGCTGCAAAATTGCAGATGTTTCAGTTTTGTCTGTCTTCATAAGAAGATATCAAAATGTTTGTTTGATTAGGATTTTTAACGTAGCTTTAACAATTTTTCAGTTGTATCGCTACGATGTCTGCAGTGAGGCAGTTTATAGTGATGTCTAGCACTGAGACATCATGCTGCAGACATGTAGCATGATGTCTCACCCAGTCACATTATCCTGACATCAGGCCGACCAGTCCTAACACTAACCTCGTTATGCTGAGCGTCAAGCGAGGCAGCTGTTAGTACCATTTTTGTAAGTCTTTGGTATGACTCGGCCGGGAATCGAACCGACGACCTCCCGCTTCCGGGGCGGACGCTCTAACCACTAGGCCACCTAGTATTTCAAAATGTATGAAATAAATTAACATTTTTGCAACTCTAAATTTGTGCAGTTCTTTTAGTTAGAATGAATATTTTTCAGATTTTAATATTTTGTCCATCCATCTGTTACTAATTTAATTTCTGCATTACATTTACTAACCTTTTGTGGGTGCCTTGCACTTAGGGTAAGGAAGAATCCTGTTGATTTGTGGGTCAAATGTTCAAAGGTCAAGGTCTTTGTGATTAAAGTAGAAAAATGGCTTCTGTGCAATAACTAAAGTTACCCACCATCAGCAGTTTCTAGACTTGGTGCAAGGCTTGCTCTTGGGTAAGGAAGAATATTATTGATTTAGGTGTTTTAAGGTCAAAATTCCAGGTTACTAACTGAAAGAAAAAATGGTTTCTGTACAAGTGCAATTCCTCTTTACCACACTTTATGGATGACTTGCACCAAGTGTAAGGAAGAACCCAATCAGTTTTGGAGTCTGCAGGTCAAAAGGTCAAGGTCATTGTGTCTGTAAGATGAAAGATGTCTGCTCAGTAATAATTAATTAACACATCACAGACCTGGACCAAACATTATAGTTTGCTTGGATGTTGGGTAAGGAAGAAGCTTATCAATTTTAAGGTGAAAAATCAAAGATCAAGAAGAAAAAGATTTTTGCACAAATGTTTAAGGTATCAACCAGCGTTTGTGGATAAGTTGCACATTGCATAAGGACAAAGTTTATTGAATTTGTGCTCAAAAAGTCAAAGTCACTGGTTGAGGGACAGAATTTATTTCTTTGCATCCAAACTTTAGTTTATGACATTGTGTGGGCCAAATGACAAGGAAGTAGTGTGGTGATTTGGGGGGAAACAGGTCCAAAGTCAGAATAATTGTTACTCAGATAAAAATTGTAAATTCTCAAGAATATCGTAGATGGTTTCAGTACTCAGCAGTTAAATAAATGGACTTCTAGAAATTATTGTTAGACAGTGACCAGTTCTTTCATGTCTTATCCATGACTTTAAATTGGCTTCACTGTAGTAATGTTGTGTTTAGCTTACTGGGTCATAAGGTGAGCATATAGTATGATGTGCCATTTTCCATCAATATATGCTTGTGACACCATACATACTTATATTCAAATATAATCAAACTTGGGATATAGGCTTATCATGTCAAGATTTTAAACATGTTTGGTAATGTGTGAGATCCAAGCATGCCTAAAAGGTGACTATGTGTTTGATTGGTTATCTTGTAAACAATATGCAGACCACATTTTTGACCTCATTTGTATCTTTTGGCACAACTGTTGAGGATGATTCTGCATCAGATTGCCACTATCTGGAGGACTCATATTTTATTAGATTGATCAAACTTGTTTGATAGTCCTTTATTATCAAGACCCTGGATAAGTTTGTTTATGAGCAAGATTCAAGTTAATTCATTCTTCGTATTCTTGGGCTGTTCCATTTAAACATACATGATACCCAGGGAAGGCAGTGTTTTAAAAATATATGCCAGTCTACTTTGATTTCAGAGACTTTTTATTAAAATGATAGGAAATTCTAAATTGCATCTTTCAATGAGTATCCCACATTAAAAGTGCCTTCCCTGTGTCACAGGTATGTTATATTGAAACAGCCCTGAGACTGTTATTTCTCTGGAGATGAAACTGATATGAATTGGCTCATACTGATAAATTTGCTTATATCATCATGGTTTGGCAAGATCCATATCATAAGTGAGATCTGTACAAATTAATGATGTGATCCTGTATACTATTGGCTAAACTTGTTACCTCTATATTCTGGTTTTAGTAGAATGTTTAAGCAGGTTTATATTATAAAGATATCAGAGGAGTTCAGTTATAAGCAAGATAAATGCATGTTTATTATGTCTTTATCTTTAGAAAGAATTGATATCAGACTATGGTATAAATAAAAGAGTAAAATTGATGCACTAATGGTCAGAAAATTACACCAAGTTATACTCTTACGATACCAATTTATCTTGCTTAGTAAAATGGTAATTGTTAGGTTTTATAAAACTCATGGGAGATAATCAGGATGATCTTGTTTTCCAGTCATGTAAAGAAGAATTAGCAGAACAAAATAGCATTCATGTCCAAATCTGTATGTCTAGAGTTGTAGCAGATTGGCCATTGTCATTGTATATCGAAATAAAATTAATTTTGTTTTCATTTCATGCAACAAATCAAATTTTTATAACCTATGATATTACAATAAATACAGATATATTTTATTTTACAGGGAAATCCAGTCTTCTTGTACGCATCTCAGAATTGTGATTACTTATTCTCCTGGGAAACCAGTGTTGTCTGTTTAACTCCCAAGTTGTAAGTTTGCATCCTTTTTAGCTCAACCAAAAGAGCATATGGGATGGCCTGTCCATTCTCTTATGTCCATCCAAATAGTACATCAAGTTCTAAATTACTTTGATCCTACATGAAAATGGTTCTGTTTAGATGTTCAGTGCTTTATCCTTAATGGCATGCCATATCTGTATGGGGTGTTCGAAGACTTCTAATGATGTCTAGTTGGTCCTAAGTGAATGGTGTAAATCTAATATTTAAAATGGCCAAAAAGGCAGCCAAATTGAAAATCTTGTTATTGCTGTTTGACATATTAGGTGGGGATTTTCACAGGTACACTTCTTATAGGATCTAGGTGATCTGAAATATAAATTCTATGAATCAGATATCCATTTAGTCTGTAGCTATCGTGAAAATCATGATGTTATACCTCGTAGATGGAAAGTAATATCGAAATTGGGTTTTCAACAGAAGACTTCTTATGATGTCTAGTTGGTCCTAAATAATAATGATGACATTCTGAAACCCAGCATGACATCGTAGTAGCCAGGTGAAAACATTGGTTATTGATACTAAATAAAAATGATGTCCAAGGGACTCTTGTTAATTTTAGCAACAATTTCTGACATTTTACTTGTTTGCTCACCTAGCTATGGGTCTGGAGAGTTTATTACACCTCTCCCTTGATAACTCGCACACAATGTTGTCCACAAACATAGACCGCATCATAAGCGAGGTCACCTGTTACCAGGGGATGACCAAAAATTTAAAATTCTCCTTATACATCAAGAAAACCATGGTAGGGGTGTAGAGATCTGGGCTGTTTAATGACTGAATCCTCATTTTACAATCACATCTATAATAATTGTTAATAAGGAGCTTTTTCTAATGAAGTTCTTCATTATTCTGTATAAATAACATTTATTTTCAAAATGTCTAACATGAGAAAGATTGTTTCAATTGGTTTCAACAACCATCACGTGTACGCGAAACTGTATTATGTCACTGCTTTTTTAAATTATTATTATTAGTCTGGTTCCGTGAAGTGGAATTAAATAATATATTAGCAAATCGGGAGTCCAAGTTGCCAGAAACTATACTATCTGTTGATACCACCAAACAAGATTCCTCTTTTTCCAATAATAGTGACATTTATATAGTAGGACATTTGCCCACATCCAAACTCAATTTTGTACTGTTCAGTTAGATCAAAATTGATGTCGCAATTTCATTGAAAGTTCGAGTGATAACTTATCATCCTTGATGATATCTCTAAGAAATTCTACGAAATTCACCTGCCTACAATAGTCCGTATCTGTGAAACCAAGCTCTTTATTTTACAAAGTAGTTGTTTCACATGGTGCCTTACTATCTTTGATCACAGTTATGAAGGAATTAGTTAATTAAACGTAGTTTATATTACATACACAATACAATTTATAACCGTGTTAGATTGATCAAATGAAGTGCATACACCTGACATACAAACAGGGCCACTAGATTTTAAGTATGTGGGATTTGCATGCCTTTTTAAAAAAAAATAATATTCCACCTTCTTTATTTGACTCAAAAGACATATTTAATGTGATAATACATGGGAGGCCAGCTATTTATTCAATGCAACAATACAACAAATACTTCTGCAAGTCTATTATCCAAAACACCATAGGCAATTAATTAGGTTCTCAGAGAAACACTTGTGGACATAGCTATTACGATAGATTGGCACATTTTTTGTTTAAATACACATTGCATTTATGATAATTATGCTTAATTTGAACTAAAGGATGGAATTAAAACACAAATTCCACTTAATACAAATTATTTAATTGTCATTTAATTATTAATGTACTGCTACACTAGGCGTAAGTGACATTTTCATCGAGTGAAATTTCCTTGAATATCTTTAATTGCGGTGCAGTAAAAAGGTCATTTAGGAAAGAGTATGTAACCAATTATGACTTCTTCTTAAACGTTGATAGTTTCAGAGTGTTAATGTTTGTGTCTAAGTCATATCTACTGTTTACAACCATAAAATGACATATAAGGTTCATGAGTTAATCAGGGCGGAAGTTATCGAGGGAGTGGTGTATATGGTCGTTAGTCAAAGCATTGGACATTCAGTATCTGTCCTGCACTGTGAACACTAATGAGGTTTCATTTCTTATCAGATTTGAAATATAAGCTGATAACATCAAGAAGAGTTTATTAGCAAAGCTACGCATATTAATGATGTAATCTTGTATGTGATTGTGAACAATCTAGAAATCATATTTATGAAGAGATTTTGGTCAGCTTTAGTATGTTAGCTTATATCATTAAGTTCTGAGATGAGTTTAGTTATGAAGGACATCTGTGTATACATGTATTAATGAGGTGATCTTGCATCGGATTAACTGAGATTGTGAACACTTAAGATGCTCAGATCAGATATATGTGACATTTAAGCTTATCTCATCTAGACCTCAGAGGTGCATGCTAATGAATCTGATTGGCTGAGCTTATAAAAACTTTACCATATTTCAGATCAGATCTTGAGGCCATATTATTTTGTAATTTTTTTATCTGCTTTGTTGTATAAATTTATTTCCACAGGATCTCTGTAAAGTTTGATTATGAGTGCCTATCAAGTGTATTAATGAGGTGCACCTGATTGGTTGAGTTTATGAAGATTATAGAGGCCATATTTCAGTTCGGCAGTAGACCATATTTTAGATACAAAATAGGCCATAATTCAGATCAGCAACATGCCATATTTAAAATTAGCAGTATGTCATATTTGAGATTTTTTTTAAAAAAATGGCTATATTTCATAACAAAAATAGGCCATATTTCAGATCAGCAAAAGGCTATCTTTCAGCTAAGATTTGATCAGATGAGGAATATAAGCTCGTGTCATCATTAGCTTAATTTAGATTATGAGCAACATCCCTTAGGGATGTTTAAACATACAAGGTACCCAGGGAAGGCAGTTTTTAAAAACAATATATGCCATGGTACTTTGATTTCATTGAGTTGATATTAAAATAATAAGAAAATTATAATTGCATCTATGAATGAGTATCTCAAATTAAAATTGCCTTCCTTGGGTTCCAGGTATGTTTTACTGGAACTGTCCTGAGACAATAAGCAGATAAACATAATCTTTCTTAAATAATACCTTTAAGCAATTAGTTATAAATAATTCACCTTTTAAACCTGAGTTTTTTTAATGGTGCAAAAACTCCAGACTAGCTATTGTCAGCCCAATCCTGTGTTAGTACACGTGTCAAGTATAATTTTAACCTTACACACCTTTAGGACATTTCCTGGGTCTTTGTCTAACAACTTGAGTACTTGCTATTAAACTTTTAATTTGGAATTAAGCATCCAAAACTCTTCTCAATGTTTTAACTGAATTTTGGTTTAAATTTTTTTTAAAATATGTGTACAGTGCTTTAAAGTGTAAAATTATAATTTGTGATTAAAATTTATTTCATCATTTGGAGATGAGAGAATTTGATTTACTGGAGGAAAAATATATTGTAGCAGAAAGATTGAATCTCCAGACATATTTGGGTCTTGAGAGGATTCTGGTGTACAGAGGGTCAAGTTTTCAGGAGTTTAACTGTATTATCATATACCTAAAGTGTGCCCTGGTATGCTAGGGTTTCCTGTCTTGCCTGCTTAGGCATAAGGTGGGGAGTCATAGTAGCTTGAACTTGTAGTTTAGGGTTCTATGTTCAATACCAGCCCAGGTTAGCTTCGTTAGTGTATCTTTGGGAAAGGCACTTTGCTCCTATTTCCTTGGCATGATATGAACTAATATTGTGTTGAATGTGCCATATAAACCTTTTTATAAAAGAAAACAGTCATAAGGCTGTGTTTTAATAATACTATTTAAACAGAGACACTGTTGAACCCTTGTTAGAATTTTTAGGCATTTTAAGGGTTATATATTTTTTTTTTTTCTTCAGGGTAGTGCCATCTCCTAAACCAATAGAAAGTGTTGTTTCAACCTCTGCACATGACAGAGATAGTGGGTCTAGTGTGAAGGGAAGCATCAAGTCTTCTGCAGTTGGGACAATAATAGGGGTTTCCATTGCTGCCATTATTGTCTGTGTTCTGTTGGTCATATTCCACAAACCTGATAGGAGGTAAGTAAATATTGTTTCTAATAAACTAGAATTTGAGTCAAAATATTTAAAGAGAAAGAATCTCTGGAAAATTTTTAAATTCATGTTTATCATCACAATGACATAGCCAGGTAACAGTAAACATTGTACATTTATTTCACCAGTAATTCTGCTTATTTTCAGAGTAGATACATATTATTATAAAACTATTGTTTGCCACTTACTGAAATTTTTTTTAATAAGAGCTGATTTGATGACCTACTGTTTTCAGTCATTTATCTGTTTGTTGGCACAAGTTTTGTATCACTTGCCCTTTTGCATAAAACTTCACACACACAGTTGTGAAAAATAAAAATGATACCACTCAGACATCCTGTATAGTGGCCATCTTGAAGCTTCTGTTATCACTACTCCTCCTCAATGGATACTTACATCAACATAAGATTTTCACAGAAACACTTTTCATGATATTTAGTTGGTTCTAAACAAACTTTGACAGTCTGGCATGCAGTAATGCTGCCATAGCAGCCATCCTGAAAATCTTATCTTTAATCCTCCTAAACAGAAATTTGGATCATACTATGATTTCAACCAAAAGATTTATGTCATGTTGATCTTTAGTGAAGATGGTGCTATATGAACAATAAATACGGCCATCACAGTGGCTATCTTGTTATTCCTACCCCTCCTGAATGGATAGTCATATCAGCATGGGTGTTTACCAGGAAATTTCTGAGAATTTCTCGGTGATTGTAAACGAAAATTGTACCATTTGGACATCCAGTATTATCGCCACAGTAGCCATCCAGAAATTCTTGATATTTCAAGTTCTTTTGAATGATTTGATCTTATAACATGTGCCATCTTGAAAATTTTGTTTTGCCACTCCTCATAAATGGAGAGTTATATTGACTTGAAGTGTTCATTAGAAGACTTTTTATAATGACTACTTGGTTCAATTATGGCAGCCATCTTGAAAATTTTGTTTTTGCTACTCTTCATAAATAGAGAGTTATATTGACATGAAGGCAGCCATATTGTTTTGTTATTAGTGCTTTTTCGAAATTGAAAGTCTTAGGGTTTTCATCTGTATACTTAATACCTAGTTTTCCACGTTATTAGGGCCATTTTGAAAATCATGTGATCACAATTACACCTGAATGGATGCTAATTTGTATGTGGTTTTCATCAAAAGATTTCTAATGACATCTGGTTGGACCTTACTTAAAATGGTCATCACTGTGGCTAATTGTACATCTTTTTATTGATCAAAAATGCCTGATGGTTTCAACACTTGGCCATTAAAATCATGAAATGATATTCAGTTCATGTAAATCATTTTCATTTAGTTGAATATGGGACTAATGTTGTTATTGATATGGAAATAAATTGTCTGTTTCAAATGAAGGATTGAAATGATTTTAAAGTTTATAATTCCTGTAACATTATTTTAAAAGTCAGTTATACTTAAAACTTTTCATTATTTACAGTAATTCATGTGAATTTGCTTGCAGCTATTATGAAAGTATAATGAAAGATGAAATCTGTTTTCTTTCATTTCTGTTCCTAACTGCTTATGTTGCTACATAAGGTACACTGCTATGAATATTATAAATTATTTTGAAGTTAAATGCTAATTGAAGAAAACTTGAATTTTCAACCTGCATTGTCTCCGTACTAACTTGTATTATATATTGTATTTTTTTAAGACACATATTAAAGCAAAAACAATTTACAATAAACACTTTCCAGCAAAAGAAAATATTACATTTTCGTTAAAATAGATTTTCAGTGTTTCTATAAAAGGTACTAACTGATGTATATTATATTATAATAGGTCTGCATTTGTTGGCCGTGTTAAGTGCTTATTCACCAGAAGAAATGCTGAGTATACACAAGTAAGTTCTAATATAAAATACAGCCATTGGTTTTCTTGTCTTTTCTTAGCAGACGTCAGGAAAAAAGTGCCGCTTTTTTGGAGTTGCATTGTTGGAATGCATCAATTACATCTTAATTTATGCTAAAGCCATGGAATGTTTTAAAATGTACATTATAGTGCTTTTTATGGGTGAGACAGGCATTCTGGTTCTCATTCTTCCAGCATAGAGTGTTTTAAAATGTACATTATAGTGCTTTTTATGGGTGAGACAGGCATTCTGGTTCTCATTCTTCCAGCATAGAGTGTTTTAAAATGTACATTATAGTGCTTTTTATGGGTGAGACAGGCATTCTGGTTCTCATTCTTCCAGCATAGAGTGTTTTAAAATGTACATTATAGTGCTTTTTATTGGTGAGACAGGCATTCTGGTTCTCATACTTCCAGCATAGAGTGTTTTAAAATGTACATTATAGTGCTTTTTATGGGTGAGACAGGCATTCTGGTTCTCATTCTTCCAGCATGGAATGTTTTAAATGTACATTATAGTGCTTTTTATGGGTGAGACCGGCATTCTGGTTCTCATTCTTCCAGCATGGAATGTTTTAAATGTACATTATAGTGCTTTTTATGGGTGAGACAGGCATTCTGGTTCACATTCTTCCAGCATAGAGTGTTTTAAAATATACATTATAGTGCTTTTTATGGGTGAGACAGGCATTCTGGTTCTCATTCTTCCAGCATAGAGTGTTTTAAAATGTACATTATAGTGCTTTTTATGGGTGAGACAGGCATTCTGGTTTTATGGGTGAGACAGGCATTCTGGTTTTATGGGTGAGACAGGCATTCTGGTTTTATGGGTGAGACAGGCATTCTGGTTTTATGGGTGAGACAGGCATTCTGGTTTTATGGGTGAGACAGGCATTCTGGTTTTATGGGTGAGACAGGCATTCTGGTTCTCATTCTTCCAGCATGGAATGTTTTAAAATGTACATTATAGTGCTTTTTATGGGTGAGACAGGCATTCTGGTTCTCATTCTTCCAGCATGGAATGTTTTAAAATGTACATTATAGTGCTTTTTATGGGTGAGACAGGCATTCTGGTTCTCATTCATCCAGCATGGAATGTTTTAAAATGTACATTATAGTGCTTTTTATGGGTGAGACAGGCATTCTGGTTCTCATTCTTCCAGCATGGAATGTTTTAAAATGTACATTATAGTGCTTTTTATGGGTGAGACAGGCATTCTGGTTCTCGTTCTTCCAGCATGGAATGTTTTAAATGTACATTATAGTGCTTTTTATGGGTGAGACAGGCATTCTGGTTTTATGGGTGAGACAGGCATTCTGGTTTTATGGGTGAGACAGGCATTCTGGTTTTATGGGTGAGACAGGCATTCTGGTTTTATGGGTGAGACAGGCATTCTGGTTCTCATTCTTTTTATGGGTGAGACAGGCATTCTGGTTCTCATTCTTTTTATGGGTGAGACAGGCATTCTGGTTCTCATTCTTTTTATGGGTGAGACAGGCATTCTGGTTCTCATTCTTCCAGCATGAAATAAGTCCCTGAATACCACAAAGTACAGTAGAATGTATCATGGGGTTGGCATGGAAACAGAGAAGTCTTAATTCAATGGTTACATTGTTTATCTTTTGTGAGACACTGGAGGCCAAAATGTTTGTTTCTTAAGGATTAATGCCATTTTTCAGCACACAATAGGCTATATATGGTTGCCAGTATTATTGGTGAAGGAAGAACCCGGGAAAACCCCCTGAAAGAACCACCGACCCACGAAAAGCTACTGGCAAGCTTCCTCACATAACTACATTAGCCGAATCTTAGACTTGAACCCACGCAGAGGTGAGACGGCAGTGATCTGTAACAGAAAGTGCTTTAGACCACTTGGCCACTCGGGGCCCCTGGAGGCCAAAATAAATCATTTAGCTCCATGACTGTGATTCCCTTGTCTTGGTACCAACTATTCATCAATTATTTTTCAAACCTATTATTATTATATTTTATGATTGATTCATATAGTAGTTAAAATATACTTTGATTCCGAAATGCATGCTCTTTTCAAGAATTGATTCAATTGACATCTGGAGCTGAGGGTTATTAATTACATATATACCACATTGCTGAGGGTTATTAATTACGTATATACCACATTGCTGAGGGTTATTAATTACGTATATACCACATTGCTGAGGGTTATTAATTACATATATACCACATTGCTGATGGTTATTAATTACATATATACCACATTGCTGATGGTTATTAATTACATATATACCACATTGCTGATGGTTATTAATTACATATATACCACATTTCTGATCGTTATTAATTACATATATACCACATTGCTGATGGTTATTAATTACATATATACCACATTGCTGATGGTTATTAATTACATATATACCACATTGCTGATGGTTATTAATTACATATATACCACATTGCTGATGGTTATTAATTACATATATACCACATTGCTGAAACTCATATGCACATGCTTCTAATGATGAGACTGAGACAAGTGGCAGATTTAACTCCCCTGAAACAAAAAATATATATATGTATAGATCATTGTCTAGCAATATTTCTCCATTGCATGGATGAAGAAAACCCCCATTATCTTTGCATATATCATATTGTTGATTTTTGCCCACCATCAGTTAAGTGTCGATGTTATTTTTTGTGTGGAGAATTAGTGGATTTCAAAGCCATCCCTAACTTTCTTATTATTTGATGTTAATAATAAAAACTTGCTATAGTTGTATATAAAATTATAGGAACAATTACATAATAGGTATTGATTGGCAAAAAAGAGCAACTATGACTGTTAACTAAATTTATTTTTCATATGGCCACCTATATGATCCATTCATACAGGGAATTAATTATTTTGATTCAAGTTCAATGTAAAGATTTGCTTGGCATGTATTTTCTTTGCAGCCCTTAATTTTTTTTTTGGATGGACCATTGTCTTTATCAAATGGTACAATACATAAGATGAGCATGTGTGACGTTTGCCAATCAGGTAGGGATTTTGTTTTCTAACCATGGAGATCCCAGCAGTAAGTGAAATTATGTTAAATATGTACCGTATGTCATTTTTCCTGGACAATTTTTTTGCATGCTACCCCATTTACTGCACAGTGCCGACTTTGATGCCACCCCATTTACTGCACATTGCCGTTTTTTTAATGTCTTTCATAATTAAGATTCCCAATCCCTACAAAATGAAATCTATGCATCCATAACCAATCACTTACATGACTGACAAAGTGAATCTGGAAAGTAATTAAATATCCGGATTAAAACATCTGCATAGTTCAGTGTATACTCATTTGTTCAATGTAACAGTGTGCCCGCCAGTTGTAAACAAGTTCTCAGTATCCTGTAGTTACAACAGGTTTTACCAAAAATGGAGTAATGTTAGATTGAACTTTAGAACAAAACCATGCATTTGAAATAATGTAAGTGACATGTTCACTGATTTAAATTTGTATATGCCATTTTAGCAGGAAGATAGACCAAGAACAACCAATTTCTCACAGAGATTGATTTTAGATATTTTAAAAACATTTGGTTACTACTTTTAATATCATGCAGAGTAAATAAATCTATAAATGAGGTCCTTGAATATTCTTCAAAATAACCTGTAAAATTACTCGGCAGATTTTAATAAATTACATTAATTGATAGTGCCAGGTTATCACCATTAAAGAGGATTTGTCCTTTTGAGAGAATGTTTCCATACTTTAAATTTTTTTTAAAAATTGTTTTTAGTGTGACCCAGCTATAGCATGCTCTGTTATAACATTATTCTGGCATGGCTCGCAAAATTTCATATACATGTACTTTTCTTCATAAAAGTATGAAAATTAATTTGTAAATTTTTTACTTCAATTCTAATATAAGATGATTTTAGTGTGGCTTTGAAATTTGGTATAGATGTGACTTTATCAATCAATCTTCATAAAAGTTTGAAAAAAGAAAGTAAAACTTTTATTCAGGGATTGCACTGTGCTTGCTTCACCAGTGTCACAAATTGTAATTTGTTTTTCCTATATTAGCAACAAAATATACCATCTGGTGCTTTTCTTGTGACAACACTTGGTTATTTAAGCTTATATATGCACTCTTGGGTTTGGATTAGAGAAATTCACAGATACCATGAAGGGAAGCTACCAACTTGGATATAAAATGCACTGGAATCTATGTAAATAAATCTTTTACCATATTGACAAACCATCTTTAAAAAAAGTAGATTGTTTTATCATAATCCGGTTATGTTGACGACATCTGGCCGCATACTGTATGCTGTGATACACTCAAATAGTCATGCTACCGGACCAGTTACAATCGACCAACCTTTGAAGGCAAGAACTGGCTAATTTTTTTCTTTTAATGGATCCAGAATAAAATAGTTGTTGCTGAAACTTCAAAGAAAACTGATTTCCTCTGAAGTACCAATCATTCTTCTATGTAAATACCAAGTAAATGAAACAAAGTTTTAGTCTCAGTGTTCTACAGTTATTTGATGTTGCTGGCACAAAAATAAACAGGCAGTTGTCTGGTCCTCAAGATTTGGTCTTTAGTGGTGATTTCAATAACACATGCAACCTACAAAAAAAGCCCAAATCACCTTTTCATCAAAGGAAGTCAGCAGCAAACTTAAATAATAACAATGGAATCCAAAGTGACTGAAGATATTTATTGTGCAATGAAAGTTTTCTTAATGCAGGAAAAACATTTGTGCTTACCATTGCTACACAAATGTAAGTTTTCAATATACAATTGTGTTTCAGACTAGTTTAATCAAAAGCATGTATTTTTGCACTCACTTTTATTCACTTCATCCCCAGCCATGGGGGGATGGGGATGCACCATTTTCTTTAGCTCACTGACTTTTCTTTGCTTTCAATACAGTTTAGTAGAAGACATAGTCAGGTTCTTCCAGCCATTGTGTTATCGCAGGGTCACACTGTATTTTAAATTCATTATCACTTATATTTTATTGAATTTCAAAAGAATAGTGCTGATCTGATATCCAATATAGCCATCATGGCTGCTATCTAGAAAATCTCCTCAGTGAAAATCATATAGACATGTGTTTTTCACCAAAGACTTCTTTTGATTTTACAAGTTGGTTCAAAATTTAATGGTGCCAATCCAACCTCAAATATAGTTATTGATATGTCTTCTTAATGGTCAAATCGACAGTGGGTTATATTATGTTGTTCAGTTGGTCCTAAATGAAAATAGTCTGATATTCAATTTGGTCACCATTAAAAAATCTTATTAATGCTTCTTCATACTGAATGGGGTGTCCCTAGTGGCTGAATGGTCTAAAGCGCTTTCCGTTACAGAGCACTACCATCTCACCTCAGTGTGGGTTCAAGTCTCAAATTCGGCCAATGTGGGTATGTGAGAAATCTTGCCAGTAGCTTCTCATGGGTCGAGGTTCTTTCCCAGAGATTTGCCGGGTTCTTCATCATCATTAATACTGGTTGCCTTGTTTAGCCTATCATGTGCTGAAAAATGGTTTTAAACCCTTCAAGGACAACAATCTTAATGGGTGGTCTTGGGATATTCACTAGAAGACCTGTAGTGATACCTGGTTGGTCCAAAATGAAATCATCTTATGTCAATATGGCTTCCACAATGACCAATTTGAAATCCTCTCGTATTGCTGAAAATGGGGTGGGGGATAAAAATTCACTAAATTGCCTCATTTCTTATGTATGTAATTTTTAATAATTATTTGTCATCGCTCTTTCTACTCTTCTCTTGTTCTCTCATCTTTGTTATTACTTTTCGAGAAGTGTGATTTATGTATTATTTGTGTAAAACTTCAGTGGATGAAAAAAGAAGTGAAGGAAATTGACATTTCATACTTTGTTAGTCACCTCTTAAACTGAATATTAAAATACTATCAAAATTGACTTGTTCAATGGATATTTAGATTTTCATTTTAAGTAACCAAAAAAATAAGAGACTGACATTTTTTTTCTTGCAGTTGCCCCAGGCAAGTAGCGAATTGCGGGCAGAAGATGAAATTTTATTGTTTGATGAAAGAGATCCTGAAGAGGGACAGCATAGTTACCATGATGACAGTGATGAAGATTTGCTTAATACTTGAACATTTTACTCAATTAGGTGATGATTGAAATGTATGACAGTAAAGTTGTGTATGTTTAATATGTACTTTTAGATTTATGCTCCACAATTTTTGTCAGAATTTAAGATTTTTCTGACATATTTTATTCTTGAGGGGCAATCATTACAGTGAAAACTCTCCAAAACAAGACAGTTTTCATATTGTACAATCCAGATACCATTGTCTTTAATTGTAGTTGGTAATTTATCCTATTTTTAGGCTGACTGATTCAGCACCTGTTTAAATCTAAAGTTATGAACCAGCAAAAATTCTTAAAAAATCACTAAAATTCTGTATTATTTCTCTGTTCCACCAAACATTTTCTACACCATTGCTCATATAGAGATTTAGGTACCTTTATTAGCCTCCCCACCCCCTCCCCACAATAAGAAAGTCTGACTGGTAACAGTTTGTACGTGTCAAATTTTTTTTACACTTTTTGGCTTTGTACAACTGGATGCTAACTTTGCACACTTCATTCTAACCTTGATCAAATGAAGCTAGATAGTGGCAGCATTGGATAAGTAATTAATGCTTAAATATAATTGATATATGCCACATAAGTATTCTTTAATATTTCTTTAAATAAAATGGTTCCTTAGGTCAGCAGTTAAGGTTATGGGGAAAGCTGATAATTTACGTGTGGATTCTAAACCGTTGCATGAATTATATTCATGCCTAAGGTGAATGTTAATGAAGCTGAAACAGTTCATTATCCAGCATTGTCACTGACTTTACCACTTTTACCTTGGGATCAAGATCAATGGGTTTAAAGGTCATTCCTTTGACTGTTAGTTTGACATGTCGGCCCTATTCTTCTTGTTATATATGTACATTTACTAACATTTATGAATGCATTTGATTAGTTATGTCTGTTATATTACTGGCAATATTGTGAATATTGTAAATATAAGAAAGTGTATAAGAGATACATTGAAAAAGTGATTCACTGTATGGATGAGCTAAAAAGTATGAGTGCATATTGTAGAAACAACCGCTCAGAACAAATGTGTGCCTTGGAGATATTTTGTGGTAGCATGCTTCTTTTCTCAACAACATCCCTATCTGCCTATCTCAAAGGCCACACATTTCAGCTTTATATTTGATACATGTTTGAGTATTGTAGGATAACCTGTCTTCACTGACCAGTTGTTATGGTTCCCAAAGGATTGACTCTTGATAAGGCTCTATTGTATATGTGTCTAAAAGAGTTTTATTAAGAATGATCCCGTACATTTTTTTAAATTGTTACTAAGATTATACTGGTTTTCCAGAAATGAATGCCTGTGTAGCAGATTTACAGCAGGTCATAATTCACTATCGATTTCAAAAGCTTCATATACTTTTTACTGGCATTATTTTTTTTTTATACAATTATTAAAATAGTATAAGATTTTTTTCTTTTCCATTTTCTTAAAAAAGTCAAAAGTTGCAATCAGTTTGGGCTAAGGGTCCAGGCAATCCAAAGTCACTAACAAAATGTTCTGGTTGGTTTGTATTTTCTTCTATTAAGGATTATTACATAGAAAATAATGGGGAAAAGTACGTGGTCATTAATTACTCATAATATATTAACTGAGTATTTTAAAATTTGCCAAATTTGCATAGGTTTAGGCTCTTTATGAAATGCATATACAAGCGGTGATGATGGTGACTAAAGTTTGTATAGCATGATATTGTTACTGAGATTATACTGGTTTTCCAGAAATGAATGCCTGTGTAGCAGATTTACAGCAGGTAATAATTCACTATCGATTTCAAAAGCTACAAATACTTTTTACTGGCATTTTTTGGGGTTCTTTTATACAATTATTAAAATAATATAAGATTTTTTTCTTTTCTATTTTTTTTAGAAGAGTACAAAGTTGCAATCAGTTTATTTCCAATCTCTCAATGATTTTTAGTGCAGTGATTCTCCTTGGTAAAAAGTTATATCCTAATGTAATAATTACATCATTTTGAGCTGGTCTATAAGCAAATATTTTGTTTATAATAAAATCTTTTTGAAAACTATTTTTCTCTTGTCACTAAAAAAGTTTTGTACTCCATGTCTTTTGTTATTCAGAATAACAGGATGATGGAAGTAACCTTGACACATGACCATTTAGCTGTGCATTGATGAAAGATTCCATGACTTTTTCCTATTTTTAAGTTAACTTGTGATTTTTGTTTATCACCTTGTTTGTATCAAAATTTGCTCAGCAACACCAAAATAAGGAATCATATCACTTAACAATATAGAAACTTTTGTATATTACATTCATTGGTTGAGATTAATTTTCACTACCTTCTGTTGTGCAATCTGTAATTGGTCATGGTATTTTTCCAAAATTCTCAAGTGTATGACAGATAAAACCCTTGTGCAAAATAAAAATATTCATGCTCAACATGTACTTTGTACCTAGCATGATCTGTGAGCATTTATCAGTTTACTAGAACATTCTTTGAGAAGAGAAAATTTCCTTCCGTGACCAACTAGTAATGTGGTAAGACTAGTGTTACCCTTGTAATGTGGTAGGACTAGTGTTACCCTTGTCCATCCAGCTAATCAAGTTTAAAGTCAAAAACTTACATTCATGTTCCATAAACACTCTTATTGATCTATAGTTAAGTGTAACGGATTTCTGGTACACTAAACATAATATTAATTTAAACAAAGATCTGTAATTAGTTTTTTATATTAGGGCTGTTTCATTTAAAGATACATGGTACACTTGTAAGGCAGTTTTCAACAAATAGAAAGGGTAATTTTATTTCTCAAAGGATTTATATAAAAATATGATATAAATTTCCAAATTTCATCTGTGGGTGAGTTTTCTTTATTGGAAGTGTCTTCTCTGTGTTCCAGGTATTTAACTGAAACGGCCCAAACCAGAATTTCTTTTTTTTAAAAGTTGCCATTCAGTCTTGATTAGAATTATTCAAATGCCATGTCATTTACATGGTGCTTAGAGTTTAGCATTGTGATATCACAAAGTGACATAAAGAAATATATATCATGTGACATCCATCTGGTAAAAGATCATTTTATGAGAATCATGAAGTAATACCATTTTTAGCCTTCTCTAACCATAAGATACTTGAATATACAAATATCAATGTGGCCATTAGCATGTTGTTCTTAAGCCATTGTAATTAAAGAAAACGGCTTCATGTTTACAAATAGAATTTGGTCAGCATAATTATATACAAATGTAGATGTCCAGCTTAGACTTTTTCTCAAGTTATTTGCACTTTCTTAATATAGACTGTAATAACAAATTTATTGTACATGATATGCTGCTTGATCTAAGTTAATGACATTTATTAGGTATGTATATATGTAAATGCAGATAACCAACTTTGATTTTTAGGCCAAGTAAGCAGTCTTTTGAATTTTTGAAACAAATTTTTGATACATGTTAATGCAAACCATGTTAGAACAGTTGCTCAGAACCTACGTATTTATGATGAATTAAATTTAGTAGGCCCTTTTATATGCATATATAGATAACCGGATTAGCCAAGGCTAATAGAATGTAGTAGGCCCTTTTATATGCATATATCGATATCCTGATTAGCCATGGCTAATGGAATGTAGTGGGCCCTTTTACATGCAGATATAGATAACCTGATTAGCCAAGGCTAATAAAATGTAGTAATCTCTTTTTTATGTATATATAGATAACCTGATTAGCCAAGGCTAATAGAATGTAGTGGGCCCTTTTACATGCAGATATAGATAACCTGATTAGCCAAGGCAAATATAATGTAGTAGGCCCTTTTACATGCATATATAGATAACTTGATTAGCCAAGGCTAATAGAATGTAGTAGGACCTTTTTACAGTTTTTATGCAAATAAATATGACCTATCAAAGTCTGTTGGCCATTTTTTTCACATTTTAATGGACAATGACAGTTACTCAGAAATTGCTTTTCCAGTGCAGAGAAAACTGGTATGCCTGTTTATATGTCTAGGAAGATTGCCAAAAGAATAATTTATTAGTCATGCAAGTGTTCATTTGTCTTCTCCATAGTATGCTGACAAATGAAACCTTGCTAGCTATCAGACCGCAGAAATCATGAAAACTTATTATCCAACAAGCAATTTACCAATAATTTCAAGCTCTGAATAATACACTGTCTTTTAAATAAAGGCACCTGCCTTTTACATTTGCCCTTTAGACCAGATAATGTCGGGCCAACTAGGGCCATTTGTCATATTGAGGTATATTTATTGGTGTATGGTATCTAAAAATCCTAGGAGGTATTTATTTTGTTTGTAATCTTGGTGATAACAAACCAATACCATATCACACACCTATTAATTGTGTGAATATATTAAACATTTTCTTCTTGTACCAGATATTTTCAAATTAAGATAAAAAATGTCCAAAAAGATATGTTTATCTCGGTTAAGACTGCATGCTTGTTTAGAAGTGTGATTGCCAAATAAAGATGAATCATGATTACAGTTACCGTATTATATATTTATGCTGTGTCAGCAGTGTTGCTTTCTGTTTAAATGGTAATTGACATGAATTTGTAAATATTTGCATGCTTCATTTTGTGTCAGTTTTCATAATCTATTGATGGTAAATAATTTCAGAGACCGAGAGAAAAGACCAATATCATTTCAAGTGATATTTTGTTGTTTTTGATGTCCTATTTCCTGTTTTCTTTTGAATTAAAACGAATTTTCAATCTGTTATTTGTATGACTTGTGTATATTTTAAATAGTATTGCCATTTGTAATGGAGTCATTTCTGAAGATCTCGATTCTACTATCTACATGTACTCTTTCACACATCTTCAAGCAAACTCCTCCCCAACTCTTGTTTGTGTCCCAAAACCTTAAAAAATTTTTGATGGTTTGAGAAAACATTTAGCACAATGGAAATGTGTTCCTGGTACACAAAATTCCTCACATCTGATACTTGTTGCAGTCCTTGTTTCTAGCAGTGGCATCAAAAATTAATATAATAAATGTGCAAAACAATGTTCTGTCTTAATTTCAGATTCTCGCAAATTCCAAACTTTGAAAAAAGAATTTATACATATTCAGAAATTGATTACAGACAAGTAGAGAGAAAAAATATAGAAAAGTAAATTGTTCCCTTCCAAGGCATACTGAAATTTGAACTGCAGACACACGTCTTAAATAAACCTTCACCTTATAGATATTTCATTCAGGAAATTAGAGCAGCAAAGGAGAACATTGCAAAATATTTTATAGGTAGATACGGGAATACATTAAAAGGGGGAAGGGTTCATCATGTACTATTTGAAAGAATTTAAATTCATACTTGAGGACTTATGGTCAGTAATCTTTAGAATGAAGTATGGATCGGAAGATATTTATTTTCATTATATAGTTTATATAATATAAAGATTAGAAAATACAATCTATATTTTTGCAAGTTAATGCTCAGTACTCAGAATTCTAAATCTTTACAATAATTATCTTTTTTTTTTGTTTTCTCAATCTTTGGTATAGCAATAGTAGTTGTGTTTTTGTTTTTTTAAATTTTGCACAGGACCACTATAGATTTCATAACCTATTGCTAATCCCCAAAACTATTATTTGAACAAGTTATGTATTTTAGTGATACGTCATTCCTGTATACAAGGGGCAGGTAATACAAGTGCATTTTTTTAAAACAAATGCAATATAAAATTTGTCCACAATGAATATGTGCCTTTTGGGGGGTGGGAGGTGGAAGATCCCATAAATCTTTAAAACAGGAGTCTCCATACTTTAAAGCTAAAAATGAAAATTTAAGAGTGCTTAAAATTCAGTGTCATTAAAGGCATACAACCTAAGTTTTTCGACTTTTTTCTTGCAAATGCATGATATTATGAAAAGTATAGTAGAAATAATGAGTAATTACAGGTCATTCAGTTTCAAAAAATGTACAATTGTAAGTTTAATCAATGAAAATATAATGATTTTCTGTACAGATTGCTAATTAATTATGCAGAAACGGAATTTACCGATCTTCTCCGTAGTCGTAGTGTCACATGAAGTCGAGGTAAGCATATGTTTCGCTTTTGAGTAATTATTGCCCTATTCTTCGTCTGTCCTTCTTAGTTCATTATAGTCACCCACAATATATGTATTGCTTATAGATTTCTCATTATATATGATAAATTACAAGAAGTAGGCAAAAAGTCAATACGATGGAAAATCCTGACAATAAGAGGTTCCTTTAAGGGGCGATTCTTGAAAGTGTTTACTTGTTGTGTTTGTGAGATTGTGTTACGTTGTAAGATAAACCAACTAAAAATGTGATAATTTGTATCATTTTAATCAGAACCACTATTAAAAGGCAGCAGAAGATAATACCACCGGGCGAAATGGCATACTGCTAATAGGCAATTTATTTTATGGACTTAATGGATACCTAAGTACTGGCAACAGACATGTCATTCCAAACTGTTGTGTATGGCGTATAATGGATAAATAATTTTGGCCAGTACCATTTTGGATTTACTCAAGGAAGACTTGGGTGATCTATCCAATGATATGATGTGTGAATAATGAAATTTATGTTTATTTTAAGTTGTATAAAGCATTTCTTTTGTAGTATGCAATTTTTATTTTGCATGAACAAGTTTTGTTAAAAATTGTTTTAGCTACCTACCCACTAAAGAATGATATATGTATGGCTGTTTTGAAAGCAACTGTGAGGAGACTGCTTATTAAAAACATGAATTGAAGTTGACTAGCATTGTCATGGGATGCAAAGGATGTAAACAACGAAAGTACACTGGTGAACATGATTTTAATTGTGCATATACAGTAACACATTAAGTTAAATGATAAATAACGCATAGTCATGAGTTGAGAAAGCAAAACTTGATGCAGTGTATCATGAATAAAGATTGGCTTGTAAATATCAACAGAACTACAAACACTAGGATACTATTCTATCCAGATACTGCTCATTAATTTCAATTACATGTGAAAAAAATTGGCTCTGGAAACAGAATAAGGTTTTTAAGACTTAAATACTAGTTCATCAAAAGCAACATTGAATACTTATATCACATAATATGTGCATCATCAGCTGTCTTATTACAACTAAATCAAATATACTTGACACCAATTAAATGCATCAAATTTTCAGTTTTTTAAATGTGTTCATTTACCATAGAAATAATCATAACCTTTATATAAATACCCAGATGAATGTACACAGCTGCATACACTGTAAAACTGTTATATATTATGTAATGTACTAAACTTATATATGTACAAATGTGCATGTACAGACATAACTTTAATTCAAGAGTACAGTCAGGCATAAAAATGAAGGATATCATATAAGAATAATTATGGCATATAATATATAGAGATTTTCCGTGTTATTTAGGTTGGGAGGGGTGCTCCCAATATTATTTAAATTATTACAAAAGACCTCCCGGCTTGTTTTTATGAGGAATTGAAGTAGTGATAGAGAGATGCAATGCTCAGAGCTCCCAGTCAGTGGTGCCAACAGTTAAATTAATGAATACACAAAACGTGAAAGTCAAATAAACAACAATTTAATATCATTAAATAACAGTCATCTCTCAAATTAAAACCCTATCACTCGTCTTTAACTCGACCAAGTTATGGCCTATTTTATCATCTGACTGTAATTGATTTTCCTCCTGTCCTGTGTTCCTACTCATCTGTATGATCTTTCTCTGGACTGGTAGTCCAATTGCCTCCAGTCCGTCTAATGTCTGCCTCCATTCTTCCTTTCTCTTTGTCTCTCAGAGACATTTTATATAAGAAACTAGTGTACCATTACTATAACAGATTGATTACAGACATCCCATTCCAAAATACTAGACAGTTCTATAGAAATTACATTGATGTTTTAGTATCTTGTGCTTGTTTTTTTTTATACTTTTGACAATAGTGATTACCATTTACTCAGTGCCAAACTTTAGTACATCACCTAAACAAACTACTGCAGAGAAACAAATATTGAAATTAAGCCCATGCCTTCACCCCCATGTATGTTTCCTATTGCATTTCTTTTAAAATTAGGGTAGCTAGACACACACACACACACATATACTGATTAGTATATATAATGTACGAAGTACAATGCAAACTGGCTCAGATATACATATCAAATTCAGGAATGCAGGGGTCATGCTACCAGTGTTGATACTAATTAGCCTACACAGACAAACAAACTCTTACACATTCACAGGGGTGTTTTAATTGCTAACTGACCATTAACCCTGTTTGCAACAATATATCACTGCTCAAGTTCATGAAATTGGGCCTACTATACAGTGATGGAAATATGCCAAATTCTATTTCAAAATTGTAACAGTGTGTGTGATTTGGATTTTTAACATACCTTGAACAATTTTTGAGTCATATTGCTATGATGTTTGAAGTGTGGCAGTTTATAGTGATGTCTAGCACTAAGGCATCATGCCGCAGACATGTAGCATGACATCCTACCCAGTTACATTATCCTGACAGTAGGACGACCAGTCCATACACTAACCTCTTAATGCTGAGCACCAAATGAGACAGCTGTTAATACCATTTTTATGTGTTTGGTATTACTTGGCCAGGGATCAAGGACCCCAACCTCTTGCATATGAGGTGGATGCTCTTAACACTAGGCCACTGGAACGGTCAACACCAGTATGTAAATAGTAATTTGTTAACAAATATAGTCGGTGAATATCATTTCTAATTTATTTTTTTTTTTAATTAAAAAAAAAAGACATAAGTTAACAGCATTATTTTCTTTATAAAATCAGTTTAAAACTGTATGTGAACCTTTAATGGCATGTTTAGCGGGAGCAATTAAATCAAGATGAAGAGTATGGATTGAAGTCATTTGCTCCAATGTACATTTTTTTCTTTTTCAAAGTATACTAGAAATCTTTCTGACTGCAATTTTACACAAAACATTTAGAAAATAAAATTATTAAAAAGTACTTTATTATGCAATAATACAGACTTGTAATTACATGATTTTAATCTTGCTACTTCTATAAGATTAAATGATTTACAATGTATAGCCTCTGCTGTGCTTTTTTTTATACATCATATGGCCAAAATACACTGCATTTACCTCAATCTAAACATACATATAAGACAAGTATAAATGCAATGGGTATGAAAAGTTAGAAAAGGTTTTACATCTTGTTGTTAAAATGCATGTTTTTTTTAAAAGCTTTAAGAACATAATCAACAGTGGTCTGAAGATATACTGCTACTTGGAAATCAAACAGATGCTGGACTTCAGCTCATGGTAGGCACTTCAAAAAAGACAGTCAAAGTCTATATGGGTCCATGGTAGAGAACATTTCTTACCATACAATCACTAGAATAGTCTCTCCATAACAATCTGATATTAACAGGTATTACCGGACTAAAAGGCCTAAATCATTTTAACTTAAAATGAGATTTCTGCTTTGTAACAATCTCTTCTGCAGGTGGTGGTGGTATTGGAGCAAGTACATCAGATATTCACCTAGGATCATTTATGTCCAAAACAACTGGCTGGTTCATGCCAACTCTATCATCTAACCTCATTTCAATATTTTCATATTTATTTCTGGAATATACAGGTACTGTTGATCAGCTTTCTTTGGGTATGCAGACCATCTCTCACTTTTTTGTTGAATGACCTTTGGTATCTGACAAGAAAATGCAAACATTTCACTGACAATGTCATTTTATATTTTTGTAATTCTCAAAAGTCTAAATAAAAACTGCATACAATTACATGTAACAAATCATTTTGCTACAGATGAAAATGTCAAAATAGCAAATCTGTATCTTACCCATATATCTTAAAAATGTTTAGATTCTTTACAGAATTTTCTAATTACATTTGACTAATTCTAACCAAAATTGGTTTTTGAAATTTATTTTAAAAAATGTCTTCTGTAAAAGATAAAATTGTACCACAAACAGATGGTTTATCAACTTTCAGGTAAAGCATTAATATTTTAACAAAGATGAATTATTACATTAACAAGAATAAAGTTTATTACCTTATTGTTCCATCTGTGTTTACAATCACATCTGTCAATATGATTGTTATAATCAAGAGCTGCCAACAGATTCCTAGCTCTGAAATCTGATGGCTTATATGAATGTCTTTTGGAGGCATACAATAAACTCAAACTTCTGGAAATTCTCCAGTTCTGCTGTACTTCTGAAACAAAGTAAAATGACTAAATAAATAAATTGATTCAGATGCAGAGAACTATTAACATTTATAAATCCCCATTAATCTGTTTCGATGAAAATGCCAATGTACAGTAGCATTATACAGGCAGAGAATAATCAACTCATTCCACCCATACTATTTTTTTTCCTTGTCACCTGGGGGTAGGAAGCGCATTTGTGGACTAATTTTGAATATATTGAAATACATCTGTTTCCAAGAGATTTGATTAGATATACACCTAGGTGTGCTAGAAACATCATTCGGCATAAGGGTAAAAGTGGGATTTTTCCTTCTTCTGACCCATCATTTTCCTCCTGGCCACTTTTTACTTCCATCCCCAATTTATCCTACTTTTGCAATTGTTCACCTGTATGTGTATAGCTAAGACCGGTGTGAATTAGATTGCAAGCAAAAAAGTAAAAAGTCCAGAAACAAAATCTGATTCCAACTATGGACATGTGTGCAAAAATCGGGCAAAGCTTGACCCCTCCCTCCCTGTACACATGCATACTTTTTATTTACACACACACCATCTGCATACATGCGATTGCCCTCCCCATTCTGTAGAACAGCCAATATTTAATCCACACAGAAAAGATCAAGGATTAACAATAATATATATTTAATGTAACAGATAGTCCACCAATGTTGAATGTCTGGCTGCATCAAAGAAATAAGCAGCATAACTTTAAAAAGTTTGTCTATTGTCCACTAAAACTCAAACACCAACGGAACCCAGTCAAGCAGGTTACTTATTAGACAAATTACTATCGAGGTATATGTGTACGTATATTATCAGTAGACCACCCACCCCCATACACAAGCATATGCATTTGGGTAAACCCCCCTTGCCCTCTCTATGTGTATTAAATGGACAAACCATAACTATGGCCTCAGTGTGGTTTGTATTTATAATACAATGTATTCATTTTCTTTCTGTGATAACCAGTATATCTTCATTATTTCAATTATGCATTGATACTATATTTAAGATAAATTGTAAATACCCAATTTTTACTTTTTTGATAATACACAGAAAAGAAAGCTTTTGTAGGAGCAACTTTCTGTTTCATACACAAATACCATCCATAAATACCAATACAATACTATACATTACTTTTAGTTTAGTTACATATATCATGCATGTATCATAATGCTTGTTTTTTTAGGATACTAAACTCAAATATTCCCTTTTATGTATGTATCACAAATTTTTTTGTTAGTATACTTTCTCAAATGGGTTGATAAAACTTTTAGACTTTTCCATCAACTTCAGACAAGACTGAATCCCTTAAAATAAAATTTTGAAATGTGTAAATACTAATGTTGAACTTGGGAATCTTTAGTTTTGTATCAAAAGAAATTATCATTTATCTTGGTTATTAAGACCTCAATGATAATGCTTCAAGAAATAATAATAATAACTTATTTAAAGGGGTGACTAATTTAGTCAAAGACTATTCTCCCTTCAGGCCCTTTAACTAAAATACATACAGCATGATGAGGAACATCTCAATAACAAAAAATAGACATATACCAACAAACAATTTACAAAAAAAATATTCTAAATAAAACAAACCAGATTTTAACAAAATGTACAATCTTTACCAACTGCAAACTATTAAACTAATATAGAATGATACATTTCCAGGTAAATCCTTAGATGTGCATCTACCAAAATATTTGTAAACAAGTAAATATACATAAATTTTTTTAAAAAATGTAGTAATACTTACACAGATGCCATATCTGATTATGATGTGGTTATATCAGACACAGCAGGAATTTGTATCCTATGAATTGTTGGCCCAGGTGTAGAAGTTGTGGCCATGTCTTCTGTGACATTTTTCTGATGTTTTCCTTGCACTGCCATTCAATTCATTACCTAATATAGCAAGGGAAAATAAATATTTTATTAGACACAATAATATTATATTCTTTACAAATAATAATATGCATAATATATACTTAACTGTATTGCATTACTTTCATTTACAGCCATCACCATTTACATTATATATAATTTTTTTTCTTCTTTAAAAACAAAAAAAAAAAAAAACAACAAGTGACTGCTTGCCTCTAAATAAAGTCTTATGGTTGCGAGCGAAAATGATGTTCATTAATACCCCTTTGATGGCCTCAAAAATAGCAGCAATGGTGTACGTACATGCGGTTTTCAGCGATATTGTTGCAGGGCTGTGACATTTTATTTCAAGCTAAATGGAATAATGCCAGTTTATATAAAATATGTTATTTTAAGAGTTTTGATAAAGAGTTAACAATACAGATATAAAATAGCGGTATAAAAACTTGACTGTTCATTGCAAAATTGAGACTCACCATGACACCAGTATCCAACAAGAATTTGGCAACCTCTGGATTAGTTTCCAGGCTCAAAGTGGACTTCTTTTTATTCCATCGTTCATGCTGGTCACCAATACATATGCGTGTGCTGCCATAATTTGCCCAAAGAGCTTTTTTTTCCCCCTCCTTTCAGAATCTAAGTTTTGGTTTTCGATCTAGTTGTGAACACGCATTATTTTTGTAAACACGTGTTTGCGCATGGCTAAAACTCTTAATCTTCGGGAGAGGTCAACACAGAGGTTACATGAATATAGGCGTGGCAAACAGCGAATTTTTGTCTGCAGACAATAATTCAGAATCGCGTTTTTTATCACAAAATTTCCGATACTAGCCTGATTTCGGCCTCAGAAACAGCCTGAATCGTAATTATTCATCTAATTAAGTAATCGTGAACTGAAAAAATATATAATTTCATTCGTTTTTACTTAGGTAGGTTGTATGCCTTTAAAAAATACATTCTTCAAGTATGTCCCATGCTTGGCATGCTGAAAACATTTTATATTTATTGTCAAATTGCAACCTTAGGATGTATAAGTGTTATGAATGGGTGTTATCCAAGAAACATGTTAATTCAAAAGTTGGTTTTTTCTGATGTGTTACACAAGTGGATACATAATATGAATAGGTAAGAGCCAGAGTAATATTCCTATACCATAGAATTGGTCCCATCTCATGTCTTCTGATTTTATGTGAAGTGGCTTTAAGTTTCATGCAAGGTATGAACTATGGTTAGCACATGGTCTTGTGGATGACTGCAGTTAGGAGAACAATTATTTGCTTTCCAATCATTGTGTTGAATGATAATGGAAGGTAGCACAGAAGTCCCACTAGGTCATACTGAACCCTTTGGGATGAGAGCAGTAAGTTAGAGATTGTTGCCTATGACTTAAATCACATAGTTTGAAGGATGTCGGGGAACAGTTGCACCCAAATACTTTGCTAGTCACAACTACCCAAACCTCATAAGCTGCTCTGCTCTCTTCAGTTAGTTCTTATATGCTGAGTTGATAATCTGTCATATACAGGATGACAGCCCAGGTGGTAATATCTGTCGTCCCCATCTTGGATTGATCAGAACAAGCAAGATGTCTCTCTTCTAATTGGGAAGCCTTTGTGGTTCAGTGCTTATCATGCAGGACTCATGACCACAAGGGTGCAGTCCAAAATCTACCATCAAACCAGCCTAGGTCAATTTCGTGGTGTGTCTGTGGTCGGGCGTTTCACTCCAACTGCATCAGCACTAAATAACAAACTTGTGTTGATGTGCCATAAAGTATAAAATCAAACCCCCTTCTTATTGTTCCAGTATGCCTCAATTACCACTGCTGCAGTAATCCAGCTGTCACACTTTCTGCAAAACTTTGGGAATCAGATTGATAAGGGGAAGACATCTTTATTGCAATCGTTCCAATTCAAGAGAAGCAAAATATCAGCTGCCCACTCTTTTGACTCTGGCAGGCACAATAAGGGCCAGGAGCTTTGCAATCCACTTCATCATAAGGAGTATACACTAAAACAACCTAAGCAGGCACAGGGTTTGACTGAAAACAGGGGCGGTCACAAAAAGAACGATAGATGATTCTGTCAAGATAACAAGTCCACTAGGACCTTTAATCTGCATGGAGTGTGGTGGACTTGATTTTGCATTTGTCGATGAGGACACCATTTTAAAAAATCACAAATGAAAAGACAGAGGTTTATAGACTAAATTTTCATTTACCTTTTGAAGTAATTAATTACAGCTAAGGTAATGGGGAGAAAATGAGTGCCCTTTCCATATAACAGCTCCTGCCAGGATAAGAAAGTGATGTGTAGGAGTATCATGAGTTGGTGGTTCAGTGAAAAAGACCACTGCAAAATTGAGAAGATTCAGGAGGCAAATTGATGTTTTCGCTAAAATTAATCTCTTCAAGTGGAGAGGGAGATTACCATAGTGTCACATTGTCTTGCCTGCAATTGCGTAAGTCAAGGGAACAAAGGAATGATTAGCAGACATGTATATATGTTTGACCCTGCGGCTATAGTTGAAAGGTACAATAACTCAACGTTTGTTGCATGTGAAAAGTCTCATGTGGATGTTGTTACGTGCTTAGGCTCAAATAAACAGTAACATAGAAAGAGTGAGAATAACATGCTTGTAAAAACTTAATAAACAATTTATTGAGCACAAAATATTTTCCAGAAAAGAAAAATAAACTTAGTTTTAAGAATCAATTCCAAAATTAATCCAAAAATAATTCCAAATATAATCCACTAGAGAAATTGCAAAAGTCCTGGTAATAAAATATCCAAATAATTCCAAGTTCGAATCTTAGTGAAGCATCCAAGATGGAAGACGAAGTCACGTGATGAAGTCAGTTCTTGGTAATGAAATTCAATGAGCACAATTATTTTCCAGATAAATAACAAAATAAATCCTCTTGATCCTAAAGAATTGAAATAATTTCCAATGCAATGCAAGGTAATTTAAAATAACTCAAAATGACACACAACTTAGTATTCTAACAGCCCAACTTCTACTAAATAGTTCGCTCCAAAACATAATTTATATACCTGTTTTTACGTAAACAAGAAAGGGGTCACATGATCTTCTAGAATTTTTTAGAACAAATTTACATTAAAAAAATCTCGTACACACCGGATGACCCAACAAAAAATATTAAGATGTTTATAACAAAGCTCCATAATGTCCTTGGAATCAACCAATCATTTTAAAAGCTTGTTTACAACTCTGAAGCCAGGTCAGAAATGACGTCAACACCTGGTGTTTATTTGTAAAGCACAGGTCATCTCCCAATGAATGAATCTTAAATTTAAAATGTCAAATTTGAATCTGACAAACAAACAATTAAAATAAAAAATAAATGACCCAAATCAAATACACGTAACAATGTCAAAAGTTTTGCTCAAGAACAAAGGTCCCTTACTAGTATTGTAAATCCCACAAGGTTGGCAGAAGGCCAGTGCCATTGTCTGCTATGTTGAATGGGATAAGGTATGATCGACATCCAATCATAATCGAGAGAGGGTGTGGTCACCATTTTCAATCCAAATTTAACTTAGTACTTTTGAATCTAGGAACTCTGGAATTGACCTATTGCTACTTGTCAATCATGCTGATTAATTAACCAATAAGTGAACATAAATTAGGCACACCTCAAGGCATTGCTTGTGTCAGCCATTTTATACCAACAATCTGCTTGTGGCAATAATGATTTAATTATGATAACGTATTTACAAATTTTGCAATTATTTCTTGATTCCTCCATCAAAAATGGTGGAAAAGAGTCAGAGTTGATACTTAGATGTATAAATGGAGGAATTAGATTTGTTCCTTTCCCAAAACATAGATAACACTTTGATTGATAAAGACATTTTTTGTGATCAGCTGAATATGGAAACAATTGATGGCAATTTGTTTGCATAAAGGTATGTATAAAGTTCTTCCTGTCAATGACTTGAATAGAAAAACAAATTGAAATTTAAAAAATATATGAAAAAATAAACATTTCTAGATTATGGGTGGAGAACCCTGTAACTTGTAAGTTTTAATCTATATAATTTTCTTGTATTTTGATGGACAGCATTATTTTAAAGTTTGAAAATTTACGTTTTAAGGTTTGATTGTCCCAAAATTAATAGTTTATCCTCTTGTCTTTCAAACACTTTAGTAACTCTTTACTTTTCATGGGGCTGAAGGAGTGGTGCTGATACAGACATGTAATAACAAGAAACAACAATGGTTTCTGATAATTGTCGTCCGATATATTAAGTACGCATTTACATATTTACATCAACATCAATGATCAAAATTCCATTGGACAACACAGTATAACCTTAAAATTATTACGTAAAACATCATACTTCTTAACAGTTTTTATTTAGGATTTTGTTCTTAAATTTAATTAATTTACTTCCAAGGCAGCATAAAAATAAGCCAGATAAAATAAATAAGGATATGGTTATCTACTAAATATATTTGCATCTTTTGCAGTGAATTTGCATTGTTATGAATAAGTTCTCGAGCAGCTTTGAAATTGATTTTATTATTTACTGAAATAAAATACTTAGGTTATGATTATACAGACTTGTTTGTTTGATTAGGATTTTAATGTAGGTTTAACAATTTTTCAGTTATATCGCTACGATGTCTGCAGTGTGGCAGTTTATAGTGATGTTTAGCACTGGGGAATCATGCCGCAGACATGTAGCATGATGTCCACCCAGTCACATTATCCTTACACCAGACCGACCAGTCCTAACTTTAACCTCTTAATGCATAGCACCAAGCGAGGCAGCTCATTGTAACATTTTTTAAAATCTTTGGTATGACTGGGCCGCTGATCAAACCCACGACCTCCCGCTTCCGCGGCAGACGCTCTAACCACTAGGCCACAGGAGTGATTCTATACAGACTTGAACTACAGCTATAAATATTGTCTACTGCAGTATAATTTATGTAACTTTGTAATTTAGCAGGAACACTTAGAACATTAAAAGAAAGCCAAAGCTTCGTAAAGGTCAGTAAGTTCTGGCTTGATTGTTGCAGAATATTATGACAGTGTAATTATAATTATGGACAGTATGTATACTTCATTACTAGAATCGTTAGTACTTATAATTATCTTTGTTGTGTTTTATTTCCATGCGTATTTGAGAAATGAGCTTTGATTATGTAAAGAAGTATGTAGATTGCTAGCTCGTAATCAGAATCAATAAACGTAATTCGCTTTTTGGTTACTTAGTAGTGAACTAGTGCATGTATTCATGTGATATTCGAGATTTTGCAACTGTTGAATTGTAACTTTTGAAAATAGTTGCAGTGTGTCAGTTTAGTTAATATGGATATATGAATATATCAGAACATGGATATTTGAATATTTCTGAGTGTAATGTACATCTAATAAATAGTTGATACCGTGCTTTTATTATAACATTGTTTACCATACAAAAATGTATGGGTATTTTGATGTGCACGAATGCATGTCCCAAAAATATAATATCCTTTATCTGATGATTGATTATTGGTTAGTGTGAGGCAAGATGGCTAAGGAAATATGCTAACGTCCTTGTGTTTTCGCAGAAAGCTTCTAGGGGACAGACTTACGGTATAGTTAGTCCCGAGTCTCTAAGAAGAGAGATGGAAGTGAGAATAGAACAGTTGTAGTCAACAAAGTGGTCAGGAGAGAGTCGAAGAGGAAGAGAAAGTCAAGGAGGAAGTGAAGAAGTAGGAGAAGGTGAGATGTCGAGAGGAGAATTTGGAGCGAGTCGGGACGAAGAAAAGGAATTGAAAGAAAGAATAGGATAGCATATGCATATAAGCAGAGTACAATGACAGGCGGAAAGCTGTCTCACACAGTCTACATATCAAGTGATGTAATATGCTGTTACAGGGTCAAGAGGAAGAAGAGTGATTGAGTTATTATTGTCATTGACTATTGAGTTGTATTAAATTGTTATTCATTTGAATTGCACCTTTTTGTGTACTCAATAATTTAACTGTCAGCATTGCTGACTGGAGGCTCGAAGCTATCTATCTCTAATTTCACTTCTTATAAAAGCAAGCCTGGGTGTGACTTCTATAGTAATCAAAATAAAATATTGAGAACACCCCACGCCAACCATAATGACTCTGCCACACATAAAGGGACATGATAAGAAGCAACATAATCAAACCAAAGAAGTTTTGAATGTCCAGATGAATTCAATGAGGACCTGTAATGGAATGAGATGAAACTTGTCCTTATTGACAATTAATCCAACACCAAGTAAAACAAGGGTTTTTAAGTCTTCTTGAAAAAAGGATGTTCACCCTCAGCTATTGATTCGTAAGATCTTCTTCAATAGATTTGAGAAAAGTGTTTGGGGGTATCCATACTAAACTCGCATGCCATGAATATGTTGGTTAAAAAAGTTTCAATATAGACAAGGCATGGAGTAAAAATCCATTGTTGTGCTTTGAATGAACTTAGCCACTCTTTTGTATGAAAGTATCTATTTGTAGATGAAACCATGGGTTGTCATGTCAGGGTATCTGTTCTTCCATAAGATTTCACCACATCAAGGTAACTGAAATTAACAGCATGGGCACTGCATTTTATGTAGTAATGTTGCAGGGAAGAGATGTTTGGTTTAAACCAGGCATTTTCCCTATATTATGTCCATGGTAGTTGGGCCAGCAAAGTCTGCATTTTTGGCAACCTGTTTTCTTATTTTCTCTATCTGGCCTTGAAAGAGGTCTGAAGATAGGTTGCAGTTTGATGATGACCTTGTGATGGTCATAAAACAGCATGGTTGTAAATGGGCTCTTTTACACAAGAGAGTTGGTGTTGATCACAAGAGCCATACACGAGACAAACTGCCAGATGTTTCTCTCAGCAGGGTTCCCATATAAAAGGGCAGGCAATAGGTGTTACCGTGGAATACTAATGACATTCACATAAAAGGGCAGGCAATAGGTGTTACCATGGAATACTATTGGCATTCACATCAAAGGGCAGGCAATAGGTGTTACTGTGGAATATTAATGGTATTCACATCAAAGGGCAGGCAATTAAGATGATACCAGTTAGCTTACTGTATGATAACATTATATATATTAAATTACACGAGACAAACTGCCAGATGTTTCTCTCAGCAGGGTTCCCATATAAAAGGGCAGGCAATAGGTGTTACCATGGAATACTATTGGCATTCACATCAAAGGGCAGGCAATAGGTGTTACCATGGAATACTATTGGCATTCACATCAAAGGGCAGGCAATAGGTGTTACTGTGGAATATTAATGGTATTCACATTAAAGGGCAGGCAATTAAGATGATACCAGTTAGCTTACTGTATGATAACATTATATAATTGATGAAAATATTCATCAACAATAAATATAGAGGTCCAACTCAAATAAAGATGGAGTTTACCCAAGGTGAGAAAACTCCATGGAATCACTCAACTGTTAAAAAGGCATATGTAGATTTGTATTTGTCAAGCCTTGTAAAAAGTGTTCTAAAAGAAAATAAGCTGAAGTTTTTAATAGATGGGATCTAGCTCCCAAGTCATCAATGCAAAGGAAGACCACACTGGTCTGATTTGCACCTAGTCAAGCAGATAACCTTTGTAGCCATTATCTTTGCTAAAGCAAGCCAAGACACGGTAAACATCCTTTAAGCTTGGAATAGATGAATTATGATATAATGGATGGCCATAGTGTATTATATAGAAAAGAAAATAAGAATAATATATGCAGATCATTAATGGTATGAAATGGATATAACAGAATCCTTCAAATTTGTAAGCAATTCATTTCAAGAATTAAATCTTGTTGATTCAAGATGCTGTTTGGTTAAAATTTGCTTCAACCATTGTCTTTACCACCATGCAACACACTTATGTCCTTTATGCTACAATCTTTACCACCATGCAATGCACTCAAGAATGCACTTGTTCTTTATGCCACGATCTTTACCACCATGCAACACACTTATGTCCTTTACGCCACAATCTTTACTGCCATGCAACACACTTATGTCCTTTATGCCACGATCTTTACTGCCATGCAACACATGTTCTTTATGCCATGATCTTTACTAGCATACGAACACACTTAAGTCCTTTATACCACAATCTTTACTGCCATGCAACACTTAAGTCCTTTATGACACGATCTATACTGTCATGCAACACAATCATGTCCTTTATGTCACAATCTTTACTAGCATGCAAACACACTTAAGTCCTTTATACCACAATCTTTACTGCCATGCAACACTTAAGTCCTTTATGACACGATCTATACTACCATGCAACACACTTCTGTCCTTTATGCCATGATCTTTACTGCCATGCAAACACAGTTTACTCCTTCACATTATTTTTACCACCATGCAACAATGAAGTCTTCCATACCATTATCTTCATCACCATGCAGTACACAGAAGTCCTTCCGAATAATGAGTGCACATGTTGGGATATTTTTTTCAATCTTTATTCCCAGTATATCCTGTTTAGAACTTCTAGAACACGCATTGATTTTATGAAGATATTTCAAGAACCTTCTCATGTGAATCGAGGCATCTAATAACAGAATTTTTGATGGGTCAACAATACTTTTGTGATTTAAGCAGTTTGGTACACTTTCATACACAAGCAAGAATCAGGCATCACAAGTGTTTCAGTTTTGTAATGCCGATGTTAAAATTGTGACACCTGTATAAAACGTATGAATCTGAGCAGAATGACAATATCTGATGTCAAAATAACAAATGATTCTGACACATCAGAATGGTCAACATCTCTGCAGATGAAAAGGCAGTCGACAAGAAAATACCTTTTGCCACATATTTTTCTAATCTGATGAAAAATTCATGCTGTAAATTCACCTCACCTTTACAGGCTGATCATATAAATAAATTTCAGTGACCTAAGACATTAGTAATACTAAGATGACTTAATCTTGGCAACAATAAACATTTTTGA
Source organism: Unio pictorum (assembly GCA_030141615.1). NCBI lineage: Eukaryota > Metazoa > Mollusca > Bivalvia > Unionida > Unionidae > Unio > Unio pictorum. The sequence continues at coordinate 14,300,732 of JARLTB010000126.1, forward strand.
CATTTTGTAAACTATTTCATCTTAGTATATTAAAAAAACAGTATTATTTGAAAAATATCTGTGATTGCTTATTGCTCCAAAATACTGAAGTTAATATAGGTTTCTTTAAAATGTCATCATAACATTAGATTTAAAGATAAGGAACAAATAAGAGCTTTCAAATAAAGCATTAAAAGCCTATTTTGGCTTCATTTTGTCTCCATGCAAACTATTCTGGACATCAGCTATTTTTGGCCTAATTTTGTATCCATGGAAACTGTTCCGGACATCAGCTATTTTGGTCTCATTTTGTCTCCATGGAAACTATTCTGGACATCAGCTATTTTGGCCTCATTTTGTCTCCATGGAAACTATTCTGGACACCAGCTATTTTGGCCTCATTTTGTCTCCATGGAAACTATTCTGGACATCAGCTATTTTGGCCTCATTTTGGACATTAGCTGCTTTTTTACAAATTATTTCACCTCATACTAATGGACATAAAAATATAACAAATACAAGAAAAAGGTACTACTGGAATATTTATTGTTATTAATTACAATCTAAAAAGCTATCTCCTCTTCTATGAGTCAACAAAACTTGTATTGTACAAAAATATGTACATCTGAAGCCCTGCAGTCTCTCTCATGGCCTTTCGATAAAATTACAAATATTGTGTTGATTTGTTTGTGATCTCACTTTAAAAGGATGCAAAATATGCATGCATGTAACAATGCAATTAAGAATCAATATCCCATCTTTGCAGATTAAAGTTAAAGCACACAAACAATGAACTAAGTTTCCAAAAATGCAAAATGTGTCAACTCATAGAACAAGTGATTGGAAATTATGCTATTTATTGGTGACAATAAAAGTGAATAAAAACTGGTGAGTTGGTACAATTTTAGGTTACAAAACAAATCTGTATCAATTGCAATTACTGTAGATATCTGAATACCTTAATAATGCAAGCTCAAGAAAGTTGTACAGAAATTTTAAATAATACTGAATGACTAAAATATTTAAGTGGTAGTAGATACCATTAATCTCAGCAAATCCATTTTAAATTAATGAAATTTTATTAAAAAAATTTAAATTGAATTCTATCAAAATTTTGCTGCAAAAGTTGCAAGTATCATTTGTATTCGCTACCTTTACTCATTGTGCCTTAAAAAACAAACATTGCAACAACATGTATCTTTTCCTTCTTTTCATGAAAATTGTATAAATGGATTATCTGGATTCACTGAAAATTGTATAAATGGATTATATGATTCACTGAATAGTAACAGAGGAATCATCACAACCTAGCACTTGGATATGAAATCACAGGTTATATTAGATCCTATTGATGTAGTCTTCTCAGTCCTATGCATTACAACATGGAGCCAGGATCTGGTTAATCTACTACAGTATTCACATTAAATCCATTTTCAATAGCAAAGCCGTTGCGGAATCCCACTATGAGCTGTCTACAGGTTGGCAGTAACTCCAGACTGTAAGAAAACATGTAACAGATTAGTGTCATCAGATACAATATTACTAAATCAGTCAATCAAGTTATCAGATATAATTTTACTAAATCAGCCAATCAAGTTATCAGATATAATTTTATTAAATCAGTCAATCAAGTTATCAGATATAATTTTACTAAATCAGAAGGCAGCTGGAGTAGACATCTCCGCTGAAATTATTAAGACTGGTGGGGGAATCAGTGATAGAGCTACTAAAAAAATCTGCAACAAGATCAGGCAGACAGGTGAATGGCCAACACAGTGGACCCAGTCACAGATTATAACACTCCCCCCAAAAATGCAATCTCCATCTATGCCAAAATTACAGAACTATCAGTTTGATCAGCCATGCTAGTAAGGTGATGCTGAAGATCATCTTGAACAGACGGAAACCAAAAGTAGAAGAAAAAATCGCTGAAGAACAGGCAGAGTTCCGGAGTGGAATAAGCACAACAGAACAAATATTCAATCTTAGGGTTCTGTTAAAAAGTACTTGCAACATCAATAAGACATTTATCATGTGTTCATAGATTTCAAAAAGGCCTTTGACAGAGTGTGCCAAGAGGCATTGTGGGTCACAATGAAGAAGTACAACATCGGTCAAAAGTTGACCCATACCATCAATCAGCTATACCCCATTTTGACATGGAGATAAGCACTGAGAAGACAAAGCTGATGACAAATAGTGGCAAACAAATCTCAGCCATGATTAAAGTCAGAGGACAGGAACTGGAAACATTGAGCCAGTTCAAATATCTTGGTTCCATAATGAACGAAAAGGGATCAAGAGCAGAAATTGTCACGAGCAGCACAAACAACGACAGCTATGTCAAAGCTAAGATCCATCTGGAGAGACAAGAATATCTGTCTGAAAACTAAAATCAGACTATTGAGACCACTAGTCATCTCAGTTCTTTTGTACTCATGTGAGGCCTGGACCCTGACAGCAGAATTACAACGAAGAATCCAGGCACTTGAAATGAGATGCTGCAGAACCATCCTTGGCATCTCTTACATGGATATCACAAATGAAGGCATGTGTAACACCATCAGACACAAAGTAGGCCAATATGAAGAAGACCTCACCACTGTCAAAAAGAGAAAGCTGAAATTGTATGACCATATCACTAGAGCCAACAGTCTATCCACAACAGTACTGCGGGGCAGCATCCAGGGTAGCAGAAGGTGAGTTAACAGAAAAAAGTAGACTGACAACATCATAGAATGGACAAGGAAACGTTTTGCGGAGACATTGACATTGGCACATGATCGAGACAAGTGGAGGAACTGGTCAGATGTTCAGCAGCACAAAGCCTCGATGACCACACCAGGTCAAGAGACTGATGATGATGATGATCCATGTTCTACAATGACATTTATATCATACTGGCAGGCACGGGCATCCATGTTTTATAGAGATATTTCAAGATGGAATCAAGAACAAGCAAATTTGGTGAATTTTTGTCATCCCCCATGCCATGTAACTGCTTGGAGGTCACAAAAATTCACAGCACTGAAATCTGACTATGACCTTTAAGACTGATCTGTGAAGTTACTGGGCAGATATGGAAATTGAAGTTACTGGGTAGACATAGAAAGAGAAGTTACTAGGCAGACATGGAAAGTGAAGTTACTGGGCAGGCATGGACAGTGAAGTTACTGGGCAGACATAGAAAGTGAAGTTACTGGGCAGCTAACATTCCAATGTTTTGTTTGACACATTTTTATCGATGATGTACAAGTAAACCAAATTTCACTCCTAAACAATGATAGCTTTAAAAGTTACAGAGTTGAAGCTTAAGTGTGATGGATAGATCAATCGATTGCTGATTGATGGATGAAAATGCTGTTACTATGTTCCACACTTTAAAAACAAAATGCAGATGACCAAACCTACCTTTTTTTTCTGCTCCTCAGCTTTGTATTGAAGCAGGAGTTTTTGGATTGTCTGTCCACATTCTGGATCAACCTGGGTCCACTGATTAATAATCCTCTTCTGGATGAACTCCTGGGCATCCTTTGCATGACCGGCAATGTTCTCACACAGTCTCTGTCTTGCTTCAGGGTTCAAAACCTAACAAGGTATACATGACATAAAATGTAAACAAAAAGTACCATGCATCAAGCTTACAACTGGCATCAAAACAGACAATGCACATATGCCTGTAACATGTAAAAATAATTTTTCCTGGATTAAACACTAGACATACATGCTGAATTAAGTTAACCAAATCTTCCTTTAACAGACTAAAAAAATGAAATTGCACTTTAAAAAAACGACATTTGAGCCTTAATTTCATCTGGATTGATCCTTTTGAAGTTCCCTTATCTGCACTATTATCAAAAGTAATTGTTGTGAATATATTTCATGTAAAAAACAGAAAAATCAATTCTTGAGAACCCTTAGTATTATCTAAAATACAAATTGAAACTCACTCCAGAATTAATGTATGTCACAGCCAAAAGCACTGTGTAAACTCATAACAATAAAGAACAAGATGAATAGCTGGTATCTTACCCATTTACATAATTTAACAGTTTCACCAAGTTGGCTTATATAGCAATCAAGAAACACAAACTTTATTATCACATTGACTGTACCTATTAAACTAATCTTATAAAAATTATTTTGAAACATAATGGCATCATTAATACACATACTTCCTTGCTCATAACCAAATACACCTAGATTTTGATCATTTGAATAAATCCATGTATCATGTTTTATCCAAACTGAATAAATCTAATGAAGTAACAAGTCTGCCAATCAGATGCAAGATCATGTTAACATGTAATCACACTTATCACAGAACAAGTCTGCCAATCAGATTCAAGATCACGTTAACATGTAATCACACTTATCACAGAACAAGTCTGCCAATCAGATGCAAGATCACGTTAAAATGTAATCACACTTATCACAGAACATATCTAAAGCAAAAACAATGTAATATTTTTAGCTGATTCAATCTAATCAAAATTTCAAGAGCAAAATTCCAGAAGTAAAAAGCTCTGAAAGATGGCTTCCAGAATGGTAACAAGCTTTGCTAATTAAATGCACGATCATCTCATGATTAATGTGAAATCATCACAGAACCTGTCTAAAGCAATAATAATAAACTTATTTACCAACTTGAAGCAAATCCAATCAAAATTTGGAGGTAAAATTTAAAGTATAAGCTCAGCCAAGATTGCTTCCAGAAAGGTAACAAGATCAGCCAATCAGATACTAGATCACACCCATCATCCTCATTATCAAACTCATCCAAGATCTTGATGATATAATTAATGCTGTATTTACCATATATGTTGGGATACCAAATTTGTTGGGACACCACAAATTAATTTTAAAAGTAATTTTTTTATGCACCATGTTCTGGGACACGTATTTTTTAGTCATAAGTTGTGGCACACCTTCCAAATCATTCGAGAATTATATGTCAGAAAATGCACTCTAAATGAAATTTGATTTTAAAAAATATAAAACTGTGTACTTGAGAAAAAACTCTTTTATTTAATCCACTACAGCAGCATTTCATTAACACAACCCTTCTCCTGCACACCAATGATCCATTCTTTCGGTACATGAATATTATTTTAGCTTCTGATCCCATGAAAAATTGTAAGAGGCAAAACATCACCAGAAGCAGAAACTGCAATGACAAAAGTCCGAATTTTTTCAAATCTGCACTAGTTTTGCTAATTCTCACACTTTAGACCTCCATCAGACCATCCAGGAATACGATCAAAGTACACTAGAGTTTCATCCATGTTAATGGTCATATTGTCGTCAAATTGATCTGTTTTTCTTCTGGCCATCATGAATTCATCACGTGATTTTATTTTCTCCAAATCTTATGAGCAATGTTGGGTCATTGATGTTTGTGCACGAAGCACTATATTGTATCCCATTGTTTCAAATTTTCAAAATTTCAGTGAATACTTGAAAAAAGCCTCAAAAGTTAGCTTCCATATCAAAGCCATCTTTGTATATTAAAAAATATATATATATATATATAAGAAATAGGCACACTTAAAAGAATCCAAGGTCAGCTTCCAAGGTCAGCTTACTTTTCAATAAAATAACCTTTCAATCAATATCCTTTAAAAAAATTCTGGCTTCACAGTCCAAAGTCGGCTTGCTTTGTAATAAAAATAACCTTTGTCTCTGATGTCCTGTCAGTAAGTTCAAAACAGTTTACTGCCAGTTGTGTTTATTAAGCACCAGGGCTTCTATGTGCCTGACATCTCTAGTTACAATCAATTAATACAGAGGAGCATTGATGTCTGTGGGTAAATAGTAATGATACTTTTGTAACCTGTGCTGGTGAAAAGATTGTCATTTGCACTCAAGTAAATGTGTTTTCAAATGATGATTTGTATTTGCGAAATCATGTTATATAGCAAACCTGGATATAATTCAATCTTGATTATTTTGCACCCAACACCATGTCATGTATAAATGGCATCTTCAAGATATCGGTTGATTATTTTTCTCTTGTCTGTGATTTTGTTGGATCCATTTTTCAGTCGGATAACATGTTTAAATCTTTGAGCACAACCACACAAAATTTGTTTCTCAATGTTCATGTCAATGAACAATGTGGTATGCATTATTGGACACCACTGATACATGCTACAGTATAGAAGCCTATGCTACTAATACTGATTTGAAATTCACTGATATTTTATTCTTTAATGCTCATGTTGAAAAGAGGAATAAATGATAACAACACAAGGTTGGTATCTTTATTTTTATTATCAACTAAGCGTTTTATTTATCAATTTTATTGCAATGTGCTGGGGGGGGGGGGGCGAGCACAAATGCAATACAAATTTATTATGTTTCTTAAGTCGTGAGACATATAACCAAAGAGAAAAAATGTTTCACCATAAGTTCTGAGACAGGAAAAAAAAACATTATTTTATTGTGTCCCAGCATATTCGGTAAATACAGTAATCAATCATCACTGGATCAGAAATATGGCACTTAGAGTGCCAACATGACATTGTTCACAGACAGATGGAGGGGTCAATGATGGATGAAGACCAATAAAAACATTAAGATTCACCTTATGTCCAGGTAAACAAAATATCATTACCTTCCTCCAGTAGGTGGTGACTTGGGAAAAGTTGTCCTCGTCAGCAGTATTGTAGCGAGCCACATCTCCACTCACTGTGGTGATGTGCTCCATGTATTTGGCATCATCTAGAGGGCCACTGAAACTGTTGGGGAAGTAGTTTGGAGCTCCCACTGCAAAATAGTTGAAGTCAGTCTAATAATAATGCATGCACCATATAGTGCATCTAACGTCTAAAACTAAGGCACATTCTTTCAAGCACTGTAATGATGGCATAAGCAAGACTGAGGCTGCTCAAGAAATCAAATTTTGAAGCAAAATAAAAATTAATTACATCTTAGACACCTTCCAATCCCAATAATGTATTTTGGCTTGGTTAACTCATTCGGCCCCGATCCCGACAGTGCTCATAATCCGGTTTCTGCATTCAAGGACCAATCCCATCATAGCTGGAAGTTTCTCAACTGCATTCAATAGCCAATCCTGTTTTTGCTTGATTTGAATGTGTGGTAGATTCAACGTCTCTGACTGGTAACAAATGGGGCTTTTCCAAGAATAAGACCAATGTTAACTAAATCAGAAATGATTTTATTTTTCTTTGTGCAAACTTTAATTGTTCAGAAACCAAGGATTACTAATTGAGAGCAGTTTCACTACACATTTTTTGTTCTTGAAAAATCGTAAATGATGGTGGATATAAGACTTGATGATGGTGAGAGAAGAAAAGAGGAGTTTCTCGGGTTTAATATCGAAAATATCGAGGAAGCAGAGGAAAGATATGTTCGGCAGTTGGATAATTTGCGAGATTTAGAATCTGACATTCAAGTTTCTGATACTGAATCGTCAGAAGAAAAGGATGCTTGTAGCGCTGATGATATGAGTTCTTGTGGATATAGTAGATTTTAGCGTTAATTTCATAAATAGTGTATAAAAAAAGTTGTGAAAGACTTGGACAAATAGCAGAAAAAAAATAACACTGTGTAGACAAATTCATTTGGAATAATTGGTGAAAACTTTGTGGATTTTTATTGGATATAAGAAGAGAAATTAAGGTAAGAGTGAATGCATGTGCATGATATTTACAAAATTGTCTAAACAGGTAAATCCTTCAAATAATTTACAAGTTCCTGAATAAAATTATAGTCCAAATAATGAGTACTTTCTATTTGTATTGACCAGTCCAAACAAATGTTTTTCCTCTCGATTATTATCTAAGTACAACATAAAACATGTCTACAGATTTACAACATGAACACAAGAAATGAGGATGACTCCAAAATAGAAATGAATCTGATTGCTCAGTTCTCTCCTTATATACACATTTTATTATGACTATATTTTTCACATCATCCTCCCCCACAAGATGGATCTTACCTCCCCGCCCCACAAGATGGATCTTACCTCCCCGCCCCACAAGATGGATCTTACCACTCTATTTATCTTGTATTTGCCTATTCAATAGGAAGTTACTGAATTCTTCTAGAACTATACAAACCCCATCAGCCAATGAGAAATAAACCCAAAGTCGTCACTAAGATTATTAACTGTCAACACACGTCAGCATCTATTTATTAAGATGACTATAATGGCAGCCTCCAGCAGCCAACACAAAGCACAGTTTGCCCTTTTACCAATAACTGATCAAATACAGACATATAAATATAAATTGGGCACCCTGCTGCAGTTACACAGATAATTCAATAACCACATCATTAATGGTGGAGAAATACCATATCAATGTTTTAACATGATTATTTCTTATATTTTTCAGTTGCTGACTAGGTTTTCATGTTGGGAAAAATGGTTCTTTGGCATTCTTGGTTATCCATGGCTCCCAGGCAATGGACTTTTCCTTCCATGTACCCATTCTCATGAATTCCAGAACCTTAAATTTCTTTACTACTTTTTAGACAAACTAACAGCCATAATATAAGTTGACATGCTCTTCATCCCTGTAACCACTATTCACCTTTAACAGTCTAATCTCATTTCCTGTTATGTATATTTTCTTTTAAAACTAAAAAACTAAATTCAATGTATCAGTCTATCATACTTTATTTATACAAGTACTTTTCTACCTACCTGTGTCCACATAAAATCTACTTTGCTTTATTATTTTGATTTTTGGGGAATTTCCTTAATACAGTAAAACCATTCTTGAGCAACCTCTGCTATGAGCGACCACCTATCATTTCCGACTATAATCGTATTGCACAGATCAATTTTATTATATAAATGCTATGCTATGTGCGAGCCCTGCTTAATGCGACCCGTGAAGTCTTGGCAAAATACGCATTTTGACACTGCTATGACCGACCACATTGCAAAAATACCAAACAAAACAGATCAACACCACTGAACTTGACTTGCAAACAAAGCACGCATTAAATAACACTACAGTTGAACAACCATACAGTGAGATAAACATAAATAACAATCAATGAATTCTTTGTAACAATGACTGCATACATCATAAAGATTGTTCTAATAATTAAAAAAAAATGGCTAGCTAACATCTTTTTAAATTTTTTTACAAAGTCCTAGATCACCTGAGGGAGGAGTACATGTGTGATAAAATAGGACTCTACTTATGGTTTCCATAGTACAAGTTGTGCACAGAAGAAAATGATGCATGATCAAATGTAACCCTAAAAACCCATTTCTAATGGAATTCTTTCTTGTAAAATAATATGCTAAATTTTCACCATATAAAGCAGAGATGCCAGCGTCTGAATGATTGTTAGCAATTACAGCAACAAAATTCTTTTAAACCAGACAACACATTTATAACTGATAACATATTTGTTTAATATTACAAACGTCTACACAATAATATTACATCATCCAAAAAGCTAGCATTTACCTGCACAAAGCAATAATTAAGATCCAATTAAAAAATGGTTTATCCATTCCTCCAATTCCAAATTTGTGAATTACTTTTTCAGAATTTTTGGAAAAAATTAATGACCATAAACATTAGTTTACCTCTAGAATTAACAGCATTTTACTTTCATCTTCGTCATTTTCTTCACCAGTTTTACCAGTATAATCCACATGCTGTTTGTCTTAATCTATTTTTTACACTGTGAAACTAAATTTTATCCAATACAATTTAGATTTTCCAGAACTTTTTCAATGTAATTTGAAATGTGGAATTTTCCCAAACATTGTTTTTATAATTCCACAAACTCTCTATAGGGAAACTGACCAATTCAATAAACAAAGACATTTGGCATCAAAATGGAATTTTGTTAAAAAAATTCCAGACTGCAAATTACTCACTGAAGAGAATAATCAACTTGAACTACAGCCAGGAGGAGACAAACTGAGGACTACAGCCAGGAAAAGCAATGAACTGGGGACTACAGACTGGAAAAGCAATAAACTGGGGACTACAGACATGGAAAGAGATGCAATGCATTAAAAGCAGATATTGGACTGCTGTTATCCAATAAGCGAATTAAAGCAATCTCACTAGATGTCAAAATTTCACTAGACCATAATACAACGAAAATTACATATGATGTTTACCTTGGTTATCATTAACACATTGTGGCCCATCCCTCTGGTAATTCCTGACTTTGGCATTGTATGGGCAATTAACAGGAATCTGAAGGTAGTTACTTCCCAGTCGATGACGATGGGTGTCCGAGTAAGAAAACAGACGTCCCTGGATTGACAGAGAACAGAAGTAAAACTTTTGTGTAGCAAACTGAATATGTATTGATGAAAGAAAATGTTATATATAAATATTGTGTAGAAAGGTTAACTAGGGGGTATGTGGAAATTAGATACAATGATGTCATCAGTAACTAACTGTATTTTAGTTTGTTCTTTTTTACTGACCTGCAGCATTTTATCTGGACTTGGCTCTATGCCAGGGATCATGTGAGCTGGCGAAAACGCAATCTGTTCCACTTCAGCAAAGTAATTCTTCGGGTTTCTGTTGAGCACCATCCTTCCCACAGGTATCAGTGGATATTCCCCTTGTGGCCAAATCTGAAATCAAGTATACAAGAGAGTGTTTAAATTACATGTAGTTTTTCATTAAAGGAAAGATCATCCGTACTATTATTTATTTTATCTATCAGTTTCTTTCTCTCACTCTCCATTTCATTTTTTTTCTTGATGATGGCTGGCCTCTCTCTCTCTCCTTTACTTATCCTAATGTTTGCTACTTAAAATCAGTACACAGTATTTTTCAGGTTTTAACCATCCTGAAGACTACATCATGCCAAAACCATGACATCAAGAACTAAATAATAAAAGTTTGAAACCTGGAAAACAATATATCTGAAATCAAATGATTGAAATCAATTCCTGTGCATCAGTCTCTGTTTCTCCGATTCCATATATTCATATCTATTCAAATGTCTCTCTTTCTCTCTCATCAAATCTATCTGGGTCTAAGAAATGGCTAAACTGATGCAATATTGAGACTCCAATGCTCTGTGTGATATAATACCAAAATCATTACAATTTGGACAATATCTCACCAGCTATTATTTTCAAGTGTCAATTTAAGTTTTTGTCATAGGATGAAAGTACACAAAAATGTGTTGTTTTAATTCAGATCTGTTTAGCCAGCTTTACCAAATTATTACCAGTAAAGCTTCATCTGTAAACAAAACCAAACATGTAACTGACATCTCCTAAGAGACTGTAAGAGGTGGCATGAGTGACATCACCTTACCAATGAGTGGACCCTGACCAAAAGGCTATTCTTAAAATAGTCATACATCAAAATAATTATCTCCAAACTTTAATTTGTGTCTATCTGCTAAAAGCTTCAGTTAACAGACATGGTACCAGTTAGAGATGTTTTCTGAAGTGTAATGTTCAAAGTTAATACTTGTTGTGTCATCTGTCTGAAAACAAATTTTTGGAGTAAAAAATGTTTCTTTAATCAGATGAACATCAACATTTTGAAAAGTAGCCCCCCCCCCCAATGAGTAACACTGCTTTTTGGTTGTTTTATCAATAAAAGTGCTAAATCCCATTTGCTTACAAATATAGGAGTCAGACAAGAGTGGTCTCTCCTTTAAAAAAAAACAAAACAGCAGAAGTTCACACTCTTACTCCGGGGATGGCTTGGGATTAAGTGTCTTTATTATGATTGGGTCAATATTATTCAAGCAACATTTTTTCCACTCTCATTACTCAATCATAATATGTAAAAAGAATGGGTCAGATATTCTGTGAGTTACACTCCCTTTTCCCTGAGATGCACTGGCTCTAGTTTCCCAACATGCAAAGCAATTTTGGATCTCCCTTAAAAAATATTCATGTGTTAACAGAAGTTAATAAATGGACACAATCTTGATAAAACATTTTTACTCTTGAAAATCCTGAGTAAGCAGTGCAACTGGCATCATTACCAAACTACCAAATGACCTGGAAAGGTAGCCTGTTGCACCATTCATAGAGATCACACATGGTCACAACCGAGTTCTTTGTGACAAGCAGTCTCAGAGTTAAAAATACCATTATTTAGTATTCCATGAGTTGAATGACGCCCATAAGGAAGTAGTTTCACTCAAATGCTGCAATGACCACTCCAGTCTCATGAGCCAACAGGAATTCATCTGCTTTTGAGTTAGTTACTTGTAAAATGAACAGACCATCCAACAGATTCAGGATGAAAGTTTTAATGGAAATATTCCTTCCTTTTAGTTGCTGATCCATATTTTTTCCTGCCTGACATGAGCAATCATGGTTAGTATTCACTCTGAATTCCCCACTATCTGAAAAAAACTTTGAAATCCATTGTTATGCCTGTTCGTTTTAATGGCACTTTTTAACACATTTTTGACTCTATGATGCCAAGGAAATGAAAGGTAAGTGCCTTTTCCCAAAGACATGCCAAGGCAGCTAACACTGTTTGGCCTGAGCAGGTATCAAAGACACGACCCTTGGATTACAAGACTGATGTTCTACCAAATGATCTACTGCAGCTCTCCTTGGAATCAGAGGGTTTTGGAGATAGAAGCATGTTCCAGTTTGGTAAAAAAGACCCAGGTTTTCCAATCTGGGACTGAAAAGATGTAGGTTGGGAGTTTGGCATGACACCTTGTCAGAGAGAGGTCCACAAGATAAATGGGGGCAAATTCATTGAGACTGAAGTGTGAACGGTACAATTTGCCTGAATCAGTTGAATTCATGTGAATAATGAGTCTCCTAGGACACTGAGTCTGCTTGAGATGTGATGGACTTGAACATGAATTTGTCAACACTACCGCCTGAGAAAATACTAAACAAGAATGCAGAGACTTGGTTCCCCCTTGCCTTCCAGGACAACTTTGTTTTGGAATGAATCAAAATGCCATCTTCTGATAATGTCTCCTGCAATGGCTGAAAGTCATTAACTGTGACTTTAATCTCCAGGATTTTATTTTAAATGGAGTTCTATTGATGGGGCCAATTTTCAGATTGCAATTTTCGACAAATGATCCTGAAGTGGGATGTCTGCTGAGAGGGGACTGCATGTAGTTAGTCTCACTAACAACCCAAAATTGTTTTGAGACATGGCTGGAATTCAACTCTCCATGCAGAAAGAATATGCCTCTTGATACAATCTTCTTGTACTTTCCTGAGGAAGATAAATTTGATCCAAAGAGGTTTTGGACTCAATGCCCAAAAAAATGAAGTCCTGAAATGAAATAAGATCTGATTTGCAGGAATGATAACAAAGACCTGTGAATGGGAATATGAAAGTACACACCTTGGTAGTTTAGGCCGACTAAAATCACCCTCCTTAACAACATTGATGGATTATATTGGGATCCCCATTCAGAGCATTGTGTTTGCTGAGTTTTGGTCTCTGTTGTGTTGGAGATCGTTATTTGCAAGCAGAACTATGAAAGACATGGAATACAAATCCTGGTACATTTGAGTTGTAAATGATCTCATAAGACCTTTTCTTTGTGAGGCTTATTTCCTTCTTCAAAACATCTGCCTTTTATCAATCTATTCAGGCTTCTGTAGACAAGAATGTGGGGGAGGGTCATGAAGCGGGATCTTGTTTTTGTGGGGTTTAATGCTACTTTTCAGCACATATATGATATAAATATAATTTGTGAGATCCACGGGACAGCTTCTCTCTCATTTTGTTGTAATGGGTCTAGTCCTTTCTCCACTGGAATGTTGGAAAAGGAAAAAAGAACAATGCATCAGTTTCTATGCGAAGGAGGCTGCCAAAACCATTCCTTCAAATCCTGTGTTATTCCATCACTTACTCTGGGAAATTAGAAGAAAAATATGGACCAAGGTTTGGAGGAGGGTTTCTCCATCTAGGATGGGTCCTGCCTCCTTCTCTGGTTCGTCTTGGGAAGGATAGCTGGTCTCCTGGTCTCTGGACCTGCACAAGGAATAATCCTTTAGCAGCCTGTTTTCTGACCTCCTCAATGCAGTGGTGTATATGAAGTGGAAGGCAAAGGTTACAATTTGATGGTGGAATTATGGAGGTCTTTTAGAAATGCAGATGTAGATAAGAATACATCTTTCTCCTTGACGTGAAGGTCAATTATGGAGCTGGAGAGTGAGTACATGCACATGACTAATTCTCAGGCATGTTTATGACTTCTCTGCAAAACGCCAACAGTCTGAAAAAATGGAACAGTACACCAGTGGAAGTAGCATTATGACAGGTTCGTTTTTGTCTGGAAAATCCTTTGTCAATAGCAGACATCAATGTAAACAATGTGGAAGCTGTTTCATAACGAAAACCTCACTTACATCAGAAAAATAATTGAAGGTGACCACAGCAGGTATGATCCTAACCATAAGGATAGGACCTCAATGTGGCAAATCACACTACTTCCATTAATGATGTACAAGTTCTATCCCTTAACTTCAAAAAGGTTTTCAAGTTATTGACCAAGTAGAAATGGGTGAAGGAAAACTAAGTTGTGACCTTAAAGACTGGAATATGGAAGGCAACTCACTTTCTTGTGATGAAGTGCAAGTATACCAAGCATCAATCCTTAAACACAAAAAGCAAAGACGTCACAGTGAAGAAATGACAGTGTGATGTATGGATGGCCAAATAGTATTATGCACTTTTCTTCTAAATAGCAGCAGGCAAGAACAGATGCAATATATGTTCCTGTGATGAACAAAGTTGTAAAGATCGCCAAAACTGGTGAAAAGGCATATAATAGAACGTATCTTAACAGAGTGTACTGACCAGTCACAAGCATAAGTTGTAACTGACAAATAACCAAATTTGCCTCCAATCCATCTGCCCAAAAGGCCACTCTCATCTGACATGTCTTGGCAACAAGACAACTTATCAGCATTTTAACTGCTAAAACAACACAAAAGATAAAGTTAACATCATATTTAGTGTGGAAGGGCTGAATCTGCAAGGTAGTGAATGTTCTCCTAATATGTGATTGGACAATGTGTTTGAAGAAGAAAAAACCATTGTCATCAAGGAAATAATTCAAGGGTTCAAGTACATATCTGTCCAATAAATCTACCCTTGCATGATTTGTAGGGAGTCTTGTCTGAGTACACAATAAAGCAAGATTCCTTCAAAGACTGAGTCAGCAACAGTCTGGGTAATTAAGACATAACTACCGCAGTAATCTAAATTAAATGTGAAGCATCACACGCCAAAATGTGAAGCATCACACGCCAGCTATTTCTTAAGTTTTCATAATTAATATCATCCTATCCAAAAAATATTGCTCTTACCTTGGTAAGGTCAAATGGATTAAATCGGAACCTATCTGCCTCCTCAAAGGTCATAACCTGGATATATAGTGACCAGGATGGGTAGTTGCCCTCAGCAATGGCATTGTACAGGTCTCTTATGGCATAATCTGGGTCACTGCCAGCCATTTCTGCTGCTTTGTTTGATGGCAAGTTTTTGATACCCTGGTCAGTCTAAAATGTAAAAGTCGGAATATTTTATGAATCATGATATCTGATTATGTCAACTTGGTTGATATTATAGATATCAATCCATTCTGGAAGTTTCTAACATAAGAATCAAGACTGTATCTTTAACTCAAATTGAAGTAAACATGTTTACTACTAATAATAATCTAAATATTTAATCTAAGCTCAAAAAGAAATTTTAGCTATGTATTATGTTCTTTACAAAATAATGTCATTGGTCAGGTACATTATCTTGATTCTGGACAAGGTCAAGTACAACATACAGATATACATAACATATAATCATTAAGAAATGTCAGCAAACAATACAATTTAAAATTCATAATATTAATCTGTCATGTTAATATGAATATCCATTCTGGAATCATAGCAATAACAAGATTGTCAAGATGGCTGTCATGCCAGAGATATTGGGTGCAAGCCTTTCACCATTTTCATTTAGGGCCTACTAGATATCATGCAAAGTCTTTTGGTAAAATGATGATATGGTCATTCATGCAGGAGTGGCAATAACTAGGTTTTCAACAATGACCACACTTGACAAGACAAGAAGTCTTTTGGTATAAACACCCATGATGATATGGTCAGTCATGCAAAAGGAAGTTCAACAACTTGGATTTCAACAGTGACCACACCTGACACGACAAGAAGTCGTTTGGTAAAAACCATATGTGAATAAGATCATTCACCTTGAGAAATAGCGATTACAAAATTTTCAAACTGACAGCCATGGTGGCAAATTTGCTAGCCATATAACCACCACTATCACTTTTGGACTGACCAGACATCTCAAGAAGTGTTCAGGTGAAAATAACATGTTGATATAACTTTCCATTTAGCAAGAGTAACAACAACATGATTTTTAATATAGCTACCATGAAAGTCATACTGGATCAACACCATATTTATCTATGACTAACATAAAGTCATACTGGATCAACACCATATTTATCTATGACTAACATTATAAGTTTTCCAGTGAAAATGTCATGTTGATATGATCATCCATTCAAAAGAAGCAGTAGAGCAAGATTTTCATGATAGATGTCGGAGCAGCACAATTTTCATATAGTATCAATGAGACCTTGTAAAAAATATTGTGAAAACCCCATGACAATATGACTTTCTGT
This sequence comes from Unio pictorum, assembly GCA_030141615.1. NCBI lineage: Eukaryota > Metazoa > Mollusca > Bivalvia > Unionida > Unionidae > Unio > Unio pictorum. The sequence continues at coordinate 14,317,340 of JARLTB010000126.1, forward strand.
TCAGGAATAGCAAGATTTTGATGAAAACATTGGATGCAAGCATGTGTTAACTTTGATGGCAATTCTCCAAGTATATTAGCAGGAGTAGTGACAGGAAACTTGTATTAATGGACATACAGCAAATAGATGTTGGGTGAAGGATGGACATCAGACAAACAACAGGTCATCTCAGTCTGTAACCAGTAGAACTAAAAATGTGTCCAAAAATACTACAATAGACAAAAGATTAATGTTTAATTACAAGTAGCTTGAACAGGTTTGCAAATATTTTTAACATTAAAGTTGAAATAAGTTTTGATTTATTACTTTCAGCTGATCTTCCATCCTTAATGGTTATCATTTAAAATAACCTGTCTTTAGAGGTCAGTACTAAGAGACCAGAATTTTAATGTATGGTTTAATTGGCATATAGTGTGTTAACCTCATGAAAGAGGGAACATGTATCTTGAGAGACCTCTTTTTCTTAACAAAATGCACATATGATCTCCCATGACAGATTTTATCAGAATCCAGTAAACACAATGTCAAAGAATACCATGATAATAATTTCAGCTGTAAAATAATGTTTAGTTAAGTATCTAACACGTTTCTGGACAGTTGATGAAAAATCTATGCATGTCATCTACATAAACCTTAAAATAAGCCTACCAGATTTCAATTTTCTACCTCAAAATGGATTTTGTGTAAATAGGCATCTCAAAACAGAACACCAGACAGTCAGACAGCTGGATCGCCAGATAAGACCAAAATCAACATGCTCCTGCTACAACCAGTGTAACATAAATACCTATTTTTATTTTGTATAGTAGTGTAACATAAATACCTATTTTTATTTTGTATAGCAGTGTAACATAAATACCTATTTTTATTTTGTATAGCAGTGTAACATAAATACCTATTTTTATTTTGTATAGTAGTGTAACATAAATACCTATTTTTATTTTGTATAGTAGTGTAACATAAATACCTATTTTTATTTTGTATAGTAGTGTAACATAAATACCTATTTTTATTTTGTATAGTAGTGTAACATAAATACCTATTTTTATTTTGTATAGCAGTGTAACATAAATACCTATTTTTATTTTGTATAGTAGTGTAACATAAATACCTATTTTTATTTTGTATAGTAGTGTAACGTAAATACCTATTTTTATTTTGTATAGTAGTGTAACGTAAATACCTATTTTTATTTTGTATAGTAGTGTAACGTAAATACCTATTTTTATTTTGTATAGTAGTGTAACATAAATACCTATTTTTATTTTGTATAGTATGAATGTGGTGGGTTTATATACCTTCCAGTGGAACTTGCAGTAGACTGGCTTGCCGTCCTTGTTCACCATTTTGAATGTGTGACTGCCATAGCCGTTCATGTGACGATAACCATCTGGGGTGCCACGGTCAGAGAAGAGGAAAGACACCTGGTGGGTGGTCTCTGGGCGAAGGGTGATGAAGTCCCAGAACATGTCAGGGTCCTTGATAAAATCAAAGTAAAATTAGGTAATGAATTACAGCATACAATTTGAAGTCTAAATAAATGAAATAGCAATATTTTCAAAATTAGGATGAAAGATTTCTGTGGTTTGCAAATAGTAATAAATCAAATAAAAATTGATTTAAGAATCATAGAATATGATGTGCAGTGTAACCAGATGCAAGGTGTGATATTGGTTAAACAAGGGGACAAATTTCTCTGGTCTGCAAGCCTTGATAAACAGGCCTGATATCAGATAAGTTCTGAAAAAGAGAATGTTGTATCCATCAATCACAATAAAATCCTCATTAGAAATTTTTTAATTGGCTGATACTGGAAACTCCTGTTCAAACTCCGGTTTGATCATTCCTAAGTTGGAACATGTTAATCATTTGAAGAGATTTATAAATGTATGATTAATGACAGAAACAAAAATATAAAATAGTTGGTTTCATAATAGAAAATATATTTACTTAAAATAATTCTAACAAACATGGAAAAATTTAAACTCAGTTTCATCATAGAGGGTGAAAGGATTAAAAAAATGTAATATCTTGTAGGGACATTTAATCTTACACAGTTTATCACGTATTTGTTACAGCTTATTAATTCATATCACATACCTGACTGGAACTACTTACAATGTTCTCATTCATCGATGTCAATATTTTAGATGCCATGAATCCCAATTCATTTTCAATTTAGATGCCACAAATCAATCCCAATTTATTTTCAATTTCATTCATATTGAAAGCTAAAGATACTTTGAAAAGCATGTAATAAATACAAAACCACATTCATACTTTGCTGACAGTCAGGGAATTGAACTTATTAAATCTGGCTTATGAATACAACACAGCCTGATTGCCTCAATGTATCCTGACACCATATCACACTTGTTCTTTTCCACCAACTCCGAACAAAACAATCATGTAGTAGTGTGCGTAATTTTATTTAAGATAAAGCTTTACAAACAATTAGTTGTCAATAATATTGTGTTTGTAATATTAATGCACAGACTGTATGATACTGGATTTAGATCTGGTCTACTGCATCCTTATAGAGAGAACTGGTTTTATGCCTAAAAAACACATGAACTGTTTCCATGGAAACAAAAGATTGGTGAGACCATTTACATCATGTTTTACTGCAAACCCACACCACCACCCCGAAGGTCTGAATATTTGACACTGTTTATCATGAATACACTTTATGTCACATTAGAACTGTTAGCACATTAATCATGTGAACTGTCCAATGGTAATACAAGAATGCTGAGATCATTGACACCATACATTATTTTTACACTCACAAGGTCTAAATATTTGATGCTGTTCATCATGAATACACTGTATGTTATCACATTAATTTGACACTGTTCATCATGAATACACTGTATGTCATAACATAAATTTGACACTATTCATCATGAATACACTGTATGTCACAACACAAATCTTACCTTTAAATGAGTCTGAGGATTCCTCTTTTGGGTATGGATGAAATTTGGGAACTGGAAAAATAATAATAAAATCAAACAACAATATAAACTTAACTCTTTTGGGTATGGATGAAATTTGGGAACTTGAAATATAATAATAAAATTAAACAGTCATTTAGACTTGCTTATTCAGTGATGTATTAACTTTTTGGGTATAGATAAAATTTAGTAACTGGAAAAATATTAATAAAATCAAACAATGATATAAACTTAACTCTTTTGGGAATGGATGAAACTTGGAAAGTATAAACATGATATTAATAAAATCAAGCATATATATAAAAGGCTAATAAAGTGATGTTTAACTCGGAGTCTGGATGAAACTTGGGAAGTGGAAAGATAATATTAACTAATAAACTCAAACAATCCATGAACTTGATTATAAGTTGATATTGAACACTAATAGTTCTGGATGAAACTTGGGATGTGGAAAGATAATATTAAAATCAAATAGCCATATTAACTTGCTTGTAAGTTTATGTTTTAACTCTTTGGGTGCGGATGAAACTTGGGAAATGGAACAATAATATTAATAAAATCAAACAACCATATAAACTTTCTTACAAGTTTTAACTCCTTTGGAAATTGATGAAACTTGTGAAGTGGATACATAATATTAATAAAATCAAACACAATACATAAAACTGTTTATAAGTTGATGTACTGTTAGCTGTGGATGAAACTTAAAAAGTGGCAACATAATAATAAAATTAAAAAACCACAAATTTGTTTTTAAGTTGGCATTTTAACTCTACAATGTATGGATGAAACTTGGAAGTGGGAACATAATAATAAAATCAAACCACTGTGTAAACTTGCTATTTTTGTTGATGTTATACATTTTTTGGAGTAGATATGAAACTTGGAACTGGGATCATAATAATGAAATCAAAACAACCACATAAACTATTTTTGTTGATTTTATACATTTTTGGGGTAGATATAAAACTTGGAAGTGGGAACATAATAATCAAATCAAATAACCACATAAACTTGCTTTTTTGATGATGTAATACATTTTTGGGGACTAGATATGAAATATGGTAGCTGGAAACATAATAATGAAATAAAATCAGACATCCATATAAACTTTCTTTTTTGTTGAAATTATACATTTTTGAGCTAGATATGAAATTTGGGTGCTGGAAACATAATAATAAAATAAAATCAATCAACCATATAAACTTGCTTTCTTGATGTTATACATTTTTTTGGGTTAGATATAAAATTTGGGAGCTGGAAACATATTATTAATAAATTCCTATCCTGCTATATAAGCAAAGAAAATTATCTGGACATGACGGGGTGAAAAGTCCATTTTCCATGTCATACCTGTCCCCATGTGTAAATGTTTGCTGATAATATCAAAAGCACTTAATTAACAATAAGAAAGCCAACCACTTTGCATGTAAATGGATACAACTGTTTAGACTGAGATTTAAAAAATGTGCATTTAAAAATTATCTCTAAATGAAGTGAATCATTTTTATCCATATTTTAGCATTTCTGTGCTTTTAATTAGACCAATCTAAATAAGCTACATATGGTCCTAACAGAAACTGTAAACATAAATGCCTTACCAACATTGGGTCTCGGATGAAGAAGATGGGAGTGTTATTCCCAACCAAATCCCAGTTACCATCTTCAGTGTAAAATTTGACAGCAAATCCTCGAGGATCTCTAGCCGTGTCAGCTGAGCCACTCTCACCACCTGGAAGAACCATTTTCTTCATTCTTATATAATTAGTTATGCTCAAACAATTCAGGTATGACATTCATGAATTCAATATAATACTACCTGACCTGAAACTTAGTGTTTTTTAATTCCTCATAGAGTGAATACGAATGCAAACTTACACCAGACTTTCAATCCATGAATAAAGTCAAACACATAGGAAAACAAACATGGGAAGCAAAAACTTGCCATGTGTTACCATTCTGAAATGAGACTCTGCACGGCCATAATTCAGATTGTTCTTCAAGTTTGTCACAGAGTAAAAACAAAGACAAGATTGTACAACTTGAGTATTTATGAACACAATTTTTTGCAATTTTTTAAAAAGTGTATTTTTTTTAAATATGTGAATACACTACATTATGTAAAGACCTGGCATTTGCCATATGTAATCAGTGAAGCATCAGAGTTAAAATGTTATCTACAAGTGTTTTGGTAATTATAATAAATTAGCATGGGAATTGAAATGTTATCTACAAGTGTTTTGGTAATTAAAATAAATTAGCATGGGAATTGAAATGTTATCTACAAGTGTTTTGGCAATTATAATAAATTAGCATGGGAATTGAAATGTTATCTACAAGTGTTTTGGTAATTAAAATAAATTAGCATGGGAATTGAAATGTTATCTACAAGTGTTTTGGTAATTAAAATAAATTAGCATGGGAATTGAAATTTTATCTACAAGTGTTTTGGTAATTAAAATAAATTAGCATGGGAATTGAAATGTTATCTACAAGTGTTTTGGTAATTATAATAAATTAGCATGGGAATTGAAATGTTATTTAGAAGTGTTTGGGTAATTATAGTAATTTAGCATGATAATTCAAATGTTATCTAGAAATGTTTTGGTGATTATAATGATTAAGCATGGCAATTGAAATGTTATCTACAAGTGTTTTGGTAATTATAAACATTTAACAAACTATGTATGATCTTTTTATGCGTGGTAAATCAATAAATAGATGTTATCTTGTTTCTTAAGCTGATATGTGGAAATATTTCATTAGAGAAGTGGAAACAATTTACTGTAGTCAGTGGCAAAGCCTTTAAAGACAATACAACCGATTTCCAATTCACATGAGAAATATTTGGAAATGTCTACGCAAAACACGATGATCTTCTTTTAATTATATATTTTTTTTAAGCAAAAACCATCAATCTGCATTGCTACACAGACAAAAGAAGTACCTAAATTTTACAATAATTCTGGAATAGTGACAGTTGACAAAATTAGTTTGTACATAAATGCTTCAGATTGTGTATTACATTTTTACTTCTGTTGACCAATTTCACGTGCAAATTGAAAATTGTTGGGGTGGGGTATCTAGAAACATAACCGAGCAGTCATCTCTGATAGACTTCTGAGCATAAGATCTTTCAATAAAATATTTTAACAACTGTGTGTTTACAAGTAAGAATTTTCATACTTCATTCTATGCTGAGACAAACAAAAGCTGTCTGTCCTTGGTAAGCTGGCAGTCTGGCTCAGTAGCAGAAACTATCCAATTTTTAATTGTCATTTAATTTCAGTTTGTGATGCATGTGAAAATTGCCACTTTACTATATTTAATCATGAGTTGTTTTTTTAATATGTACCATTTGTCATTGAATATTACAGGTATACAATACTGTATGTGTGACACATGGCAACAGGACATTTCTATTTCAGTCCCTGACAGTCTCCATGATTAAAAAAAAAAAAGTAGTGGTAATACTTGAAGTCCACCTTTTGTACACATGATGAAGTGGAAGTGAGACAGAAAGGCAGAAGAAAAATTAGACAGGCCTAAATATCATAATGCAGATCTGAATAACACCCATTAGAAAAAATATAATTCTTGTATGAAAAAACAAAGTAATTACAAAAGTGATATTGTCACTGTGTTTCTAAAAGTGGTAATGTGACTGTATCAATATAATTGTTCTCCCACAGATATACTTCAGTATCCCACTATTAAATATATAATAACTGCTCATAAAAATTGTTAAATGCTAAATGGATACAAAAGAAGCCTCTTCTCAAGACACTGATACCAGCATGAGACTAAAGTCATTCTGCTTGTGCAATAATTAGAGTTGATGCTTGGTAGTCCAGTTTGTAGCACATTTAAGACAAAAACTCTAATTGGAGCAATGCTTGGTAGTCCAGTTTGTAGCATTTTTAAAGCAAGTACTAATTGGGGTCAAACTCAGTAGTCCAGTTTGTAACACTTGCTTTACATGTGTTCTAACTGAGGTCCTGTGTGGTAGCCTGTTTCTGAAGCACTTGCTCGACGAGTGCTTTAATTGGGGTAATGCTTCATACGAAGATACATAATTATAAATATAATTGGCATAAATTATACAACCATGCCAACCAAATTGTATTTGTCAATATGAAGTAGCACAACTGTGCAAACTTGTTTCTCAGGACGGGAAGACATAAACATAATGAAATCAAAATATCCCTACTGCATGTAGAGTGGGTAAAATAAAATAAACATTATGTATCAAATCATGTGAAACACATGGCAAGAAATACTTACCAACTGTTGAAAAACGCACAGCCAAAGGTGTCTTCTTGCCAGGATATTCAAAAGGCTTGGCTTTGCAGTACAAAGTTATGTCATGTGTGCACTCGAAGTAACCAAATGCACCTGAAATCAATGATCATGAAATTTAAGAACTCTTTCATATTTCTATATTTGTATCAACAATGTTACATTTTCAAAGCAACATGTTGACTTTTTTGATGGTACAAATCATATCAAGCAATCCTGACCTGACGATCATAAAAATTCTCGGATAACAAAAGCTCAAGCTCTAACTCTGGTTCAAGAGTTTTAATCTCATGGCCATATGGCCCAGAATGATCTGTAGAGTGGAAGATGTGGAGAAAACTAATAACTGAAGGAAAAGAAATCGAGCAAATTTTAAAAAATTTAAAAATCTGATTTGAACTCTTCATTATTATGGTGTTCTTATGGTTGTCTTTGGCATGTTATCTCAGAAAAATCCTCCACTGACACTTTAATTAAGTTATAACATTAAGCACTTAAATAATGTTCAACATGTTGTTATAAGGTTTAACGCCATTTTTTAGCATAGGCTATACATGGCGGCCAGTATTAATGGTGGAGGAAGAACCCAGGAAAAACCCCAGAAAGAACCACCGACCCACGAGAAGCTAGTGGCAAAGTTTCTCACATACACACAGTGGCCAAATTTGAGACTCAAACCCACACAGACGGAGATGAGATGGCAGTGATCCGTAACAGAGAGCGCTTTAGACCACTCAGCCATTCAATGTTCAACATAAATGTTTGGATAAAACAGAAGCAAATCCATCACATGAAGCAACTCAAGGTCATTTCTTTTATAAAGAAAAAAACAGATAAGACTAGAAATGTATTAATAGAAAAACAGATAAGACTAGAAATGTATTAATAGAAAAACAGATAAGACTAGAAATGTATTAATAAAAAACAGATAAGACTAGAAATGTATTAATAGAAAAACAGATAAGACTAGAAATGTATTAATAGAACATGAATACATCATCATAGTGACCCTAATTTCTAAAACTATTTGTAAACACTGAAGTATATTCCACTGCAATACTGATAGATGTACGAATGATGATAGAAAGGGATAACACTATATTTTCCATGCCATATTGATATACAGAACATTTGAAAAAAATAACACCATATAACCCTGCCAAATTGTTGTTGTTGTTGTAGTAGGGTTTAATGACATTTTTCAGCACATGATAGGCTATATATGGTGGCCAGTATTAATGGTGGAGGAAGAACCCAGGAAAAACCCCAGAAAGAACCACCGACCCACGAGAAGCTAGTGGCAAAGTTTCTCACATACACACAGTGGCCAAATTTGAGACTCAAACCCACACAGATGGAGATGAGATGGCAGTGATCCGTAACAGAGAGCGCTTTAGACCACTCAGCCATTCAATGTTCAACATAAATGTTTGGATAAAACAGAAGCAAATCCATCACATGAAGCAACTCAAGGTCATTTCTTTTATAAAGAAAAAAACAGATAAGACTAGAAATGTATTAATAGAACAACAGATAAGACTAGAAATGTATTAATAGAAAAACAGATAAGACTAGAAATGTATTAATAAAAAACAGATAAGACTAGAAATGTATTAATAGAAAAACAGATAAGACTAGAAATGTATTAATAGAACATGAATACATCATCATAGTGACCCTAATTTCTAAAACTATTTGTAAACACTGAAGTATATTCCACTGCAATACTGATAGATGTACGAATGATGATAGAAAGGGATAACACTATATTTTCCATGCCATATTGATATACAGAACATTTGAAAAAAATAACACCATATAACCCTGCCAAATTGTTGTTGTTGTTGTAGTAGGGTTTAATGCCATTTTTCAGCACATGATAGGCTATATATGGTGGCCAGTATTAATGGTGGAGGAAGAACCCAGGAAAAACCCCAGAAAGAACCACCGACCCACGAGAAGCTAGTGGCAAAGTTTCTCACATACACACAGTGGCCAAATTTGAGACTCAAACCCACACAGACGGAGATGAGATGGCAGTGATCCGTAACAGAGAGCGCTTTAGACCACTCAGCCATTCAATGTTCAACATAAATGTTTGGATAAAACAGAAGCAAATCCATCACATGAAGCAACTCAAGGTCATTTCTTTTATAAAGAAAAAAACAGATAAGACTAGAAATGTATTAATAGAAAAACAGATAAGACTAGAAATGTATTAATAGAAAAACAGATAAGACTAGAAATGTATTAATAAAAAACAGATAAGACTAGAAATGTATTAATAGAAAAACAGATAAGACTAGAAATGTATTAATAGAACATGAATACATCATCATAGTGACCCTAATTTCTAAAACTATTTGTAAACACTGAAGTATATTCCACTGCAATACTGATAGATGTACGAATGATGATAGAAAGGGATAACACTATATTTTCCATGCCATATTGATATACAGAACATTTGAAAAAAATAACACCATATAACCCTGCCAAATTGTTGTTGTTGTTGTAGTAGGGTTTAATGACATTTTTCAGCACATGATAGGCTATATATGGTGGCCAGTATTAATGGTGGAGGAAGAACCCAGGAAAAACCCCAGAAAGAACCACCGACCCACGAGAAGCTAGTGGCAAAGTTTCTCACATACACACAGTGGCCAAATTTGAGACTCAAACCCACACAGACGGAGATGAGATGGCAGTGATCCGTAACAGAGAGCGCTTTAGACCACTCAGCCATTCAATGTTCAACATAAATGTTTGGATAAAACAGAAGCAAATCCATCACATGAAGCAACTCAAGGTCATTTCTTTTATAAAGAAAAAAACAGATAAGACTAGAAATGTATTAATAGAAAAACAGATAAGACTAGAAATGTATTAATAGAAAAACAGATAAGACTAGAAATGTATTAATAGAAAAACAGATAAGACTAGAAATGTATTAATAGAAAAACAGATAAGACTAGAAATGTATTAATAGAACATGAATACATCATCATAGTGACCCTAATTTCTAAAACTATTTGTAAACACTGAAGTATATTCCACTGCAATACTGACAGATGTACGAATGATGATAGAAAGGGATAACACTATATTTTCCATGCCATATTGATATACAGAACATTTGAAAAAAATAACACCATATAACCCTGCCAAATTGTTGTTGTTGTTGTAGTAGGGTTTAATGCCATTTTTCAGCACATGATAGGCTATATATGGTGGCCAGTATTATTGGTGGAGGAAGAACCCGGGAACAACCCCGGAAAGAACCACTGACCCACGAAAAGCTACTGGCAAGCTTTCTCACATAACTACATTAGCCGAATCTTAGATTTGAACCCTCGCTGACAGAGGTGAGATGGCAGTGATCCATAATGGAAAGCACTTTAGACCACTCAGCCACTCGAGGCCCCCACCAAATTTGTGGTGGGAAATAAACAATGTAAATGGTAAGAACAATAACAAAGTCTTGAAGTTATATTTTTTGATCTTTATTTGTCAAAGTCTTGCAAAGACAACCAATTTAACACAGCGACTTGCATTTCCTTGTCTTGCAGTCATCTGAATTACTAAATTATGGTTTATTATCAACTGGTATTACCTAATTGGGTCATATATACATATAATATTTGTATCAGGAGTTTTGACTATGGTGCAAAATCCAAACCTATTGGAAAAATATCAAAATCTTCATTTTTATTTATTTTTAATTTTAAAAAACCCATGCCATGCTTAAACATTTCTGTAATTTGTGGTGTGGAGGGGGGGGGGCAGCCAATCATTAGCCTTACACTCTGTATCTGTATTCTAAATGCATTCAAATCATCAATCTGTCAATAATTATTTAGTACATTTCGTTTGGTTACTCTAACTTTATATCCTAGATCTAATTTACATTTTCTACAATAATATGGAAACTATTAAAGTTATCATTGTACCAAGAATTAATGAAACACTTTTTCTAAACCTTCCACCACTGATTAATTGTGGGGGGGATGAGAGTACATGGATATAGAATTTTACATCACCAACAGCACAAGAATACATGTTCTTGATTTGCTTTAATAAATGTGTCCTTGACTTACATTTTGGTGTCCATAATACAGAGTGTTACAAGATACTGACCTACATATTAATCAAGGTATTGCCACACTACCGCTGCTGTCTGTCTCTTACATTGATAATGGAACTTATCTCTGATATGTAGGTCACTCATATACATGTATATTCAAGAAACAGACAAAGTCAAGAGTATAAGTGATTCATTAAAAGTTGCAACCACACACTCTAATGAAAAGAAATGAGAATTATTTTATATTTTTTTAACATGATGAATATCCCCACATTCACTAATGGTCTGAATATCCCTGATTCCTGAAATGAATTTTCACTGCATTGTTAATAATATTATAATCAATATCCATATTTTATGCCAAAAATAAAGTGTCCTTCCTTTGATACGAGACAAACATACATTAAATGTTGGATCTTAATCAGATCAGAAATATGCCTTCCAGTGCGGTAACAAGTTCAGCCAATCAGATGAAAATTAATCTCATTAGCATGCTTGGATCTCATTATCAAACTCATCCAAGATCTTCATGACAGAAGCATGTTTTCCAAGATTGATAGAAATTGGATCAGAAATATTGCTTCCCGATTGGTAACAATGTCAGCCAATCAGACTGAAGTTCACTTCATTATCTATGCATGGATCTCACACATTATTCATTACTGAGTTATGGTCTGAGATTTTGATAATATAAACCCAAATCCATGACTGATTAAAACTGCATTAGAAGTATAGACTCCAGAGTAGAACAAGACATTCTTGATAATGCACAATGACTGATGACACATGGTCAATGCACACTGAAAACATAAAAATTATTTTTGTTTCAACAAATGTGTGATTTTTTGAAAATGTTATTATTCAGATTTAGTGAAATTTCAACCTGTGAAAATTTTCTTGTAATTATTAACAGAAAGTCCTCACCAGCTCCCTTTGCATGGACAACTCTCTCAGGGATCCTTTCTCTGTCAAAATGAGCCATTTCATCTGTGAAGACAAAGTCCTGCATCAGGACTGGACCCCTTGGACCGACAGTCATTGTGGCCGTCTTGGTCCCTACTGGGGCCCCAGTACCTGTAGTCAACACATCGGGCTTCTATAATTATAAAACAAAGTTGCTCATGTTTAAAGTATAGCTACATTTATTACAACAGAACCTTCACCACCAGTATATGTAAAACCACTCACAGAACAATAAGCCCCATTTATATGTACAGTACTAGGAACATTTTTTTCATCTTGGATATAACTTTGTGTAGATTTGCCCTGTAATTTAAATATGTAAAGAATAAGTCTTTCATCCTCTTTTGTTCAATGTGTTTTTTTTGTTGTTTCTACACCGTACATGTGTTCTGTATTATCTATACATTTTTTTGTAATTCCTGGTACATGATTTTATCTAATTATTTTAATTTGTATTCATGACTGTAAATAGTATCTTTCGTTAAATTTTACATACATGACCTGAGTATCCTAAGAGCACAGTACTGTATTTTCGCACATATAATGCGCATGTTATACGCATTTTTACAATCAGCGCAAAACCACCACCCTCAGCGTGGTATATGTGTAAGCATATTATCTCAATTATTTTTAACAGCCAAAAGCGCATTGATGAATTTCGAGCAACCACTCTAATAAACCAGTGACAATTAATAAAAGATTTCTTTCTTACACATACAGTATAAATGAGGTTTATTCAAATCTTTAAGTAGAAAATAAACAATTCGAAGTTGACACTGTGCTGCGCCGCTTGTGTGTCTATATGTTATGGTATGTAATGAATATCTTTTATTCGCACACTAACTTGCATTATAAGAATATACTTCTTGTAAATTCTATGTAGAGCAAAACCAGATAATCGGTTTAAAATCAGATTTCTACAAATGATAATTGGTTCTGGGAAAAAAAATGATATTAACATCCCTATACTGGCATGCGTGCATTCGAGCCGAAAATTAGCGGAAACCAGTAAATACACAAAAAATATTATGACGTGGCATTTACAACTGTACCGGTAATACTGGTCTTTATTACGAGCAGAAAGGGATAAAGGCGCCGGTGTTAAATTGCAGGATGGTGAGCAAGAGATGATAAACAGCCTCGTAACGTGTATCAGATGAGGCACCTCTGACAGTCCTGTGTTCCAGCAGGCCTATGTTGGTTACCGCATGGTGTATGCATGGGCGCGCAATCCAAGATATTTTTTTCACAAAGACGAAATTTTCCTGCGTTGTCTATGTGTGCACTTATACATGTAGGCATGTTATATGCGCGAAAAAATGGTAGTTACATAGGATTTAAAAACAGATTATTATGTAATGACACTTATTAATAATAATCTTAATTATAAGACTTAGTGGCCCCTAATATTTTATATCTCAATGGCTGATGGGGTTTCAACATTTCTAGAATAATTATGTAATTTCCCATTGGCTGGGCTAGGTCACATGAAAAGGCCAAATCAACACAGAATGAGTACTAGTATTTTTCACTTTGGTAAATAATCACAATAGACTACACACACACACACACACACACATGTATATATACAAGACACACAAGATATATATATATATATATATATATATATATATATATATATATATATATATATATATATATATATATTTTTTTGTTCCAGTAGACCAGTACATTGCTAGTTTTAAAATTTATACACAACTTTTCATTCATCTAGGACTTGCATAGAACTTTATCAGGATTATTTGGATTCATAATCCTGTAAGTTCCTATTACATTTTCATTTTATGACTTTGATAATTACATTCTTTGTAAAGTTTTACAAAACTTGGTGTTACTCCCTTCTGTTACTTCTGACCATAGAGCGGAACACAAGAAGTTTCAATAGTTTAAAACAGTTGGAGTGGTTGGAGTGTTCCTTGCATTGTTAACTGACAACATGGATGATAGACAAGAAAATAGTACAACACTCTTGAAATCATAAGAATTTGATGCTATACTAAATGGCTTTAAAAGCATACTATAATATCAATGGTCCAATCAGGCCATCCCTTTCACCAACTGACCCTTAAATCATACTATAACATTATTGGTCTTACAACTTTTACCTAATGGCTCTTAAATCATACCATAACATTGATGGTCTTACACCATCCCTTTTACCTAATGGCCCTTAAATCATACTAGAACATTAATGGTCTTACACCATCCCTTTTACCTAATGGTCCTTAAATCATAACATAACTATGCCATCCATTGACCAAATTGACCCTTAAATCATACTATAACATTAATGGTCTTACACCATCCCTTTTACCTAATGGCCCTTCAATGATACTATAACATTAATGGTCTTATGCCATCCCATTTACCTACTGGTCCTTAAATCATACTATAATTTGTGTGGCCCAATAAGACCATGCCTTATACAAATGGCTATTCTTGTCATTTTCGCCAGAAATCAGGTGGGAAATGCATACTTGGAGAATACATCTGCTCCCAAGAGAATTTCATTTTGCTTGATGCCTAGATGTATTAAAGATGTTGTTTTGGATTGGATATTTCACTTGATGCCTAGATGTATTAAAGATGTTGTTTTGGATTGGATATTTCATTTGATGCCTAGATCTATTAAAGATGTTGTTTTGGATTGGATATTTCATTTGATGCCTAGATCTATTAAAGATGTTGTTTTGGATTGGATATTTCATTTGATGCCTAGATCTATTAAAGATGTTGTTTTGGATTGGATATTTCATTTGATGCCTAGATCTATTAAAGATGTTGTTTTGGATTAGATATTTTACTCACATGTCCCTAGGGTAAAAACAGGGCTTCTCGCTCTCTTGCTTTGTTTACAAAACCCATCATTTTCATTTCCTGACCTTTTTTGAAAGCTTCAAACCTTGAATTCATCCTACTACTTACAAAAGTTCACCTGGCCATGTGCACTTCACACCTGTCTGCATAATACGCATTAAGGTGTTGGTGGCAAACGTTGGCACTGAGAATTTCAGCAAGCAAACCACATAGGTCAAAAAGGGAGAAAATCTTCCAAATGTACATTTTTTTGTAGAACATTATGAATAGATTAAAAATCTGTTTCTCTGATAACATTTACTCCAACCTAATTCCTAAATTTACAGTTTAGATTAATGAAGAATTCAAAATTACCAACTGCATTAATTACATTTGTTTACTAAGGTCCAATTTGCTGCTATATTGTTTCATTCTAGAATGAACTGACCGCATACGAGTCAGAAATGTATTGACTGCATGGACGTTTCTAGTAAAAATGATGCATTTTGTGCAATATACAGCATAAATTGTGCTACAAAAATACACAAATGACTACTGTTTAACTATTTTTAATTTCTAAACAAAAAGGACAAAAACAGGGATCTACGAATTATACTGAATCCAATTTGAATGTATCATGAAGAACTTTCCACAAAGAGTACAGTTCATTCAAATTGTTTCCCACAATATTATGAGCAATGAAATCACAACAAATCCTTCTAAACAACTGGAATAATGGTTCAGACATATCTTTAAGGTAATTACATATATTGTGGGACATATCTTTAAGATAATTACATATATCATGGGACATATCTTTACGATAATTACATATATCTTGGGATACATCTTTAAGGTAATTACATATATCATGGGACATATCTTCAAGGTAATTGCATATATCTTGGGATATATCTTTAAGGTAATTACATATATCTTGGGACATATCTTTAAGATAATTACATATATCATGGGACATATCTTCAAGGTAATTACATATATCTTGGGATATATCTTTAAGATAATTACATATATCTTGGGACATATCTTTAAGATAATTACATACATCATGGGACATATCTTCAAGGTAATTACATATATCTTGGGACATATCTTTAAGATAATTACATATATCATGGGACATATCTTTAAGGTAATTACATATATCTTGGGACATATCTTTAAGATAATTACATATTTCATGGGACATATCTTTAAGGTATTTACATATATCTTGGGATATATCTTTAAGGTAATTACATATATCTTGGGACATATCTTTAAGGTAATTACATATATCTTGGGACAATGACTCAGTGAGAGAGAGAGAGAGAGAGACAGAAAAATAATTCCCGTCTTGAGGGACACGTATCTGCAGTACACATTTGCTTTATAAAGTTGTGGAAAAATGAAAGCAAGAAATTTTATTAATAGCATGGCACAATATTATGTAAGAAAATAAGAGAAATACTTAAAAAAGGTATGGTTATTTTAATAAAATGCTGTTTGTTATTTTTTAATAAAACTATGGATCTGATGTTTTTTTAAACTGTTATCAAAGTCTGTTCTATGCCTATGCCAAAAATCCAGCCTGTGGCATGTTGCTGCAACCTGCAATACTTTTCCTATAGCAATGCAAAATATCTTGCAGAAACTTTCCTGGAATGTTGTTTTTCATATGCAAATTAGTTTTGCAAAACAATCTGCAGAATGGATGTGGCAAACAGTTCAGGCAAACTTTCTGCTAAGTTTTGTCCCACTTTTTATTCAATTTTGTCACAAAATAAAAAAATAATGTAAATCAAAACATTTTATCTACCACACAAGTTTAGCAATTTTAGAAATTAATTTTCTATTAATTAAAATTAAATTAATTCTATTCAAAGAAAGATTGTCATGCTTCTGCAACAATGTCATACATGCTAATATTACATGATAAAATGAACAGTGGCAATTACAACCCGAAGATAACACAATGAAGATTACACCAAGTTTTTTTTACATTAGGAATATGCAACATCAGGAACCAACTTATACAGCAACATAATTTCAACCACATTAGTAGGGCTTTCCTTATAAACTAGTAGCCAGGTAATTTACCTGCCTAAATCTGCCAAAGCAACCAGCCACTATTTGTGACCTTCTAAATCCCATTACCATGAAATCTTTACAATTTACATATCTTTAAGATTAATAAAGATTAAAACTGAAGAATAAGCTGACAGATAACAGTGCTGCCAATAAATTAATCTGAAATCATAAAAAAGTGAAAAGTTTTGAAGTTATTTATACCTAACTAAATGCTTATAGGTAGGCAATTAAGAAATATTATGTTTACCTGCTTAGAGTCTAATTGTGGTTGACGATATTTATTTGTCTACATGATCAATAGAACATATTTTAATTGGGTTTTTTCAAAATAAATATCAAGGACAACATTGGTCTGATCAATGAATATGGATCTGTGCCAAAACCTATACTGAAGAAAGAAAAAAAAAAAAAGGGGGGGGGGCTTTTCAGCATAGGAACACCAACTGTTTCAAATATTCAATGAAAATGAATTTCTACCAGAAATAATTTGAAAACAACAGTGATTCAAACAAGCGTAGTTTCAAAAATGTTGGCAAATTTGACAAGCTGAATAATCTTGTCTGACAAAGTTTATCCAAAACAACATTGTATCTTGGGCCCTGTATAAACATCTCCCTTCCTCTCTGTTCACATAATCACTATGAAAACATCAAACCATTCAAAAGCAATTGGAGTGGGGGGGGGGGGGCTCCCAAGTTTTTTTTAGTTTTTGATGGGTTCCACTATCGATCCATCTATTATCCATTATAATTGTCGGCATCCGTCCGTCTTCGAGAGACGATGGTGTAGCTTCCAATTTGGGTGTCCTATCTGCACCTTCACAAGTGGCTGAAGAGTCCGACCCTTGAGTGACAGTCTCTGTTGCACTTGCTGCAGGTGTATGCTGATGCTTGCTGAGGATGTTTTTGGTTCGCCTTCCTCTTGGCTCTCTTTGCAGCGAGGTTTGTGTTTCTCATCTCTTCAGCTTTCTGAGTGCCCTGTCTGACAGCAAGATGCCACGCGGAGTGGTTGTCAGCACAGCTCTCCCAATTGTTTATGTTGATGTTGGCTGTCTTCATGTCCTTTTTGCAGACATCTTTGTAGCACAGACGTGGCCTACCAGTCGTTCGTGCACCTTCTACTAGCTCGCCGTACAGCAGGTAATTGGGTATGCGGCCTGGGTCCATTCTCCTAACATGGCCTAGCCAGCGAAGGCGCCTCTCGCTGAGAATGGAGAACATGCTGTTCATGCTGGTGCATTTCAGAACCTCTGTGTTGGGAACTTTGTCCTGCCACTGGATACACAGAATGCGCCGCAAGCATCTCAGGTGGAAGCTGTTGAGTTTCCTCACGTGACTCGCGTAGGTGGTCCATGCCTCGCTGCTGTAAAGGAGTGTGCTGAGCACGCAGGCCTGGTAGATGCGCAGTTTGGTCTTCTTGGTGAGGTTGTGATTTTCCCAGACCCTCTAGTTCAGTCTTGCCATAACTGCTGATGCCTTGGCAATCCGGCCATTTACATCAGTATCAACGGAGAGCGAGTTTGAGATGGTGGACCCAAGGTATGTGTAGTTCTCAACAACTTCTAGGTTGTACCCATCAATGGTGATGGTGGGGGAGGAGTCTGAGTCCTGCACCATTACATTCGTCTTCTTCAGACTGATGGTCAGTCCGAACTCCTTGCAGGTGTGGGAGAGGCAGCATACTAGCTGCTGCAGTCCATTTTCCGTGTGTGATGTCAAGGCTGCATCGTCAGCGAAGAGCAATTGACAGATGAGAACCTTTGTAACTTTAGTCTTTGCACAGAGACGGGCGATGTTACACAGCTTTCCGTCAGTCCTGGTGTGTATATACACACCCTCGCTGCAGTCCTTGAAGGCGTACTGGAGGAGAATGGAAAAGAAGATGGCAAAGAGAGTTGGCGCAAGGACACAGCCTTGCTTCACTCCACTGCTGACTGGGAAGGCCTCTGATGTTGCGCCATTGAAGCACACTGTGCTGTGCATGTTCTCATGGAACGATGTTATAATAGTGAGCAGTCGTAGGGGGCAGCCTATCTTCTTAAGGATCCTGAAGAGTCCGCTCCGGCTGACCAGGTCAAATGCCTTGGTCAGGTCTATGAAGGCAATGTAGAGGGGCATCTGCTGCTCACGACACTTCTCCTGCAGCTGTCGTAGTGAGAAGATCATGTCTACAGTTGACCTGCCTGCTCGGAAGCCACACTGGGACTCGGGATGCTAGGGTCTGCAAGCGCGCCAGGACGACACGGGCGAACGCCTTTCCTACAATACTGAGAAGAGAGATGCCCTGGTAGTTGTTGCAGTCACTGCGGTCTCCTTTGTTCTTGTATAGAGTGACAATGTTTGCATCTCGCATGTCCTGGGGGATGTGTCCTTGTCCGCAGCAGAGGCAGAGGAGTTCGTGCAGAGGCTGGATTAGTGCTGGTTTCCCTATCTTTAGGACTTCAGGCGTAATGCCGTCACTCCCAGGGGCCTTCCCACAAGCAAGGCAGTCGATGGCTTTGCTAAGCTCTTCCAGGGTGGGTGGTGTGTCTAGTTCCTCCAAGACTGGCAGGTCTGGGATGGCGTCTAGGGCGGTGTCCGTGACGATGTTTTGGGTTGCATACAGCTCAAGATAGTGCTCAACCCAGCGCTGCAGCTGTTTGCCCTGGTCTTTGATAACTTCGTCAGTCTTGGACTTGAGTGGGGCGATCTTGGAGGTGGGTGGGCCTGTTGCCTTCTTGATACCCTCGTACATGCCCCTTGCATCCCCGGTTTCGGCAGCTATCTGTATACTGGTGCAGAGGTTCAGCCAGTAGGTGTTAGCGCAGTGACGGACGGTCTGCTGGGCATTTTTCCTGGCAGTCCCGAGGGCTGTAATGTACCAAGGCTAGGTGCAGCCTTGAAAGCCATATTCCATATATATATATATATATGTATATGAAATGGATAATCTAGTCCAAGGGTTAAATTAAATAAAAAATTATGCACAACATATTTATTACCTGCAAGAAAAATGACAAAGGTATCATTGCTGATTTGATATCAAAGTGTATCTAAATTACAACCCTGTCCACTTAAAGTTTATATCTGTACAGACTGAGGTATTTAGAAGAAAAAATAGAATGAACAAGACAAATCTTTTAAAAACATATTCCATCTGCATCAAGAATATGATGAATTTGTTAGTAGTAAAAAAAAATAATAATATACCATTTTCTGACTGTCTGGTAACCTGATCAGATATCATTAATATAAGCAACTACATGTACAAGTACAATGTAACCATAAAGCTATCATAATACTGAATCTGTATTTCCATTAATGGGGTTATGTTAGTTAAATCTGCATTTCCATTAATGGGGTTATGTTTGCTAAATCTGCATTTCCATTAATGGGGTTATTTTAGCTAAATCTGCATTTCCATTAATGGGGTTATGTTAGCTAAATCTGCATTTCCATTAATGGGGTTATGTTAGCTAAATCTGCATTTCCATTAATGGGGTTATGTTAGCTAAATCTGCATTTCCATTAATGGGGTTATGTTTGCTAAATCTGCATTTCCATTAATGGGGTTATGTTAGCTAAATCTGCATTTCCATTAATGGGGTTATGTTAGCTAAATCTGCATTTCCATTAATGGGGTTATGTTTGCTAAATCTGCATTTCCATTAATGGGGTTATGTTTGCTAAATCTGCATTTCCATTAATGGGGTTATGTTTGCTAAATCTGCACTTCCCTTAATGGGGTTATGTTTGCTAAATCTGCAACAAGGTACCCAGAAATTACATCTTAGGTGGATAAAAGGGAACAAAATTTTATACTTACTATGGAGGTATTTACTTCATTAGAATCTCTATTTCCAGATTGTTTAATTAAAATAACTTTCACATTTATTAAACACATTAAATATTTGCATAATGTGACACCAAATATTTAATTAACTTAGTGTAATTAACAAGATATAATACTTAGATTGCCTGGAGTTCTACAGTATGCAAATGTCACTGATAAGCCTGAACATTTTGTTCCCTAAATTTTTGAAGAAGTGTTTGTTTGTTTTGTTTTATTCTTCTATGTTTAATTATGTCTAAAATTATAACAAAATACGAGCTTAATGATTTCATTCTTGATGTTTCAGACATTAAGTCAAATGCATGTTGGGTCTGGGTCTTTGTCAAGTGTTTTAACACTTCAATTTTCTCTGTACAGTACTTAGTTCATCATCATCATCAGTCTCTTGACCTGGTGTGGTCATGAGGCACTGCACTGCTGAACATCTGACCAGTTCCCTCCATTTGTCTTGATCATGTGTCAATGCCTGTGTCTCTGCAAAACGTTTCCTGGTCCATTCTGTGATGTTGTCAGTCAACTATTTTCTCTGTCTACCTCTCTTTCTGCCACCCTGGACACTGCCCTGCAGTACTGTTGTGGATAGACTGTTTGCTCTAGTGACATGACCCTACCATTTCAGTTTTCTCTTTTTGACGGTGGTGAGGAGGTCTTCATATTGACCTACTTTGCGATTGATGGTGTTACACACTCCTTCATTTGTGATGTGGTCCATATAAGAGATGCCAAGGATGGTTCTGTAGTATCTCATTTCAAGGGCCTGGATTCTTCGTTGTAATTCTGCTGTTCAGTCCAGGCCTCATGTTAATACTTAGTTACAATGGGAAATATATTCCTGTCAGATCCCCCAATTTTAATTTTGCTACAATTCTTTAAATTTACATATGCTTTTTTATATAAACTATTTAAATTTAAAACAATACAGCATCTTATTCTGAATCCAACCATCATGGGTTTTATAAACATCAACATCGGCCCAGCTGCACCACCTTGGCATGTCCTTGGGAAAATCACTCTAACCACTAGACCATGGGAGTAGTTGCCAAAACCATAATGATAATGTTCAAGACATATGCCAGTTCTACATATCAGCTGTGTGAAATGGTATGCCTATACAAGCATCACATATCAGCTGGTGTGAAATGGTATGCCTATACAAGCATCACATATCAGCTGTATGAAATGGTATGCCTATACAAGCATCACATATCAGCTGGTGTGAAATAGTATGCCTATATAAGCATCACATATCAAAAAACATCATGAAAGACATAACCTATGAAGTGATAGGTTAAGAAGACAAGACATTGCACAAATTTATCTTATCTAGAAACCAAGTTGAAGTATAAAAGCTGAGATGACCAAAAACCAAATACAGAACATTATACTTATTGTGGATGCAAAACAACAACCGTGGACTCACTCATTTCTGTGTGTGAAAAGGAAAACTATCAACAAAACCCACTCTCCTTCTACAAATTAAAAAGGTGACTACCGTATTTTCCGCCTTATAAGTCGCTCCGGGGTATAAGTCACGGGATGGGGAAATCCAGATAATTTTGGAAAATTCAACAGATAAGTCGCTCCTGCGTACAAGTTGCTCCTGCGCACTTACCGTAATCACGTTTTTGATACCGCCGGCCATTGCATACAACTTGGTAATTCCATCAACGTGTAAGTATATTCTTGTTTGAAATGTTAAAAATAGAAATATAAGCAAATAAGATTTATAAATAATGTTTATTAAGTAAATAATAGCGCCACTGCACGATTTCCATTTTCTTTCGCAAATGCTACGACGTTTAACTTAAATTCTGCATCATAACTTTTTCGCGTGGTAGTTGTTGGTGCCATGATTAAACTGTATTGACTTACGCTAATATAACAATTTTAAATCATACAACGTTATTGTGAAACTATCTTTTTTTAATGCTCCATGGTATGAACGGTCCGTATTTATATACCGGTCAATTCCACAACCCGAGCGAACTTCAAAGGCACTTTATAAAACAATTGAAGTTGTTCGCCAGCCTTCCAGTTTTTTTTTTATTAATTACTTTGAAGTTCTCTCATTGAAGCCAGTCTCGGTATTCCGGTCAATTTCCACAACCCGAGCGAACTTCAAAGGCACTTTATAAAACAATTGAAGTTGTTCGCCTGCCTTCTAGTTTTTTTTTTTATTAATTACTTTGAAGTTCTCTCATTGAAGCCAGTCTCGGTATTCCGGTCAATTTCCACAACCCGAGCGAACTTCAAAGGCACTTTATAAAACAATTGAAGTTGTTCGCCAGCCTTCCAGTTTTTTTTTTATTAATTACTTTGAAGTTCTCTCATTGAAGCCAGTCTCGGTATTCCGGTCAATTTCCACAACCCGAGCGAACTTCAAAGGCACTTTATAAAACAATTGAAGTTGTTCGCCAGCCTTCCAGTTTTTTTTTTATTAATTACTTTAAAGTTCTCTCAATGAAGCCAGTCTCGGTATTCCGGTCAATTTCCACAACCCGAGCGAACTTCAAAGGCACTTTATAAAACAATTGAAGTTGTTCGCCAGCCTTCCAGTTTTTTTTTTTATTAATTACTTTGAAGTTCTCTCAATGAAGCCAGTCTCGGGTTAATCCAGAGTTTTTATAAACTATTGAAGTAAATTATGAAGCGCTACCGGTACATTTAAATACATATATTGTAGCGACATCTGACCAACACTTTGCTTGAAGCACGTGGTGAATAATAAAAGAAAAACAATGGCAATCATAATTTCAATATTTTTTTTTTTATTAATAACAATAAATTTTAACATATATATTATAACTAAATATTATTTGATTTTTTAATTTGATATTCTTGTAGTCTAATACTTACGTGTATGTAAGTTTCGAGCAATTAGCTTGCCGGTATACCGTAGATGCATTCGCTATAACACAGCATCACTGCGCATCAGTCATATCAGTCGTTAAAAAAAATTATTTATCGTATAAGTCGCTCCTGCGTATAAGTCGCACACGTCATTTGAAAGAAAAAAAAACGAAAAAAAGTAGCGACTTATACCCCGGAAAATACGGTATAACTTGTGCATTTGGAATATGTCCTTTGCCCCTTTTTTTTCCGGGGGAAGGTGGGGGGCTGTTGGCATGTTCAGTTGTTGATGATATATCAGCATAAAAGGAGACATCCCAAACTTGTTTCCGGTATACAGTCCTACCCGTTTATATCGACATCGCTTATCTCGACAAGCCGCCTATGTCGACAAAAAAGCAAAGTCCCGGTTCCATGGTCTACTATTACTATCAAATTGTCATGCCTATGTCGACGTCGAGATAAAAGAAAAACATATATGTCAACAGAAGCCCTTGGTCCCAGCTTGAACAAATCCTTTGTTTTCAAAACGTTTATGTCGACAAGCTGCCAATTAAGACCAATACTTTGTTCAACAATTAGTTGATCTTGCCGCCAGGCTTTAATGTCGCAGTCGAATAAAAAAATTAAAAAAAACCATAGCAGCACATTTTCTCACCACTCTGCAGCTAGTTAAGTCTTTGATCTTGCCGCCTAGCTTGTGGGTCATGTTCTTCAAATGTACTCTTACAATGACAGCATGTACATCTGTGGGTCTTTCAGCCACTGAATTTTCTGATTGTAAATATATCAGCACAGCGTAAAGGATCAATTGATGAACACAATTTCCCAATCAACAGGTGGTCGAAGCAGGACTAGCAAGCCCTTAAATTTGCTGTCCAGGAAATTGATGCGTACAGAGGACTCCTGTATATGTGATTATATGTGATTTTTTGAATCCCATATATAAAAATTGCGTAAAAATACGGATTAATTGTTTCCAAGACCTTTGAAAGTGATCGGTGATTTTCGCTGTGAAAGTTTCATTTTTAACTTTATTTACATTTACGATGGCTACCGACAGAAGGGTAAAACGCAAATTAAATTTAGTCTTTGGAAATTAAATATCTGGCTGTTAATGAAGTAAAGGGATGAACATCTCGCAAAGATGTCTGTGAAATTTTTTCATTTAAAAATAACACGTCCAGGAAGGATGAAAGCTGCAGAGTCTATAAAGTAAGACTAAGTTGAAGGTAACTGCGCTCCCTAACGGAAGAAGCATGACTGCTACATTTGAAGACGTGGAGGAAGCATCTAAACGGTTCAATGAAGCATTATCGAAAAAGCTTAGTGTGGAGAACTTCGCTGCAACAAGTGGTTGGTGCAGTCGCTTTAATGTTTGTCATAACATCGGATACAAAAGTATTTGTGGAGAATACATGTACTGTTGACAGTTTTTCATTTCCCTGTGAATAGCCCCATCCTCTTAGTAGCCTCAATAAGATGGGAACAGACTGACCAAAATCGAGGCCAATTTAAGTACATGTACATGAAGCATGTAACTGACAACTTCTCAACCATGTGTTAATGCTGACGTTGAATATCGTAATGTTGTTCGTATTAGGATGTGATCAATGCAATATTTTTATTTGGATTTTATTACACAAAGGTAACCAAAATGTAATTTGTCAGTATACAAGTGTATTTCTGTCTTCATGTACTCAAAATTTCCAATTTTATTTCTCAAAGTGTAAATGCTGTCCACTGACGATGGGTCACCCTTTGCTGACGAATTTTAAATTTTATCTTTTTTCAGCCCCCACCCCAACACTTATCTCGACATCCGCCTATGTCGACAATATTTCCTCGGGCCCTAGGATGTCGAGATAAACGGGTAGGACTGTATAAGTACTTTACAGATTATTTTGTGTGATGTTTCTCTGCTACTTTGTATCTATTTGGATTAAGTCTGAAGTAATGGTATGTCATGTAAAGAATAAGCTGGAGTCAGTTTGATTTGTTGATAATGGTTTTCTCTGGACTGAATGAATTGAATGCATGATATTACACTGACAAAAGCATAGCCCTAATATTCAATACAATTAGACAAGATGTGAAGTAATAGTAAAACTTTTGTGTAAATGTGGTTATTACATGATCTAAAAAACTCAAATAAACCAATGACCAGGGCCCTTCTAATTTCAGATTAATTAGGCTGCCATTCCTATATTCTAAGTAAAAAAAAAAATCGACACGCCCACATATCGATTAATCATTATAAGAAGACTAATAAGCTGTTACTTGCTCATGTGGAATAAAAGTAATGTATCACTGGTTAAATATATCAAGCAGTAACTTTGCAAGTGCTTGACATTTAAGCTAAGCTAGAAGATCAATCAGTACCCTATGTGACTGTTTGACAACTACGTTAATCTTGGGTTGTTGTTGTAGGGTTTAACGACATTTTTCAGCACACAATAGGCTATACATGGCAGCCAGTAATAATGGTGGAGGAAGAACCCGGAAAATCCCGGAAAGAACCACCTACCGACGAGCAGCTACCGGCAAGCTTTCTCACATACCCACACTGGCCAAATCTGAGACTCGAACCCACGCATACAGAGGTGAGATGGCAGTGATCCATAACGGAGAGCGCACACTCGGGGCCCATGTTATTGTTGTTGTAAGGTAGTGCAAGCGTCCAAAACAAATATCAGCATCGAGGTCTTACATGTGGGAGTAGCCATGGGCAACCACCTGCCATTCCAATTGATACGTGACATTTCATGTATCAAGTATCAGTGTTTTTCTTTCTTTCAGTGCAAGCAATATCAGCTCAAGGATTGTATTAGTTTGAAGAGTACAAAGTTGTCATACCACCAGAGTTGGGTTTATTTTTTTCATATGCATTGCGCAAAGAAAATGTCAGACACAAGCCAAGTGGATTTGGTGTGAAAAAAAGTACTTGCACTAATTAAAATCCATTTACCTAACATGGCCATAAATTGATTTTGCTATTCTTTTGACACTTCCACCCCATCTTAAAAATAAAATTGTCTGTCTGGCTTATACCTATTATTAGTTATGAGACAACTCTCATTCCAATTGAGCTATAAAAAAAAAAGGGATAATAAAAGCAACATTTCCGATAATTTCTCAATTTCACGATATTCATGCAAATGTGGAATTCTGTATAATTGTGTCATACACCTTTGCATTTGCCGTGTCTTCATTCTACAGTTGATGTACTTTGCAGGGGGTTGGGAAAGGCGTCTTGAAAAGGGAATTCTATACAAGACTATTTGCTGCTTGAGTAAAACCCGATTAATACCGTAGTCCAATCTGATTTAAATACAGGCGTATTTTTCGAGCCCTTTTAAACCGTGTATGCACAAATAAATTTATATTTAAATTTAAATTTATAAATAAATTTATATTCTTTACAAAAAATAAATGCATAAATAAAGCACTCTGTCTCAGACTCATAGTCATGCATTTTGTGCAAAGCACCGACTTGACAACTCACGGTTTGAACTTTCTTGAAGTCATTCAGCTGGTTAGCTGCCTTGTCCCTGTTAGCCATTGCTTATGGCGAAGACGACGCAAATGAATCAAACAAAAGTCTTGAAAGTCTTCCAATGCTGACGCCACGACCCCTCAGCCACTAGGCTTATGTGCGAAGTTCGAGGCACTGTACCTTGGACCTTCACCGTGATCTAGGTTAGGCGACTAGTTAACTTATGGTGAGCCAACAGGAACATAACCTTTGAGAGAAAGAATATATATATATATATATATATATATATATATATATATATATATATATATATATATACACACACACACACACACACACACATCAAGCTCGCCACTTCGCAAACTCTCTACTCCCACTGCATGTAATCAAACTTGCAAATATGACAGCATTATGGCAAACCATCGGGTCCAAAACGAGGAAAACTCCACCGGAATCACGAGGCTCCAATACAGTGTTTTTCAACCGGGGTTCCGCGGAACCTAAGGGTTCCGTGAGCGCCAGCCAGGGGTTCCGCGGGTGGTCAGTAAAAATATAAATATAACGGCCAAAATCGCCAGGACCAAGTCTGGCAGTACCGGAACTGTTCGGTAATTAGTCGTTGTTTATCAACTTAATTACTGTTTCCGTTGGTGTCCTAATGAGCGTTTAGTGTTTGAATTAATTATCATAACACTGTTGTTTTTGCACGACCATGGACTGATTTATTAAGAAGAGAAAATTAGACGATGCCATACTGCTGACGACCAAACTAAAACTCAGGATCAGTCGACAGAAGCTACAGCTAGTACCGCGTCAATTGAGCCGAACGTTCCAAAAATTGACGTTGTCGATCGGAATCTTAAAGTTCCTCAGTACAGTGACAATTACTTAGCTGCGGGATTCACTTGGGCAGGAGACCCAGACTGCCCCTTACCGCCCTGTGTTGTCTGCGGGGAACAGCCTGCCAATAGTGCCATGGTACCAGCTAAATTGAAGCGACACTTAACAACTAAACATCCGGATGTAGCACACAAGAATGTGGCATACTTCGAGAGGGCACTAAACTTAAATAAAAAAAAAAAAAAAAAACCCGCTACATTCGAGAAAAAGTTCAGGAAAAGTGACAAAGCTCAAGAAGCAAATAATGCTGTCGTGGAGATCGTTGTATGCCGAGAAATTGTGAGAATTATGTTTGGCGAGAGTGACGTATTTGACATCAATAAGATTCCACTGTCAGACAATACGATAAGCAGACGTACGGTATTTAAGACATGTCCAGCGACACTGAAAGTCGCGTTTTAGCGAAGATAAAGACACGTGGATTCTTCGCACTGCAGGTGGATGTAAGCACCGATATCAGCGGTAAATCACAGCTTATGGGTTTGTACGTTTTATTGACAACGGAGCTATTGTTGAAGATTTTTAATGCTGTACGCAGTTACCAGAAACAACGAAAGTACACGATATATTTGACGTTGTCAATTCATATTTGCAGTCATGTGACTTGAACTGGAAAAACTGCGTTTTTATTTGTATGGATGGCGACCCTGTCATCACGGGAAATGTCAAAGCTTTTGTCTCGCTGGTGTGACAGATGAATCCAGCTATCATGGTCGCGCACTGTTTCATCCACAGAGAAGCACTAGTTGCTAAAACAGTTGGAGCCGATTTAAAGTCTGTGCTGGACATGGTTGTGAAAATCGTTAATTATATGAAGATGAGACCTCTGAAATGTCGCCAGTTCACCAAACTTTGTGAAAGCATGGAAGTGGACCTTGTCACTCATCCAACACACGGACGTATGATGGCTGTCTCGCGGTAATGTTTTATCTCGTTTGTACGAGCTGAGAGAGGAGATGCTGATGTTCTGTTCTTGTGAAAACTTGAAGGATGTTGAAGAAGTACTGAGCAGCGAGTGCTGGGGTTCCAAACTAGCTTATATGGCAGATATATTTCATGAATTGAACATTGTGGACAGTGGAATGCAAGGCAGACCTGAAAACGTCTTGACTTCAATTGACAGAATAAACGCATTTCTGAAGAAATTGGTAATTTGGAAGAAGCATGCATCTGCTGGAAATTTGGAAATGTTTTCCAGTGTTGTTTAGAAAAATTACCAAGAAATTCTTCAACAGCAGAGGGGGCGGATCGTACATCTCTAATTGGGTTGGATTTTAAGCAAAATATTTTAAGCCTCCTTTTACCAAATGGAGCCTTAACGATTTTAGAGCCCTATTTGTCAAATTAGGGGTTTCTCACCCCCCCCCCCAAAAAAAAAAAAATGCAAGGGGGAGGGGGTGGATCGTACATCTCTAATTGGGTCAGATTTTAAGCAAAATATTTTAAGCCTCGTTTTGCCAAATGGAGCCTTAACGATTTTAGAGCTCTATTTGTCAAATTAGGGGTTTCTCAAAATCCAACCTAATTAGAGAAGTACAATTCGCCCCTCCCCTTCTGCTGCTAACGGGTTAATAATGAAAATCACTACGATTTCACAAACAGACATCAGAGAGGGTGAATGTTACAGAGTTATAGAGGCGTCGATTCGCTAAATTGAGGCTGTCGATTCGGTAAATTGAGATTACCTCAAAGACGCCATTGTCGCTGTCGCCGCCCCCTCTGCTGCTATGGGTTAACCGAATATTTTATCAAGTCCGACACGATATCGCGTTCGAGGATCTGTTAAATTTATCGTCACAAATCCGTGTGGGATTGACTGAGCGTGTCTAAAGAAATTTCTAAATCGATTATGATCCATATCACCGCAGCACCAAGTTTGCCAAATATTTCGTAGCCTATGAGTATCAACTCCGTTAAACACACACAATAAATTGCAGTTATCTCTGATCACTTTTGGTATTTGAGTGTACCGTTCAGTGACATATATCACGTCTGTGTTTTTATGCCTACCTCTGGAAAATATCCTAGCGGGATTCTTTTGATTGTCTAACATGATATCGTCGTAAACGACTAAATTGTTAATATCTCCATTAATATCATCAATGCTCGGTGCTTCGTCGATATCGGTTATAAACTCAATAATACCCTCGCCGGATTCTTCTACCGCTTTGTTGTTAAAATCTTTTAACACATTGTAACATCGCTGATCGTCTACACTAGGAGCTATCAAATACAACTTGTCCCATTTCATCCATCTCGTTATTAAATTAAGTAACAATTGTGTCTTGTCACTTCCAGATGGTCCGATTATAATCATTCTAATTGAATTCGGCAACATCGCATGGTGTTTAATAGGTTCCCGTCGTCGGGTAGCTGAATAATCAATTACATTCTTGTTATTATAAATATATTATGGATCTATATTGTGTGAAATGTAAGGCGCGTACTGGCACAGATGACTTGACGATTACTACTAAAAATAACAGATCAGCACTTTCTGGTAAGTGTGTACAATGCAGTACAAAAAAAATTTAGATTTGTTTTCAAGGATTTTAAAAAAAACGAGGAGGTGATAATGCAGCCAAGCTAGCTAAACTCACAGGAACACCTTGGGCAAAATACCCAGTAGAAAAACATCTTCCAGGGTATAGTTATTGTGGGCCGGGGACCAGACTCGATATCAGACTCGATAATCAAAACCAACCTCGACCGGGCGAAAACCCAATAAACGCTATTGATAAGGCGTGTCATGTTCATGATGTTGCTTACAAAAGCAGCAATCTGCAACAAAGACATCTCGCAGATGTAAAATTAATTCATGCGTTGAATTCTATCACTGATAAATCCTTCAAAGAAAAGTTGGCTTCATGGTTAGTAAAATCGGCGATGATAGGTAAATTGATGTTAGGTGCTGATAATTAATAACATCATGGAATATATTTATTATTCTCCAAGAGGATACTGGAGGGACAAAGCAGCAATCAGTAAACTCGCTAGCGCCGCAAAGGTGAAATGTACCACCGCAGCTAATTGGTTATCCAAACAGGCGATATGGCAAATTTATCTACCACCGCCTAAACAAATTAACTATTCGCATTTTGATGTGACCGTTCCTAATGAAGTTCATCAAGCTGATATATTATTTCTGCCGCATGATGGTGGTTACAAATACGCGCTAACCGTAGTTGATGTTGCGAGTCGATACAAACAAGCAGAACCGCTAAAGACAAAATCATCAACTGAAGTGGCTTCTGCATTTGAAAGGATTTATCGACGAGTTCCTCTGCGTTGGCCAAATCTATTACAAGTTGATCCTGGCAAGGAATTTCAGGGCGCGGTTCTATCAACAATGAAGCATCATAATGTCACTATCAGACGAGGACATACTGCATTACATCGCGATCAGGCAATTGTTGAACGATTTAATCGGACACTTGCTGAGCGGTTATTTGGATACCAATACGCGAAGTAATTTATTCAGGATAAACGATCTCGTGAATGGGTCAAGAGATTACCAGGCGTAATTATCGCGCTGAATAATGAGGTCACTCGAACGATTAATATGAAACCTAACAACGCGATTAAAAAGAAGTATATACCCGTACAACCGCAAAAAGATTTTTCAAAACAGCCAATACTCGGTAATGTCACTGTTAGGTATTTATATGAACCAGGAGAACTCGAAGGTGGCACAAAAAGGGCTACTGATCCTTTTTGTTGTGTTACTGTACATAAAATATCTAGTATAACACGATCTACGGGTAGACCAGCAATCTATAGACTGGATTTGACCGCTCCTCAGCGAGGATTTACTCGTGAACAACTGCAAGTGATACCCGAGGATACTCAATGACCGCCGCGTGGTCTTAACTAGCACCTCAGCGCCTGTTACACTCGAGACAAGTCAGCATCACATTATCTCTAGTACGCTGCTATCTTTTCTGTCTACGGTAAATTGTCGAGGATCTTTATCCGACCAACACCAACGCATTATACAATTGCAACTCGCGCAGTGATTATTCTGTTGTTGCTTCAGCGTAATTATTAATTCAGCATCGATATCAAATTCTCTATTATGTTTTTATCCTGCTGTTTATAACCAGAAAGTTTTTTTCGGATTATATCATCGCTGACAATATCACTTATTGTAGTGTCATTATCATCTCCTGACTCTGTCAGGAGAACTCTTCGAAGTTGATTTATTCTTAGTACTCTGGACACTGCGAGATAAACTAAATTTGACCACTCGATGTGATTATCCACCATCCAAACAATTGTATCTGATATAGTCAATCCCTGTGAAGAATGTATCGTCGCTGCGTAACCTAGCGTCCATGGGGATTTATCAGCACGCAATGCATCTTCGACGACGCTGATATCAACCAACACAATATCATTTAACACTAAATTCTGCTTTTCACGCTGTCCTGGAATATCAACTTCAATATTCTGTTTTCGTGTATCGGAAGACCTATAACACAACGGTGTTGGAAGTGTTGCAAATTTTTCTTTATGCAATTCAAATAACTTCATCTGAAGTATGTCTCTGACTATCTTTCTACTCGCCACTATCAAATCGTTTGGTCTCCACGCTTCTCAGAAATCTTTTAATGGTGGATTCTATTAGGTTGTAATCTGATTAGTTTCTTGAACTCGCGTAATTGTTCATCAAGTGCTCTATGATCGGTGTTAATTTCTTCATAATAGTCTACACAATTTTTTAGCCAATCATGTGGCGATAAACCGACAAATGATGGTGGTTGGCCATGATCGCCGCACATGACGACTTTTGTATTCGCTAGCAATAACCACTCGAGAAACTTTTGTAATACATCTAACGACACCGTGCATATCTCATCCCAAATAACGACTTCAGGAATAAATTTCTCACCCATTCGTTCATGAGTCCATTCATCGCCTTTCCATCGAAAGAAACTCTGATAGGTACAAGCATTTACCCCTCGTTGTTTTATCTCTCTGGCAAGTTTGTGAGTTGGTGTTAACACAATCATGTTTGATTTGGAAACACTAGCGTTTCTACGAAATAACTCAATCGCACGAGTAGTTTTTCCTGATCCACCACAGCCGTTTAAATAAACTGTTTTATATCTACATATTGGATCAGATATCAGCGGTGCATTAGATAGTTCTGATATCTGATTATTTTTCAAATATTTATCTTCAATCGTAACATCTGCTGATTTGGAATAATCACACGGTATTTCCCGCTTAATTCTCCATGAACCCCAACTCTCGTCAGAATTTGTGAAGTCAGCCACTGCTTCGCTGTGTTTCACGTTGATATAAAATGAATCAGCGGCGACTCTAACTGCTGTGTCAGGAAATCTATTTATCATCGAAAATAAATTGATAGAAGCATAAGCTAGCATAGACGCCCTCAAATGTGTATACTGAAGATTTTCTCCGTCTGCGTAAGTTACAATTGTACCAAATTTTGTTCCATCGGACAAGAAAGCGTCTTTACGATCCACGTATATACCTTTACTCGTTACATCCGCGATGATAAAATCGTTATCAACGCTATCTATAATCAACCGTGAAGAATATCTTGTATTGTCGTATTTTCCACCCTGAGTGGATTTACCGATTATTCTTCTACCGAGATCTTTTGCGTCTTTATTCCTAACTTCAAATAGCTGTTTGGACCAATTCATGATATATTCTTCGTCGAGATCAGGAAACTGTTTTCGTTGTTCGCTGATTATACTATCTAGATTGGGTTGTGGTAACCAAACCTCAGTCTGCACGCGATATGATATAATCGCTTCACAGACAACCAGCGATTTTAGCATACTGCAATCAATCATATACCGTAACAGCACTATCGGCATCTAGTGTTTTTCAGATATATGTCTACCAATCCAAGCGTAACAGCACGGATGAAGTCCTGTAGCCAATTCAAATGATACCACACGAGCAAATCCGGTTAAATCAAAATCAGGCAGTGGCCCATTAATAGCAACACGGGCCATCTTGTGTGTGGGATGTCCAAATCGCTTGAAGTAATTAGCGCATTCTCCGTACCCGAGAAAACTCGACGGATAACACGCGACTATATCAACTGAAATAATAGTTTCACGGTCGTATTTTGTATTTCATAATCCGCCGTGGTTAAATTCTATACAACTTGATTTGATGTCTGTGAGAAACTCACCTCGCGTTGATTTCCATGTGTTTCTCATTCTCGCAAAATGAGCCGCAACCGACGGAATTGTAAAACAGTCTGTTAGAAATTGTTCGTCGTCGAAATTCTTCGAAAAACTACTAGCTAGTTTCTTCATCGCGTTATGGAGGGTTTCAGTGCGGTATAATTCTCCGTTGGGTCGTACAAATTGATCGAATCTGCCATCGGAATTAAGTAACCACACTGACACACGATCGTTTTTACTCAGTGGTGAATAAAATCAAACAGTTTCTCTTCTCCGGAAAATTCCGGGGGTAGATATTTTACGGTTGTACCCCACGGAAATATTGTTACTGCAGGTGTCCACGCGTGTTCGTCATGATCAATAATTTTGATTGGGGTTCCCTGTAATTTATATTTCGGTTCGTATAATACTTCTCCTGTTATCGTCGCTACGGTTATTGGGAATCTTAATGATGTTTCTAATTTGGCTATATCCTGGATCGTTGCTCCGTTCTTCCTAACTGTTAATTCCTATTCATTTATTTTTTTTACGTCTTAGATCAGTCAGTTTGTTTCCACGCAGCGCATTTGTGAAGTGTTCTATCATTCGTTCTGCTACACAATTCATTCTCGTTGATAAAATCATCGACGACGATAGTTTCATCGTTTTTTCAATGCTTGGTTTATCATTTAACAGATTCTTACGTGCTTAGGCTCGAATAAGCAGCAACACAGAGAGAGTGAAAACTAACAAGCTTGTAAAACTTTAACAATGATTTATTTAGTACAATTATTTTCATAAAATAAATAAACTTACGGTTTTAGAGAATCAAATCCAACATTAATCCAATATAGAATTCAAAAAAATAATCCACTAATGGAATTGCAAGAGTCCTGCTAAAAAAATGTTCTAATAGTTCCAGGTTCGAATCTTGACGATGTAATCCAAAATGGCTGACAATGTCACGTGATGCAGTTCTTGTTTTATAATGATCCAGATGAACTTTGGAAACACATGTCCTTTTTCCAAATAAATAGAATAATTCCTCTTTTCCAACGAATTGACACAATGTCCAGAACAAGATTATTAAAATTAACACTCAAACATAAATACACAACTTAACTTTAAAATAAGCCCAAATTCTACTGAACTCTTCTATCCCAAACGACAATTTATATAACTGTTTTTCTCAAGTAAACAAGTGATCGCGTGATTTTCTAGAAATTGATAGAAGGTCAGAGGAAGAGTCTACCTTCACCAAGTCACGTATTAATGGAATGATCTATATGTTTCCTGCCCCCAAGAACTAAAAATAAAATGTTCTCCTTGAAATTAACCAATGGTTTTAGAAGCTTGTTGACAATGTCTAAAGCAGGGTCAGGAATTAGGTCAACAAGCCAAGGTCAAAACTTGTTTACAGTTAGAGTCTTGTTCAGTCTGAATTTACCAGAAAAAACTCCCAATTAATGAATATTAAAGGCGAAATGACAAATTTGGATTTAACAATTAAAAAAATAAATAATTTAAATCCAATAGACGTAACAGGATATATCCCATAAACAACTGCTGTTACAGGATAAGATCTCTCGTAGTCAGAAATCTTGGTTTGGAATCTCGACTCACAACGACGGTTCTTTTATCCTTCAAGATGGGTTCGTATTTAACCCCGATAATCCAATCTCCCTTGTCTGAACGGATAATGAATTTCACTCTAAAAAAATATCTTTTTCACCCAAGATGTGAGATTATCACTGCTGTGCTTTTATCGTTCATGGTAGCATCAACGACACCATCGATTCGAAATGTCGACCAACAGTGAGATGCTCCATCACGTTTGAATTCATTAAAACAATCACGAATTTTACCCAACATGGTTCTATCACGAATTTTACCATTTGGTGTATCAGAGACTCTATCGAGATTGAATTTAGCATTTTTCCAAGGCGTAATTTTCGATAATCTCTTGAACTCCTTCGTGCTATAATTAAAACAAGTATTTAAATAGAAAGATTTTATATAATGAATCATTGCAAATGGCTTATGATAGGATCAGTGACCCCGTGTAACAAATCATGCAGAAAGGAGTTCTGTGGGTATCATATGCAAAGTTTTCGACGTGGAAGCCTTGGTCAGCTACCCTGCATACGATGTGGGGTTGGGGTTAAAAGAAAATCACAGTTGTGTCTGAGTTGTGGTGGTAAGCGATACAGAGAGTTGAAGCGTTATTATGATAACAGAGCTAAAAACTCCATTAATAACTCTACCTCTGACTGTGTGAACGACAAAGTCATAAGAACTCCTCAAGACTACATCGGAAGATTCCCATCATTCAACCAAACAATGAATTAGACAAATAGTATTAGTATACAAATGAACCAAGAATTCAGACCACACCCTGTGATCATATACTATGAGGCATCTAGTGATGGTATTATCAAAAACTGCAGATTGAAGAAGCCAGTTGGAGTTGTGAATAATCAAGGGTATTTGGTGTTTACCGCTGGAGGGAAAAGACATCTTAATCACAGAATAATATATGAATGTCACAATGGATTGATCAAGGATGGTTTTGTTATCGATCACATTGATTCCAATCCTAAGAACAATTCTTTATCAAATCTACAAGCTTTTACACAAAGTGAAAATTTGAAACGAGGAAAGACTGGACAATACTCGAAAAAAGCGAGACCCATAAGATCTTTTAATACAACAAATAACGAAGTAATAGTATTTCAATCAATAGCTAAAGCCGGTAGATATTTCGATATTTGTGAACCCTCAGTACGAAAAGTAGCAGAGGGAATTTATCGATCTGCAATTTCAAAAAAGACCGGACAAAAAATTCAATTCATTTATGTCTGTGGTGTCTATCTCTGGAAATATATTTTTCATATAGAGATATATAATTATCAATAATATGAATTCTCAAAATATCAATGAGATTATAACCGAAATTTTAATTTTGAAATCTCAGGGGATTTACACATCTGATAGTTTAAACTGCGATCAAATTATGTCTGACTTACAGGATATTGAATACGGCGCTATGAATAACAAATATGTACAACCCAAAAAATATGCCCTCGTAAAACGAATACACAATTCTATCCGTGACTCCCTTCTATGTTGTGACGACGTCAGTAAGTTTGTCCCGTTATTTACTATCGTTGGAATGAATAAGAAAGGAATTAGGGAAGGAATACGAAATAAAAAGACGATTAATTCCAAAGTCAGAAATATAAGATTGTTAATTGAACAAAACGAAAATCCCCCTTCGGATGGTCGGTTTTAGTGTAGTAATTTTTTTTTAGATTCAAATTGGAAAATTGTTTAACAATTGAAAATCTACGATTTTTAATAATGGTTGGTGAATCATTAACGACTAGATTAGCTCGTGAGCGACTAGATGCAATTAAAAGATTTATACCAATCCGCGACTGTCAGAAATAAACTACAAGCTAGACAGAGTCTTCAGACCGATTTTTCTGAGGTATCAGAAGAGTTGTTTAAACCAATAATCACAGCAACGAAGGGGGTAGAGCGTGCTATATGGGGGGTGGGGTCTTCAATGAGGGAGAAAAAGGAAAAGAAAAGTCTCTTATTGGTGAACTTGAAAAAATAACAGCGGAAACTGAAAAAATAGCAAAAAGATCCAAACAAACAAAAAAATTTTTAAGAACACTTCCTAGTGATATAGTAACTGCTGCAAGACGACAAGAACAACAAGAACGAGAACAACAAGAACGAGAACAACAAGAACGAGAACGAGAACTTGAAGAAGAACTTGCTAGTAGACCACCACTTATCGCACCACCTGAACAACTTGAACAACAAAGTACTGTTGCAATAGAAGAATATTCACCTGAAAAGATATTTACTGATGATGCGTTAGTTAGAATTAGAGGAATCAAAACAGACTCTGAATTATTTAAATTTACTAAAGAAAAATTTAAGAAGAATATAAGAAATAATTATTTACAACACGACAAGTCTAGAAAATTTATAAAAGACATAGACACCTGGGCGAATAAAGTGTTTTTAGCAAACCGTAGGAAAACTAGAATAACAAAAGAAATAAAACATGATTATGCTAAATTTAATGCCATGATACAAGATGTTACAGAACCACCACCATCATATTCAGAAGACCCAACCCCAGATAATATTCAAATAATGGCAGAAGCTGATTCTGAAAACGGTGCAACTGGTATTACTAAAAGTTCAAGCGGAACGGGATTTTCTCAGAGTGGACCCCCAAGTGGAATTTTAGGTAGTGGTCTTATTCAATGTCCTGGTAATATTCTCAGCGATATAACACGATTAGAAGTTCCCATCGGAGGAAAACGAGCTGGAAATAACACACCGGAGATAATTAATGAAGCAGCTGATATATGCAGACGGTTATTTTAAGGCGGCATCATGGATATCAAAACATATCGAGATTTCATTGGCGAGTTAGCGGAAAATCCTACTGATTATTACAGCGACTAAGTCATCGGTGATGAATCACTGATTAGATAAATATCATTTAAATAAGATGATCATACACTACAACCATGATAAACCAACCAGCGTCTATATAGTAAACTCACGATTTTCAGTTTATAACGCGTACTATGGTGATGGTCTCGGTGATAAAATTGCGGGGTTATTTGCAAGAATGGCTCCAAAAGTGGCGCCGCTAGTTATCAATGAAAGCCATTGATGTTATTCGTGATAAGGGTATTAGTGCTATTGGAGATCTTGCCGGAAAAGCACTTTCCACCGCGAAGGATAAACTAATAGCGCTAGTTCAGCGGCGAAGGAAACCACCATGTAGATGGTAACCATCTACAGCGGAAATGCTCGCGAGTGTTAGTAGAATAATAAATAACGCAGTAGATCAGAAACTAGCGTCGCTGGTGACTAACGCCCAAGATAATATAACCGCAAATATGATAGCGGGAAGTGGCTTAAAAATAACCACAGCGAGGTCGTCGACGTCGATGATTTAGACGCTGATAAATATAATAAAATGTTCAAACGGTCACCTGATACCGCGTTTGATATGGACGCCCCAGTGCTTAAGGATGATTCCGTACGCGATTATCAATTTCATGCCTATCACGCAATACAACCAAATCTTCGATCAAAAATTGAACTTCAGGTTCATGATACCAGCAAATACTTTCTACCGTGCGAAGCGTTTATCGAAGTAGAAGGAGAACTTGTAACAGATGTTGTAGCTAATACACCATACGCAGATGACCCACTTGTCCGAGTGGGTTTTGTCAATAATGGAATCATGGCGTTATTTACTAGCGCTAGATATCTCATTGATGGAAAAGAAATTGAAACAATTGAGAATGATGTTGATGTTGCTACAACAATAATAGGGTTAGCAACTGCAACAGATGCGAGCAACTGCATCTGATCCACAACCAGTTGATGCTTCTTATGAACACAGAGCTAGACCGGCTGATGCATTTGATATTGTCGGAGGTGCTAATCTCGATTACAATTTAGGATATGCAACACGCAAAGCAATGCTACAAGGAGAGCGTCGACGATTTTCATGCGCGATTCCACTTCATTATATATTCGGATTCTGCAGAAATGTCCGAAAAGTCATCTATGGAGCAAAACATACGGTAGTACTCGTGCGAAAGGGTACTGATAATGATGCAATCTGGCGTGATGATGAAGCTGGTCTTACTGCCGGTAAAGTTATTTTATCAAAACTATCACTGTGGATGCCAGTAATGACTCTATCAATTACCACGGAGGAGCGATTACTATCATTTATGGACCAAGGAGGAAAATCGTTGATAAGTTGGTTATCAGTGAGTACAGATACTATAGATTCTGATATTAATGGTACATGGCAGCGCGACAGGGTATTTCAAGTCCACATCATATATTTATTGCGCTACAGGATAGAATGCGATTAGACAATCAAACACGTAGCCATATGATATTTGATAAATTAGGCGTTAGTGAAGTCTCGCTGAGAATAAATGGCCAACAGGAACCATCCGAGGATATACAACTTGATTACGACAACAATCATATTGCACGCGTGTATCACAGGTTGTTGACATATATGGAACGCGATCAAAATGTTGATACTGGTCTGCAAATATCACAACATGATTTTAAAAATTTATATCCGATCTATTACTTTTCGCTGGAACATCTTGATTTAACAAGACAGTCCATCGTTGATATACACTTTAGAGCTCGTGTAACCCCTGCTGGTGGTGTTAATTATAGATCGGTTGTTATCATTCTCAGCGATAAATCAATGCTACTCGAAGGTGTTGGCGGTAAAATGAGAGTGATAGATGCGCCAGTAGAAAACATGTTACAATTAGATAAATCTGTTATTGTATAATGCCATATGATGTTATTAGTGTTGCGTTAACCCCTAATCAAATTAAGAAACTACAATCATCAGCAACTGAAAAATGCGGAACTACAATCGCGTTGAAACCTAATCAGATGACCGGCGGGGCGAATAAATTATCGTTGAAACCTAATCAAACCAAACGTTTCAATGACGCGTTCGAAAATAAAAAAGGAATTCGAATTAAACTCTCTGCGGCTGGAATTGCCATTATGAAAAAAACCGGCGGTATATTTCCATTTTTAGCTGCGATTCCAGCGTTGATTGCGTGAGCGGCCCCAGCGGTAGCTAAAGCGGCGGCGTTAGGAGCCGTTGGTACCGCGGCAGGAATGGCACTAAAGAAAGCAACTGGGCAGGGGTATAAAAAGAAAGGAAAGGGTCTAAGACTACCAGGAACCCCGTATTCATGGTAAAACGGGAAAGGTCTGAGAATCCCAGGAACGGTTTATTAACTCGGGAACCTTTGGTTGTAGAGTCTTTGACTCCAATGTCCAATTTTGATTTACTCGATACTGCTAAAAAATTGGCCATAAAAAACTTCAGAGGTGTCTTTATGAAAGATCAGTTGCCGGCACAACCAAACAGCGCCGAAACCGGTATTATTAATCTCGATAACAGCACCGGACCTGGTACTCACTGGGTTGCATACGCAATTGATCCACGTGTAATCGTTTATTTCGATTCATATGGATTAGTGCCGCCTAAAGAATTTATGCGTTACATAAACCGCTTAAACACCCCTCGTTGGTATTCTACGCTACCAACACAACAAATGAATGATCCACCAATATGTGGCAGCGAAGTATTAAATGTCCTCGTCGCTATTTCAACATCTGAAAAACCACCACATGTTGTCATAAATGAATACACGAGTAATCGAAGTCGTCAATGAAGTGATTTTAGAGAGAGATTATATAGAATAACATGATTGATATTTGGGGGAGAGAGTTATCAGCGCTGAAGAAACCCGGACCTGATATCGTTGCAACCGGTGATATAAAAAAAAAATAATCGAAGATGAAATAGCTGAGACGTTGAACTTAGCAAGTGTTGATCCCAATGAAATAGTTGTATTTCAAGATCGTCAGGGTAAATTGAAAACTAGTAATGTTTCTCTGGATGATATTTTAGTTAAACAACGAGAAGCAACCGAGAACACCGTTGCGTTATTTTCCGATCAGGGTAAACTAAAACCCGGTATACTCGTTTCGACGATTACAGATAAATTAAAAACTCTCAACGATGAGTTAAAATTAATACTAAGTTTTTTTTGGTGATCCAGCGACAACATCATCGAATTTATCATTAATAAAAATCTCTATGGACAGTATAAAAACTGTCAATGACGAATTAAAATCAATTATGGCTTTCTTCGGCGAACCAGCGGTAATATCACCGAAGCTCACAGAGATAAAAAATTCTATGCTGGAACTAGCA
The DNA here is from genome assembly GCA_030141615.1 of Unio pictorum. Taxonomy (NCBI): domain Eukaryota; kingdom Metazoa; phylum Mollusca; class Bivalvia; order Unionida; family Unionidae; genus Unio; species Unio pictorum. Next base: position 14,359,599 of record JARLTB010000126.1, read on the forward strand.
ACACTTCAATCTAGAATTGAAGAATACGGAAAACAGTTTTCAGTTTTTCGTAAAAATATAAATTTATTGGAACCACGTTGGATAAAATTGAAATAAAACTCCAGGATATTTAAAACTTCATCGAGGCAACCAAAAATAATTTTTCGAGGATGATAACAATCATTGAAAAAACAAAAATTCCTCATGAGAAAACCAACAACGTTGTATACACGATCCAACACGGATCATTTGCGTTGACTCCTACAGACAATATACTAAGTATCCTTGCGACCGTCAAAGGCATTTATCGACTAACACTAGTAACACCGACTCAATTTAATATGTCATCATCGAGTTCATCTGGGGTCAATAATACGATATCAACAATCATCAAAAAGGATACAACCGAACAGTTCACGATAACAACGAATGATAATAATCTAACTAGGGTTTCAGTATCATGGTATGTGGAAATCGTAGCGGATTTAAGTAAACAACTAAATTGAAATCATAAACTGATTTGGAAATAAAATGTCATCAACGGTACCTTCGGTATCTCAATATCGCTATGATCAGGTCAGAGAGTTTCAGACTAAACTCAAAGCACTCACTGAGGAGTACCGAATAAAAATGAAAAAATACCGACGAAGAATCACCGCAGTTGATGTTACAGTGTACTCAGTGAGTGGTGTAATCGCTGGGGCTGGTATAATACTATCCTTGATGACAATGATTGCTCCGATAGCTGTTCCAATTTGTAATCTCCGCTGCGACAACAATCGCGGGAATAATTTCGATAATAACAAAAAAATATCATCATGCAGCCAGAGTAAACTGCAAGACTACATAATTAAATTTCATGTTGTATCAACCGCGTACTCGCAATTGTCCTCGTTGATATCGTCGTCGCTCGATGATATATTCATATCAGATAGTGAATTCTCAGCGATGGCAAGTATTTATGATTCCGCAATATCAAAATTAGAAATACAACATGAGTATAATAACAATGACAACACCGCAGGAATTACTTCAACGAATAGTGGAGAACACAAACCCAGTACAAACCAGCATGATCTCAATAACATCAACGAATCCTGAATTCAGTGTGAATTTCCCTATTCCGATTCCCGTGAAGGAGATCGCGTTGGCGAAACTACGATTGTATCACAGTTGGCCTAATATTAGGTCGGTAGCATTTGGCGGTCAACAACCGAATAATTCTTTGGTGTTCGCGTATAACAATAAAGAAAACGGGACTCCAGACTGGAATGTTGTTTCGATACCATCTGGGTCGTACCAAATTGAACAAATCAATGCTGAATTCCAGCGTAGAATAAAATCCATTACCGAAACAGAATCGAAAATCGCTATAACGGTCCACGAGCCGACGCTATCATCTATGATCGAGATAAACTCACCCGAATATGTCGTATATATCTATCAGAGTTATATAAGAACCGTACTAGGATGGCCTGAAATCCCACCTCGGACAGCTTATCAAATACCCGAACCTGAAAATTCTGATTATACCACCGACAGGATAAAACCCGATAATCCAATAAAAAGTTATGACGAATACAATAAGTCAAAAATTTTCACTGAAATAGACGATCGCGTTGATATATACTATCAAACTCGACAAGATGAAATCGTTAAAAATTTCACAGCGATGACTAATGATTTTGCGTTGCTGGTAGTATCTCTCGAGTCTGGTACTCTCACCCGAGATGAATTTATCAGCGTTGTAGAAACATGCAATAAAATCATCGACGACACGGAAACATATAATCTAAAAATTGTTCAAGAGGTATTAGGTGACGATAATCCTAAAACAAGAACAGAGTTTGCAACGAAATATACTATATAGATATAAGATATATTCCTTATTTCAAGATTCCAGGACATAATGTCCCAGTGATAAAAGAATCTCTTAGATATGCCATCGATGAAGGTTTCTAAAAAATCCATGACGCATGGAAGAAATCACAAAACACAATAATCCTTAAATATAATAATGACCCAGATGGTGGTGGTAGGGATATCGCTCCTCAAAATGTGAATATATCCTCGGTGATTGCGCTAAATTTAGTATGTGATGTTATCGAAGGAAGCTATCAAATAAATCTCGAGCGATCAAATCAAGCTCAGCAGGGATATATTTTATACTCTTTTGCACCAATAGCTCCACCCGGATTTCTAATCATTGAGTCTCCAATTAATCCGGTCTATATGCGATGTCATAATAATTCATTAACGATAATTAATTTTAAACTCACTAACCAGTTAAATAATCTCATTGATTTACAAGATGAGGTCCTACAAATTAGTCTGTTTGTGAAATCCTAAATGACTTTCATTGTTAACCCATAGCAGCAGAGGGGGCGGCGACAGCGACAATGACGTCTTTGAGGTAACCTCAATTCAGCCTCAATTTACCGAATCGACGCCTCTATAGCTTTGTACGATTCACCCTCTCTGATGTCTGTTTGTAAAGTCCTAAGGACTTTCATCGTAGTGATTTTCATTGTTAACCCGTTAGCAGCAGAAGGGGAGGGGCGAATTGTACTTCTCTAATTAGGTTGGATTTTGAGAAACCCCTAATTTGACAAATAGAGCTCTAAAATCGTTAAGGCTCCATTTGGCAAAAGGAGGCTTAAAATATTTTGCTTAAAATCTGACCCAATTAGAGATGTACGATCCACCCCCTCCCACTTGCATTTTCTTTTTGGTTTTGAGAAACCCCTAATTTGACAAATAGGGCTCTAAAACCGTTAAGGCTCCATTTGGCAAAAGGAGGCTTAAAATATTTTGCTTAAAATCCAACCCAATTAGAGATGTACGATCCGCCCCCTCTGCTGCTTCTTCCATTGATTGTGACCCATTTGGATGCTCTGTTGAATAGTCTGAGCAAATATTTTCTATCAATATCTGTTGACCAGTACGACTGGGTTAGAAATCCGTTTGTAGAATTTGAACCGTGTCAAGGAAAGTTTACTTTGAAGGAAGAGGAAGAGCTGTTTAGCGTTGTGAGTGACAGAACGCTGAAGCTAAAACATGCAGAGTTGAACTTGGGTGCGTTTTGGTTACTAGTTGAAAACGAGTACCCGGCTATCACTGAGAAAGTTTTGCGACTTCTGTTGCAGTTTTCAGTTTCTTACATGTGCGAGTTCGGATTTTCTGCTATGACTACCATCAAACGCAAGAAGCGCGAACGACTTTTGTCTGTCGAAGATGAACGTCAGGTGTCTCTCTCGAACATTCGGCCACGAATTCAACTGCTTTGTAGAAATCACCAAGCATGCGTTTCGCACTGAAATGTTTGCTACAGCAAACTGGTTCTAACGGGTAACACTAAAGTAACTTAGTAGCTAGTAATATCGGCTATTTCGGCCACACGAGTTTATTTTTTATTTGGGCTACAATTACAGTGTTACACACATATACCTGTATCAACCGATGTTTTCTTGTGTCACTGCATGTGGTTCTGCAAGCAATCTAAACGCTCCGAAGGGTTCCGTTCCAATAAAAAGGTTGAAAAACACTGATCCAATACACAAAGTCAAGAGATAATTAAAATATACTTTTCAGTCACATGATCTATGTAATTCACGATCCATTACGTGTAATGCAGTTCGAGAAATAAAATATCCCACTTCACATGCACGAATGAATCCAGAAAAGAAAGTCGCGAGAGACAAGGTCATATAAAATTCAGTTATTTAGTATGCAAAAATTGAATTATATTAATCTTTGCTTAATAAGCATGGTCGTCCGTACATCTGAGGGGGGGGGGGGAGGGGACACTCCACCCCCACCTCTAAATATGTTTTGGACTATATCTGTAAATCTGAACCGCTAACCACTACATGTTTGACTACATACACACACACACTGACACGCACATTTTTTTCTTCAAATATTTAATATCATTATTATGAAAAAATTACTTTGCAAACTATAAAAGAATGTTGAAAAGGCTTCTTTATCGTTTAATGAATATGCTTCAAGTTATATTAATTAAATTTTTTTTAAAAAAAATAAATGTGTTATTAATAACACTGATGCAGCTGACTGATTAGTTCTAACTCATCGATTATTATTTTGTTGTTGTTGCTAATGAAATAATATAATCAAAATAATGGGAGGGTGGTGATGGGACAAGGTAAATTTAACATAGGGAAATGGGTCTTTATACGGACAATAGGAATTTACGTAACGGTACTGGACACTGACAACAATGTTGCAAGTGGCTGCACTTAATCAAGCGGAAAAGTGTGGCAAGTGGCTGACCTGAATAAACGTTACTATTGACGAACAAGAATCTTTCACACATACAATTTGACTACAAAATAGTTTAGGCAAGAGAGAATAAATATCTTTTCGAGACAACGGAGTGGCCCTAAAAAAGGCCTTTGGGTATGTTCTTCTAATTTCTGTCTTGTCTTTTTCTTTGCCAACAACACCGTTTTCGCTTCACTACATTCTTGTTCTTTTTCTTCTCATTCTTTTCATTCTCCACTTTCTCCTTATCCTCTTCCTCTTTTTATTTTCTTCTCTTTTCATTTTCTTCTTCTTTGTAGTTTTGTTTTTCATTTCATCTTCTCATTTGTTCTTTATCCTCTTCATCCTCCTTCTCATCCTTTTCCTGTTTTATCATGTCTCTCAAAATGTTGTTCACTTTCTTCAAATTCTTAATCTTCATTTTCAACCTGTGAGGGGTATAAGCCCCATTTTCTATTTTGATGAGCATTTATTCTACCATATTTATGGTATCCACCACCTTTTGTAATTTTATCATTTTGTTTTTGTGGTTTGAAGCCATGTTTTATTCCGTGTTGAATGGAATGAATGACGAAAGCTCCACTTTATATGTCTCAAGCACGGGCATGAAGGAAAACATCCCCTCACACTAACTACCCATATCACCTACCAAACAAATCCATAATGATGAGAGTGCTAACAACACGTAAATGTGTATACAAAACAAAACACTGATACCAAACGTTTTGTTTCAAGGACATTATTTTAAAATAAAAAAACACATATCGTACAAACATACTTGAGCACACAAATACAGAAAAACACATACACACAAACGTATGCGCGCACAGACACACACAAACGTACGCTTGTGCAGAGACAAAGGTTTTTTGTTCAGATATAATACTTAAAAAAGTATGCACGCACACATACACACACATATACACAAACGTACGTTCACACACAAGCACACATATACACACGTACGCTCGCACAAACAGACACACATGCGCGTGCACACACATAAACACACACATATTTGATTGGAAACTTGATTAGTCTCTCTTTTTTAGAGATCTGGTTAGCCCTGAGATAAACTTTTATTTCACACCAAATGCACCATTCAATACCGACACCTTCGTCTGCTACAGTTATTATCATAATTATATCGCGTGTGATCGGCAGCGTAGATGGTTGACGAGTTGTCTCATCCCAGTTTTCACTTTGAGGGATAGTGAATACTTGTTCCCTCTGTCTTCTATGCCAGACCTGGGGATTATGATGGGGTTCTCATTCTTGCCGCTGTCTTTCTGACTCCTCCTAGTTTTCTTTCTGGTGGACGGAGGCTCTTGGTAGTCGTTCAAGCTGTGGCTGTGATTGACGTGGTGGTGGTACTGGTAGTGGCTGACAGTGTGGTGGTGTCCTTACCTCAGGCTTGACCTCACACACTGGCCCAATCGTAAGGTGGCATGATCTGTCTTTTCTTTTCCTTCTCGTATTTTTTCTTCTTTTTTTTCTTCCTCTACTTGTATTCTAGCACTTTCCTGAATTGCCTCCATGACCAGTTCATCCAGGAATCGCCTGGGTTTTTCCAGACACATCTGGAGTTCGGTTATCTTCTGCGCTCTATTCATTTTGTCACGGTTGACTGGTAAACGAGGGTAGCCAGACTATTCATTCGTTAGTTGGATTAAGGTCGCATTCGCCCAATAGGGCATGCGCGAAATGTTATTGTCCCCACGGTGTGGCGGCTGATTTACTTTTTTCGAGAGGGTCATAATAGTGACACGTCCTCCAACGCTTTAATGCACATATAGTGTGCTGATTGATTTTGTCAATTTTCGGAACGTGTTGTTCCACAGTACAAATGGGACTTATGTTGCATTGTCTGACGAAAGTAACAATCAAGCAGTATTGAATTATAGTGTTTTTCGGCTACTAGAGTCATGTAACATTGTTTTAACCCCTAGCACGGCTAGGTAATTAATACCTCCTAGAGGGTGGAATCGGAGCCACAAAACCCAGGCATTTGTGTACTCACGGAGTACTATTGAATTTGGTCGTCAGGTCGGAGGTACTAAAAAGTCCTAACGTCCTGAATGTTAGACCTTGGGGTGAGTGGGAATGGACCCAACACACACTCATCCTTAAAAAAAAAAACTAACAATGAACGAACGAAATTTGATTGAAAGTGATGTGCGTCCACTAAGGACATGTAGCACTGTTTAATTCCAGCATAACTGGATATTTACTTACTCCTGTAGGAAGGAATGCTGCCATGTACCCCAAGCATTTATGTACTCAAATGAGTACTCTTTAATTTGATCGTCAGGTCGGAGTTGCTATTGAGCAACTATCGACCTGAATGTAAGACCCTGGGTGAATGAGAATAGACCTAACACACATTCAACCCTATAAAAAAATCACAATTGATTGATTGATTGATTAATTGGATTTAAGACGTGTTCGCCCAGCGGGCATTTACGTCTGGTTAATGCCCCAAAGGGGGCTATTTAATTGTTTCGGGGGGCAGAATAGTGCCACGCCCCCACGCTTTATTGCACAATTTTGTGCTAATTAATTGATACCAACTGTCAGGAGCGGAAGAGGCAAAGGCGGAACGAGACTGTATTGGAAGGAAGGTGATATACCCAATAATTTAATCCCCCGATTATAATTTAGAATAATTGTCGTCTGGCATTAAATGTTTTGAATAAAACATTATTGTGCTGTTTTGAGTAAAAGTAAAGAAAGAAAAGAAAAGGAAAGTGGCATATTTAGTTCTACTTATTATTATTGCCACATTGTGTAGCTGGACCTGATGGCTCTGGGCTTTAAGCCACCTTATAGAATTAATTGAGGTCTTAGTTATCTTATCGATTAATTAGTTTGCTACCTTGTGTAGCCGGAGCTGATGGCTTTGGACTTTTAGCCACCTTATAGGAATTATTTAGGGTTCTATTATAAATAAAACTTCCTAGTTTTTAGCTTGCTACATTGTGCAGCGGGACCTGATGGCTTCTGGGCTTAAACCACCTTATATATCTATTTGAGGTCCTTACTTATCTTATCCAATATTTATTTTGCTACTTTGTGTAGCCGGAGCTGATGGCTATGGGTTTTAGCCACCTTATATAGCTATTTAGGGCCATATTGTAATTCCTTAATAATATATGCCAGAGTTGAGGAGTTAGAGTTAGTAAGTAAGTAAGTATAGAGATATAGAGTCCTACAGTTGCGTAATAGTGAAAAAAAGTAAATTGTAAAGTAAATTAAAGTAAATTATTGGGTACGTGAGATTGCTTGCCTAATTATCGATTTTGGGGCTTTGATGGGGTATTTTAACTTTGGGTTGTTCAGGCTTATCGATGTTTGGTCGATACCTTCTGTATTGCTACACCAGTTGAAGTAGGTGGGTTGGTATAACTTCCTTTTGGACACAGTCATTGTGACTGATTATTATACCCCTCCTCCTCATTTTCCTCGATAGCGTACAGCAGGAGTGTCCATTTAATCGATGCCTGACTATATGGTCTAAATGGTTCATGTTATACGTCGATGTGCGGTATATACTATCTATAGTGCTGTACCGGGTCGCACAGGAAGGTTGTGATAATTTGCGTTTGCATAAAGTCATTGTGACAGTTTATTAACACCCTCCTCCTGTACTTCCTTGACATCATACAGACCGCATGTCCGTTAGATCGACATTTGGTAATGAACCTATTAGGGTGATATAGGTTTTTTTTTTTTTTTTAAAAATTGTGTGGGGTGGGTGGGTGGGGTGAATTGGGATCGAATGTTATATTAAATACTGTCAGACTTGTCTATTTCCTGAAGGAATATTAAGATCAGTTCTGCAGTTAGGTTAGGATTAGGATTTGTGGGATTAAGAAATGATGGTTAGGTTGTGCTCGATCCTATTTTTATAAGAGAGCTTGCAAGTTTATTTCTTGCTACTGTATATGCTGGGCACACATTGAAAACATGTGATAAATCTTCTAATTGTTTGCAGGATTGGCAAGAAGTAATTCTTCCAGGGTTGGATTTACTATATTTGCCCATACTTCCGGCCAGCAGAGTTTTTCCTGTTTTGATACAATTGTAGATTCTTTCGAGATGTGTATGTTTAATCTCTGCTCCAATAATATTCCTGGATACTTGGTTTGGATAGAGTATAGTTTACGTCCTTTATGGCTGGAATCCCATTGTTTTTGCCATTTAGACATGATTTTTTTGGTAATGACGTTATATAGTTCAGTTACCGAATACTCTATATGTTCAATTGCGATGTTGTTGAGGCTATTTTTGCAGCATGGTCAGCTTGATCGTTACCAAACAGGTCTATGTGGGATGGGACCCACATAAATTCAATTGTTTGGTTCATGTTAGCGAGATCATTGATAAGTAGTCTAGATTGCTTTTGATAGTTGCTACGCCCTTTGGAACATCCAGATTCCAGTGTTTTGAGGACACTGAGAGAATCACTAATGATGAGTGATTTAGGAAATTTATTAATTTTAATCAGCTTCAAAGCCTCTAAGATTGCCCAAAATTCTGTAGTGTAGATGGAGCATAAGTCAGGAAGCCGAGTCCCTATTGTTATATTTAATTCAGGGATGGTGACTGCTGCAGCTGTTCTATCTGGATCTGTTGATTTGGATCCATCGGTGTATAACTTGATATAATCCTTGTAGTTGTTATCTAAGTTATGGAGGATTTTTGTTCTTATCACGTTCGCCATTGTTTCTTTGGGTCCATATGTTGTGGCTTCAAAGTTAATGTTTATTGGTATGTTCATCCAGGGAGTATTGTCCGGATAGGCGATTTGAACAGCTTGAAGGTTGTTAACGTTTAGTTCTTTGCTTAAGGTGTGAATCCTTTTCCCGGATGGCTGGGATGGTACTAACCTCTTGCTGAAGGCTTTATTGCATTTTTTAATTGTTGCTTTGGTGGGGTGGTTTGCGTTGTGAATTGAGATTCTGACTGCATATCTAAGAGTTAGCTCATCTCTTCTAAGTGATAATGGCATTTCTCCAGTGATGATTTGCAATTCTTCTTTTGAGGTGCTTCTCAAGGTACCTGTGCAAATACGTAGTGCTGTGGTTTGTATTTGATCTAGTTTTCCCAGAAGACTATGTTTAGCAGATGCGTATAATTGACATCCGAAAAATCACAATACCCACTCCACCATACTAACATGGAACGTGCGGACCTAAAAGAAACACTCTAGTCCAATTTTCCTACAAACGCTTTATTACCACTGATACAAATAAAACACACATAGACAATCTTACAAGTCAGGGAAATGAAGAGTGTATAGACACATTTCTATTTTTAACCTACAGACAAACACAATGACAGACAAATATTTTGGCACCATAGTGGTACAGTATATCTTTTCTAGATTGTGAGGGTAGCCCTAAAAAGAGCTGTTTTGTTTGGGGGTTGTGGCAATCTATTTCCGTCTCACATTGCGTCCCCATCTGGCTGAAGGCTTTTCGACGGGATAGGGTCTGCTTCTACAGTCCACAAAGCCTCTATCTGGTTGCTGCTTTTTCTTTATTTGCTTATGAGGTCTGTACTTCTCGATCCATTATTCTTGCTCCTTCTAGATTTCATCTCTGAAGACATCATTTATCAGGTCTTGGTCAACTTTTAACATCCTGACATTCCCTATCTTTTCAGGATTGTGTATGAGGTTTTGCCCGACACGATGTAAATTCCATTGTTCTTCGTTCACCTTTGCAAGTCTTAATCACATTTTCATGGGATGGCGAATCAACAGTGGATGGTCGGACTCGCTTGCTTTCTTGGTTTAATTATAGTCACGTTCGCTCGCCATGGCATGTGCGACTATTTTATACCTGCACAGCAGGCTGATAAATTGCCTCGAGATAAAGAATCAGAGCCACACCCCCACACATTTCTGCACTCAGAGAAATTGGTAAGCACTACCAATTTAACAGGCAGGTCGTGGCACTATAAAGTCTCATGCGACCTCTAAGTTTGGCTATCATGAGTAGGAATAGACCCAACACACACTCAAGTTTAAAGTATTTACAGTATGTATTGACTGAATTCCATGTGTCAATCAAAGCAGATTGAGACGCCACGTGTTATTAGCCACGATTAATGATGTAACCTCGGGGCACATGGTTTATGACGAGTGGGAATCGGTCCACAAACTCGCTTGTAACGTCCTAAATGCAGAGAGGATAGGGACCGGGGTGATACACCAAACGTCGACCGGAACGTACCTGAAACGCCAAGATCTTCCAAAAGTAAAATTTAACCCAGTTATATAGCAGCAGAGAGGGTGAACAGACCAAGTTTTCAAGCAAAAATAAAGCTTCTATGACTAAGCTTTCAAATAAAAATATAACTTATACGGAAACCGAAAATATTTCACAAAAAAAGCTGCGCAGATTTAATAAAATCATCAGAGTATCTAGCTAAACATATTATTGTGGTTGCAACATCAACATCGTTATCGATGGATTCGATTCTAGTAGAATTGATTATATACTGCGCGCTACTAAATAGCGCCATTATGCCATTGTTGACAAACCCAATCGGGATAGTTCCGAGGTTATCAGGAGCAGTAAATGGAGTATGATCATGCTTTACTAGTCGTCTCTCTACTTCCATGTAAGCTTCACACGGCAAGAAGTATTTAGATGTATCATCAAATCTAAGTTCAATTCGTGACCTTGTATTTGGATTCTGAGCATTAAGGGGGCCCCGAGTGGCCGAGTGGTCTAAAGCGCTGTCCGTTACGGACCACTGCCATCTCACCTCTGTCTGCGTGTGTTCGAGTCTAAGATTCGGCAAATGTAGTTATGTGAGAAAGCTTGCCAGTAGCTTCTCGTGGGTCGGTGGTTCTTTCCGGGGTTTGCCCGGTTTCTTCCTCCACCATTAATACTGGCCGCCATGTATAGCCTATATTGTGCTGAAAAATGGCGTTAAACCATAAAAAACAAACAAAACTGAGCCTTAAATTGGAACAACGATCGGGGCAACCATTGTAACCGAAGATAGTATTATACCAGCTCCGGTGATTACACCAGATACCGAGTACACAGTTACGTCAATGATATTAATTCGTCGTTGATATTTTTTTATTTTTACGCGATATTGTTCAGCTAGACAATATGCGTAACAAACCCAATGAGTTCCAGGTCCAGTGTTGTCATCTAGATTAATTATACCAGTTTCTGGGATATGTGGTTGTGCTGGTAATTGATCTTTCATGAATACACCTCTGAAATGTTTTATTGGGAGTTTCTTTACTGCGTCAGCGAGGTCAAAATTAGACATGGGAATCAAAGACTCTACAACGTCAGAATTTATCTTGGTCCGTAGTGTTTTGTGAACCGACTTCCCGGTAATAATCGATTTCAAAATTTCTTTAGTGGTGCCCGAGCTACCCCACATGGATTTGTAACGATAAGTATACACGATCCTCAGACACGATATCGCGTCGGATTAGATCGTATCTATGGCTAATTCGGTTAACCCGTTAACACCAACGGGGCTGCGGCAACGACATTGGCGTCGTTTCGAAAAAGCCTCGGTTTAACGTGGACACTTATATGGCGCCTCTCTCTGTAATGAGACTATGTCGTTGTAGCAGCCTTTTTAAAAAAAATATATTTTCGGTTTGAAATAGTTTTCGGTTTGTCTAAATAGTTTCGGTTTCCGTAGAAGCCTTATTTTTGTTTGAAAACTTGGTCTGTTCACCGTCGCAGCTTTTTTCGTGAAATATTTTCGGTTTCCGTATAAGTTTTATTTTTATTTGAACACTTAGTTATAGAAGCTTTATTTTTGCTTGAAAACTTGGTCTGTTCACCCTCTCTGCTGCTTATACAATTAATGGGGGTGTGTGAGGCCTGGGCCTGATGTTCAGCTTGCCAAAGGAAAGTGAAGCTTCTATCATAGCCTCTCCTTTCCAGGTGTAATAATCGCCGAAGGACCACTATCGCGCTCTGCTGAACAGGAGGTTACCTGCATATGGCCTGTCATACACTATTATGTCCACAGCAGCACCTTCACGCGGATCCCCCCCCCCCTTTTCTCAGAGCCTGCTATGTGGCGCGACCGAGTGCTCGGCGGTATACATGCGTGGTCAGACTGGGCGCGTTAGCCTTGGCAGGTAGCCAGTCTAAGAGAAATGAAACTCTGACTCCAAACCTAAGCAGATGAAGCTCGCTAGTCATGTCAAGGCAGTTCGTATAGGAGAAGGATACTCTGATTCAAAACCCACAAAGTCCCATCCATTGGATGATGGCTCCACTTCCTTGTGGATATCTTCGGGAGCAGGAAAGACTACGGGAGTAAACCCAGACAGGAAATCCGAAGTAGAACCTCAAGGCGGCTGGGTGTCTACTAAGATTTCCTTCCGGCAGCTCATGCATCCATATTGGTGCCAAATGTCATACTCAGCATTCCTTTGGACCCCACCAACAAGGACGAAAGGGGGATCCTGACGTCTGGGCAGCCCAGGATCTCCATACTCCCAGCCAGGCTTGCTTTTTGGAGAGGTCACTCCAGTCTCGCTACTGAGTGAGGAAACAGCACGGAAGCTGACAATTTACGGGTTTATAAGTCCCACCCGATTGGCGTAGATAAGGGGCGCCACGGGGTAGCTTTGACGGTGGGAGGGATCATTGTGTCCCACTGGCTGACTACCGCCCGCCTCAAGCCGGGCAGTCCTTGGTCAATAAGGTGTTGACCCGCCATCGTCTTCCTGCTTCAGTAGGTGTCTGGAGTTCAGTGTGTTGCTGAACTTAACAAGCAGACGGAAATTTCACACCAGACAAAAGAAACAAGAAACTAATAAAGAAGACTCCAGCTCTTCGATTCGCACGCTGGATTGTGTGCACCATGTGTACAGGCATCTCCGACGACCTCAGAGAAGTGGACGATACTAGAAATACGGACATCATCGATAAAGAGCTCACCAGACTAAATATCAGCATAGCTGCCCTCCAGGAAACCAGGCTCGCCTCTAGTGGCTCCCTCAGAGAGGAAAACTACACTTCCTTCTGGAAGGATCGGTAACCTGAGAAACCCCGTCAGCACGGAGTGGGATTCTCCATCAAAAACAATCTCCTTGCCTCGGTCGAACCATCCGCCTCACCAAAGCTGCAGGTCCTGTCAACATCATCAGTGTCTACACCTCCAGCCTTACATCTTCAGAAGACACAAAGGATTAGTTATATGAGCCGCTGAACGAACAGATTAAAGGATGCCAAGAACACGAACCAATATTCATCCTCTGCGACTTTTACGCCAGAGTAGGTGCTGACCACGAGTTATGGCCTACCTGTCTCAGATATCATGGCACTGGAAAGACCAACGAAAACGGGCAGAGACTGCTGCACATGTGCACCTACCATGACATGTGCGTCACAAACACCTTCAAGTGTAAGCCACCTCACAAAGTGTCATGGTAACACCCCAGGTCCCATTACTGGCACCAAATCGACTTGGTCATCTACCACAGTGCAGACCGTGACTCCATCCATGCCCTCGTGAGCAGCAGGGTGCGATTACAGCCACGCATACTTCACCATTCAGAATCAAAAGGACGCATTTGCATAAACACTGCGCACTATGTGTCCACCCCGGAAAATGCTCTCCAGAACCTGCCAGAGAACGATGCCACAGCTAAGTGGAACTCCATGAAGAGTGCCATCTACAGTACATCCATGTCCACGTTTCGCTGGTAGAAACAACCCAGCTAGGACTGGTTCAATGCATTAATCGAAGAGAAGCGAAGAGACTTCATAGCTTACAAAAAATGCCCTAATGAACGGACGCTTGCTGCTGTTAGAAGGGAAAGAAGCAACATCTAACGCATCGCAAGACAGTACGCAAACGAGTACTGGCAACAGCTGTGTGAAGGAATCCAGCACAGTGTCAAGTCTGGAAACATTCAAGGTATGTACAGTGGCATCAACAAGGCTCTAGGCCCTACAATAAAAAGAGTCACTCCCTAAAATCTTTGATGGGAGATTAGATCACAGACCATTGGCAACAGATGGCCAGATGGGTTGAACACTACAGAGAGCTATACTCCTGAGAAACGTCAGTCACAGATGCAGACCTCAGCAGCAAAAAGAATCTGGCCACCATAGAAGAGCTCGACAAAGTACCCACTGTAGAAGAGCTCAGCAAGGCAATCGTCTCCCTCCCAAACGACAAAGCACTAGGTAGTGACATCATCCCACCTGAAGATATCAAACGTGTGAAACCAACATTGCTTCAATGACTGTAGGAGCTACTTTGCTTCTACTGGAAGGAAGGAGAAGTCCCACAATACATGCGTGATGCCACAAGTATGACCTTTAACAAAAACAAGGGCAACCACAGTGACAGTAACAATTACAGAGGGATCTCCCTCCTGAGCATCATTGGTAAAGTGTATGCCCGCATCATACTCAAAAGGCTGCAGTTGTTGGCAGACCGTGTGTACCCGGAATCCAAATGTGGCTTCAAAGTGGCAGAGTGATCAGAGGCATAGCTAGAGTGTTGGGAGCCCGGGGAGAAGATTCATTTTTACGCTGCCCCCACACTCCCCGTCAACTCTAAAACCCATTATTCCACATATAGTCTATTTCAAAACCCAATTTGGCACCCCCACTAGTCTGGGACATCTGTGAAGTAAGGCTGTGTGCTGGCAACAACCCTTCTTGGGATCTTCTTCTCCCTGCTTCTGTCATACACCTGCAACTCGTCAACCATCAGCAACACTCTCTTGATTGATAAGTGGACATAAGGCTTGGAAAGGCTTGCAGTGTCGTAGTGGGTGATAGGTGCATGTGTAGCATCAGCCTGCACACAGGCTGGACCACCCCATCTTGAGTGATGTACTATAAGCCACCTCCGTACCCACTTCCCCAATTCATAAAGGCGTCTCGTAAATTTATAGCCATCATGACTTATATGATTTGTTTTGGGTGAGGCTTAATTTTGAAATCTTATTGAAACAAACAGGGAGGTTGGCAAGGGTAGATAAATTGTAAAATGTATAGGAGATCAATAATTATGCTCAATTACTTATTGCTTATTGCATTGTTTATTGTGATAGAATTAGAATTTTTCTATTTTATCTTTGTCTTTGAGGAAAATTAGTATGGATTCGTTAGTTAGCTTAGGGTTTGGATTTGAATAATAATTCAGGAAAGGAATGGATAGGACCATTATTCTTAAGAGAACTGATTAGTTTTTCCCTTGGTATTTTCTATCTATTGCAAATTTTGAATATATGACAGAGATCCCTGGTAGTGGGGCAATAGGGACAGTTCGCTTCTCTTTCTTTATTAATTTGAATATATTTTCCCATGCTAGCAGAGTTTTGCCAGTTTTGGTCCTATTTATGATTCGTTGGTTGTGCTTGTTATTGGGACTTTGATTTTGTGTCTCACTGTTTCTTTTATTGAGTACAGTGCACAGCCATTTTGATGTGATCTTTTGTGATATCATACTGTATATCTCTGGGATGCTGTGCTCAATATGGGCCTTGTTGGGATCATTAAATTTGGTCTTTACTTCTATGTCAGCTTTGCCATTGCCAGGAATGTTAATATGGGATGGCACCCACATGAATTCCACAATTACATCTTGTTTCATCATGTTTCAAAGAATGCTAAGTGAGTCTCTGATTATTAGCGTTTTGTGGAGTTTTGGTTGTTTGCCAATGATAGTACTTCAAATGTGGCCCAAAATTCTGCTGTGTATATAGAACAATTATCCAGGAGTCTATTTCCTAATTCCTTATTGAATTCTGAGATACTTAGGGCTGCAGCAGTTCTATCTGGGTCATTTGATTTTGATCCATCTGTGTTAATTTTGACAAATTCCTTATAGTTGTCAATTTTTGTTAGAATTTGGGATCTTATCTCTAGCGAATGGTATTGTTTGGAGCAAAAGGTTGTTGCTAATAAGTTTATATTTAGTTTTTGAGCATGCACATTATAAAGTATCTGGGTGTTGGATGGGCTCCACTTGAAGGCTGTCAATTTTGAGTTCTTTCCCTAATGTATGAATATCTTTTTTTCCTGATGGTTGTAAGTGAACGAGTCTCTGGCTAAATGTATATTACATCTGCTGATGATATCTCTTGTGGGGTGGCAAAGGTCATGTACTGATATTTTGGCTGTGCATCTTTGGGTCAGTTCTTCTCTTCTCAGTGTTAATGATGTTTTGTCTGTAAGGATCTGATGTTCTTCTTTGGAAGTGTTGTTAAGGGAACCTAAACATCTGTGCAACGCTTTGGCTTAGATTATGTGAAGCCATTTGAGGAGGGAGGGTCTAGCTGAGGTGTAGATCTGGCATCCATAGTCCAGTTTTAACCTAATTAGGGCCCTATAAAGCATTACAAATGTGTCTTGGTCGGCTCACCACTTTAAGCCTTTGGATGTTTTTGAGGAGGTTTAGGTCACCATTAAATTTGCGTTCTAATTCAGTAATGTGGTGTTTCCATATCAGATGTTGATCAAGAGACATATCCAAAGATTTAGCTATTTTCTCAAATATGGTGGGTTCGCTTTGTATGTACAGGATGGGTGGTTCTATCATGCATCTAGTATTATGGGAGAATAAGATTCCAGTTGTTTTCCCTTTTGAAAGCCCATTTGTGAGCACAATTGCCAATGTTTATTAGATTGGTTTGTAGATCAGCGATTAATTGTTGGCTATATAGATTGTCCGCTTTCCATATGTCACTGTCATCAGCAAATTGCAAAAAATCGATTTTTCTAAGGTAAGTAGCACATTCATGGTCATTGATAATAATATTAATAGGATTGGGCTTGACACACTTGCTTGAGGGGTACCATTTTCTAATTCATGATTTTCTGAATATTGGTCCCCTATTATGGTTCTAATGTGTCTTCCATTTAAGATTTTTTGCATCCATGTGTGCATGTGTCCATTAATCCAAAAATGGTTCAGCTTAGTGATAAGACCATTGGTTCAAACCAGATCGAAGTCTATCTCAAGATCTAGACGACTGGTATCAGGATAATGTGACTGGGTGGGACATCATGCTACATGTCTGTGGCATGATGCCCCAGTGCTAGACATCACAATAAACTGCCACACTGCAGACACATAGCGATACAACTGAAAATTGTTTAAAGCTATGCTAAAAACCCAAATCACACAAAAAGCATACAATAAAGTTTAACAAGATTAAAATTCAAATGATGGCTTCAGCTTTAAATTATGTAGGTTAAAGCTGTTTAGGATTCTAAAGCATTCAGCAATGTTGCATTTTTTAGGCAGACATCAAGGAAGGAACAAATGAGAGTTGTCACATAAAGAATATATAGGGCCTCATTTTTGAATAAATGCTGTTATGTATGTTTAATTTACATTGCTTATTTGTTAGTGTTTATTTTTTTTTATTTCATTGTATGCCATTAGTAATGAAACATTGTATTAAGTGTCTGACCTTGTACAAAATCAGTGACAGTTTTGGCAAATAAACTTTTTCCAGAGAGAGTAACATTATCTTAAGCTGAGTCAAGGACATTGTATATTTATACAATGTATTTTATTTGGATTTTGGTGAGGAGCTTTCTAATTAAACTATGAACTTTCAAGAACAGTGTACTTTTGACCCTTATCAAGGGTTTCTTATTATGTTTTAGGTTAAAATGTAAATCATGTTTATTTGAAAATTTGCTTTTGTGGTTTAAGATCTAGCAGAATCAATTTGTATTATTGTTGTGTCCAGCAGTTTATTTGGGATAGAATTTATTTTTTCAAATTATTCAATTCAAGTGATTTTTCTGTAAATACAGAGAGCTCATAAAAACAAAATATTCACTGGGATTTAATGTGAATTAAAACCTGGAATGATATAACTGTGATTTTACTTCAGACTGTTGTTGGTAGAAAACCATGATACAAACCATCCCAGGCTCATCAACACTTTTCAGCATTGGATTTAATTTTCATTTCCGCTAAAGTGTATTCAGAAATGTTATTATTAGAACTTGTCTGTAATTGTAAATGTTTTGTTGAATTTTACAAAGTTTGATGCATTTCACTCATTTCTATTACTTATTTTAAGAACATTAACTCGTAACAATGGCAAACATTGAAAATGTCGATACAAAAGACTATACAAAGATACAACAAACAGGTGCTATTAATTCTTTATTGTTTTTGCTATTTATTACAATCAAAATGTCCATTTGGTTTCTATTTCCTCTCCCAAGAAAATTTAATTTTCCAGCAGTCATTTTCAACAACAAAACACCGTATTTGAAAGCATGTTAATCTGATATTTCCATTCTACAGAAATATAGTATAGATGTAATATAATTACATACATTTGAAACCCTGCTGTCCTTTCAATCAAGTTAAAAATACTCCATTAAAGCATTTGTGTCATCTCAAGGAAAAAGGATTAACAATCAATGCACCTTGATATGTATGCAGGTAATATATCAATTAATAATCAATATCCAATAAATGAAGATGAAAGTAACAAAGCAAAAAATATAGCCTTATACAGTCTCTTTCTTTTAAATTTTGAATAATATTTTTATACAGTCTCTTTCTTTTAAATTTTAAATAAAATTTGAGGTATAAAATATTCATGTAATAGTACATCTCATGAGGACTTAATGTTGCTAAACCCATATATATTTTTAAATATAGCAATCTTTATACAAATTTGGAAAAAAGAAATTCACACATCCATATATCTATTCACTGTCTACTCAACCTACCACATAGTTATAGCTAAAACTGTTATCTACCTTATGCAATCATTGCTAGAACTGTTATCTACCTTATGCAATCATTGTCAGAACTGTTATCTACATTATACAGTCATTGCTAGAACTGTTATCTACATTATACAGCTATAGCTAAAACTGTTATCTACCTTATGCAATCATTGCTAGAACTTATCTACATTATCAATCATTACTATAACTTTTATCTACCATATGTAAGTATTGCTATACTATTATCTATCTTATACAATAATTGCTATAACTGTTATCTTTTTCTTATCTAAATTGTATAAATGGGTTCTCTAGATTTAAGATTCACTATACAGTACAAATAGACAAAAGGAATTATTCCCACCTAGCACTTTGATAAGGAATCACAGGTTATATTAGATTATATTGAGTCTTCTACATACAATGCCATACAACTTGGGGTCTTGATCTGTTCAATTTATTCTACGGAATGTTACAGTATGCATATTAAGTCCATTTTCAGTAACAAAGCTTTCCAGGAATCCCTCAGTGATCTCTGGACTGTAAGAAAAAATATAACAGACTGATATTATCAGACATAACAGATTGATATTATCAGACATAACAGATTGATATTATCAGACATAACAGATTGATATTATCAGACATAACAGATTGATATTATCAGACATAACAGACTGATATTATCAGACATAACAGATTCATCATATCAGACACATACATAAGCAGTTGACAATGCATCATAGTTCCTATAAAATAATTTTTTTTCTCCCCAACAGTGATTTTTACAGGAGATCTGCTTAACAGTAATGCAGATTACATATATTCATAGGAAAGCAGGAACAACTTAAACTATTCATTGAGTTTTCAATCGTCTTCATGTCTGTTGATGGCATCTAAATTGAGATAAGTTCACAGTCATCACATTTTATAGGTACTTCAACTTCCTCCCAATCATATCAAGTCCAATCATATCAAGTCCAACCATGTCAAGTCCAATCATGTCAGGTCCAATCATATCAAGTCCAACCATGTCAAGTCCAATCATGTCAAGTCCAATCACGTCAAGTCCAACCATGTCAAGTCCAATCATGTCAAGTCCAATCACATCATGTTCATCACAATGTGCTTTTGCTTAATAACTATGTAAGAGCTTAAACGCCTCTAATTCACTTAGAATTTCATCATTGCATGTTGATCCAAAATTTCTTCACCTGCATCACACCTGTATGTACATTCCTGTACAATGGACATGTTTGAAATCAAGATATAAATTACCTGTTTGCCTCCTACAAAGACTTGTATTTAAGCAAGAGTTTCTGGATTGTCTGTCCACATTCTGGATTAACCTGGGTCCACTGATTGATAATCCTCTCCTGGATGAACTCCTGGGCATCCTTTGAATGACCGGCAATGTTCTCACACAGTCTCTGTCTTGCTTCAGGGTCCAAAACCTAACAAGGCATACATGATATAAAATGTAAAACAAGGGTACCATGCATAAATGTTGTCAAGCTAACAACTGGCATCAAAACAGACAAGGGACAACTCTTAGCATATCAGCTAACAACTGGCATTAAAACAGACAAGGGACAACTCCTAGCATATCAGCTAACAACTGGCATCAAAACAGACCAGGCACAACTCCTAGCATATCAACTAACAACTGGCATCAAAACAGACAAGGGACAACTCCCAGCATATCAGCTAACAACTGGCATCAAAACAGACAAGGGACAACATCTAGCATATCAACTAACAACTGGCATCAAAACAGACCAGGCACAACTCCTAGCATTTCAACTAACAACTGGCATCAAAACAGACAAGGGACAACCCCCAGCATATCAGCTAACAACTGGCATCAAAACAGACAAGGGGCAACTCCTAGCATATCAACTAATAAATTTTAGACATATGGTAATATAGTTCCAAAGTTAAATGCAGCCACCAGTTACATGACTTTCAAAAAATAAAACTTCTGCACAAAAATGTAACACTGTTGACAATGACAATGTTGCCACCAACCGTGCTGCTAGAAAAGTGACCTTTATCAAACCATTCATATTACTGACACTTTTAATTCATGTAGTTTATTTCAATGGATAGGTATAAAGCCCTTAGTGAGTTGATTTCGATGAAGGGCCATTTGGCTGGTTGTAAACCCTGAAATCATTGTTTAAATTGCATTAAACAAATGATATCTATACTGAATTGTATTCACCAAATCTTCTTTGAATAGACTGAAGAAAAGCAATTGCAAATAAAAACAGTACATGTTTTTATTAAATTATGTTTCTCAAGTAACACCTGATCATATTAATGTTATGAAAATAAACTCCACTACCTCCTGAATCCATACATACAAAGGACAGAAACTCTTACCCATGATCTCCCCTTACCACCATAAGGTGGCTACCAACCAACATAACTTAAACTTTTCTATCTCCTTTAACTACACTCCCCTATCACATCAAAGTTAGGAAAATAGGTAATTGAAGGAAGAAATACTGACTATCCAACCTCTACCACTGGCAACTTTTGAGGAATAATTAGATTGGATTCCTCATAGGAAGGATATCCCACTCTCCTAGAATGAAAGTAACTGAAAGTCACATAATACCATGGCAACCATAAAATGCCAAATTCGATATCACTCAAAGGACTTGCATAATTTACTAGTTGACCATTTCATTAAGCAAGATTATGTAGTATAGTAAGAACACAACCCTATGTAAACTATCTCCCAAATTACCTGCTTGATTATAATAATAATAATAATGAGGACTTTGTATAGCACCTAATCTTTAGAAGCTCTAAGCGCTTTACACCATCAATAATGATATGACTACACTACAGAAAAACAAATGACAAAAACAATGAAATTGGAAAACATAAAAACATGCTGAAAACATATAAGATACAAAACACAAATAGGTCTCTAAGTTTGTCCCTGCAGTCGAAACAGGTGAGTTTTAAGAGCACTCTTAAAAGGGACCACTGTGTCTTTGTGTCTAATTTCAATGGGCAATTCGTTCCACGGTGCCGGGCCCTGGTATGCATACAAACATTGTCCATATGACTTTGTTTTCACTGTGGGAACAATGAGTATATGATTATCAGAAGAAGAGTGTAAGTATCTAGCTGGTATATGCACATGGGTGAGGCTGGAGAGGTATGTTGGACTGGAGTCTGTCATTAAAACATAGCACAGAGAACAAATTTTGTTTTTGATTTTGTATCGAATCGATAGCCAGTGTAGGGTACAGAGCAGTGGTGAGGTGTGCTCTGATCGAGGTACTCTAAAGATGATCCGTGCAGCTGTGTTTTGAACTTTTTGAAGTTTCTGGAGTAAATATTGTGACGAACCAGACAGAATTGAGTTACAATAGTCCAGTCTTGAAAGTACTAATGAGCACACAAGTGTTTTAGTGGCATCAACTGAAAGATATTTACGAATGGAACTGATGCGTATCAGTTCAAGATATGCAGCCTTGCATATGTTCATGACATATTGGTGCAATGTGAGAGTACTGTCTAGAGTAACGCCTAGGTTTTGTGCTGACTGAGAATTTAATGTTGGTGTTGCTGATATTTATTGTCTGAGGTAAAGGATGTGAATGAGAAAGTCTTAGTGTTGTGATCAGAATAGCCTCAGTTTTATCATCATTCATCTGCAGTTTGTTACATGTTATCCATGATTTCACATCAGAAATGCATCTGTCTACTCCATGGATGGTAGCATCAACTTCAGTTGGGTGGCTAGACTTGCATATTTGGGTGTCATCAGCATACAATTGGTGCGACACTGGGTGATCATCTATGACACTTTAGAGCAGCTGAGTGTATAGAATGAACAGAACAGGTCCAAGAACAGATCCCTGTCGAACACCACAACATATGTCAACTGGGCTGGAGTGTATTCCATTTGCAGATATAATTTGTGTCCTGTTGACTAAGTAGGACTTGAACCACTGTAAGGCTATATTCTGAATGCCAAATAAATGCTGCAGACGGTGAAGTAATATATCATGGTCTATTGTGTCAAATGCTGCAGATAAATCCAGGAGAGTGAGGACTGTAATCTTTCTACTGTCCAAAGCAGAGAGAATGTCATTAAATACTTTCAGAAGAGTAGTTTCCGTGCTGTGGCAAGGATGATCTGCAGACTGTAAATTGCTAAAAAGACTGTTTGAATTCAAATGATATACAAGTTCAGTTAGAACAACCTTTTCTAAGATTTTTTTTATATGAATGGGAGATTAGAAACTGGGTGGTAGTTCTTTAAATTGTTATGGTCAAGTGTTGGTTTCTTCAGCAGTGGCTTTACGATGGCAGTTTTGAAAAATGATGGAAATTCCCCCGATGAGAGAGAGATATTAATAACATCAGTTAGTGAAGGCAATATTGGGTCTAAGCACTCAAGCAGCAGTGATGTTGGAATTGGATCATAGTCTGACAAAATATTTTTCCAGAGATTTAGGCATGGACTCTTGCTCATGATCAAACTCATCCAAGATCCTGATCAAATAAATAAACTTATCTTCCAAATTGTATCATTATTTTTTTAAATAAACTTATCTACCAAATTTTATCATATTTTTAAAAATAAACTTATCTTCCAAATTTTATCATTTTTTAAAATAAACTTATCTACCAAATTTTATCATATTTTTTAAAAATAAACTTATCTTCCAAATGTTATCATGACTGAATGAATAATATAGTCTCTAGAGCAAAGGAGAAAACATGCTCTGCCTATGATGCACCTCATTATGTTTTGTGGATATTTTTCCCTACCATACTTATCCATAATTTTGATGATGTAGGCTTATGGTCCAAGTTTGATCACAATCAAATCAGAAATATGGCCTCAGGAGTGATAACAAGTAATTACTGACAGATAGATAAAGGGATAGATGATGGAATATATCATAAGCTCACCAGGTTTTTACCAATGGCTTTATGCTAAAATTGTATACCTTTTCCCAGTAGGTGGCAACTTGGGAAAAGTTGTCCTCGTCAGCAGTATTGTAGCGAGCCACATCTCCACTCACTGTGGTGGTGTGTTCCATGTGTTTGGCATCATCTTGAGGGCCACTGAAACTGTTGGGGAAGTAGTTTGGTGCTCCAGCTATAATACAGTTGAAAAATTTCTAATGCAGATGTCTGCATCACATAACATTCCAACAACTAAAATTACACAAGTATTCAACAAAATTCTATCTTGTATGCAAAAGAAAAATGCGAAGGCAGGTTTAGAAGTTCTAAAATTTGAAGTAAGGTTTGTTTCTTGAATATGACTAACTTGGTTATACTAAGGAGTCCATCCATATTATTGCAAATCTGTCACTCCCAAGAAATGTCTTTGGACTTATTTAGCAATGAATGTGTTACTTAATTTAAGTACTACTAAATCTACTTACTAAAACTAAAATCAACTGAGAGTGGTATCCCCATGAAAAGAGGGACTGGTGCTAAATCCTGTCAATCTTCAATTGCTAGCTAGCTACAGGAAGAGACAAGCATGCTCTTCCAGGAAAGTAACTGTGGACTCATGAGGGAGGATCATATTATGAGCAGTCAAGTATTCAAAAAGATCTATCTTTTACAAAAACTGCCTTTTTGAAACATTATTACCTGATCAAAATGTGTAAGAAGAACAGGTGTGAGGTAGAGGGAATTACATCCCCACACCCCTAACTTTGGTCTCCTAAATATAAACAGCATTTTAAGTTTCATAAAAGATACAGGTAGAAGATAGTACAGATGGATGGAGAGGTGCAGTTATAAGGGTCACTCCTGCAAATGGCACCAAACAGAGTAAAAAGTATCATTATGAAACTGCTGAGTAACCTGGGAAGGTAGCCCAGGTACAGTCCCTACTCGGTCAAACTGAACCCTTTGTATTATGCTCAGGTAGTAAATATGAAGGTTTGTATTACTTAAAATTAACCAAAATAGTGTTGACAAGAATGTCAATGTCTGGTACAACAACATACTCCTATGTCTCTGTTACTATTCTTGGTGAAGCAATAAATTCAAACATATTTCATTTTCCATTGACATGATTTAGAAAAACAATAAACAAAAAGCACATTTCTGTACAGTACCCATAATCTTATTCATGTGAGCATGGTGACATATCCATCATAAATCTGACAGGCAAAACAATAATATTATGACTAAATTCATTTGGACGTTTCACATGGAAAATTGACACATCTCATCATCAATAACATTTCTCTTTTCTTAAATGTGGGGTCAACATTTCTCATAAATGCTTTTCTTAACAACATCCCTAGATAGCTAACATGCTGTTTTCCTTGCCTAAATTGTGGCATGATGATAGGAAATTATTTGTGTAGGATATTATTTGTCCACCAATTTTTGATATATTCTTATCTTCTTGCACTCATTTATTATAATATACATGCAATTCCTTTAATGACCAAGATCTGAACTGATAATATTTATTGTCTAATAAAATCTGTAAATTTAACAAAAATGGCAAAAAAAATAGGCAAAATAGACTAATCTTTCACTAATCTTGACAACTGCTGTAAAATCCATACTTTGTAGAAAGTTTCGTAGTGTGGTCACCTTGACTACCATATACATATGACAGACAAAAAGTGTTACCATCTTTCTGGTTAATCTTTGAATTTGAAAACTGGTTACTGTATTTTCAAGTGCATCATAAAATAAAAAAGAATACTTCAAGTTAGTTTATTAAAAAATATTTTAGGTTATTTTATTATAAAAGATCAAAACTAGTAAATACTACATTCTAACACCATAAGTAATTCAAAACAAATTAAAAAAATTCAATAGCTCTTAATAAAAGGAAAATTACATATGATGTTTACCTTGGTTATCATTAACACATTGTGGGCCATCCCTCTGGTAATTCTTGACATTGGCATTGTATGGGCAATTGACAGGAATCTGAAGGTAGTTACTTCCCAGTCGATGACGATGGGTGTCCGAGTAAGAAAACAGACGTCCCTTGATTGACAGAGAACATAAAGTAAAATGTTTGTGCAACAAACTGTTTATGTAATAATGAAAGAATAAAATGTAGATACAAACATGTAAATATGTAAAGAAGGGGCATGTGGAAATTAGATAAGTCAGATCTGGATAACAAAAGTACCATCTATGCTGATTTATAAGACAAGTCCAAATGCAAACTACACAAACCTGACCTACCATTGTAGAATGTGCTAGCAGATCTGGATCTGTTCAGTTTTATACAAGTAATCAGTAGAACAAACATCATAGTTCTTCAAGCACATTATGCGACAACAGATAAGGATGATGTTGTCTGCCATTTGACTTGTCTTATAAGCAAGTAAAGATGGTAATACTTTTTCCTTAGTGTGGGTAAAATGCACCCAGTTTTGAAATATTCTAATTATACGTGAAACAAATCATGATTAAAATTCAAAGCTTATTAATTATTGATAATTATTTAAGGAAAATATAAACAAATGAATACACAAGGTTCTTGATAGTGATAAGACTTTTAAGATGACCACCGAGGTGCCCATACTGGATGTGTGAATTGCACCATTTTCATTTATGAGCAACTAGATGTCATTAGAAGTTGTTTAGTAAAGATACAATTATCCATTCATGAACAGAGATCATAATATTTTTTCAAGATGGCTACTGTGGTGTCCATATATGACAGCACCATTCAGAAACTACTAGAATTACTAAGAGATGCTTCATGGCTGGAACATAAACAGACACACAATTTTGAACTTTAAACACAAAACTGAAGCAAAGTCACTGCAGCATGAAATACAGGTCACAGAGACTTCATTTTGAAATAAAGGTATGATATATTGTTATGTATATACAATTTACATTGTTTGATACTTTTTTTTATTTATTTCTTTTTTTTCATTATATGCTTTTGATAACGTGACATTTGTTTATATGTTCGACTTGACCTTGTCTAAAATTAAGTTCATCTTCTACCTGGCTTGAATTATTGAGACCAGGTCATTTAAGACCTTTCTGTTTGTATTAATAGTGCCTATATTTGATGGTGGATTGGCATCAATTGTACAAATTTGGAAATTTTATGTTGGAATGCTGTCTGACAAATTTTCACTAAAATTGATCCAGTAAAGTTTCACAAGAATTTAAAAACAGCAATTGCTCATTGGTGACAGACAATGGACAACACACACTGGGTGCAGTTGTCGTAACATAAGCTTACTTAGTGTTATTGGCAGGTGAGTAAATAATATTAATTATTATAATAATAATCAAGACTTTATCTAAAGGTGACAAAATTAGTTTTGTGGAACTAATCTATCATATGTCCCCATATACCAAAAATATACAGTATAGTTGATGCAAATACAGTTGACAGAGCCAAGAAAATAGCAATGTTGTTAAATCTACAGTATTGTTGATGCAAATAGAGTTGATGGAGCCAAGAAAATAGCAAAATAAAAGATCATGATAGTGTTGGAAAAAATGTCATATCTCCAGTAACTGGTTTTACCTACCTCATTAGGCACTCAGCATTAAGAGATTACTGTTAGAACTGGTCAGCCTGGTGTCAGGATAACATACTAGTTGAAACATCATGCTACATGTCTGCAACATGATCACCCAACACTAGACATCATTATAAACTACCATACTGCAGACATTGTAGTGATATGATTGAAAAATTGTTAACGCTACTTTAAAAATCCAAATCACACACATGTTCTATGCTTTGTATTCTTACTGACCTGCAGCATTTTATCTGGACTTGGCTCTATACCAGGGATCATGTGAACTGGTGAAAAAGCAATCTGTTCCACTTCAGCAAAGTAATTCTTAGGATTTCTGTTGAGCACCATCTTTCCCACAGGTATCAATGGATACTCCCCTTGTGGCCATATCTGATATCAAGAATACAAGGGAAGTACTTTACACCTAGTTTATATTAAAAAATGATTCTTTAGTTTGTTATTTATCTTTGTCTATGTCCATTTTTGTGTTGCTCTCTCTCTCTCTCTCTCTCTCTCTCTCTCTCTCTCTCTCTCTCTCTCTCTCTCTCTCTCCTAAACATTTGTGAATTTAAATCAGAACAAAGTACTTCATGTTAACATGTAAGACATGAAGAGTTGCATAATTAAAGTAATTCAAACTTGGAATACAGCCTATATGAACTTGGAATACAGCCTTTGTGAACTTGAAATACAGCCTATGTGAACTTGGAATACAGCCTATGTGAAAGGAAAAAAATGGTTCAAATAGATTTACTTGTATATGCTGCAGATTGTTCTCTCTCTTTCTCTCACTGTCTCTCCAACCCAATCTGGGTCTAACATATGGCATACATTGATTAAGACCCTAATGCTCTGTGTGATATAAGGAGCCATATTCTGGAAAATTTCTCAGGTAAACTCTGTGTTAAGTTTGGATGAAAGTCACATGTTAGAGGATGAAAAGACATTAATAACAATATTATTGCAATTATGACCTCACCAAAATTATCAGTTGTGAAACTTAATTTGAATGAAATGCGGCCATCATCATCTTCCTAAAGTCCTCAAAGATATGACTGTCATCTTCTAACAGGCTGTAAGAGGGTTCGAGAGTTACATATGGTCTTCATCTATTTTCTAACATCCTGAAACATGTGACAGTCATTTCCTAAATTCAATCTCAGTTTAACCGCTCCGGTGGCCTAGTGGTTAGAGCGTCCGCCCCGGAAGCGGGAGGTCGTCGGTTCGATCCCCGGCCGAGTCATACCAAAGACTTACAAAAAATGGTACTAACAGCTGCCTCACTTGACGCTCAACATTAAGAGGTTAGTGTTAGGACTGGTCGGCCTGGTGTCAGGATAATGTGACTGGGCGAGACATCATGCTACATGTCTGCGGCATGATGTCTCAGTGCTAGACATCACTATAAACTGCCTCACTGCAGACATCGTAGCGATATGACTGAAAAATTGTTAAAAGCTACGTTAAAAATCCTAATCAAACAAACAAACAATCTCAGTTTAACTTTTAATGCTAAAGTCAACATAGTCTGCTTATAGACTCCTTCACTCTTTGAATGAGTTTGAAATCAGAGTACATGTATAGGGAAAGATGAAAGAGTATGATGTACCCTGGCTATCAGATATGTCAGTGATTTAGCCTTTGACCCCATCAGGTACAGTCTCAAATGAAGAGTGTTGAATGAACCATTGTGTGAGAATCAGTTGATCCCATCGGGAGAGTGAATCATCAACAACTGAGAAAATACCAAACAAGGAAGCGGAGATCTGAAAATTCCCCTCTTACCTTCTGTGATAATTTATGACGTGAGCTGTCAGAAAGTCTCCAACCATGATCAAAAGGCATCTGCTACTGTTCAGTGTTAGTATGATCTGGCTGTGGGACTAGGGTTAGTACAGCTTCTGAGTGGGGGGAGGTTAGGGATATCAAAATTAAAGGGCATAGGGACTGTCTCAAGTGACTAACTAAGACAGCATTAACCCTTTTGCTATGACTACTGCAGCTAAGCATCTCCTGTAAATAGCAACTTAACCCCACTGACGTATATATATGGAGTGCCGATATAAGCCTATAGTTTACTACCCCAGTGTCACTTATGTGCATAAACTTCATCAGTACTCGAATCCCCAGTGTTGCTTATGTGCACACAATATCGCTATACTAACTAAATGTTGGTTGGTTGAAAGTACAGAAGTTTACATATTTTGATTACCATAACAATTGAGGATTGTTTACTCAACATTTTTATACAAGTTTGAAAGCTGAGATGTTAAATTTAGACATAGTGTAAAGGATTGTCAGCACTCTATTCAGCACATGTAGTTGGATAAACAAAGATGGATTCTAATTCAGATATGAGTGACTTTAAAGGGTTCAGTGCAATAGAAGAGTCATCATTAAAAAATGGATCAGATATTGATATTTGTCCCATATCAACACAAGATGCAAGTGATTTTCAATTGGATGATGGGGCAGACATAGTCTCATTTGCACAATGGAGTGATAACCTTGCCATATTTGAGATCAAAGATTTTTTTCTCAAGTTTTTTCCTGAATGTCTGGTGGAAAGGCTTGTGAAAGAAACAAACAATTTTTCTAAGCAAATAAAGGACCAATAGCAGACATGAAATGGTATGAAATCAGCATCATGGAGATGTGGGCATCAAGGGATATATATCGTCATTTATGTGTTGATAATGACTGTTTTGGGAGGTACCATTCTCAACTTTGTAACTAGAGTGTAGACTTCATTCATGTTTTTATATGTACATATGTAAATAAATGGATTTATTTTGTGGGATTCAAAACAGCTAATACAAGTATAGTGATTATTATCAGCTGGCATGAATATCTTAGTTACTCCATATTTAATTCTGCCTATTGTGATGATAACATCAAATTCAGTCAGAAAATATATCAGTGTACTTGCATGCAAAATGAAAGCTCGTAACTCTCTCTCTCTCTCTCTCTCTCTCTCTCTCTCTCTCTCTCTCTCTCTTGTTTAGGCTGGCAAAAAGGCACAAAAGGTATCTGAAGAAGATATAAATAAAACAGTGAAAGGTTTTTAAAATATTATCTATTTTATCATCCCTTGCATCATTCAGCAAACATCTTTCTCATGATGCCAGTATGGAACTCAAAACTTTTTAAAGTTTACATGCTACAGGTGTGTTATGCTAAAAGCTCTTACCTTGGTAAGGTCAAATGGATTAAATCTAAATTTTTCAGCCTCCTCAAAGGTCATGACCTGGATGTGCAGTGACCATGATGGGAAGTTGTCCTCAGCAATGGCATTGTACAGGTCTCTTATGGCATAATCTGGGTCACTACTGGCCAATTCAGGAGCTTTGCCTGCTGGCAAGTTTTTGATACCTTGGTCGGTCTACAAAGTTGAAAGTCAGAAGAAATAGATTTGATGGGAACTAATATGAGGTCATGTTCTGTTGACCTTTTTTCACCAATAAAATTACAGGTTTCATACTGCTAAAATTGAAATAAACATTCAAAACACCAGTCATTACTAATGAAATGCAGGGCTTTATTTAATTGGCCACTTAAATTAAGTGGACCATAAATTACAAAGTTCACCAAAACAAGAAAATTGTCAGCAATCTCAATTTTAATAAAATTAAACAAAACAAAGTTTCTAAAATAACTGTATGTCCTACCATAAAAGACGTCTGAATTTGGATGATCTACCATAAAAGACATCTGAATTTGTATGCCCTACCATGAAAAAATTCTGCACCAATTTCATTCAGAACCTAAAGCTTTTTAGTGAAAATTACATGTTAATTCCATCATTATTGCAAGAGTAGTGAAAAAAAAGATTTTAAAATAGGTGGAATGCTCATGTCAGATGGAAACCATTTTCATTTAGAACCACTTAGTGCAATTGTATCTTTGAAAATTCCATCTTGATCTGACCTGTCCTTTAGGTGCAATAGCCATATAAAAATTTCAGGATCAGGATTGGATCAGCATCATTTTAATATTAGAACTTTTATAAATTGCAAGAAGGAAAAGGCTTTTATTTTCATTCACATAAAGATTCTTTTGGGAAAAACTAAAAATAATAAGTGCTTTCATGAAAAAGGATGTGAGCACTTTTGATTAGACATTATATTAGGTCTTTACATGAAAACAATCATGCTCACATGACTATCCATTCATGAAAAGTAACGATAACAACAGTTTCAAGATGGCTAGTGAGCATATTGGCTGTCAGGTTTGCATCATGTTTATTTTAAGACCACCTTGAAATCCAATAATAAGACTTGGGAAGAAGTGATTTAACAAGATTTTCAAGATGACCACCATGTTGGAGGTTGGAATGACATCATATTAATTTAATACCAACCAGATATCCAAAGAAGTTATACAGTGAAAACTCCATTTTGATATGATGATTGATTCCACAACATCAAGATTTCATATTGGTGCACATGTTTGATGTCAAACTAGCACTATTTTCATTAGGATCAACTAGACATCATTTTGGTGAAAATCCCATGTCAACACAATAACCCATTCTGGAAGGGTAGCAATAATTTTCAACAAGGTCAATAACATGTAAATTAGATCAGCACCATTTTCATTTAAGACAGTCTTCATGTCATTAAATGTAAACCCCATGTCAATATAACCATTTAGAGGAGTAAGAACAACAAGATTTTCAACATGGCAAATATGGCAGTCAGACTGGATGTTTTCATTTAGAACCAATACAATCTCAGAATCAAACATGTATCAAGTTTCATGGCTTTCTTCCCAGCAGCTTATGAACAGCAGTGATTACACACAACTTATAACAGATGGCAGAAAATAAATAATGAATCCAATCCCATGCCTTAACTTCTTTTGTTCTTACAAGCTGGCTGGTGTGGTGGTCATGATAGATATTCAAGAAATTGGTTCAGACTGTATTTTGGCATCATATCAATGTGACTAGTTAATATACCTTCCAGTGGAACTTGCAGTAGACAGGCTTGTCATCCTTGT
The DNA here is from genome assembly GCA_030141615.1 of Unio pictorum. Taxonomy (NCBI): domain Eukaryota; kingdom Metazoa; phylum Mollusca; class Bivalvia; order Unionida; family Unionidae; genus Unio; species Unio pictorum. Next base: position 14,392,114 of record JARLTB010000126.1, read on the forward strand.
TGACCATTTTGAATGTGTGACTGCCATAGCCGTTCATGTGACGATAACCATCTGGGGTGCCTCGGTCAGAGAAGAGGAAGGACACCTGGTGGGTGGTTTCTGGACGAAGGGTGATGAAGTCCCAGAACATGTCAGGATCCTTGATAAAATCAAAGTAAAATTACAAAGTAAAATGAATTACAGCATACAATTTGCAGTCTAAATAACTGAAATAGTAATATTTTCAAAATTAGGATGAAAGATTTCTATGGTTTTCAAATAGTAACAAATCAAATAAAAATTGATTTAAGAATCATAGAATATGATGTGCAGTGTAACCAGATGCAAGGTGTGATATTGGTTAAACAAGGGGACAAATTTCTCTGGTCTGCAAGCCTTGATAAACAGACCTGATATCAGATAAGTTCTGAAAATGAGAATGTTGCATCAATCAATAACAATAAAATCCTCATTAGAAAATTTTTCATTGGCTGATACCAGAAACTCCAGTTCAAACTCAGGTTTGATCATTCCTAAGTTGGAACATGTTAATCATTTGAAGAGATTTATAAATATATGATTAATGAAAGAAACAAAAATATAAAATGGTTGGTTTCATAATAGAAAATATATTTACTTAAAATAATTCTAACAAACATGGAAACATTTAAACTCAGTTTCATCATAGAGTGTGAAAGGATTAAAAAAATGTAATATCTTGTCCAACTGATAGGAGATAAAATAATATATATCTTGTGCAGTAGTGTAGTGTTAAATGTTAAAAAAGAGATTGCAATAAAAACGTGAGGTAATACATCTTATATGCCAGAGGACATTGTTGATTGCAAGAAATGGGAACACACAAAATAAGTATGGGAATGCCATTCCCATGTGTTCTCATAACACTACACATTGATCTTATGAAGATAAGACTTTTCCACCAAATAACAGACTATAAAATTGTGTTCATGATATCATGGCATAGAGCTTATTACATTGTTCTGGTTTTGGGTCTGGTCTACTGCATCCTTATGGGGTAAGCTGGTTTGATGCTTCGCACAATAATTATGTGAATTCCTCCACAGTAACACAAGAATGGTGAGACCATTTACAATATCCTTTATTTGTACACCCCAAGGTTAACATCAGAGATACTGTTCATGTGCTGTTACCGCTGGAACAGTCACAGCAGCCCTTTAAATTTGTCTCCCCTTTTTAACTCTTCTTCATAAATATTGGTTTCCTATTTTCATTTGTAATACATCCAGGCAGGAATGTAAACATGCCTTCACAGCTCTTTTTGTTGAATCTGATGCCCACTACAGTATGAGTAACTTTGCAAATTATTATTAATGATTCGTAGATTTAATTTTCAATATGGATGTTAATTGAAAATGACAATCAGTTTGACATAGGGATGGAAAATATTATGCAATGCCACATGGCTTGCGACTGCATATGATCCTCTTTATTTGTGTCAGATTCTTCATAAACATTCTTTTTGTTATCATTTAAGCCCTCTTAGTAACAATTCAATTTAAGCCACAGTAGAGATGTTAAGTGGGACGTACCTTTTAGTGAATTCCAAAGTATGGAAGCACATAATAGACATTATTTCATTATTGAATTCCAAAGTATGGAAGCACATAATGGACATTATTTCATTAGCGAATTTAAAAGGATGGAAAGACATAAAGAACTTCTTACTTTCGATATATGTTGATTTTGTTTCAGTACTACAGATATGTTTCTTTAACTTAATGTTGATGTAGTAATATCATATTTTGTAAAAGTTGTATTTCCATTTATTACAGCTTTTGACCATTATTTGATGAGAGTTCTTGCCTACTAATTAAAACAGTATTTAAACACAATGTGTTGTATCTTGAATGTTAGGGAGCTCAAGAGTTATGCTAACTGTAATTCTTCATGAGGAAAGGCAGTATAGTTCATCATGAATACACTGTATTTGACAAGATAGCTCTGGGCCTAAAACACACATCAAATGTCTAATGGTGCAAACATTTACAGCATGCTTTAGGTCCGGGGTCTCAAACTCAAACTAACAAGAGGGCCACATGAGGGCATTTTTCAATGGCCCAAGAGCCAAACCACCTTTGTTATTTCTCATGACACCTTGAAATGCCAATCATTTTGCTGGCCACAGGATATGGCTGGCCAGGTGTTTAAGATCCCTGCTTTAGGTAAACATCTCCAAAAGCAACATTAGATCTGGTTTACAATAATTATGAATACACTGTATGTCACATTAGAACTGTTAGCACATTAATCAGGTGACTGTAAAATGGTAATACAAAAATGCTGAGATCATTTACACCATCCGTTATTTTTACACCCCCAAGGTCTGAACATTTGACACTGTTCATCATGAATATACTGTATGTTACAACATAAATTTGACACTGTTCATCATGAATACACTGTATGTCACAACACAAATTTGACACTGTTCATCATGAATACAATGTATGTCACAACATAAATTTGACACTGTTCATCATGAATACACTGTATGTCACAACATAAATTTGACACTGTTCATTATGAATACACTGTATGTCACAACATAAATTTGACACTGTTCATTATGAATACACTGTATGTCACAACATTAATTTAACACTGTTCATCATGAATACATTGTATGTCACAACAATAATTTGACACTGTTCATCATGAAGACACTGTATGTCACAACACAAATATTACCTTTAAATGAGTCTGAGGATTCCTCTTTTGGGTATGGATGAAACTTGGGAACTGGAAAATATTAATAAAATCAAAGTCATTTAGACTTACTTATACAGTGATGTATTAACTTTTTGGGTATAGATGAAATTTGGGAACTGGAAACATTAATAAAATCAAACAGTCATTTAGACTTGCTTATACAGTGATGTTAACTTTTTGGGTATAGATGAAATTTAGTAATTGGTTTCTAGTTTCATTACTAAAATCAAACAACCATTTAGACTTGTTTATACAATGACATGTTAACTTTTTGGGTATAGATGAAATTTAGTAATTGGTTTCCAGTTTCATTACTAAATGTTTCATTACTAAAATCAAACAACCATTTAGACTTGTTTATACAATGACATGTTAACGTTTTGGGTATAGATGATATTTAGTAACTGGTTTCTAGTTTCATTACTAAATGTTTCATTACTACTTAGACTTGCTTACATGTCAGGATTAACTGAAAATTCAAGTACTGCTGAATAGGGTTCATCTTGCAACTGTAACATACTAACAATTAGACCAATTTATGTAACATACTAACTATTAGACCAATTTATGTAACATACTAACAATTAGACCAATTTATGTAACAATTAGACCAATTTATGTAACATACTAACAATTAGACCAATTTATGTAACATACTGGGAACCCTAGATGCTTGCTGTATGTATAGAATACTGTCAATTCATAAATAGTTTTACATTTTCATGCTGCTACTCCCATCCAGAAATGCATTTCTCTGTGTCTATCTGTTTTATTATGGTATTCATTACGCTTTTGTCTACTTCTGATTGGATTTTATTTGTTTGAAAATACTAAAGTAAATATTAATCACTGCATTGTAAAATGTATGTCAATGTTATTTACTATGGATGTTTACTAGTAAGTATATTACTTCCAATATTTGAACAACTTGAATTTGTATTATATATTTTGTTTTAGCATATAAACACTGTGTTTGATGCAATACAAGTTTTGATTTGTCTTGTATTGCCTTTTTCGATATTCAAATACAATTTCAAAGTGATATCTCCTAAGTTATCTTCCAGTTCTATACTCAGTTAACTGTATGTGCTTTTTTGGAGCAATTTTACAACTCTTTTGCACATCTGACCCTAATGCATTGGCTTGAAGTGACTTACATCATTGCTTTGTTTTTCTGGTTGACAATACTTTGATCAAGCTGCAAACTGGATACTTGTTCAGTCAACTGTGGTTGCTCATTTTTAACTACTTGTGATCATGCCACATAGTTGACACCTGGTAAGTTCTGTTTAATGAGATTTCACAGAGTCACCTTGGCTTGTTTTTTTTCTCCAATAATCAACTTGGGTACACTCATGACTAGTCACCCAATAGAGACAAATCTGATTTACACCACAACATATATAAGAGACTTTGTTTGTTTTTTATATCTTAATAATGGCTTAATGGATCCTTCATATCAGCTAGTAAGATGGTCATAGTAAAATCTTACCATTTACAGTTGAAAGGCAGGAGGGGGATCATATACCCCATCATATACCCCATCATATACCCCATCATGCTTATAGGTGTGCATATACAGTAATACTTAACAAGTTATACAATCCAAATCAAAGAAAAAAGTCTATCACTTCAAAAGGTTGGTTTGAAAAGTAAAATCTGTAAATAAAGTGAATTATTTCTATCCATATTTTAGCATTTCTGTGCTTTTAATTAGACCAATCTAAACAAGCTACATATGGTCCTAGAGGAAACTGTAAACATAAATGCCTTACCAACATTGGATCTCGGATGAAGAAAATGGGAGTGTTATTCCCAACCAAATCCCAGTTACCATCTTCAGTGTAAAATTTGACAGCAAATCCTCGAGGATCTCTAGCCGTGTCAGCTGAGCCGCTTTCACCACCTGGAGGAGATAAGATCTGTTTTCATGGTTCATGGTTTATATTGATCAAATGACCTACAATGAAAATTAACTGAGCTTATGAAATAAGACTCCCACTGAAAAGTATGGCTTAAATGCCAAAAATTAAACTATCTGCATACTTTGAAAAAACAATTTAAATTCTTCTGGCAGTTTGAGGCAATTTATTTGCATAAAATATGCAAATATGCAACAGATCTAAAGATCTGACATTTGCCAGATGTAAGCAGTGAAGCATAGTCTAAATGTTATCTGAAAGTGTTTTTGCTACTTTACAATAATTTAATAAACTATGTATGGTCTTTATTTTTGTGCGATCAATAAAATAAATCCTCATCATTAATTTAAACAAATCCCCATCATACATAACATATTCTCTCATTTTTCTCAGGATTCTCTATACCTAATGTCATCTTACAATGTCATCTTACAAGTGCACTCAGATCATGCTTGTTAATCCAATTTGAAGCACTGACTTTACAAATACTCTGAGTAAATTCTTGGTAATCCAATTTGAAGCACTGACCTTACAAATTCTCCGAGGCCATGCATGGTAATCCAGTTTAAAGCATTCACTTTACAAATACTCTGAGGTCATGCATGGTAATCCAGTTTAAAGTATTCACTTTCCAAATACTCAGAGGTCATGCTTGGTAATCATGTTTGATGCACTTACATTACATGTACTCTGAAGTCATTCTTTTGGTAGTCCAGTTTGAAACATGTACTTTACAATTGCTCTGAGGCCATACTTGGTAGTCGAGTTTGATGCACTTACATTACAGAGTCTATCTATACACATGAAACATGTCTTATACAATGTATCGACATAAAACATATCTTTAATTCACACTATACACATAAAACATATCTTTTATACACTGTATACAGTTATGAAGGACCACATGTCATGAGAGACCATTATATTTTGGCAGAAGGGGTGGTCTTTCAAGACAGGTTCTGTATATTACAAGTAGGTAATTTATCTTTAATTATTTTGTAATATATGGAAAGCACTACTTACCCACAGTTGAAAAACGCACAGCCAAAGGTGTCTTCTTCCCAACACTTTCAAAGGGCTTTGCTTTGCAGTATGAGGTTATGTCATGTGTACACTCAAAGTAACCAAAGGCACCTGAAACCAAGGTCATGAAATGTTTAAATTATTTCATGTTTCTATAATTGTAACTAACATCTTGTTACATTTTCATTCTAACATTTTTATTTCCCTGACTGTAATAAAAAGTTTTCAAAATTTGGATCAAGTAATACTGACCTGGAGATCATGAAAGTCAGAGGTCAGGTCTGAAACTAAGTTTCCACCATCAGCAAATCATAAACTATTGGCATGACAGGCAACTTTATCATGTACATGTATTCTCAACTGCCTTCCAATACCTCACAAAGGTGATGAGTTTAAAGTAAAACAAACTAACAAAATTCATAATTGTTCTGAAATTAGTGTAAGCAAAATGATTCATCAACATGCATAGATGATAATGATGATGACGATGAGTACAATGTGTACAAACTTTCACAGTATTCCACAGTTACTACAGGATTAGCTGTATTCACAAACATTTTGTTATATACATCCATTTGTAAGTTTTCAGCACAATATAGGCTATACATGGCAGCCAGTATTAATGGTGGAGGAAGAACCCAGACGACCCCCGGAAGGAAAAACCACTAACCCACGAGAAGCTACTGGCAAGCTTGCTTACATAACTACATTTGCAGAATTTTAGACTCGAGCATACGCAGACAGAGTTGAGATGGCAGTGGTCTGTAACAGGCAGCGCTTTATACCACTTGGCCACTCGGGTCCCAACTCCATTTGTAAGTTTAAAATATGCATAATTTCTATAAATCATGGATTCAAAAAGATTTTGTCAATATGTACATTTCCACAGTTATCAATAACATCAAATGGACTGGTGCTCTACTGGATGAAAAGAATTTCCATGAATACAAGATAAGGCCATTCCTTTCTTTTTAACTTCTGGGTGTTGAAATCATCTTTGATATTCTTCAGTAATACAAAGATTTTCAGACTTTCTGCTGTGGTGGATGTATTGCATGTCACTTTGGCACCAGTTTCATTCAGGACCACCCAGGCATCATAAGAAGTCTTCAGGTGAAAAACCCCATCTTGATGGATGTCATGGCATTTGTATTTGATATCAGTGTGGTATCAGTTTTACTTAGAACCAACTAGACATCATGTGAAGTCTTTTGTATGACCAGCCATTTAAAGACCAAGTGATACCATGGTTTTCGTGGTATCCATTGTGGAGGTAATAACAGAAGTCAGATCTACACAATTTCTTTTCATACCAATTAGATATCATAACATGTTTTTCATGCTGGCTATAACCATTCATTCATGAGAAATAGAAATAACAAGATTCTCATGATGGGCATATAAAATGTCTGATTTGGCACCATTAGGATCAAAACAACATCACAGGAATTTTGTATATACTTTCACCCATTCAGGAGGAGTAGTGATAATACATGTAGTTCTAAGATGGCCATCTAAATATCAAAAATAATCTTTTAATGAAAACCACATGGCAATATTACCTTTCATTGAGTTATAGCAATAACATGATTTTCAAGATGGCTACTATAGTGGTCATATTGGACATAAGATAAGCACAGTTATATTTATGTTAAACTAGAAACCATATGAAGTCTTTTTGTGAAAACCCCAAGTTGATATGACCATCCATTCATAGCAATAGGATTTTTAAACTCGCCACTGAGGTAACCAAAATGAATGTTCGAGTGTCACCATTTTCATTTTGGACCAACTAGGCCATAGTCTGAATATTCGTGTGCAATCTTCCAAATATTTAAGAGTAACAATAACAAATCTGTATGAATGAATAAATGGATGGACCAGAAGTAGAACTAACATAGCATTCAACTGCAAGGGCAATAACTGAATACAGGGATTCATGTTTTTTTTTTTTTTTTTTTTTTTTTGTTGATGGTTTAACGCCATTTTTTCAGCACAATATAGGCTATACATGGCAGCCAGTATTAATGGTGGAGGAAGAACCCGGACAACCCTGGAAAAGAACCACCAACCCACGAGAAGCTACTGGCAAGCTTTCTCACATAGGGATTCATGTACATGTTCAAATGATGACCATAACATGCACAAAGATATATGAGAGTTCATAGAAGTCTATGAGCCTAGACCTTTACAGGATTCTGTCAAAGGTTTGGACTATTTGTACTGACAAGATTGGGCAAAATAGATAATAACTAATTAAAATTGAATAAGAAAGTAATCTTACCTCAGGATGGTGACTAACATTTTCAATATTTTTCATAATTGAAGATTATCAAAATAAATGGAAAACAGAAGAACCATATATTTATGCCTAAGAACTGTGCTCATGACCGATTTACTAAAATTATGTATTTAAAAAGGATGACAGAAAATCAAAACACTATATCCCCTTTCTGTATTGACAAAGAAAAGCATAATGGAAAAAGGTAACACAGTATGTATTAACATACAGGAGGATGATGGAAAAAGATAATACAGTATCCCCCAATGTATTAACATACAGAGGGATGATGGAAAAAGATAACACTATATCTCTCTATCACCTTTATGGGACATAAAACTAATCTAAAAAGGTGGTTGGAATTGTGACAAGAAAATCTCAGTCTTTGCACTATATTGTGGAATCTGTCCTCTATTTAACAAACCTTGCAAAACTCCACTGACTTGGATCTCTTTGTTATAAGACAATTCCTGACTGATCTAACTCCACTGATTTGATTCACTTGATTTAATCAACTCAGGATAATCTTCAAATAATGTCAAACTACACTGACTTGGATCTCCTTGTCTCAGGACAGTCCCAATATAACAATCTAAGTCCAATTACTTGGATCTTCTATTTTAAGGACAGTCCCCATCAAACAATCCCAACAAATAACGTGACTCTGCAGACAGAGATCTTGTCTTATCACATGGAGAATAATCCGTTGGCCACACGGCTAATTAGTCTTTGCAATTACCGTACTGGGAAGCCATTTTCTGTCACATCATTGTTCAGCATTGTAAACAGGACATTCGCGAAGTGATTTAAGGTTAGTCATCGATTCTTGGACATAAGCATATGCCGCCCTGTTAAAGTTTCGAATATATAGTTTACCATATATGTGGTCGGATCATGCAAATGATGCCACTTTCTGAATTGCGTTCTACACTTTTACAATTGCTCAAGCTGACATTACTTTAATTTGTATACCTGCCTTAATAAATACAAGGTATCTTTGACTTACTCAAATTGTACACAGGTATATGTTATAGGTGGGAGTGCAACATGACAAGACCCTGACCTACCTATTGCCTTACTATGATAGCCCTATAACGTATATCTTCTATACTGATAATGGTATCTCTTTGATATGAAGGTCAGTCATGTGCTTGTATATTCACGAACGAAAAAGGTCTACAGTTTTAAAAAAAATACACTGATTAAAACTTTTTTTTACATCACTAGTATCTAGACTGTCTTTAAATTAGAATATTGTGAATATCCCTTGCATTTATTTGACGTGCTGAATGTCCTTTAGTCACCCGACATACTGAATGTCTCTTAGTCACCCGAAATGCTGAATGTCACTTAGTCACCTGACATGCTAAATGTCACTTAGTCACCCAACATGCTGAATATGTCTTAGTCACTTGACATGCCGAATGTCCCATAATCATTTAACATTCATTGACATGCTTAATATCCCTAACATTCATTGACATGCTTAATATCCCTAACATTCATTGACATGCTTAATATCCCTAACATTCATTGACATGCTTAATATCCCTAACATTCATTGACATGCTTAATATCCCTAACATTCATTGACATGCTTAATATCCCTAACATTCATTGACATGCTTAATATCCCTAACATTCATTGACATGCTTAATATCCCTAACATTCATTGACATGCTTAATATCCCTAACATTCATTGATACATTTACTATCATGCTGAATATCCCTTACATTTACTATCATGCTGAATATCCCTTAAATTTACTATCATGCTGAATATCCGTAAGATTTATTTGCTTTAAAATAATTCAAATTCAACATCTATGTACGGTCATCAGTGCATTACGTACAATTGGAAACCTCATGCATTAAGAAACGGGGGGTGGGGGGAATACTCCCCCACAAAGGGTACAGGTTACAGCAGATATTAGTCAGTTTGACCAATCTAGGCAAATACATCGTCTGCTACCAGCACTTAGGTCATACAAAAAAATGCAGGACACTGATTCCGTACAAGCACATACTTGTATGTTTTAATTCGGTACTTTGTTATTATCAACAAGCAATAGTAATTTTGCATAAAACTAATCAGCGTTACAATTACCAAATGTTATACACACACAAGATATCTACGTTTTATTAACATTGCATTATCAAGAATGGTGAAGTCGCGATTGAGAACGCAAAAATGTTTCCTTTTTACTCGTGAAAGATTTTCTTATTATGTACTTGTATCCCATAATTTCGGCTTGCAAACAATACTCATCAATGTCCACTTTCTCCATCTTTGCCAAACATGATTACGAGTGTAATGAATCACTAATTAAACAGTATTCTATATTATAATCAAGAACTATAGTTCTAGGGTTATACAAAACTCCAGAACTATAATTTTAGTACTATATAATGATTAATAAATTGTGCTTAAAATGTGTACCGTTTGTCGTCGAGTGTAGCAGAGATACACATATGTTGGAACAGACACCTATAATGTCGAGTAGCAACATAGCAGGTGAGCTAAAGTCACTGACAGCTATGTAATTCATTTAATTTTTTAAAATTTATTTTAAAAAGTTAATGTTTGAAGACTATTGGTGAAAGTTTGGTTTAAGGCATTTCTTGATAGCGTCTCCTCGTTGATTACATAAATGTATACTATAGACGGTCCACAGTCTTGATTTAATTTAAGATCCGTTCATCCTGAGTTAGATAATATTTCACCCACTCATACGATTCAATATTTCATTATGAAACACATAATGAAAATAAGATGATTACCGTCTATTTCAATTAGAAGTCTGATCCAACTGTAAAGATAAAAAAATTGACATCGAACCAGATTGTGCACATTACAGACCGACCACGCAATCGTATTCCAAACTTTCAAGTCGATACCGTATTACACGACTCGTGAAATCGCTACAATTTGCACACACATTTAAATATACGATACGCAAAAGTGTTTCCCTCCATAAAAGCAGGAACCGCTGGATGTGGACTGAGAGCTTTTAGCTCAGGATGTGAATTAAAATTCTGGAACAACTTTGACCATCAAAACCGTTTTTAATCATACGCCCAGGTCTGAACTCTCCGTCTTCAATGGTGTACCGTGTAGCTATACGAAATTAATCAGGCATGTATATATTCCAAGTAGTTACGAGACTAAAAAAATTATGTCTAAATAAAAGATGTCAATAACTTGCTCTGATTTTCAAACTCTCAAATTATTTATTTTTTAAAATTATGTTTTACTTTTGAGTCATTTCTTGAAGAAAAAAAAAAGTCTTTTCAGTCGGCCAGATTTTGTTGGCGGTGGGGCTATCCCAGGAACGTCATTTCAACTTTTTCGGGGGGTGGGGTGGGGGGCAAACTTGACGGGCTTAATAATTTTCGAATATAGGATACAGCAATTTTACAGCATATGCAAATCCATGAAAATTCCCCAAATGGGTTATCCCTATCTCGTTTCATTGATCTGCATGATAACTGAAAAACTGGAATGACATTAAATATTTACTGAAATTTCAACATTAATAAAGTGATAATTGAATGTCCTCACCAGCTCCCTTGGCGTGGACGACTCTCTCAGGGATCCTTTCTCTGTTAAAATGAGCCATCTCATCCGTGAAGACGAAGTCCTGCATCAGGACTGGGCCCCTGGGTCCAACGGTCATCGTGGCCGTCTTCGTTCCCACTGGGGCCCCAGTACCTGTAGTCAGCACATCAGGCTTCTATAATTATAACATAATGTTTCCCAGCTTGTAGATGCTGTTACTGGGAGATTGCATATATATATATATATATATATATATATATATATATATATATATATATATATATATATATATATATATATATATATATAGTGTGTGTGTGTGTGTGTGTAACACAGAAAAACCACCATCATCAATTAACCACCCACATTAAAGGGTTATTTTAATAGAACAATTACAAATAGAATCGTATTTTTCACTTTGTAATGCTGTATTTCATCAGATTGTACATATTTAGCTCTTTATTTCTAGTTTTAGGAAGTCGTTATGTTTTCTCTTAGCTTTCTTTTTGTGTGTCTATTTGGAGTTTTTTGGGTAAGACGTTCCCCCCCTCAAGAGTTTGAAAGCTACAAACATTTAGAAACTGTGTGTGTGTGTGTGTGTGTGTGTGTGTGTGTGTGTGTGTTTCCAATACATGTGGTTCAAATGTATACGGATGTGTTGCGTGACACAATTGTATACTTTAGATCACACACACACACACACACACACACACACGTCGCCTCAGTATCAACACAGATTGTTGTTCTTTATTTCGGGAGAGAATCATGCTGAATTGTCGGACTAATCATGGACTGGTTATACCTACACAAACTTTTCTTTGGTTCATACTTCAAAAGCAGTTATAAGAAAGCGTTGAAATATAAATTTATAATGACAGCTAATATAGGATATTCAGGTATGGAATATTTATTTACAAATAGGAAAATATAAACCTCCGTAAATCAGATTGACATACGCAAGATCTAAATATGTTGGACTCTTTTTCTGTGCATTTCCGAAATTTAAACATTCCTTCTGCTGAAATTGTAAGGGCTGATGTTGTTGTAACATTTAACGCCATTTTTCAGCACAAGATATGCTATACATGGCGGCCAGTATTGATGTTGGAGGAAGAATCCGTGAAAAACCCTAGAAAGAACAACCGACACACGATAAGCAACTGGCAAGCTTTCCCACATACACACATTGGCCGAATACGAAACTCGAACCTACGCAGACAGAAGTGAGATGGCAGTGATCCGTAACGGAGAGCGTTTTGGACCACTGTGCCACTCGGGGCCCTGTCTGGGCTCAAACGTAACTTGAAATGCCACGTACCATTTTGGAAAGAGGGGGTTGGTTAGAAAAATGAAATTTCATCATACTATTTTTTTTGGGGTGGGGTGTTTTCTGTTGCTACTGTGTTTAAACTGACCAATTCTGTAGTCCTGTCTGATTTAAAAATGAGCATATATATATATAGAAGAATTTTTTAAAAAATACAAAATTTCAAAATTAGTGCATAGGCACTCTCTGTCAGAATCTTGTAAAACATTTTTTAAAAACCGTATTGATTTAAAAACTCACCGCTTGAGAATTCTTGAAGTCGTTTAACTGGTTAGATGCCTTGTCTCTGTTGGCCATTGTGTATTATGGAGACGACGGACTTTACCTGACAGAGGACGGAGATGGTGATTTTTAGATGCTAACTGTATCACACGATTCTGAGAGTGTTTTCCAAATTCTAAATAAATCACACGCCCCATGTGCAAAGTCCGAATCAAAGTTACCCAAAACCTTGACCGTGATGTAATCTGTGTTTAATTGGCCCTTTATTGCAAGCCACTGGGGCCATACTGGAACAAATTAAACTGAAAATAAGTTGTAACTCACAATGGTTTGCTTTGGCATAAAATTGTTGCATTGTTTAAATAATAAGATAACACTCAACGTATCAGTAGTCCAAACATTTTCATTGCTGTTTAAATAAAAGTATCCCCTATGCCAAGAGTCTCAAACAAGCGGCCAACCGTATCATGTGACACGCAAATTGATTGGCGTCACAAGGTGTCATAAGATATATTACAAAGTTGGTGTGGCCCTTAGGCCAATGAAAATGTCCTCATGCGGCCCTAATTGTGGTTTGAGTTTGAGACACCTAGCAAAACACTTATGGGTTCGACAGCCATGACCTGGTAACGAATCGTCATCTTGTGACAGCATTACGTGAAGTTTAAGAGAGTCTGCATGAAGATATTTTTCAGCTACATTGTCTCTGTAAGTCACGTATTCGAAATGACCATAACGCGCAATGAAAGTCTCCACTTCACATAATCGAATTACATGGCAAGACAACTGGGTAATGTCTATGTCTAACACCATTTTTTTAGCACAGGATAGGCTATACATAGTGGCCAGTATTAATGGTGGAGGCTCCTTGCAGGCTCCTTGCTCCTTGCTCCTTGCAGGCTTTCTCACATACCCACATTGGCCGAATCTGAGACTCGAACCCACACAGACATGTGTCAGATGGAGTGATCCGTAACGGAGAGCGCTTTAGACCACTCGGCCACTCGGGGCCCCGCTGTAAATTGCAAAACATTATTCGTTCTGGAAGATCGGATACGTGATTTCTAGCGAGCCAGTTTAAAGAGTCGTTTGTAGTATATAATCAAAACATTATGAATGCGCGTTTCTCAGCTCTGGAATACGCGGAATTGAGACTGCAAATAGAAGAGTTCGTATTAATAATATAATCTCTTACTAAATCTCATATTCGAGGCTCGAGAACGCGTATTTAAGTCTCAAAAGCGCGAATCACTGCCTTTTAAATATGCCACCATTAGATACATTATGAAAACTATTTACCTGATTGGCTGTCTGGAGGTCGTGTATTCAAGCTTCGAGAACCACTGTTTATGTTGTGCCGAATATACGATTCAAACGACCGTTTGAACTAGTTCGCTTGAAATCGCGTATTCAAGCTTTGAATACACGGATTCGAGCATCGAGAACAGGAAATGTTTTCACTACATGGCCCTTTTGACTTCCTATGTAGTTCGATTAAGCGAAGTGGAAATTACAGCTGGAGACTGGAGAGGTCGATTTGTGCATTATAGATCAAGTGTTTGAAAAAGTATTCTATAGTTCGCTTAACAGTGCCCAGATATCGCAAAGCGTTTACACGTTATAGCGTTAATGGCTTGTCATAGTTCCCAGTCTCCGGTATACAAGATAAGTGGTCCACACACATGTAGAGCGCGTCCTCGATCCTGGATGTACCGGGTTATTGGCGATAATAGCTGTTGACACTATTTCATTATCGTTATCGTTATTTTGTAAGTTATGTAATTTACAAACATTGGACAATGCCAGCAAATACTAGTGGACCAGTAATCTTCAAATTTCTGTTATTTTTCTTGACGATTTTGTACACAAGTATTTTTTTTGTACAATAATTATAAAGTACTAGATTCCAGCATTTAAAATAAAATTTCAATGAATTTGTCTCTTATTTCAGAACATACACATCTGAAATGTTAAGGAACCAACTATTCTTCAGCGATTTCCCAAAATCCATATGTTAATTGCCTCGAGTTGTGGAACAAGAAACGCAGCTAAACATATTGATTTTCCATTGATTTGTTAACAATGGAACACCACTTGAAGTGATTAAGTCCTTTTGATGGCTTTGGTAGCCCATAACAATAGTATTTTATGAGAATCTAAAATAATTTCCGGTCCATATTGGGTTGAAATGAGGATTTAAAATCATTTCCGGTCCATAATGGATTGATATAAGGCTCAGTCAAATTTTACAATTATGTAAATATCCGCTTTTCTTGTTGAGCTTAGTGTATCACTGTCCTACACAATTCCCATATATTTTTGCATGTGACGTCATCCAGGTAAGTCATGACAACCCTCATTCTAGATTGACAATACCAACACACTATCACAGTACTGCATAGGCAAATGATACTAGAACACCAGTATTGTAACTTTTACAAATTCTTATAATACTGATGACACATCAAACTTACTACAATACCATAACTATTATTACTACAGTCTATATTGATAATAAAATATCATTTTTGCCATAATGCAACAATACTGACAATAACTTGACCAGTATTGTAGCACCTGAAGTGTGTGAGTGTGTGTGGTTTTAGTTTTTAACGTAGCTTTAACTTTTGCAGTCATATCGCTACAATGTCTGCAGTGTGTCACTTATTAGTGGTGTACATCTTCGCTAGCTAAGGTTCCGATGTGTTAACCCTATCTACATAAATCTACACATCCCACCCAGTTACATTAACCCGAATTGTGTTATAGGTACAAATGCCAGTGTTGTAAACAATATGGTCGCCAGTATTGAAAACAACGCGACTATCTGAAGAAAATCAGATTTCCACTACCACTGGAGACACCGTTTGACTCCTCGGGATGAATCAGCTTTAATATATATATATATATATTGTTACGTGCTTAGGCTCGAATAAACAGTAACATAGAAAGAGTGAAAATAACAAGCTTGTAAAAACTTAATAAACAATTTATTGAGCACAAATATTTTCCAGAAAAGAAAAATAAACTTACGGTTTTAAGAATCAATTCCAAAATTAATCCAAAAATAATTCAAAATATTATCCACTAGAGAAATTGCAAAAGTCCTGGTAATAAAATGTCCGAATAATTCCATGTTCGAATCCCAGCGAAGTATCCAAGATGGAAGACGATGCCACTTGATGAAGTCAGTTCTTGGTAATAAAATTCTATGAGCACGCACAATTCTTTTCCAGATAAATAACAAAACAAATCCTCTTGAATCCAAACGAATTGAAATAATTTCCAATACAAGGTATCTCAAAACGACACAACTTAATATTCTAACAGCCCCAGTTCAACTCAATAGTTCGCTCTCAAAGCATCATTTATATACCTGTTTTTACGTAAACAAGAAAGGGGTCACATGATCTTCTAGAATCTTTTAGAACAAATTTACGTTCGAAAACTCACGTACCCATCATATGACCCAACTAACATAGAAAGATGTTTATACAAAGCTCCATAATGTCCTTGTAACCAACCAATCATTTTAAAAGCTTGTTTACAACTCTGAAGCCAGGTCAGAAATGAGGTCAACACCTGGTGTTTATTTTGTAAAGCACAGGTCATCTCCCAATGAATAAATCTTAAACTTAAAATGTCAAATTTGAATCTGACAAACAATAAAAAATAAATATAAATGACTTATATCAAATATACGTAACACCATCCCCCATAAAATAAAAGGAGAGGTTTATATGATAAAATTTTATTTTTACCACAAGCCAATTTACACCTGAGGTTAAAAGAACTCGTATAAATTACACAGTGTATATGATATAAGATATTGTTATACACGGGAAAAAGCGTCTGCTATTATCTTATCTTTTCCCCTTGATGTGCCGGATGTCAAGACTATATTCCTGCAATAACAAACTCCACCTTAGTAATCTTTGATTTTTAGTTTTCATCTTGCCGATGAAAGTAAGAGGGTTGTGGTCACTAAAAACTATAATCGAAGAAGGAGCTGAACTAAGATAAACTTCAAAATGTTGTAAAGCCAAAATCAATGCCAAACATTCCTTCTCGATAGTTGAATAATTTCTCTGGTGCTTATTTAATTTCTTTGAAAAATAGCACACTAGATGTTCAATACCATTTTTGTCTTCTTGAATTAAAACTGCTCCAACACCAACATCACTTGCATCGACATATAATTTGAAAGACTGACTGAAATTTGGAGCTGTAAGAACTGGTGCTGTTTCAAGTATGGATTTTAATTTGTCAAAAGCCTCCTGACATTTTTCAGTCCAAAAGAACTTGTTCTTCTTCCTTAATAAA
Organism: Unio pictorum; assembly: GCA_030141615.1. Classification (NCBI taxonomy): domain Eukaryota; kingdom Metazoa; phylum Mollusca; class Bivalvia; order Unionida; family Unionidae; genus Unio; species Unio pictorum. Next base: position 14,409,506 of record JARLTB010000126.1, read on the forward strand.
TTTGTCAGTGGTTCTGCAATTATAGAAAAATTGGAACAAAATTTCCGATATTATCCGGCCATACTTAAAAACCGCATCAGTTGCTTTCTATTTTCAGGCACAGGGAATTTAGAAATAACCTCAACCTTAGCATCTATTGGTTTAACTTGTCCATGTCCCACAATATGTCCTAAGAAAGTCACACTAGCACGGCAGAACTCACTTTTTGATAAATTAACTGTCAAACATGCATCAGTGAGTCTGTCAAAGAATTTTCGAATTGTTGCCAGATGTTCTATCCAGGTGTCGTTGTAGATGATGACATCATCTATATCGGCATCACAATTTTCTAGAGCAGAGGTGATCATATTCATAACACGTTGAAATGTTGGATAGCCTTGGATTTCACCATTGAAAGACAGGTAAGATCCGAATAACCTCGCATCCGCAGTAAATATCTTTTATGTGCATTGTGATGCGTTTTCATTTGTCAATGGTGAAATCCAAGGCTATCCAAATGCAAACGCGGTACTGCCAGACAATAGTTGTCCAGACGTCAAAATTGGCGAACAATTTTTACATTTTCTCCAATATGTTACAAACTGAACAAAGTTTGTCGAGCTTTTTTGAAAATTGAACCATTCTTGAATACAACTGACTTAAGTCGAAAATTAGAAGTTGCAACGAAAATAAACTATAATGGTTTGAAATACCGAGGGGTGCGGACTGGTGTCTTCCCTTGTGGTATATAGGTTGGGTCGGCATAACGTCATGAGCTTAGCGACCTACTTTCTGCCATATTGCGGAGGTGAAAACAATTGCTTAGTAACAGTACGGTAGCGTTAGTTGTGTTCGATATTGCAAACCGTTTTTGTTTACCTATATTTTGTTTATTATTTCTGTTTTCTGTTCAGGAAAAGAAAGAGAAGCTTAGTATCCGTATCCATAATTCACTAAACTGTACCATCAACCTCTCATTTTGTTAGGCCTACCCCTCGTCCTCCGCCAGAATAAGGGGGTAAACCCACTCAAGAACCCAAACGTTAACGCTTGCATTCATTTCGAATACTTTATGTACGACCATGTAAATATTCCCATATTTACTGTCATTACACAATTTAAAAAAATACTTCCATATTTGTGTTACCTTTCCATAAACATGTAAAACGTACATTAAAAAAATGCAAAGAAGAACGGCAAAAAAAAATCATTTCAATATAAAATGAATGCAGATTTTTTTTTAAAACTCGACTCCATCACCTTAAATTCTCCAAACTCTTAAGAATCTGTTTTTCGACCCTGACAAACCTGCCATCTCAGTTCGTTTTTGTGCTTGCCTGTTGACTGGAATGTAACATGCGCCAAAATACTTCTGTATAAATTTGGAATTAGCATATTATGTTGTTAAACTTTCATGGCGATAATTAGAGAATCCCTTTTCTTCCTTCAGCGAAAATTGCGAGTCCAAGGCTGACTTTTACAAAATGTCTTAGCCCTAAGAACTCTTTTCAAGTTTTGCGTGCTGTTTATTTTTTTAATTGGTTGGTTTCTTGGTTCGTCGGATGGATGAACGGACGGATATACAGACAGGCAGATAGATAGATATATATATAGACAGACATACAGATACACAGATAAGAGCTCACTTGATAAAGTGTGCGGCAATAAATAAATGCTGATACTGATATATATTGCCAGTGTTTCGACCTTCAGTGAGAATAAAATAATGTAGATTATTATTTAACATACAATAGATTTGTGAAATAAACTGATTGTCATTTAATACACTAAATTTCCGTTTTATGTGTATGTGAATTTAATTAAAACCTGCTAATTACAGTAATCGTTCTCATGATTAAAGAGATTAAAGAAATGGTACACAATCAGAGTAGCCAATCAATTTAGGGTGGGCACATATAATTGGTTCGTATTTTTTTTTGGCATACTAGTATACATCCAGTCTATGTCTCATATATGTAGTTTGGAGTTTGCATTATAAAGGCAAATATGAACGATGGAGTGTCAAGGAAATAAGCGTGGTTCGATACGATTTATAATTTGGGGAAAATTTAAACGACGGAAAAGCTGAGCGGTTAATAGTAGAACTTGTAGTTTATTTGCTTATTTTGAAACCTATTTGTACCTATAATAGACACTTGTATATTTGTGTAGTTATTGGCGAGAGAGATAAAACGTATTTGGTAAGTTAGGAAGAGTTTATAATTATTTTAATTTTCCTTTTGCATATGAAGGTTTGTGCACCCACCGACACTGCAAATCTTAGGCATATCTTAAAATGTGTAAATGTCCCCCACACGTTACGCAAGTCACTAGAACAATGGCGGTTGTTGTCACCTCGGCGGTCGTAGCCATGCACTAAAAATGCCCGGATGTGAACAAGTGCCCGGATTCCCGACCCAACCTATTGTTACAGGTTAGACCCTGATTCATGGACGGATACTCCTAATTTGCTTTGTAACGAGCCCCTGTGCACAAGGCTGTTATTCGGATCGCAAGACATAGCACTTGAACAAAATCAACATGTGCTATGTCGTACAGGTAGGACTAGAGTTTTCTCTGAACCTTTGCATCCCATTTTTTATATTTGAACATTTATATCGGGGTGTAGGGTCAGAGTCTATCACCATTTGAAAAGCTGGAATTCATCATGCCGCTTACTAGCCGGACTAGCAAATTTGAACGACTTTTCATCGAGATATATCTGCATGAAATCGATAGAAATATGATTTATTTTCTTAAAAATCGCGAGCATATCATTTGTCGTGTCTTTAATCCACTGAAAGACAAGACGAAAGTACAAATTGGACCTGGATCTCTCCATCTGCATTCCGAGTTACATGACTATACAAATCTCACAACCAAAATTTCAGTCAAATAGTCACGTGATATTGACAATAAACAAATTTCCAAAGTTATTGTACATAGAATTTGAAAATATTACATAGAAGTCACGTAATGTTTGCAAATAAATGTAATGTACACTTAATTCTTAATAATTTATTTGAGAACAATGACCAAAAACCTGTTTGTACCGCAGCAGGGTGGAGGAAGCCATTTTTACCAGTGCTGAGCACGTGTAATGATGTTTTTGTTGGTATGCTCTCTGCTTCCTAAATCTAGTTTTCTTCCAGTTGCTGCTACATTTACAGATTTTTAATCATTGTTTTCAGAAAAAAATATTTTGAGAAGTTTGTCTTCTTTTGTTTTTCTATAAAGATTATGTGACTTTCATTGATATGTTTGATTTGTTTTCCTACAGCAACACTAGCAATGGTTTATTATCGATATCAGGTGACTATATGACCTCTGATATCATTGACATGTAGGTTGCAATATTTGTGTAGTCAGATGATTAGGAATGCTAATAGAGAGATCCAGGTGAAATTTCAGCAATAATGTACTCGATTGTCAGCAGATTAAATTATAATGAATGCAATGATCGCGATGTTTGAGAAAATAGTTCATATTCCTATTGATTTCATGCAGATATATCTTGATGACAGTTTGTTCGACTTTGCTATGCTAGCTAGTAAGTGGCTACCCTATACCGACACAAAATGGTGTCAGCTGGTTCCAATTTTTTGATAGGCATTGGACTCTGACCCATCACCCCAACTTAAATGTCCAAATATCAGAAGTTGGGTGGCATGCGTCAGAGTTTCCTCTGACCCTTGCCACCCCATTTTTGATATTTGGTTTTTTATGTTGGGGTGTAGGGTCAGAGCGCATTCCCTATCGACAAGTTGGAATTCGCAGATTCGTACCGGCATGGGGTACTCGCCTACTAACAGGCCTAGAAAACGTTAATGACCTTATATTGAGCCATAAGTACATTAAATCGATAGGAAAATAATTTATCTTCTCAGAAATTACAAGTATAACACTGATTGTGTCTTTAATCCGTTGTCGGACGAGACGAAATTACAGCGTTGATGAATTTGTGACCTCGTTCGCACCATTTGCATTGCTAGTCACATGACTAGCCAAATCTCGCGGCCGATACACATACAACGTCATAGGTTAAATAGTTGTTGGTCTGTCATTTTTATCCAGTCCGTTTTTCTCGTCTCAAATTGTTTATGACTGTCTGCAAGTCGGAATTCTCCAGTGCATACTAGAGCACTCCTCAGACTTTTAAATTGTCCGGTTACTAATTCATGTGTTAGTTGTACAAATTCCGTCAATGTTTTAGTCTTCCATTCAACTGTCTGTTTTAGAAATTCTAAATTCTAAAATGAATTAAGCGACTCAAAAGATGAATAAAGCCGACTTTCAGTGTTCGTTCCTAATAAAGCGACTTACAAAAAAGATTGTTTTGTAAGTGAGCACTTAACTAATAATGACAACGTTGAGCAAAAGGATGCCATTTCTTTAATGTGCGTGACATTAGACAATTCGGCCCAAAGACAATTAGACCCTAGACAATTCGGCCCAACTTGGACCGAAAATAAGACAATTCGGCCCAACTTTGAAGACAATTCGGCCCAAATTAAAATACAACTGACAATAGTTTTAACAAGTGTTTATTTTTAACATATATTTTGACAATTCTTATATAATATGTTTTAGAATCAAATTTGAAACATTTGGTGAACAAGATAAATGTTTTCCGAAGTTATAATGGTTAGGAGCTTTCTGATATCTTTAGGAAAACCGTCCCAAATCCAAATGTTAATGTGGAGAAAAAATGAAGTATATAGTAAAGATGGACGCGGTGCTTTGGGAGTTACGTAGACAATAATGAGATGCATCATATCTCCTATGGAAGAAGGTCGATTTTGTTAGGCACTTGCCAACTTGGTCTCAAAAACTTAATTCTCAAGCAAAATACCTACTTTACAAGAGATCTTCTCGTATTTGAACGTAATTATTACAAATAAAATTATACAGGGAAAATGGTTGAAAATTGCATAATTAGGTATTTTGCGATAATTTGACATAAATTGAATTCAGAACATTATTGCGTTTTGCTATTATAAGTTACGAAAAAGACAGATAAATGTGCACAACGAAAGATGAATCTTTACCAAAATTTCTTGTATTTCAAATTTCATTTAAATTGATAATGAATATTCAAACACCAAAAACATTTAAAGTTGTCAAATTAATACAATTCTAATCATAACAGTTTCCGATTCAAAATATTAGTGAGAAAGTTTACAATGTGTATGCCTTTTTAGTCACTCGAAACATATAACATATGTATCAGATACATACAAGAGACTGCTCATTAAATCTGTAATTGTTTTCTATCAGTTTTCTTATTTCCCTTTTGATCATGAAAATATAGCATGAAATTATTTCAAATATGATTGATTAACCATATTAAACACGTACATTCTTCATTGTAGTTATTTCTCCTGTATGTGACAGCTGAACATCATTATTCACATGATCATTTCTGATATAATCATTATGACTTATTTTATATTTTATAATAAGATGAAATGAATAACATTTTTATACTTAATTAAATGCTTTCACGAAATTTAAAAAGAACAATAAAATGTATTTTTTAAAATGTTTTGTAACGTAGAATGGTAACGTATGTGTCGTAGTGTAAAACACGGATATATTTTAAAGTTCAATCAATTTAAATGTACACTTTTGTGTGCAATTAAAATGGACTGAACTTATATACAGTCTCACATATAGAAAACAATATTTTTAGCCGATGAAAGCAAGGAGTCCGCTCACGTGTACTGTTTAGGTAACGTGTGTATTTCACTATATATTCAAGAGCCGATGCAGAGGTGTGCAATTTTATATGTGATCCCAAAAAGACGGAATCTTGTCAGAGGAAAACTCCTTGTATGCAATGCAGTTTTGTCTGAAACAAAGGCGTTAAGGCGTTAAATGACGCCGTGTTCTATATCAGATTAAAAATGGGTTGAATATTCAAAATGTCTGATGTCAAAATGGAATTAATTAACAATGAAAATAACAATGCATTTGCTTTACGTTAGTGAAATACACACGTTACCTGATACACTTAATAGATCGTGACTGCCTTAACGCCTTTGTTTCAGACAAAACTGCATTGCATACAAGGAGTTTTCCTCTGACAAGATTCCGTCTTTTTGGGATCAGATATAAAATTGCACACCTCTGCATCGGGTCTTTTACTTGGACTTAATTCATTTGGTTCTGGCAACAGTCAAAGTATTTTACTTAGTCGCTCAAATTTCGTTGTTTTTTTTTGTCTTTATCATACGTCTATAGTAAACGTCAAATTTCAGAATGCCTATATATATATATATATATATATATATATATATATATATATATATATATATATATATCTGTGTGTACGTGTGTGTGCGCGTGCGTGTATGTTGATATGTATGTGCATTCAAGCTGGTGAGTCTTATGTATACGGGCAGATGTAGTTTGCTTTGTTTCACTTTTATCACTTTCAGGCCATTAGTTTCTTTCTCATTTGAGAGAGAGAGAGAGAGAGAGAGAGAGAGAGAGAGAGAGAGAGTCGCACAAACGGGCAGGCGCATTCAGACGTACAGTCTTTGCATGTGTGTATATTTTTTTTAAAAAAATATAACAGCTTACAAGGGAACAAAGATAATGTGTACCATAATTAAGACTAGTAATCAGTTTATTCATTCTCTCTCTCTCTCTCTCTCTCTCTCTCTCTCTCTCTCTCTCTCTCACAAACACACATTACATAGTATCTACTTGCTGTATGAAGAAAAATATCTTTATACAACTATCGCATAGTTGGGCCGAATTGTCTTTCGAGTTGGGCTGAATTGTCTTTAAAGCTGGGCCGAATTGTCTATAAGTCATTTGGCACACACACACACACACACACACACACACACACACACGCTGGTTACGATGATATGACAGTTGATTGTAAGAGTGTTAAAAAGGTATATTTTTTTTAATATGTTCCGAATTAAGCGACTTACCAAATAAAGATTGTTTCTTTACTTGAATGCGAAATGAGATGAAAGGGAGAGCAATAAATATATGTGCAGTGCAGTCAATAAGAACATGAATTAAGCGACTTGAAACAAAGTGAATTAAGTCGGCTTGCACCGTCCGTTCCGGAGATTACATGCGTTCCTGAACGATCAGTCGTTTTCATAATTTGTAAAAAAAATAAAATAATTCATATTTTATTTTGCTTTCTATTATTATACAAATTAAAACAAAAATAATGTGTGAGTGGAAATCGATATATACAGAGAGAACATGTAAATGCATGTGTATTTCGGTGTATTTCGGTTTTTTCAGTGTATTTCGGTGTTTCTTGGAACCCGTTGAAAACCATGTGTTCTTTCATGTTATTCTAGACATTGCGTGACTTTCATTCACTATTTTCGAGTGTTTGCTTCATCAACATTGGAAAATAATTGTACATGTACTATGATTGAGTGTTCCTGCTGCGGCACAGAGTTTCAGAAGAAAAAAAAAATAAAGGATTTAAAAGAATAGAGATTCATTCTAATTTTAAAGGTGGACCTAGTGCTGCAGAATCACTAGAAAAAACATTCTGTGACATTCACGCCTGAAAAATATGCATTCATTTGTACTGAATGTAGCTTGACAATAAAATCCCTGGATATAATCAAGACTAACCTTCATGAAGTAGAGGAGAAATTCAGAAAAATTAGAAAATCAGTCGTATATAGGAAGTAAGATTCAAATCACGCCAACACACCGCGGAATTGCTAAGAAAGCCAAGGTTATCTCAACACCAAGAAAAGTATACCAACCAAAGTTGATGTCAAGAAAATCTTTGACAGAAGAAATGGTAAGTACATATATAACTATAACATCTATCAGCATTCTAGACAACCATTTCTTATTATAATTCAGCATAAGTTCTATATTATTGTACAAATGTAAAATCAAATTTTAAGCTGATTATTCCATGTATGGAACGAGAAAAGATTAAACTAACCTGTAAACAGGCAATCCATATCTAGGAATAATTGTGACTTTCTGTTTTCTTAAACCAGGTACATGTATCACCTACTGTAAATAACACTCGCATTGGGAAGGCAATAGAACTTTTGGGACTCTCATGATACAGAAATGGTCTGCGGCAACTCTTTAAACATAGCAAATTTGCCAAGAAAGCTGCAATTTATGTCATTTGTTATGTAGTGAAGCAGGAGATCTGTAGCTTTACAAAAATAGTTTCAATGGTGGATTGTCATCAAATTTGAATTTTGAATGGAACAAAATGATGTATGATGCCAATAAATGTTGCCCCAGTTTGCTTGAGCATTACCACAACTCTGTCACAAAATGGATCGGAAGAAAGGTCATCTCTTTAGTACCTTTCATTGGCTTCCTCCTATGTATAATCAGCTTTATCAGAACCAGGCACAGTACTGGAGCTAGCCAAGATAACAGCGGACCAGGAGCTAGCCAGACTCGCCCACACTCTGGAGATGGAAAAGGTGAGAGTTGAAGCTAGGACCAACGGACGGGACGACGCCAGTACAAGCTCTGGAACGACCGGCAGACCATTCATCGACCACCGGATGGTCCAGATCAACATGCCACGCTTCAATGACAGGGAGGAGGCTATTGACGATTTTCTCGTGCAGTTCGAGAAACTCGCACACGCTCATCAGGTCCCTGAACAGCACTGGGCCATTAATGTCTCAGCCTTTTTGCAAGGTGCAGCTCGGGAAGTCTACCACGGCTTAGCTGCAGAAGAGGCTGATGACTACAATGCCCTCAAGAAGGCCCTTCTCTGCCATTATCGGCTGACCGCCGAGACTTACCGGAAACATTTTCGGGACTCGGCGAAAAAGGTAACCGAGACCAACTCTCAATTCCACAACCGTGTTCGAGGTTTATTTGAGAAGTGGATGAAAATGGCTGAAGTCGAACGCACGTACGACGGGCTACGCGAGGTAATACTCAAGAAGCATGTCCTGGGTACTTACCGTGGCGAATTGACAGTCTTCTTAGCCGAAAGAGAACACCGGACGCTCGAAGAGATCGCTAACATGGCGGAGCGATACGAGCAGGCGCACTCGAAGAGTGGAGGTTCCGGGGGCGCGGATCGACCCCGACCCTCTGAGTCGCGTCGTATGGGGGAGGTTGAGCCTGCTGTCCACAACCGTCAGGGCGACGGGAAGGTCGGAGGGGAACCTACAGGTAGGGATGCCACCTATCGACCTGGACAGGCATCACCCACGAAACCAGGACTTGCAAGTCGGCGAGGGCCGCCGACGTGTTTTAACTGCAAGCGCCTGGGGCATTTTGCCAGGGACTGTCCGAAGGGCAGGCAGACCCAGGTGAATGTCGTTGTTAGGAAGGAGTGCGTGCCGGAAGCGAGTCGCAACCCAGCCAACCTTGCGGCCGCAACTGTCAATGGTGAAGGTGCCACCATCTTGTATGACAATGGGTGCAGCGTCCCCGCGCTTGTCGACAAGAAGTATGTCAAGCCGGATGACTATACAGGGGAGGTAATAGATGTTCAGTACGCGAACTGCGCGCGTGACTCATTACCAGTAGCTGTCATTGACCTCGATTCACCATACGTGAAGGGGAAAATTTCAGCTGCTTGCTTGGAAGGTCTATCACATGACGTCATATTGGGATGCCGTTATGTGTTACCCCAGCCGAACCCCGAAACCTGTACACCTATGCCAGTGAGTGTTGTCGAGACCAGGGCCATGATTCGACAGCCGAAACCGATTCAAGTTACATCGACACCGGTTAGTAATGTTCTTCCAGCTGAGTTGAGGAAGGTGCAACAGGAAGACGCAACTCTGGCGCAGTTGCATAAACACGCAGAAGCAGGAACGGAAAGGGAAACTCCGAACGGCGCGGTGAAGTTCGTCTACAAGAAGGGAATCTTGTATCGCCACGCCAGGAAACACAACGAACACTTTAAGCAAGTCGTCGTGCCAAAGGAAAAGCATTGTGAAGTGCTGAAGCTTGCACACGAAAGTCTCATGGGTGGACACATGGGAATTGCTAAGACACGTGACCGTCTTGTAAAAGAGTTTTACTGACCAGGGGTCCAGGGAGACGTAAAAAGGTTCTGTCTCTCCTGTGACAAATGCCAAAGAATGGCACAGAAAACGGATCATCGACCCATTCCCTTGGGGAGTACGCCTCTTATCGATGAACCATTTAGACGGGTCGCCGTGGATTTAATCGGACCGATAAAACCTGCGTCTGCGCACGGAAATCAGTATATTTTAACGGTCGTCGATTATGCTACACGCTATCCGGAGGCCGTAGCATTGCGTAATATTGACACGGAAACTGTCGCGGAAGCTCTGTTTGCGATCTGGTCAAGAGTTGGAGTGCCCGACGAGATCTTGACCGATCAAGGGACACAATTCATGAGTCGTGTGATGGCGGAGGTGAATCATCTCATGTCAATTAAGCACCTCACGACTACACCGTATCACCCCCAATGTAACGGACTGGTCGAACGGTTTAACGGGACTCTAAAGCACACGCTCAAGAAATTGTGCGAAGGCCGCCCCAAGGATTGGGACCGGTATATTCCAGCCATGCTTTTCGCATACCGGGAAGTACCACAAGCGAGTTTGGGGTTCTCTCCCTTTGAACTCTTGTACGGGAGGACCGTACGCGACCCAATCGCCGTACTGAGACAGCTGTGGACAGACGACCATGCTGTTGAGGAAGTACGCACTACCTACCAGTACGTCGCGGACTTGCGCAACAAACTGGAAGAGGTTTGTTCTCTCGCGCAAGATAACCTCAAACGAGCTAAGGCGCAGCAGGCGAAAAATTACAATAAGCGCGCAAAACCACGTCAGTTTGAGGTAGGGGATAAGGTGTTGTTGTTGTTGCCCCAGGAACACAACAAGTTGCAAGGTTCCTGGAGGGGTCCATACGTCGTCACCGAGAAGGTCGGAGGTCAAAACTACCGGATACGGCTACCGACGAAAGAGAAATTGTACCATGCCAATTTGCTCAAGAGGTACCGGGAAAGGGAGACCGTAAGCGATTTTGTTGTCGCCACGATAGTCACCGAGGATGCCGAAGGCGATACGGAAGGTGCCAACACTGTCCCGAGCTGTCCATTAACGAGGGTCGAGACTCCGTCGGACGTGGAGTGTGACCCCATGTTAACTGAAGGCCAGCGGGACGAGATAGAGACCTTTCTGGCCGGGTATTCCGACGTGTTAACAGAAAAACCCGGGAGGACGGCGCTTGTCGAGTTTGGGTTAAAGATGGTGGACGACCGACCAGTGCAGCGGAAACCCTACCCCTTGCCCCACGCGAAACGACAAGTTGTAAGGGAGGAAATTGAGCAAATGATTGCTCTGGGAGTAATCGAACCTGCCGACTTTCCGTACAGCTCACCAGTAGTCCTAGTGCAGAAGAAGGACGGCACCCATCGGTTCTGCGTCGACTACCGGAAGCTGAATCAGGTGACGGAATTTCAAGTCGAAATGTTACCTGACCCAGAACATATCTTCGCTTCGGTCTCAAAAGCGAAATATTTTTCCAAGCTGGATTTGTCCAAGGGGTATTGGCAAATTCCGGTAAGGAAAGAAGACAGACCGAAGCTTGCTTTTGCTACTCCCGACGGGACATACCAATGGCTGGTTATGCCGTTCGGGGTACAAAACGCGCCCAGCATCTTTACCAGGATGATGCGGAAGTTGTTGGAGCCCTTGCGCGATAGGGGTGTCCACAACTTCATGGATGACCTCTTGTTAGCTACAGAGACATGGGGTGAACACTTCACTCTGTTAGCTGACGTTTTGGAGCGGCTACGTCAGGAGGGCTTGACAGCCCGCCCTTCCAAATGTCACCTTGGTTTCAGGACATTGGACTATTTAGGACATACCCTGAGCCAAGGCACGCTGTCTCCAGAGAATTCGAAGGTGGAGCAACTGCGAAACGCCCCACCACGAAAACGGAGGTGAGGTCATTTTTGGGATTGGCGGGATACTATCGGAGGTATGTGGCTAATTTCAGCGCGATTGCGGGGCCGTTGTCCGACCTGACCAAGAAACGGACCCCGAGTAAGATTATTTGGACAGATGCGTGTGAGCACGCTTTCCAAACACTGAAGGCTAGACTTACATCCGACGCCGTTGTTCGTCTACCGGATTTGGATAAGGAATTCGTTCTTCGCACTGATGCATGCGACACAGGACTGGGAGCAGTACTGCTACAGGAGCATGACAAAACGCTTTTCCCTGTTGCATACGGCAGTCGGAAGTTGTCTGCTGCCGAGAAGAACTACTCCGTATCGGAGAGGGAATGTCTCGGAATCGTGTTCGGCATATCACGGTTCGAGCGATACCTATATGGACGCAAGTTCATATTGGAGACCGACCACCAACCACTCGCCTATTTGGCGCAGGCAAAGTTGTCCAATGGTCGATTGATGCGATGGTCGCTGTTCTTACAGCAGTACCAGATGCAGATCAGATACGTGAAAGGATCTGAAAACGTAGGCGCAGATTTCATGAGTAGAAGCGCTGGAATGATATAGATCATTCTGGTTCAATTTTCATGTTCATACTCAGTTTAGCATCTAGTTGATTTTGCTGATGTTGTTCTTTATATTGTTGTAACACTTTTGCATTTGTAGTATTTTGAGGGAATAAAATCCTGATTTTATTCTCAAGCGTGGGAGGATGTGACGATTTTACCCCAACCCCTTGTATGTAGGTATAAGTTACTATAACTTGCGATTCTGACTGGCCTTGTACATGTATAAATTGTATGTCTGCCTGACCCAGCTGTGATGTTTCAAATTGTTCGAAGTTAGCTAATCCCCTTACGTAAGATGGTCTTTGTTAGCTCTCGAGGGGAGAGGAGACTGTGTCCATCGCGGATGGGTGACGTAACCACATCAAAGGACAGGACAGCGTCAAATAAGAAGACTGTAACAATTGATAGACACACAGACAGACATTCGGATGATTGAAAGTCGAACGACTGACCAGAGTCGATCGCCCTCCAATCGAAATGCGATGTGGGTGGGACTTTACTCGAGAATTTGAAATAATACCTAATGTTTCGTAGGAATTAGGCAGTTCGCTACAATAAGAAATTGTAAAGAGAGGTAGAACTCCGTCATGCCAGACGAAAATTGGCGGCAGACTCAGATTTTGGAAATCAAGGAAATCTTAAGATAGCTTCAAAGGTCAGTGTAATTTTTGTTTGATTTCTGCTTGATACGTCTGCGGAATGGAAGGATTCTCGTATGTATATTCATTTTACTTGTATTGTAGTATGAATAGTTAATTATGATATTAATATTTTGCATCTTTCGTGATGTTCGTTAGTACCTTTGCTTGCAATTGATTATGATGTAAATTCGTTGCATCTTCTTCTTGATATTATTATATTACACTTTATTTTGTGAGGTAAAATGTTGCTCTTCTTTTGTTAATAATATGTGTGCATATTATTTCGTGCATTATTACGGTTACGCCCTTTTGAAAGGACGATTTGTATTCGTGAAGAATTGTATTGTTTGCTAGCCGCTATAAGAATTAATATTATAATTCTTTGTGTAGGTATATTATGGTAGACTAGCACTTTGTTTACGTAATGATATATTTTGCCTTTGAGTTAACGGATTTCCGTTATTGCAATTTGAATGTGAATATTGTGGATTTGGTACGCTTGTGTAGGAAATATATATATATATATATATATATATATATATAAAGATAGTCATATTACTAATAGTAGTAATATTATAATACAATGATATTTGAAATATTTGTATGTATATACTGATAGGGCTCAGTATGTAGATGTTTGAATTCTTTGTGAGATTGTGTCATGGCGCCATTTTGAAAGCGGCGGAAGCGTATGGGAATTTCGATGTGTGCGCATGCGTGACCAAAAATGTCCCGCCTTAAACTGATGGTTCAATTCAGTGACTTAGTGTGAGGTAATATTCATCACCCTATGCTAATGCATTATAACTTTCAACAGGAAGCTTTCGGGTGACGTTGAGAGAATTCCGGGGAAATTTCGGGTGACGAGAGAATTCCGGGGAAATTTCGGATGACGTGGAAAGAATTCCGAGTGAATTTGAGAGATACCGAGTGAATTTCGGGTGACCTCAAGAGATACCGTAGAAGAGGAAACGGAAGTAGAGATAGAAGATTAAACGGAAGTAGAGATAGAAGAGGAAACGGAAGTAGAGGAATCGGAAGGAGAGAAAGACGGAAGGAGACTTATTTAGATGAGTAACACTCAAGAAGGGAAAATATTCCTCACACTGAAATCAAATGATGATCAAGGGATCATTGGGTCAAGAGTGACATTGATTGCTTAATATCTTTAAAATTTTCATTTAGTAAATTGTTGTTTAAATTTCATCTTTGTATTTCTTTTCATTTAACTGTCGGCATTGCTGACTGGGGACTCGTAGCCATATATAATATATTGTCCAGAAGTAAACATTCTGAATGCGGACCAGGGGAACTTCCTCATAATTCTTTAACGTCTTTGGGAAGAACCCCACCCCTACTAAAGGACCCTTCACAAATGCATCTGTTCTTGCAATGTCATAAGAGCCTGATTTGACAAAATAAATAGTACAAATAATAAAAACAGATTGAAGGTATATGTACTACTACTTTTTATCCACTTATGTATTATGTTAAAATATCTAGGATATGTACACTGTTTCTTTAGTGATGATTGCCTAATAGTATATACTGAAATAATTATATTTGCAGCAATATTTATAAATTGCATACCTATTTGGCAATACAGAAATAACATTTAATTTGTCACTTCTCTGCCCTAGGGTTTGTGCAATATCATTCTTTATTTCAGTTGTTGCAGTTGCAGTCAGTGTTAGTATGGGACATTCAGCAATACTTTGGAATACTTCAACCTTTAGGTACTCTTCCCTGAAGTCCAGCCCCCTGAAACAAATAACAACCAGATTATTCTAAAACAAGTTTTTAAAAATTTATATTTAAATTTGTATTATTAGATATTATTGATATTAGATATTATTGATCCAATTTCATGATTTAAATTAAACATAAATCTATATTAAAGCCATCAAATACATTTTTCCAGTCATTATGTACATGCCTATTTTTATTCCTTGATGTTTGATTTATTTCAAAGTTAAACTTCTATCTTGCTAGAGTAAAATATTATATGTTATAAAACAGTTATTAAAAACTTCATACCATTCACTACTTCAGATATGCAGTGGTCTTCATCATATGTAATCATAAACAACTTTTCTCTGTATGCATTGTCCAGTACAACCTTTCAGTGCCTGGTAATGATAGCTTCTGGGAATGCTATTAAAACTACATCCCCTTTTTATGGCTGCAAAGAATAAATTGTGGCTAGACAAAGTTTGTAACATTAAAGTGCAAAATTATTGAGAAAGTATAAACGTCATGTCCTATATATCATGGTGATCATTATGTTTAAATATTTGTGTAAATCAACTAAAACGTTTCAAGCTGATAGTAAAATCTTTAATGCACAAGTGACACTAACAATCTGTCTGTCTGTCTGTCTCTCTCTCTCTCTCTCTATCTATCTATCTATCTATCTATATATATATATATATATATATATATATATATATATACAGCTACCATCTATGTCTTCTTTCTCAATTTCTTCATGGATTCCATGTTTTAATGTGATATGGTTTTTCAATGTTTTCACCTGATCAGTTATCAGTGATTTCAAAGGTGATATGACCAAACTTATGTGTTGCTTAGGAGAATGTATCTGCAATAAAATTATTTTGCTAAACTCTGTATTTAAGAAAATATAATTTGTCACTCATAAATTATCTTATTGTCATTAACATGTGAAAGCAATTGAGCAAATGACCTATTCATATTAAACCTATATTTCTGTGCTTAACTTTAATGTGGTCATTCAATTGGGTCTTTACATTACTTTGATATTGAACAATTTTATATTTATACCTGCTGTTACATAAAGATAATCTTTTCATATATTTTCAAATTAAAAAATTATAGTGTTTATGAACTTAACATAACTCAGTTGTATTTATTCAGTGTTAATCACACTAATGTGAGTTAACTCTCTCTCTCTCTCTCTCTCTCTCTCTCTCTCTCTCTCCTTACCTTGTCTAACATCATTGGTGGGAGAATGTAGCATACGCTTTTCCCATACCCCGTGGGAAGCACGGCAAATGTGTCACTTACATCAATAACTGAATGTATAATATCCGTTTTCAAGAAGTATTTCATTGGCAAGAGATTCCGTGTCTTTACCTGCCATGTTGCAGTATAGGTTTATGCACCAAAACTTCTATTCCAGTATTGAGAAAATAAGACCAAAAAAAATCGAAGTGAATGAAAGTCACGCAATATCTATAATAACATGAAAGAACACATGGTTTTCAACATATTAATTGAGATGACACCAACCGGAAACTTGTCTTTGTCGCATCGTCCTGGAAAGAGGCTGATTGATCACGTTGAAGCTACACGACAACGCGGTTTTGTTGTTATCACGTGACTATTTTACCTATGACGTTGTATGCGTATCGGTCGTGAGATTTGGCTAGTCATGTGACTAGCAATGCAAATGGTGCGAACGAGGTCAAAAATTCATCAACGCTGTAATTTCGTCTCGTCCGACAACGGATTAAAGACATAATCAGTGTTATACTTGTAATTTCTGAGAAGATAAATTCCCTATCGATTTAATATACTTGTGGCTCAATATAAGGTCATTAAAGTTTTCTAGGCCAGTTAGTAGGCGAGTACCCCATGACGACACCAGCTGGTGTCGGCGAATTCCAACTTTTCGATAGGGAATGCGCTCTGAACCTGAACCCCAACATAAAAAAACAAATATCAAAAATGGGGTGGCAAGGGTCAGAGGAAACTCGGACTAGGGTCAGAGGAAACTTGGACTAGCCTATTTTTGTAACTTTTTCAAATATTGTTTAATAATTAAACATACAGATATATTTGTGAATTTGGTGTTTTGGGCTTGTGTTGTTCTTGGCATTGATGTGAGGCATGTACACCTCATCCACTAATTTACTAAACACTTTGTAGTATGTAGACAGTGAAATAACCGTTAATAATAAAATGCGAAAAGGAGTCCATTTTGTGTTGTGGAAAGAATTCTTTGGTTTCTTGCCAAAAGGATTTGTCTTGTACAAAAATGATCCATAATGTTAATAGGAATGATTTAAGAAGACATTTTTGCAATATGTGAAGTAGGGTTAAACTTCACTGTTTTCTTTTATGTTAACGTGTTGCTGTGAAAGGAAATTCTCATATTTTAAAGAAACAATACTAAATGGACCATTTTGTTGGAAAAAGTAGTTCTCATTTGCAAAGAGGATATCCCCATGTACAAATGGACCCTTAACATATTTTATTAATGATGAACTTTGTAAACAAATAAATTTATTAAAAAGTGAATTCACCATGTACAAATTTTAGGGCCTTTAACATATTTATTGAATAATGAACTTTGTAAACAAATAAATTTGTTAAGAAAAGTAAATTCGCCATTTGTAAAAAGGGCACTTAACATATTTATTTGGCTATTGGACAATTCGGCCCAAAGACAATTTGGCCCAACTTGGATTGAAAATAAGACAATTCGGACCAAATCGAAAGACAATTCGGCCCAACCAAAGACAATTTGAACCAATTTTAAAATACAACTGACAAGTATTTATTTGTAACATATATTTTGACAATTCTTATATAATATGTTTTATAATAAAATATGGAACATTTTGTGAACAAGATAAATGTTTTCCATAGTTATCATGGTTAGGAAAAACCGGAGAAAGAAAGGAGTATAGTAGAGCTGTACACTTGGTCTCAAAAACTTAATTCTCAAGCAAAACATGAGATATTCTCGTATTTGAACGTATTTGTTACAAATAAATTTATACAGATAAAATGGTTGAAAACTGCATAATTAGTTATTTTGCGATAATTTGACAAATTTAATTCAGAACATTATTCCGTTTTGCTGTTATATGTTACGAAAAAGACAGATAAATGTGCACAATGAAAGATGCATCTTTACCAAAATTTCTTGTATTTTAAATTTCATTTATTTTGATAAGGAATATTCAAAACACCACAAACATTTTAAGTTGTCAAATTAATACCATTCTAATTATAACAGTTTCCGATTCAAAATATTAGCGCGAAAGTTTACAACGTGTGCGCCTTTTCAGTCAATCCAAACATATAACGTATGTATCAGAGACATACGACAAGAGACTGTTCGTTATATATGTAATCGCTTTCACTCAGTTTTCCCATTTGATCATAAAAATATGGCATGAAATTATTACATATCTGTACGTGCGTATGTATGTATGTGTTTGTGCGTGCGTGAGTGTGTGTTGATATATATGTGCCTCCAAGCTGGTGAGTCTTATGTATACGGGCTGATGTATTTTGCTTTGTTTCACTTTATCACTTTCAGACAATTATTTTCTTTTTCATTTGAGAGAGAGAGAGAGTCGCACACACGGACAGACGCATTCAGATGTAGCAGCTTACAAGGGAACAAAGACAATAAGTACCATAATTAAGATTATTAATCAGTTTATTCATTTCTAATTTTTTTGGAGTAAAGGAGGAACTATGATTGACGATACTGAATAAACATAAACTTGACTGGTACGAGGTTGATGTTGCAGCAACTAAACTGGCAAAATGCTTGGCATTTTTTCTCTCTCTCTATCAGACACACACACACACACACACACACACACACACACACACACACACACACGGGCCTGATATGAAAATAACGCGACTCAGTTCTTCAACTTCGTGGTCCGTAGATCCTTCTGTACATTCGTAGAAGATTGTTGACGCAAATTTCCTTTTTGGCGTACATCCTCCAAATCTTAAAAAGTTTTCCGTGCATGGTACGAATCTGTTTAGTTTGGTGTCCTGTTTGTTTGCCTTCCGATACCATCTTTACTTGAGATGGTATCATCTCAGTTTCGTTATATAGTACAGTAATCATAAGATAAAACTGCAGATTGCTTTTGCGTGCTTTTCGATTTAAACGACTGTGCCACCCCTCCACGTCATTGTTTGTCCGTACACTTTTGCCAAAAACACTCCACGTGGATACCGGCCAAATTGTGCTAGATATCCACCTGTCAAAAATGTTAGTCATCCATTCTTCTAACGCGTCGGTTCTTGTCTTTCTTTTCAATTTTGTAAATACTGAAGGGATATACTCGGCTGGAAGATAGGCCAGAGCAAAAACCTTCCTACATAACTTGAATACAGCATCCCGCTGGTTGTATGCCGTCTACAAATAAACAATATAAACATAGTAGACTTCAAATTGATCCAGATAATGAGATCATTCACAAAATAATTAAAAGTTTAAAAATGAACACCGTGAACCATCTTATCTCTAGGTTCAAACAGTGAAGAACTGATAAAAATAGATATGAAGACTTAACGTGTCACAAATCAACAATAAAAAATATATTATAGCCTTGGTATATAAAAATTATACAATACCTGAAGACCTTTTTCCTGAAGTTTTCTCCACAGAGCCTGGGCCCAGTGGAACGCACATCCACTTATATGTGGATTATCGAATACCAAGCGGAGTGCCTTCCATATTCCACTTTCAAAGTCTGCTACAGATGACTTGAAGGCAAGTTCTTTGGGTGGAAGTCGAAGTAGAGCCTGGAACACCTAATAATGAAACATTATGTTACTTGATTTTAATATGGAGAAAAATTATATAGCGAACAGAGAACATGTAAAATGTAAAAGAATGGTTGTTTTTTTCATAGTTTGCAGAATGAAGACATTTTAAAGTTACTCGCGTTTTTATTTATAGTGAATATTATTTATAATGGTGAGTTGAGAAAAATAATAAACTACCTTCTTGTAATCTTTCTTGTTCTTGCCGGACATCACGATGAACACAAGTGGTGCTTGCTTCATATTTTCTCCTGACTTCAAGTAACTGTGAACTATTAGTAACTGATAAAAAGGTTTCTTCACGTTCTTAAAGGTACCATCGATGTACCATGTTTTAGCCTTGCTCAGGAGTTCCAGCTGGTAATTAGTTGCAAATATTAAGTGGCGGTTGTCTTTGCGGATTACATCTTGTCTAAAGAAGGGCTCTGTAATTGCATTCGACAAGTATTCGTGGTCCAGCTGCAAATTGAAGAGAAAAAAACCCCACCATCTTAACATATTTGATACGAATCAAACGTAAAATTGAAATACTTTATTCTGTAAGGTTCTGATTGTATTGTTCATGTAATATTCGATAGAGAAAAATAACGAGTTATGTAACGTCATTTATGTACTTCGAATGACAAGTTTGATGGGTCTTTAGGTCTTTCTCTTTCTCTATATCTGTTACAATTTCGAATCATGTTGTTGTAAGTGGGTCTTGATGCTTCCGGTTGTTCAACATATATGTGCTCCTGAATTACACGATCTACAATATTCTGAGCAGGTTAAAACAAATCGTGTACAGCTTTGACTCTCAGCTGGAAAAAAGAAAATCGATATATTTATGCAACACAATACATTTGCCATGAATTCTACTCAGTATACATAATTGCAACTATACTTAGGAAAATTTGATATTACGCATATAGCGAAGTTTAGAACTTAGTCAAAATCATTTAGAACAGATTATATGTTAGCAGATATATCATGTTTATGTATTATTATCGTGTTGTCCGGTTATCAATATTTCGCCAATAAATGTATGAAATATAATTAAATCGTACCTCCTTGCGAATATTGGCTGCTGTCATAACACCCGCTTTAGCAGCATGTAAATGTTTCTGGAGAGGCTCTATGAACGATTCACCCTGCTGTCGGATGACATCAGGACAGACAGTACACTTGTTGCGGATGCTGCACCGCCATTCCGTAGTTCCTTTGTTTAGTCTCTTTAACGTATATGTATAGCCATCGCTAGAAATGAGCTTTCTTTTCCCTCTCTCGGTTCCCATGTCGACAGCTGTGTACGTAACAACATCATCTGTCGTAGAGTTCTCTGTTTGGATTGATTCATCTGCCAGAGATCTATGATAAGAAAAATACATGTCAATGCATGTACCCGTACATACAGCTGTAAATGAACAAACAAACACGCTGGGATTTCGCGTTACAAATATTTTCAATGGGATCATCGATTTTAATACAAAATTAAATACTGATTTCTTTATTAACTTAGTGCTCACAAATCGTTCCGGTACAAGTAATAAGTAATCATTACAAGGAGTATTTATTTAATAATTCTTTATGTTGTTGATGAAATGAGTCGGCTATAAGCAATTTTCCAGATAAGTTGCCCAGTGTTATAAAATTGGTATATATAAAATGGTGTAATTTGTTTCTATTAACAATATGTATGTTTATTTGGAAGAACAAATAACAAAACAACGTATATACTTTTCTTGCACGACTTCCTGTAGTTGAATCGAAGACATATTCGTTATTTCAAAAGTAGAATGTTTAACTGAGTGTTCTGGCTGAATGCTTCTGTTTGGTATGTCGAAAGATGATCCAGGATTGTCTATAATGGTGCTCTCTAAAAAGGGGTGAGCAACCATTTGCGTTGACTCAGCAATAGGATTTACAGTTGTCCATGAGTTGGTGACATCATAATTCTAATAAATCAAAAACATTATTTTGAAAGTCTTCTTAATCTACAGCAGTGCACATAAATGTATAATATATAATTAATCAAATATAATGGATGATTTTTTTATTATGCAATTTCAATTATAATGACATTTTGTAATCAGCAACTCGCACACTAAGTTTTTACTATATTGCCACTTACGCGAAGTTCAAGCGCTGGCGGTACTACTTCGTGTGATGCGTTGACAGCAATTGGAGTCTGAGGACGAAATTACGAAAGGTGCATAAAAACAGAAAACATCATATATACGTATAACATTGAAAATTTAAAACAAAAGATGTATGTCTCGCCAAGGTATAAAGATATAAGCGACAATCGCCAGCGCAAGTTAATATTTCACCATATATATTTATATTAACGATATCGTATTAGGACACAATAAACCTACAATTCATTTTAACTTACACTAATGTACAGCGCTGGCGGATTATTGATGTCATCTGCCGGCTCGCTCTCTTCTTCTCTTCTGGGCCGAACGCATGAGGTGCAGACAAAGGTCAACGTACCCAACTTAAGTGCCTCTTTATACATTTTTAAAGAAATTCCTGAAAACAAATATTATGATTCTGTTATTTATAACAAATTCACAATACAGTTAGTACCAAAATGCAGTCATAATATAATTATCTTTGTATATGAAGAAAAGTTGCTCATTTTACATTTCAAACCGAAACATAGTGCTTATAATATGTTTTCTCGATCTTTAATTAATCTCTTTTTTTTTCCATATCTACTGCAAAAATGAAAGGTGTTATTTTTCATGATGACATATATAATACGTGTTATTTTCATTCGAAACTATTTGCTAATATTTTAGCTAACAAACTGTTATAGTTATTCTCACCTGGGCCACATATCCGGTGCTGCCATCGAACAGTCACATTCCACAGTATGTTGACGAGTCTTCACCCCCTTAGCACACTGAATACATGGGTAGTGCATTGTTGGAATATACAAAGTACAGACACACGGTATAACACTATAACTCATAAATAATAAATGTGCATTAAGTTGGTTCTATAAGTATATATAGGCCTACGCTAAAAAAACCCACAAATTGCTCAAACAACAAATTCGAAGAGGAGAATCAATTAAAAGATGTAATAACAATAACTATAGCCTCTTTGAAGTACATCTATGAAGCCTTGGTGAAACATGTGTCATAGGCACCAAGTGACCATTATTTTCTCATTTATTCGCCGATTAATAAAATAACAGATCGACTAATAAAACAAGTAAATATTCATTAAAAGATAAGAAACTCTTTGAAGTATCCCTCTCAAAGTAGGATTAGTGTTTTCAAGAGGTATGCATGGCCTCTACTCTTGTAGCTAAATTGTAACAATACATCGTTTCTATTTTATAAAGATATGCGCAATTGAGTGTCTCATATATTAAGTAGTGTTACAATCTGAAGCCTAATATTAAATATATTAGTATAATATCTCATGTACGGTGTCGCTACTCTTTAGAAAAATGTAAACGTGTTCTGTAGAATATTATTTGTTAAGTATAATTATTTGATAAATCAATATAGATAATTGGACCAGACGACTTAAATTGAGAATGTCGTTGTGCAATTTCACTAACGAGGCAAAAATCAATGTTGCTGACACGTTATCATATCACAAAAAGTAACAGAAGGAAAATGTTTTCAGATGATAAGGCGTAGGGCTCTTGCGCGTGCCCAAAAAATATAGTATTCTGAAATTTGATGTTTTAAACTTCAGACGTAAGAGAAAGAGAAAAAATAAAACATTTTGAGCGACTAAGTAACAAACTATGACTGTTGCCAGAAACTAAGGAATTAAGTCAAAGTAAAAGAGCCGATGCAGAGGTGTACATATTTATATATGATCCCAAGAAGACGGAATCTTGTCAGACGAAAACTCCTTGTATGTAATGCAGTTTAGATCTGAAACAAAGGCATTAAAGCAGTCACGTTCTCTAAAATAACGCCGTATTCTATATTAGATTATTTATGGGTTGAATATTCAAAATGTCTGATGTGCAATATACACTAAAAATATTGTTTTTCTATATGTGAGACTGTATATAAGTTCAGGCCATTTTAATTGCACACAAAAGTGTAAATTTAAGTTGTTTAAACTTTAAAATATATCCGTGTTTTACACTACGACACATACGTTACCATTCTACGTTACAAAACATTTTTAAAAATACGTTATTTTTCTTTTTAAGTTTCGTGAAAGCGCTTAATTAAGTATAAAAATGTTATTCATTTCATCTTATAAAATATAAAATAAGTCATAATGAATATATCAGAAATGATCATGTGAATAATGTTGTTCCGCTGTCACACACAGGATAAATAACTACAATGAAGAATGTACGTGTTTAATATGGTTAAGCAAACATATATGTAATAATTTCATGCCATATGTTCATGATCAAAAGGGATTTAATGAACAGTCTCTTATCGTATGTCTCTGATACATACGCTATATGTTTGGATTGACTAAAAAGGCGCACACGTTGTAAACTTTCGCACTAATATTTTGAATTGAAAACTGTTACAATTAGAATGGCATTAATTTGACAACTTAAAATGTTTGTGGTGTTTTGAATATTCATTATCAAATTAAATAAAATTTAAAATACAAGAAATTTTGATAAAGATGCATCTTTCATTGTGCACATTTATCTGTCTTTTTCGTAACATCTAACAGCAAAACGGAATAATGTTCTGAATTAAATTTGTCAAATAATCGCAAAATAACTAATTATGCAGTTTTCAACCATTTTATCTATATAAATTTATTTGTAACAAATACGTTCAAATACGAGAATATCTCATGTTTTTGCTTGAGAATTAAGTTTTTGAGACCAAGTGTACAGCTCTACTATACTCCTTTTTTTCTTCGGTTTTTCCTAACTATTATAACTTTGGAAAACGTTTATCTTGTTCACAAAATGTTCCAAATTTTATTATAAAACATATTATATAAGAATTGTCAAAATATATGTTACAAATAAATACTTGTCAGTTGTATTTTAAAATTGGGCCGAATTGTCTTTAAAGTTGGGCCGAATTGTCTTATTTTCGGTTCAATTTGGGCTGTATTGTCTTTGGTCTGAATTGTCCATAAGCCATTTATTTATTAATGAACTTTGTAAAGAAATAAAAATTTTAAAAAGTGAAATTCAACATTTACAATAGAGCCTTTAAATATTATTTAATAATGAACTTTGTAAGCAAATAAATGTGTAAAAAAGTAAATTCACCTTGTACAAAAGAGCTCGTAACATATTTATTTAATAATGAACTTTGTAAACAAATAAATTTGTAAAAAGTGAATTCACCACTCACAAAAAGGAACCTTAACACATATATTTTTCATTCGGTTCTCACAAGTAGGGACAAACGTCTTCAGGCCCTTCAGAACGACATTCAAAAAGCCATTCAACTTCCCCCTGTAGGGAGATAATGGAAGTTGTTGCATCCAAAACAGCTTTCATGCTGCAGGTAGCAGGGTTCTCCTTCCTGATGGGGAGGTAGAGCACTGTGACTGTGGGTTGCTCCCTTTGGTTTGGGAGGTAGAGCACCACAATGTAGGGTTGTGCCTTCCACTCAGGGAGGTAGAGCACTGTGATAGTGATAGTGGGTTGCACCCTCTATGGAGGTTGAGCACCATGACAGCAGGTTGCACCTCCACTGAAGGACGTTGAGCACCATAACCAACATAACCTTTTTTGCAGCCTCCTTTTAGGGAAGATGAGTACCACAATAGTGTGTTGTTCCCTCCCATCAGCTAGCTGGAGCACTGCAATACATATTGTGCCACTGGCAATGTGTTGGCCCCTTCCATTAGGGAGTTTAACACATCACACTCATGATGCACAGAGTGAAGATGAGGTCTTCTCCATCTATCACTCATTGACCTCAAGGTACGGGGCCAGGTATATGCAATCCATAGATAGGATTTAGGCTTAGGGATAGGGACCATTTTGGTGTCCCCCCACTCCAGTTATATCTATGGACACTTTTGATATGTGGAACCTTCCACCTCAGTTACCTTGGTCCATTATGCACCCATGGACTACAGAACCTTGCTATACCAATGGAAGTGGTGCTGCAGCACATGTTCCACCATCCCCTCACCAAGTGGTTTCCTTTTGGAAGGGTAGTTAGACATTCTCATCTCCTCTATGCTCCTCCTGATCAAGGATTAATTCTTATTTCTGGAGATATTTGGTGTGCTCATATATGATATAGAGATCTTGGACAAAGACAGTTTATCAAAATGTTATTTAGATTTTCAATTCTGGAGTATTAAATATTGTGTTTCTACAAGGAGCTCTAAATAAACACACTCCAGACTTCAGCATATGTCATCATCTTCCATCTTGGATTTTCCAACAGGACTCTAACTTTAATCTATTAGAACATTTCATTTCTAGGACTTTTGTATTTCATGGATTAATCTTGAATTATTTTTTAGTTTTGATTTTAAAAACTGTAATTTCTGTTTTAATTTTTACAATCTTTTTCCAGGGAAATAAATTATTTTTTAAAGTTTACAAAGCTTGCCATTTTTACTTATTCTATGTTACTGTTTATTAGAGCCTAAATACCTAGCAGATGTATATGTTTAAGATGTAATGGTTACTTTTCTGTAATGGATTAATGTACAATAATATTGTGTGGGAAAAAATTTGGAGAGAACAATATATATATATATATATATATATATATATATATATATATATATATATATATATATATATATATATATATATATATATATATATATATAAACTTTTAATTATGATATTGTTGAGCAGTGCACATAACAAATATCAAGAATCAGTTTGGATTACATAAGTCAAAATACAGCTTTATCAATATATTCCTTTATACTCTATGCATGGAGGTTGTGAATCATGATTACAATATTATTTCTTTGTCAGATATAACAGGTAGGACCATGTCAGCAAAATAAGCATGGCAAATTCCAGTGGTAGCTCTTATGCATCCAGCAAAGAGACAACAAACTTTGCACGCATGTGCCGAATAGTGGTTGATGTTTTAAGAGACATTCTCTGGCTGGTGCTAACAAATGAAATTCCTCCAGCTGATCTGCCTAAGAAAGTTCAGACAGATATAAAGAAATTGGGAAAACTTGATTCGGAAATAAAGACATGGCTGTGTGGCATAGTTCCTCCCTCCACTGAGATTCCCAGTGCTGAGATGTTTGACGTGTCCTCACTTTACACATTAATAAGGAACCTATGTAGCCAGGTCCCAACTCCAAGCAGAATATGGGGACAAATCCCACCCGCAGGTGGAATAACATTGGGTGACGACATAGAGAGAGTTAGAGGGTTCAGAAACACTCTTTATGGCCATGCAACACAGGCCAAAATAGAAACTGCAGATTTTAACAAACTATGCATAGAGATTAAGAATGCTGTCAGAAGGTTTGATGCATACTTTTGTTCCCTTTCTACAGCTATGAAATGTGACTTTGAATGTGAGATTGATACCATTATTACATGCTTTATGGACAAAAGCCTTGAGGATGACTACATTGAAAAAATGAAACAAATTGCTATTTTGTTGGGTAAGTGCATATTTCAGTGCATAATTAAATGGAGTTTTCAGGCAGCAGAATATTATTTTGCTAGCATTCTACATATTCAGATGTTTCAAAAACGAAAGTTCCAGAAAGGAAATGTAAATTGTCTTATGTAGTTTTCAGTTTCTTTTCTTTTCAGCACTATTTTTCTGATTGTTTTTTTCTAAAAGTTAATGTATGGATAAATATAAAATTGAATAAAAACATTCCCTAATGTCAAATGCATCTTTAAAATGATGCTTTAAGCCTGAAAATGTTAATCTGTGAATCTAATTACACCTCTCCCTTGATAACTTGACCCCAGTATATTACAAATACATATATTGTACGATAAGCAAGGGAATGAATTACCGAGGAACCTCTGAAAGGTTAAGAATGGGGAGCCATCCCAGCTAGACATTCAGAAAGCACTGGGTGTGTGTTTGGGTGTGTTTTATTTAATGGCTGAATACTCATTTAATAAAAGATAGGGAATTATTGCAAATAAACAGTACTTTCTCTAATAAAAGTGGCTGCTCTTCTGTATAATTACTTTTTTTTTCTCAAGATAACCTATATTCGAATGCTTGTGAAACTGTAACTCCAAGAGGTAATGCATCACATTCATTGTTTACCTGCAAAATATTGTCATTACATCACTGCCTTTTGCACAACAAAAGATTAATTTTGTTAAAAAAGTAGACATTTCTTTCATGCAAAATATGGCAGTATTGAAACTATTTTGTTTTAAAAATTGTTTCGTTAGTGAAATATTGATGGCATGATTTAGTTGCAAGTTATAGTGAAACCTCAGATCATTCTTACAAATTTCCAATTCAGTAATGTTGAGTTCATTACAAACTATGGAACTCACCGTTTGGTAATGAACTGTATGTATCAAACAGATGTTTTGATTTCAGCCGGTTGTCAATGATACCTTATGGTAGGTTAATTGTTACCTATATAATGATAATTATAACATTTTTCAAGGGATCAGTTGAAATGAATTGACTAAACACATGACCATGACTGTTAAATAGTATACAGGTAAGATTGCGTGCCCTTTCACTTTTTTATTTATTCCATTCCCATCATTTGGTTTGATACGAAATGCATAATTAACTTGATAATACAAAGCAGGTCTGCTTTTTATTGAGTGTAAGAATATAACAAACACATCCACAAATCGGAGATGAAAACAAAATCAGCAGTTAGGTTTTCATAAAAACACGTGCGCAGATAGCTATGACAGTATAGTGACAATATTCTCATCTTCAAATTCATCAAATAAGGTTTGATTCTTTCAACATTTTCTAGAACAAATGTAATCTGTTCTTACCTTGGAATTATAAGAAGGTTCTTGAGTTATCTTAGTGCATGAGTTCTCAATAAAGCAATTTATACTTCATATTCAATTGTGGAGATTTTCAAGTGTCAGGAGTCCAAATTTTGAATGTTTACTTGAAAAATGCAAACTTTCTTTTAATTGATGCATCATTTACTGAAATTCATTCATTTTACTCTGATTTTTTTTATCAAATTGGATAGCTTTTCAAAAGAGTATGTTGGTAGTTTTAGTTTCATTTAAGGAAAAAGCAGAAGTAAAAGCAAAAGCCTTTAAGAAAATTTAAGAATGGATTTGTATGTTTGTAAGCTTGATTCATATTTCTTTCCCATATAGAAGTATTTTTTCATCTTTTTCTTACTGAATCTTCAAGTCAGGTGAAATTATAAGTGTGTAAGGTTTTGAATGCGTGCATCAACATTGCATATGTGCCTAGTTTTTAGCCTCATTTTAAAAGGGTGAATTGTAGTTGAAACAATATTTACTTATTTACACTTGTTTGCTTTAATAGGTTAGAAGCATTCTTATGGAAAATATTGTTCTTGTTTTTTCAGTTGTATTTATCAACTGAGTTACTGTTAAGATATTCCTAAGATTTAGTGTAAGTTGGTAGAAAATATTTAAGGAATTGAATTGAGTTGAAAATAACTAAGAAAATCATAATAGGATAACTCAAAATAGGACCTGAAAATTGTAAGAACAAGCGACAGAAATAAATATCATCACAGGCAACAGCGCATACATGTATTGCAAAGTTTGTGATTGTGTGATTGGACTGATAGATAAATGTAGCTAAGATTCCCATTCATATCCAACTGTCAGTCTATCAGTTAGTCTTTTCTCAGTCACAATACACAAGCCATATTAGTCTGCTTACACTCTTTCATCAACCATAAAACTCGAGCCATAATAGTCTGCCGACACTCTTTCCTCAAGCATAATGGTCAAGCCATATTAGTCCGCCGACACTTCTCAACCATAATGCTCGAGCCATATTAGTCGGTCAACACTTTTTCCTCAACCATAATGGCTATATTAGTCCCTCTCCCCCACCCGCTCATCATAAACTAAAACCCAATTTGCACTTTTTTCTGGTGCCTCCCTTAGCCCAATGCCCTAGGCGATTGCCTAGTTCACCTAGCAGAAGCGCCGGCCCTGGCCATACTGGTCTGCCAACTCTTTCCTCAACAATTGTACTCAAGCTATATTAACCTGCCAACACTCTTTCCTCAACCATAATACTCAAACCATATTAGTCTGCCAACAGACTTGTCTCAATCACAATACTAATGCTATATTAGTTGTCCAACTCTCTTTCTTCAGTTGTAATACTCAAGCCATTAAGTTGATTTTCTTTTAATGTTTCTTATATATACACACGAAAGTGTTTTTCAAAAATTCTTCTTTTGAAAGTGTGTGGTCTTGAAATGAAAGATTCAGTTTATTCTGTTCATTAAGAGTGTATGTAAACAATGCTTGTTTTCCTCAGATGATTTGGGTGACATAAAGCAGCAAGTTGGTGTTTTGATGAAGAAAGTAGACAATGTCCAAGATACACTTAATGATGTTCAGAAAGGTAAAATGTTTAGATATTTTTCTGCATACTCATGATAGATTTGCCTTTAATTATATAAATTTAACTATATTAAAGTTTTATTGTTAATTCATTTATGGATGCATCTATAGGTAAATTAAATTTCTCACAATAACCTAACCAATTGCAAGTCCATTTATCTCTTTATATGCCTGCGTTTTTTCTTTAATTGTGATGATTCGTCCAAAAAATGAGGTGTATACTGTTCTAGATTGAGTTGGTACTCAACATGTATTAATACTAGAGCTAGAAGAGTAACAGGTGTAAAGTGAAGTTGTTTGCATTTGCAACATGCATGATGGAGAGAATGTTGGCATATTTCAGCCTTTCATGTACTGTGGATGAAATTTGTTAGTGTTATTGCTGTGGAAATTGTACATAATCTAAGCACACACAGCAAACCAAAATGGCTGCTTCCATGTGCTGGAAAATTCTGCCTGAATTTGTCTAATGTACACTATTTTTAGAAGTTATTAACAAAGAGAAAACAAATTTTGCCAGACTAGATGATATCATCTTCTGAACAAGCAATAAATGAATTGCAAAATATATAAGAAATACATATCAGAGTCCCTTTTTACCATTTGCTGTTGAAGTCTGGAAAGTGAAAATGACCAGTGGAGCTAGCAGTTTCATTTTACATACAAATTTGAAGAGGGGCTAAGCTCTGCACTCTATAACCCAAATGACACCTATCAATCATACTTCATACTAAAGGAATTGATAGTTTTTTTAAAAAAACCGAAGGTACACCTGGTATTTTTTTAAATGACCAGGATAACTAGTGAGGAAAACATAGGAAATTATTATTTAAAAATAAAATTAAACTTATGCAAAATATGAACATGTAGAGTGCCATCTTTACAGTTGCTGCATATTTTCTTTAAAAACAAAATAAAAATAATAATTTCTCAGTCTCAACTATTAAAGGCTATAGAGCAATGATCTCTCTGCACTCTTTGTTTCCAATGGGCTCCACTATAGGGTGAAGACCCACTATCTTTCCAAATTGATAAAGGTATTTTAGCTCCAGAGACCAGTCTTTCATCAAAGCCAGGGTGCAAGCTGATATGTATTCATTGTTTGCTATCTAAACCTTGTGAATCTTTGAAAGAAGTTTCTGTTGAGAATCAAGTCATGAAAGCAGCCATCCTAATTTCAATATTATCTGAAAGGAAAAGTGAATTTCATGATTTGACAGTGGAAAACAAAAGAGTTGTTTAAGTTTAAATGGTAGTTATGATTCAGTCTCTCTTGTTTACAAAATACATTTTCTGACCAATAATGATTTACTTTTGGTTGCCTCTGTACCTTTTGAAATACCTAATCTCAGTTGTATATATGCTAGAGATGATCACGATAGACACCTTTGACCAGTTAGAGCTTTTTGGTTCAATCTAGCTAAATAAGAAGGGAAAATAAGTGTTGTCAACATTTGTTTTCTCCCTTCAAAAGGTACATGTATTTCTGATATCTCATGAAACACTTTCTTGATGTGGATTGATGAGACTATTGAAAGAACTTATAAATCTCTCACTGAGAGAGATCTCTTTTTTATAAAAATCAAAGCCTGTGAGGTCAATGCTATTGAATGCATCTTGCACCTTTTTTAAAATAATTTCTCTTTGGATGGTATATAAACCATCTACATTAACATTAACAAACAGTATTTCCAAAACATTCATATTTGTTGGATGTGTGAAATGGGGTTTGACTTTTGTTTCACTTGTAATAAAATGCACATATCAGACATTTAGTGTTTTTAAAAGAAATTTGAATTTAAGGTTTGATAAATACTTAAACTGAAAATCATTCTTTAAGTCAAGGGTCAAGGTGATCTTGTAATGTGCTTGATAATAAGTTTGAACAGATGTGTTTATAATTGTCTGGACCAAGTTTGGGATTAAACAAATTGATTTCATAGGTAAGCAATAATCTCCACAACAACAGTTGAGTCATTCTATAAAAGATAGAGTAATAAATAAAAATAAAACAAACCCAGTTTATTGAGAAATGTATAACTATGAATATGCATTGCCACAAAGCAGAAATAGGGAGTAACATTTTTGCTGATAATAGTTAATCCCTCTACCCCATCAACTAAAATGGTTTTGTTCCAGTCACTGGTCTGCAATAGTATAACTAGTATACATATTGATTTATCATTAAAGTGTTGGTCGTGTATATATGAGTGATATGGAGCTACTTTCTTCATTCTGATTCTAAAATAAAAGTGTTAAGATTGTGGTTGGGTAGCCATGCATAAAATTGCTCTTGACAATTGAGGCAATAAACTTGTTTCAACTGATGTGTATGATGTTGACTGAATAGACATTGGTGGTCTATTGATTTCCCTTAATTAGGTGGGTGAATTAATCAATTTATAAACTTGTTTGAGAAACCTTTTGAGACCTCCACATTGCATTGAGCTTGGTTGAATATGCCAGATGACTGAGCAGAAGTTGTACACAACCACATGGTAATGGTTTTATTGTTAATCATTCAATAATAATTAAATTTACAATTATCAGCTTTTTTAAAAGAGCTAATGACTTTTAAAAAATATAAGCAAGAAGATATTCTTCTTATAGTGGCAATATAGATCTTTATTCGAAGTCTATACAGCCTATTAAATCTTAATTTAGATCTGATTTTAGAAGTAAGAATTTGAATTACATTTTTTGTAGTCCGGAAACTCATGATAAAGTACCCATGTTGTATGACAAACAGTTTTTATTGGATTGTTTCACAGGTTGAAGAACTTCACTCTGTTATCTGCAGTTTTAAGTGTAGATGTATTCCATTGTTTCAAAAAACTTTTTTTATTTTAAAATTTTAAATTTAATATCAATATGCCTTTATTTTGTATAGCTCATAATCATGTGATGATAGTTTACAATGTTACTTTTATCTGTTGAAGGAGTAATGGCTGGCTGCATGCAACTATATTAGAGAACACCATTGATACCAAAGTAGCCTATAAGTTAATGACTGGACATACAATATTTGACTGATTTGTGATGTGTGCATGTGACATATGACTAGTTATGTATAAATCACTATGCAATTGCTTTATAGTCAAGCAGAAAATATAAATTTTTACATCTGCGTATATTCTTGTCATTTTTTTTAAAAGGAAATCAGGGTGGAAGATGGGACAGAGTTTGAGTAATGAATCTAGTCCTCAACATTTTTAATTTTTTAAAACTTTTCATCATGTATATCTAGTCAAAATACTATCAAAATGTTTGTGTTTTCAAACTTTGGTGCTGCAAAAAAAAGGAATCATTATTTACCAAAAATATCAGTATATGTTCTCATTTGTTTCATTAGATACAAAGGAAAATGCAGAAGATTCAAGGAACCGTTTGTGCAGAATGCAAGAAACTCTTGAAATGCTTGACATGGAGAAAGGCAAATTTGGTAGACTGCTTTAATTGAACAATAAATTAATTATGTGGTATTTATTCCAGCTTCATTATCACTCATTCAAGGAAACCATTTATGAAGTATGGCTCAGTGCTACTTAATCTTAGCTTGTTAATTTGTCCATTATATTATTGGTTTAAACATTTTTGTCACTGAAATGTGAAACAGTGGAGAGAATAAATACATTTTTTCAGGCAGTTTAAAAGAATCATCTAATAGTAAAACCAATATTTTGACTAAATAATATACTTTCATGCACTATTAAAGCATTAGAATTACAAACCAATCAAATATATGGCCTGAGGTGCCGTATACTTCTTTTTAAATATGAAGGCTTTATCGGTAATTGATCTGTAATTAAATAATTAATGGCTCAAAGACCAAATAAATAAGAAAAATGTGTTGTATTAGTGGTGAAATCCTGGTATAACATGATCCAATTTTTTGGACTTCAATTATCCAATCTTGAGTATTTTAAACCTCATCTCATTTTCTTTAGTAAATAAATGCCTTAATTGGCTTTTTTAAAGCTGCCTATCCATCTACAATTCACTTTGAAAGCACCTTATAAACTAACATTTATGCTGGTAATGAAATTTTTTGTTTCTTATACTGTACATTCATTATAACCAAACCTGTGTTTGCAGTAGCACATGATAAATTTAAGCAGCAATAAACATTATGGCAGTATATAAATTAATGTGATGTGTTGCGTGGTTGTAACTTTCATTTTAGGCATGCATCACATTCAAGTGCAAAAATGTTTTTTTGAGATAAAATGTTTCATGGACATTGTGGTTTTCATATATATAATGGTTTATTTTTCCCATTTAAGCATGGTATGTGGTAAAAAGCATTAAAATAAGAAAC
The DNA here is from genome assembly GCA_030141615.1 of Unio pictorum. Classification (NCBI taxonomy): domain Eukaryota; kingdom Metazoa; phylum Mollusca; class Bivalvia; order Unionida; family Unionidae; genus Unio; species Unio pictorum. The sequence continues at coordinate 14,443,977 of JARLTB010000126.1, forward strand.
TGTTATCCTTTTTACTAAATTTAACTTATCATAAACAGTTCCTTCTATGCAGAAATATGCTGATGAAAGTATTCAATGATTTGCATAATAAAAGTTTCAATGTAGGATTGTACCATTAATGCAGCAAGTTAATTAGTATCTTCACACCTTGAGACAATATGAAGGCTTTCCAGCCATCATTCTGTGGATTCAAGCTAAGGTATTTTCCTTCATCATTCCTATAGAATTCTTGTGTATTGGATATATCCAAATTTAATACTTAATTACTTTAAAAAGCTGTAAAATTAGAGTACTTTTTACTTTTGTAACCATCTGTTAGAATGTGATAATCTGTGTACATTTTGACTAGACAAAAATCAGACTTGATTATACAGTATTCAGATTATCTGGGAAATTCATTGTCCATGATGAATTTGGAAAAAATGAGGTTTTAACAGCATGATGTTGTGAAGTACACATATTGCATTTTATACACTGTAGACCTGTATATGGATTTCAAATATATATATATATATATATATATATATATATATATATATATATGCTCACGTATAAGCCAACCCCCACAAACTGAATTGGTAAAACTGTTATAAAGTGCATGACCCACGTATAAGATGACCCATAATTTCTAGACTACCGGTACATCACAAGATGCACAAAGTGAGTTCTGAAAACATATATTTAGGCAAATCACATTATTAAATAAAATGAAAGTAAGAAAGCTAATTTATATGTTGAAATGAAAACAATTCTAAAGTGTTAAGTCTTAATGAAAATTTAATTAATCCTCATTCTAAAATCATGAATTATAAAAATTCAATTACTTTTAGAATCCTTCAAAATCAGGCTCTGTATCAGACTCGCCAAATAGTTCACAAAACTCGACTTCTGTTACGGCTGTGCTTTCATCATATACGTCGTCATTGTCATCATGGTCATCCGATAGTCTGATTCATAAAACGAGAGCACCAGTCGGCTGATGCAACACATTTTGAATCTGCCAACTTATATTTATAATTTTCGCCATCTGCATAGCACGTAGATGAATTGCCGTCATTCCTGTACTTATGTCTCATTCACAATAAATTAGCGTGCTGCAGCACAGTTGTTATTTGCTTCTGCATATTAATAACATTAAGTTTGAATGCTGCATCATAAGCAGAACGCTTTCTTTGACTTTTATTCATTTTATTTGATTTAATTGTATATAAAATTCTAGAGATTAAACTGAAATAATTTCTTATAGTGGTATTATACTATTTATATCCCTTATCCTGTAATTATTTCCATGTGTGGTTGGTCATCAATTTGTATTTGAAATTATTTATCATTGTCATTTATTTGTAATTTTTTTTAGACTACAGGTAGTGATTCAATTGATCAGAATATGTGCTTTCAGCGTGGACATTAATCAAGTATTTTGACAGTTTATATTTTTGAGCAGAAACTATGTCCACTACCATATCTCAGTAAACAATACATCTGAGAGTCGGCATGTATTAGTAAAGTCATTGGCATTGTGCAACAAAACAAACCTATTATCCCCGAGGCATTTACCACAGATTAATCATATGGTAGCTATTGTACAACACTCTACCGCCAACATACCACTTTGCTTTACAAACAATTAACAACAGTAGTATATAAACTGTGGCTGCCTATTACATCTAAAACACCTATCAAAGAAATCCCTCAAATTATATTGTTTTACAATTATTCATGCTGACTCGTATATTCTCTCTCTCTCTCTCTCTCTCTCTCTCCAATTTTATCGTCTTAGTTCCCTTGGTCAGGGGTCCGATGTTTTCTGGCAGTCAGCAAGCCCAGTCTCCAGGCATCACGGTTTTGAGGATCGATTTTGGTCATCTTCCATGTCTCGTGGCCATGATTGATTGTTTGCTTCCAAGTTTTCTTGGGTCGGCCAGCTTTCCTTCGGCTTTCCACCTCCACATTTCTACACCTGTTAATCCAAGCATTGCTTCTCTCTACATGGCCGAACCAGCGTAACCAGTTGGCCCTTAGGAGTTTCTCAATCTTTGGTAGGTGCAGCTTTTCCAGTAGGGTATCTGACCTGATATGATGGGTCTGGTCTGGCTTGACATTACAAATCCATCTGATCATGGCTCTGTTATTGCGTTGTAGACAGGCAAGTGAGGGCTGGGTGAGTGCCCAACACTCACTTCCATATAGCATCACGCTCCTAACACAGCTGCTATACATCTTTCCCCTTTTGGTGAGGGGGACAACTCTTGATGTTAGTATATGTAATAGTTCACGAAACATACCCCAGTATGTACATGGGTACTGACCAGAATCTTTCAATGGTTGTAATTCTGGGCCACTGACCATCACTTTTGTCTTTGACAGATTCACTCTCAATCCTTTGGCTTCCATACCACTTTTCCACATTTTCAGCTTCTCCAGTAATAGTTCCATAGTGTCTGCTATGATGGCTATGATATTGCACTTTTATTTACCCTTCCTAAGCATGCGTGCAACAATCCCCTATGGAGTCTCTCGCTATTGTTCGTGTAAGACTATCGTACATGTATTTCTACTCTTGATCAAAATGTTTGTCATATATACCTTCAGTATCGTAATTCTTTTATTTTTTTGCATAGATTTTGTTCATATTTACACTGAAATAAGCTAGCATGCATTTGTATGATACTGTGGAGTTTAATAATAATAATAATAATAATAATAATAATAATAATAATAATAATAATGACTTTATTTAAAGAGGGTAACACAATTAGCTAAGAACTAATCTGGCCCTCATACAAGGAATTTATTTACTTCAGCAGCATCTCAGAAGCCACTGATATATTGGGTTTGGAAGATGGAAATAGAGTGGGCATTTCTAATCTCAACTGGAATACTATTCCAGAGCAAAGTTCCAGAGTATTGGAAACTTTTTAAAAATAATTCCTTATTTGGTTTGGGAATTTTATACTGTTTTGTAGACATTGATCGCAGGTGGGGTGTATTACCAGGTAGCCTATACTGGAATAGGGATTGTAAATATTCAGGAGCACTATTATTGGATATCCTGTACATTAATTTGACTTTTCTTAAACAGATTCGGTCTTTAATAGGTAATATTTTTAACTTACCAGCTAAATTTTCCTTGCTTTCTTTCTGGTTTGATTTGAGCCTAAATGCTTTTTTTTGAAGCGTTTCCAGCTTTGCTATGTTTTTATCATTTGAATTACCCCATACTGTATTACAGTAGTCTAAATACGGTTGTATATAACTGTTATAAAATAGTTTTCTGTTCCTTTCAGGGAGAAAATGTCTTATCCTACTGAGAAGCCATAAACTTGAACTGACCTTTATACTGATATTTTTGATATGATCAGTCCATGATAAGTTATTATCTACCAAAACACCAAGTAGTCAGTCATGACAGACCATTTGCAAATTTGTATCCTTCCATGTGAGACACAGTTCATTGCTATCAAGATTTTTCCTTTTTTTCCTTGCTGAGATTAGTAATATTTTAGTTTTACCAGTATTTACTACCAAGCCCTTGCATATGCACCAGTTTTCCAGCTTGTTTAATGCATTCTGTAAAGAAATTTTGAGTTTATTCTTTGTGTTTTGGATGTCTGACAATGTTGTGTTATCTTCATAGAGATCTGTAGATGATATCGAGTCTCTTAGTAAAAGTGGTAGGTTGTTAATAAATACAATAAATAGTAATGGACCTAGAATTGAGCCTTGTGGTACTCCATATCTAATTGTTTCAGGTTCAGACAGAATGTTATTTATATAAACATGTTCTCTCACTTAAGTATGAAGTAAACCATCTAACTGTTTTTTATCGCATTGGTAGATTTTCAGTTTCTTCAAAAGGATTTCATGATCCACCATGTCAAATGCTTTCTGAAATCTATAAATACAGATCCAATTTTTTTACCTTGGTCAAGTGCTTGAAGCCATTTATCAGTTAGGGAGATCACGGCAGTTTCACTTGAATGTTTCTGTCTAAAGCCTGATTGATTAGGGTGTAACAGCAAGTGTTTGGTTAAATATGACATGAAGGAGTCATGGACATGCTTTTCAATCAATTTTGACAAGTTTGGTAGTATTGAGAATGGTTGGTAGTTATCAGCACCATTCTTAGATCCAGATTTGTGAATAGGAGTTACTTTTGCAGTCTTCCATATTTTGGGGACAGATGAGGTTGCAATACTTAAATTGATTATGAATGTTATGCTATCTAAATTAGCAGAGGCAGAAGATTGAACGAGTCTTGGACCAATCTGATCAAGTCCTGTAGCTTTCTTGGTATCAATTTCACTGAGACATTTTTTAACAAGGTTTCTTGATACTGGTGGGATAGAGAAACATACTTCCTTTGAGATTTTGCTGCTGCAGAACTTTTTCAGTTCATTAAAGTTGTTTTCTGTCACTGGTTCTTTTAACTTTGTGGTAATGTTGGTGAAAAAATCATTGAAAACATTTGCAATGTCAGTTTCATCAGTGACTATGGTGTCATTTACCAGAAGTGAGTGAAATTTATTTGTCGGATTGTTGTGTATTCCTCCAGTGAGTTCATTGAAGACTTTCCAAATGGAGTAATGATTAGCTGAGTGTTAAATACTTGACTAAAGATTACTAATATGACAGTTCTTTTGGAAAATACACATATTTCCATGGTTCAAATAACACATATGGCTGTATTTTCTGGTGGATGGACATCTGTCAAATAGACATCAAGTACATTAAAATATGTTTTTCATTCATTATCCTACCATTTAAGTTAGAATTAAAAAAATATTTGTTTCACTTCACGACATGACAAATCTTCTTCCAGGTCTTATTTTTTTCCTAAAATTATCATAAATGCACATAGGAGACATTGACATTAAAGTTGGCAGAGCATCTTATAATGACATTATACTATTTCTGTAATTTCACTGAGTTTGACATGAACCAATATAAATCTACAAAGATATGATGCACCTACATGAATCCTTTAAATGTATTTCATATTCTTCTTGATACTTGATTTCAGAGAAAGATAAAGTGGAAGACACAACATACAGTTTGGTTAATGAGGAACGAGACTGTAACGAGAATGCTGGCATTTCCTGTGAAGACATAGCACTTGGTGAGTTTTATTTAGGTAACCTTGTGGGAAAGTTTGGCATACAGGACAAGTGACTCTAGCTGCAAACAGATTATGCTGCTTGTACCCTTATCACTCTATATTTTCTTTGTCATCATTGACATGAAGGTTAGGGTAATATTTAATAACAGTGATATATACAAGTTTAAAAAACTGTAAAAATAAAAATTGCCATCACACTATGCCAACAGTTGGCATATTGGTAGTTAACCTTTACTTACAGAATAAAAAATAGTGGCTATTAATGTTTTCAAATAAAACCCATATTGGTAGTTAACCTTTACTTACAGAATAAAAAATAGTGGCTATTAATGTTTTCAAATAAAACCCATATTGGTAGTTAACCTTTACTTACAGAATAAAAAATAGTGGCTATTAATGTTTTCAAATAAAACCCATATTGGTAGTTAACCTTTACTCACAGAATGAAAAATAGTGGCTATTAATGTTTTCAAATAAGACCCATATGAAAAAGCAATTTAGGCACAGAATAATGTAATATTTGTAATATTACTTTTCAAATGTAAATGTTTATAGTTTTCCGTCCATATGGTTGCATAACAAGATCATAATATTCAATCATTGTATCCATCGTGTTTGATCTGTATCATGTTCTTTATCATGCTGCATTCACTTTCTTAGAAAAACATTTGATTGTTCTAGTCAGTCTTTATGAGGATCCTAAAGAGATTAACCATTAAGAAATGGTGCTGACCTGTCCATACCCTGCTCAATCTTGGCAAATATTGAAAACTTTTCTTCCAAAATGTGTTTGAATAATTTTAACAAATCTTCCTTAAGTTAAGGATGTTGTTTGTTCTTGTTGTCTGTTTTACAAAATAACTTGCTTAAAGTACTTGGGTAAGACATTACCCTAAGATTACCATTCTTAACAAAATGTTTGAAAAGATTTAAACCATATGACTGGGGGTACCTTTAAAAAAAATTGAGGATAAGTGTTGTTGTAGATAAGTATTCTGTTCATTTTGTGGTCAAAAGGTCAAAGGTCATGGTTACTATTTTTTTTTTGCACAATGTCATTGGTTCTGCATCTCAAACCTGGACCAAAACATTTATGGATGATTTTTGCTTAGGTAAGGAAGATACCTATTTATCTTGGACTCAAGTTCAGAGGTAAAGGTCATTATAACTGAAGGGAGCAAAATGTTCTCTGCATATTAGATTTAGTTCCTGGTTATATACATTAACAGAAGGTTGTGGATGACTTGAACTAGAGGTATAGATAATACCTATTGATTTAGGTCCAGTGTTAAAATGGGGGTTAAAGTGTGTGAATTAGCATGATAGGTGCAGATTTCAAAAACACTCTCCTCCAAAGAAATCAACACCCTGACTTTAGTCCTCAAAGTTTCCAATTCAAGAGATTTGTTACCTCCAGTGAAATTTTTGTCATGACATGTATTTGTACACAGAAAAGACTGATGAGAGGATGATACTGTAGGTTAATGATCTTTATCAGAAGTACACATTTAACAATATATATAATTTATATTGGAATGCATTTTCCAACATGTAATTTTCAAAATGATTAAATGGTGTCCTACAACTAATGACTTGAAAACAAGATGAGATGTTCCATAACATACAGTGCACACATATTACTTTTAAAAAGAAATAATTTATGTTGTCGCAGCAAGTATGGTGTCCCAAGATTTGATGTTGATTGTTTCCATTTATGGTAATAAAAGAATCCATAGATTTTTGGAAAAAGGGTTAAAGGTCATGGTAAGTCTAATGTGTTATAGTTGTTTCTGTACATTAAATTTGCTGTGTTAAGGGGACTAGGATTATTAAACACAATCAGTACTTCATTTTTATTCACCAGCTCAAAGGCAGAGCATATTAAGGAGTGATGCCCAGTCAATCTGTCCAACTATTACAAGTACCAAGTTTGTTTCGACACAATAACTTAAGTTGTTCCCCATGTATAGTTTCCAAACTTGATGGTTGTCTTTCACTTAGGATAATAAAGAACCCCATCAGTTTCAGAGTTTGATACTCAAAGGTTTGATTTCTGTGGCCAAAGAAGGAATTTAAATTGATTTTCATACAATGACACAAGTTCTCCACATTTTACATTTACCAAACATTGTCATGTCTTGTACTTGTTGTATCTAGGTTGACCTAATGGTTTTGGGTTCAAGAGCTCCAACATCATGTACTGATTAAAAAAAGGGTCTCAGCTCATTAACTTAAACTCTTGACAATCTACAGTACCAAATTGTGCATGATCACTTGCTTTTTGGGAAAAGAAGGATACCTTTTGATTTCAGGTACACAAGAGCAGTACGGATGAAAGAAAGAAGATATTATTTCCGCACAATAACCTGATTTCTTCATCATCTACAGTTACCAGACTTTCTGAGTGGTTTCAGTGTATCCCCCAGGCATGTAAACTTAAGGACACAACCTTGGTGTCAGAATGGGGGAATCAAAAAAAATTTGAGGGGTCAAAAATGTACTGACCAATTTTTTCAGCTTGATATAGGATATTGCAACTTGCACAACATACTCTCGCTCTCTCTAAAAATACAAATCAACATGCACAATTAATACAAATGCATTTTCCATTCAAAGAATAATTTTCTTTGTTCATTGTTCCTGTCTTTTTGGTTTAAAGTCTTACTTTTAACAGTCTCCTTATAATCTCTTTGTAGCAATTATATAGACCAACACATTACATATAGGCCAATACAAAGAGCCAAATAAATCTTTTGAACCAAATGACAGTTAATTTACTGCCTGTCATAAAATGTCCTATCATCGGTTTCATTGTACTTCATCCCAAAACAGATTTATCCATAATTGAAAGAGACTAATTATTCATTTACTCTTTAATAAGTTACACTTGAACTTATAGCTTTTTCTTTTATTGCAAAAAAGTTAAAATCTAAGAAAATCAGCAATGATGACTCTGTTATCCAAATATATCATTTGTCCCTGATTTCTTTGTTGTGAAAGAATGTCTTGGCTGATAATGTGTTCTCCAAATATTTTGTGACGAACAAGGGCCATTTTTTAAAATTCTTAAACTCTGTCTCAGAAGGATTATTCACTTTTGCAGTCTTCACAATCACACAATCAGAGGTCACACCAGTATTCCCAATGGATGGGCCATATCCCAGTCAAGGGAATTATTTTCTCCAATTGTCATTAAAGTTAGATCCACAGTTACTATGTTGTGTTTTGCTTCTTTCACTTTCTTGGCTAATGATTCTTAGTGCACACTGTATTAATCTGGCGATAACACTTCTGTGCAACAAACATTGAGGTTAAACATATGAACAACTTACTGAGCTCGATAGAAATCGCTTGAGAGTTCGCGAGAGTATGGGAAGCTGCACTGTCATAACATTGCCTATGTTAGTCTGGTTCCCTGTTTCATTGTTGTTGTTGTTGTAGGGTTTAATGCCATTTTTCAGACATGATAGGCTATATATGGTGGCCATTAGTATTGGTGGAGGAAGAACTCTGGGAAAACCCCCGGAAAGAACCACCGACCCACGAGAAGCTACTGGCAAGCTTTCTCACATAACTATATGAGCTGAATCTTAGATTTGAACCCATGCAGACAGAGGTGAGATGGCAGTGATCTGTAATGGCAAGCGCTATAGACCACTCAGCCACTCAGGGCTCCTCCCTGTTGTGTATGCTCCGAAATGCAGAGTGCAACACAGGGAGCATATGAAACAGGGAACCAGACTATGCCTATGTATAAAGTATGCTTGAAGTATACACAATGCCATCCCTTATCCAAATTGTAGATCTTAAATAAATCCTTATCACATTATGCAAATCCTTAGCATAAAAAAATGCATGGCAACAAAATGTGCATCAGTTTTCTCTAGTGTGCATCCCTGATGCACAAATGTTCATAAATGGAAATACTGGGTTTGTACTTGTGGTAAGGAATAATCATATTGATTTTGGATCAAAAAGTTAAAAGTCCATGTTACTTTGACTAAAAGAATAAAAATGGTTTTCATACAATAATATTTGTTCTGCATAGCATACCTGGGTTATGCTTCATGGATGGCATGCAGTTGTTGTAAGGAGGTCAAAAGGTCTCAGAGTGAAAGAAGAAAAATAGTTTCCACAGATTAAACTCCTGTAGCTTTATAGCTAACTGATATTAATGGATATCTCTTGTTTCACTTTTATTTTTCAAATATGGGTTTCTTTTTAGCATAATATGTGCATATTGCTCCAGGTGAACACATTTTTTTCTTCCAGTTCTCTAAAATACATGTATGAAACATAATTGAACAAAAAGAGCACAGTCTATTCTTATGTAATACATCATAAGCCCATGCGGGATTGAAAATAGTCACACACATTTTGCAGAGTTCATGTTGATAAGAATCTAAACTGTTCTAAGCAAGTTAAACACTTTTGTTCTGTAATAAATCCATTAATTTCTTTTTTTTACAGAGTACAATACATTATTTACAACTCAAATAATTCATTCTCACTCCTTTGGACTACTGCTGCAGATTTTGAGGAAGTACAACTGATGTTATATTATAATCCACAAACTTTAATAAGGTGTGGCAAGAATTATCCTAAATTACAATTTGATACACCATTCAGAAATCTATGCTAGATATAAAATTGACTGAAATCTGATTACAGATTAGCTGAGCAAATGTTCGTCTTAATGTTCAAAGTAAAGAATTAACAATATTTGAATGGTATGTTTGATTTCAAGTCAGAAAATCTGTCAGGGACTTAAGTTGAGATCAATTGAAAAGATTGTTTCAAGAAACAAATACTTTTTTGGTGTTATTCTCTGGACTGAGTTCTCAAAGCAATTAGACCAGAAAAAAATCTAAATGTGTTGAAACAAAAACATAAATATTATCTCATTTAAGGCAGTTTTCATTAGAAATATTGAAATACATGCATTACAGTTTATTTAGTTGATGCATACACTTTGTGCTTTTATTTTTAATGTATTTAAGCATGCTTAAATATTTTGCTTTAAAATGGTTTCCCCTCTCGTGTAATTACAATAGTTTGTTGTGATGGTCTCATGAGAATAGTATATTATAGTAAGTGTCCCTCATCAAATCAAAGAAAATATTTGTAATTATACCTTTTATCAAAGTACAATTTCTCATATATCAGATAGACAATCCTGGCACATTGTATAAGAAACAATATACAGATGCTGATTTAGTTATGAAATGTATCATACAGTTATGTTTCATGTGAACATAATTTTATGTAATTAATTCCTAAAATTATAATAACAAAATTAACACCTCAGAATATTAATAATGACAGATCCATATAAAACTTTATAACGTTGATCTCTGATCTAAATAGGGTGAGAAATGTGGCTAACACAAGCTGAGTAGCTGACTGGATGCTTATAATTGTGGGAAGTTTATTTGCCTTGTCTAATTAGCTGATAAGGATTTTTATGAGGACATACTGATTAGAAAAAAGAATTAGTAAAGTCCTTTTTTTCATGGAAACTTTATCTTTGTTTCATTCAACAAATGACAATAAAAAGGATTCTGACAAATGTTTTTGTCTTCATGACACAATATTGCAGTGTAAACAAATGTTGTGGTCATAGCATTAATGAGAGATGCATTCTTTTGAGAACTGTGACTTTATGACACTGCATCAGAATAGGGTAGCATCAAATTAGATTGTGGGATGATAGATCTGACTTTTTTCAGACATTACTGGTACCATTAATTTGAGTAATGTCAGGAAAAAGGTGGAGATCTTCTTGATGGTCTATGATGGAGTGGAATCTACCTTCTACCTCCCATCTGAGTATTATTTGACCATTATATGATGTTACATTGAGTAATGCCTGCATTTAATTGATAAGAAAATGGTTTATTTTCTGAGAAATTTTGCAGTTGATATGTTCATGACATCAGAGGTTCAATAGACATGTGATATCAACAATACAATAAATCCCATTCCAATGTAGCTGTATAAAATTTAAAAAATATTAAATGAAAGTCACATGTTGCTTACAAAAGAATGAAAGGACACAATTCTCAACATATTTATTTCTAGAACAATGGCCAGAAACCAGTTGCAACTCATAATAACCATAACAAAGCCAGATTCATCAAACAAGATCTCATGCCAATAGGGTGGTCACATGATACAACAAAGCTGTCATTGACAGGTTCTCTATTCATGATAAATCTGACTGTAATTTGGGGAAATAAATGATAATATAATTGATGCTAGGCACAGTCAGTACTATGCAAGCACTGTACATCATAGTACAACCTGGTCTCCCAGATAAACACTAACTGGCCAGTGAATTGTCAAGTATTTCTTTCTTTAATTATTAATTTCATGTTGGAGATATCAGAAAATGTGCACATACAAAATAATATCAAAAATATATATAGCAGTTTTTAATACATGTAGTTTGTTTTCATGATTATCGAAAGAGATGACCCCAACTGATGACTGACATATGAGATTTTGGATGGGGTCATATTTATAACCAAAAGGCATAATTCTTTAGTTTTTTTAATACTCTGGTTGATTTAATCCTCCACATTAACAACCTATAAATGAAAGCTGTACTTCTGGCACTTTTAGGGTGGATTGATAAATAAGATGTCATTGTATCACTGATGCAAAAATGATCCTTTTGTGTTGCATGGAGATTTGGAAGATTAAGTACCAGTAGCTTGTATAATTTCTTGCATATAATTCTTACAAAGATTATTCACAGTTCAACTTGAAAACCCTAGAGTCTCTATAATGCACATGAATTCCTGCACTCCCTGATTTGTTCTATCCTACCTTTTCTTTAAAACATGAGTGGATAATTAAATTTGGAATGCAAATGTACAATTGGTAGTATATGAGCATGTTATCATGATTTTGTTTTCATTTGAAAGGAGAAGAAATATCTCTAAATATTAAATCTAAAAAATTAAGTTAATGAGTTACTTTTATTCTTAAGAATGTCACATTTCCTTTTGATTTGTAGAGATGCCACAAGGCATGGAGGGTAAAATTTGTATAATCAAGTGTTATGCTGACCTGAAACTAGAATTAGAAAAGGACAAAGGGATGGATATTGCCAAAGGCCTTTTTAAGAAGGAAAAGCATAAAGATGTACTTGAAGAAATTGCTAAAGCTGGGAGAAGAAGACATTGCATTGACCAACTTCTCAAAAGAGTCCTTCAATCAGAAGCATCAGGTTTGAAGATCTTTTTTGATTTGCTGAAAACGAAGTGCAGAGAGAGAGCCAAAAAGCTAGCAGAAATTAAAGTTACAGACAAGGACTGGGAAAGTAAGTTTTTACATTCTTGGTTTTTGATGAGGATAAATTACCAATCTGTGTGTTGTTTATTCTAAATTCTTATCTCCCCAATTGGAGACATTACAATTAATTGTTGATGTTTTATTAGAATGTGGCAGATGAAACATGTTTGAAACCTTTCCAAGGGTTCCGTCAACAGAACATTTATCTGTTTCTTCACAGTAGTAATCAGGATGACCATGGCTAAAGATTACTAGGTAGACTTTATAGTATGCACTGTCTGAGAAAGGAAGATTGAACCATAATGAAGACAGTGCATGAGAATTTTACAGAACACGTTTGATTGATCAAATAGATTTCTGGAATACTTTAAAAAGCAGAGTAGGGCTTAATGTAACATGGAAGTGATGAAAGAAATAAGTTTATATTGTACATATTGGTTTGAATGTCAAACAATGTAATTTCATTAAGATTTTAACATGAGAAAATTGGGTTGAAATGCATATTTATTCAGCAGTTAAAGTCAATGATTTAGTTTCTTTACTCCACTCATGTCTAAAGAAATATTTTTTTGTATTCTCAGTCTTTTATATCAGCCTACAGCATTCATTTATCATTTGACAATTTATCAGAGTCTGGTGTAATGGATAAGCAGATAATGAGATCTGCATTTATTGTCTATTATTTGTGTGAGTATGGTGCATGGACCCATTTCTTGCAAGGCCCTGGCCTTGGAAGGTCAAACCAACAAGGTCCATCTGGTTGACATGTGTTTCCACTTATACTCAAATATTGTGTGAATAGAAATGCTAATAAAAGGGGTACATATCTTTTGTCTGGTGTTTTGCTAGCTCATAGGTCTAGTTTTTTGGTCATGCACTCAAACCTTCACAATTAAGAGAGAAAGTCCATATAAAAATCCCATGAATAAGATTTGCAAATAGAGCTGTTATCTCTACTGAGGAAGAGAAAACCATTTGAGTCGCACCTGCATTAGCATGTGAGATATAAGAGCAAGTTTTAAGCTAGCATTAGCAGAATTGTTGTTAGCATCAACAGCAGTGAAGTTTTGAGCTAAATCTATTGAAGTCATTTATCTTCTACATCAGTTGCAGCTTTCAAGGGAAACTTTGTCACCATATATATAATATTTATGCTAGCTGTGATATGTTAGGTACTCACATCTTGTATGATTAAGCAGAACATTATTTACATCTTGGTGAAAAGTGTTAAAGATTTGCTTTAGAGCTTTTGAAAGTTAATCTTCTAGATCAGTGACTACATTCAATTCAGACTTGGGTATAATATTACTATTGGCCTGTGTTTATTCTCTGATATGGTTGGTGTTTCTCTCATGCTTGTCTCGCCAGCTTAAGCAAGGCTTTGTTCATCATGGTCACTAACAGTCAGGTTTTATGTTAAAAAGTTTGAATGTCACTTACCAGTTGTTGGATTAAAGAGAAACTTTAGGATAATGTCCATCTAGGAATTCATCTTATTGGATGATATACTAGGAGTTCTAGTCTTGCTTGTGTCATTTGCTTAAACAGAAAGCTTGTTGCATATAGTACAAAATGCTATAATTTTGGAAGCTATTGAAAGGCACTTTTCTTCTACATCAGTTGATACATTTAACTAAAGTTTCATAAAAATATTTCTGTTGGTTTAATATTTATACACTGATGTGCTAGGTGTTCCTGATGTACCTGCCTTGCCTGCTTGAGAATGTTTTGTTACTGTAAACCATGTTCAAATATTTTAAAGTCAGATTTTCTGCATCAGTTGAATACAACACTGACTTTACTATAGGTCTAAACTTCATCTGCTGATTCGAAAGGAGATCCTGTCTCACTTGCTTAAGCAGAATAAAGAATATGCTGCAACATGGTCAACGACATTTTTGTGAACATTGACCAAAGTTTGGTACAGGGATTATATTGACAAGCATTGAGGCTGGGTCTAATTCTGATAGTGTCATTGATGACATTTCAATGGATGTGGATCATAATTTTTGTTCTTAGAATAAGTCTGGTCATCAGTTGCAGCAATGCATTCTGATGCCCAGCCTCTAGATGAGTTATGCATGGATCTGAATCACCTGGACTGTAATCATTATTGTCATGGTCAGTAAAAGGTAGCCATGTCATGATGAAATTAATAATTTTTTAAAAATAAATTTGACATCATATAAATGCCTTATTTATTCTTTTAATAGTCCATGTCTCATTTTATAAATAGCATGTACTAAGTGCTGATATTCATGTTTACCTGAAGCCATTGAGTGATTGACTACATTTTGTCCTTTTTTTCTGGCAAGACCGTTTGATTCTGAATAGGACCAGTAGGGGCTTGCTTGATATTTTGGTGAGTTTCACACACCTGACAGCATACATAATTATGTTACTTTAAAGGTCATTATATTTTACAAATGGAAAGATTATGAAGACATGCATTCAGTCATGAAGGTGGAAAGGAATTTAGAAGTTAGTGTTTAATATTTTAATTACATTGCAAAGAAACAAAAAAGTCACAAGTGTTATTTTTCTTCTTTTTCAAGATTTCACACTGGTCAGTGAATCAGTGAAAATGGCTCCACACAGAATACAAAATGGTTTAAAGTTTGAGCAACAGGATGTAGAGTTCTTCAAATGCCATTTTCAGGATATACCTGAGAAAGTTGATAAAATAGCTGATGTGCTTCTATCTCAGTTTCATATTAGCATTTATGAGCATTCACAAATGATAAAAACCAATGATCCAGAGAAAAAGATACATGCCTTGTTGGAAAAAATACAGTCATGTCATTTCGACTCGGACATGGAGGTTAAAAGCATGCTGGGATCCAAGCTATACCAGAAGTGGCAACGTTTCAAAGTTGATGGATCTAGACAGGGTAAGACATTAAAAATGAAATTGTTATGTCCCTTTGCATTTGTTGAGGTGCATCTGGAATTAGCCACCTACAGTGATTCTTATTTCGTTATTCACTATATGAGATATGATTAGTCAAGTGTTTGGCCACTTTTAAAAGCCCTATTTATATGGTAAGCCAAATACAAAGTACCGGCAATGAAACAAAAAACATTTTTAAAATATCTTGTGTATCAGAGACAGTTTTAGACTTTTACATCATAAAGCTATCTTTTTCTTGAAGATTTGAGGAGATTTTGTAAGATGCAAAATCCACATGAATCATACACAGTAGTTTAATAAAAATTTGTGGCATAATAAACTTTTATGTAATATTACATTTTTCATTTATAATGTGATTTTTAAACTTAGGAGTTTATATTTTCTAATTTGCAATGACATCTTTGATGAAATGGATGCTCCAGGTTGAGGCAATTAAGTGTAGAAATGCTGAAGCTGAGGCTGTTAGGTGTAGAAATATAATTTATTTACTTCTCATGCATATGTTTAATTAATTTGAACATTTTCCAAATAATTACTCGTAGAATAATTATATTTAATATGACCACTTCCTGATGCTCTGCCCATTTATAATCATCTGAAAGTCTGAGAGTTCATACATATATTACAAAAATAAATGACATTCTCTTGGAAAACAACTTTATTTGAAATTCTAAAATCTGATATATACAGCTGATTGACTTATTTCCAGTAAATGTATCTATCTAAGCTACAACAAAAAATAAATTTAAGAAGTGTTTAGATAATTTCATGCAAATATTCATTAATTTTTTAATCGATTTGGATCTAATTTTGTTTACCTTGTTTATAGACAATAGGGTAATTTCTAGTCATGCAGTTATTCTCTTCTTTACTTTCAATCTCATTATTGCGGGTTGTTTTCATTCTCTCTGTTTTGCTTTAGTTCATTACTCACTTGTGATGCATTCTGCATGTATATTTTATCCCAAATAAAACAAACTTTTTAACTACTGGTAGTCTGATTTTTAGTCAGCATTCAAAGATATGATTTAGACTAATTGTTTTATGTCATTAAAAATATGAAATTCGTTTTTGTTGTAATAGTGTTCTAATCCCCATATTCAAACATGATGTTTAGATAGGTGAGTTGATTCTGTGTCTCGTTCTGTTATGACTTCCATGACAGCTGTCTTGAATATCTTTATTTTTCTTATGCATGGTGTTTTCACATAAAGACTTTATGATGACTAGACTCTACTAAACAAAAATAATAAAGTCTGACAGCCAATATAGTTGCCACTGCAGCCATCTTAAAAGATTTGTTATCTTAACTCTACTTGAACAGGAAATAACATTGAAATGGGCTTTAACCAGAAGACTTCTTATGATGTCCAGTTGGGTTTAATGAAATTAGTGCTGATACAACATCTAGGTGGCAGCCATCTTAAACAGTTTTTCCTGTGACTGGATGAGTATTATGACATGGGGATTTAACCTAAAGATCTGTAATGATGTACACTATATCCTATATGAAAATGGTGCCATGATGGCTGTAGTGAAAATCGTGTTGTTGCCATTCCCGTTGAATGGATGATCATAACGATATCTACTTTATCCTATAAGATCAAACTTACGTACTGCAGCAAATTTGATAATCTAAGAAGAACTGATATCTTGAAATCCTGGAAATTCATTTTATAATTAGAGTGTCAGTCCCTTCATGGGACTTAGATTTAAAAATTTATCTATTGATAGGTGATTGTTAGACCATGATGGCATTAGTAGATGATGTGATGTGAAGTAAATATTGTAAAGATTTGAGCTCCCTACATAACCAGTGTATGGCATTTGTTTTAACTTACTGTAGGCTGAGGTATGGAGAATAAAGACAGTATGTCCTCCTGTATGTCATCAGAGGTGATACAATTTAGTATGCTGAAGGTTCAATCACTAAGGCTTATTGATATACATATTTATATGCATCAACAGATGAGTTGATTTTGTTTTGGAGTAATTTTCCTTCTTTTTTTTGTTTATTAATCTGTTAATATTTTGAATATTTGGTGGGGTTAATTGAGTGCATGATAATATGTTTTACTTTGTGTATAAAAAGTTGGATTTAATTTTTTAACTTAAAAAAATGTTAATTGTTAGAGGCGGGGAATGCTGCTTTATTTTTATGTATCCATGGTAATATTTCTTTCATTAATTGTCTGAAGCACTGGGCCTCTTAGGTTTAATGTTGAAACTTATAATTTCCTGTCTGTGTAGTTTATAAATTACCTCTCTTTCTGGCTGCAAGAAGTCATGGGTTCGAACCCCAGCCGAGTCATACCAAAAGACTTGTGAAAATGGTATAACAGATGCTTTGCTAGGTGCTCGGCATTTAGAGGTTAATGTTAGGACTGGTCAGCCTGGTGTCAGGATAATGTGACTGGGTGGGAAATCATACTTCATGTCTGCAGCAATATGCCTTAGTGCTAGACTTCATTCTAAACTGCCAACTTCAGAGATCATAGCAAAATGACTGAAAAATTGTTAAAGCTATGTTAAAAATCCAAAATCACACACACACACTCTTTCTGGCAATAGCTTGCGACCCCATGAAAAGTATTTTCCTGTAGTTTTTATGCACAAATATAATGCCACATCCACTTGCTTAAAATAATGCAGAAATTCATTTTAAAAAAACCCATACAATTAGGACAGAAAGATCCTTATTTTTGGATGCGATCATGAAACAACTTATTCACTTGACCTGACAAGTCAGTGGAAGTTCATAGCAAGAGAAATATTCAGCACCCCAAACCCAAATTAATACAAGTGGTTCTATATTGTTTATAAAATTGTACCTAAAAGAAATTTCTGTGAGGATTTTTATACATGTATAGACCTTTGGAATAGTAAATGTTACATAGCTTCTTCGATCATTTTATGTTACTATCCAGATGGTTTGAGAATATACAAGTTAGTTAGAGTTATTTGTAAGAACATGCAGCCAATAAGAGCAAAATTAATGCAAAAAAAGATTTTTTTTCTTCCCACAAATGTCTGTTTGCAAGAAATTAACATGAATTGTTTTGATATACAATAGAACCATATAATATTTTTTGTTGTTGCTTTCAATTTTGATTATTTTAATTGTGACTATTATAAAACAAAATGAACCAACATATTTTGCTTGTAATATACATTATTATCATAGTATCTACCTTGGAAAGTAGACTAGTTGATAGAACCTATCTGATGCTAAAATATCTGTGGCTAGGAAAGAAATGCCTTTGTGATTCCTTGATCATTAATATTAAATTATGTGATCCCCCCTCTCTCTCTCTCTCTCTCTCTCTCTCTCTCTCTCTCTCTCTCTCTCTCTCTCTCTTAACCTTGTACAAGTTTACATAGCATGAAAAGACAAATTTTGTGAAAATATCATCTTTTTATATATTTTAAATGGACTTTTAATGAAGTTTATCAGCTTTTTCTTTCAGACAGTCTTTATATTGATTGCAGTTTAGCAGACAAAGTTAATTAATTATGAAAGGAGAAAAATGTTGAAACTCAGTTATGAATAATAAAATGCTCAAAGCCATTTGACAAAGTTATTTACCAATTACAAATGGGTACAACTCAGTTTATGGAAAAAGCATGTCTATGAAATTCAATTACTACACCTAATTAAATGCTCTATAATAAACTCAGTCAAAACCACCTATTTAACTGATTTGTCTTATTGAGGTCAAAGGGGTGACAGTTATGTATTAATTAATATTGTGTATTTGACCTTAGTCCATGATTGAGGGTATAGTTTTGACCTACTTGACCATTGTCAGTTTCTTAAAAGATAATTACTTCTATTTGAGTTCAAGGCCTAACCTTAGTTATGAACTTGGAATGTTTTAAAATCAATTTTTTTTTACAACTGATGAAAGCTTCCATTTGAGATGACCAACATCCTAGCATAATACTGTGTCTTGTATCAAGTGAAATTAGAAAATATAAGATGAGATAAACAAATATTCATTCCTCTGTTAAATCAGTCTTTATTGTTTACTGTTGTATTCAGATATAATTTGAGAGGAATCATTTAAGTCTTATTGGAATTACAATGTGCTCACTGACCTCTTTGGACTAAAATATTACTTTAGGATAATTGTGAATTCATTCTGTGGGCTGCGAGTGGCTGAGTGGTCTATAGTGCTCTCCATTATGGATCACTGCCATCTCACCTCTGTCTGCATGGGTTCGAGTCTCAGATTCGGCCAATGTGGGTAAGTGAGAAAACTTGGCAATGGCTTCTCGTGGGTCGGTGGTTCTTTCTGGGAATTTACCCGGGTTCTTCCTCCACCATTAATACTGGCCGCCATGTATAGCCTATCATGTGCTGAAAAAAATGACTTTAAGCCCTACAAGACTATTGGTACACTGAAATGCATATTTATTCAGCAGTTAAAGTCAATGATTTAGTTTCTTTACTCCACTCATGTCTAAAGAAATATTTTTTGTGTTCTCAGTCATTTATATCAGCCTACAGCATTCATTTATCATTTGACAATTTATTAGAGTCTAATGTAATGGATAAGCAGTTAATGAGACCTGCATTTATTGTTTATTATTTGTGTGAGTATGGTGCATGGACCCATTTCTTGCAAGGCCCTGGCCTTGGAAGGTCGAACTAACAAGGTCCGTCTTGTTGACATTTGTTTCCAATTATACTCAAATATTGTGTGAATATAAATGCTAATAAAAGGGGTACATATCTTCTGTCTGGTGTTTTGCTAGCTCATAGGTCTAGTGTTTTGGTCACGTGCTCAAACCTTCACAATTAAGAGAGAAGGTCGATATAAAAATCCAATGAATAAGATTTGCAAATAGAGCTGTTATCTCTACTGAGGAAGAGAAAACCATTTGAGTCTCACCTGCATTAGCATGTGAGATACAAGAGCAAGTTTTAAGCTAGCATTAGCAGAATTGTTGTTAGCAAAAACAGCAGTGACGTTCTGTGCTAAATCTATTGAAGTCATTTATCTTCTACATCAGTTGCAGCTTTCAAGGGAAACTTTGTCACCATAGATATAATATTTATGTTGTGATATGTTAGGTACTCACATCTTGTATGATTAAGCAGAACATTATTTACATCTTGGTGAAAAGTGTTAAAGATTTGCTTTAGAGCTTTGAAAGTTAATCTTCTAGATCAGTGACTGCATTCAATTCAGACTTGGGTATAATATTACTATTGGTCTGTGTTTATACTCTGATATGGTTGGTGTTTCACTCATGCTTGTCTTGCCAGCTTAAGCAAGGCTTTGTTCATCATGGTCACTAACAGTCAGGTTTTATGTTAAAAAGTTTGAATGTCACTTATCAGTTGTTGCATTAAAGAGAAATTTTAGGATAATGTCCATCTAGGACTTCATCTTATTGGATGATATACTAGGAGTTCTAGTCTTGCTTGTGTCATTTGCTTAAAGAGAAAGCTTGTTGCATATAGTACAAAATGCTATAATTTTGGAAGATATTGAAAGGCACTTTTCTTCTACATCAGTTGATACATTTAACTAAAGTTTCATAATAATATTTCTTTTGGTTTAATATTTATACACTGATGTGCTATGTGTTTCTGATGTACCTGCCTTGCCTGCTTGAGAATGTTTTGTTACTGTAAACCATGTTCAAATATTTTAAAGTCAGATCTTCTGCATCAGTTGAATACAACACTGACTTTACTATAGGTCTAAACTTCATCTGCTGATTCGAAAGGAGATCCTGTCTCGCTTGCTTAAGCAGAATAAAGAATATGCTGCAACATGGTTAACACCATTTTTGTGAACATTGACCAAAGTTTGGTACAGGGATTATATTGTCAAGTATTGAGGCTGGGTCTAGTTCTGATAGTGTCATTGATGATTTCAGTGGATGTGGATCCTAATTCTTGTTCTTAGAATAAGTCTGGTCATCAGTTGCAGCAATGCATTCTGATGCCCAGCCTCTAGATAAGTTATGCATAGATCTGAATCACCTGGACTGTAAGCATTATTGTCATGGTCAGTAAATAGTAGCCATGTCATGATGAAATTAATAATTTTTAAAAATAAATTTGACATCATATAAATACCTTATTTACTCTTTTAATAGTCCATGGCTCATTTTATAAATAGCATGTACTAAGTGCCAATATTCATGTATACAGTGGGTTCCCGCTATAACACGCCCCGTTATAACACGAATTCTGATAACACGGTCGTGGCATGGCTCCCAAAATTTCAGGTAATTTATTACAGGTATTTTTCTCAAAGACCAAAAAAAAAAAAAGTCTTTTAAGTATGAAAAATAAAATACGTCAAGAGTTTAATTATCATTCTCATACTCGTCTAAAAAGTGAAAATAAAAAGGTGTAGAAAATGTATTATCATTTTGGGGAGGAAATCCTAAAATTTCAAAAACTAACAAATTTCTTCTAGTTTTGTGCCAGAATAAAGATCTGAAATACTAACCAATTGCTGGGTCTACTGAGAACTTTGATCTTTGTTTATTGTTGGAAAATGACAGCTCATAAGTGTCAATATTATTATTACTGATCCCTGAGCAATGAAGCCATCGTGTCTACTTTATGTTTGTCTTGAATGCATTCTGAATACAATCGTTGCTCAAATAATCTCCGATATATGTTCTCTTAATTTCATACACAACTAAGCAACATCCAATGCGGGGTTTGATTAAAGATTCTCACCAGAATGTATAAATCAATTAATTTAAGTACATTGTTTATCATCAAAGTGAACTGCCGAGCTAAACTTGTTCAAATCAGGGGGAAACGATTTATACATCATCAAAGAAACAAAAAGCCGCCAACGTGTGTGTAGCTTGGCGGTATTGTTTTATGCAATCTGTTGACTAGTAAATTCGAATTCTGCAAGTTACTTTATCATTTTAGCTGTGCTGATATTTACAGTGACATAATTAAGTGGTTGAAATACAGCCATTTCTGCCTGCTGTATTTATTAGAGTACATCAAAAGAACATGACGCAATAGCTGGGCAGCAAGTTCAAAGGACTTTGACTAGCATCTTGGGTGGGAAAATGTGCTGAAATTTACAATGAATGAATTCAGAGACAGAAAGATCCAGAGATGTACATGTAGTTATTATAAGAATACACTTTAGCTTCCATTATTTAATCTACGGACATGTACTATTTCATCATTCATTATGTACACCCGTTACGTAATTTTTTAAATTTTCTTTTCATTGAATTCAGTCACATAATGATCTGTGACAAAATTATTGAATATTTTACATCTGTGTGTGGATATTTTCGATGGAAATATTTTATTATGGATTCAATGTATGTTACAAGATTCGCTGGTGAGTGTTGATACTCTTTTCATGTAATAGATTATACATGTATATATAAATTAGACACGTGTATGTACCAATGCATGGTTCTCTGAATAAAGTAATATATTATATCTGCAATTTCTGTTACCACAGCAATTGTTTATCTCATTTAATATATATGAATCAAAAATGGTAATTGTGCCATGCATTTTCGCTCCCTTCTTTATCCCCCCCCCCAATTAAATCCAAAAATGTGTTGGTATTGTACATGGTTGCTTATAACACGGTTTGGATCATAACACGGTCGGATTCTATGGCTCCCAACTACCGTGTTATAGCTGGGTCCCACTGTACCTGAAGCCATTGAGTGATTGACTACATTTTGTCCTTTTGTCTGGCAAGACTGTTTGATTCTGGATTGGACCAGTAGGGGCTTGTTTGATATTTTGGCAAGGTTCACACACCTGACAGCATACATAATTATGTTACTTTAAAGGTCATTATATTTTACAAATGGAAAGATTTGGAAGACATGAATTCAGTCATGAAGGTGGAAAGAAATTTAGAAGTTAGTGTTTAATATTTTAATTACAATACAAAGAAACAAAAAAGTCACAAGTGTTATTTTTCTTCTTTTTCAAGATTTCACACAGGTCAGTGAATCAGTGAACATGGCTCCACACAGCAGACAGGATGGTTTAATGTTTGAGCAACTGGATGTAGAGTTCTTCAAATGCCATTTTCAGGATATACCTGAGAAAGTTGATAAAATAGCTGATGTGCTTCTATCCCAGTTTTATATTAGCACTTGTGAGCATTCACAAATGATAAAAACCAATGATCCAGAGAAAAAGATACATGCCTTGCTGGAAAAAATACAGTCATGTCATTTCGACTCAGACACGGAGGTTAAAAGCATGCTGGGATCCAAGTTATACCAGAAGTGGCAACGTTTCAAAGTTGATGGATCTAGACAGGGTAAGACATTAAAAATGAAATTGTTATGTCCCTTTGCATTTGTTGAGATGCATCTGGATTTAGCCACCTACAGTGATTCTTATTTTGTTATTCACTGTATGAGATATGATTAGTCAAGTATTTGGCCACTTTTAAAAGCCCCATTTATATGGTAAGCCAAAAACTAAGTACCGGTAATGGAACAAAAAACATTTTTAAAAAATCTTGTTGATCAGAGACAGTTTTAGACTTTTACATCATAAAGCCATCTTTTTCTTGAAGATTTGAGGAGATTTTGTAAGATGCAAAATCCACATGAATCATATACAGTAGTTTAATAAAAATTTGTGGCATAATAAACTTTTATGTAATATTACATTTTTCATTTATAATGTGATTTTTAAACTAAGGATGCAACTTGTAGAACCACTTAGGAGTTTATATTTTCTGATTTGCAAAGACATCTTTGATGAAATGGATGCTCCAGGTTGAGGCAGTTAAGTGTAGAAATGCTGAAGCTGACGTTGTTAGGTGTATAAATATAATTTATTTACTTCTCATGCACATGTTTAATTAATTTGAACATTTTCCAAATAATTACTCATAGAATAATTATATTTAATATGACCACTTCCTGATGCTCTGTCCATTTATAATCACCTGTAATTCTGAGAGTTCATACATATATTACACAAAAAAATGACATTCTCTTGGAAAACAACTTTATTTGAAATTCTAAAATCTGATATATACAGCTGATTGACTTATTTCTAGTAAATGTATCTATCTGAGCTACAACAAAAAATAAATTTAAGAAGTGTTTAGATAATTTCGTGCAAATATTCATTAATTTTTAATTGATTTGGATCTAAATTTGTTTACCTTGTTTATAGACAATAGGGTAATTTCTAGTCATGCAGTTATTCTCGTCTTTATTTTCAATCTCATTATTGCAGGTTGTTTTCATTCTCTCTGTTTGCTTTAGTTCATTACTCACTTGTGATGCATTCTGCATGTATATTTTATCCCAAATAAAACAAACTTTTTAAACTACTGGTATTCTGATTTTCAGTCAGCAGATATGAGTTAGACTGTTTTATGTCATTAAAAATATGAAATTCGTTTTTGTTGTAATAGTGTTCTAATCCTCATATTCAAACATGATGTTTAGAAAGGTGAGTTGATTATGTGTCCCGTTCTGTTATGACTTTCATGACAGCTGTCTTGAATATCTTTATTTTTCTTATGCATGGTGTTTTCACATAAAGACTTTATGATGACTAGACTCTACTAAACAAAAATAATAAAGTCTGACAGCCAATATAGTTGCCACTGCAGCCATCTGAAAAGTTTTGTTATCACAACTCTACTTGAACAGGAAATAACATTGACATGGGGTTTAACCAGAAGACTTCTTATGATGTCCAGTTGGGTTTAATGAAATTAGTGCTGATACAACATCTAGGTGGCAGCCATCTTAAACAGTTTTTCCTGTGACTGGATGAGTATTATGACATGGGGATTTAACCTAAAGATCTGTAATGATGTACACTATATCCTATATGAAAATGGTGCCATGATGGCTGTAGTGAAAATCGTGTTGTTGCCATTCCCGTTGAATGGATGATCATAACGATATCTACTTTATCCTATAAGATCAAACTTACGTACTGCAGCAAATTTGATAATCTAGGAAGAACTGATATCTTGAAATCCTGGAAATTCATTTTATAATTAGAGTGTCAGTCCCTTCATGGGACTTAGATTTAAAAATTTATCTATTGATAGGTGATTGTTAGACCATGATGGCATTAGTAGATGATGTGATGTGAAGTAAATATTGTAAAGATTTGAGCTCCCTACATAACCAGTGTATGGCATTTGTTTTAACTTACTGTAGGCTGAGGTATGGAGAATAAAGACAGTATGTCCTCCTGTATGTCATCAGAGGTGATACAATTTAGTATGCTGAAGGTTCAGTCACTAAGGTTTATTGATATACATATTTATATGCATCAACAGATGAGTTGATTCCATTTCAGAGTAATTTTCCTTCTTTTTTTTGTTTATTATTCTGTTAATATTTTGAATATTTGGTGGGGTTAATTGAGTGCATGATAATATGTTTTACTTTGTGTATAAAAAGTTGGATTTAATTTTTTAACTTAAAAAAATGTTAATTGTTAGAGGCGGGGAATGCTGCTTTATTTTTATGTATCCATGGTAATATTTCTTTCATTAATTGTCTGAAGCACTGGGCCTCTTAGGTTTAATGTTGAAACTTATAATTTCCTGTCTGTGTAGTTTATAAATTACCTCTCTTTCTGGCTGCAAGAAGTCATGGGTTCGAACCCCAGCCGAGTCATACCAAAAGACTTGTGAAAATGGTATAACAGATGCTTTGCTAGGTGCTCGGCATTTAAAGGTTAATGTTAGGACTGGTCAGCCTGGTGTCAGGATAATGTGACTGGGTGGGAAATCATACTTCATGTCTGCAGCAATATGCCTTAGTGCTAGACTTCATTCTAAACTGCCAACTTCAGAGATCATAGCAAAATGACTGAAAAATTGTTAAAGCTATGTTAAAAATCCAAAATCACACACACACTCTTTCTGGCAATAGCTTGCAACCCCATGAAAAGTATTTTCCTGTAGTTTTTATGCACAAATATAATGCCACATCCACTTGCTTAAAATAATGCAGAAATTCATTTTTAAAAAACCATACAATTAGGACAGAAAGATCCTTATTTTTGGATGCGATCATGAAACAACTTATTCACTTGACCTGACAAGTCAGTGGAAGTTCATAGCAAGAGAAATATTCAGCACCCCAAACCCAAATTAATACAAAGTTGTTTTATATTGTTTATAAGATTGTACCTAAAAGAAATTTCTGTGAGGATTTTTATACATGTATAAACCTTTAGAATAGTAAATGTTACATAGCTTCTTCGATCATTTTATGTTACTATCCAGATGGTTTGAGAATATACAAGTTAGTTAGAGTTATTTGTAAGAACATGCAGTCAATAAGAGCAAAATTAATGCAAAAAAAGATTTTTTTTCTTCCCACAAATGTCTGTTTGCAAGAAATTAACATGAATTGTTTTGATATACAATAGAACCATATAATATTTTTTGTTGTTGCTTTCAATTTTGATTATTTTAATTGTGACTATTATAAAACAAAATGAACCAACATATTTTGCTTGTAATATACATTATCATCATAGTATCTACCTTGGAAAGTAGACTAGTTGATAGAACCTATCTGATGCTAAAATATCTGTGGCTAGGAAAGAAATGCCTTTGTGACTCCTTGATCATTAATATTAAATTATGTGATCCCCCCTCTCTCTCTCTCTCTCTCTCTCTCTCTCTCTCTCTCTCTCTCTCTCTCTCTCTCTCTCTCTTAACCTTGTACAAGTTTACATAGCATGAAAAGACAAATTTTGTGAAAATATCATCTTTTTATATATTTTAAATGGACTTTTAATGAAGTTTATCAGCTTTTCCTTTCAGACAGTCTTTATATTGATTGCAATTTAGCATACAAAGTTAATTAATTATGAAAGGAGAAAAATGTTGAAATTCAGTTATGAATAATAAAATGCTCAAAGCCATTTGACAAAATTATTTACCAATTACAAATGGGTACAACTCAGTGTTTGGAAAAAGCATGTCTATGAAATTCAATTACTACACCTAATTAAATGCTCTATAATAAACTCAGTCAAAATCACCTATTTAACTTATTTGTCTTATTAAGGTCAAAGGGGTGACAGTTATGTATTAATTAATATTGTGTATTTGACCTTAGTCCATGATTGAGGGTATAGTTTTGACCTACTTGACCATTGTCAGTTTCTTAAAAGATAATTACTTCTATTTGAGTTCAAGGCCTAACCTTAGTTATGAACTTGGAATGTTTTAAAATCAATTTTTTTACAACTGATGAAAGCTTCCATTTGAGATGACCAACATCCTAGCATAATACTGTGTCTTGTATCAAGTGAAATTAGAAAATATAAGATGAGATAAACAAATATTCATTCCTCTGTTAAATCAGTCTTTATTGTTTACTGTTGTATTCAGATATAATTTGAGAGGAATCATTTAAGTCTTATTGGAATTACAATGTGCTCACTGACCTCTTTGGATTAAAATATTACTTTAGGATAATTGTGAATTCATTCTGGGGGCTGCGAGTGGCTGAGTGGTCTACAGTGCTCTCCGTTACGGATCACTGCCATCTCACCTCTGTCTGCATGGGTTCGAGTCTCAGATTCGGCCAATGTGGGTAAGTGAGAAAGTTTGGCAATGGCTTCTCGTGGGTTGTTGGTTCTTTCCGGGAATTTACACGGGTTCTTCCTCCACCATTTATACTGGCCGCCATGTATAGCCTACCATGTGCTGAAAAAATGACTTTAAGCCCTACAAGACTATTGGTACACTTGCACATTAAAAATTTTATACATCAGCACATCCAATATAAGAATTCATTTGTAACATTCTAAACATTTGGGACTTTGATAGAACATTTATGATTATTTGTCATTTATTTGACAATACTGTGAAGTTTTCTAAGTTTTCATTTGTTAATTACTGAGCTTGTTGGCTTTGCATCTTTATGTTTCTTAGTTTTAGACCACAGAGTTGTAACAGACAAATCTTATATTTTCACAAAAATGAGTCAATGAACTGATTTCCAAAACTGTCTATACAGATTACACATTGACCAGTAAGAGACATAGCTTGTCTAGCTTTTCTGGTGTATGAATATAGCTTTCTGCTTTGTTTTCATTTACTAGGGCTGGAAAATCAAGGCATCTGGCATTACGTCCAGGAGAGGATACAAAGCTCTAAAGAGTATTTAATCAAACTTTTCAGAGGACTTGGAATTTATTTCATGCAGGCATATAGAGGATCACTGGTTTTGAAATTTGTGACTTTGGACAACTTTGATGTGAAATTATTGACACCAGAGGCTGTAAAGACAAAAGTAAGGGATATGATCAAGACATTATGTCCAGAATATCAAGACGTATTTAAGGAGCCAGTGCATTTAACCATCTTCTTTAAACCATTGAGCAACACAGGTAATGAATGTTTGTGGAATGTACTATATATGCAACATTTGGCCTGATCACAAATAGGAGAAAGAAAGGGAAAGGTTTCCAAAGTGAAATTTGGTCAGACTGTGTGTGTGTGTGTGTGTGTGTGTGTGTGTGTGTGGATGCATGCATGTATGGGCTGTCTTGGAAATGTTTAATCATGTGTATTTGGACATACTGTTTTTATCTGGGAGTCCTCTATATGCATACAGTAGCTGAGCAGCAAATTCAGAGTTCTGCCAGTCCTGCTTCAACCATCTGCTGTGTGTGAAAATATGTTGATCAGTTGAGCATGTGCTGATATTTACAATAACTGAATCAGTGGCTGAAAGGTCCCCAGATGTACATGTTGTTATAAGAGTACATAAAATTAACAAAAATAGCTTTTATTATTGTGATCGTTTCATTGTGTATCAAAATAAGTAGTGCATGTAACCTTGAAATCAAGACACATTGAGACTTATTTTATGCAAAGTTTTGACGTTTGTAGTTTGGCATTAAACAACAAATTGATGAAGGTTGTAATGAGATTCAGAAGAGTACTGAAGTTGCTAGAACATGATAGTTTAAATAGAACTGTAGCCAATTGTAAGAAAGTGTGTGATGCCTGGCTTAGTGTTATGGTCTTTCCTTGAAGTGACAAAACACAGACTCTCTCTAATGGACAAATGAGCGGTCTGTCAGTGGTATAATGGTCTAAAGAATTTGAAAAATTAAACTCAATGACAACTGCTGGTTCTTCTCATCTGGGCATTTAGTAGCTTAGGTGAACCAAATATGCTTATTGCGACAGCAGCTTTTGCTAGTGGGACTCCTTTTTGTAAAACCAAAATAGGAGATATGTGTCCTAGACTCCTAGTTTTATGTGTGTGTGTGTTTGTGTGTGTGTTTTCAATCAAACCTTTATTTGCAGCATGATGATCCATTGTAGCGATATGACTGAAAAATTCTTAAAGCTACATAAAAAGTCCAAATCACACACACACACACACACACAGACACACACACACACACACACCAGAATTAAGGAGTTCATATTTTCCCATACAAATGTAGTAACTATTTTATTATATACTCATTTTACTTTTGTACCCGGATGAATAAGGACTATTACAAGAAATAAAGGAATTTAATTTTATGTGGGATTCCAAATTAAATACACAACCATACAATACAAATATTAATGTGCACATAGAATCTTATTGCAACCATTAAATTTGGTTGCACCCTCAGTCATTTGTTTCAAAATTATTTATTGTTTTAATCTGCTTGAAACTGAAATTTTGAGTCATATTATGAATGAATACACATTGAAATAGTATTTTCAGATAGTTTGGAAAGTATGAATTTTGCTTTTCTGTCAAGCCAACTAAATTCACTTTTCTAGTTGTGATGGTTTGGCTTTATTAGGGTCATTTCTATATGATGTACACATGATTAGACCAGTGTAACAAGATAACTGGGATGTATTTCGAATATAACAGAACACTTTCAAAGGTGATACAAATAAAATGTTTAATGATGAATGACATGAATGAGGAAAGAATTATGATTAATATATGCGTATAATATCCAAATATTGGATCAATTACCATAATCCGCACGAACTTAATAATAGATATTAAAATAAATGACCTTAACTAGTACAAGGTCATGGGGTGAATGATTCACAGTGATTTCACAATGAAAGAATGTGTTTTACTCAAATAGTAAAAAATGTGGTATTTTACTCATGTAGTAAAAATTTATTCTCTCAAATAGCGAAAAATGAGGTTCTTTTACTCAAATAGTACAAATGATGAAAACAAAGGGACAGATGTACAAAATATCTTTACAGTCTCCAAAACACACTGGATATAACAAACCATAAAATTAGCCCATGGATGAAAGACAGAGTAAATCACCAGCACACTTGGATACCAGTCACACTGGTCAATCAAGCAGTCAGTTTTCCAGGTTGGTCAATCAAGCAATTAGCTCCCATCAATATGGGTCAGCAAAACCCGATCAGTCTGCTGCTTAACTTTTTGCTCAGCACTATGACTGAATGATTCATCTTTATAGCTGCTATGGTCATCTTCCATGGTTAGCTCTTCAGTTGGTACCACATCGACTCCAATCACTCCGATATCTCACACACTGATCACTCTCACTCTGATCACTCCGATCACTCTGGTCAGCTGAAGATACATCTATATATCAAAGAATGTCTACTATGAATGACAAAGGCATATACGATAAAACATAATGACGTTATATACAGTCAGCAATACGGATTACATTATCTGCACAATAGTTACAAAACAATACACAAATTTTGAAGTGAACCTAACCATGCTCGATGTAACACAATTGATGGTGACACAAGTGCAATGTTTCAATGACAAATGATTTGGATGAGAAATTAATTATGATTTAGATGTGTGTGTATATGATCCCATTTTGGATCAATTAACATAAAATGCATGAACTTAATAATGAAAATACAAATAAAAGATCTTGCACAGTACAAGGATTAGGGTAAATGATTCACAGTGATTTCACCATAAAAAGAATGATACATTTTACTCAAACAGTAAAAAAGTTATTAATTTACTCATATTGTAAAATGTGTTCACTCAAAAATTGATATTATGTAAACAAAAAAGAACAAATATGTAAATTATCTCTACAGTCCCATAAACAGGCTATGTTTTATAAACCCCCCAAAATAGCCCACAGCTAAAAGATTATATGCATGGAGTTATACACTCTATCAACAGCACATGTCTACAAGTAACAATGGTCAATCAAGCTGTCAGTATTCCAGGTTGATCAATCAAGCAATCAGTGACCACCAATATCAGTCAGCAATTGACGCTTGCGTGCTGCTCGATCAGCAATACTATTCAGTTCTACTGCTATGGTTCTGCTTCACAGCTGATATGGTCGACTTCTATGGTTAGCTCTGCAGCTGATATCATGTCGACTCCAATCACTCTGGTCACTCTGGTCAATTCTACAGCTGATCACTCCATTCAGATATCAATCTAGTCAGATATCACTTTGGTCACTCTGGTCAGCTGAAAATGTATCTAACACTGTATACTATGCATGATATGGGCATACACAATAAATGTAAAGATGTTATATATATATATACAATAAGCAATATTGATTACATTATCGGATCAATTACAAAACTACACAAGTTCTGAAGTGAACCTTACCATGCCTGATAAGAATCACATACCTCTACAGCTGAAGATGTGCAAGTCCTTAAGGTAGACCGGTCATTGACAAGATGTTCCATAATTTTTATATTTAGTCTTACAGTGAGACATTTATATACAGATAATTTTTCCATACATCATCTATGCACTGGAAGCACTCATTTTTTTCATATACACGTGCAGTATAGGATGAACCAAACTCACTATTTTGAAATATTGGTCAATATACAAAAATCACACTTGGGTATTGTACACAAAAACAAAACCTGAGTACATGTATTTAATAAATAAAAAGATTTATACAATTCCATGACAGGGAATAGACTTGATACACCTGCATTTCTGATCTGTTCATGAATGATGTGGAAGAAATATGAATTCTTTGAATTGAAATTCTGTAAAAGATGCTTTTGAATATGGAATTTATTTTTGTTTTGAGTGCAGTAAAAAGAATGTGATTTCTGTAAATAAATGTACATTTATTTACTAGTTGAAATTACAGTAGAATTTTGCGGTGTCTATCAAGTTTTGGAACACTTGTAATTTGGATTTGCAGAACTTAGAAAGTACTTTTCTTTAGGAAATTTAAGATGCTAGCATGTAAGTATATTTATTGCTATTGTTATTACCAGCTAATAAAGACATGTTTATTCCCTGTATTTGGAGACTGCTATGGTGGCCTTGTGGTTAGAGCATCCGCCTCAGATGTGGGAGGTTGTGGGTGTCATCCCCAGCTGAGTCATACCAAAGACTTACAAAAATGATAATAACAGCTGCCTCACTAAGCTGTTTTTTTTATTCATATATTTTCTATCACTAAATGACTTAGAAAACTTAAAAATGTGTCATTTTTATAAAATGTCAGCAAAATTCAGAACAAAGGTAGAAATATAAGATCTGCTGTTTCATCTACCATTCATAGTTTTCATGCAAGCTAATCATGTTATTTTATGAACTTAATAAAGATATTTGACTTGCAAAAAGGACATGTAAATATAACTTACACAGTATATCTCAAATTCCATCTTGTTTTAAAATAACCTTCCTGATAGCATAGATTTGATTAACTTGTTTTTTTTTTTTGCATGAAGCCAACAAACAAAGATTCTGGATTCCATTTACCGTAAGCCAAAATATTCTTTAGGAATAAGTCATTTTCTTTAATACAAATCAATCAACCAAAATTGGTGCGAAAATTAAAAGTTTATCAGTTTATCTTCCAGACAGTGCAGAGATACATTTCTACCTGGAAACAAGTAAAGAAAAGGAAGGTATGTGATAATTTGTCCAACACAGATTTAAGATAGTATTCTTTATTGGTAAAAGAAGTTTTGATTTATATAAATTAATGGTCAGACTGAGATTAATCTATCTTCATCATGTGTCCTAAAACCATATTTATATTACTTTTATCCAACAGTATTATAAAATTATTCAAATAAATTTAGATTGTGGGAATTAAATATTTTTGGATAAAAAATACCAATCACATGTGTGGCTGGTTTTTATTGAACTGGTTTTATAAAACAGAGACATCAGTGGGTAATTTTAATGGATTATAGGAAGAGTCAGAAAGCTTTATTAAAATTCAGATATAGTCTTCTGTACAGGGAACTGGATTGTCTAAATCAACAAAAGCTGTGTTCAATTCTGCTTATAGTAACTTGGAAGCAAACTACACTATTATTTATTGTAGAAATGTTACTCGTATTTGCTGCAAATCTCACGTAACCACATCTTAGGTTTTAGAGTCTCTATCGTGAGGAATCTAGAAGGAATAGCTTATCATGGGTTGGGTCTAATTTATACAACTGTTGCTTGTATCTGCAGAACAACCCTTATTTTCTTAAGCTTGGATCATTTGTCTTGAACAGTGTAGGATGAGATACTCATGTATGCACATCTGGATAGGCATGATAACATTATCCACACCTTTGCTTCAGAAGTCTGGGAATAATAAAATTCACTCATAATTTAAGCATTGCATTGTACATCTTATTTAAATTAACATCTGCTTGTGAATTTTTATATTTTTAAAATTTTTGTCGAAGTATTTAAGGTATATTCAGTGAGAAAAGTAAAATTATCTTATGAATTTGCATATGTTAAATGTGTTGATTGACATCTACCCAAAAAAAATAATAGAATTAATCTTGGATTAATAAATATTTGTTAATAAATGTTCAGATTAAATGCACTGGTAAGATTTTATTTGACACATCAAATAAAAACATATGGATGAATTTAGACTCATGCATTTATCACAGCTTGATCTTTTAAAAAAGGTAGTTTTTACTTCAGGTTTTCTGAAAGTATTAGGATAGCTAAGCACAATTTTTCTCTGTATATTCATTGAAAGTTGATTATGTGCAAGGATGAGTGCAAAGGAAAGGTTATGTGATTAGAGGGGAGGGGGTATATAGTTATTTTCTTTTAGTCAGTGGTGTATAGATGCAATTTTTTTTATCTAGATATACACTAGGCCTAATCTGGACATGATTCAAATCTTTTGTGGCATGCTAACCATTCAGCCATGCTGCCCAGAATATAATAGCATATTGAACATTTAATTTTTTTTATAGAGTTTTCGGGTATGAAGCTAGGAAGCCATGATAAACAGTATTTCTTGGAGGAAATGAATTCAGCATCCTTGATCAATTGGATGTTTAACACACTTCAGCTTGACGAAGACACAAAAACTAAACTGGTGGATTTAGTTTCAAGGAAGGACATGTCAAGAAGAAACAAGATGAAAATTCTACTTAACATAGTAGAAAGTCTTGGGAATGGGTATATATTTATTCAAATTAATTTGTTTCTGTTATGTTTTAAGAAAGAATGGGATTTTAAGAAGGGACATTTAATTATGCATCAGAAGTTCTATGTAACAAATAACAGATTAGAAAACATGAACAATAACTTGCTTTGGAAAGACTCCATTTTGAAGCTATCTTTAGAAAACTGAATGATCAACAGTCCTAATTGTTTCCATGAGAGTAAGAAAATGTTGTTTTCACAGGTAACTTTTCTGTACTTGCATTATGATAGAAAAGGTTATTGATCACTACGTCATTTTAAAGAGATCCATTTGCATTTTTCTTTTAATCATGTCTTATCTTTTTCTGATGTCAGATATATATATATATATATATATATATATATATATATATATATATATATATATATATATATATATATATATATATATATATATATATATATATATAAAATATATCTATATATATACTATTATCATAGGTGGTTCATGGGCAGTTTTGTTGTCCTACAATTGGTCTCCTGGGCAGATGAAAGTTCTTGGGCAGATTTTATTAATCTGCCCAAGAACTTTCATCTGCCCAGGAGACCGGTCAGAGGACAACAAAACTGCCCATGAACCACCTATGATTATAATATATATATATATATATATATATATATATATATATATATATATATATATATATATATATATATATATATATATATATATATTGACACTTTTACAGTCTTAGTTATTTGTATGAAATTTTTCTAGATATGAATTGCTTGAAAAATACTGTGAGGAACATGATACTTTCCTGTTCGACGAAGTATTTAAAAAACACAGACAAGTGAAGGTTGAGGAGAATCCAGACCTTGCTCAGCAGTATGAATTTTCAGAAGAGGGGCTGCAAAGACTTTCTAGTACATGGATAGATTTTACTGTAGATTCAAAAGGTAGGAATTTGACATAGTGTGGGATCATTTTTTTTCTCACCCATGCAATAGAGAAATCTACCTGTTTTGCTAACCTTGCTTTCCTTGTCTCAAGCTGGCTATCATCTCAGTCATGAGTTAAGTGACAGAGTTAAGTGACAGAGTTAAGTGACAGAGTTAAGTGACAGAGTTAAGCGCTATTCCATAGGAAGATTGACATGCAGCACATTATTGAACTAGTGGTAGCAACATTTATCATATTTCCAGGACAGAAAATATAACTTTCCAAGACAATAAGAATTAGAAATTTCCTGATGTCAATACATTCTTCATTAGATCTTTAACCATTAGGTATATTGTATTGCACAATATTATACCATTGCCTACTAGAAAACAATTTCTAAATTAGAACTGATGAAAGTTAAAACTTGACCCTATAAAAGATATTAATTATTTAGTGTCAATTTCATATGACATCCATCAATTAAATGTGATAATACAGTAATAATATAAAATGATTTCATGTTTCTATTTCTTCATGCCTAGAACTTGTATGGTTAGGATCGACAGGTCACCCCATTGGCCTCATTAACATATTCATGTTAATACACAGTTTAACAAAAGCACATGGCTCAAGACGCTTATTGTACAATACTTGCAATGCTTACAAATTTTACTGTTTTTCCTTGGTTTGTTTGACCTTTTTGACAGTCTTACAAGTTATTCCAAGGCAATGAAAGAAAAAAAAGTTAATACATTTTGTTTTTTCAATTGCATTTTTTTGGGTCATATTTTGGTTTATATGCCCAAGGATAACAACTCAAACTAGTGTACATTTTTAAAAGAAATGCACAAGTCTGTTAAAGATTTTCATAATTAAATTATTTGTGATGAGTTTTCAAGGTTGATAATTACAATAGATAATCACTGTAAGTTGTGACTTAAATGTATGTTTCATCAGTTGTTTGACTTGTTAGATGTGAGGACATTGGAAAATGGGGATGATAGATATGTCTTAAATTTAAAAATGCATTACTAATTGTTTTTTTTAAAGAAAACAAGTATTGTATATTCCAGGACCTTGTTCTACCCTATTTTCCATTGGAAGTTAGAGAGTGTTGTTTTGTAAAGAAAGAGCCTAATGATAATAGTAATTAAGTTAATGAGTAACAGTGACAATCAGATTCAGCCATCAATATCAAGTTGACTATTAAATTTGATTGAAAGCCAACAGTATGGTACTTATCAGTGTATCATACACAAATTAAAGTGGATGGATTCTCAAAAAATCAGGGGCTGTATCTCTGGTATATGAATGTGCACAGGGTGTAACAGTAAACAAGAACAACCTTATCCATGTGGTGAAAATCTGTTCAGTGATAATTAGGTATGTACAATTTTTAAAAAATGTAAATAATTAAACTCATTCACAGTTTTATGTGTGCAAAGCAGTGTACTGAAATAAAGTTTCCACTCTGAAGTTTAACAGTTTTGTATATGGCTATGACTTTTAGGATAAGAGTCTTCCCCTTGTCTCACTGGTAAGCCCTGTTAAAAAAGTAGTGACGTACATGTATTGAAAATTTTTAAAATTATTAATGGAAGTTGATTAAGGTTATAAAGCTGAGCCTTACTTGTGATGTGATGTGCTAGATTGCTGTGTCTTTTTCTGATGTAATTATAAGCAGTAGGCCAGTAATGTAAAAGTTTTCCTGATAGTGATAAAAAATAAATGCTAATTCAGGTAGACAAAAAACATGTAATATTATTAACTTAATTTTTTGTTTATATAGTGAGACATTTTCCTGTTCAATCCCAGCCTTTCAGTGTTGCCCCATAACTTTGAACTAAAGACTTTAAAGACTTTATTATGTGTTTATGAAACTAGATAGTCCAAAAATTGGAGGTTATAAATGATAATAATCTCAAACACTGCTAGTCACACTTACCTGACTTCTCATTAATATCGAATTGCATTCCTAATGTGCAGTATGTAATTAGGAAGTTAATGTGCAGTATGTAATTAGGAAGTTAATGTGCAGTATGTAATTAGGAAGTTAATGTGCAGTATGTAATTAGGAAGTTAATGTGCAGTATGTAATTAGGAAGTTAATGTGCAGTATGTAATTAGGAAGTTAATGTGCAGTATGTAATTAGGAAGTTAATGTGCAGTATGTAATTAGGAAGTTAATGTGCAGAAACAAGTATAAAGGTAGGTCTGACAGTCATGGGATAAAACTTTGCTAAGCAATGATGTAAAATGCCAATGATGAATTTCATGCAAATTCTCATCAATATCAAGCTTTGTACCAGTTAGGTTGAAATGCAAAAGGCATGTTAATCCGTAATATTAGCATTAGGTTAGAAAGGTTGTTTTACTTGCACCTAATCTGCAATCCAGAAGTAGAACACCTCATGTTTGACATTTTGTTGTATGTAAAAGAAAGCTGAAAAAAAATGTGTGAAATTGATTTTGTTATGTTGTGAGATGTACTTTAAATTCCATGAAATGTATGTATTTTAATGATAGTATAAACTGTCCAAGTTAAAAGGAGCTACAACATAATGATAAATGCCAAGTCAGCCATCGTATGAACAAACAGCTTCTTATTGGTTAACATCCATGATTATAGCTTCAGTGATATTATTTTTCACTACTTTTGTACATCAACTACTTACGTAACCTGAAAACCACTGCAGTCATCCTTGTAGTGAAGATGAAATCTTCAAATTGATATTATTATTTAGAGAATATTCTTTTCTCTGACAATTTTTTTAAATACTGAAATATGACAAATAAGAAACATATATGAAAGGAAAACCCTTCCAACAGATCTCCACAATCACTGATTTAACCTATAAACA
Source organism: Unio pictorum (assembly GCA_030141615.1). NCBI lineage: Eukaryota > Metazoa > Mollusca > Bivalvia > Unionida > Unionidae > Unio > Unio pictorum. The sequence continues at coordinate 14,482,469 of JARLTB010000126.1, forward strand.
TTGTTTGTAGAAAATAGCAAATTGAAATATATGTTTTTCCTAGACATTTATGAAAAAAGAATTAATAGAAGAAAAAAAATATATAGTTTTTAAAGATACACATAAAAAATTCGGACAAAATGTTTTTCAACATTTCAGGAGTAGTGTTGATAAGAAGCTTCTTTAGATCAAACATTTCAAATTATCTTCTAGTTTACATCTTTTTAAATAGAATTTTTAAAAATATATATGACAGAAATAGCTTAAACTTTATTGCACATCAATTGCAGTAAAGCTTTTTAATTAGAATATTCTAGTGGCTGAGTAGTCTAAACTGCTCACTGTTATGGATCACTGCCATCTCACCTGTTTACTGAGTAGTCTAAACTGCTCACTGTTATAGATCACTGCCATCTCACCTGTTTACTGAGTAGTCTAAACTGCTCACTGTTATGGATCACTGCCATCTCACCTGTTTACTGAGTAGTCAAAACTGCTCACTGTTATAGATCACTGCCATCTCACCTGTTTACTGAGTAGTCAAAACTACTCACTGTTATGGATCACTGCCATCTCACCTGTTTGGGTTCGAGTCATGGGCTTGGCCAATGTGGGAAAGCTTGCCAGTAGGTTCTCATGAGTACTGGCCGCCATGTATAGCCTATCTTGTGCTGAAAAATGGCATTAAACCCTTTAACAACAACAACTAGAATATTGAACATTTAGTATTTTGTAAATTTTGGAACCAAGAGTGAGCTAATAAAGTATCTACAAAAATGGCAAATATAAATAACACAAAGTTTCAAGTTTTAATGAGAATTAAAAAATTCTTAGTCCACAGTTAAATTGTGTACATTACCTTTCTTGTACATTATGATTAGTACATATACCACTCTAAGAAAGTAAGAATATTTATTGAGAAGAAGATAAAAAATGAATACATTTGAATATGTAATGTTACCATAAAATAGTTAATAAAATCCCTGAATATTAACATGCAACACTAATATAATACTGTGCCATTGTAATTACCATTTATGTTCACTTAATAGTCAAGTTGAAGTTCAAACAACACATATTTGGTTACAAAATTATTTGCATATTATTTAACACTTACCCCTAATACTGTAGTAAATTAAAAGCTTTGCCCAATCACACAAAAAATAAATATGAACTACCCTAGGTAATGCTGTATGTGTGTCAGAAACCAATTTTCCAGATATTTCTAAGGCCTTACACACATTACTGTTTCAATAGTAATTGGTGCTTCAAGCAGTAGTTTTATTATTTTACAGTCATGGTTTTCATCGGGGTTAAGCATGCATGGATAAAGTGTTACATGCTTTTGGACAGTAGATTCACTTGAATGAAAAATTGATTGGAATAAATATTACATCTGATTTCCTTGTATTGAAGTGCCACAAAACACATGTAAAAACTTATATTTTCTTTACCAGATTACAGAAATGAAGTTCATTTAACAAATAGCTTTATTGATACCTGTGAAAGAAATGCAGAGAATTAATTAAGGGTTGTGGAGGGGAACTTTATCAAATGTATCTAATTTTCTTCTGAGTCTTTAAATTTGTGGACTATGGCAATAACGAAAGCAGCAAAGTGATACTACAGGTAACCAAAACTGTGTCTGAAGTAACCGTTGATAAGTTTATCAAGCAACAATAAACAGTGTTTAAGTATCTCAACTAATATCTGGTATAAACTACGTTTAACTGTCAATTTAGACATATATCACATTCTAGTATGAAATTGTGTTTATGAAAAAATGTTTCATGGACATTGCAATTTTCACAGTTTTATGGTTTTCTTTTCCTGTTTGAGCAGTGTAGTTGTTACAGAACATCAGAAAAAAGACTTTTATCCTTTCACTAAATTCTTATTATCATAAACAGTTCCTTCAAAGCAGAAAAACGTAGATGAAAATATTTAATGAAACATGTTGCGAATTTTCAAGGTAGAGATTGTACCATTGATGCAGCAAGTTAACTACATTAGTATCCTCACACTACTGTGAGAAAATATGAATGAAATTGCAATATTCTTTCATCCTCCTCCTTTCAGTTGTGATTCTGTGGATTCAAAATATCTGGGACATTTTACCTCATCTGAACTGTTTTTCCTACAGAATTCTGGTGAATTGGACCCTTCCAAGTTTGACCCTTATTTACATTAAAAAGAGACTTCATCATCGAACTACTTAAAAAAATACATGGTCAGACTTCATATATGGTTTTCAGATTATCCAGGTGATAGCATGGCCCACAATGAATTATGAAAAACTGAAGTGTTACCACTTTGTATTGTACAGTACACATGTGGCGTAATATGACTTGTAGACCCACATCAGGATTAAGGTGGGGTTGTATAACAAAGAAAGTGATTATTATCTTAAATGCACATAAGAGAGTATTCATTGACATTACAAGTTTTTAAAGTGGATTTGTGGCATGGCATCTTGTGATGATATACATTTCCTATAAGTTTATTGAGTTGGGCATTGACCTATATAAATTTACACTGTTATGATCCACTAGCATGAAATCTATCTCTGTTGTTTTCATTGTATTTAACTTCAGAGAAATATAAAGTGGAAGATGTAAGTGACAGTTTGATTGATGAGAAATACGCCAGGCAGTTGGAGAAAAAAGATGCCGACAGTTCCCATGAATCCTCTCAAAGCACAAAAGAGAAGGTGGGAGAGAGCAAGAAGGAAGATGGAGCACATCATGGGTTATATTATGGTAAGATTGTGAGAAAGTCAATTGAATAAGAAGCAAGAGAAAATATCTTATTTCCTGCTCAGACTGTAGCAGCTACATAATATTTTGAATGATGTATCCTTTTATCAGAAAACCATTTACCACACATTTTGAATATAACATTTCCCACTCCTGCATTCCTTTGTAAAGTTTAAATTATTTTGTTTGTTTGGTTAGGATTTTTAACGTAGCTTTAGCAATTTTTCAGTCATATCGCTATCATGACTGCAGTGTTCAGTTTATAGTGACATGTAGACATGTAGCATGATACAGTCACATTATCGTGACACCAGGCTGACCTGTCCTAACACTAACCTCCTAATGCTGAGCATCAAGCAAGGCAGCTGTTAGTACCATTTTTGTAAGTCTTTGGTATGACTCAACTGGGCATTGAACCCACAACCTCCTGCTCCTGAGAACAAATGAGAATTTGAACAACAAAAATGATTATTTGGAATCTCCTCATAAAGGTCATAGATAAGAGATGTTTCACATAGATTACAATTGTCCAGATTTTGAAGATGGATTTATTTTTGCATCATCCTGCTGTGGATGATTTTTCTTCATGTGCTTATTGAGTAGTAATAGGCGACTTTTTGTCTCTCTTTGTCATTGCATACTTATGAAGTGTAAAGACACTTTTTGCATAAAATATGATTGTGCATCTTGCATCTATAAATTAATGGAAATGTTTCATTGTTTTTGTTACAACTCTTACTTTAAATTCTTATAGAGTTTTGGATAGAATAATAGTCATAATTTAGCATTAATAAAATGTCTAGTGCCTTAAGTGAAAATTTCGTTGTTACAAGTACAATTAAGCAGTATGGTTTGTGGATGTGTAATATGTCAAACAGTCATATTGCAACTTAAGGAAGATTTGCTTAATGTTAAAATTTATATTCTTTATTTTGGGAAATACAACATACTAGGTTGTGTGAGTTAACTTCAGCCATTTTTAATGTGTACTCTTTTACATATAGATGGAACTAATTGCCTTAGAAAATAATATACTCTGTATTTGTCTGTATCATTTAAGTCTCTCATAAACAGAAGCATGTTTGCATAATAATAATAATAATAATAATAATAATAATAATAATAATAATAATAATGAGGACTTTGTATAGCACCTAATCTTTTGAAGCTCTAAGTGCTTTACACCATCAATAATGATATGACTACACTACAGAATAACAAATGACAAAAACTATGAAATTATAAAACATAACAAACATGCTGAAAACATATAAGCTACAAAACATGATTAGGTTGCTAAGTTTGTCCATGCAATCAAAACAGGTGATTCTTAAGAGCAATCTTAAAAGGGACCACTGTGTCTTTGTGTCTAATTTCAATGGACAATTCATTCCACGTAGCCGGGCCCTGGTGTGCAAACGAACGTTGTCCGTATGATTTTGTTTTCACCTTGGGAACAATGAGTATACGATTATCAGAAGAAGAGCATTAGGATCTAGCTGGTGTATACACATGAGTGAGGCTGGATAGGTATGTTGGACTGGAGTCTGTCATTGAAACATAGCACAGAGAAAAAAAATTGTGTTTGATTCTGTATCGAATCGATAGCCAGTGTAGGGTACAGAGCAGTTATGAGGTGTGCTCTGATTGAGGTACTCTAAACATGATCTGTGCAGCTGTGTTTTGAACTTTTTGAAGTTTCTGGAGTAAATATTGTGACGAACCAGACAGAATTGAGTTACAATAGTCCAGTCTTGAAAGTACTAATGAACACACAAGTGTTTTAGTGGCATCAACTGAAAGATATTTGCGAATGGAACTGATGCGTCTCAATTCAAGATATGCAGCCTTGCATATGTTGATGACATGTTGGTGCAATGTGAGAGTACTGTCTAGAGTAACGCCTAGGTTTCATACTGACTGATAGAATTTAATGTTGGTGTTGCTGATATTTATTATCTGAGGTAAAGGATGTGAATAGAATTCTAAAATTCCATGGATTGTTTCTTTATGACAGTACATTGATCATGTTATTAGATACTGTACTTGTATATGATACCTTTTCTAAATGTTGTGTATATTGTTAATAATTCATATTATTTTATTATTCAGTTATTACTCCTTGTATTATAAATTTTATAAAACCCTTTTAAAGTTTATTGTTTAGGTTTTATGACTAATATTTTAATGTTAGGAAGTTCAGAAGAAAATTAAATTGAGTATTTTAATTTACTTAATTTTTAAATATAGTATATGCTGATTATTATTTTATCTTGTCAACACTTTAGATCAAATATCAGCTTCCATTTACTTGAATTCTATAAAGTGTTTGACAGTAAATTTGTTTGTCTGCTACTGCTGCATATTTGGCTATTATGTGTATTTTTTCAAAATTTGTGACTAAATTCAGCTTGTCTATATCAGCAAAGTTATAGCTTTTTACCCTGTACATGCATAATTCTTTTTGTGTGGCTAAGAAACATAAAATGTAAAGTCTTATTCCTTTCAAGACAGAGGAAGTAATCAAGCAAGGTATGGCCTATACAAAAATGTTGTCGACCCTAAAATTGCCACTCTCGACATTTTGTTACCAAATCTTTTAAAAAATATCGCTAAATAATGAGTTAATATTTTCATAATATCCTGTAATCATAGTTTGCAATATAAGATGAGTCATGTATAATGCTTAAGTCTTTCATTCATTCAAGAATTAAATGACTTCCAAATTTTATTTTTGCTGGGCTTTGCCTGCTTTGCTAATATTTAATTGCTTCCTAAATAACCATAAAAAATGAGTCATATTTGAACAGTATTCTAGCAAATGAAATAATCATGCTTAGTGTTTTATAAATGGAGTAAACTTTGACTTCAAAGAAACATTGCCACTGTTCACAAACATGTCATTAATCTTTAATACAAATGAGTAAATATTCTCATTCAAGGCAATAATATGCAATTACTTTTTTTCTTTTTACACACAACTTTTTGATTAACCTATCGTGTTTTATTCTACATTGTGATCTTTACCGATGCAAATTAGTACAATGTGCTCACCCACTGTAGTCTTCAAACAGATATCACTAGCTACTGACTTTCAATTAAGTATTATGTGAAATGGTTGTGTATACCGGACATCTTTGCTTTTTAATTACAGCTATTTAAACTACACATAGGATACTTTTTACATGCTAAATATAAAAGGCATATAATGAAATGTTTTTTTTTCTGTGTTTAAGAAAAATAGTATTACTTCTTCAAATATGTTACCCAGTCATAATACCTTAGGAGAAGTACTACTACCTCACAATCCAGCCCTTCAAGATAGTGCTTTTAGCTAAAGGGAGCTAAAAGTTGTCAGCCTACCAATATGGCAGTCAGGCAGAGTGATCTCCCACATGCTCTTGACAGGAGAGACCTCACAAAAGCCAGAATCTATGTGCAAGATATAGCACAACAAGTTGGAGGAATTTTTCTCTTCAAAGGAAAGTATACTCCATCTATATTTCCAACTTTTTCTATTACTACAAACTTTATAAGTTCCAATCACTTTGTCATCACCACACATTTAAGTAGTTACACAGGAAGCCTAAGTGACTTCAAATTCGGTTCACGCTATAAATATTTTATTCTTGCACATTTCCAGCACTTATATAATTTCTATATTTGTGTAATTTGATTATGAACATGTACATAGCAGTGAGTTTTATTCCAAGACGTTCTCAGCATTTGGTCGCCAACATCAATGTTTGTTTACTTGTACAGACAATCTATGGTCTTTTTATCACTGCAAGTATTGTTTCATAGTGTATATTGTCACACTAAATGTGTACATCTCCATAATGTGCCTCAGTTCTATGAAGGTTTCTTGTGTGTAATGTAGATACTTCGTTGTTGGACTTTCATTCTCTCCAGGTTTCTTCCAATAGATCGAACATAGCTTGTCATCTTCCACTTCGATTACCTCAGAGCATGCATGGGAGTTGGTGTCTAGAATGGCCTGAGTCCAGAACCAAGCCACTCAGCACAATTTGACCACAGCGGTAAGATAAAATCCGACCTAGTACCATTGCAATGATTTGTTCACCTAGGTCTGAGTTTAATACAGAGGTATTTTATTTCATCTTCCTCAGGATTGGGCATTAAAATATATCCCATGGTGGCACCTTACTTTGGAGGAAATTCTATCCGCACTGGAGTCCTTTCGCCTACTTGGTTTGCTCAACATGGCATCAGACCTCATGGTCCTAGGTCACTTTCTTATGCGCCCATTGCAACTGTTTCCTCTGCATGAATGGATTCCTAAAGTTTCCCCACTGGACCATCCTCTCACCATTTCATATACCAAAGAGTGGCACAATCTGCGGAATTGAAAGCAACCTCACTTGGGCATGTCTTGTATACACCTACACATACAACCGCTTGAGGTTACTGATGCAAGTATGGAAGGATGACAAGCCCACTTACTACCATTATTTGTGGATGCCAGAGGTGCATGCTCTCCCCAGGCACAACTTCATATTAATGCTTATGGAGAGGATGGCCTTTGTGAAAGCCTTCCACTGGTGGCAGGAATATTTGTTTGGCAAAGAAGTTCTTACTCTGTCCAACAACTATGCAGTGGTGACTTATATCAAATGACAAAGAGGAACCCAATCCTACAGTGGTGATTTTTCTCTAGTGACAAAAGGGCTCAAGTCCGTCAACTGTATGTCATAGTGTGGGACTTTCTGAAGTGGTGTTGTCATCAAGAAAGCCACATACATGATTTCCATATCCTGGGATGCCTCAACATTCTGGCCAATTATTTGTCATGGAACAATCAACTGGTACAGGAGGAATGGTCTCTCCATGTCTCAGTTCTCACTCAGATCTGTACCAAATGGGAGTGACCAATAGTGGGCCTGATTGCGACAAGTGGAATGCCCAACTCCCATCCTTTGTCTCTCCTGTTCAGGACCCAAAAGCTTGAGCAGTCAAGGTCCAGTCATTGAATTGGACCAACCTGAACATATGCACCTAGCCTACAATACCTCTCATTCCAAAGTGATACAGAAAGCAAGGGAATCAGCCTGTCATGTCATCCTGATCGCATCATTCCTATGGGGATAAGTCATAGATCAAGGACCTCATCAATCTTGCATCAGATACCCTATGTTTAAAGTTATTGTTCTTCTTCATCTACACAAATAACTATGATGTCAGTGGAACTCCTGAACCTGCACGTCTAGGTTATATCAAATTGGCCCCCCAACTTAAGCAATTGTTGCAACCAGTTGTGGAGAGAATCATTCAGGCTGACTACCCTCCACTCTGAAAGCATATGAAGGCAAATGACACATTTTCATCCAGTGATGTGCAAATGAACATCTTGCCTCTCCAAACATCTTTACCGCAGGTATCTAATTTCTTCAACTGGCTCTTCAAAGAGAGAATGTTAGCACCGAGTACGATTAAAAGTTACCGTTCCATGATCGCTAACACCTTTCCTCATCATGGGATAGAGGGTATCTGACAAACCCAAGCCTTTTCAGACCTTCTCACCAGGTCTGTATACATGGCCAAAATCGTTAACTCTATGCCAAAAATAGAATGTCACATTTGCCTATCCCCAGCTATAAGGATATGTATAAGTTATAATCTAAATGTCTTGGGAATATTACCATGGCATTGTGTTATATTTCTAATCATTGACGCAGGGTTAGTATTGAACTCTTATGCAAGTTTGCCATGACCAGCCAGAGACTGGAAACTTTGAGTTGGCAAAGGTGACAGTCACATCACTTAACAAAGGTTTTCCATTATCACACCTATTTGTTGAAACTTTATTCTAGGATCAAAGGAAAGTCCACGAGGTGAATGAGGCATGTTTTATTCCTTCTCCACATTGACAGACAGTGAGAGGGACATTGTCTGCCAAGTTTGATTTGATTAGTCTATAGTGATATCCAATAAAAAATAGAGAGAGGTTGAGATTACAGTTCAGACCCGAATAAGATCTTCTGAATTCATGAAAGAAAATTTTGTATTTGCCTAGATGGATTGCTGGTCAATAGGATTACTTTGAGAACATGCCACTCATAATTTGGTGGCAAAACTTGGAAATCAATCTCACACTGCTAATTATGTGATATAGTATGCTTATTAAAGGATTGAGTGTAAGGAGTATAATTGGAAATTTGAGTATTTTTGTTATTCATTAAATTTCATCATTTTTGTATATTTAACCATCTAATCGTTGGCATTGCTGATTGGGGTCTTGGAGCTTTACATCTTTCACTATATTTAACTGCCAACAAACTAGAACCTGGGTGGTACTTTTATAATAGTTTAAATATAATATTGTTAGCAGCTCACCCCAATCATAACAATCGTAACACGGAACCTTTCTTGGGTATTAACCTGACTGGACAAGACACCTTTTGAGACCAATTTCAAGGGCATCTCTGGTGCTCCTTATCCTGTAAGATCTGCTTTCATGTAGCATTAGCAACTGCAGGCAGAATTCGCGATATGCATGCCCTATCAACAGACCCAAATTTCTATTCAGTCTAACTCATGATGGCATACTCTTTCATCGCCAAGAACCATTCTCCTTTCTATAGGTAACCAGACTTTGGACATGAAACCTTTGTCTATTCTAGAAGCATCAACTAAAGGCCACCTACAAGTCAAAGTCTGGGCTTTCATATGGTACCTTAATAGTACAGAGCCATTGCATCAAGGGAGGCAGACAACTTTTTGGTCCCATGTGAGGTAGTGGTAGTTGTCCTAAGGGATTATGACTGGGTTAAGTTTTCTCAATGAGACAAATATTACTAGGAAAAATGTTTTTTCCAAACACGACCATGTCAGGTTATTTGGAAGCAGAAAATCCATGTTTTTACCATGACATACTGTGTTTCTGAGTATGGAGTTTTAATCAAGTTCCACAATGTAAATATACTTGTAGTTTAGATAAACATTATGTGATCCAATAAGGAAATGAGTGATGTGAATGGAGGTCATGCATGTACTGGATTTGTTATCATTTGCTTAGAATTTATACAGAACAATCTGTGTCAGAGGCAATCAGTTTTCATTGACGTTTCAGCAAACCTACTTTTTTCTGGTACGTTCCTCCCTTAGGATTGTTGGTTATTTTGTGACTGTAGCCATTACTGTTAAGGTCTTTAGAGATTGGTCAATTGTATAAAGTCCGATAGCATGACTATTTGCTGTGTTACCGCAGCATAGATTACTCAGGCCAGATCTCAGCATAGATTACTCAGGCCAGATCTCAGCATATACAGATTATGATACATCAATGCTCTAGTAAGATAATTTGTTAATATGATAAATAGATTTGTTTATGCAACAATAGATACATTTTCCAGTGCATTTTTTAACCAAATTTATGTATTTATTAACCAAATTTATGTATTTATGTAACAATAGATACATTTCAGTGCATTTTTTAACCAAATTTTCTGCTTCCTTTTATATTGGCTTTGAAAATCTCCACTTCAGACCCATGATTGTATATAAAAGTTTTAACAGCCAATAATGTCATTGCCAAAAGAATTGTCATATGGAATATTTTTGTTGCCAAGAAGTAAACTACATTGCAATTTGTGACATTGGAAATACCCAGCATGATTCTTGGTAGTGACTCTTTTTTTTGTTTGCACAACATCAGATTATAAATATATGCATTTTTTGTGTTAATTGTTAACTAAAAAGAGTTCAGTTTTATTTATGGACTATCTACCTTGATTTTTTTAATGTGACAAGAAACAAAAACAACTCAGTTTGAAAGAAAATCTAAAGAAAACCTATTTTCTGTTTTTCAAAACATACAAATATAAATAAAAGTAGTTCCTAATACATGCACATTATTACTCTAAAATACTTTTTTGCTAAGTATAATAGATGTGAACACGCAATAACTAAATAATTTTATATACTTGTTTTGTTATCCATTTTGTGAAACAGAATGAATACATTGACACAGCACATGATCCAGATTGGGGTGGGGTACTCGATAATACCTTAAGGAAAAGGATAATGAGGTGAATATGTGGTTAGGATCTACATTATTACATATTTCATTATTGCATCATGTTTGGAAGTCTTAATGCAGATTTTTTTCAGGTATAGACTGGGAATAGTTATTGTAATGCAGAAATAATTTTCTTTGTAGAAGATTCGCATTCCAAAGAACGAGGGCTGATGACTGATGCAAGCAAACAATTCATAAGTTTTTACAAGAATCCTTCACATTCCTTGAAGGTACTTGTTAAGTTCAGTATAATATTGTTAAGCAGATATATTTTCCTTTAGTTGCATACTCAGTGATTAACACATATTACTATTGATACCAGGTTAGGTTAACAGTACAAGTTTATTTCATTTAAAATAAACCAGGTTATGGCATCATACAGTTCATTAAGAAGATAAATAAGCCATTTGTAAATTAAAAATGACTGTTGATCAGCAAGATTGGCTGTTATGGTTATGATGTGTTCCTTGACAGGCACAGTATGACCTTCATATCTTTGCTATATAACATAATGCCAGCAAAGTCTAGTGAAATGTCAAGCAATGCTAAGCAGTCACAACTTTGCCACAATACAAATATTGACAACTTCAGATGACGAAAATCAAATGCACCACAGTGGCATTATTTTGAATTGACAATCAACAAAAAGCCTTTAAATGATGCATCTCAATTTTTATTTTTATTGTAATTAATCACCATATAAACTAATTTGTTCTCAAGTGTAGCTATCCTAAGCTTCAAAATAGTGTTTACTTTGACTATTTTCTATACCAGATTTCTCTTTTTATATCATCCTCTTTCAGTTAAATGCATCAAGCCTTTATTTAATTGTCTAACATGATTTGTTTGGATGTTGTTTTACAATTTCAAGAGGAAGTGGAATAAGAATTTTGAATTAAGGTGCTTACATAATGGACATTTGAGAAATTCATTTTTACATATGTATTGATGATATAAAAGTAAAACTTATATTGGGAAAATGTATAGTATGATACCTGCATTAATAATTTATTTCTTTATTGACTCTTGTCTTCAACTGAACTAAGAAAAACCAATTTTACCTAGTAAAGTTTGTTTCTTTGAGAATACATTCCTAGTGATAGTAATTTAGAAGAACTACTACTACCTCAAATATCCAGGCCTCCCAGATTTTATTTATAGCTAGAGGGAGCTGGATTTGCAAAGTAGTTGTAGTTTCCTAAGGCGTTATGAATGAATGGGTAATGTATTTAAAGAAGAAAATAGTTCACTTCCTCTTACATGTGAGAAAGTCTTGAAGATTTTCAATTCTTTATGTGCAGTATTTTTGTTTCCAAATTGCACAAATCTGAAACATAATTTAATGAATAGTATATAATTTAGTATATATGATAATTGTAGAAAGTAACGAAGATAAAATTGTTGTCAATATACAGAACTGTTAACCAATTCTGTTTACAATAATCTGCTTTTTTTTGCTCACTTGGCAGTAAGCGTCATGTGAGCATATGGTATGACTACATCAGAATGTAAGATTATCTCATATCATGGACTATTTTAAAAGTGAGCTTGCTAATTAAGCTGATTAAGCTACTCTTTTGAAGCCATATTTTTGTATTATCAAAAGCTTCAAAGAAAGGTTATAAGATTGCACATGAGTTATATAATGCATGGGAGCTATAAATATAAATGAGGTAATCTTGTATGTGATTGGTTGAACTTGTAACATCATAGAGACTGACCATTCCTGATCAGATTTGGATCAAAATTGGTTACTATGCTTAAATCATTAAGATCGAAGATGAGTACAATTATGAGCAATATGCATTTCACTGAGGTGATTTTGCATCAGATTCATTGAGATTGTCAGTACTTTACTAAATAAATTTCTGATCACAGTTCATAAAACTAGATAAATAGGCTTATAAATGAAGATGGATAATGTCTATTTTATTATAAACAAGACCTATACATTATAATGGATTGATCTTGGATATGATTGGTAGCATGTATAGCTACTACTATTGTCATTGTCATAGAGATTGTGATCAGATTATATTAATGAGATAGCTTGGTTGACGCTGTTACATATCTAGATTCAATGCTTTGATGTAAATATTTAGGAGAATAATTATGTCCCCACCCGGAAAATCCCATGAAGTTTGCAATTATTCAGTTGCCACTTGATCCCCCCCCCCCCAAAAAAAAAAATATAAAAGAGATGTAACTTAACAAATCGGGAGTTAATTTTTTTTAGGTCTTACCAGAATGTTTGTAGATTGCAGAACTCTTCAATCAGTTGAGATACAATTGCTGTATGGATCTTTTGGGTGCTTGACATAAACATATTACTATGGTCAAATCCCAGTGCTCAAGTGGCTGGATTCATCAAATAGACTTGTTAATTTTTGTCTATGTCATATCAAAATCATTGATTTTAGCTTTACTGATTCCTTCTAAACTACTCAGAGGGTTGCTATGAAACTTTACAATGCCCATTTTAAGATGGCTGTCATGTAAGAATGGTTCTAACACATCTCCACTCAATATTCAATAAACTTGGTGTAACAACTGGTGTTAAATATGCTAATACCAATTGCCATAATTTATATAGTTGATTTATGACAATATTAAGTTAGTGTAAGTGAAATTTAATGTGCACGTTTCATTTATTCAAGATTTTTGGAAACATGTTCAAAAGAATTTTTTTTTAGGTTATCCAGGATCGTTATCGAAGTGGATTAATTTGAAATTGAACTACATCTACCATATCAGAACTTTAGATGATATCAACTCAAACACATTATGCATGTTTCCTTTTCAAAAGTCTATGGATATGTGCTAGTCATATATAAGGATTTCATATTATACTTTCTATCACTATTACGAACAAGCTGAAAATATAAGATCCATGGAAACATTTAAATACCAGTCCTGTATGTTCCTTACTCAGTACACTTAGCTCAACCTTTTCTGCATCATTTTTTGACTTTAGTATATCAGATATACCTGAAGATCAGAGTCACACAGAAAATCCCATGCATGAAAATCATGTACAAAGTGAAAATGAAAACAATGATACAGATGATGATATGGAGTTATCCAATATGGCTGACATTTATCCAGATTTGCTGAGAGTCAAACATAATAAAGTGTCACTGTGCATATAGATTCACAAAAAGTTTGACTTTGTACAACAGATATTGGATTCAGAACTTTGCATGACTTCGTGCAGTTCAAGTGTTCAAAACGGTTAAATCTACAGAACACAAGAGAAAAACAATGCGACAATTACATAGTATAAAATAACGTGTCCTACACATACAGGGGTTGAACTGTTTAGAGGCTGTTATATGCTGACATCTACACCAGTAGTTAGATGTAGTACCAAACATGAAACAGCTCCTAAAGTCTTTGACCTAGAGGACTCAGGCAAAGAATAACACCCCTCAAGAATGTCAGGCAATTGCAGGCTCCATAAATCAATAATCTTATAGTGATTGCTTAAACCATAATGATTTCTCTGTGTCTGTACATAAAGAAACAATTAGGAACTTGGAGGCCCAAATTGAAGAATTAAAACTACAGTTACTTGCTATTAAGTCAGCACAGGGAAGGAGAATGAGCAAGTAACCTCATGTGAAACAGCAGTTCAGACAGACGCCGAAATAGAAACAATGTCAAATGATCAGACAGTCAATCCCAATACCAACCAAAGGAAAATATAACATGACCATGCAAGGAATACCTGATACCCAAAGTAATCCTGCATTTCAAACAACAGTACCCCCACTCTGTCATGTGTCACACCTGCAACACCAATAAGTGTACACCCATGGCCCTTGGCTCAGACATATAATTGATATGAAACTAAATACAAAAGGTTTTAACATGGGTCACTTAAATGTACAAGGTATAGTGGCAAAACTAGACCACATTAAGTTCTGTTACAAAACAGAACAGACCACTCTCGATGCTGATAACTTGAAAAGTGAATGACTGCTGTCAGCTATCTCAGCACAGCAGACCCTAGTCTCTGATTGGTTGATTACTAATCCAACTTAGTGTGCGTGTCCACTGAACTGACCTGAACTGACTCATAACATGTTCCCTTACTGGACTCCATTCTTTGTGCAAACACCATTTAATTACATTAAACACCTATTTACACAATCGACAATATATGTAATAATGGTGGACAGGTGGACCATATGTACCACTATCTGGACTGACTGATAGGTGAAATTCATTTATGTTATTAATGCATCAGAATAACTAATAGATATAGCATATATATATATATATATCTCTCTCTCTCTCTCTCTCTCTCTCTCTCTATATATATATATATATATATATATATATATATATATATATATATATATATTTATATATATATATATATTGTAGATTGTGTAAATTAAAGTAATATGAAGACTGAATATATTTTTATATCTTTTCAGGAACAATATTCGAAGGATAGACGTAAGTAAACCAGTTGATATATCTTAGTAAAGCAATAGTCTCTTTCATAATACTACTCCTCTTTATACAACTATAGACTTCATCATATTTTATTTTTCCTTCTTTTTCTTTTTCTTTAGCTTACCTGGTCATAAAAGCAAGTGAGCTTAAAGTATGGCTCTGCATATATTATGTACTAGAATCACCCATCTTCCGTTAACATTTGCTATTTTCAACTTCTCAAAAACACTGGACCAATTTTAAATCAATTTGAAAGGAAGCATCCCTGTACACACAACCCTCCATAACTTGCACACATCCAGGTCCATAAAGCATCAACTTCACCATAAGTGAGGCACGTGTTATCAAAGGACCTATAATAAAAAATAAAAAAAACGATAAAACGATCGACAAAAATGCAACAATATCTTCTAGAAACAATGTTGATTGATTGATAATTTGATTGCAGTAGAAGTAAAATGAGAAACAAATCATTACCAACATTAATTTAATGGATCTACAAATTTATAACAATGTAAATTAAAATATGATATATAAAATGCTGGTTGTGATATGCGTGAGAAATATCATTTTATTGTTTGAAAAAAAATCAGTTACTCTCTGATTTCAATGCCGCCAAGCAAAATCCTCCCTTGCTTGATTTGATATAAAAGACATTCAAAGTGATAAAACAACACAGGTCTCTTTTAATTGATTATTTTAGTGCAACAAACACTTCAACAAAGACGGCCGGTAACTATGTTCTCACAGAAGTACTCACTCGTGGGTTTTCATGTAATTTTTGATTGACTCTCTTCATGTTTTCATATAAAAGAATATGTTGCAATTATAATATTTAAATTGAAAAGTAAATAGAAAGGATTACAATGTGACTTTCACATACATGTAGCAAGATATTTAATTGCTGTTGTTACGTATATTTGATGTAAATAATTTATTTTTGTCAGATTCAAATTTGACATATTGGATTAAAAATTCATTCATTGGGAAATTAAAGAAGTAAACAACAGATGTTAACCTCATTTTTTGACCTTGCTTCAGAGTGTCTGCAAGCTTCTAAAATGATTGGTTGATTCCAAGGACATTAGAGCTTTTTTAAAAGATGATTGGTTGATTCCAAGGACATCTTTCTAGATCATGATGTTTGCATGATTTCTTGAACATGAGATTGTTCTGAGAGATACTGGAAGGTCGTGACCCCTTTCCTGTTTACGTAAAAACAGGTATATAAGTGATGTTTTGGAGGGAGATATTTAGTAGAAGTTGGGCTTTAATAATATTAAGTTGTCTTCTTTTTGAGTTATTTTTAATTGCCGTGTACTGGAAATTGTGTCAATTCGTTTGGAGCAAGAGGAATTATTTTATTATTTATCTGGAAAAGAATATGTGCTCATAGATTTTCATTAACAAGAACTGACTAAATCACGTGACATCGTCGTCCATATTGGATTACATCGTCAAGATTCGAACCGGGAACTATTAGGACATTTTATTATTAGGACTCTTGCAATTCAGCTAGTGGATTATATTATGAATTCTGTTTGGATTAATTTTTGGACTTGATTCTCCAAAACCGTAAGTTTTTATTATTTTTTTTGATGAAAACATTGTAATTAATAAATTGTTTGTTAAATTGTACAAGTTTGTTATTTTCACTTCTTTTAATGTTGCTGCTTAGTCGAGCCGAAGTACGTAACACTGTTTATGTCATTTTCTGTTGCCACCTGTTAGCGTTTACCATATGTTTTCATTGGTCGCTATTTCACCAGACTGTTTATTTACAGTGTATTGATCACTATTTATCAGCAAGTAAACTCTAACATAATATTTGATATCTTATTTAGAACTTGCAAATTTCACAATATGGAATCGATCTTAATGGGCATTAATCACCATTTTTGATGATAAAACGAGAAATGTATATAGGTTTAATTTACCAATTCTTATCATAATTTGTTCACGTTCAGCATATTTTGAAAGATATTTAAAATATATATTTCTTTGGTGGAAAATCGGGATCCACGCCGGACACTGCATTATAAGTGGGTTCGCAAGTTATCAGGGTGCGAGTTAGTGAGAGAGTCGTGTATCAGGCCCTGGCCTCAGATATGGCTCATATTACCAATAATGAATATGCTTTATAATGCCCTCTTAAAAACAAACAAATTCAACAAAATTTACCGAACGTCGATAAAAAGCATTTTGAGCATTCATCCATCCATGATTCTATTTGTTTACAATTTTTTGGTATGCATAATAATGAAATTTCTTTACCAACTATAGTAAACAAACTTAGTGAATGACTTCAACTTTGGGAAAGCAAACCCCCTATTGAATGCAGCATCGCAAGATCAAAACAGAAGGGCACTGTTACTAAAAGAGCAACATTCCAACTGCAAACTTTATTGATCACTTGTTCTTATGATAAGGTGATGTCCTTTTATCTCTTGTGATAAAAGGTCAAGGTTACTGACTGGAAGAGGAGTAATGGTTCTGGATGATTACACATACCTGTAAGTATGAAGGACTCTACTGAATTGATGACCAAAAGATTATGGTCAAGGTCACTGCCACCAAAATGTCTGCACACTGACATTATTCCGCGATGATGTATGTGTACCAAAATATAGACTTATTGCATTGGGATAATGCAAGAAGTATTTTGATTTTTGTAGATCAAAAGGTTCAAGATCAGGGTCACTAACTGGATGAAAAAGAAATGATATCTGCAGAGATATTATCCATTTTCCTTCACTAATAATCTGCAGTTTTTTACCATGTACCTTCTGACTCTGTTCCATGATTTTAGTTTATGTTATGAAGATTATGGTTATATCTACTTGAACAGTTTCCAAGGATATTTCTAGCATTACAAGGGTGCATAAACATAATAAGTGGCCGTTTCATCAAGGTCTATTCAAACAAAGCATCTTTCTTATCTTTCCTATGACATCAGAGAGGCACATATGCCCCTTCTCTTTGCATGGATGCTTGGAACCTGTCCATCTGGGCAGCCTCAGAGAATGTCACAATCCGAGTCTGTCGCATTCTAGGCAATATGAATGTACTAGTGTACATCCTATCCAAAACAAACCAAGCTGTCCTCACAGAATGGTGTCTTCACCTCTCTGTAACAGAGTCCCCGTTTTAACTCTGGGAAGACCTCTAGTGGACCTGTTTGCAGCCAAGATCAACAACAAGCTCTCTTTTTACATGTCTTCCATCCCAGATCAGGCAGCATGCACAGTAGATGCCTTCAGCTTCCAGTGGGATAGACTATTCGCATATGCCTTCCCACCATTCTGACTGCTACCCATGTTCAACAGCAGGGGTCGACAATCTATTTTACATAAGAGCGACACTTTTGTCCAGATTGATTACAAAAGGAATGAGCACATGTCACTAGTTAAAACAAGTAGTATATGTTTTGGCTCTAATAAACAGTAACACAGAAAAAGTGAAAACAACAAACTTTGTAAAATTTAACAAATGATTTATTTCCCTGGAAAAACAATGTAAAAATGGAGAAAAAATGGACTTACGCTTTTAAGACTCAAATCCAAAAATAATCCAAGAATAATCCACAAATTACATTTTAAAATTCCTTGTAATGAAATGTTCTAATGAGTTCAAGTTGAGTTACAACAGAAATCCAAGATGGAAGATGATGACATATGATGTAGTTTATACTGTGCTGTACCTACAGTTCCTTGTAGAAACACAAAAAAATAACACTCCAGTGTTGGAAATCTGACTAAAATTTTGAAAATCTGTCCATGTCAAAGAATTCTGTATGAACACTCAAATATTTCCAGAGAAACAAATTAATCTGTTAAAATCCAAATGATCTGAAAAAAATTACATAATCTTGAAGAGAACAACTTGACAATCGAGTGTTAAAGGCACCGGCTGAGAACTTATTATCATAGCATCTATATGAAACCATAGCTACTGCGTCAATCAGATGGCTCTGTGAGGGTCACATGATCATGTTCCAGAACCTCATCAAAATATTTTACTTGTTTAAAATCACGCATACCCATAATGGCCTTGTGTATGACCAATGATTTTTTTACTCTAGGAAAGAAATTTAAAAAATTGTTTACCAGTTCTGAATCAGGTCAGAAATTTGGTCAACTTTAAATAGAAAGTCTTACTATTCACTTTGTTTACATCTTAAATAAAAATAATAATAAAAACTCGGAACTCTATACTGGAAAACTTTACAGTAGCATGAAATAAAATTAAAAAAATTAAAACTGACAAACAAACAATCAAATTAAAAATAAATATAAATTATATCAGATATATGTAACAGAGAGTAACACTTAAAATAGAGATTTTAGGCTGCCCTTTGGGTGCCACACAAAACATCTTGATGTGACCCTTGTATCATGCGTGTTGTAGGTTGCCAACACCTGTTCTACAAAGAGTCCGACTTTCCACTGTTAGGATCATTCACCCTTTTGTGGCCCAACGACCTGGGTTCAACAATCTCGACTTTTTGATTTATTGACCCAGGTCTATACTATTTAGGAGATGTCTATCGTCACAGCATGCAATCTCCAAAACAGCCCAAACATTATCCACCTATTGTTACCAGTTGTATAATTCAAAACAGGAGAGCTTCATTATCCATGGTCTGTGATGCCACATGGTGAATCTTCTTTGACTGGTGCTGTATTAAACTATCCACTGCCCTATTATTTCCATTACAGATTCTATTTTGTTCCTCTTGAGACCAAAATATGTTCAGTACCCACTATCAAAGGCTATCAGCTGCATCTCCAAAACAATTAAATTCTCTTATGGCACAGTCATTGGTTCAGATCCGCACCTTGCTGATCATTTTAAGTATTCTGAGCTTTGGGCCATTGAGTGAAGCATGCTTTTTAGATCTCACACCCAAAACAGTTTCTTGCTTGCGCTTGCCTTCATGAAATAGAAAAGTAAAATTCATTGTCCATTAACACTGGCTTTCTCCGGATTAATTGGAATTATGACTCTGTTTCCCTTCTCTCCCAGCTTGGCTTCTTTGCAGAATATTAGCTGTTTACCCATTGAGATTCCTAGTCTCAGAAACATCTGCACAGGGTATGATGAAGATTGACTTTTATTGGCATTGCATGCTGTTTATATCTGTCTTAATGCCTCCAAAGCAAAATAGATGGTAAAAGATGTCTCTTTCTCATAAATCCTCCGTAGAGATTTTTGGTTGTAACCCAGTGATTGTCATGACATATTAAAGGACCTTTGAGCCCTTCACCGATTAAGACCTTGCCATTATTAAACTAATAGCCCACAAAGGTTGAGCCCTTTCTACCTCTAGAGCCTACTTTAATCATTTATCCTTGGAGGAGATCATGATGGCAGACTTTTGACACTCTGATACTACTTTTTCCTCCTTCTACCTCCACTCATTGTCACAACAGAGCACATGCTATTTTCTCTGGATCCCATTGTCACAGTACAGTATGTTTTTTGTATTTTGGATTTGTAACATAGCTTCAACAATTTTATAGTCATATCAACATGATGTTTGTAGTGGGGCATTTTATAGTAATGTCTGACACTGGAAAATCATGTAGCAGAGATGTAACATCATGTCTCACCTAGTCACATTATCCTGATACTCTGCTGCCAGTCCTAAATCTAACCTCTTATGGGTATAATAATAATAATAATAATAATAATAATAATAATAATAATAATAATAATAATAATAATAAGGACTTTGTATAGCACCTAATCTTTAGAAGCGCTAAGCGCTTTACAACATCTATAATGATATAACTACAAAAAACAAAACACATGAAATTAGAAAACATTAAAAATGCTGTAAATATTTTAGGTAGGAAATATTGTTACGACTTTAAAGTTTGTTCTTGCAGTCGAAAAAGGGGAGTTTTAAGAGCACTCTTGAAAGGGATCACTGTTTGTGTAAAATTTCAATGGGCATATTCCACGTTGCTGGGTCCTTTTATGCAAAAGAATGGTGTCCATATGACTTCATTTTTATAGAGGGAATAGTGAGTATACGATTGTCAGGAGGAGCGTACATATCTTGCTGGTGTGTACACATGGGTGAGGCCAGATAGATATGTTGAACTGGATCGTGGTACTCTAAGGATGATCCATGAGGCTGTGTTTTTAACTTTTTGAATTAAGATGAATCAGATAGAATTGAGTTTCAATAGTCCAGTCTTGAAAGTACTAATGCACATGCAACCATTTTAGTGGCATCAACTGAAAGATATTTGCGAATGGAACTGATGCATCTCAGCTAAAGATATGCAGCCCTGCATATATTCATGACATGGTGCAATGTGAGAGTACTGCTAGGGTAACACCTAGGTTTCGTACTGTGTGAATTTAATGTTGGTGTTGCTGATATTTATTGTTTAGAGTAAAAAAAATGTGAATGAGAAAGTCTTTGTGTTGTGATCAGAATGACCTCAGTTTTATCAACATTAATCTGCAGCTTGTTAACACGTCATACATGATTTTACAGCAGAAATGTACTGTCTCTACCCCTTGGATGGTAGCATCAACTTCAGTTGGGTGGCTCTACTTGTATATTTGGGTGTCATCAGCATACAATTGGTGATCCACTAGATGATGATCCATGACACTTGAGACTGGCTGAGTGTATAGAATGAAGACAACAGGTCCAATAACAGATCCCTGTGGAATACCACAAAATAGATCAACTGGGCTGCAGTGTATTCCATTTCCTTATACAATTTTGTATCCTGTTGATTCAGTAGGACGTGAACCATCTTATGGCTGTATTGTGAACGCGAAAGATATACAGGAGATGGTGAAGTAATATAATACTACTATTAATAATGAGGACTTTGTTTAGCGTCTAATCTGTAGAAGCCCTAAGCGCTTTACATCAATAATGATATGACTACAGAGAAAACAAAACACAAAAACTATGTAATTGGAAAACATAAAAAATGCTAAGAGCACGCTTGAAAGGGATCACTGTGTCTAATTTCAATGGGCAATTCGTTCCACATTACTGGGACTTGGTATGCAAAATAATGTTTTCTATATGACTTCGTTTTCATAGTGGGAACAATGAGTACACGATTGTCAGAAGAAGAGCATAATTATCTTGATGGTGTGTACACGTGTGAGGTCGGATAGGTATTTGTGGACTGGAATCCGTCAGTTAAGCATAGCACAGAGAAGAAATTTTGTGTTTGATTCTGGATCGAATGGATAGCCAGTGTAGGGTACAGAGCAGTTGGGAGGTGTGCTCTGATCGTGGTACTCTAAACATGATCTGAGCAGATGTATTTTTAAGTTTTTATAGTTTCTGGAGTAGATATTGAGACGAACCAGACAGAATTGAGTTACAATAATCCAGTCTGCAAAGTACTAATGAACACACTAGTGTTTTAGTGGCACTTGTATATCATGGTTTATTGTGTTTAATGTTGTAGACAAATCAAGAAGGATGAGGACTCTTAATATTTCCGCTATTCAAAGCATATAGAATGTCATTAACCACTTTCAGAAGAGTAGTTTCAGTACTGTGGCAAGGGCGATATGCAGACTGTACATTGCTAGAAAGACTATTTGAATTCAGATGAGATACAATCTGTGTTAGAACAACTTTGTTTAAAGATTTTTTATATGAATTGGAGATTATAAACTTGATGGTAGTTCTTTAGATCATTATTGTCGAGTGTTGGTTTCTTCAGCAGAGGTACAAGGACAGTTTTCAAAATTGACTGGAATTTCTGGATGAGAGGGAGATATTAATACCATCAGTTAGGGAAGGCAATATTGGATCTAAGCCCTCAAGCAGCAGTGATGTTGGAATTGGATCAAGTTGACGTGACTTTGGTGCACTCTTCATCACAATTGTCCATGCTAAATCCATAGTGACAGGTTCGAATTCTGCTGACGGTTGTCTCTTAAATTCTGTATCATAACTGTATGGTGACGATGAGTCAATTCAAAGTGTGTTGTCAATCTTATCTCTAATGGTTTGTACCTTGTCACAGAAGAAATTTGCAAACAGGTCTGGAAGGTCTACTGGAGAGAAGGTAGTTGGAAGTGGTGTACATTTGTTCCTTGACATTAGTTTGTTAGTTATCTAGAAGAACTCTTCAGACCTGGAACTCTCTGTGATCATAGTACTGTAGTGGGGTAATTTGGCTAAATGGACTATGTTTTTGACATTCTTCTTAGGAGCTTCATATATTTGTTTATGAATAGTGAGTCTAGTTAAAAGGCAAAGCCTCTCCACTTTACAGTGGTCTCTTTTAGCAGTGGGAAGTTGGTCCTTAATACTGTTATACCACGGAGAACACTTTTAAATTGATACTCTGCACTTGGTGGCTGGGGTATGTTTTTCAAGCAATGAATGCAGGCAGTTATCGAGTTGTGTAGGAGGTAAGCAAGTTGTTAGGTTTGCTTGGATATCATGTATTAGATTGGTTCCATTTATCACACGGAGTTTTCTCTTAGTAGCAAAAAATGGTGGAGGGTTAGAGACTGATAAGTCCAGATGGCATGTAATGCAGAGGTGATCTGATGCAAGTTTTTTGGATACAAGGGTGGACCGTAGAATATTTTCATCAGGTCTATGAAGAATCAGATCTAAAATGTGACCAAGTTTATGGATGGGTTGGTTGGCTGAGTGTTTAAGGTTGAAAACATGAATGAAATGAAGGATATTTGATGTGTATGGGTTTCCAGGACAATCAGAGTAAAACTTTAAATCGCCAAGAATAATTAAGCTGCCACCTATCAAATTTCCATACTCCAGGAGACTCGGAAACTTCTCCAAAAAGAGAGATTCATTGAGCTATTTTTTCTGCTAGATGGAGGGTGGTAGATGCATAAAAAATGGCATTACCTTTGTTTAAGTGTGAGTGTTTTTTGATCTAGTTCAAACTATGTGTCGCAGAATTTGAAGGTTGTGTTGTATTTAAGACATTTTATCATGGAATTCTTTGTGATGATAGCAATTGCACCTCCACGAGAGTGGCAGGGGATCGTCTTGACATAGTAAGCGGTGAGTGTTAGGTCCGTGCACTTCGGCTCATCGCCTGATGTTTTTAGCCATGTTTCTGTCAAGTAAAAGACATCAGTATTCTGATCGTTGATTAAATTAACTTTTTCGGTGTGCTTTTACAGTGTTTCTACTGATTTGTCATTGAGTACTACAAGTTACAGTGGTATCTCTTGAATAGTTGACACAACAGTTGACGATCTGATAGGGATTTTCACCTGGTTATCTGAATTACTGTCCAAAATTTTTAAATTCTTTACTTGGAAGGGGTGAAAGAGAGATAACTGGATTTCTTCTTCCAGTTCTATCATGGCTAGCCTTGAAACGTTTCTTTTTTAGCTTCCGTTTACATTTAAGTATTGATGAATGTAGTCCCGGTTCATTTAATCTTGAGCACAATGTAGTATAAGAGCCAAGGAGTGGTCATTTAATGTTTTGACTGATGATCATGTGATGGTGTTTTATTATAGAACAGAGGACAATACAGCCTACAAGTAATGTAGCAGCAGACAAGCTGAACTCTACAAACATATTTGTTAGCCAAGTTTGAAAAATCCCCAATATCATATTTTTAAGCCAAGTTTGAAACATCCTCAACAACATATTTTTAGCCACGTTTAAAAATAGGAGTGGGTGAACCCAAGTGTCTAACGAGAGAAGCTTGATTATATTTCCTTGTTTCTTCCGACGTGTACCTATTGCGAAAAAAGGACACGTTATTTCTGATTGCTACAAATTGAAAAATAGTGATCAGAATCAAGACAGACCTGTTCCAAATGCTATTATTTCTAAGAGGTCAAGGTCACAGTCATGTATTGAAAGCAATACATTTGATGGATCTAATAAATCCCAGTCTGATTTTATTATGGAGAATTATGAACCATTCATATCGAAGGGTTCTATATCACTCTTGGGTGATTCAGCCAATCCCACCCCTATTAAAATATTAAGGGACACAGGAGCTTCTCAGTCTTTTATTATCAGGTACTTTGCCTTTTTCTGAAAAGTCTTCTTCTAATGAAAGTGTTCTTATTCAGGTAGAGTGCGGCTTTGTTACTGTTTCTCTCCATTGTGTAAATTTGTCATCAGACTTAGTGTCAGGACCAGTGACAATCGGAACAGTCTCGATTTTACCCGTTGAGGGCATACATTTATTGCTAGGCAACGACTTAGCTGGGGACAAGGTTGTGGTTAATCCACTTGTAAATGATAAGCCTAATTTGGATCAGAAAGTTGATCCAATTGAAAAAGATTTCCCTGATATATTTCAAGCTTGTACAGTTAACAGAGCTATGGCAAAGAAAGCTCTTGAGAATTATGTAGATGAAGCAAGTATTCCTTTAGCTGACATATGCGTGGGTCAGGCTTATGTTGATGAAGTCAGTATTTCTTTAGCTGATACATGCATATGTCAGGCTTATGTTGATGAAGTCAGTATTCCTTTAGCTGACATATGTATAGGTCAGGCTTATGTTGATGAAGTCAGTATTCCTTTAGCTGACATTTGCGTGGGTCAGGCTTATGTTATATGAATTCAGTATTCTTTTAGCTGATACTTGTATAGGTCAGGCTTTTGATGAGGTCATTTTTACTCCTTGTTTGGATCAATCAGATGGTATTGATTATAATGATCCTCTTTTAACAACTCATTCTCTCTATTCTAATCAGGTTGATTAACAACAGTCACTTGACGTCGAACAGGATAAAGATCCTGAGATCTCCTGTTTGTTTCAAAGGGCCACAAGTAAGACTGAAGCCACTGAAGTTCCTGTCTGTTATTTCATTAAAGTTGGAATTCTTATGAGGAAATGGAGACCTCCCGAGGTACCTGCTGTTGATGAGTGGTCGGTGAACTATCAAATAGTAGTTCCAAAACCTTACAGACAGGAAATACTTAATCTGGCCCATGAAACTCCTTTGGCTGGTCATTTAGGGATTAATAAAACTTATCACAAGATATTGACTCACTTCTATTGGCCAAAAATCAAAATGATGTTGTCAAATACTGTAGATCTTGTCATACTTGTCAAATGTTAGTAAAACCCAATCAGAAAATACCTAAGGCTCATCTGCAACCTATTCCTGCATTTGACGAACCATTTAGTAGAATTATGGTAGACTGTGTAGATCCCTTACCCAAGACCAAGTCAAGTAACCAATGCCTGCTGACCATTATGTGTGCGTCAACAAGGTTTCCAGAGGCTATTCCGTTGAGGAATATAAAATCTACAACAATAGTAAAAGCTTTGATAAAGTTTTTTACTCAGTATGGCCTTCCCAAATCTGTTCAGTCTCGTCAAGGTTCAGACTTCATGTCTGGAATTTTCCAGCAAGTTATGAATGAATTGGGCATTCAGCAATTTAAGTTAAAAATGAAACTATGGTTTGAAAGAACTACAAGGGAGAGAACTTTTGAGTTTGATAATGGAGTTGTGTCACTGTTGTTCTTTCTTCATACTTTGCTTCAGATTAGATATTACGACCCTTACAAAGTTAAGAAGAAAATGAATTAGTTAAATTATGGTACTAGTGCTCCTGGGATCTAAATAAATTATAGGAGTACCAATATATTGAAAAAGATAGCCATGTTATACATGTAATTAATTTAGTTGTACTTGTCCCACTCAGTGAAGAAATATCATCGGATTCTACTGACATTGTAGCGGCAAATAACTTCTCTAAATTCTTCGAACTGAATGAGATGACTACTATATTAAACATGTCTCAGATAAAAATGTTGCATTATTTATTTTATTTTCATTGGTGCGTCAATATCTGGTTTATTTCCTTGTTCTAATGCAGCAACGTACCTTGAGTATATTTTGCTGGATCAATTCCAATATCCAAATGGCTTGCTTTTATCTTCTAATTTTGTTTGGGATAATTTCAAAGGATGAGCGTTATCCAGCACTGTATGACGACTTTGAGGAAATTAT
Source organism: Unio pictorum (assembly GCA_030141615.1). NCBI lineage: Eukaryota > Metazoa > Mollusca > Bivalvia > Unionida > Unionidae > Unio > Unio pictorum. The sequence goes on from JARLTB010000126.1 coordinate 14,509,676, forward strand.
TCAGCGCCTGAACATATGGTGGATTGCCATTAATCACCTTCTGAAATTCACCAGAAATTCATTCCCAAATACATTTGTTCATTGATGCCTGCTTGTGTTGATGCACATAAAGATGCAGAAATCTTAAATTAAATCCATGTATTCAAGTATAGGTAGATCAGATCATATGTGTTTCTAGTTCTTTATGTTACATGCAGACTATTATAATTAGTGAAGTACAGCCATATATAACTGGTTGATTGCATTAAAGGAATATAATTCTGTTATTATAGATGATACAGCTGACATGTAAAGTTGTTAGTATGCCCTCCATTTGAGCCTGACAGCATATTATTTCCTTGTGTTCCTCTCTTTTACACTTTCAATGATGGATATCATAGTATTGATTTTTATATTTCTTTTTTTCATGCCATCCATAAAAAAACAGCATATTATTTCCTTGTGTTCCTCTCTTTTACACTTTCAATGATGGATATCATAGTATTGATTTTTATATTTCTTTTTTTCATGACATCCATAAAAAACAGATCGTAAGTATGATCTCCTGATATAATTGTTATTTCCTCTAAAGAGTAATCTTATAGACAGAACTAATGAATCAAAAATCTTATTTTATGTTTAAAATAATCCCTAAGGAAATTTGGAAGGAAAATTTCATGGAAATATTTCAAGTAGCAAACACAGACATAACCTTAGTCTTCAAAATCGTAGTGAAATTCATGGAAGAGAATTAGCTGACTAATACATTTTACACGTCATTGGTACAAATCTTCTGACATTCATTTTATTTAGATTTGTGTGGCAATATCTGGTTAATTTCGTTGACATTATAATGCAATAATGTAAGTTCATTATCCTGTGCTAAATCAGTTTCAATATCCAATATGTATGCAATTTTCAGTTGCTTGTTTTTATCCTCTGATTTTGTTTGAGAATATTTCAAAGAAAGATTGAGGTCATTCCAAAAGTATTATAAAGAATCTGAGGAAATATTAATTTATTGCCTGAACATATAGTGTATTTTCATTAATCACTTGCTGAAAATGACATAACCAGAAATTCATACCAAAATACATAATTATTTTAATCGATGCTTGCGTATGTGTATGCACATAAATATGCATAAATCTTTATAAATAAATGCAAGTAAACAAGTATCGGCACATGCTATGTGAGATCAAATTCATTCTTTTATATGCAGACTACTATAGTCAATGAAATATCGACAGACATAACTAGTTCTTTGCATTAAAGGATTATACTTCTGTTATTATAGCCAATACTGCCTATAAGTAAAGTTGATTCTCAACTCACAATGGGATTCCAATAACATATAAAATCATAGTTTTTCTCTCTATACTCCTTTCAGTGAGTACTATTATTGATTTTTGATATTTCTTGTTTTTCATGACATCCTTTACAAAATAGATTATAAGTATTGTCTCTTGATATAATCTTATTATGTCTTCTAAACAATCATCTAATACATAACAAATGAGTAGAAAGTCTTTTTCTTTGATGTGCAGAATTCATCCTAAGGAAATCTGAAAGGAAAAGTACTTGTAAACTGTACAAGTAGAGCACTGTAATAACCTTTCTCTTCATAAACTGAGCTAAATTGAACAGATTGATAAGATTAATACATTATACACGTCTTTCATAGAAATATTCCAGTGTTTATGTTTTTCTCCATTGATGTGGCAGTATCTGGTTCATTCATTTGACTAATGCAACAACGTGTCGTCAGTTTCCTTTGCAAAAATAATTGTCATTTTGTGATTGTGCCTCCTCTAAATCCACTTGAATCAAATGAGTATTGAATCATAGATTGTCTCATTTTCCTGAGTTTAGTTTGATATATATCCATTGTTCAGTTGCTTGCTTTTATCCTCTGATTTTGTTCGAGATAATAACATGATTGTATTATGTCCTTTAAAAAGTCATTTAATAGACAGAAGAAATGAGTACAAAATCTTTTTTTACGTATAATAAAATCGCTAAGTAAACGAGGAAAAATACTAGGAAACATTTCAAGTAGAAAACACAGTCATAACCTTTCTCTTCAATAACTTCTTGAAATTCATTTAACAGAATGAGATGACTAATGCATTAGACACATCTTTGATATAAATATTAAGTTTATATCATTTCATTTCTGTGGCAATATCTGGTTCATACATTGTTGTTGTCATGCAACAATTTAACATCAATGTCTTTTCTTTAATTGTCATCATTTTGTGAATATGTCCTGACAACATTATCCTCCAAATCCATTGGAATCTCATCAGAATTGAATTATTAATATTTGTATTGTTCCGAGTCTGGACCAACATAATATATCCAATGTTTAGTTGCTTCCTTAGTCTTATAATTCTCTTTAAAATAATTTCATTGATTGAAGTTCATTCAGCAGTAGTCTTTAGTCTTCTAATTGTGTTTGAAATAATTTCTTTAGTCTTTAGTCTTCTAATTGTGTTTGAAATAATTTCATTGATTAAAGTTCATTCAGCAGTATTCTATGACGTATTGATGTATATCAATTCAGTGCCAAAGAATTGTATATTTTCATCACTCACAGGTTGAAAATGACTAAGAACCAGAAATTCATATCAAATACATTTTTTCATCCATGCACACAAGTACGTATGCACATACAATTATTGGCACATCACATGTGTGTCATCAAGTTCTTTATCTTTCATGCAGACTATTCTTTTTAGTGAAATATAACCATACATAACTGGCTGACTGCATTAAATGTATATACTTCTATTATTATGGATGTTACACCTGACAAGTAAAGTTGTAACTAAGCACTACATTCGACCCTACATGATATTATATCCTTGTGTTCTCCTCTATATCCCATTCAATGAGTCATATTGTATTACTTATTTTTGATGTTTCTTGTTTTTCATGTAATTCTTCACTAAACAGCTGGTAAGTATTATCTCTTGCTATAATTGTGTTACTTCTAATAAACTGTCATCTAAGAGAGAACAAATGAGTAGAAAGTATTATATTGTGTTCATAACTATTCTTAAAGTAATCTGAAAGGAAACATTTATGGAACAGATTCATAAGATTAATACATGACTTTTATAGAACTATTCCGTTGTTGATTGTTTTTGCTATTTTATTTTCTTATTTTATTTGATATAATTTAAAAGATTGAGTGCTATCCAGCAGTATATTATGACATTGCCGATACATGTCAATATAGTGCCTGATCATATGGTGCATTTTCATCAATTACATGCTGAATATGAGCAATAAAGAAAATTTCATTTTTATATACATATGTTTATCCATGCATGCATGAATGTACGCACATGAATATTTATAAATCTTTAGATAAATATATGTATACAAATATTGACATTTGATATGTGTGTCATCATTTTCTTCATTTTACATGCAGCCAATACTAGTTAGTGAAATATAGCCACAGAAACTGTCTGATTGCATTAAAGGAATATACCTCTGTAATTATAGACCATACACCTGATAAGTAAAGTTGATACCATGCTAAACATTGGAGCCCCACAGCATATTATATCCTTGTGGTCCTCTTTATTACCCTTTCAATGGGAGGCCCAGAGTGGCCGAGTTGTCAAAAGCGCTCTCCGTTATGGATCACTACCATCTCACCTCTGTCTGCATGGGATGAAGTCTCTGATTCAGCCAATGTGGGTGTGTGAGAAAGCTTGCCAGTATCTTCCTGTGGGTCGGTGGCTTTTTCCATGGCTTTTTCCGGGTAATTCCTCCACGATTAATACTGGCTGCCATGTAAAGCCTATCATGTGCTGAAAGATTGCGTTAAACTCTACAACAACAACAACCGTTTGAATGACCTGTATCATATTACTGACTTTGGATGTTTCTTTTTTTTAATGACATCATTCACAAAACAGGTGGTGAGAATGGACTCTTGATATGATTGTATTATGTCCTCTAAAGAGTCATTTCAATGAGTTATATTGTATTACTTATTTTTAATATTTCTTGTTTTTCATGTAATTCTTCACAAAACAGATGGTAAGTATTATCTCTTGATATACTTGTATTACTTCCACTAAACTGTCATCTGAGACAGAACAAGTGAGTGGAAAGTTTTAAGTTGTGTTCGTAACTATTCCTAAGGAAATCTGAAAAAAAACATTTATGGAACAAATTCATAAGATTAATACATGACTTTGATAGAACTATTCCGTTGTTAATTTGATTTTACTATTTTATTTTCAAATTTTGTTTGAGATAATTTAAAAGATTGAGTGCTATCCAGCAGTATATTACGACTTTGCTGATATATATCAATTCAGTGCCTTATCATATAGTGCATTTTCATCTGTTACATGCTGAATATGACTAATAAACAGATATTCATATTTATATACATATCTTGATCAATGCATGAGCAGCAGAGAGGGTGAACCCTACAACGTTTTTAGACAAAATTTGATTGAAATCCTAAAACGAGCCGTCCTATAATCTCATTTTAACCAAAAAAAGGGCGAACCCTACAACGTTTTGAAACAAAAAAAATTGATTGAATCCTTAAAACGATCCGTAGGATTTCGTTGAAATCTACGAAATCTCATTTTAACTAAAAAAATGAAAACGAAGATTTTTACGATTTTTTAATTAATTTTGGTCGCAACTTGTTGTCATCCACCCTCTCTGCTGCTAGAACTTTCAGTTCTGGGTTAACAAAAAATAATAAATGATTTTAACCGAATATTTGATCAAGTCCGATACGATATCGTGTCCGAGGATCATGCAAATTTATTGTTGCGAATCCGTGTGGTTTTGACTGAGCATGACTAAAGAAATCTCGAAATTGATTGAAGTCCATATCAGAACACCATGTCTGCCAAATATTTCGTAGCGTATGAGTATCAACTCCGTTGAATACAGACAATAAATTGCAGTTATCTCTGATGACTTTTGGAACCTGAGTGTAGCGTTGAGTGACATATATCACGTCAGTGTTTTTATGCCTGCCTCTGGAAAAGATCCTAGCAGGATTTTTTTGTTTATCCAACATTATATCGTCGTATACGACTAAATTGTTAATATCTCCATCAATATCATCAATACTCGGTGCTTCATCGATATCGGTTATAAAATCAATGGCGTTCTCACCGCTAATTTCTGATGCATTCTCGTTAAAATCTTTTAGCACTTCATAACATCGTTGATCATCTACGCTAGGGGCAATTAAATACAACTTATCCCATTTCATCCATCTCATTATTAAATTGAGCAACAATTGCGTTTTACCGGATCCAGATGGCCCGATTATAATCATCCGGATAGAGTTTGGTAGCGCTGCATGATGCTTAACTGGTTCTCTTGTTTTAGTCGCTGAAAAATCAATTATATCCATATTTCTATACATAAATTATGGATCTATATTGTGTGAAGTGCAAAACGCGTACTGGCACAGAAGATGTGACGACGGTTACAACTAAAAATAACCGATCAGCGCTTTCTGGTAAATGCATGCAATGTGGTACAAAGAAATTTAGATTTGTGTCTATGAAATCTGATTTAAAAAAAAACGAGGAGGTGATATCGCAGCCAAATTGGCAAAGCTCCCTGGAACCCCATGGGCAAAGTACCCCGGAGAAAAGCACCTTCCCGGATATAGCTACTGTGGACCGGGAACCAGACTTGATATCAGACTCAATAATCAAAATCAACCCAACCCCGGTGAAGAACCAATAAACGCCATTGATAAGGCCTGTCACCTTCATGATGTTGCTTATAAAAGCAGCAATCTGCAACACAGGCATCTAGCAGATGTGAAATTAATTCATGCGTTAAATGCTATTCCTGATAAATCCTTCAAAGAAAAATTGGCTTCATTTTTGATAAAATCGGCTATGAAAAGTAAATTGATGTTAGGTGCCGGTAATTAATAATATGGAATCAATTTATTATTCCCCAAGAGGATACTGGAGGGGTAAATCAGCAGTCCATAAACTCGCTAGCGCTGCAAAAGTGAAAAAAACCACTGCGGCTAATTGGTTATCCAAACAGGCACTATGGCAAATTTATCTACCACCGCCTAAACAAATTCAATTCTCGCATTTTGATGTGACCGCTCCTAATGAAGTTCATCAGGCTGATATATTATTTCTGCCACATGATCGTGGTTACAAATACGCTTTAACCGTAGTTGATATTGCAAGTCGATACAAAGAAGCAGAACCGTTAAAAACAAAATCAGCCACTGAAGTTGCTTCTGCATTTGAAAGGATTTATCGACGAGGTCCTCTGCACTGGCCAAATCTATTGCAGGTTGATCCTGGCAAGGAATTTCAGGGTGCATTGTTATCTACAATGAAACATCATAATGTCACCATACGACGAGGGCATACTGCGCTACATCGCGATCAGGCCATTGTAGAACGATTTAATCGGACGATTGCTGAGCGGTTATTTGGATATCAATACGCAAAAGAATTCATCCAAGAAAAAAGATCCCGTGAATGGGTTAAAAGATTACCATCTGTGATTACTGCACTGAATAACGAGATTACTAGAACAATCAACATGAAACCTATCAACGCGATTAAAAAGAAGTCAATACCCGTACAACCACAAAAAGATTTCAAAGAACCAATTCTTGGTAGTAATGTCATTGTGAGGTACTTATACGAACCAGGAGAGCTTGAAGGGGGTAGAAAAAGGGCTACCGATCCTATTTGGAGCGTCACTACGCATAAGATATCTACTATAACACGATCAACTGGTAGACCTCCAGTCTATAAACTGGATTCAACTGCCCCTCAGCGGGGTTTTACTAGACAACAACTACAGGTAATTCCCGAGGATACTCAATTGCCACCGCATGGTCTTAACTAGCACCGTTGCGTCTATTGCACTCAAGACAAGTCAACATCACATTATTTCTGACATGACCGAGATTGTTATTTTTTCTGTCTACGGTGAATTGGCGAGGATCCTTATCCGAATACTGCCAACGCATTATACAATTGCAACTCGCGCAGTGATTATTCTGTTGTTTCTTCAGCGTAATTATTAATTCAGCATCAATATCAAATTCTCGTTGTTTTTTTTTGTCCTGTTGTTTGTAACCGGAGAGTTTTTTATTAATGATGCTAACATCAATATCACTTATTGTTGTGTCATTATCATCGCCTGACTCTGTCAGGACAACTCTTCGAAGTTGATTTATTTTTCGTACTCTGGATACTGCGAGATAGACTAAATTCGACCATTCGATGTGATTATCCACCATCCAAACAATTGTATCCGATATAGTCAATCCCTGTGAAGAGTGTATTGTTGCTGCGTATCCTAGCGTCCACGGGGATTTATTAGCACGCAATGCATCTTCAACGACATTGATATCAACCAGCACAATATCATTTAACACGAGAATCTGCTTTTCACTCTGTCCTGGAATATCAACTTCAATATTCTGTTTTCGTGTATCCGATGGTCTATAACAAAGAGGCACTGGAAGCGTTGCAAATTTTTGTTTATGCAATTCAAATAACTTCATCTGAAGTGTATCCCTGACTATTTTTCTACTTGCAATTATCAAATCATTTGGTTTCCATGTTTCCCAGAAATCGTTTATTTGAGTTTCTGAAATCACTTCACGCGCTATTTCGCATTGGATTCTATCCGGTTGTAATCTAATTAGTTTCTTAAATTCTCGTAATCGTTCATCAAGTGATCTATAATCAGTGGTGATTTCTTCATAGTAGTCTACAAAACCCCTTAGCCATTCATGTGGAGATGCACCGACAAATGGTGGTGGTTGGCCGTGATCACCGCACATGACGACTTTTGTGTTTTTGTTTAACAACCACTCGAGAAATATTTGTAATACATCTAATGACACTGTGCATATTTCATCCCAAATGATGATTTCAGGAATGAATTTATCACCCATACGCTCAGGAGTCCATTTGTCACCCTTCCATCGAAAGAAACTATGGTAAGTACAGGCATTTACCCCTCGCTGTATCATCTCTCTGGCGAGTCTGTGAGTCGGTGTTAGCACAATCATGGTTGACCGACGAAATAATTCAATTGCACGAGTTGTCTTTCCTGACCCACCACAACCGTTTAAATAAACTGTTTTATATCTACAGATTGGATCAGATACCGGTGGTGCATTAGAAAATTCTGATTGATTTTCAATACGGTTACAACAAAGATATTTATCATCCATGGCAACGTCTGCGGATTCACAATACTCATGTAGCATCTCCTTTTTAAATCGCCAACGCCCCCAATTTTCTTCGGGATCTGTGAATTTAGCTACAGCTGATTTGTACTTATTGTGTATATACATCGAATCAGTGGCCACTCTAACCGCGGTATTAGGAAATCTATTTATCATCGAAAATAGATTAATAGAAGCATAGGCTAGCATTGAACTTCTCAAATGTGTGTACTGGGAATTATATCCATCACAGTAGGTAACAACCGTACCTAATTTCTCACCATTGGATAGAAAAGCATCCTTACGGGATACAAGTTTTCCCTGTTTCATTAAATCCGCTACAATAAAATCGTATTCAGCGATATCTATGATCAACCGCGAGGAGTATTTTGCGTTGTCGTACCGTCCACCTTGAGTGAATTTACCGATTATTCTTCGTCCAAAATCTTTTGCTTGTTCTTTTTTAATTTCAAATAACTTCATAGACAAATTCATGATTTGTTCTTCATTGAAATCAGGGAATTGTTTTCGCTGTTCGCTGATTATACGATCTAGATCGGGTTGTGGTAGCCAAACTTCTTTCTGAGCTCGATAGCATATAATAGCCTCGGAAACAATCAACGATATTAGCATACCACAATCAATCATATATCTCAATAGCACTATTGGCATCCAGGCCTTTTCAGATAGATGTCTACCGAGCCAAACATAACTACACGGATGTAACCCTGTAGCTAATTCGAATGATATCACACGAGCGAATCCGGTTAAATCAAAATCAGGTAATGGTCCATTAATCGCAACACGAGTCATTTCATGTGTTGGGTGTCCAAATCGTTTGAAGTACTCAGCGCATTCCCCATATCCGAGAAAACTTCCGGGATAACACGCGGCTATATCAATTGAAATCATACCATCACGTGAGTATTTCGTATTCCACAGTCCTCCATGACCAAATTCGACGCAACTCAATTTAACGTCCTCGAGAAAATCACTTCGTGTTGGACGCCATGAGTTTTTTTCTCTTGCGAAGTGAGCTACCACTGATGGAATAGTAAAACTATCCGTGAGTAGTTTTTCATGGGAATTCTCCGGTGAAAAATCACTAGCGATTTTTCTCATTCTATTATCTAATTCTTCAACGCGATATAATTCACCATTTGGTTTTACAAATTGATCGAATCCTATTTCGGGATCTTCATCACTTCTAAGTAACCACACTGACACAGGATCATCCTTACACAACGCATTAATAGCATCAAATAATCTCTCTTCATAGAAAACATCCCCGACTAATTCCCCGGAAAATTCCGGTGGGATATATTTCACGGTTCGTTCTCGTGGAAATACTGTTACCGCAGGTGTCCACGCGTGTTTGTTATGATCAATAATCTGTATTGGTGCTCCATTTTTGTTATATTTCGGTTCGTATAAAACCTCTCCGGTTATCGTCATAACTGTTATTGGAAATCTTAATGATGTTTCTAACTTAGCTATATCAGAAATCTTTGCACCATGCTGTTTCACTGTCAGTTCCCATTCGGTTATTTTCCTACGTCGCAGATCAGTTAGTTTATTTCCTCGGGATACATTTGTGAAGTGCTCCATTACCCGTGTTGCTACACAATTAAGCCCTGACGAATATTTCATAGGAGCTAGTTTTGCGATATCGGGTTTATCATTTAACGGATATATCCCATAAACCATTGCTGTTACGGGATAAGATCTTTCGTAGTATGGTTTGTCAATGCCGGTTAGAATTCCTGGTTTGGAATCTCTACTCACAATGACAGCTTTTTTATTCTTGAGGATTGGTTCAAATTTATCCCTAATAATCCATTTGCCATCGACTTCAATAATGAATTTGATTCGGAAAAAATACCGTTTTTCCCCAACACGTGAAATTATCACTGCTGCTTTTTCATCATTCATGGTAGCGTCAACAACACCATCAATTCGAAATGTTGACCAACAATAGGATGCTCCATCACGTTTGAATTCATTAAAACAGTCTCTGATTTTACTAATCATGGCTTTATCAAGAATTGTATTCTTGGGTGTATTAGAAACTATATCGAGATTGAATTGAGCATCTTTCCAGGATAATTTCTTGGACGCTTTTGAAATCCGAAGGATTTTGGGTTTATCGAGATTAAATTTGTTACGTTTTTTGGGTCTATCGAGATTAAATTTAGGATTGATTTTCAATAATCTCTTAAACTCTTTCATGTTTCCGTCTCTTGGACGTTTGATACGTTTTTTGGGTCTATCGAGATTAAATCTAGGACTGATTTTCAATAATCTCTTAAACTCTTTCATGTTTCCGTCTCTTGGACGTTTGATACGTTTTTTGGGTCTATCGAGATTAAATCTAGGACTGATTTTCAATAATCTCTTAAACTCTTTCATGTTTCCGTCTCTTGGACGTTTGATACGTTTTTTGGGTCTATCGAGATTAAATCTAGGACTGATTTTCAATAATCTCTTAAACTCCTTATCAGCATTGAATTCAGCATTTTTCGAAGTCAATCTCTTGAACTCTTTCATGCTATACTAAAAACAAGTGTCTAAATGAAAGATTTATGTATAATGAATCCCTGCAAATGGATCAGTCATTGAATTAGACAAATAGTATAGTATAAGAATGACCCAAGAATTCAGACAGCACCCTGTGAGTACAAATTATGAAGCATCCAGTGATGGTGTTGTAAGAAACCGTAGACTGAAGAACCCAGTTGGGTGGGATAATGGTATGGGGTATTTGTTCTTTACTGTTGGAAAGAAGAAATATTACAATCATCGTTTCGTGTACGAGTGTTTCCATGGATTGATCAAAGATGGTTTTGTTATTGATCATATTGATTCTAATCCGAAGAACAATTCTTTATCAAATCTGCAGGCTGTTACACATAGTGAAAATACCAAACGAGGGGGGACTGGGAAATACTCGAAAAAAGCGAGACCTGTGAAATCTTTGAATACAATAACTAACGAAGAAAAAGTATTTAAATCAATATATGAAGCCGGCAAGTATTTCAATATTTGTAGACCCTCTGTACGATATGTTGCAGAGGGGGTTTGTCGATCGGCTATTTCAAAGGGGACGGGACAAAAAATTCGATTTAGTTATGTCTAATACGTCATATTTTTCATTTAGAAATATATCATTATTATAGAATAATGAATTCTGAAAACATGAATAGCATCATATCCGAGATTTCAAAATTGAAAGGTTGGGATATTGAACTATCAGATGGGTTAAATTCTGATCAAATCATGTCTGATTTTCAGGATATTGAATACGGAGTTAACAACAATAAATATATGCTACCAAAGAAGTATGCGCTCATCAAAAGAATTCAGAATTCTATTAAGGACTCTCTCGCATTTTCCAGTGACGTAAGTGTGTTCGCTCCATTGTATACCATCGTAGAACGAATACGAAAAGAATTGGGGTACGAATACGAATTGAAAAAAGAAGTCAACTCTAAAGTTAGACACCTACGGGCGTTAATTCAAGAAAATGAACAATTTTGATTGACCAACCATTTATCATTATTTGATTGCTCGACCATTAATCATTATTTGATTGCCCGACCATTAATCATTTTTTTTAGCCGACCCTCAAGGGATGTCAAAAATCGATAGACGATATGTCAGATTGATCAAAAATAGAATGGCGAAACTATCAGTATTATTTTTTTATATATACAATTTTGATAGTTTCGCCATCGATGAACGAAGCTGTCTCACGATGAAATAATACTTCCATGACCATCCGATGGTGTTAGGTCGGGATTGAAAAATTGTTTCACAATTGAAAAATTGTTTCTGATTTCAAATAATGGTCAATGAAGCATTAACAACCCGATTGGCTCGTGAACGATTAGATGCAATCAGGAGATTTGTACCAATTCGTGACTCTGTACGGAATAAACTGCAACAACGACAGAATTTACAAACTGATTTTGCTGCGGGATCTGAAGAATTGTTTAAACCGGTAACCACAGCAACGAAGGGAGTAGAGCGCGCTATACTGGGGGATGATCCCGAGACGGGAAAATCTGTTATCGGTGAACTCGAAAAAATAGCAGCGAAAACTGAACAAACAGAACAGGCCGTACAAAAAATAGAATCAAAAAGAACAGTAGATGATTTACGCGTGAGATTTAACGAGGAAGGGTTAGCAGCAATTGATAAGACTGATCCAACAGAAATTCCTGCGCTTGTTGTTAAGACTTATGAAAACAGAAAAAAAATGTTGAAACCAGAACATCATAAATATGTTAGAAGTATAACTCACTGGGCTGATATATTCTATAAGATCAAAACTGAAAAAAGTCAAATTAAGACAGATAGTGCATCATACATCGAATATATCAATGCGGTGGGTATAGTGTATAAACAATTTGAAGAACTAAAACAACAACAAAAACCGCCAAAATTACAAAGGCGGCGACAGCAACCTGCAAAGAAAATATCTTTTTCACCTAAAAAACAACAAATACCACGTGATGATGATCCTCTTGGTTATTTACAACCCACGGATGAAGAAAAACAGGATGAAGCAACTGGTTATAGCGGAAGTGGATTAAGAGATTCCAGTGAGAATCCAAGGATTTCATGTCCTGGTAGTGTTCTCAGTGATATATCACGATTAGAGGTTCTTGTAGGAGGGTTCCGAGCTGGAAATAACTCACCGGAAATAATTAATGAAGCAGCTGATATCTGTAGACGATTATTTCAGGGTGGTATCATGGATATCAGCACATATCGAGATTTCATTGGCGAGTTAGTGGAAAGTGGGTATCATAGTGACTGAATTGATAAATTGTTTTACAATTGAAAAATTGTTTCTGATTTCAAATAATGATCATACACTACAATCATGATAAACCAACCCCCGTCTACGTAGTTAATTCACGGTTTCCGGTTTATAGAGCATACTACGGAGATGGTTTAGGTAATACCATTTTAGGATTATTTGCGAGAATGGCTCCAAAAGTGATGCCGTTGGCTAAACAATTAGGAATGAAAGCAATTGATGTTATTCGTGATAAGGGTATTGGTGCTGTTGGAGATCTTGCTGGAAAAGCATTTTCAACTGCGAAGAATAAATTAACATCATTAGTGAAATCACGGATGAAATCTAAAGGATTTTCAAAACCGTTACCGTCTACAGCGGAAATGCCTGCAAGTGTTAGTAGAATTATAAATAACGCAGTAGATGAAAAATTAGCGTCGATGGTTTTAACCCCCGACCAAAGCAATATTGCAAACATGATAGCAGGAAGTGGCTTTAAAAAACTACGACGATGAAATGGGAAATCGCGATTTAGACTCTGATAAATAGAATAAAATGTTCAAACAGTCACGTGATCCAGCATTTGATATAGACGCCCCAGTTGGCAAGGATGATTCTGTACGCGATTATCAATATTACGCCTATCATGCCATAGACTCAAATAGTCGAGCAAGAATTGATCTTCAAGTCCATGATACCAGTAAATACTTTCTACCCTGTGAAGCGTTTATTGAAGTAGAAGGAGAACTTGTAACAGCTGCTGATACTCCTGCTGTACCAGCACCGTATCCAGCTGGTACTCAAGTCGGTTTTGTCAATAATGGTATCATGGCGCTATTTGAGAGTGCTAGATATCTCATTGATGGAAAAGAAATTGAGTCGATAGATCGTGATATTGATGTGGCTACAACAATCATAGGGTTAGCGAGATATTCTGATGATTATTCAAGATCAGCAGGACCCTCTATGATGTTTGCAAAAGATGGTAGGAATACCGCTGGAGGAAATCCATTTGTTGTAAGACGACCAAAGAATAATGCTGGCACCGCTAATATTGATGCCGAGGATATGATTATAAACAACGATGCTAATTTCAATCTAGGAGCTGCAACACGAAACTCAATGTTGGGAGTAGGGCGTAAATCATTTTCATGCGCGATTCCACTGCATCATATATTTGGATTCTGTAGAAACGTCAGAAAAGTTATCTATGGAGCGAAGCATACAGTATCGCTTGTACGAAAGAGTGATGATAATGACGCAATCTGGAGGATTCCAGCAAACCCAGCTGCAGCACATATAAATGATGATGCCGGTAAAGTCAATTTAACAAAAATATCATTGTGGATGCCAGTGTTGACTCCAGCAATCACTGCAGAAGAACGATTACTATCATTTATGGACCAAGGAGGAAAGTCGTTGTTGAGTTGGCTAACCGTGAGTACAGATGTGAAGCAATCAAATATCAACGGGTTATTCACGTGGAATCTAGCATCAAAACAAGGTGTTTCTGCGCCACGTCATATATTTATTGCGTTACAGGATAACTCACGAGTTGGCGATCAACGTTTCAGCCATATGATATTTGATCAATTAGGTGTGAAAGACGTCTCACTGAGAATAAACGGCCAACAGGAACCATCCGAGGATATACAACTTAATTACACAGAAAATCATATCGCACGAGTTTATCATCGTCTGTTGTCATTTATGGCACGCGATCAAAATGTGGATACTGGTTTGCAAATATCACAATATGATTTTAAAAATCTGTATCCGATCTATTACTTCTCACTGGAACATCTCGATTTGATGAGACAATCTGTTGTTGATATACATTTTAGAGCTAATGTGACTCGTGGTGCTATTGCTGATTATAGAGCGGTTGCTGTCATTCTCAGCGACAAATCAATGCTACTTGAAGGTGTTGGTGGAAGAATGAGAGTGGTAGATGCCCCAGTAGAAAATCTTTGATTTTCAAAAACATGTAATTGAAATCGTAAACGATTTTCTCGATTTAGAATCAATCTATTATGTATAATGTCATATAGTGTTATTAGTGTTGCGTTAACTCCCGGTCAATTAAAAAAATTGCAATCGGAATCAGCTAAAAAATGTGGAACCACAATCACGTTGAAACCCAACCAAATGACTGGTGGTGCAAATAAACTATCGCTGACAACTCGTCAGGTGAAACATTTCAATGATGCACTTGCAGCCAAAAAAGGTGTTCAGATTACTCTCTCTGCGGCTGCTATCAAAAATATGATTAAAACAGGCGGTATATTCCCGTTGTTAGCTGCGATACCAGCATTGATTGCAGCGGCTGCCCCAGCGGTGGCTAAAGCAGCGGCGTTAGGAGCCGTTGGTACTGCAGCAGGAATGGCACTAAATAAGGCAACTGGGAAAGGATATAAAAAAAAGGGACGATCCGTTCACGGATTGGGTCTAAGACTACCAGGAACCCCGTATTCGTGGTACAGCGGAAAGGGTCTAAGACTACCAGGAACGATTTATTAATTGAGGAACCTATGATGGTTCCCAAATCTTCGATGGTTCCCATGTCCAATTTTGATTTACTCGATGCTGCTAAAAAACTCGCGATTAAAAACTTCAGAGGTGTCTTTATGAAAGATCAATTACCACATCAACCAAACAGCGTTGAAACCGGTATTATTAATTTAGATAACAGCACCGGACCTGGAACTCACTGGGTTGCATACGCTATTGATCCACGTGGGATTGTCTATTTCGATTCATATGGATTAGCCCCACCAAAAGAGTTTTTGCGTTATATAAAAACCCTTCCAATGAAGACTTGGTATTCTACGCTACCAACACAACAAATGAATGACCCACCAATATGTGGCAGCGAAGTATTAAATGTCCTTGATGCTATTTCTAACTCCTTGAGTAACCCAAGCGGAAAACCACCACATATTGTCGTGAATGAATACACTAGTAATCGCTGGAAA
The DNA here is from genome assembly GCA_030141615.1 of Unio pictorum. Lineage (NCBI taxonomy): Eukaryota > Metazoa > Mollusca > Bivalvia > Unionida > Unionidae > Unio > Unio pictorum. Next base: position 14,525,664 of record JARLTB010000126.1, read on the forward strand.
TCGAAACGATTTTAAAGAGAGAAAGAGTTTTACAATAACATGATTGATATTTGGGGGAGATCTTTGAAACCCAAACCCGATGGCACTGCACCCCCTGATTCTCTCAAGGATATAAAAAAAACAATCAAAGATGAAATCGCTGAGACGTTGAACTTAACAAGTGTTGACCCGAACGAAATAGTTGTATTTCAAGACAAACAGGGTAAATTGAAAACCAGTAATATTTCTCTGGATGATATTTTGGTTAAACAACAAAACGCAATCGAGAACACCGTTGCGTTATTTTCCGATCAGGGTAAACTCAAACCGGGTGTAATCGTTTCGACGATTACAGATCGATTAAAAACTATCAACGATGAGTTAAACAATTCTCTGTTTGTACTAACAACACTTGAATCTAAAATTGAAGAAAACGGAAAACAGTTTTCAGTTTTTCGTAGAAATATCATTGATAAATTTATTGGAACCCAGTTGGATAAAATAGAAATAAAACTCCCTGATATTAAAAAATCCATCGATGAGACGAAAAACTTCATCGAAGCCGTCAAAGGTGATTTTTCGAGGATGATAACAATCATTGAAAAAACAAAAATTCCTCATGAGAAAACCAACAACGTAGTATATACAATCCAACACGGATCATTTGAGTGGACACCTACAAACAACACATTAGATATCACTGCAACCGTTAAGGGTATTTATCGATTAACACTAGTGACACCATTGAGTCAATTTAATATTTCATCGTCCAGTTCATCCGGGGTCAATAATACGATTTCAACGATCATCGACAAGAATACAACTGAAAAGTTCACAATCACATATGCTAATAAAAGTTTGATTGGGGTTTCAGTAACCTGGTATGTTGAATTCGTAGCGGATTTAAGTAAATAACTAAATTGAAAGGATTTCACAATTGAAAACGCTAGCTTTTTTAAAATAACAATGATTTCATCAACTCAATGTCGCTATGATCAGGTCAGAGAATTTCAGAATAGACTCAAAACCCTCACTGAGGAGTATCAAATAAAAATAAAAAAATACCGACGAAGAATCACCGCAATTGATATTACTATGTACTCGGTGTCAAGCGTTCTCGCTGGCGCCGGAATAATACTTGCATCGGTTATAATGATTGCCCCGGTCGTAGTTCCAATTTGCATTTCTGCGGTGGCTACAATCGGGGGTATATCAACCGGGATAGCAAAAAAGATATCATCATGCAGCCAGAGTAAACTGCAGAATTACTTACTTCAATTTCATATTGCATCAACCGCATATTCGCAATTATCATTGATGATATCATCGTCACTCGATAATACAATTATATCAGATAGTGAATTCTCAGCGATGGTCAGTATTTTTGATTCAGCGATATCAAAATTAGAGCGACAACATGAGTATAATAACAATGACAACACCGATGGAATTAGAAAACACGAACCCAAAAAACAAAATGATCTCAATAATATCAACATTACCAGATTGTGAGTTCTCAGTGATGGTCAGTATTTATGATTCCTCGATACCAAAATTAGAAATAAATCATGAGTATAATAACAATGACGACACCGATGGAATTACTTCAACGAGTAGTGGAGAACACGAACCCAGTACAAACAAGCATGATATCAATAACATCAACGGAACCAGAGTTTAGTGTGAATTTCCCTAGCCCAGTCCCCGTGAAGGAGATAGCGCTAGCAAAACTACGAGTGTATCACAGTTGGCCTAATATCAGATCAAAATCATTTGGTGGTCAACAACCGAATAATTCACTGGTGTTTGCAAATAAGAATAAACCCGACGGAACCCCAGACTGGAACGTCGTTTCGATACCAACAGGGTCATACCAAATCGAACAAATCAATGATGAATTCGCGCGTAGAATAAAATCGATTACTGGAGTAGAGTCAAAAATCGCTATAACAGTTCATGAACCGACGCTATCATCCGCAATTGAGATAAACTCAGAAGGATACGTCGTAGATATCTATCAGAGTTCTATTAGAACCGTATTAGGATGGCCTGAATTACCACCCCGGGAAGAAACCGTTAAATTACCAGAACCACAAAAATCTGATTATATCACAGACAAAATAAAACCTAAAAATCCAATAAGGAGTTATAAAAAATACAACTTATTTATAGAGTTTTTTGGGTTAGGATACGAACTTAGGGCGGAGGGTGGACCATTGCAAGAATATAATTATGTTAACGAACCTGAAATCATTAAAAATTTCACAGCAATGAATAATGATTTATCGCTGTTGTTAATATCTCTTAAATCCGGCTCTCTCAACCGAGATGAATTTATCAGCGTCGTAGAAACATGCAATAAAATTATCGACGATATGGAAGTATTTAATTCACAAATTATTCGAGTGATATTAGATGATAAAAACCCCACATCGAGAACACAATTTGCAAATCAATATAAAATCCGCGTTGAAAATATCCCCACATTCAAACTACCAGGATATAACGTACCAGAACTAAAAAAACTTCTCAGTGACACCATCGATGTTGGTTTTAAAATAATTCATGATGCATGGAAAAAAACAGCATCACCGGAAATAAAAATCCTCAAACATAATAATGACCCAGATGGTGGCGGTAGGCATATCGCTCCGTTCAACGTGAATGTTTCATCGGTGATTGCGATCAATTTAGTATGTGATGTTATCGAAGGAAGCTATCAAATAAATTTAGAACGATCAAATCAAGCTCAGCAAGGATATATTTTGTATTCGTTTGCACCAACAGCTCCTCCAGGATTTTTAATTATTGAAAACCCAATTAATCCTGTCTACATGCGATGCCATAATAATTCATTAACCAGAATTAATTTCAAACTCACCGACCAGTCCAATAATCTGATTGATTTACAAGAAGAGGTGTTAGTGATTAGTTTGTTTGTGAAATCCTAAATTTGCTTTGCAATTTCAAAGGATTTTCGTCCTAAGGACTTTCATCATAAAGACTGGTTAAAATCATTTATTATTTTTTGTTAACCCAGAACTGAAAGTTCTAGCAGCAGAGAGGGTGGATGACAACAAGTTGCGACCAAAATTAATTAAAAAATCGTAAAAATCTTCGTTTTCATTTTTTTAGTTAAAATGAGATTTCGTAGATTTCAACGAAATCCTACGGATCGTTTTAAGGATTCAATCAATTTTTTTTGTTTCAAAACGTTGTAGGGTTCGCCCTTTTTTTGGTTAAAATGAGATTATAGGACGGCTCGTTTTAGGATTTCAATCAAATTTTGTCTAAAAACGTTGTAGGGTTCACCCTCTCTGCTGCTGCATGCATTAATGTATGCACATAAATATTTAAAAATCTTTTGATAATTATATGTATACAAATATTGTGACATCAGAAGTGTTTCATCATGTTCTTTATTTTACTTGCAACCAATTCTAATTAGTGAAATATAGCTATATAAACTGTCTGATTTCATTAAAGGAATATACTTCTTTTATTATAGAGGATACATCTGATAAGTAAAGTTGATACTATGCTAAATATTGGAGCCCCACAGCATATTATATCCTTATGGTCCTCTCTATTACCGTTTCAATGGGGGCCCAGAGTGGCTGAGGTTTCAAAAGCGCTCTTCTTTACCGTTCACTGACATCTCACCTCTGTGTGCATGGGTTGAAGTCTCTGATTCAGCCAGTGTGGGTGTGTGAGTAAGCTTGCCATTATCTTCTTGTGGGTCGCTGTTTTTTTCCAGGGTTTTTTTTTTGGTTCTTCCTGTACCATGAATACTGCCTGCCATGTAAAGCCTATCATATGCTGAAGAATAGTGTTAAACCCTGCAATCATAGCAACCATTTCAATGACCTGTATCGTATTATTGACTTTTGATATTTCATTTTTCATGACATCTTTCACAAAACAGGTGGTAAGAATGGACTCCTGATATGACTGCATTATATGCTCTAAAGAGTCATTTAATTGACAGAACAAATGAGTACATAATCTTGTTTTATGTGCAAAAAAATCCCTACGGAAACAAAGAATAAAAATACTATTGAATATTTCAAGAAGAAAAGACAGTCGTAACCTTACTCTTTAATAACTTCTCTAAATTCATTGAACAAAATGAGATGACTAATGCATTATACACATCTTTGATATACATAAGTTTATTTTATTTTCATTTCTTTGGCAATATTTGGTTCATGCATTGTTGTTGTCATGCAACAATTTAGCATCGGATTATTTTCTTTAATTATGATCATTTTGTAAATATGTCTTGACAACATTATCGTCATAATCCATTGGAAATCTCATCAGAATTAAAATATTTATTTTTTCATTGTTCCGAGTTTGGACCAACATAATATATCCAATGTTCAGTTGCTTGGTTTAGTATTCTAATTATGTTTGAAATAATTTCATTGATTAAAGTTCATTCAGCAGTATTCTTTGACTTTTTGATGTCTATCAATACAGTGCCAAAAGATTTGTATATTTTCATCACTCAGAGGCTGAAAAAAACTAATATCCAGAAATTGATACCAAATACATTTTGTCTTCCATGCACAGATGTACATATGCACATAAAGATTCATTAATCTTTAGATAAATATATGTATGCATGTATACAAGTATTGGCATATGATATATGTGTCATCTTGTACTTTATTTTTCATGCCGACTTTTCTATTTTCTGAAATAAAGTCATTCTTAACTGGCTTATTGCATTAAATGTATGTATTTATGTTACTGTGAATGTTACACCTGACAGGTAAAGTTGATACTAAGCCCTCCATTCGACCGTACATTATATTATATCACTGTTTTCACCTCTATTACCCTTTCAGTGATTCAAAATGTATTACTGATTTTTTTAATATTTCTTCTTTTTCATGACACCTTTCACAAAACAGGCAGTAAGTATTATCTCTTTATATAACTGTATTATTTCTACTTAACAGTCATCTAAGACAAAACAAAAGAGTATCATGTTTACAGTGCAGAATTATTTCTAATTAAATTTGAATGGAGGCACTGATGGAATAGATTCATAATATTAATACATTATACATTACTTTGATATAACTATTCTGTTTGTTTTATTTTCCTCTTTTATTTTCTAATTTTGTATGAGATAATTTAAAAGATTGAGTGCTATCCAGCTGTATATTATGACTTTGCTTGCTGATATATATAGATATATATCAATTCAGTACCTTATCATATAGTGTATTTTCATCAATTACATTCTGAATATGACTAATAACCAGAAATTCATATTTACATGCAGTCGTCCGTTGTTTATCGCGGTTAATCAGTTCCGGACTCTACCGCGATAAGTGAATTCCGCGAAGTAGGATTCTTTATTTATAAATCGAATATTTTCGTGGTTAGAGCATAGAAAACATGTTTACGACCCACTAAATACGGGTTTTAACATTATTAGAATATATTTGAAAAAACCGCGATAGAGTGAAGCCGCGAAAGTCGAGGCGCGAAGTGGTGAGGTTCGACTGTACATATGTTCATCCATGCATGATTATTGTCAAATCATATGTGTGTCATCAAGTTGTTTATTTTACATTCAGACTATTCTTGTTAATGAAATATAGCCACATAAACTCTATGTTTGTAGTAAATAAATATTCTTCTTTTATAGTAGACCATACACTTCCTAAGTAAAGTTGATTCAATGTTCAACATTGAGTCCCCACGGCATATTATATACTTGGGTTCCTCTCTCTTAATTTTTCAATGGGGGGCCCAGAGTAGCCAAGTCGTCAAATGTGCTGTCCATTACGGATCACTGCCATCTCACCTCTGTCTGCATGGGTTGAAGTCTCTGATTCAGCCAATGTGTGTGTGTGAGAAAGCTTTCCAGTAGCTTCTTGTGGGTCGGTTGTTCTTTCCAGTGAGTTTTCCAGCTTCTTCCTCGACCATTAATACTGGCGCCATGTAAAACCTATCATGTGCTAAAATATATCGTTAAATCCTAGAACAACAACAACCCTTTCAATGACCTGTATTGTATTATTGAACTTTGATATTTCTTTTTTTATGACATCTTTCACAAAACAGGTGGTTAGAATGGTCTTTTTATATGACTGCATTAAGACCTCTAAAGAGTCATTTAATAGACATAATAAAAGACAATAAAATCTTATTTTATGTGCTAAAATATCCCTAAGTTAACCGAGAAGATAAATACTTGGAAACATTTCAAGTACAAAATATTTATAACCTTACTCTTCAATAACTTCTCTAAATTCATGGAACAGAATGAGATGACTAATGCATTATACACCTTTTTGATATAAATATTACGTTTATTTTATTTTAATTTCTGTGTCAATATCTGGTTCATACAATGTTGTTCTGATGCAACAATTTAACATTAGTGTCTTTTCTTTTTTTTGTTGTCATTTTGTGAATATGTCATGATAACATTATCCTCCAAATCCATTGGAATCCCATCAGTATTGAATTATGTATTTTTTCATTCTTCTGAGTCTGGACAAACATATATACCCAGTATTTAATTGCTTCCTTTAGTCTTCTAAATCTGTTTGAAACAATTTCATTGATTGAAATTTATCCAGCATTTTTCTTCTGTCTTTTTGATGTATATCAATTCAGTGCAAAAATGATATGTTTATTTTCATATCTCACAGGCTTTAAATGACTAGTAACCAGAAATTCATACCCAAATACATTTTTTCATCCATGGACTCATGTACGTATGCACATAAAGATTCATTAATCTCTAGATAAATATATGAATACATATATTCAAGTATTGGCACATCATATGTGTGCCATTAAGTTCATTATATTACATGCAGACTATTCTATTGAGTGAAATATGGCCATACATAACTTGCTGACTTCTTTTAATGTATATATTTCTGTTGCTATGGTTGTTTCACATGACAAATAACGTTCATACCAACCCCCAACCCCCCATTCGACTATACGTGATATTTTATCCTTGTGTTCTCCTCTGTTACCCTTTCAATGAGTCATATTGTATCAAATTTTTTTATAATTTCTTCTCTTTCATGACAACCTTAACAAAACAGGAGGTAAGTATTATCTATTGATATTAAGGAAATCTGAAAGGAAACATTCATGGAACAGATTGATAAGATTAATACATTATATGTGACTTTGATAGAACTATTCCTTTTTTATTTTTTTTCTTAATATTATTTATCAAATTTGATGAGATAATTTAAAAATATGAGTGCTATCCAGCAGTATATTATTACTTTGCTCATATATATAAATTCAGTGCCTTATCATATAGGGCATTTTCATTAATTACATGCTGAATATGACTAATAACCAGAAATTCATATCTATATACATATTTTCATCTATGCATGAATGAATATATGCACATATATATTCTTAAATCTTGAGATAAATATATGTACACAAGTATTGTCAAATGATATATGTGTCATCAAGTTCTTTATTTTACATTCAGACTATTCTAGTTAGTGATATTTAGCCACAGAAACTGTCTAATTACATTAAAGGAATATACTTCTGTTATGATAGACCATACACCTGATAAGTAAAGTTGATACTATGCTAAACATTGGAGCCCCACAGCATATTATATCCTTGTGTCTCTCTCTCTGTTACCCTTTCAATGGGGGCCCAGACTGGCCGAAATGTCAAAAGCACTCTCCGTTAGGAATCACTGCCATCTCACCTCTGTCGGTGGTTTTTTCCAGGAATTTTTCCGGCATTCTTCCTCCACCATTAATACTGGCTGCCATGTAAAGCCTATTGTGTGCTGAAAAATAATGTTAAACCATACAACAACAAAAATCCTTTTGATCACCAGTATTGTGTTAATGACCTTTGATATTTCTTTTTTTTAAATGACATCTTTCACAAAACAGGAGTTAAGAATGGACTCTTGATTTGATTGTATAATACCCTATAAAGAATCATTTAATAGACAGAAGAAATGAGTGCAAAATCTTTTTTTTTCTGCAAGAAAATCCGTAAGGAAAGAGAGTGGATAAATACTAGGAAACATTTCAAGTAGAACACACAGTCATAATAACCTTACTCTTCAATAACTTCTCTAAATTCATGGAAAAGAATGAGATGACCAATATATTATATACATCTTTGATATAAATATTACGTTTTTTTTATTTTCATTTCTGTGGCAATAGCTGGTTCATACATTGTTGTTCTCATGCAACAGTTTAACATCCATGTCTTTTATTTTAATTATTATCATTTTGGAAATCTGTTCTGACAACATTATCATCCAAATACATAGGAATTTCATCAGAATTGAATTATTTATTTTTTTATTGTTTGGAGTCTGGACCAACATAATATATCCAATGTTCAATTGCTTGCTTTAGTCTTCTAATTCTGTTTGAAATAATTTCATTGATTGAAATTTATCCAGCAGTATGTTATGACCTTTTAATGTATATCAATTCAGTACTAAAATGAATTGTATATTTTCATCACTCACATGCTGAAAATGACTAATACCCAGAAATTCATACCAAATTCATTTTTTCATCCATGCACACATGTGCGTATGCACATAAAGATTCATTAATCTTTTGAAACATATATGCATACAGGTATCGGCACATCATATGTGTGTCTTCAAGTACTTTATGTTACATTCAGACTATTCTATTTAGTGAAATATAGCCATACTTCACTGGCTGTCTGCATTAAATGCATCTGGTTGAAGTCTCTGATTCAGCCAATGTGGGTGTGTGATACAGCTGCCAGTAGCTTCTTGTGGGTCTGTGGTTCTTAACGGATTTTTTCGACTTCTTCCTCTACAGTTAATACTGGCTGCAATGTAAAGCCTATCATGTGCTAAAAAAAACGTTAAACCCTACAACAACCCTTTCAATGACCTCTATCATATTCTTGACTTTTGATATATATTTTTTTTGATGACATCTTTCACAAAACAGATGGTAAGAATGGACTCTTGATATTATTGTATTATGTCCTATAAAGAGTAATTTGATAGACAGAATAAATGAGTACAAAATCTTGTTTTCTGTGCCAAAATATCCCTATGGAAAAAAGAGAGGATAACTGCTAGGAAACATTTCAATTAGAAGATACAGCCATGACCTTACTCTTTAATAACTTCTCTAAATTCATGGAACAGACAGAGATGACTAATGCATTTTACACATCTTTGAGATAAATATTTAATTTATTTTCATTGGTTTGGCAATATCTTGTTCATACATTGTTGTTCTCATGCAACAATTTAACATCAGTGTCTTTTCTTTAATTATTGTCATTTTGTGAATGTCATGATTACATTATCCTTCAAATTCATTGGAATCTCATCAGTATTTAATTATTTATTTTTTCATTGTTCCGAGTCTGGACCAACATATATATCCAATGTTCAATTGCTTGCTTTAGTCCTCTGATTCTCTTTGAAATAATATCATTGACTGAAGTTTATCCAGCAGTATTTTATGACTTTTTGATGTATAACAGTTCAATGCTTAAATGAATTCTATTATTTCCTCACTCATTGGCTGAAAATGACTAATAACCAGAAATTCATACCCCAGTATATTTTTCATCCATGCACACGTACGTATGCACATACAGACTCATTAATCTTTAGGTAAATACATGTATACAAGTATTGGCACATGATATGTATATCATCAAGTTGTTTATGTTACATGCAGACTATTATGTTTAGTGAAATACTGCCACACATAACTGCCTGACTGCATTAAATGTATATACTTCTGTAATTGTGGATGTTACACCTGACAAGTAAATTTTTTACTGAGCCCTCCATTTGACCCTACATGATATTATATCCTTGTGTTCTCATCTATTACCTTTCAGTTAGTCATATTGTATTACTTATTTTTGATATTTCTTCTTTTTCATGTAATCCTTCACAAAATAATTCATAAGTTTTATCTCTTGATATAATTGTATCTTGTTCATACATTGTTGTTCTGATGCAACAATTTAACATTAGTGTTTTTTTTGTTGAAATTTTTCATTTTGTGAATATGCCATGATAACATTATCCTCCAAATCGATTGGAATCTCATCAGTATTGAATTATTTATGTTTTCATTCTTTTGTGTCTATACAAGCATATATATTAAATTTATTATTCCTTCCTCTACTCTTCTAAATCTGTTTTAAATAATTTCATAGATTGAAGTTTATATGGCAGTATTTTCTGACTTTTTGATGTATATCAATTCTGTGCGAGAATGAATTGTATATTTTCATCACTCACAGGCTGAAAATGACTGATAACCAGAAATTCATACCCAAATACATTTTTACATCCATTGACTCCTGTATGTATGCACATAAAGATTCATTAATCTTTAGATAAATATATGAATACATGTATACAAGTATTGGCACATCATATGTGTGCCATCAAGTTCATTATTTTACATGCAGACTATTCTATATAGTGAAATATAGCCATACTTAATTGGCTGACTGGATTAAATGTAGATATTTCTGTTGCTATGGTTGTTTCACATGACAAGTAAAGTTCATACCCCCCCATTCGACCATACGTGATATTTTATCCTTGTATTCTCCTCTGTTGCCCTTTCAATGAGTCATATTGTATCAAAGATTTTTTATATTTCTTCTCTTTCATGACACCCTTCACAAAACAGGGAGTAAGTATTATCTATTTGTTTAACTTATTTTTTTCCACTAAACATTCATCTAAGACAAAACAAAAGTGTGGAACGTTTTATTTTACATGCAGAAATATTCCTAAAGATATCTGAAAGGAAACATTCATGGAAGAGATTAAAGAGTCATTTAACTGACAGAAGAAATGAGTACAAAATCTTATTTAATGTGCAAAAAAATCCCTAAGGAAACAGAGATGAAAAATATTTGTAAATATTTCAAGAAGAAAACACAGTGATAACCTTACTCTTCAATAATTTCCCTAAATTCCTGGAACATAATGAGATGACTAACGCATAATACACCTCTTTGATATAAATATTACGTTTATTTATTTTCATTTCTGTGGCAATATCTGGTTCATACGTTGTTGTTCTCATGCAACAATTTAACATCAATTCAATTGCATGCTTTAGTCTTCTAATTGCGTTTGAAATAATTTCATTGATTGAAGTTCATTCAGCAGTATTCTATGGGTTTTTTATGTATATGAATTCAGTGCCAAAATGAGTTGTATATTATCATTACTCCCAGGCTGAAAATGACTAATAATCAGAAATTCATACCCAAATACATTTTTTCATCTATATACTTGTACGTTTCCACATTAAGATTCAGTAATCTTTATATAGACGTAATGTATACAAGTATTGGCACATCGTATGACATCATGACACACATCATGACACACATCGTATGTGTGTCATCAAGTTCTTTATCTTTCATGCAGACTATTCTATTTAGTGAAATATAGCCATACATAACTTTCTGACTGCATTAAATGTGTATATTTGTATTTTTATGGATGTTACACCTGACAAGTAAAGTTGATACAAAGCACTCCATTCGACCCTACATGATATCATATCCTTATGTTCTCCTCTATATCCCTTTCAATGTGTCATATTGTATTACTTATTTTTGATATTTCTTGTTTTTCATGTAATTCTTCACAAAACAGCTGGTAAGTATTATCTCTTGATATAATTGTATTACTTCCAATAAACTGTCATCTAAGACAGAACAAATGAGTAGAAAGTTTTATATTTTGTTCATAACTATTCCTAAGGAAATCTGAAAGGAAACATTTATAAAACAGATTCATAAGATTCATACATGACTTTGATAGAACTATTCCGTTGTTGATTTTTTTTGCTATTTTATTTTCTAATTTTGTTTGATATAATTTAAAAGATTGAGTGCTATCCAGCAGTATATTATGACATTGCCGATACATGTCAATATAGTGCCTAATCATATGGTGCATTTTCATCAATTACGTGCTGAATATGAGTAATAAAGAAAATTTCATTTTTATTTACATATGTTTATCCATGCATGCATGAATGTACGCACATGAATATTTATAAATCTTTAGATAAATATATGTATACAAAATATTGACATTTCATTTGTGTGTCATCATTTTCTTCATTTTACATGCAGCCTATTCTAGTTAGTGAAATATAGCCATATAAAATGTCTGATTCCATTAAAGGAATATACTTCTGTTGTTATAGACCATACACCTGATAAGTAAACTTGATACTATGCTGAACATTGGAGCCTCACAGCATATTATATCCTTGTGTTCATCTCTATTACACTTTCAATGTGAGGCCCAACAGTAGCCGAGTTGTCTAAAGCGCTATCCCTTTTGGATCACTGCCATCTCAGCTCTGTCTGCATGGGATGACGTCTCTGATTCAGCCACTGTGGGTGTGTGAGAAAGCTTGCCAGTATCTTCTTGTGGGTCGGTGTTTTTTTCCAGGGATTTTTTCGGCTACTTCCTCCACCATTAATACTGCCTGCTATATAATGCCTATCATGTTCTGAATAATAGTGTTTAACCCTGCAATCACAACAACCTTAGTGTGATTTTTTTATGTAAATAAATTCAGTGCCCAAATCAGTTGTATATTTTATTTACAAACATGCTGAAAATGACTAATAACCAGAAATGCATACCCAAATACATTTTTTCACCTATGCACACATGTACTTATCCACATAAAGATTTATCAATCTTTATATAGATATATGTAATGTATACAAGTTTTGGCACATCATATGTGTCATCAAGTTCTTTATTTTTCATGCAGACTATACTATTTAGTGAAATATAGCCATACATTACTAGCTGACTGCATTCAATGTATATATTTCTGTTATTATGGATGTTTGACCTGAAAGGTAAAGTTGATACTAAACCCTCCATTTGACCCTACATGATATTATATCCTTGTGTTCTCCTCTATTACCCTTTCAATTAGTCATATTGTATTACTGATTTTTTATATTCTTTTTCATGACCCCCTTCACAAAATAGATTGTAAGTATTATCTCTTGATATAATTTTTACTCCTTCCACTGATCTGGCATCTGAAACAGAACAAAAGAGTAGAACGTTTTATCTGCAGAATTATTCGTCAGGAGATCTGAAAGGAAACATTGATGGAACAGTTTCATAAGATTAAAAATTTATACATCACTTTGATAGAATTATTCCGTTGTTTATTTGATTTTACTATTTTAATTTCTAATTATATTTGAGATAATTTAAAAGATTGAGTGCTATGCAGCAGTATATTACGACTTTGCTGATATATATCAATTCAGTTCCTTATCATATAGTGCATTTTCATCAGTTATATGCTGAATATGACTAATAAACAGATATTCATATTTATATACATATCTTGATCAATGCATGCATTAATGTATGCACATAAATATTTATCAATCTTCAGATAAATGTCTGTATACAAATATTGTCACATCATGTGTTTCATCATGTTCCTTATTTTACATGCAACCCATTCTAATTAGTGAAATATTGCTATAGAAACTGTCTGATTACATTATAGGAATTTACTTCTGTTATTATAGAGCATACACCTGATACGTAAAGTTGATACTATGCTAAACATTGGAGCCTACAGCATATTATATCCTTGTGGTCCTGTCTATTGCTCTTTCAAAGGGTGGGGGGCCCAGAGTGGCTGAGATTTCAAAAGGGCTCTCATTTAGGAATCACTGCCATCTCACCTCTGTCTGCATAGGTTGAAGTCTCTGATTATTCCAATGTGGGTGTGTGAGATAGCTTACCAGTATCTTCTTGTGGGTCGGTGGTTTTTTTCCAGGGATTTTTCGGGGTTCTTCCACCACCATTAATACTGGCTGCCTTGTAAAGCCTATCATATGCTGAAGAATACTGTTAAACCCTGCAATCACAACAACCTTTTCAATGACCTGTATCATATTAATGACTTTTGATATTTCATTTTTCATGACATCTTTCACAAAACAGGTGGTAAGAATAGACTCTTGATATGATTGTATTATGTCCTCTAACGAGTCATTTAATGGACAGAATAAATGAGTACAAAATGTTAATTTATGTGCAAAAACATTCCTATGGAAACAGAGATGAAAAATACTAGTGAATATTTCAAGACGAAAACACGGTCATAACCTTACTCTTCAATAACTTCTCTAAATGCATGGAACAGAATGAGATGACTAATGCATTATACACATCTTTGATATACATATTAAGTTTATTTTATTTTAATTTCTGTGTCAATTGTTGTCATGCAATTATTTAGCATCAGGTTATCTTCTTTAATTATGATCGTTTTGTGAATACGTCCTGACAACATTATCCTCCAAATCTATTGGAATCTCAAATGAATTGAATTACTTATTTCTTCATTGTTCCGAGTTTAGACCAACATAATATATCCAATGTTCAATTGCTTGCTTTAGTCTTCTAATTCTGTTTGAAATATTTTCATTGATTAAAGTTCATTCAGCAGTATTCTATGTCCTTTTGATGTATATCAATTCTGTGCCAGAAGAATTGTATATTTTCATCACTCACAGCTTGAAAATGACTAATAACCAGAAATTCATATCAAATACATTTTTTCATCCGTGCACACATGAACGTATGCACATAAAGATTCATAAATCATTAGATAAATACATGTATACAATTATAGGCACATCATATGTGTGTCACCAAGTTCTTTTTCTTTCATGCAGACTATTATATTTATTGAAATATAGCCATCCATAACTGGCTGACTGCATTAAATGTATATACTTGTATTATTATGGATGTTACACCTGACAAGTAAAGTTGATACTAAGCACTGCATTCGACCCTACATGATATTATATTCTTGTGTTCTCCTTTATATCCCTTTCAATGAGTCATATTGTATTACTTATTTTTGATGTTTCTTGTTTTTCATGTAATTCTTCACAAAACAGCTGGTAAGTATTATCTCTTGATATAATTGTATTGCTTTCAATAAACTGTAATCTAAGACAGAACAAATGAGTAGAAAGTTTTATATTGTGTTCATAACTATTCCTAAACAAATCTGAAAGGAAACATTTATGGAACAGATTCATGAGATTAATACATGACTTTGATAGAACTATTCCGTTGTTTATTTTATTTTGCTATTTTATTTTTTAATTTTGTTTGAGATAATTTAAAAGATTGAGTGCTATACAGTAGTATATTATGACATTGCTGATACATATCAATTGAGTGCCTGATCATATGGTGCCTTTTCATCAATTACGTGGTGAATATGACTAATAATCTGAGATTCATATTTATATACATATGTTTATCCATGCATGCATGAATGTATGCACATGAATACTTATAAATCTTTATATAAATATATGTATACAAATATTGACATATGATATGTGTGTCATCATTTTCTTTAGTTTACATGCAGCCTATTCTAGTCAGTGAAATATAGCCATAGAAACTGTCTGATTGCATTAAGTGAATATACTTCTGTTGTTATAGACCATACACCTGATAAGTAAAGTTGATACTATGCTAAACATCGGAGCCCCACAGCATATTATTTTCTTGTGTTCCTCTCTATTACCCTTTCAATGGGAGTCCCAAAGTGCCCGAGTTGTCAAAAGCGCTCTCCGTTACGGATCACGGCCATCTCACCTCTGTGTGCATGGGTTGAAGTCTCTGATTCAGCCAATGTGGGTGTGTGAGAAAGCTTGCCAGTAGCATCTTGTGGGTCGGTGGTTTTTTCCAGGGATTTTTCCGGCTACTTCCTCGATGATTAATACTGGCTGCCATGTAAAGATTATCATGTGCAGAAATATAGCATTAAACCCTACAACAACATCATCAATGACCAGTGTCACATTATTGACTTTTGAGATTTCTTTTTTTTTTCATGACATCTTTCACAAAACAGGTGGTAAGAATGGACTATTGATATGGTTGTATTATTATCTTCTAAAGTGTGATTTAATGGACAGAAGAAATGAGTACAAAATCTTATTTTATGTGCAAACAAAACTCAAAGGAAACAGACAGGTTAAATACTAATAAACATTTCATGTGGAAAACACAGTCATAACCTTACTCTTCAATAACTTCTCTAAATTCATGGAACAGAATGAGATGACTAATGCATAATACACCTCTTTGAGATAAATAATACGTTTATTTTATTCTCATTTCTGTGGCAATATCTGGTTCATACATTGTTGTTGTCATGCAACAATTTAGCATCAGATTATTCTCTTTAATTATGATCATTTTGTGAATATATCCTGACAACATTATCCTGGAAATCCATTGGAAATCTCATCAGAATTGAATTGTTTATTTTTTCATTGTTCCGAGTTTGGACCAACATAAAATATCCAATGTTCAATTGCTTGCTTTAGTCTTCTAATTCTGTTTGAAATAATTTCATTGATCAAAGTTCATTCAGCAGTATTCTATGTCCTTTTGATGTATATAAATTATGTGCCAAAAGAATTGTATATTTTCATCACTCACAGGTTGAAAATGACTAATAACTAGAGATTCATACCCAAATACATTTTCTCATCCATGCACTTGTACGTATCCACATAAAGATTAATCTTTATATAGATATATGTAATGTATACAATTATTGGCACATCATATGTGTGTCATCAAGTTCTTTATTTTTCGTGCAGACTATTCTATTTAGTGAAATATAGCAATTCATTACTGTCTGACTGCATTCAATGTATATGTTTCTGTTATTATGGATGTTACACCTGGCAGGTAAAGTTGATTCTGAACCCTCCATTTGACCCTACATGATATTATATCTTTGTGTTCACCTTTATTACCCTTTGAGTCAGTGATATTGTTTTACTGATATTTGATGTTCTTTTTCATGACCCCCTTCACAAAACAGGTTGTAAGTATTATCTGTTGATCTAATTGTATTTCTTCCACTGATATGTCATCTCAAACAGAACAAAAGATTAGAACGTTTTATCTACAGAATTATTCGTAAGGAAATCTGAAAGGAAATATTGATGGAACAGTTTCATAAGATTAATAGATTATACCTGTCTTTGATAGAACTATTCCGTTGTTTATTTGCTTGTACTATTTTATTTTCTAATTTTGTTTGAGATAATTTAAAAGATTGAGTGCTATGAAGCAGTGTATTACGACTTTGCTGATATATATCAATTCAGTTCCTTATCATATAGTGCATTTTCATCAGTTATATGCTGAATATGACTAATAAACATATTCATATTTATATACATATCTTTATCAATGCATGCATGAATGTATGCACATAAATATTTATCAATCTGCAGATAAATATCCGTATACAAATATTGTCACGTCACATGTGTGTCATCATGTTCTTTATTTTACCTGCAACCCATTCTAATTAGTGAAATATAGCTATAGAAACTGTCTGATTGCATATAGGAATTTACTTTTGTTTTTATAGAGCATAGACTTGATAAGTAAAGTTGATACTATGCTAAACATTGGAGCCTACAGCATATTATATCCTTGTGGTCCTCTATATTGCTCTTTTAATTGGGGGCCTAGAGTGGCTGAGCTTTCAAAAGAACTCTCCTTTACGGATCACCGCCATCTTACCTGTGTCTGCATGGTTGAAGTCTCTGATTAAGCCAATGTGGGTGTGTGAGAAAGCTTGCCAGTATCTTCTTGTGGGTCGGTGGTTTTTTCCAGGGATTTGTCGGGATTCTTCCTCCACCATTAATACTGGCTGCCATGTAAAGTCTATCATATGCTGAAGAATAGTGTTAAACCCTGCAATCACAACAACCTTTTCAATGACCTGTATCGTATTATTGACTTTTGATATTTCATTTTTCATGACATCTTTCACAAAACAGGTGATAAGAATAGACTCTTGATATGATTGTATTATGTCCTCTAAAGAGTCATTTAATGGACAGAAGAAATGAGTACAAAATCTTATTTTATGTACAAAAAAAAAATTACCATGGAAACAGAGATCAAGAAAATAGTGAATATTTCAAGAAGGAAACACGGTCATAACCTTACTCTTCAATAACTTCTCTAAATGCATGGAACAGAATGAGATGACAAATGCATTATATACATCTTTTATATACATATTAAGTTTATTTTATTTTAATTTCTGTGTCAATATCTGGTTCATACATTGTTGTTGTCATGCAACAACTTACCATCAGATTTTTTTCTTTAATTATGATCATTTTGTGAATATGTCCTGACAACATTATCCTCCAAATCTATTGGAATCTCATCAGAATTGAAATACTTATTTCTTCATTGTTCCGAGTTTAGACCAACATAATATATCCAATGTTCAATTGCTTGCTTTAGTCTTCTAATTCTGTTTGAACTAATTTCATTGAACAAAGTTCATTCAGCAGTATTTTATGTCCTTTTGATGTATATCAATTCTGTGCCAAAAGAATTGTATATTTTCATCACTCACAGCTTGAAAATGACTAATAACCAGAAATTCATATCAAATACATTTTTTTCATCCGTGCACACATGTACGTATGCACATAAAGATTCATAAATCATTAGATAAATACATGTATACAATTATTGGCACATCATATGTGTGTCATCAAGTTCTTTTTTTTCATGCAGATTATTCTATTTATTGAAATATAACCATACATGACTGCCTCACTGCATTAAATGTATATACTTGTATTATTACGGATGTTACACCTGACAAGTAAAGTTTTTATTAAGCACTTCGATCAACCCTACATGATATTATATCCTTTTGTTCTCCTTTATATCCCTTTCAATGAGTCATATTGTATTACTTATTTTTGATGTTTCTTGTTTTTCATGTAATTCTTCACAAAACAGATGGTAAGTATTATCTCTTGGTATAATTGTATTACTTGCAATAAACTGTCATCTAAGACAGAACTAATGAATTGAAAGTTTTATATTGTGTTTATAACTATTCCTAAGGAAATCTGAAAGGAAACATTTATGGAACAGATTCATAAGATTAATACATCATTTTGATAGAACTATTCCGTTGTTTATTTTATTTTCCTATTTTACTTTCTAATTTTGTTTGAGATAAATTAACAGATTGGGTGCTATCCAGCAGTATATTATGACATTGCTGATACATATCAATTGAGCACCTGATCATATGGTGCATTTTTATCAATTACGTGCTGAATATGCCTAATAAACAGAAATTCATATTTATATACATATGTTTATCCATGCATGCATGAATGTATGCACATGAATATTTATGAATCTTTAGATAAATATATGTATACAAATATTGACATACGATATGTGTGTCATCATTTTCTTTATTTTACATGCAGCCTATTCTAGTTAGTGAAATATTGCCATTGAAACTGTCTGATTGCATTAAAGGAATATACTTATGTTATTATAGACCATACACCTGATAAGTAAAGTTGATACTATGCTAAACATCGGAGTCCCACAGCATATTATATCCTTGTATTCCTCTCTATTACCCTTTCAATGGGAGTCCCACAGTGGCCGAGTTGGTTCGTACATTCTTGTTCTCATGCAACAATTTAACATCAGTGAGGTTTGTTTTTAATTATTATCATGTTGTGAATGTGTCATGACAACATTATCCTCCAAATCAATTGGAATCTCATCAGAATTGAATTATTTATTTTTTAATTGTTCCGAGTCTGGACCAACATAATATATCCAATGTTCAATTGTTTGTTTCAGTCTTCTAATTGTGTTTGAAACAATTTCATTGATTGAAATTCATTCAGCAGAATTCTATGAGTTTTTTTATGTATATCAATTCAGTGCCAAAATGAATTGTATATTTTCATTACTCTTTGGCTGAAAATGACTAATAACCAGACATTCCTACCCAAATACATTTTTTCATGCATGCACTTGTTCGTATCCACATAAAATATAATCTTTATATAGATATATGTAATGTATACAAGTATTGGCACATCATATGTGTGTCATCAAGTTCTTTATTCTTCGTGCAAACTATTCTATTTAGTTATATATAGCCATACATTACTATCTGACTGCATTCAATGTATATATTTCTGTTGTTGTGGATGATACTCCTGACAAGTAAAGTTGATACTAAACCCTCCTTTTGGCCCTACATGATATTATATCTTTGTGTTCTCTTCTATTGCCCTTTGAACAAGTGACATTGTATTAATGATATTTGATATTCTTTTTCATGACCCCCTTCATAAAACAGGTTGTAAGTATTATCTCTTGATGTAATTGTATTCCTTCCACTGATATGTCATCTCAAACAGAACAAAAGAGTAGAACGTTATATATACAGAATTATTTGAAAGGAAATCTGAAAGGAAACATTGATGGAACAGTTTCATCAGATTAAAAATCTATACATTACTTTGATAGAATTATTCCGTTGTTTATTTGATTTTACTATTTTATTTTCTAATTTTGTTTGAGATAATTTAAAAGATTGAGTGCTATGCAGCAGTGTATAACGACTTTGCTGAAATTTATCAATTCACTGCCTTATCATATAGTCCATTTTCATTAGTTACTCGTATTATTGACTTTTGATATTTCATTTTTCATGACATCTTTCACAAAACAGGTGGTGAGAATGGACTCTTGATATGATTGTATTAGGTCCTCTAAAGAGTCATTTAATGGACAGAAGAAATGAGTACAAAATCTTATTTTATGTGCCCAAAAAAATCCTATAGAAACAGATGAAAAATACTAGTGAATATTTCAAGAAGAAAACACGGTCATAACCTTACCCTTCAATAACTTCTCTAATTGCATGGAACAGAATGAGATGACTAATGCATTATACACATCTTTGATATACATATTAAGTTTATTTTATTTTAATTTCTGTGTCAATATTTGGCTCATACATTGTTCTTGTCATTCAACAATTTAGCATCAGATTATTTTCTTTAATTATGATCATTTTGTGAGTATGTCCTGACAACATTATCCTCCAAATCCATTGGAATCTCATCGGAATTGAATTATTGATTTTTTCATTGTTCCGAGTTTCGACCAACATAATATATCCAATGTTCAAATGCTTGCTTTTCTGTTCTAATTCTGTTTGAAATAATTTCATTGATTAAAGTTCATTCAGCAGTATTCTATGTCCTTTTAATGTATAACAATTCTGTGCCAAAAGAATTGTATATTTTCATCACTCACAGGTTGAAAATGACTAATAACCAGAAATTCATACCAAATACATTTTTTCATCCATGCACACATGTACGTATGCACATAAAGATTCATAAATAATTAGATAAATAATTGTATACAATTATTGGCACATAATATGTGTGTCATCAAGTTCTTTATCTTTCCTGCAGATTATTCTATTTAGTAAAATATATCCATCCATAACTGTCTGACTACGGTAAGTGTATATACTTGTATTATTATGGATGTTACACCTGACAAGTAAAGTTGATACTAAGCACTGCATTCGACCCTACATGATATTATATCCTTGTGTCCTCCTCTATATCCCTTTCAATGAGTCATATTGTATTACTTATTTGTGATGTTTCTTGTTTTTCATGTAATTCTCCACAAAACAGCTGGTAAGTATAATGTCTTGATATAATTGTATTACTTCCAATAAAATGTCATCTAAGACAGAACAAATGAGTAGAAAGTTTTATATTGTGTTCATAACTATTCCTAAGGAAATCTGAAAGGAAACATTTATGGAACAGATTCATAAGATTAATACATGACGTTGATAGAACTATTCCGTTGTTAATTTGATTTTACTATTTTATTTTCTAATTTTGTTTGAGATAATTTAAAAGATTGAGTGCTATTCAGTAGTATATTATGACATTGCTGATACATATCAATTGAGAGCCTGAATATATGGTGCATTTTCATCAGTTACGTGCTGAATATGACTAATAAACAGAAATTCATATTTATATGCATATGTTTATCCATGCATGCATGAGTATATGCACATGAATACTTATAAATCTTTGGATAAATATATGTAGACAAATATTGACATATGATATGTGTGTCATCATTTTCTTTAGCTTATGTGCAGCCTATTCTAGTTAGTGAAATATAGCCATAGAAACTGTCTGATTGCATTAAAGGAATATACTTCTGTTATTATAGACCATACACCTGATAAGTAAAATTGATACTATGCTAAACATCGGAGCCCCACAGCATATTATATCCTTGTGTTTCTCTCTATTACCCTTTCAATGGGAGGCGCAGAGTGGCCGAGTTGTCAAAAGCGTTCTCCGTTATGGATCACGGCCATCTCACCTCTGTGTGCATGGGTTGAAGTCTCTGATTCAGCCAATGTGGGTGTGTGAGAAAGCTTGCCAGTAGCATCTTGTGTGTCGGTGGTTTTTTCCAGGGATTTTTCCGGGTACTTCCTCCACGATTTATACTGGCTGCCATGGAATGATTATCATGTGCAGAAAGATAGCATTAAACCGTACAACAACAACAACAATGTCCTGTATCATATTATTGACTTTTGATATTTCTTTTTTTTTGATGACATCTTTCACGAAACAGGTGGTAAGAATGGACTATTGATATGGTTGTATTATGTCCTCTAAAGCGTCATTTAATTTACAGAGGAAATGAGTACAAAATCTTATTTTATGTGCAAAGAAAACCCTTTGGAAACAGACAGGATTAATAGTAGGAAACATTTCAAGTAGAAAACACAGTCATAACCTTACTCTTCAATAACTTCTCTAAATTCATGGAACAGAATGAGATGACAAATGCATAATACACCTCTTTGTTATAAATATTACGTTTATTTTATTTTATTTTCTGTGGCAATATCTGGTTCATACATTGTTGCTCTCATGCAACAATTTAACAGTAGTGACGTTTTTTTAAATTATTATCATGTTGTGAATGTGTCCTGACAACATTATCCTCCAGATCCATTGGAGTCTCATCAGAATTGAATTATTTATTTTTTCATTTTTCCGAGTCTGGAACAAGATAATGTAATATATCCAAAGTTCATTTGGTTGTTTTAGTCTTCTAATTGTGTTTGAAATAATTTCATTGATTGAAGTTCATTCAGCAGAATTCTATGAGGTTTTGATGTATATCAATTCAGTGCTAAAATGAATTGTATATTTTCATCACTCACAGGTTGAAAATGACTAATAACCAGATATTCCTACCCAAATACATTTTTTCATCCATGCACTTTTACGTATCCACATAAAGATTAATCTTTATATAGATATATGTAATGTATACAAGTATTGGCACATCATATGTGTGTCAAGTTCCTTATTTTTCAAGCAGACTATTCTATTTAGTGAAATATATCCATCAATAACTGGCTGACTTAGGTAGGTGTATATACTTGTCTTATTATGGATGTTACACGTGATAAGTAAAGTTGATACTAAACCCTCCATTTGACCCTTCATGATATTATATCTTTGTGTTATCCTTTTTTACCCTTTCAATCAGTTATATTATATTGCTGACATTTGATATTCATTGTCATGACCCCCTTCACAAAACAGGTTGTAAGTATCATCTCTTGATCTAATTGTATTCCTTCCACTTGTCTGTCATCTCAAACAGAACAAAAGAGTAGAACGTTTTATGTACAGAATTATTCTTAAGGAAATCTGAAAGGAAACATTGATGAAACAGTTTCATAAGATTAATTCATTATACATGTCTTTGATAGAACTATTCCGTTGTTTATTTGCTTGTACTATTTTATTTTCTAATTTTGTTTGAGATAATTTAAAAGATTGAGTGCTATTCAGCAGTTTATTATGGCATTGCTGATATATATCAATTCAGTTCCTTATCATATAGTGCATTTTCATCAGTTATATGCTGAATGTGACTAATAAACAGATATTCATATTTATATACATATCTTTATCCATGCATGCATGAATGTATGCACATAAATATTTATCAATCTTCAGATAAATATCTGTATACAAATATTATCACATCATATGTGTTTCATCATGTTCTTTATTTTACCTCCAGCCCATTCTAATTAGTGAAATATAGCTATAGAAACTGACGATTGCATTATAGGAATTTAGTTTTGTCATTATAAAGCATTCACCTGATAAGTAAAGTTGATACTATGCTAAACATTGGAGCCTACAGCATATCATATCCTTGTGGTCCTCTCTTTTGATCTTTCAATGGGGGGGAGGGGGGGCCCAGCGTGGCTGAGCTTTCAAAAGCGCTCTCCTTTACGGATCACTGCCATCTCACCTCTGTTGCATAGGTTGAAGTCTCTGATTCAGCCAATGTGGTTGTGTGAGAAAGCTTGCCAGTATCTTCTTGTGGGTCGGTGTTTTTTTCCAGGGATTTTTCGGGTTCTTCCTCGACCATTAATACTGGCTGCCTTGTAAAGCCTATCATATGCTGAAGAATAGTGTTAAACCCTTCAATCACAACAACCTTTTCAACGACCTGTATCGTATTATTGACTTTTGATATTTCATTTTTCATGACATCTTTCACAAAACAGGTGGTAAGAATTTACTCTTCACCTGATTGTATTATGTCCTCTAAAGAGGCATTTAATAGACAGAAGAAATGAGTATAAAATTTTATTTTATGTGCAAAAAAATTACTATGGAAACGGACATGATAAAACTACTGAATATTTCAAGAAGAAAACACGGACATAACATTACTCTTCAATATCTTCTCTAAATGTGTGAAACAGAATGAGATGACAAATGCATAATACATATCTTTTATATACATATTAAGTTTATTTTAATTTCTGTGTCAATATCTGGCTAATATATTGTTGTTGTCATGCAACAATTTAGCATCAGATTATTCTCTATAATTTTGATCATTTTGTGAATACGTCCTGACAACATTATCCTCCAAATCTATTGGAATCTCATCAGAATTGAATTACTTATTTTTTCATTGTTCCGAGTTTGGACCAACATAATATATCCAATGTTCAATTGCTTGCTTTAGTCTTCTAATTCTGTTTGAACTAATTTCATTGAACAAAGTTCATTCAGCAGTATTCTATGTCCTTTTGATGTATATCAATTCTGTGCCAAAAGAATTGTATATTTTCATCACTCACAGGTTGAGAATAACTAATAACCAGAAATTCATACCCAAATACATTTTTTTCATCCATGAACACATTTATGTATCCACATAAAGATTCATTAATCTTTATATAGATATATGTAATATATACAAGTATTGGAATAACATATGTGTGTCATCAAGTTCTTTAGTTTTCATGCAGACTATTATATTTAGTGAAATATAGCCTTACATTACTAGCTGACTACATTCAATGTATATATTTCTGTTCTTATGGATATTACACCTGACAAGTAAAGTTGATGCTAAACCATCCATTTGACCCTACATGATATTATATCCTCGTGTTCTCCTCTATTACCCATTCCATCAGTCATATTGTATTACTGATTTTTAATATTCTTTTTCATGACCCCCTTCACAAAACAGATCGTAAGTATTATCTCTTGATATTATTGTATTCATGTTCTTTATTGTAACTGCAACATATTCTAATTAATGAAATATAGCTATATAAACTGTCTGATTACATTAATTTAATATACTTCTGTTATTATAGAGCGTACACCTGATAAGTAAAGTTGATACTATGCTAAACATTGGAGTCCCACAGCATATTATATCCTTGTGTTCCTCTCTATTTCCCTTTCAATGGGGATTCCAGAGTGGCTGAGCTTTCAAAAGCGCTCTCCTTTACGGATCATTGCCATCTCACCTCTGTCTGCATGGGTTGAAGTCTCTGATTCAACCAATGTGGGTATGTGAGAAAGCTTGCCAGTATCTTCTTGTGGGTCGGTGTTTTTTTCAGGAATTTTTCGGGGTCTCTTCCTCCACCATTAATACTGGCTGCCATGTAAAGACTATCATATGCTAAAAAAGAGCATTAAACCCTACAACAACAACAACCTTTTGAATGAACTGTATCATATTATTGACTTTTGATATTTCTATTTTTTTTCATGACATCTTTCACAAAACATGTTGTAAGGATTTACTCTTGATATGATTGTATTATGTCCTCTAAAGTGTCATTTCATGGACAGAAGAAATGAGTACGAAATCTTATTTTACGTGCAAAAAATCCCTAAGGAAACAGACATGAAAAATACTAGTGAATAGTTCAAGAAGAAAGCACGGTCATAACCTTACTCTTCAATAACGTCTTTAAATTCATGGAACAGAATGAGATGACTAATTCATTTTACACATCTTTGATATACATATTATGTTTATTTTATTTTCATTTCTTTCGGAATATCTGGTTCATACATTGTTGTTGTCATGTAACTATTAACATCAGATCATTTTCTTTAATTATGATCATTTTGTAAATAGGTCCTGACAACATTATCCTCCAAATCCATTGTAATCTCATCAGAACTGAATTATTTATTTTTTCATTGTTCCGAGTTTGGACCAACATAATATATCCAATGTTCAATTGCTTGCTTTAGTCTTCTGATTCTGTTTGAAATAATTTCATTGATTAAAGTTCATTCAGCAGTATTCTATGACTTTTTCATGTACATCAATTCAGTGCCAAGCGGATTGTATATTTTTATCACTCACAGGTTGAAAATGACTAATAACCAGAAATTCATACCAAATACATTTTTTCATCCGTGCACACATGTACGTATGCAGATAAAGATTCATAAATTTTTAGATAAATACATGTATACAATTATTGCCATATCATATGTGTGTCATCAAGTTCTTTATCTTTCATGCAGATTATTCTATTTAGTGAAATATAGCCATACATAACTGGCTGACTGCATTAAATGTTTATACTTGTATTATTATGGATCTTACACCTGAGAAGTAAAGTTTATACTAAGCACTGCATTCGACCCTACATGATATTATATCCTTGTGTTCTCCTCTATATCCATTTCAATGAGTCATATTGTATTATATATTTTTGATATTTCTTGTTTTTCATGTAATTCTTCACAAAACAGCTGTCAAGTATTATCTCTTGATATAATTGTATTACTTCCAATAAACTGTCATCTAAGACAGAACAAATGAGTAGAAAGTTTTATATTGTGTTTATAACTATTCCTAAGGAAATCTGAAAGGAAATATTTATGGAACAGATTCATAATATTAATGCATGACTTTGATGGAACTATTCCGTTTATTTTATTTTCCTTTTTTATTTTCTGATTTTGTTTGAGATAATTAACAGATTGAGTGCTATCTAGAAGTATATTATGACATTGCTGATACGTATCAATTGAGTGCCTGATCATATGGTGTATTTTCATCAATTACGTGCTGAATATGACTAATAAGCAGAAATTCATATTAATATACATATGTTTATCCATGCATGCATGAATGTATGCAAATAAATATTAATTAATCTTTACATAAAAATATGTATACAAATATTGGCATATGATATGTGTGTCATCATTTTCTTTATTTTACATGCAACCTATTCTAGTTAGTGAAATATAGATATAGAAACTGTCTGATTGCATTAGAGGAATATACTTCTGTTATCGTAGACCATATACCTGATAAGTAAAGTTGATACTATGCTAAACATTTTAGCCCCGCAGCATATTATATCCTTCTGTCCCTCTCTATTAGCCTTTCAATGGGAAGCCCGGAGTGATCGAGCTTTCAAAAGCACTGTCCTTTACGGATCACTGCCATCTCACCTCAGTCTGCATGGGTTGACATCTCTGAATCAGCCAATGTGGGTGTGTGAGAAAGCTTGCAGGTAGCTTCTTGTGGGTTGGTTTTTTTTCTAGGAATTTTTCCGGGTACTTCGTCCACCATTAATACTGGCTGCCATGTAAAGCCTATCATGTGCTGAAAGATAGCGTTAAACCCTACAACAACAACAACCTTTTGAATGACTTGTATCATATTATTGACTTTTGATATTTCTTTTTTTTCATGACATCTTTCACAAAACAGGTGGTTAGAATGGACTCTAGATATTATGGTATTATGTCTTCTAAAGAGTCATTTAATGGACAGAAGAAATGAGCACAAAATCTTATTTTATGTGCAAAAAATCCCTTAGGAAACTGAGAGGAAAAATACTAGTGAATATTTCAAAAAGAAAACACTGTCATAACTTTACTCTTCAATAACTTTTCTAAATTCATGGAACAGAATTAGATGACAAATGCATTATACACATCTTTGATATACATATTATGTTTATTTAATTTTCATTTCTGTGGCAATATCTGGTTCATACATTGTTGTTGTCATGCAACAATTAACATCAGATCATTTTCTTTATTTATGATCATTTGGAAATATGTCCTGACAACATTATCATCCAAATCCATTGGAATCTCATCAGAACTGAATTATTTATTTTTTCATTGTTCCGAGTTTGCACCAACATAATATATCCAATGTTCAATTGCTTGCTTTAGTCTTTTAATTCTGAAATACCTTCATAGAGTGACTTTTATCCAGTATTATTTTCTGACTTTTTGATGTATATCAAATCAGTGTCAGAATGAATTGTATATTTTCATTACTCACAGGCTGAAAATGGCTAATAACCAGAAATTCATACCCAAATACATTTTGTTCATCCATTCACACATGTACGTATTCAAATAAAGATTCATTAATCTTTCGATAAATAAATGTATACAAGTATTTAATTATTGGCACATCATATGTGTGTCATCAAGTTCTTTATATCTCATGCAGACTATTCTATTTAGAGAAATATAGCCATTCGTAAGTGTCTGACTGCATTAAATGTATGTATTTCTGTTACTATGAATGTTACACCTGACAAGTAAAGTCGATACTAAGCCCTCCATTCGACCCTACATGATATTATATCATTGTGTTCTTCTCTATTACCCTCTCAATGAGTCATTCTGTATTACTGATTTTTGTTATTTCGTCTTTTTCATGACACCCTTCACAAAACAGTTCGTAAGTATTATCTCTGGATATAATTGTATTTTTTTTCCATTGAACAGACGTCTTAGAAAAACAGAGAAAGTTGTATGAGCAGAATTATTTCTAAGGAAATTTGAAAGGAAACTTTGATGGAATAGATTCATAAAATTAATATATTATACATTACTTTGGTTAGAACTATTCCGTTTATTTTATTTTCCTCTTTTATTTTCTAATTTAATTTGAGATAATTTAAAAGATTGAGTGCTATCCTGCAGTATATTGACTTTGCTAAAACACATCAATTCAGTGCCTGATCATGTAGTGCATTTTCATCAGTTACTTGCTGAATATGACTAATACCCAGAAATTCATATTTATATACATATGTTCATCCATGCATCCATCAATGTATGCCCATAAATATTCATAAATCTTGAGGAAAATATTTATATATTAGTATTGACATATCGTATATGTGTCATCAAGTTCTTTATTTGACATTTACACTTTTCAAGTTAGTGAAATATAGCCATAGAAACTGTCTTATTGCATTAAATTAATATTCTTCTGTTATCATACACAATACACTTGATTAGTAAAGTTGATACTATGCTATACATTGGAGAACCACAGCATATTATATCCTTGTGTTCCTCTCTATTACCCTTTCAATTGGGGACCCAGAGTGATCAAGTTGTCAAAAGCGCTCTCCGTTATGGTCACTTGCATCTGACATCTATCTGCATGGGTTGAAGTCTCTGATGCAGCCAATGTGGATGTGTGAGAAAGCTTGCCAGTAACATCTTGTGTGTCGTTCTTTCTATCCATGGATATTTCCGGCTTTTTCCTCCACCATTAATACTGGCTGCCATGTAAAGCCTATCATGTGTTGAGTAAAAGCCTTAAACCCTACAACAACAACAACCCATACAATGACCTGTATTGTATTATTGACTTTTGATATTTCTTTTTTTCATGACATCTTTCACAAAACAGGTGTTACGAATGGACTCTAAATATTATTGTATTATGTCCTCTATAGAGTCATTTAATAGAGAAAATAAATGAGTACAAAACTTATTTTACATGCAATAAAATCCCTAAGGAAACAGAGAGGAAACATTTTTGGAAACATTACATAACCTAACTGTTCATTAACTTGTCTAAAGTGATGGAACAGAATGAGGTGACCAATGCATTATACGCCTCGTTGATATAAATAGTACATGTATTGTTTTAAAATTTCTGTGACAATATCTAGATCATACATTGTTACCCTCATAGAACAATTTTACATCAGCGTGTTTTCTTTTATTTTTGTCATTTTGTGAATATGTCATGATTACATTATCCTCCAAATCCATTGGAATCTCATCAGTATTGAATTATTTATTTTTTCATTCTTCCGAGTCTGGACCAATATATATATCCAATGTTCAGTTGCTTGGTTTAGTATTCTAATTCTGTTCGAAATTATTTCATTGATTGATGTTTATCCAACAGTATTTTATGACTTTTTGATGTACCGGTAGATCAATTCAGTGCCAAAATGAATTGTATATTTTCATCAGTCACAGGCTGAAAATGATTATTAACCAGAAATTCATACCCAAATACATTTTTCGTCTATGCACACATGTACGTATGCACATAAAGATTCATTAATCTTTAGATAAATAAATGTATGCATGTATACCAGTATCGGCACATGATATATGTGTCATCTTCTACTTTATTTTTCATGCCGACTTTTCTATTTTCTGAAATTAGGCCATTCGTAACTGGCTGACTGCATTAAATGTATGTATTTCTGTTACTATGAATGTTACACCTGACAAGTAAAGTTGATACTAAGCCCTCCATTCGACCATAGATGATATTATATCATTGTGTTCACCTCTATGACCCTTTCCATAAGTCAAAATGTATAACAGATTTTTTATATTTCTTCTTTTTCATGACACCTTTCACAAAACAGAGAGTAAATATTATCTCTTGATATAACTGTATTATTTCTTCTTAACAGTCATCTAAGACAAAACAAAAGAGTATCATGTTTTCAGTGCAGAATTATTTCTAATTAAATCTGAATGGAAGCATTGATGGAACAGATTCATTATATTAATATATTATACATGACTTTGATGTAACTATTCTGTTATTTATTTTATTTTCCTCTTTTATTTTCTAATTTTGTTTTAGATAATTTAAAAGATTGAGTGCTATCCAGCTGTCTGTTATGACTTTGCTGATATATGTAAATTCAGTACCTGATTATATAGTGTATTTTCATCAATTACATTCTGAGTATCACTAATAACCAGAAATTCATAGTTATATACAGTCGTCCGTTGTTTATCGCGGTTAATCAGTTCCAGACTCTACCGCGATAGTGAATTTCCGCGATGTAGGATTCTTTATTTATAAATCGAATATTTTCGTAGTTAGAGCATAGAAAACCTGTTCACGACCACTAAATACGGGTTTTAACATTATTAGAATATATTTGAAAAAACCGCGATAGAGTGAAGTGGCGAAAGTCGAAGAGCGAATTGGCGAGGGACGACTGTACATATGTTCATCCATGCATAATTATTGTCAAATCATATGTGTGTCATGAAGTTGTTTATTTTACATTCAGACTATTCTTGTTAGTGAAATATAGCCATATAAACTCTATGATTGCAGTAAATAAATATTCTTCTTTTATAGTAGACCATACACCTAATAAGTAAAGTTGATTCTATGTTCTACATTGAATCCCCACGGCATATTATATCCTTGTGTTCTTCTCTCTGAAAAGTTCAATGGGGGGCCCGGAGTTCAATGTGGAGGGGGGGGCCCGGAGTAGCCAAGTCGTCAAATGTGCTGTCCATTACGGATCACTGCCATCTCACCTCTGTCTGCATGGGTTGAATCCTCTGATTCAGCAAATGTGAGTGTGTGAGAAAGCTTTCCAGTAGCTTCTTATGGGTCGGTCGTTCTTTCCAGTGATTTTTCCAGGCTCTTCCTCGATCATTAATACTTGCTGCCATGTAAAACCTATCATGTGCTAAAATATATTGATAAACCCTACAACAAGAACAACCCTTTCAATGACCGATATTTTATTATTGAATTTTGATATTTTTTTTTATTATGACATTATTCACAAAACAGGTGGTAAGAAGGGACTCTTGATATGACTGTATTAAGTCCTCTAAAGAGTCATTTAATAGACAGAATAAAAGACAACAAAATCTTATTTTATGTGCTAAAATATCCCTAAGTTAACAGAGAGGATAAATACTTGGAAACATTACAAGTACAAAATATTCATAACCTTTCTCTTCAATAGCTTCTCTAAATTCATGGAACAGAATGAGGTGACTAATGCATTATACACCACTTTGATATAAATATTATATTTATTTTATTATAATTTTTCTGTGTCAGTATCTGGTTCATACAGTGTTGTTCTGATGCAACAATTTAACATTAGAGTCTTTTTTTTGTTGTCATTTTGTGAATATGTCATGATAATATTATCCTCCAAATCCATTGGAATCCCATCAGTATTGAATTATGTATTTTTTCATTCATCTTAGTCTGGACAAACATATATACCCAGTATTTAATTGCTTCCTTTAGTCTTCAAAAATCTGTTTCAAATAATTTCATGGATTGAAGTTTATCCTGCAGTATAATCTGACGTTTTGATGTATATCAATTCAGTGCGAGAATGAATTTTATATTTTCATCCCCAAGGCTGAAAATGACTAATCAGAAATTTATACCCAAATACATTTTTTCATCCATTAACTCATGTACGAATGCACATACAGATTCATTAATCTTAGATAAATATATGAATAGATGTATACAAGTATTGGCACATCATATGTGTGCCATCAAGTTCATTATATTACATGCAGACTATTCTATTTAATAAAATATGGCCATACATAACTTGCTGACTGCTTTAAATGTATATATTTCTGTTGCTATGGTTGTTTCACATGACAAGTAAAGTTCATACCAACCCCAAAACCCACCCCCTCATTCGACTATACGTGATATTTTATCCTTGTGTTCTCCTATGTTACCTTTCAATGAGTCATATTGTATCAAAGATATTTTATATTTCTTCTCTTTCATGACACCCTTCAGAAAACAGGGAGTATTTATTATCTGTTGATATAACTTATTATTTCCACAAAACAGTCATCTAAGACAAAACAAAATAGTAGAACTTTTTATTTTACATGCAGACATAGTCCTAAGGAAATCTGAAAGGAATACATTATATATGACTTTAATGGAACTATTCCTTTTTTTAAAAAATTTTTTCTTCCTATTATTTATCAGATTTGTTTGTAATTATTTAAAAATATGAGTGCTATCCAGCAGTATATTATGACTTTGCTGATATATATAAATTCAGTGCCTTATCATATAGGACAATTTCATTAATTACATGCTGAATATGACTAATAACCAGAAATTCATATTTATATACATATCTTCATCCAGGGATGAATGAATATATGCACATATATATTCTTAAATCTTTAGATAAACATATGTATACAAATATTGACATATGTGTGTGTCATCATTTTCTTTATTTTACATGTAGGCTATTCTTATTAGTGAAATATAGCTATAGAAACTGTCTGATTGCATTAAAGGAATATACTTGTGTTATCATAGACCATACACCTGATAAGTAAAGTTGATTCTATGCTGAACATCGATGCCCCACAGCATATTATATCCTTGTGCCTCTCTCTATTACCCTTTAAATGGGAGCCCAGTGTGGCCGAATAGTCAAAAGCACTCTCCGTTAGGAATCACTGCCATCTCACTTCTGTCGGTGGTTTTTTTCCAGGGATTTTTCCGGGTTCTTCCTCCACCATTAATACTGGCTGCCATGTAAAGCCTTTCGTGTGCTGAAAAATAATGTTAAACCATACAACAACAAAAATCCTATTGATCACCGGTTTTGTGTTAATCACTTTTGATATTTCTTTTTTTAATGACATCTTTCACAAAACAGGATTTAAGAATGGAATCTTGATATGATTGTATAATACCCTATAAAGAATCAGTTAATAGACAGAAGAAATGAGTACAAAATGTTTTTTTTTCTGCAAGAAAATCCGTAAGGAAAGAGAGTGGATAAATACTAGGAAACATTTCAAGTAGAACACACAGTCATAATAACCTTACTTTTCAATAACTTCTCTAAATTCATGGAAAAGAATGAGATGACCAATATATTATATACATCTTTCATATAAATATTACGTTTTTTGATTCTCATTTCTATGGCAATATCTGGTTCATACTTTTGTTGTTCTCATGCAACAATTTAACATCCATATCTTTTATTTTAATTATTATCATTTTGGAAATCTGTTCTGACAACATTATCATCCAAATACATAGGAATCTCTTCAGATTTTAATTATTTATTTTTTCATTGTTTGGAGTCTGGACCAACATAATATATCCAATGTTCAATTGCTTGCTTTAGTCTTCTAATTCTGTTTGAAATAATTTCATTGATTGAAGTTTACTCAGCAGTATTTTATGACTTTTTCATGTATATCAATTCAGTGACAAAATTAATTGTATATTTTCATCACACACAGGCTGAAAATGACTAATAACCAAACATTCATAATTAAATACATTTTTTCATCCATGCACAAATGAACGTATGCACATAAAGATTCATTAATCTTTAGATAAATACATGTTTACATGTATATAATTATTGGCACATCATATGTGTGTCATCAAGTTCTTTATTGTTCATGCAGACTATTCTAATTAATGAATTGTAGCTATTCTTAAATGGCTGACTGCATTAAATGTATGTATTTCTGTTACTATGGATGTTAACCCTGACAAGTAAATTTAACACTAAGCCCTCCATTCGACTCTACATGATATTATATCCTTGTGTTCTCCTATATTACCCTTTCAATGAGTCATAATGTATTACTGATTTTTGTTATTTTTTTTTCATGACACCCATCAAAAAACAGCTAGTAAGTATAATATCTTGATATAATTGTATTTTTTCTATTGAACAGTCATCTTTGACAGAACTAAAGTGTAGAAAGTTTTATGTGCAGAATTATTCCTATGGAAATCTGAAAGGAAACATTGATGGAACAGATTCATAAGATTAATACATTATAAATGACTTTGAAAGAACTATTCTGCAGTTTATTTTATTTTTCAATTTTATTTTATAATTTTGTTTGAGATAATTTAAAAGATTGAGTGCTATCCTGCCGTATATTGACTTTGCTAAAACACATCAATTCAGTGCCTGATCATATAGTGCATTTTCATCAGTTACATGCTGAATATGACTAATACCCAGAAATTCATATTTATATAAATATGTTCATCCATTCATCAATGAATGTATGCACAATTATATTCATAAATCTTGAGAAAAATATATGGATACAAGTATTGTCACATCATATGTGTCATCAAGTTCTTTATATTACATTCAGACTATTCTAGTTAGTGAAATATACAAATAGAAACTGTCTGATTGCATTAAAGGAATATTCTTCTGTTATTATATACCATACACCTGATAAGTAAAGTTGATACTATGCTAAACGATGGATCCCCAAAGCATATTATATCCTTGTGTTCCTCTCTATTACCCTTTCAATGGGGAACCTAGAGTGGCCGAGTTGTCAAAAGCGTTCACCGTTATGGATTACTGCCATCTCACCTCAGTCTGCATAGGTTGAACTCTCTGATTCAGCCTATGTGTGTATGTGAGAAGGCTTGGCGGTAGGTTCTTGTGGGTCGGTGGTTCTTCCCAGGGATTTTTCCGGTTTCATCCTCCACCATTAATACTGGCTGACATGTAAAACCTCTCATGTTCTGCTAAATAGTGTAAAGCATTACAGCAAAAACAACAACCCTTTTAATGAACTGTATCATATTAATGAGTTTTGATATTTCGTTTTCTTCATGACATCTTTCAAAAAACAGCTGGTAAGAATGGCCCCTTGATATGATTGCATTATGTCCTCTAAGGAGTCATTTAATAGACAGAAGAAATGAGTACAAAATATTATTTTATGCGCAAAAAATCCCTAAGGAAACAGGAAATATACTAGGAAACATTTCAAGTACATGAATAAGACACAGTCGTTACCTAACTCTTCAATTACTTGTATAAATTGATGGAACATAATGAGGTGACTAATGCTTTATACGCCTCTTTGATATAAATATTACATTTATTGTTTTAAATTTCTGTGTCAATATCTGGTTCATACATTGTTGCTCACATAGAACAATTTAACATCAGCACCATTTCTTTAATTTTTGTCATTTTGTGAATATATCATGATTACATTATCCTCCAAATCCATTGGAATCATCTAAGTATTGAATTAATGTTTTTTTTCATTCTTCCGAGTCTGGACAAACATAAAATATCCAATGTTCAGTTGCATGCGTTTCTCTTTTAATTCTGTTTGAAATTATTTGATTGATTGATGTTTATCCAGCAGTATTTTATGACTTTTTGATGTTTATCAATTCAGTGCCAAAATGAATTGTATATTTTCATCAGTCACATGCTGAAAATGACTATTAACCAGATATTCATACCCAAATACATTTTTTCGTCCATGCACAGATGTACATATGCACATAAAGATTCATTAATCTTTAGATAAATATATGTTTGCATGTATACAAGTATTGGCATATGATATATGTATCATCTTGTACTTTATTTTTCATGCCGACTTTTCTATTTTCTGAAATTAAGCCATTCTTAACTGGCTGACTGCATTAAATGTATGTATTTTTGTTACTATGAATGTTACACCTGACAAGTAAAGTTGATACTAAGCCCTCCATTCGACCATACATGATATTATATCATTTTGTTCACCTCTATTACCCTTTCAAAATCTATTACTGATTTTTTATATTTCTTCTTTTTCATGACACCTTTCACAAAACAGTTCGTAAGTATTAACTCTTGATATAACTGTATTATTTCTTCTTAACAGTCATCAAGACAAAACAAGAGTATCATGTTTTCTGTGCAGAATTATTTCTAATTAAATCTGAATGGAAGCATTGATGGAACAGATTCATAATATTAATACATTATACATTACTTTGATATAACTATTCTGTTTATTTTATTTTCCTCCTTTATTTTTTAATTTTGTTTGAGATAATTTAAAAGATTGAGTGTTATCCAGCTGTATATTATGACTTTGCTGATATATATATCAATTCAGTACCTGATCATATAGTGTATTTTCATCAATTACATTCTGAATATGACTAATAACCAGAAATTCATATTTGCATACAGTCGTCCGTTGTTTATCGCGGTTTATCAGTTCCAGGCTCTACCGCGATACGTTTATTTCCGCGAAGTAGGATTCTTTATTTATAAATCGAATATTTTCGTTGTTAGAGCATAGAAAACCTTTTCACGACCCAGTAAATACGGTTTTTAACATTATTAGAATCTATTTGAAAAAACCGCGATAGAGTGAAGTGGCGAAAGTAGAAGCGCGAAGTGGCGAGGGACGACTGTACATATGTTCATCCATGCATGATTATTGTCAAATCATATGTGTGTCATCAAGTTGTTTATTTTACATTCAGACTATTTTTGTTAGTGAAATATAGCCATATAAACTCTATGATTGCAGTAAATAAATATTCTTCTTTTATAGTAGACCATACACCTTCTAAGTAAAGTTGATTCTATGTTCAACATTGAATCCCCATGGCATATTATATCCTTGTGTTATTCTCTCTTAACCTTTCAATGGGGTGGGGGGTGGGGGGCAGAGTAGCCAAGTCCTCAAATGTGCTGTCCATTACGGATCACTGCCATCTCACCTCTGTCTGCATGGGTTGAAGTCTCTGATTCAGCAAATGTGGGTGTGTGAGAAAGCTTGCCAGTAGCTTCTTGTGGGTCGGTTGTACTTTCCAGAGATTTTTCCAGGTTCTTTCCCGTCCATTAATACTGGCTGCCATGTAAAATCTATCATGTGCTAAAATATATCGTTAAACCCTACAACAAGAACAACCCTTTCAATGAGCTGTATTGTATTATTGAATTTTGATATTTCTTTTTATTATGACATGTTTTACAAAATAGGTGGTAAGAATAGACTCTTGATATGACTGTATTAAGTCCTCTAAAGAGTCATTGAATAGACAGAATAAAAGATAACAAAATCTTATTTTATGTGCTAAAATATCCCAAAGTTAACAGAAAGGATAAATTCTTGGAAACATTTCAAGTACAAAATATTCATAACCTTACTCTTAAATAACTTCTCTAAATTCATGGAACAGAATGAGGTGACTAATGCATTATACACCTTTTTGATATAAATATTACGTTTTTTTTATTTTAATTTCTGTGTCAATATCTGGTTCATACATTGTTGTTCTGATGCAACAATTTAACATTAGTGTCTTTTCTTTATTTTTTGTCATTTTGTGATTATGTCATGATAACATTATCCTCCAAATCCATTGGAATCCCATCAGTATTGAATTATGTATTTT
The DNA here is from genome assembly GCA_030141615.1 of Unio pictorum. Lineage (NCBI taxonomy): Eukaryota > Metazoa > Mollusca > Bivalvia > Unionida > Unionidae > Unio > Unio pictorum. The sequence continues at coordinate 14,564,281 of JARLTB010000126.1, forward strand.
TTCATTCTTCTGAGTCTGGACAAACATATATACCCAGTATTTAATTGCTTCCTTTAGTCTTCTAAATCTGTTTGAAACAATTTCATTGATTGAAATTTATCCAGCATATTTCTTCTGTCTTTTTGATGTATATCAATTCAGTGCAAAAATGAATTGTATATTTTCATCTCTCACTGCTTTAAATGACTAATAACCAGAAATTCATACCCAAATACATTTTTTCATCCATGGACTCATGTACGTATGCACATAAAGATTCATTAATCTCTAGATAAATATATGAATACATATATTCAAGTATTGGCACATCATATGTGTGCCATTAAGTTCATTATATTACATGCAGACTATTCTATTTAGTGAAATATGGCCATACATAACTTGCTGACTTCTTTTAATGTATATATTTCTGTTGCTATGGTTGTTTCACATGACAAGTAACGTTCATACCAACCCCCAACCCCCCATTCGACCATACGTGATATTTTATCCTTGTGTTCTCCTCTGTTACCCTTTCAATGAGTCATATTGTATCAAATTTTTTTATATATTTCTTCTCTTTCATGACAACCTTAACAAAACAGGAGGTAAGTATTATCTATTGATAATAAGGAAATCTGAAAGGAAACATTCATGGAACAGATTGATAAGATTAATACATTATATGTGACTTTGACAGAACTATTCCTTTTTTATTTTTTTTCTTAATATTATTTATCAAATTTGATGAGATAATTTAAAAATATGAGTGCTATCCAGCAGTATAGTATTACTTTGCTCATATATATAAATTCAGTGCCTTATCATATAGGGCATTTTCATTAATTACATGCTGAATATGACTAATAACCAGAAATTCATATCTATATACATATTTTCATCTATGCATGAATGAATATATGCACATATATATTCTTAAATCTTGAGATAAATATATGTACACAAGTATTGTCAAATGATATATGTGTCATCAAGTTCCTTATTTTACATTCAGACTATTCTAGTTAGTGATATTTAGCCACAGAAACTGTCTAATTACATTAAAGGAATATACTTCTGTTATGATAGACCATACACCTGATAAGTAAAGTTGATACTATGCTAAACATTGGAGCCCCACAGCATATTATATCCTTGTGTCTCTCTCTCTGTTACCCTTTCAATGGGGGCCCAGACTGGCCGAAATGCCAAAAGCACTCTCCGTTAGGAATCACTGCCATCTCACCTCTGTCGGTGGTTTTTTCCAGGAATTTTTCCGGCATTCTTCCTCCACCATTAATACTGGCTGCCATGTAAAGCCTATTGTGTGCTGAAAAATAATGTTAAACCATACAACAACAAAAAACCTTTTGATCACCAGTATTGTGTTAATGACCTTTGATATTTCTATTTTTTATGACATCTTTCACAAAACAGGAGTTAAGAATGGAATCTTGATATGATTGTATAATACCCTATAAAAGAATCATTTAATAGACAGAAGAAATGAGTACAAAATGTTTTTTTTTTCTGCAAGAAAATCCGTAAGGAAAGAGAGTGGATAAATACTAGGAAACATTTCAAGTAGAACACACAGTCATAATAACCTTACTCTTCAATAACTTCTCTAAATTCATGGAAAAGAATGAGATGACCAATATATTATATACATCTTTGATATAAATATTACGTTTTTTTTATTTTCATTTCTGTGGCAATAGCTGGTTCATACATTGTTGTTCTCATTCAACAGTTTAACATCCATGTCTTTTATTTTAATTATTATCATTTTGGAAATCTGTCCTGACAACATTATCATCCAAATACATAGGAATTTCATCAGAATTGAATTATTTATTTTTTCATTGTTTGGAGTCTGGACCAACATAATATATCCAATGTTCAATTGCTTGCTTTAGTCTTCTAATTCTGTTTGAAATAATTTCATTGATTGAAATTTATCCAGCAGTATGTTATGACCTTTTAATGTATATCAATTCAGTACTAAAATGAATTGTATATTTTCATCACTCACATGCTGAAAATGACTAATACCCAGAAATTCATACCAAATTCATTTTTTCATCCATGCACACATGTGCGTATGCACATAAAGATTCATTAATCTTTTGAAACATATATGCATACAGGTATCGGCACATCATATGTGTGTCTTCAAGTACTTTATGTTACATTCAGACTATTCTATTTAGTGAAATATAGCCATACTTCACTGGCTGTCTGCATTAAATGCATCTGGTTGAAGTCTCTGATTCAGCCAATGTGGGTGTGTGATACAGCTTGCCAGTAGCTTCTTGTGGGTCTGTGGTTCTTAACGCATTTTTTCGACTTCTTCCTCCACAGTTAATACTGGCTGCAATGTAAAGCCTATCATGTGCTAAAAAAAACGTTAAACCCTACAACAACCCTTTCAATGACCTCTATCATATTCTTGACTTTTGATATATTTTTTTTTGATGACATCTTTCACAAAACAGATGGTAAGAATGGACTATTACTTATTTTTGATATTTCTTCTTTTTCATGTAATCCTTCACAAAATAATTCATAAGTATTATCTCTTGATATAATTGTATTCCTTCCACTAAAGTCTAAACAGTCATCTTAGACTGAACAAAAGAAAAAAATGTTTTATGTGCAGAATTATTGCTCAGGAAATCTAAAAGGAACCATTGATGGAACAGATTCATAAGATTCATATATTATGCATGACTTTGATAGAACTATTCCATTGTTTATTTTATTTTCCTATTTTATTTTCTAATTTTCTTTGAGATAATTGAAACGATTGAATGCTATCCAGCAGTATTTTATGACTTTTTAATGTTTATCAATTCAGTGCCAAAATGAATTGTATATTTTCATCAGTCACATGCTGAAAATGACTATTAACCAGATATTCATACCCAAATACATTTTGTCGTCCATGCACAGATGTACATATGCACATAAAGATTCATTAATCTTTAGATAAATATATCTATGCATGTATACAAGTATTGGCATATGATATATGTGTCATCTTCTACTTTATTTTTCATGCCGACTTTTCTATTTTCTGAAATTAAGCCATTCTTAACTGGCTGACTGCATTAAATGTATGTATTTTTGTTACTATGAATGTTACACCTGTCAAGTAAAGTTGATACTAAGCCCTCCATTCGATTCTACTTGATATTATATCATTGTGTTCACCTCTATTCCCCTTTAATGAGTCAAAATGTATAACTAATTTTTTCTATTTCTTCTTTTTCATGACACCTTTCACAAAGCAGAGAGTAAGTATTATCTCTTGATATAACTGTATTATTTCTACTTAACAGTCATCTAAGACAAAACAAAATAGTATCATGTTTTCAGTGCAGAATTATTTCTAATTAAATCTGAATGGAAGCATTGATGGAACAGATTCATAATATTAATACATTATACATTACTTTGATATAACTATTCTGTTTATTTTATTTTCCATTTTTATTTTCTAATTTTGTTTGAGATAATTTAAAAGATTGAGTGCTATCCAGCTGTATATTATGACTTTGCTGATATATATATCAATTCAGTACCTGATCATATAGTGTATTTTCATCAATTACATTCTGAATATGACTAATAACCAGAAATTCATATTTACATACAGTCGTCCGTTGTTTATCGCGGTTTATCAGTTCCAGGCTCTACCGCGATAAGTTTATTTCCGCGAAGTAGGATTCTTTATTTATAAATCGAATATTTTCGTAGTTAGAGCATAGAAAACCTGATCACGACCCAGTAAATACGGTTTTTAACATTATTAGAATCTATTTGAGAAAACCGCGATAGAGTGAAGTGGCGAAAGTAGAAGCGCGAAGTGGCGAGGGACGACTGTACATATGTTCATCCATGCATGATTATTGTCAAATCATATGTGTGTCATCAAGTTGTTTATTTTACATTCAGACTATTCTTGTTAGTGAAATATAGCCATATAAACTCTATGATTGCAGTAAATAAATATTCTTCTTTTAAAGTAGACCATACACCTTCTAAGTAAAGTTGATTCTATGTTCAGCATTGGATCCCCACGGCATATTATATCCTTGTGTTATTCTCTCTTAACCTTTCAATTGGGGGGGTGGGGGGTGGGCAGAGTAGCCAAGTCGTCAAATGTGCTGTCCATTACGGATCACTGCCATCTCACCTCTGTCTGCATGGGTTGAAGTCTCTGATTCAGCAAATGTGGGTGTGTGAGAAAGCTTGCCAGTAGCTTCTTGTGGGTCGGTTGTACTTTCCAGAGATTTTTCCAGGTTCTTTCTCGTCCATTAATACTGGCTGCCATGTAAAACCTATCATGTGCTAAAATATATCGTTAAACCCTACAACAAGAACAACCCTTTCAATGAGCTGTATTGTATTATTGAATTTTGATATTTCTTTATATTACGACATCTTTTACAAAATAGGTGGTAAGAATAGACTCTTGATATGACTGTATTAAGTCCTCTAAAGAGTCATTTAATAGACAGAATAAAAGATAACACAATCTTATTTTATGTATGTGCTAAAATATCCCTACGTTAACAGAGAGGATAAATACTTGGAAACATTTCAAGTACAAAATATTCATTACCTTACTCTTCAATAACTTCTCTAAATTCATGGAACAGAATGAGGTGACTAATGAATTATACACCTTTTTGATATAAATATTACGTTTATTTTATTTTAATTTCTGTGTCAATATCTGGTTCATACAATGTTGTTCTGATGCAACAATTTAACATTAGTGTCTTTTCTTTTTTGTTGTTGTCATTTTGTGAATATGTCATGATAACATTATCCTCCAAATCCATTGGAATCCCATCAGTATTGAATTATGTATTTTTTCATTCTTCTGAGTCTGGACAAACATATATACCCAGTATTTAATTGCTTCCTTTAGTCTTCTAAATCTGTTTGAAACAATTTCATTGATTGAAATTTATCCAGCATTTTTCTTCTGTCTTTTTGATGTATATCAATTCAGTGCAAAAATGATATGTATATTTTCATATCTCACAGGCTTTAAATGACTAATAACCAGAAATTCATACCCAAATACATTTTTTCATCCATGGACTCATGTACGTATGCACATAAAGATTCATTAATCTCTAGATAAATATATGAATACATATATTCAAGTATTGGCACATCATATGTGTGCCATTAAGTTCATTATATTACATGCAGACTATTCTATTTAGTGAAATATGGCCATACATAACTTGCTGACTTCTTTTAATGTATATATTTCTGTTGCTATGGTTGTTTCACATGACAAGTAACGTTCATACCAACCCCCAACCCCCCATTCGACCATACGTGATATTTTATCCTTGTGTTCTCCTCTGTTACCCTTTCAATGAGTCATATTATATCAAATTTTTTTATATATTTCTTCTCTTTCAAGACACCCTTTTCAAAATATTTGGTAAGTATTATCTATTGATATTAAGGAAATCTGAAAGGAAACATTCATGGAACAGATTGATAAGATTAATACATTATATGTGACTTTGATAGAACTATTCCTTTTTTTATTTTTTTCTTAATATTATTTATCAAATTTGTATGAGATAATTTAAAAATATGAGTGCTATCCAGCAGTATATTATTACTTTGCTCATATATATAAATTCAGTGCCTTATTATATAGGGCATTTTCATTAATTACATGCTGAATATGACTAATAACCAGAAATTCATATCTATATACATATTTTCATCAATGCATGAATGAATATATGCACATATATATTCTTAAATCTTGAGATAAATATATGTACACAAGTATTGTCAAATGATATATGTGTCATCAAGTTCTTTATTTTACATTCAGACTATTCTAGTTAGTGATATTTAGCCACAGAAACTGTCTAATTACATTAAAGGAATATACTTCTGTTATGATAGACCATACACCTGATAAGTAAAGTTGATACTATGCTAAACATTGGAGCCCCACAGCATATTATATCCTTGTGTCTCTCTCTCTGTTACCCTTTCAAGGGGGGCCCAAACTGGCCGAAATGTCAAAAGCACTCTCCGTTAGGAATCACTGCCATCTCACCTCTGTCGGTGGTTTTTTCCAGGAATTTTTCCGGCATTCTTCCTCCACCATTAATACTGGCTGCCATGTAAAGCCTATTGTGTGCTGAAAAATAATGTTAAACCATACAACAACAAAAAACCTTTTGATCACCAGTATTGTGTTAATGACCTTTGATATTTCTTTTTTTATGACATCTTTCACAAAACAGGAGTTAAGAATGGACTCTTGATATGATTGTATAATACCCTATAAAAGAATCATTTAATAGACAGAAGAAATGAGTACAAAATGTTTTTTTTTTCTGCAAGAAAATCCGTAAGGAAAGAGAGTGGATAAATACTAGGAAACATTTCAAGTAGAACACACAGTCATAATAACCTTACTTTTCAATAACTTCTCTAAATTCATGGAAAAGAATGAGATGACCAATATATTATATACATCTTTGATATAAATATTACGTTTTTTTTATTTTCATTTCTGTGGCAATAGCTGGTTCATACATTGTTGTTCTCATTCAACAGTTTAACATCCATGTCTTTTATTTTAATTATTATCATTTTGGAAATCTGTTCTGACAACATTATCATCCAAATACATAGGAATTTCATCAGAATTGAATTATTTATTTTTCATTGTTTGGAGTCTGGACCAACATAATATATCCAATGTTCAATTGCTTGCTTTAGTCTTCTAATTCTGTTTGAAATAATTTCATTGATTGAAATTTATCCAGCAGTATGTTATGACCTTTTAATGTATATCAATTCAGTACTAAAATGAATTGTATATTTTCATCACTCACATGCTGAAAATGACTAATACCCAGAAATTCATACCAAATTCATTTTTTCATCCATGCACACATGTGCGTATGCACATAAAGATTCATTAATCTTTTGAAACATATATGCATACAGGTATCGGCACATCATATGTGTGTCTTCAAGTACTTTATGTTACATTCAGACTATTCTATTTAGTGAAATATAGCCATACTTCACTGGCTGTCTGCATTAAATGCATCTGGTTGAAGTCTCTGATTCAGCCAATGTGGGTGTGTGATACAGCTTGCCAGTAGCTTCTTGTGGGTCTGTGGTTCTTAACGCATTTTTTCGACTTCTTCCTCCACAGTTAATACTGGCTGCAATGTAAAGCCTATCATGTGCTAAAAAAAACGTTAAACCCTACAACAACCCTTTCAATGACCTCTATCATATTCTTGACTTTTGATATATTTTTTTTTCATGACATCTTTCACAAAACAGATGGTAAGAATGGACTATTACTTATTTTTGATATTTCTTTTTTTTTCATGTAATCCTTCACAAAATAATTCATAAGTATTATCTCTTGATATAATTGTATTCCTTCCACTAAAGTCTAAACAGTCATCTTAGACTGAACAAAAGAAAAAAATGTTTTATGTGCAGAATTATTGCTCAGGAAATCTAAAAGGAACCATTGATGGAACAGATTCATAAGATTCATATATTTTGCATGACTTAGATAGAACTATTCCAATTTATTTTATTTTCCTATTTTAATTTTCAATTTTCTTTGAGATAATTGAAACGATTGAATGCTATCCAGCAGTATTTTATGACTTTTTAATGTTTATCAATTCAGTGCCAAAATGAATTGTATATTTTCATCAGTCACATGCTGAAAATGACTATTAACCAGATATTCATACCCAAATACATTTTGTCGTCCATGCACAGATGTACATATGCACATAAAGATTCATTAATCTTTAGATAAATATATCTATGCCTGTATACAAGTATTGGCATATGATATATGTGTCATCTTGTACTTTATTTTTCATGCCGACTTTTCTATTTTCTGAAATTAAGCCATTCGTAACTGGCTGACTGCATTAAATGTATGTATTTTTGTTACTATGAATGTTACACCTGTCAAGTAAAGTTGATACTAAGCCCTCCATTCGATTCTACTTGATATTATATCATTGTGTTCACCTCTATTTCCCTTTTAATGAGTCAAAATGTATAACTGATTTTTTCTATTTCTTCTTTTTCATGACACCTTTCACAAAGCAGAGAGTAAGTATTATCTCTTGATATAACTGTATTATTTCTACTTAACAGTCATCTAAGACAAAACAAAATAGTATCATGTTTTCAGTGCAGAATTATTTCTAATTAAATCTGAATGGAAGCATTGATGGAACAGATTCATAATATTAATACATTATACATTACTTTGATGTAACTATTCTGTTTATTTTATTTTCCTCTTTTATTTTCTAATTTTGTTTGAGATAATTTAAAAGATTGAGTGCTATCCAGCTGTATATTATGACTTTGCTTGCTGATATATATATGAATTCAGTACCTGATCATATAGTGTATTTTCATCAATTACATTCAGAATATGACTAATAACCTGAAATTCATATTTACATACAGTCGTCCGTTGTTTATCGCGGTTTATCAGTTCCAGGCTCTACCGCGATAAGTTTATTTCCGCGAAGTAGGATTCTTTATTTATAAATCGAATATTTTCGTGGTTAGAGCATAGAAAACCTGATCACGACCCAGTAAATACGGTTTTTAACATTATTAGAATCTATTTGAAAAAACCGCGATAGAGTGAAGTGGCAAAAGTCGAAGCGCGAAGTGGTGAGGGACGACTGTACATATGTTCATCCATGCATGATTATTGTCAAATCATATGTGTGTCATCAAGTTGTTTATGTTACATTCAGACTATTCTTGTTAGTGAAATATAGCCATATAAACTCTATGATTGCAGTAAATAAATATTCTTCTTTTATAGTAGACCATACACCTTCTAAGTACAGTTGATTCTATGTTCAGCATTGGATCCCCACGGCATATTATATCCTTGTGTTATTCTCTCTTAACCTTTCAATTGGGGGGGGGGGGGCAGAGTAGCCAAGTCGTCAAATGTGCTGTCCATTACGGATCACTGCCATCTCACCTCTGTCTGCATGGGTTGAAGTCTCTGATTCAGCAAATGTGGGTGTGTGAGAAAGCTTGCCAGTAGCTTCTTGTGGGTCGGTTGTTATTTCCAGAGATTTTTCCAGGTTCTTTCTCGTCCATTAATACTGGCTGCCATGTAAAACCTATCATGTGCTAAAATATATCGTTAAACCCTACAACAAGAACAACCCTTTCAATGAGCTGTATTGTATTATTGAATTTTGATATTTCTTTATATTATGACATCTTTTACAAAATAGGTGGTACGAATAGACTCTTGATATGACTGTATTAAGTCCTCTAAAGAGTCATTTAATAGACAGAATAAAAGATAACAAAATCTTATTTTATGTGCTAAAATATCCCTAAGTTAACAGAGAGGATAAATACTTGGAAACATTTCAAGTACAAAATATTCATAACCTTACTCTTCAATAACTTCTCTAAATTCATGGAACAGAATGAGGTGACTAATGCATTATACACCTTTTTGATATAAATATTATGTTTATTTTATTTTAATTTCTGTGTCAATATCTGGTTCATACATTGTTGTTCTGATGCAACAATTTAACATTAGTGTCTTTTCTTTTTTTTGTTTTCATTTTGTGAATATGTCATGATAACATTATCCTCCAAATCCATTGGAATCCCATCAGTATTGAATTATGTATTTTTTCATTCTTCTGAGTCTGGACAAACATATATACCCAGTATTTAATTGCTTCCTTTAGTCTTCTAAATCTGTTTGAAACAATTTCATTGATTGAAATTTATCCAGCATTTTTCTTCTGTCTTTTTGATGTATATCAATTCAGTGCAAAAATGATATGTTTATTTTCATATCTCACAGGCTTTAAATGACTAGTAACCAGAAATTCACACCCAAATACATTTTTTCATCCATGGACTCATGTACGTATGCACATAAAGATTCATTAATCTCTAGATAAATATATGAATACATATATTCAAGTATTGGCACATCATATGTGTGCCATTAAGTTCATTATATTACATGCAGACTATTCTATTTAGTGAAATATGGCCATACATAACTTGCTGACTTCTTTTAATGTATATATTTCTGTTGCTATGGTTGTTTCACATGACAATTAACGTTCATACCAACCCCCAACCCCCCATTCGACCATACGTGATATTTTATCCTTGTGTTCTCCTCTGTTACCCTTTCAATGAGTCATATTGTATCAAATTTTTTTATATATTTCTTCTCTTTCATGACAACCTTAACAAAACAGGAGGTAAGTATTATCTATTGATATTAAGGAAATCTGAAAGGAAACATTCATGGAACAGATTGATAAGATTAATACATTATATGTGACTTTGATAGAACTATTCCTTTTTTATTTTTTTTCTTAATATTATTTATCAAATTTGATGAGATAATTTAAAAATATGAGTGCTATCCAGCAGTATATTATTACTTTGCTCATATATATAAATTCAGTGCCTTATCATATAGGGCATTTTCATTAATTACATGCTGAATATGACTAATAACCAGAAATTCATATCTATATACATATTTTCATCTATGCATGAATGAATATATGCACATATATATTCTTAAATCTTGAGATAAATATATGTACACAAGTATTGTCAAATGATATATGTGTCATCAAGTTCTTTATTTTACATTCAGACTATTCTAGTTAGTGATATTTAGCCACAGAAACTGTCTAATTACATTAAAGGAATATACTTCTGTTATGATAGACCATACACCTGATAAGTAAAGTTGATACTATGCTAAACATTGGAGCCCCACAGCATATTATATCCTTGTGTCTCTCTCTCTCTGTTACCCTTTCAATGGGGGCCCAGACTGGCCGAAATGTCAAAAGCACTCTCCGTTAGGAATCACTGCCATCTCACCTCTGTCGGTGGTTTTTTCCAGGAATTTTTCCGGCATTCTTCCTCCACCATTAATACTGGCTGCCATGTAAAGCCTATTGTGTGCTGAAAAATAATGTTAAACCATACAACAACAAAAAACCTTTTGATCACCAGTATTGTGTTAATGACCTTTGATATTTCTTTTTTTATGACATCTTTCACAAAACAGGAGTTAAGAATGGACTCTTGATATGATTGTATAATACCCTATAAAAGAATCATTTAATAGACAGAAGAAATGAGTACAAAATGTTTTTTTTTCTGCAAGAAAATCCGTAAGGAAAGAGAGTGGATAAATACTAGGAAACATTTCAAGTAGAACACACAGTCATATAATAACCTTACTCTTCAATAACTTCTCTAAATTCATGGAAAAGAATGAGATGACCAATATATTATATACATCTTTGATATAAATATTACGTTTTTTTTATTTTCATTTCTGTGGCAATAGCTGGTTCATACATTGTTGTTCTCATTCAACAGTTTAACATCCATGTCTTTTATTTTAATTATTATCATTTTGGAAATCTGTCCTGACAACATTATCATCCAAATACATAGGAATTTCATCAGAATTGAATTATTTATTTTTCATTGTTTGGAGTCTGGACCAACATAATATATCCAATGTTCAATTGCTTGCTTTAGTCTTCTAATTCTGTTTGAAATAATTTCATTGATTGAAATTTATCCAGCAGTATGTTATGACCTTTTAATGTATATCAATTCAGTACTAAAATGAATTGTATATTTTCATCACTCACATGCTGAAAATGACTAATACCCAGAAATTCATACCAAATTCATTTTTTCATCCATGCACACATGTGCGTATGCACATAAAGATTCATTAATCTTTTGAAACATATATGCATACAGGTATCGGCACATCATATGTGTGTCTTCAAGTACTTTATGTTACATTCAGACTATTCTATTTAGTGAAATATAGCCATACTTCACTGGCTGTCTGCATTAAATGCATCTGATTGAAGTCTCTGATTCAGCCAATGTGGGTGTGTGATACAGATTGCCAGTAGCTTCTTGTGAGTCTGTGGTTCTTAACGCATTTTTTCGACTTCTTCCTCCACAGTTAATACTGGCTGCAATGTAAAGCCTATCATGTGCTAAAAAAAACGTTAAACCCTACAACAACCCTTTCAATGACCTCTATCATATTCTTGACATTTGATATATTTTTTTTTCATGACATCTTTCACAAAACAGATGGTAAGAATGGACTATTACTTATTTTTGATATTTCTTTTTTTTCATGTAATCCTTCACAAAATAATTCATAAGTATTATCTCTTGATATAATTGTATTCCTTCCACTAAAGTCTAAACAGTCATCTTAGACTGAACAAAAGAAAAAAATGTTTTATGTGCAGAATTATTGCTCAGGAAATCTAAAAGGAACCATTGATGGAACAGATTCATAAGATTCATATATTTTGCATGACTTAGATAGAACTATTCCAATTTATTTTATTTTCCTATTTTAATTTTCAATTTTCTTTGAGATAATTGAAACGATTGAATGCTATCCAGCAGTATTTTATGACTTTTTAATGTTTATCAATTCAGTGCCAAAATGAATTGTATATTTTCATCAGTCACATGCTGAAAATGACTATTAACCAGATATTCATACCCAAATACATTTTGTCGTCCATGCACAGATGTACATATGCACATAAAGATTCATTAATCTTTAGATAAATATATCTATGCCTGTATACAAGTATTGGCATATGATATATGTGTCATCTTGTACTTTATTTTTCATGCCGACTTTTCTATTTTCTGAAATTAAGCCATTCGTAACTGGCTGACTGCATTAAATGTATGTATTTTTGTTACTATGAATGTTACACCTGTCAAGTAAAGTTGATACTAAGCCCTCCATTCGATTCTACTTGATATTATATCATTGTGTTCACCTCTATTTCCCTTTTAATGAGTCAAAATGTATAACTGATTTTTTCTATTTCTTCTTTTTCATGACACCTTTCACAAAGCAGAGAGTAAGTATTATCTCTTGATATAACTGTATTATTTCTACTTAACAGTCATCTAAGACAAAACAAAATAGTATCATGTTTTCAGTGCAGAATTATTTCTAATTAAATCTGAATGGAAGCATTGATGGAACAGATTCATAATATTAATACATTATACATTAGTTTGATGTAACTATTCTGTTTATTTTATTTTCCTCTTTTATTTTCTAATTTTGTTTGAGATAATTTAAAAGATTGAGTGCTATCCAGCTGTATATTATGACTTTGCTTGCTGATATATATATGAATTCAGTACCTGATCATATAGTGTATTTTCATCAATTACATTCAGAATATGACTAATAACCTGAAATTCATATTTACATACAGTCGTCCGTTGTTTATCGCGGTTTATCAGTTCCAGGCTCTACCGCGATAAGTTTATTTCCGCGAAGTAGGATTCTTTATTTATAAATCGAATATTTTCGTGGTTAGAGCATAGAAAACCTGATCACGACCCAGTAAATACGGTTTTTAACATTATTAGAATCTATTTGAAAAAACCGCGATAGAGTGAAGTGGCAAAAGTCGAAGCGCGAAGTGGTGAGGGACGACTGTACATATGTTCATCCATGCATGATTATTGTCAAATCATATGTGTGTCATCAAGTTGTTTATGTTACATTCAGACTATTCTTGTTAGTGAAATATAGCCATATAAACTCTATGATTGCAGTAAATAAATATTCTTCTTTTATAGTAGACCATACACCTTCTAAGTACAGTTGATTCTATGTTCAGCATTGGATCCCCACGGCATATTATATCCTTGTGTTATTCTCTCTTAACCTTTCAATTGGGGGGGGGGGGGCAGAGTAGCCAAGTCGTCAAATGTGCTGTCCATTACGGATCACTGCCATCTCACCTCTGTCTGCATGGGTTGAAGTCTCTGATTCAGCAAATGTGGGTGTGTGAGAAAGCTTGCCAGTAGCTTCTTGTGGGTCGGTTGTTATTTCCAGAGATTTTTCCAGGTTCTTTCTCGTCCATTAATACTGGCTGCCATGTAAAACCTATCATGTGCTAAAATATATCGTTAAACCCTACAACAAGAACAACCCTTTCAATGAGCTGTATTGTATTATTGAATTTTGATATTTCTTTATATTATGACATCTTTTACAAAATAGGTGGTACGAATAGACTCTTGATATGACTGTATTAAGTCCTCTAAAGAGTCATTTAATAGACAGAATAAAAGATAACAAAATCTTATTTTATGTGCTAAAATATCCCTAAGTTAACAGAGAGGATAAATACTTGGAAACATTTCAAGTACAAAATATTCATAACCTTACTCTTCAATAACTTCTCTAAATTCATGGAACAGAATGAGGTGACTAATGCATTATACACCTTTTTGATATAAATATTATGTTTATTTTATTTTAATTTCTGTGTCAATATCTGGTTCATACATTGTTGTTCTGATGCAACAATTTAACATTAGTGTCTTTTCTTTTTTTTGTTTTCATTTTGTGAATATGTCATGATAACATTATCCTCCAAATCCATTGGAATCCCATCAGTATTGAATTATGTATTTTTTCATTCTTCTGAGTCTGGACAAACATATATACCCAGTATTTAATTGCTTCCTTTAGTCTTCTAAATCTGTTTGAAACAATTTCATTGATTGAAATTTATCCAGCATTTTTCTTCTGTCTTTTTGATGTATATCAATTCAGTGCAAAAATGATATGTTTATTTTCATATCTCACAGGCTTTAAATGACTAGTAACCAGAAATTCACACCCAAATACATTTTTTCATCCATGGACTCATGTACGTATGCACATAAAGATTCATTAATCTCTAGATAAATATATGAATACATATATTCAAGTATTGGCACATCATATGTGTGCCATTAAGTTCATTATATTACATGCAGACTATTCTATTTAGTGAAATATGGCCATACATAACTTGCTGACTTCTTTTAATGTATATATTTCTGTTGCTATGGTTGTTTCACATGACAATTAACGTTCATACCAACCCCCAACCCCCCATTCGACCATATGTGATATTTTATCCTTGTGTTCTCCTCTGTTACCCTTTCAATGAGTCATATTGTATCAAATTTTTTTATATATTTCTTCTCTTTCATGACAACCTTAACAAAACAGGAGGTAAGTATTATCTATTGATATTAAGGAAATCTGAAAGGAAACATTCATGGAACAGATTGATAAGATTAATACATTATATGTGACTTTGATAGAACTATTCCTTTTTTATTTTTTTTCTTAATATTATTTATCAAATTTGATGAGATAATTTAAAAATATGAGTGCTATCCAGCAGTATATTATTACTTTGCTCATATATATAAATTCAGTGCCTTATCATATAGGGCATTTTCATTAATTACATGCTGAATATGACTAATAACCAGAAATTCATATCTATATACATATTTTCATCTATGCATGAATGAATATATGCACATATATATTCTTAAATCTTGAGATAAATATATGTACACAAGTATTGTCAAATGATATATGTGTCATCAAGTTCTTTATTTTACATTCAGACTATTATAGTTAGTGATATTTAGCCACAGAAACTGTCTAATTACATTAAAGGAATATACTTCTGTTATGATAGACCATACACCTGATAAGTAAAGTTGATACTATGCTAAACATTGGAGCCCCACAGCATATTATATCCTTGTGTCTCTCTCTCTCTCTGTTACCCTTTCAATGGGGGCCCAGACTGGCCGAAATGTCAAAAGCACTCTCCGTTAGGAATCACTGCCATCTCACCTCTGTCGGTGGTTTTTTCCAGGAATTTTTCCGGCATTCTTCCTCCACCATTAATACTGGCTGCCATGTAAAGCCTATTGTGTGCTGAAAAATAATGTTAAACCATACAACAACAAAAAACCTTTTGATCACCAGTATTGTGTTAATGACCTTTGATATTTCTTTTTTTTTATGACATCTTTCACAAAACAGGAGTTAAGAATGGACTCTTGATTTGATTGTATAATATCCTATAAAGAATCATTTAATAGACAGAAGAAATGAGTGCAAAATCTTTTTTTTTCTGCAAGAAAATCCGTAAGGAAAGAGAGTGGATAAATACTAGGAAACATTTCAAGTAGAACACACAGTCATAATAACCTTACTCTTCAATAACTTCTCTAAATTCATATAAAAGAATGAGATGACCAATATATCATATACATCTTTGATATAAATATTACGTTTTTTTTATTTTCATTTCTGTGGTAATAGCTGGTTCATACATTGTTGTTCTCATGCAACAATTTAACATCCATGTCTTTTATTTTAATTATTATCATTTTGGAAATCTGTTCTGACAACATTATCATCCAAATACATAGGAATTTCATCAGAATTGAATTATTTATTTTTCATTGTTTGGAGTCTGGACCAACATAATATATCCAATGTTCAATTGCTTGCTTTAGTCTTCTAATTCTGTTTGAAATAATTTCATTGATTGAAATTTATCCAGCAGTATGTTATGACCTTTTAATGTATATCAATTCAGTACTAAAATGAATTGTATATTTTCATCACTCACATGCTGAAAATGACTAATACCCAGAAATTCATACCAAATTCATTTTTTCATCCATGCACACATGTGCGTATGCACATAAAGATTCATTAATCTTTTGAAACATATAAGTATAAAGGTATCGGCACATCATATGTGTGTCTTCAAGTACTTTATGTTACATTCAGACTATTCTATTTAGTGAAATATAGCCATACTTCACTGGCTGTCTGCATTAAATGCATCTGATTGAAGTCTCTGATTCAGCCAATGTGGGTGTGTGATACAGCTTGCCAGTAGCTTCTTGTGGGTCTGTGGTTCTTAACGTATTTTTTCGACTTCTTCCTCCACAGTTAATACTGGCTGCAATGTAAAGCCTATCATGTGCTAAAAAAAACGTTAAACCCTACAACAACCCTTTCAATGACCTCTATCATATTCTTGACTTTTGATATATATTTTTTTTGATGACATCTTTCACAAAACAGATGGTAAGAATGGACTCTTGATATAATTGTAATATGTCTTATAAAGAGTAATTTGATAGACAGAATAAATGAGTACAAAATCTTGTTTTCTGTGCCAAAATATCTCTATGGAAAAAAGAGAGGATAACTGCTAGGAAACATTTCAATTAGAAGACACAGTCATGACCTTACTCTTTAATAACTTCTCTAAATTCATGGAACAGACAGAGATGACTAATGCATTTTACACATCTTTGAGATAAATATTTAATTTATTTTCATTGGTTTGGCAATATCTTGTTCATACATTGTTGTTCTCATGCAACAATTTAACATTAGTGTCTTTTCTTTAATTATTGTCATTTTGTGAATGTCATGATTACATTATCCTTCAAATTCATTGGAATCTCATCAGTATTTAATTATTTATTTTTTCATTGTTCCGAGTCTGGACTAACATATATATCCAATGTTCAATTGCTTGCTTTATTCCTCTGATTCTCTTTGAAATAGTATCATTGACTAAAGTTTATCCAGCAGTATTTTATGACTTTTTGATGTATAACAGTTCAATGCTTAAATGAATTCTATATTTTCCTCACTCATTGGCTGAAAATGACTAATAACCAGAAATTCATACCCCAGTATATTTTTCATCCATGCCACGTACGTATGCACATACAGACTCATTAATCTTTAGGTAAATACATGTATACAAGTATTGGCAGATGATATGTATATCATCAAGTTGTTTATGTTACATGCAGACTATTATGTTTAGTAAAATACTGCCATACATAACTGCCTGACTGCATTAAATGTATATACTTATGTAATTGTGGATGTTACACCTGGCAAGTAAAATTGAAACGATGTCCTCCATTCGATCCTACATGATATTATATCCTTGTGTTCTGATCTATTACCTTTCAGTTAGTCATATTGTATTACTTATTTTTGATATTTCTTCTTTTTCATGTAATCCTTCACAAAATAATTCATAAGTATTATCTCTTGATATAATTGTATTCCTTCCACTAAAGTCTAAACAGTCATCTTAGACTGAACAAAAGGAAAAAAAGTTTTATGTGCAGAATTATTGCTCAGGAAATCTGAAAGGAACCATTGATGGAACAGATTCATAGGATTCATATATTATGCATGACTTTGATAGAACTATTCCATTGTTTATTTTATTTTCCTATTTTATTTTCTAATTTTCTTTAAGATAATTAAAACGATTGAATGCTATCCAGCAGTTTTTTATGACGTTTTGATTTTTATCAATTCAGTGCCAAATTGAATTGTATATTTTCATCAGTCACATGCTGAAAATGACTATTAACCAGATATTCATACCCAAATACATTTTGTCTTCCATGCACAGATGTACATATGCACATAAAGATTCATTAATCTTTAGATAAATATATGTATGCATGTATACAGGTATTGGCATATGATATATGTGTCATCTTGTACTTTATTTTTCATGCCGACTTTTCTATTTTCTGAAATTAAGCCATTCGTAACTGGCTGACTGCATTCAATGAATGTATTTCTGTTACTATGAATTTCTGTAACACCTGTCAAGTAAAGTTGATACTAAGCCCTCTATTCGACTCTACATGATATTATATCATTGTGCTGACCTCTATTACCCTTTTAATGAGTCAAAATGTATAACTGATTTTTTCTATTTCTTCTTTTTTATGACACCTTTCACAAAGCAGAGAGTAAGTATTATCTCTTGATATAACTGTATTATTTCTACTTAACAGTCATCTAAGACAAAACAAAAGAGTATCATGTTTTCAGTGCAGAATTATTTCTAATTAAATCTGAATGGAAGCATTGATGGAACAGATTCATAATATTAATACATTATACATTACTTTGATATAACTATTCTGTTTATTTTATTTTCCTCTTTTATTTTCTAATTTTGTTTGAGATAATTTAAAAGATTGAGTGCTATCCAGCAGTATATTATGACATTGCTGATACATATCAAATGAGTGCCTGATCATATGGTGCATTTTCATCAATTACATGCTGAATATGACTAATAAACAGAAATTCATATTTACATACAGTCGTCCGTTGTTTATCGCGGTTTATCAGTTCCAGGCTCTACCGCGATTAGTTTATTTCCGCGAAGTAGGATTCTTTATTTATAAATCGAATATTTTCGTGGTTAGAGCATAGAAAACCTGATCACGACCCAGTAAATACGGTTTTTAACATTATTAGAATCTATTTGGAAAAACCGCGATAGAGTGAAGTGGCGAAAGTCGATGCGCGAAGTGGTGAGGGACGACTGTACATATGTTCATCCATGCATGATTATTGTCAAATCATATGTGTGTCATCAAGTAGTTTATTTTACATTCAGACTATTTTTGTTAGTGAAATATAGCCATATAATCTCTATGATTGCAGTAAATAAATATTCTTCTTTTATAGTAGACCATACATCTTCTAAGTAAAGTTGATTCTATGTTCAACATTGAATCCCGATGGCATATTATATCCTTCTGTTCTTCATCTCTTAACCTTTCAATGGGGGGTGGGGGGGGGGCAGAGTAGCCACGTCGTCAAATGTGCTGTCCATTACGGATCACTACCATCTCACCTCTGTCTGGATGGGTTGAAGTCTCTGATTCAGCAAATGTGGGTGTGTGCCAGTAGCTTCTTGTGGGTCGGTTGTTATTTCCAGAGATTTTTCCAGGTTCTTTCTCGTCCATTAATACTGGCTGCCATGTAAAACCTATCATGCGCTAAAATATATCGTTAAACCCTACAACAACAACAACCCTTTCAATGAGCTGTATTGTATTATTAAAGTTTGATATTTATTTTTATTATGACATCTTTTACAAAATAGGTGGTAAGAATAGACTCTTGATATGACTGTATTAAGTCCTCTAAAGAGTCATTTAATAGACAGAATAAAAGATAACAAAATCTTTTTTTATGTGCTAAAATATCCCTAAGTTAACAGAGAGGATAAATACTTGGAAACATTTCAAGTACAAAATATTCATAACCTTACTCTTCAATAACTTCTCTAAATTCATGGAACAGAATGAGATGACTAATGCATTATATACATCTTTGATATAAATATTACGTTTTTTTTATTTTCATTTCTGTGGCAATATCTAGTTCATACATTGTTGTTCTCATGCAACAATTTAACATCCATGTCTTTTATTTTAATTATTATCATTTTGGAAGTCTGTCCTGACAACATTATCATCCAAATACATAGGAATCTCTTCAGATTTGAATTATGTATTTTTTCATTGTTTGGAGTCTGGACCAACATGATATATCCAATGATCAATTGCTTGCTTTAGTCTTCCAATTCTGTTTGAAATAATTTCATTGATTGAAGTTTATCCAGCAATATTGTATGACTTTTTGATGTATATCAATTCAGTCACAAACTGAACTGTATATTTTCCTCACTCATTGGCTGAAAATGACTAATAACCAGACATTCATACTCAAATACATTTTTTCATCCATGCACACATGAACGTATGCACATAAAGATTCATTAATCTTTAGATAAATGCATGTATACATGTTTAGAATTATTGTCACATCATATGTGTGTCGTCAAGTTCTTTATTTTTCATGCAAACTATTCTATTTAATGAATTGTAGCTATTCTTAACTGGCTGATTGCAGTAAATGTATGTATTTCTGTTACTATGGATGCTACACGTGGCAAGTAAAATTAAAACTAAGCCCTCCATTTGACCCTACATGATATTATATCCTTGTGTTCTCCTATATTACCCTTTCAATGAGACATACTGTATTGCTAATTTTTGTTATTTCTTTTTCATGACACCCTTCACAACACAGCTGGTAAGTATATCTTGATATAATTGTATGTATTCCCTTGAATCGTCATCTTAGACAGAACAAAAGAGTAGAATGTTTTATCTGCAGAATTATGGCTGAAAATAGATTTAAATCCTACAACAACCCTTTCATTGACCTATATCGTATTACTGACTTTTGATATTTCTTTGTTTTTCATGACATGTTTTACAAAACAGGTGGTAAGAACGGACTCTTGATATGATTTTATTATGTTCTCTAAAGAGTCATTTAATAGACAGAAGAATATAAGTACAAAATCTTATTTTATGTGCAAAAAAATCCCTAATTAAAGAGAGAGGAAAAATACTAGGAAACATTTCAAATAGAAAACACAGTCATAACCTTACTCTTCAGTAAATTATCTAAATTCATGGAACATTAACAAGTTGACTTGTAAATTATACATGTCTCTGATATAAATATTCCATTGTTTATTTTATTTTCATTGGTTTGGCATTTTCTGTTTCATTTCTTTGTTCTAATGCAGCAATGGAACTTCAGTATCTTTTGCTAAATCAATTCCAATATCCAGTATATAGCCAAGTTTCAAAGGTTTGCTCTAAACTTCTAATTTTGTTTGAGATAATTTCAAAGATTGAGTTCTATCCAACAGTATATGAAGACTTCAGGAAATATCTGAATTCAGTGCATGATTATAAAGTGTAATTTCATCTATCACAAATTGAAAATGTCTAATGACCAGAATTGCATGACTAAATGCATATATTCATCTATGCCTGCATATGTGTATAAATCTTTACAAATAAATGCAAGGATTGGCACGTCATATGTGAGATGAAGTTCTTCATGTTACATTCAGACTAAACAGTCAACTAAGACAGAAAAATAGAGTAGAAAGTCTTATTTGATGTGCAGAAGTATTCCTAAGGAAATCTGAAAGGAAATATACTTGTACTGTACATGTAGAACACAATGTAATCACCTTTCTGTTGATAACCGGAGCTAAATGAACAGATTCATAAGATTTATACATTATGCCCATCTATGATAGAAATATTCCATTGTTTATTTATGCGGTAATATCTGATTCATTTATTGATTATTGAACATAACATCTGTCTCTTTTCCTGAAGTCATCATCATTTCATGATTGTTTCCAGAAAGCATCATCCTCTAAATTCATTGGAATCTCATGAGCATTGAATTATTAATTTTCTCATTGTTCCAATTCAGGCTTGCTTTAGTCCTTTAATTTTGTTTGAGATAATTTCCAGCAGTTTATTAAGATTGAGGAAATATATCAATTCAATGGCTGAACATGTTGTGCATTTTCATCAATCACATGTTGAATATGACAAAACCAGAAATTCATACCCAAATACGTATGTTCATCCATTCATGCATGTGTGGTTGCACATAAAGATGCACAACTCTTTATAAATAAATGCATGTATGCAAGTATCGGCACATGATATGTCAGATCAAATTGGTTCTGTTAGATGCAGACTTGTATAGGTAATGAAATATAGCCATACATAGCATGCATGAACATGTGCACATAAAGATTCATTGGTCTGAGTCTGGTCCAATATATATCCAATGTTTAATTGCTTTCTTTATTCTTCTAATTATGTTTGAAATAATTGCATTGATTGAAGTTTATCCAGCAGTATATTATGAGTTTTTTTATGTTTATCAATTCAGTGCCAAAATGAATTGTATATTTTCATCACTCACAGGCTTAAAATGATTATTAACCAGAAATGCATACTCAAATAAATTTTTTGATCCATGCACACATGTATGTATGCGCATGAAGATTCATTAATCTTTAAATAAATATATGTATACATGTATCAGCACATCATATGTGTCATCAAGTTCTTTCCGTTACATGGAGACTATTCTAGGTAATGAAATATATTCATTCCTAACTGGCTGATTGCTTTAAACAAATATACTTCTCTTATTATAGACGATACACATGATAAGTAAAGTTGATACTATGGTCTCCAGTCAAGCTCTGCAGCATATTATATCCTTGTGTTCCTCTCTATCACCCCTTCTTCTTCTGCCAATGACCTTTTTATGTGCAAACAAATATCTGAGGAAGTCATCAAGGAAAAATATTTCGAAACTGTTGAAGTAGAAGCCACAGATATAACCATGCTCTTTAGAAGAAAAGCTAAAATCATTGCATAGTGTCAGAAAACATACATTAAACATGTCTTTAATAGGAAGATTCTTGGCTTTTTTATTTTAATTGCTGTGGCTATATCTGTTTAGTTTAGTTTTTATTATAATACAGCAATGTGACAGCGGTAACTTTCTCTGAATTGATTTCCATTTTGTAATCATGTTTAGTCAACATGAACTGTCAAATGGATCTGAATCAATTTTGAATTGTCCACATTTTATTTGTTCTGATTCTCCTTTTTTCCATTTCCAAAGTTATTTGATATCCAGCAGAATGTGAAACTTTTCTTGTGTAATCCATTTGCCTTTTTTTGTTTTCAAATATTCTCTTTAAATAATTTCTTCTTCAAATATGTTTTCCAATCATAAAATCTTAGGAGAACTATTATCTTCTAATAGATGGGACATAGCTTATCTTCTCCACTCCGAATAATTCAGGTCATGTATGGGAATGGGCTCAAGAATGTCCAGAGTATAGAATAGAGCCACTTATCACACACTGACTACTGTTGTAACCGTAGCTACGATTTCTTTATTGGTAGAACATCATTCCGTGCTTTCTGCATGCATTATCCTCAAAGACCTTCATATGGCCAAATTGAAAGCATGACCTTCATCCTCTAACCTTGTGTTTCATGGCCAGCATGAAGAAGTCTGCAAACAAGCGACCAGTTTCCCTGCCTCCCAGAAACACAGTACTGATACAGGGATAATACCGGAAATCAACAAAAGGACCCAAGTGCCACTCATTGGACACAAACCTCTGAAAATCATCATATTGTTCCTCCACCCAGTGAAAGCCTTGGTTCTGGCATGCCAAAGTGGGAATAGCACTGAGCTAGTCCTATCATTCTAGTCTTCTCTTGGTCCCAAATTCAAACAGCACTCTGTATCTGGTCATTGGAGTTAGTGCCCTCCATCAATTCATCCACACCCCTTGATTCCCAATAGAAACACCACAGCGCATATTGAGTGCTATCCATGAGGGAAATTTCACCATCAGTGTGCACTTAAATATGCATTTCTTCATATCACTGTTCACAAGGCTTCATGGAGTTCATTAGTTTACAACATCATATAACAATTCAGGGCACCCACATTAGGGCTCAACATTGGCCACTGGGTCTTCACTTGTCTGATGAATTGAGTAATGTCGCAAGTTGCCAGAATGACATCCCTGCAGAATCATCAGTGAGTTTGATCTAACAAGACATGATAACCTTTATTACCATCCTTGACTAATCATCAGCAAGTAAAAATCTTAACTGATACCATCTCAACATTTTGTTCAGCATGAAATGGAGTTCAATACACAGGCAACATATTTCGTCTCCCGCTGGATTGGATATTGAAATTGTAAGTATAGTAATGCTTTCACATTTAAGGAATTCTATCCACTCAGGAATTCTTTGGCCTACTAGGCTTGCTCAGTGTAGCAGCAGACATTATTGTCCTACGTTGTCTTCTTATGTGCCCATAGCAGTTCTTGTGCCCAAATGGGGACATCAGGTTTGCCCACGGGGTCATACTTTCACGATCTGCATACAGCTGATCCACCATCTGCATAATTGGGGCAACATAACTTGGTTCATGGCTGGTTTACATTTACCAGTACAAGAATATAGTTTGTACCAATGCAGGTACTGAAGGCTGGGACCCCCATCTACTTCCACTTTTTTGTGAAGTCAATGGTGCATACTTTCCCCATGAACAACATTTTCATATCAATATATTATGCAAATGGTTATTGTAAAGCCATTAACTGGTGGCAGAATTTTTTGCTTGGCAAGGAAGTTCTCATTCTGTCTGACAACTTTTCATTTGTGATTTATCTCAACATGACAAGGAAGAACCAAGTTCTACAGTGGTAACTTAACTCAAACAACAAGGAGGAACATAGTATCAAGACCTTTGCATCTGGGTGTGAGACTAAAGTGGTGATCTCAACAACAAACCCACATAAAAGTTTGCTATATTCCAAGACTTCTAACATATTAGCCAATGCTTTGTCCCAGATCAATCAGTTATACAGATGGAATGGGTCTCTTCATCCCTTGGTTTTCTTTCATTAAAGTACCCAGTGTCACTGACCATTGGTCAAACAGTTTGAGACAAAGGGAATACCAACTCCTAACCTTCGCATCTCCAGTCCATTATGAAATCCCTCTATCAATAGATTGGAAACAGCCTGGAAGAAAATGCATACACTAAAACACTTCGGATTCGAGAAAGTGATATGGAAAGGAAGAGGATCAGAGCATTTCCTTATCCTTCATTGCACCACTTGGATGGGAAAGGTTATAGCTGTATGAATTCATTACAGTCACAATAGGAACTCGTGGGAGAATTTGGTTTTTCAATCATCTCCTCAAGCAACCACGCGGCAGTTGTTCCTAATCATAGCTATGGAACCTGCATATCTGGATAATATGAAACAAGCCATCAGAAATAAACGATTCTCACAGCCAGTCATAGAGAGAATCACTCTAGCAAGAATGTTTTCCAATCTGAAACCATATGAAGGCAAATGGCATGTTTTTACCCAGTGATGCACGAACAAACACATCATACATGTCCAAGTCTGTACTGCAAATGCTAACTTCCTCTGGCATTTATTAGGCAGAAAGTTCATGCTGTGTATGATAAATGCTATAAGATCGCTGAAAACGTTCATCTTCATAAAAGAGAGAATATCAGACAAAGCAAGGACTTGTCTGACCTACTCTCCAACTTTGAATACAGTAAAACCTGTCTTGAAAGACCACCTCTTTGCCACAAAATTATGGTCTCTCGAGACAGGTGGTCTCCCATAACAAGTAACAATCCTATTTAATCAATAAAATTCTAAACTGAGAATGTGGTCTCTCAAGACAGGTGGTCTCACATAGCAGTGGTCTTTCAAGACAGGTTTTACTGTATATATAATGTTAACTTTATGCCCAATGTGAAACTATCTTGGGTATTAACTGGCTGAACAAGATGATCAGTCTTACTTATGATGGCATCCTCTTTTATCATCAAGAAGCACCTCCTTTTCATGGGTAACCAAACAACTGTCTCATCTGAATACATCATCTGGGCCTTTAAGTGGTACCTTAATAGAACAGAGCCTTTGCATTAAGGGAGATCATGTCCCTTTCTACTTCTCATGAAAGGACAAGAGGATATATCAAAACAGACTCTCTCATGCTGGATTAAGCGGTTATTCACTCAGAATATAGATAAATAGCCCCAGCTCAAGCAAATTTATTATGCATTTTTGCATACAAGTTTAGAGTAGGAGCCACAAGCCAATCATTCGACCAGATTTGTTTGCTTAATGAACTCATTCAGGCTGTGAGATAAAGATTGGAGGTCACATTCATTCGCTTTTATTTGAGGAATATGTCATCCCAGAGGATACAGTTTGATCTGGCAGGACATGTATCTGAAGCTAACCGCTCCAGAGGCCTAGTGGTTAGAGCATCCGCCATGGAAGTGGGAGGTAGTGTGTTTGATCCCTGGCTGAGTCATACATAAGATTTACAAAAATGGTACTAACAGCTGCCTCGCTTGATGCACAGCATTAAGAGGTTAATGTCAGGACTGGTAGGCCTGGTGTCAGAATAATGTGACTGGATGGGATATCATGCTACATGTCTGCAGCATGGTGCCCCAGTGCTAGATATCACTATAATCTACCTCACCGCAAACATCGTAGCAATATAAATGAAAAAATTGTTAAAGCTATAATAAAATTCCTAATCAAACAATATATTTGCGACTCACCCTTCCAGATCAATATACAGCTTCTCAAGGTTTGGCTTCACAACTTTTGTTTGATTTGCACAGTAAATGTTTTCCAATTTTAAGCAATGCTTCAACAGATGGAATCGCTCTAGTCAGGTTACGTAGAAGCTGCCATGCATACCTTAGGAGACCAGAGAAATTATCTCCGGGTAAGGGGATTTACCTACCTCTACTTCTTACCTATTCTCCTAAGGTATTATGATTGGGTAATGTACATAAAGAAGAAACCAATTTTTCCCTAGGAAAATGTTTCTTCGAGAACTCCTACCCAATCAATTTACACCCTACCAGTCTCTGCACAGTTACATACATAGAGATCATCCCTTCTGCTCCAGTAGTAACTAAGGTATTCTAAGGCTTTACAACTAAGTTTTATACCTAAGGGATGATTACTCTATACTTGATACTAGGTTGGCAAATAAATTTTAGCTCACCTTTATCTAAACGTTTTATCATGGCTGGATTAGTGAGGTAGTAGTAGTTCTCAAAAGGTATTATGACTGGGTAAGTATTCTCGAACCATATTGTCAATGTATGACCTTTTAGGTGTAAAATAATCCCTGAAGGAAAAATACTAGGAAACTGTACATGAAGAAATGGTAGATATAACCATATTTTTCACAATATTAGCTAGAATAGAAACCTCAGATAGAAATATTCCAGTGTTTATTTTATTTTTTTCATTTGTATGGCAATATATGCTTAGTTTATTTTTCATTATACTACACAGTGCAATGTCAGTATCTTTCACTAAAATAATTGATAACTTTGCAATTTTGTCCAGTAAACATCCTCCTCCTGTTACGTGTATTTGATTTGGGTCATTTATTATTTTTTTTATTGTTTGTTTGTCAGATTCAAGTTTGACATTTTAAGTTTAAGATTCATTCATTGGGAGATATTTTTTTTAGAAAGTGGGATGACATTTACTCTTAAGAATAAACACCAGGTGTTGACCTCATTTCTGACTTGGCTTCAGAGTTGTAAACAAGCTTTTCAAATGATTGGTTGATTCCAAGGACATTATGGAGCTTTGTTATAAACATCTTTCTATTTTTAGTTGGGTCATACGGTGTGTACGTGATTTTCTTTAACGTAAACTTGTTCTAAAAGATTCTAGAAGATCATGTGACCCCTTCCTTGTTTACGTAAAAACAGGTATATAAATGATGTTTTAGAGTGAACTATTTAGTAGAACTTGGGCTGTTAGAATATTAAGTTGTGTCGTTTTGAGTTATTTTAAATTACCTTGTATTGGAAATTATTTCAATTCGTTTGGATCAAGAGGATTTATTTTGTTCTTTATCTGGAAAGTAATTGTGCTCATTGAATTCTATTACCAAGAACTGACTTCATCACATGACATCGTCTTCCATCTTGGATACTTCACTAAGATTTGAACTTGGAATTATTTGGACATTTTATTACCAGGACTTTTGCAATTTCTCTATTGGATTTGTGCTCAATAAATTGTTTATTAAGTTTTTACAAGCTTGTTATTTTCACTCTTTCTATGTTACTGTTTATTCGAGCACGTAACACTCCAAATCCATCAGAATCTCATTGTTGAGATTCAGACTCAATATCTATCCAGATGGTATGTGGTATCCAGCAGAATGTGAAACGTTCCTTGTATAATTCAGTTACTTGTTTTAGTCTTCAAATTGTGTTTATGATAATCTCAAAGATTGACTGCTATCCAGCAGTATATTAGTATCAATCCCATGGCTGAACATATAGTTTTATTTTCATTAAAAATATGCTGAAAATGATTAATAACCAGATATTCATACCAAAATACATATATTCATCCATGCATACAGGTACATAAGAAAATCTTTTGGTAGATACATGTATGTTATAATTCATGCAGACTAATATAGTTAAGGAATTATAGCCATACATAGCTGGTTGATTGTTTAGAAGGAACTTACTTATGTTATATTGTAAAGGATACACCAGGCATGTAAGGTTTCATAAAGATCTCCATTACAGCACATTCTATCATCATGGTTTTATCTAATGTTAATTCTATTATTGATTTTTTAAAATAGTTCTTATTTTTCATGATGTCTCTCACAAACCAGAACTTAAGTAGTATATATTGACATTCTCCAATACTTTTTCTAAACATTCATCTAAAATACAGAACAAACGAGTAGAAATCTTACTTTTGTCTGATAATGTCTTTGTTTTGTGTGTAAACTAATCCCTGAGGAGAACCTGAAGGGAAAAGACCCATTAAAGAAGTAACCTCCAGTCTAACAATACTTTTCATAAAATAAGCTAAAATCATGAAATCAAGTCAGATGACATATAAATCATCGACACCTCCAACACCTCTGATAGTAAGCATCATATCTTGATTTTATTTTTTGTGTGTTACCATATTTGTTATTTTTCATTCAAACACATCGTAGTGTACATAGTATTCCTCCAAAGGTATTGGAATCTCATCAGCTTTGAATTAATCATTTTATTTTGGTAAGATGTGGTATTTGGTAAAATGTGAAATATTATATACTTGATTCAATTGGTCATTTTATTTTACTAATTTTGCTGGAAATTATTTCAAAGTTTAAGTGTTAACCATCATGTATTAAGATATTTGGAAAATGGATCAATTTATGTCCTGAACATCTGATGCATGTTCTTCATAATAATGTTGAAAATGACTAATAACCAGAAATTCATACCAAAATACATATCTTCATCCATACATATAAGCATGCATTAATCTTTACATACATATATAGAGGATCTCAAATGGGTAACGATTTAATATTGACTATATGAAATGAGCTGAATACTATACAGCTTTAGCAATGGCTGAACGTGATTCAACGACTTTCTTATATTCACTCTAAAATTGTTACGGTTTGAGATTCTTTATATCACACATTTTTCTTTTAGAGTGGAAAAAAAGAAAGGAAGGACAAATAATTTTTGGCATTTCATTCTGGCTCTGGCAAAGCAAAGTACCTTTGAATTAGTTCGCATGAAAAATAGTCCCAGACAAGAATTGTATCTGTCTTCAACCATTTTATTTTTGAAAAAAACATTTAAAAGTGTACTTTTAAACAAATAACAACAAAAAGAGCAATTGTCCATCAAAGCAATAGACCATTTGTCATAGAATATTTTTTCAAAACTAGACTACCACTAGAAATTCCAAGGTGTTGTTACATAATTCACTTGTAGGAAATAATTAAGAATTCGTAAGTAAACTGTTTTGCTAATGAGTAATTATTGTTTATTTTGTTAGGCTTCTCTGAATAGGTTTAATGTTGATAATACATGTAAAGAGTAATCAGAATGTGTTCATGCTAGAATATAGATTGCATGTGAAGTCACACGTGATAGTGATTCATTTAAGTAATTACCAATAAATAACCAATTCTTATCAAGGATGATAGTGGCTAGAAGTCCAGGTGTGTTCAGAGAATGTTACTGGAATGGATAAACCTGACTTCTCAAATAAATTGATACATATTTAAGTTTCTTTTGCAAATTGCATGGCCAGTGATTAAATAAAACGAAAAATGTTCTCTCCCTCTGGTGTCAAATTAACATATATTGTTCATTTTATTCACATTGAAATTCACAAATAGTATTTTGTGTAATAATCAAAAAGTGCAGTATTTTTAAGAAAATTTACTTAGTCTTGTAAGGATGATACCATTTCTTGCCATTAATATTTGTTTTAAATGTATTTTTGAGTATATTGAAACCTGCCTACACTAAATAACTATGATCACCAAACTATATATATATATATATATATATATATATATATATATATATATATATATATATATATATATATATATATATATATATATATGTGTGTGTGTGTGTGTGTGTGTGTGTGCATGTGTATGTGTGTGTGTGTGTGTTTTCGTGATCTGTCACATTGGATAAAAGTCAATCAATATAATCAGTGATTATAAAACAAAAACATTTTTCCCCTGAAAACCCATTTTTTGCAAGTTGTATGAGAAGCCACTTGTTTAAGCAAGTTATAAATTTCATACTTATGGCAACTGACATACACAACTAGCTTAGAAAGTTTGAATTCTGTAATAATGTATTTCAAGTGAGTTTTTCAGCATAATTTACACTTATGTTAGCAGCTTGTAGCTGAGACTGGTTAAGTCTTCTTATCAGGAAAGCCACCCATATTAGCAGTTATGTCCGTTTAGGACATGATCATTAAGGTTGATGAGTATAATGTGCAGGTGGACATTTAAAACATGAAATTATTAAATTAGATTTCTATCATAATTTCATGTGGTAAAAAACACTTTTAGCACACAAAAAACATTTGAATTTGTGTATAAATCAATATATTGAATACAATAAAAACTGATTATAAAAAAGATAAGGTCTTTCCAAATTAAAATTGTTTGACCACAGTTGTTTTGTTCCTTTGATACAACCCAAGTTCTGCTAAAATTGCATGACCAGTTAATAAGTAAGTGGCTTGTCCTCAAGTGGGTCAGTTCTAGTTACTGAACAGTATATATTGCTGTGTATAAACCTGAAGAGATCAACAGTTAGTCCAGGTCTTGGTAGTCTCTCGAGTCGAGGAAGACAAGTTGTGCACATTCTTTCAACGATGGACGCGCATGTGACTCCGGAGTCCAAATTCCGATACACACATGCGATTGCAGGTGGGGCATGGGACACCGGTGGTTGTTGGTATCTGGGATACATTTCTGTGGCGTCTCTCACGGGATGCAGCAAGACGCTGGCGACGGTCAGCCTCAAAGGAGGAACAGGCTTTTCTGGTCAGGGCTCGCCAATGCTTTCTGTCTGAGGCAGCGAGCTCGAGCTGGCGTGGATGAAGGTCTGCCCACTTGATGTTTGTCTTGAGGTTGTCTTTGTACCTCTTGTGAGGGCGGCCTTGGTTTCGGTTCCCCAGGAATAGCTCGCCATAGAACAACTGCTTTGGGATTCTGCTTTGATCCATGCGGATGACATGGCCAGTCCATCGAAGCTGGGCCTGGATTAATTTGGCTTCGATGCTTGTTGTGTTGGCTCTATCAAGGACTTCCAGGTTGGTGATTCGGTCCAGCCACTTGATCCGCATGATGGATCTCAGGGAGCGCTGGTGGAATTGTTCTAACTGTCTGATGTGCCTTCTGTAGAGTGTCCACGTTTCACAGCCATATAATAGAGACGTGAGGACAACTGCATTGTACACCTTCAGCTTTGTTGACAGACGTATGTCCTTGTGCTGCAAGACCTTGGTTCGGAGTCGTCCTAGTGCTTGACTGGCTTTTTGGGTCATCGCAGTGATCTCATTGTCCAGAGAGCCATCACTAGATATTGTGCTGCCAAGGTATTTAAAACTGTCCACATTCTTCAGCTGCGTGTCGCCAATGGTGATACAGGGTTGCGAATGGACAGTGTTTGGGGCGGGCTGGAAGATGACTTCTGTCTTTCCTAGACTAATTGTGAGTCCAAATAGGTTGGAGGCTTCAGAGAATCTGTCCACGATTGCTTGTAGGTGAGTCTCTTCATGGGCCATGAGGGCGCAGTCATCTGCAAAGAGTGCATCAATGATGAGTCTTTCTAGTGTCTTGGTTTTTGCAGCTAGTCGACGGAGATCAAACACTGATCCATCCAGGAGATACCTAATGTAGATGCCAGTGTCAATGTCCCGTATGGCATGGAGTAGTACCTGTGTGAAGAAGAGGTTGAATAGTACTGGAGCGAGTACACAACCCTGTTTGACACCATTAGATATGGGGAATTTCTCTGAAGGTTCACCATCTGAGAGAATCTCTCCATTCATGTCAATGTGGAGGAGCCGGATGAGGTTGGTAAACTTTTGAGGACAACCAAGTTTCTTGAGTACTACCCACAGTGCAGCTCTGTTGACTGTATCGAAAGCCTTTGTCAGATCCACGAAGACAGCATAAAGATTCATGTTCTGCTCAAGGCACTTCTCTTGGACTTGTCTCACTGCGAAGATCATGTCAACGGTGCTGCGGTCTGGGCGAAAACCACACTGAGACTCGGGGAGGTTATTTTCTGACACTGCTGCAATAAGCCTGTTGAGCAAGATGCGAGCAAGTATTTTTCCAGCAACGGAAAGCAGGGAGATGCCTCTGTAGTTACTGCAGTCCATACGTGTGCCTTTGTTTTTATAGAGGGTCACAATTGATGCATCACGGAGGTCGTCTGGCATCTCTTCTTCCGTCCAGATGCTGATTAGCACGTCATAGAATGCCTCCAGAGACTGCTTACTGAGAGTTTTGTACACCTCCGCTGGGATGCCATCCTTTCCAGGTGCCTTGCCACAGATTGTTTGTTTAATGGCCCTTCTCAATTCCTCCATCTTTGGCGGAATATCCAGTTGGTTGAGCATTGGCTGTTGGGGTATTTGGTCAAGAACAGATCGGCTGACTGATGAGGGCAGGTTTAGGAGCTGATTAAAGTGCTCTTTCCATCTTTCCTTGATGACATTCTTGTCTTTTATTACTGTACTGCCATCTGCAGCAAGTAAGGGCGTAGAGCTTGACTTTGTGTGGCTGAAAATTGACTTAATGACGTTGTAGAACTCTTTGGAGTTGTTAGTGTCGGCATAGCTTTGCACTTCCTCAGCTTTCTTTTCCCACCATTGGTCATGCATCTTGCGGATTTCTCTCTGAGCCTCAGCCTGATAGGATTTGAAGCGATCTTTTTTGGGGATGGAGTTTGTGTCATTCTGCCAGTCCATAAAAGCTTTATTTTTTCTGGCAAGCAGATCTTCAATGGCAGCGTTGTTCTCATCAAACCAGTCTTGATCTATTCGCTTCTTTGGACCCATGGTTGCCATAGCTGTTTCTCTTATTATGTCCCTGAGCTTGTTCCATTTTTCAGAGGCGTTTCCACATAACGGTCCGTTTGTTGACAGCATGTCATCTAGTCTCTTCTGGAAATCGAGCTGGGTGGAAGGCTGCTGCAGTTTGACAACGTTGAGGGCTGTGCGCACAAGCTTAGGACGTCTTTGGTGGTGAGGGGCAATGTGCAGCTGTAGGGTAGTTCTGACAAGTCTGTGGTCTGTCCAGCATTCTGCTCCTCGCATGGCCTTGGTGATTTGGACATCCTTGGCATCACGCTGGCGTACTATTACATAGTCAATTAAGTGCCATTGGCGAGATCTGGGGTGCATCCAGGTGTTCTTGTGTTGTCCGCCATTCTGAACATTGAGTTTGTGATTAGGAGGTTAAATTCTGTGCATTTGCTGAGTAGGAGCAGGCCATTGCTGTTCATTCTGCCGACACCGTGCTTGCCAAGCACACCTTTCCATCGAACATAGTCGCAGCCAACACGGGCATTAAAATCCCCCAGTAGTATGATCTTGTCGTCAGCTGGAATTGAGCTAAGTAAAGAGCTGAGGTCCGTATAGAACTGTTCGATGGCTTCTGCTGAACTCGATAGGGTAGGGGCATATGCACTGATGATTGTTGCGTGCCGTTTGTGGCTTATAGGTATTCTCAATTTCATTAGCCTCTCATTGATACCGACCGGCATTTCCGGGAGTTGCTTCAGAAGACTTGATTTGATAGCCAGGCCGACTCCATGGATCCTGTCCTCATTTTGGGCTTTTCCTTTCCAGAAGAATGTGTAGCCGCTGGCTAGCTCAGTAAGAGAACCCTCTTCTGCGAACCTGGTTTCACTCAAGGCTGCGATGTCAATATTGTAGCGTGATAGCTCGTTAGAAACTAGAGCTGTTCTCCTGTGGGGTCTTGATACGTTTTCTTTGTCCATGAGAGTACGGATGTTCCATGCTCCAATAATAAGTTTTTTTCTTTGATTATTTCGACCGCAGATATGGATGATCTTGCCAGCCGCGGTATGCTGACCAGATTTTTACAAGGCAAGCTTTTTTTAGGCCACCTTTTCTAGGCCTCTCCCTATTCAGGGTGAGCAGCGCCGTCCTAAAAAGGTCTGCTCAGTCACCCCTGGATGCTGCCGAACTGTTCTGCTGCCTTGGGTACAGAGCAGAGCGACCACTTGTCCAAGGGCCGCCTACGTGCAGGTCTCTGACTACAACTCCCAGTGGTCATCTCCACCTGTTGCGTCGCCAGTCGCCGATCGCCGTAGGACTTTGGTAGGTGTAGGTAAGA
This sequence comes from Unio pictorum, assembly GCA_030141615.1. Classification (NCBI taxonomy): domain Eukaryota; kingdom Metazoa; phylum Mollusca; class Bivalvia; order Unionida; family Unionidae; genus Unio; species Unio pictorum. The sequence goes on from JARLTB010000126.1 coordinate 14,599,288, forward strand.
AACAATGAGTGTGATGATAAGGATGAATGATAGGTGCACAACATAACCTGTGCGTGAAGGAGATTAAAGTGAAACAGCCTTTGCACAGAGACAGTCTCACTCTCTCGGCCTTGGTAGTTAGAAACTCAGTGGTACGAAGATTCGTCACGGCTGGGGACTACTTCGGCTGCATTGGATGGCTATGATGTCTTCCGTGCCTTGTCATACCCTACGCTCTCCACAAAGCGTTTGCAGATTCGCCTTTGTGGCCGTTGGAACACCCAGTTGATCTCTTCCGCCCACTCTGCCGAATCTGGCTTTACATGCAAGGATAGGCAAGCTCCTAAGTCACCGAGGGTTTAAGGCCCGTCGGCTACCCTCCACCTGGTTTAGCCGGCCAGTCGAAGCCGTTGCCCGTGGTGTGGCCGCTGTGCATGCTACAGCTGCTTGGAGCCACAGGTGAGGGCTGAGCGCCTGGTGAGGACCAAAGGTAGGCAGGCTACTCCCGAAGGAGCACGACATGCCACCCACCAGAGGTACTACCCCTCCCAGAGCACCCCGAACACCACCAGTCCAGGTACAGAACAGTAAATACTGTTATGTGTATACACCTGCATGAGGTCCAACTTGACTATGTTAAGAAGTAATACTTTTCACACCTTGACATAACTCACTCCCAGACAACTTATATAAATATGTTAAATTTTAAAAGACTGATGGTACTTCTTGAAAGACTTTCAGTTTGGATTGGGGGTGTGGGCTTGCAAGTGCATTTCATACTAGAATAACCAATGCAGCATCAAAACCTTGATATTTTAGGCATAATTGATAAACTGCCATTTAAAATAGCAATCAAATAGAAAATACATTTTGCCTTTATAAATTTGATCAGCGCATCGTCTATATGACTATATCTCCTGTTTCCTTTTCTATTATGTATCTCAGATAGGACTCTGCCACCCATCCTGCCAGACAACAAGCCAACTGAAAGACAATTGGGCCGAATTTCAATGAAAATTGGGTTCAAGTCGGTCGTCGTCCTTGGCCAAGCATTGGGACTCTCAGAGGCAGATATCCAGCAAATACAGAAAGTCTATCCCCATGCTGCCACTCAGTGTCTTATGATTTTTTTTAAATGGAAGCTGCAAAGTGGAGACAAAGCAACCTTTAGAAACCTGGAGATGGCATTCAGGCATGCTGATATCGATGCTGATATTCTTAAATCAGTTAACCAAAAAGGTATGTTTTCACCAAAAGTAATACAAATTATGATAATATACTTTTAATTGGATACAAATCTGATTAAACCCTTTATTAAAAAAAACATGTTTTCATGAAAAATTAATAAAATCCAAGACATCAGCGTAACAATGAAGGCAGTATATCCTCTTAGTCCTTGAATCAAGTTATGATGACTTAAAAGGTATAAGTTGTATATTTATGTACACAATAATTCCAAACCAGCTGCAGTTGATGTTAATAGTTGGGCTAATCAGTAAATGGTGTTAAACCCAATAGTAGACTAGTTACATTTATTTGAAAATTCATTCAGTGAGGATTTTGATAATATCTTTATTAAAGGATAAAATAAAAAAGATCTTGGTACGCATGATTATACTTTTTGTGATGAGTCTTTACCTTAAGTCTATCAGCAGTTATTTATTATCACTTCCCTCAAACTATCAAAAGTTATGAAACTTGGCATGTAGGTTAATCTTGAGGTCTAGTTAGTTTTAAATGAAAACATTGCATCTGTTAAATTTGATTTGGCAGACATTGCGATCATCTTGAAATTCTGGTTGTTGCTACACCATCAGAGAATGATATTGTTGACACAGGTTTGTCATTTAAGGGTTTATAACATGTAGTTAGTCTTTAATGAAAATACATGTAGTGCTAATCTAACCTACAACATACTATCATAAAAGCACATTGGGTATTGACCAATCAGAATCATTGAGCCTTGAGTGTAAATCAAAAAGGTTTAGAAAGATATGGAAACAATGTATTGAACCAGATTTTTGTCTGGAATGGTCTGTGAGCATGATAACAAGTAATGTTGAATGCATTCATGCAAAACAATTTTTGTCAGTATGTCTGAAGAAGACATTAAATGGTGTAAGTAAATTAGTCTTAAATTCGGTTTACAAATTAGTTATGGATTTTCACCAAATTTAGCACTTTGGTATGTCTAGAATATATATAAAGAAACTTATATCCATGATATCAGAATCGAGGTCAAAGACTGTCACAAAGACATTTGTACTGCATGTTTTGTAAATGTTCTAACTCATTTTGGAGTTTCTTAGGAACATGAAATGTTTTCAGTACTTGACAGTTAATAAATAATAATGTGAGGAAAGAAAAAGACATTATGAGCATTAGCTCTGTATATAAGTATCATTGCCTTCAACTAAATGTAATTTATTATGAGTTTGTTGTATCTATATTTTTATCTCTTCCTATACCATGAAGTTCATAATTTAGAAATGTTGTCTACAGAAATGACAGACAGATATTGCAAAAACTTAAAAAACTTAAATACTCATATTTTCAATACAAAACTTAACAACACGTATTGTAATGGCCTTCTTGTAGTGTACAGTATGTCGTGCCTCCCACCAGACATGCTACACATGCAGCCAGAAGATACACATCTCAATCATATCTCTAGCAGGATTGAGACAGAACATGTGCATTTGGGTGTTGAACTTAAAGTCCCATTGTCCAGAATTGAGCAGATTCTTGCAGAAAACCTAGTCGATGTGCACAGACAGTGCTTTGAAATTATGAAAGAGTGGAGACAAAGGGAGGTTTCGAAGGCCACATTTTGTAATCTAGAGGATGCATTCATATGCGTTGGTATCAATCCAGATATTCTGAAGCAAAGTTTGAATCGAACCTTGCTCAAGAGAAGTCTAATACTGGATGATATTGTTATTGGAGATGGTGTGAAATTATAGTGCTGCATGACAATAATGTGGCTGATTGTCTCCTAGTTGTATCTTGAATTGTTTGGATGATTTATAATTGCAGTGTAAATGTGCAACATTTAAAATGTTTTCTGAGATCATTCATTTAAATGTGTTTTGATGCAAATTGTACAATGACACATACTTTATTCAGGAAATATATTTCAGTGACTGGTTGATCTTTCATTATTCATTAATAGAATTTTCACTCAATATTAGGTAATCATGATTTTGTGTGTATATATTAAAGGTGTGCTGTATTACAGGTATACCAGTTTACCATGGTATTTTTTTATAGCAGCACTTACCATAGTACTATTTGTTTCTGGTATTTTGGAAGTTTCTATTTGTAAGGAATGCACATAAATTGTCACATAATCTTACTATGAATTTAGTGAGATTAAAAGCATGTTGTCATTTTCTATGATAAAATAATTCCAAAATTATTTGTTTTTACAAAATAGTTATATATTTTACAAACAAATTTCAAATATTACATATATAATTATATTTGTGAAATTTTAATCATGTTTGACACCTGTCACATACAAACATGGCAACATAATGGGATGTTGTCAACAATATTTGATCCAAATACAACTTTTGGTAAAATCTCAGATTTAATAAGAATTCAGTTTTATTTGCTTGAAGTTTATATAACTTTTCTAATCCACTAAATACTTTTTTATTTGTTCAGTCATCGAGTTTTATGCTTACTGTAGCTCTCTAATAAATATCTTTCTGATGCATATATACATTCCATTCAAAGTCTCATTTTCTATCTTATCAATACTGTGGCTTGTAAATTGTAGTATTCTGTATCAACACTTCGTATTTTTACCAGCATGCTCACTCATGTCAGCGATAATGTAAACTTAGTCATCCCACATTAGTTACACATGTTATATGACAACTGAATCATTCCATATTAGTTACACATGTTATATGACAACTTAATCATCCCATATTAGTTACACATGTTATATGACAACTTTATCATCCCACATTAGTTACACATGTTAGATGACAACTTAATCATACCACATTAGTTACACATGTTATATTGCAACTTAATCATGTCACACTAGTTACACATGTTAGATGACAACTTAATCATACCACATTAGTTACACATGTTATATGGCAACTTAATCATGTCACACTAGTTACACATGTTAGATGACAACTTAATCATACCACATTAGTTGCACATGTTAGATGACAACTTAATCATACCACATTAGTTACACATGTTATATGACAACTTATACAACATTTAACACACACTGCTTGATATATTGGCTTATTCATATAGCTATCCAAAATAATATTCAGTTTATTTGGAGTTTTTCGACAATATTTTTTCTTGTTGTTAATTATCATAGAATATAAAAAAATCTATTTGTTGTCTAATATAAAAATAACTTTTCAAAACAATTACATTCAATTATTAACAACACAAATAATACTTATTGTAAATATAAGTAACTTATTATATGAGTAAGAGGGCTAACCTGTAGAAGTGACTTTGGAACGTGCAGAAAAGATTTGTCTCCTTTTGGTCTCAAAATGACAAAGTAGTTATCTACGGTATGTGAATTTTGTTTAGGAAAGTAATCAAATAAAATGAATTGATATGCTCTCCCTATAAACTGAATTGTGTCCCATTTCTAACTGGAAAATAATGATTTTGGGTTTTCTACATTACTAAGATGACAACCTTCAGTGAAATCCATTTCAAGTGAATACATATTCCCTATTTTTGCACTTGTACAAAGTTGTTTGATGCCTGAGACCAGTTTGATCATTTTATCACATTTTATCACTTGATTGTTTTTTTCTTATTTCATTTAACAATTTAGATAGTAATATGTAATGTGAATATACATTTATTTCCTTGTTGGAAATTAAATCATATAACATGCTATGAAAAGTAACTCTTGTAAATGATCTATGTATTGTTTATGTTTCCATGTATTCTGAAAAGTAACTCTGTTAATGATTTGTGTATTGTTTATATTTTCCATGTATTCTGAAAAGTAACTCTGTTAATAATTTGTGTATTGTTTATGTTTTCCATGTATTCATGAAAAGTAACTATGTTCATGATTTGTGTATTGTTTATATTTTCCATGTATTCTGAAAAGTAACTGTGTTAATAATTTGTGCATTGTTTATGTTTTTCATGTATTCCTGAAAAGTAACTATGTTAATGATTTGTGCATTGTTTATGTTTTCCAAGTATTCTGGATATCTAAATAGTATTTTTATGATTTAAATATATTTTTTATAGAAGGTTATATATAGGGCATGGATTTAAACATTGCTTGAGTAGCTGGTGGTGGTTGTGGCTTGTAGTGGGTGGGGCCTGGATTTCATTTCAACCAGAATATTTTTTTTTCTTTTATCACAGTAATATGATGGATATAATTTGTTGAATTAGTTCCTTCCTCTACGAAGTTAAAACAAAGATGTTTCAATCCATAAAATGGTTGATCCATTACAGACTAATTATTTGCATTTTAAAATGCTGTTGTAGATATCGCCTGACAACCAGGCATGGACGATTTTGCCAGATGTAACTATTCCAGCATCATGTGGGTTATTTCCATTTCTATCAAAACGTTATCTTTCCCCAGCACTTCAGTATGCTCTGATCTTATTTGTCTACAAATCATAATTGTTCAGGCAGATAATGCATGTAATATATTTATATATTATTTCCCCAGATTGCTATTTTCATTTAAAGTTCCATGGAATACTGTTTCGCTTGCTTGATGGTTATGATCATGCACAAAATGAATAACACTGGCTTGCACAAAACTTTTAAGATCAAATTGCTACCACCATCTCTAATGGAAGATGTCAATCTTTCATTGTTTTGCATTTTTGTCTACACAAAAATTAAGGTCAATGGTTGAGCAAATGTTGTGACCCAAAGCCAGTCCTCTGTTATTCAGATGATACCCAGAGAGGTTCTATCTAGTTACCTGAATATCTTGATATATATATATATATATATATATATATATATATATATATATATATATATATATATATATATATATATATATATATATATATATATATATATATATATATATATATATATATATATATATATATATATAGCTAGGGGTCGAAAGTAAATAATTCAGACTTGTGACCTAAGATTATACATCAGAGGGTAAGGACAGGTTCTCTAGATAAACTCAAAAGGATTGAAATTTAAACAAGTGTTTACAGACATATAAAGAAAGAAAAACCTGTTTGTACAATGTGTGAAAGTGAGACATTTTGTTGCCATCAATAGAAATGTTTAATCATGTACCCAAATAAAACACTCAAATCACTGCTTTAACTACTTTTGTGAATAACAAAATATTATAAAAATCCATTCAGATATCATAAAGTCACCATTCAATAGCCATCTTCAAGTATGCCTGTATTCCTGTACCCTTCTTCTCCCAGCAATTGTATCATGGTAAAACAATTCTATTACATTATATATTTTTATTAATCAATGATTTTTATTTTGAAACAAGATTTCATTACTATGGAGAGCAATGATTGTTATTAAATAGATGACAATTTTTAATCATCCCACATTAGTTACACATGTTAGATGAAAACTTAATCATCCCACATTAGTTACACATGTTAGATGACAACGTATACAACATTTAACACACACTGCTTGATATATTGGCTTATTCATATAGCTATCCAAAATAATATTTAGATTATTTGGAATTTTCAACTATATTTTTTCTTGTTGTTAATTATCATAGAATATAAAAAATCTATTTGTTGTCTAATAGAAAATTAACTTTTCAAAACAATTAAATTCAATTATAAACAACACAAATAATACTTATTGTAAATATAAGTAACTTATTACATGAGTAAGAGGGTTAACCTATAGAAGTGACTTTGGAACGTGCAAGAAAAGATTTGTCTCCCTTTGGTCTCAAAATGACAAAGTAGTTATCTACGGTATGTGAATTTTGTTTAGGAAAGTAATCAAATAAAATTAATTGATATGCTCTCCCTATAAACTGAATTGTGTCCCATTTTTAACTGGAAAAGAATGATTTTGGGTTTTCTACATTACTAAGATGACAACCTTCAGTGAAATCCATTTCAAGTGAATACATATTCCCTATTTTTGCACTTGTACAAAGTTGTTTGATTCCTGAGACCAATTTGATCATTTTATCACATTTTATCACTTGATTGTTTTTTTTCTTATATCATTTAACAATTTAGAGAGTAAAATTTAATGTGAATATACATTTATTTCCTTGTTGGAAATTAAATCATATAACATGCTATGAAAGTAACTCTTGTAAATGATCTATGTATTGTTTATATTTTCCATGTATTCTGAAAAGTAACTCTGTTAATGATTTGTGTATTGTTTATATTTTCCATGTATTCTGAAAAGTAACTGTGTTAATAATTTGTGCATTGTTTATGTTTTTCATGTATTCCTGAAAAGTAACTATGTTAATGATTTGTGCATTGTTTATGTTTTCCATGTATTCTGGATATCTAAATAGTATTTTTATGATTTAAATATATTTTTTATAGAAGGTTATATATAGGGCATGGATTTAAACATTGCTTGTGTAGCTGGTGGTGGTTGTGGCTTGTAGTGGGTGGGGCCTGGATTTCATTTCAACCAGAATATTTTTTTTCCTTTTATCACAGTAATATGATGGATATAATTTGTTGAATTAGTTCCTTCCTCTACGAAGTTAAAACAAAGATGTTTCAATCCATAAAATGGTTGATCCATTACAGACTAATTATTTGCATTTTAAAATGCTGTTGTAGATATCGCCTGACAACCAGGCATGGACGATTTTGCCAGATGTAACTATTCCAGCATCATGTGGGTTATTTCCATTTCTATCAAAACGTTATCTTTCCCCAGCACTTCAGTATGCTCTGATCTTATTTGTCTACAAATCATAATTGTTCAGGCAGATAATGCATGTAATATATTTATATATTATTTCCCCAGATTGCTATTTTCATTTAAAGTTCCATGGAATACTGTTTCGCTTGCTTGATGGTTATGATCATGCACAAAATGAATAACACTGGCTTGCACAAAACTTTTAAGATCAAATTGCTACCACCATCTCTAATGGAAGATGTCAATCTTTCATTGTTTTGCATTTTTGTTTACACAAAAATTAAGGTCAATGGTTGAGCAAATGTTGTGACCCAAAGCCAGTCCTCTGTTATTCAGATGATACCCAGAGAGGTTCTATCTAGTTACCTGAATATCTTGATATATATATATATATATATATATATATATATATATATATATATAGCTAGGGGTCGAAAGTAAATAATTCAGACTTGTGACCTAAGATTATACATCAGAGGGTAAGGACAGGTTCTCTAGATAAACTCAAAAGGATTGAAATTTAAACAAGTGTTTACAGACATATAAAGAAAGAAAAACCTGTTTGTACAATGTGTGAAAGTGAGACATTTTGTTGCCATCAATAGAAATGTTTAATCATGTACCCAAATAAAACACTCAAATCACTGCTTTAACTACTTTTGTGAATAACAAAATATTATAAAAATCCATTCAGATATCATAAAGTCACCATTCAATAGCCATCTTCAAGTATGCCTGTATTCCTGTACCCTTCTTCTCCCAGCAATTGTATCATGGTAAAACAATTCTATTACATTATATATTTTTATTAATCAATGATTTTTATTTTGAAACAAGATTTCATTACTATGGAGAGCAATGATTGTTATTAAATAGATGACAATTTTTAATCATCCCACATTAGTTACACATGTTAGATGAAAACTTAATCATCCCACATTAGTTACACATGTTAGATGACAACGTATACAACATTTAACACACACTGCTTGATATATTGGCTTATTCATATAGCTATCCAAAATAATATTTAGATTATTTGGAATTTTCAACTATATTTTTTCTTGTTGTTAATTATCATAGAATATAAAAAATCTATTTGTTGTCTAATAGAAAATTAACTTTTCAAAACAATTAAATTCAATTATAAACAACACAAATAATACTTATTGTAAATATAAGTAACTTATTACATGAGTAAGAGGGTTAACCTATAGAAGTGACTTTGGAACGTGCAAGAAAAGATTTGTCTCCCTTTGGTCTCAAAATGACAAAGTAGTTATCTACGGTATGTGAATTTTGTTTAGGAAAGTAATCAAATAAAATTAATTGATATGCTCTCCCTATAAACTGAATTGTGTCCCATTTTTAACTGGAAAAGAATGATTTTGGGTTTTCTACATTACTAAGATGACAACCTTCAGTGAAATCCATTTCAAGTGAATACATATTCCCTATTTTTGCACTTGTACAAAGTTGTTTGATTCCTGAGACCAATTTGATCATTTTATCACATTTTATCACTTGATTGTTTTTTTTCTTATATCATTTAACAATTTAGAGAGTAAAATTTAATGTGAATATACATTTATTTCCTTGTTGGAAATTAAATCATATAACATGCTATGAAAGAAACTCTTGTAAATGATCTATGTATTGTTTATATTTTCCATGTATTCTGAAAAGTAACTCTGTTAATGATTTGTGTATTGTTTATGTTTTCCATGTATTCATGAAAAGTAACTATGTTCATGATTTGTTTATTGTTTATATTTTCCATGTATTCTGAAAAATAACTGTGTTAATTTGTGCATTGTTTATGTTTTTCATGTATTCCTGAAAAGTAACTCTGTTAATGATTTGTGCATTGTTTATGTTTTCCATGTATTCTGGATATCTAAATAGTATTTTTATGATTTAAATATATTTTTTATAGAAGGTTATATATAGGGCGTGGATTTAAACATTGCTTGTGTAGCTGGTGGTGGTTGTGGCTTGTAGTGGGTGGGGCCTGGATTTCATTTCATCCAGAATATTTTTTTCTTTTATCACAGTAATATGATGGATATAATTTGTTGAATTAGTTCCTTCCTCTACGAAGTTAAAACAAAGTGGTTCTTTCATGTTTGGCCAATAGATATTTTAAAATGATAATCCCACCCCAATCCATAAAATGGTTAATCCATTACAGACTAATTATTTGCATTTTAAAATGCTGTTGTAGATATTGCCTGACAACCAGGCTTGGACGATTTTGCCAGATGTAACTATTCCAGCATCATGTGGGTTATTTCCATTTCTATCAAAACGTTATCTTTCCCCAGCACTTCAGTATGCTCTGATCTTATTTGTCTACAAATCATAATTGTTCAGGCAGATAATGCATGTAATATATTTATATATTATTTCCCCAGATTGCTATTTTCATTTAAAGTTCCATGGAATACTGTTTCGCTTGCTTGATGGTTATGATCATGCACAAAATGATTAACACTGGCTTGCACAAAACTTTTAAGATCAAATTGCTACCACCATCTCTAATGGAAGATGTCAATCTTTCATTGTTTTGCATTTTTGTCTACACAAAAATTAAGGTCAATGGTTGAGCAAATGTTGCGACCCAAAGCCAGTCCTCTGTTATTCAGATGATACCCAGAGAGGTTCTATCTAGTTACCTGAATATCCTGATATATATATATATATATATATATATATATATATATATATATATATATATATATATATATATATATATATATATATATATATATATATATATATAGCTAGGGGTCCAAAATAAATAATTCAGTGTTGTGACCTAAGACTATACATCAGAGGGTAAGGACAGGTTCTCTAGATAAACTCAAAAGGATTGAAATTTTAAATCAAGGGTTTACAGACATATAAAAGAAAAACCTTGTTTGTACAATGTGTGAAAGTGAGACATTTTTTTGCCATCAATAGAAATGTTTAATTATGTGCCCAAATAAAACACTCAAATCACTGTTTAACTACTTTTGTGAATAACAAAATATTATAAATATCCATTCAGATATCATGAAGTCACCATTCAATAGCCATCTTCAAGTATGCCTGTATTCCTGTACCTTTCTTCTCCCAGCAATTGTATCATGGTAAAACAATTCTATTACATTATATATTTTATTAATCAATGATTTTTATTTTGAAACAAGATTTCATTACTATGGATAACAATAATTGTTATTAAATAGATGACAATTTTTAATCATCCCACATTAGTAACACATGTTAGATGAAAACTTAATCATCCCACATTAGTTACACATGTTAGATGACAACTTATACAACATTTAACATACACTGCTTGATATATTGGCTTATTCATATAGCTATCCAAAATAATATTTAGATTATTTGGAATTTTCAACTATATTTTTTCTTGTTGTTAATTATCATAGAATATAAAAAATCTATTTGTTGTCTAATAGAAAATTAACTTTTCAAAACAATTAAATTCAATTATAAACAACACAAATAATACTTATTGTAAATATAAGTAACTTATTACATGAGTAAGAGGGCTAACCTATAGAAGTGACTTTGGAACGTGCAAGAAAAGATTTGTCTCCCTTTGGTCTCAAAATGACAAAGTAGTTATCTACGATATGTGAATTTTGTTTAGGAAAGTAATCAAATAAAATTAATTGATATGCTCTCCCTATAAACTGAATTGTGTCCCATTTATAACTGGAAAAGAATGATTTTGGGTTTTCTACATTACTAAGATGACAACCTTTAGTGAAATCCATTTCAAGTGAATACATATTCCCTATTTTTGCACTTGTACAAAGTTGTTTGATTCCTGAGACCAATTTGATCATTTTATCACATTTTATCACTTGATTGTTTTTTTCTTATATCATTTAACAATTTAGAGAGTAAAATTTAATGTGAATATACATTTATTTCCTTGTTGGAAATTAAATCATATAACATGCTATGAAAGTAACTCTTGTAAATGATCTATGTATTGTTTATATTTTCCATGTATTCTGAAAAGTAACTCTGTTAATGATTTGTGTATTGTTTATGTTTTCCATGTATTCATGAAAAGTAACTATTTCATGATTTGTGTATTGTTTATATTTTCCATGTATTCTGAAAAGTAACTGTTAATTTGTGCATTGTTTATGTTTTTCATGTATTCCTGAAAAGTAACTATGTTAATGATTTGTGCATTGTTTATGTTTTCCATGTATTCTGGATATCTAAATAGTATTTTTATGATTTAAATATATTTTTTATAGAAGGTTATATATAGGGCATGGATTTAAACATTGCTTGTGTAGCTGGTGGTGGTTGTGGCTTGTAGTGGGTGGGGCCTGGATTTCATTTCATCCAGAATATTTTTTTTTTATCACAGTAATATGATGGATATAATTTGTTGAATTAGTTCCTTCCTCTACGAAGTTAAAACAAAGATTTTTCTTTCATGTTTGGCCAATAGATATTTTAAAATGATAATCCCACCCCAATCCATAAAATGGTTGATCCATTACAGACTAATTATTTGCATTTTAAAATGCTGTTGTAGGTATTGCCGGACAACCAGGCATGGACGATTTTGCCAGATGTAACTATTCCAGCATCATGTGGGTTATTTCCATTTCTATCAAGGAGTCATCTTTTCCCAGCACTTCAGAATGCTCTGATCTTATTTGTCTACAAATCATAATTGTTCAGGCAGATAATGCATGTAATATATTTATATATTATTTCCCCAGATTGCTATTTTCATTTAAAGTTCCATGGAATACAGTTTCGCTTGCTTGATGGTTATGATCATGCACAAAATGAATAACTCTGGCTTGCACAAAACTTTTAAGATCAAATTGCTACCACCATCTCTAATGGAAGATGTCAATCTTTCATTGTTTTGCATTTTTGTCTACACAAAAATTAAGGTCAATGGTTGAGCAAATGTTGTGACCCAAAGCCAGTCCTCTGTTATTCAGATGATACCCAGAGAGGATCTATCTAGTTACCTGAATATCCTGATATATATATATATATATATATATATATATATATATATATATATATATATATATATATATATATATATATATATATATATATATATATATATATATATATATAGCTAGGGGTCCAAAATAAAAATTCAGTGTTGTGACCTATTATTATACATCAGAGGGTAAGGACAGGTTCTCTAGTTAAACTCAAAAGGATTGAAATTTTAAATCAAGGGTTTACAGACATATAAAAGAAAAACCTTGTTTGTACAATGTGTGAAAGTGATACATTTTGTTGCCATCAATAGTAATGTTTAATTATGTGCCCAAATAAAACACTCAAATCACTGCTTTAACTACTTTTGTGAATAACAAAATATTATAAATATCCATTCAGATGTCATGAAGTCACCATTCAATAGCCATCTTTCAAGTATGCCCGTATTCCTGTACCCTTCTTCTCTCAGCAATTGTACCATGGTAAAACAATTCTATTACATTTTATATTTTTTTATTGATCAATGCTTTTTATTTTTAAACAAGACTTCAATACTATAGATAGCAATGATTGTTATTAAATAGATGACAATTTTTAATCATCCCACATTAGTAACATTAAAAAGCTTTGTTTCAAAGAATTATATGTAATAATATTCATATAATTTTTTTTCTATCAGATGGAAAACTTTCCAGCATTATTTAAACAATAGTTAATTGCCATTATATCATTCATTGGGAGGTTTAGATAAAGACAAGGTACATTTGCATACCCGATGTTGTACACCAGCTATAATACAGTGCACATTACTGTCATTTTATTATAATATTCATGGGATAAAAATCTTGTGTGTACCTTCAACCTCAAACTTAAAGAGCCTCCATTTTTTTAAATACTATGTTTCATTCCTAGATATCAACAAAGCTATTTGATTAAATCAATATAATTTGTGTAATCCGGTAATAAAATGTTAGCAGTTATATATGTTTTTTTTTATTTGAACCCTTTGAAACAACTGAATTATAAAGCGTTTTCTATTGTTTCAGTACACACACAGAGACACATACACACACACATATATATATATATGTGTGTGTGTGTGTGTGTGTGTGTGTGTGTGTGGTAACTGTGATTTCTGCTCTGCCTTAAGTTGATATGTTCTGAGATGAGTACGGAGAGAGAAATGAAGAAAAGATTAATATATTCAATCACTAGTAATACTAGAAAGAAATAAAGAACAATAAATTATACAGCTGCAGTGACTCATTCTGATTGATTCTTCATTACACTTTTGTCAAACAAATTAAATCCTCATGAAAGCAAGTCTCATTTTATCCCAGCACACTTAATCCTATTGAAAAACATATGGTGTTGCTTGTGGGATCCCAGGGACATGTGACACTGTCTTTCTCCATCCAGTATAGGGAACATACAACATTTTAAATGGAAAAATGAAAATTGTATATATTAATGCATTGGAAGTGGCAAAAACATGAGGTAATATTATTTGCTTCAACAGTTTTGCCACCTAAATTAGCGTTAATTTTCCTTGGACACTTATGTTAATGTAATTCACATTTTATCATGTGGTCAAATAATGTATGTAAACAGCTTCTTTGAATATATGACTCACAATAAATGAGCTGCACAATATAACTTTTTGTGTTCAGTCTTTACCTACCAGCATTCATAATTTTAAAAAATCCATATTTTCTTATTTTTTCAAAATAATGAATCATTAACTAAAGAACAAATTGTGTTTTTGCATAAATTAGTAACTTTTGTTAATAATTCGGCCTCATCAGAAATGAAATCTTCCTTGTCATTGGTGTGGCGTTAACCTTAAAATTAACTTACAAAAGCAGTAATTGCATAAGCAACTAAAAACAAAACCATGAATTTAAACAAATATGAACATGTTTTATTTTCTTATTTCAGAAAATCTGACAATTGAGAACCACTAAAATAAATGATACCACAATATAACATGTTTTCCTTATCTTAGACAGTAGCCTCGGGGCTAAATGAAAATTAGTCGAAGGAAACTTTTAAACTGCAGCTTTAGACTCGGTCTTCCCCTCTATACACACACACACACACACGAACATGCACCACTACAGCCCTACCACAAAAAAACAGTGAAGACAGTGTTTGGACTCGGGCTCCAAGCTTTTGATAAAGAGTATTAAGAGGCTTTTGAGCTAGGCGTATAAAAGTGTTTGAGAGGTATTCACCTCTTGCAACTAAGAATGTTTTTCAATTGGTATTAACCCCATGCTATCATTTTGTGAGTGTGGAGTCATTCAATTTAAGTTAGCTTGACCAGACAAGCAGAGACAACAAAATGTAAGCACTTTACCTAAACCATATCGGTTTGAAACATGTATACGATGTGTATTATTCTAGTTGTACATGTTTTTCACTCCAGTTGATATGTGTTATTATATCCAAATAACATTCCAATAACATTTTAAAGAAAGATGTTAAGCATATTGATCCCAATGATTTTCCACTGACAACTGTTACCTAAATTTCAACAACTTTTAATCAGTCAATAGTATGCAACTTTGTATCAAAAGTGTTTATTGATGTCTTTTTTTATACGTTTATTAGATTGATCAACTTAATAACGGGTGTTGTAATAATTTCCATTGATTATGGAGAGTAGTTTTCCTGTTGATAACAGATAAAAGTAGTTGCATGTGTATACTGCTATTCTAAAATATATCCATCCCTTTGGATAAAACATATTATATAATCCTTCCCGATTAGTCATTATGTTTTATTCTAAATATTTCCTAGGATCGGTTTATCTAAAACCAACTACTGCGATATAATAGCAAAAAAGCAATTCTATTTCTGCATTCATCAAACACATCATTAGCCAATATCTTAAAAGTAACTTTGTCCTAATGGATTAAAATATTTTCCTTTTCATGTTCTTGGTATGTACCTTCTTTTGTTTCAGATACTTTTCCCAGCATAATTATAACTCTGAAATCCTGAAGACGAGCTAAATGATATATCAGACAATGGTCTATCAGTATACATTACTCTAGTGACATAATGAATGTATTGCAGTATAAAATAAACTGAATAGCTGTGTGCTGGATTTGTGTGTGTTAGCTGCTTCATCGTCTTAATTTACTTAGATTTTTATTAATTGTGCTTTTTTGTCACCAATGACAACATTCACATATGGCGTGCCAGAATTAAGCATAAAATATATGTATAGCTTGATGAACTAGTGGAATAAAAGGTTGAATATACATTAAACTTTACCATTTACAAATTGTCTAAGACGTTTAATGATTTATACATAAAATAATTCTTTCTTGTGTAGTATATGTTTTTCTAGTTGTATACGTTTGCAATTCTTTATTAACTAGAAGATTCAGCTTTTTCTCTGTACGAGAGCAACAAACACAATTTGTTATCCTTACATTTAAAGCTAAGGTCCATTATTTATTTACTTAATAAGTTACATATTATAAATTTTAAAATATACAATAATGTTTAGAAGACATTGATCTATTATTTTAACACATGATTTTAACTAAGAAACATCTACAGCAATGAGCTACTAGTGTTGGCATATTAATTTCGTTTCTTTCGAATGGCAACTCGGTGGTTGATGATTTATATTGTAAGGTTTATATCATCAGAGCTGATCCTATGTTTATATTAATTTATGTTTGTTTCATCAGGGGTAGGGCGTTTGAAATTAAGGTGATTTAAAATTTATTTAGAAATAATAATGTCTACAAAATTGGTTTTGGATATTGCATGTTGTTTTATTTAATTGTCTCATTGAAGGTAGAATGTTAAAATTTTAAAATGAAAATAAAGTGCTTTTTGGATTTGTTGTAGTAGTTCAGCAGCAAATGTTGGGCTTTTAGAAGCAAAATTAATTTACATTGGACATTTGATTGTTTTTAATTCATTGTGATTTTTCTGAGGGTGGCTGGGCGATGGCATTTAAAAATTGAAATTAAAACCGTTTATTAGTATGTGATATTGGTTTAAGAAAAACACGCCATCAGCTGCTTACATCTGGTTTCTTTGGTTTCGACACGGTAGGTAGGATAATAAATGTACGAATGAAATCCCTACCGTCGCTCTTTTTTTGGTTTGTAAAAGGTGAGTGTTGAATGGTGAAGCTCTGTGCACATGGTTTGTACATGTAGGTGCTGATGAGTCAGGAAAATTTTCGTCAGCCAAGATGGGTACCGAGTCATGGAGTTTCACCTAGTTAAATCCAAATAAAGTCCAAAGGGGCAGCTTATTTATTTGCCTGCAGACGTTTCATATATGTAATATTAAATTCCCCAAATTTCCCAAGAGATTGTACTTGATGTTAAAGTACCCTGACTCCCTACTTAATCTTAATTCACCTAGATACCCATAGTGTGGAGTTATATTCCGTATCATCCATTTTTCCTACGTACATTTTAATAAGAGTGATGATATGCAAAAGATTCCTTGCATTTATTTGTCTAAATCAAAATGAATTTTAATGATATTCATTTCTCATTTCAACTAATAGAAAAGTTGTAAAAGTTTTGATCTTTATTTTTTTACTTTAGAAGGCATTGGTATGGATTAGAAAATCAAGTTTCAACATTGATATCATGTTTACATAGGTAGGAATGGAAGACATTATCTTCATTATTTATAAGTTTACCTTTGCCGATTTATTGGTTTTATTTTTCACTAAATTAAATTTTTAATTTCATATACTGCATATGCGTTTTACAATAATATATCAATTTTTATATAATAGTTGTGTATTAAAAGTATAACTTCTACAAGTTATAGTAATGTTTTGTTATCCAGTTTCAAAACCTATTTTAAAATTTACCTAAAACTAATTCAATTAGAGAAAAACAAATTATCTTGTGGTTTATTTAAACAAATACAACCTTTACTGCAAATTTGTATATAATACTGAAACATATTCGTGTTTTCCATCAAGCATATAAATTGCACTGTCCTCAAAATTCAGAATAACAGATTTTGTTGTAGTTTTAAACTCAATTTATATGTCATTGCAAAATCTCTTCGTTTTAAAAAAATATTTTTGTCAAAGGATTCAAGGCACAAATACGAGAGCTCTGGTTTCTTTATATTCGGCCAAAGATTTAGATAATGGTGACTAAATGTAATGTTTTGTACGAGACCATATAAAAGATTTTGACAATGTATTGTGTGGTGATAAATGGTTACAAATATGGTCATTACAAAGTAGCCTCTGGAATAACTCAAAGCACAGTTCTTGGACCTGCGATTTCTCGTTACTTATCAACGACATCATAATTTAAACTGATACGGATATTCACTTTACATACGACTGTATGCTATAGAACAATCACAACCCAGTAGGGTAAATTGCAACAGTGGACTCGAAAATGGAACTTTAGATTACAAAATAAAAATGCAAAAAAACTCAAATTACAAGAAAAAAAATGCCATCAAACCAATATGTCATAGTCATTAACGGGAATTTCTTTAGAAAATCTCTTTCAAATAAAATAGTTAGTGGTAACAATTACCAGTGATTTGAAATGAAACCTTTATATTTGAGAATTATGTACCCAAGCAAATGGTACTTAAGCCTTTTTAAGACGCAAGTCATCATCTTGCCCACAAAATGTGAACAAATTAAAAATTCTTAGGGTTTGGTCAGATTTATTTTAGGGTATATTTGTGCAGGTTTTGAAGGATGAAATTTAAAACATCCAAATGCGAGCAGCCAATTGTGATACATTAAATTGACTTTACATCATGATGGTAAAAGATGTCATCGAGACGTTAACGTAGGCTGAAAATAGATTAAAATTAGTTCTACAAAGGATTACAAAACAAAGCAAAATCATCCTACAACACTTTAATCGAATTCAAAAGAAACAAATCAGCACGAATATACTTGTGTAACACCATAACCACAAACTGATAGTTAATTAAGGAGTTGTTTTTTTTTTCGTACAACAATCAAAACTTGGAATTCGTCATCAAAACTATTAATCACAAATCCTGATCTTCAGGAAAGCATATTGATAACATTTCCAAATTACTGCGGACACATTTAATCTAAAACAAGATTTTGGTGTTAAGGTTGATGATGCGCAGTGCAACAATGTTATTTAGTCTGGTTCCCTGCTTAGTATGCTCCCATGCGTTGTACTCCGCTATACTAAGTCAGGCGAACGCCGACGCCATATTGTGACGTGATCAAAACAAATGGCCTCACATGGAGAGACATCGGTTATCTAACCGTGGCACATTTATTGCTTTAATATTCTGTTTGTTAGTGACACATTGCGAATTTTACTAATACCTTCGATTTGAAATATAGCAGGCGCTATCTTGTGTTAAAGCTTAACCAGCAAATCGGCCACGAAGGTATTTTTAAAAATATTTATGCAATTAGGCGACAACGAAGTATAAGGACACGCACAACAATGTTTTGTAAAATATTGCACCTTTCCCACTGGATTATCTCAAAAGAAATTTTTTCAATCGATTCCTTGATAAATTTTACGTCGAAATTGATATGAGGTTATGTAAAACAGCTTTATTTTTTCCCAACATTAAGACGAAAATATCTTCCCCATTTTACCACGGGTGAGGGTAACGATTGTTTCGCAAATAATGCACATTAGCAGCAGGGAGGGCGAATCCGACAACCTTTTATAGAGGCGTCCATTTGGAAATCTAAGGTTTCCTCCGAAATTGTAAAAGAAACCGTCCATTTAGTAATCCAAGGCTTCCTCCAAAATCGTTTTAAAAAAGTTTCCTTTGGGGACGCCAAAGTCTTTGTAGCACCCTCCCTGCTGCTATGGGGGTAAAAATCCTTTTCACGATGAAAATCCTTTTAGGATTTCAACCGAATATTTGATCAAGTCCGATACGATATCTAGATCTAGGATTATGTAAATTTATCGTTACAAATCCATGTGGAATTGACTGAGCGTGACTAAGGAAATTTCTAAAGAGATTATAATCCATATCACCGCCGCACCAAGTTTGCCAAATATTTCGTAGCGTATGTTTGTCAACTCCGTTGAATACAGCAAGAATATTGCAGTTATCTCTGATCACTTTTGGTATTTGAGTATATCATTGAGTGACATATATCACATCGGTATTTTTATGCCTGCCTCTGGAAAATATCCTAGTGGGATTCTTTTGATTGTCTAACATGACATCATCATAGACGACCAAAGTGTTAATACTTCCATCAATATCATCAATACTCGGTGCATTCTTGATATCGGTTATAAACTCAATAATATCCTCATCGATTTCCGATTTTGCTTTCTCGTTCAAATCCTTTAACACCTCGTTACATCGCTGATCGTCTACACTAGGGGCTATTAAATACATCGTATTCCATTTCATCCATCTGGATATCAAATTAAGTAGCAGTTGTGTCTTGCCACTTCTATATGGTCCGATTATAATCATGCGAATAGAAGTCGGTAGCGCTGCATGATGCTTAACTGATTCTCGTGTTTTTGTCGCCGAATAATCAATTACTTCAATTAGAATAATATAATAATATTATGCATTTATATTGTGTGAGGGGTATAAGGCGTACACCAACAATTGATCTGACAATCATCGGTCCAGAAATTGGTAGCTTTGTATGATGTTTTACATGTTGGGCTTCTCGTGTTGCTGAATAATCAAATACAGTCATACTTATATAACATAAATAAATTATGGATCTATACTGTATGAAATGTACTAGAACAAACGACTTGACGACGATTACAACTAAAAATAACAGATCAGCACTTGCTGGTAAGTGTGTACAATGTGGTACAAAAAAATTTAGATTTGTTTCTATGAAATCTGGAGATGTTTTAAAAAAAAAAACGAGGAGGTGATATTGCAGGCAAATTAGTAAAACTCCCTGGAACGCCATGGGCAAAATATCCAGGAGAAAAACACCTTCCAGGATATAGTTATTAGTGGACCCGGGACCAGACTCGATATCAGACTCGATGATTAAAACCAACACCGACCCGGTGAGTATCCAATAAATGCCATTGATAAGGCGTGTCATGCTCATGATGTTGCTTATAAAAGCAGTAATCTGCAAAACAGACATATCGCAGATGTAAAATTGATTCATGCTTTGAATTCTATCACTGATAAATCCTTCAAAGAAAAATTGGCTTCATGGTTGATAAAATCGGAGATGAAAAGTAAATTGATGTTGGGTGCTGACAATTAATAACATCATGGAATCTATTTATTATTCCCTAAGATGGTACTGGAGGGGTAAAGTAGCAATCAGTCAACTCGCTAGCGCCGCAAAGGTGAAAAATACCACTGCAGCGGATTGGTTATCCAAACAGGCGATATGGCAAATTTATCTATCACCGCCTAAACAAATTAATTTCTCGCATTTTGATGTCAGTGTTGTTAATGAGGTTCATCAAGCTGATATATTAATTCTGCCTCATGATGGTGTTTACAAGTACGCGCTAACCGTAGTTGATGTTGCGAGTCGATACAAACAAGCAGAACCTCTAAAGACAAAATCATCAACTGAGGTGGCTTCTGCGTTTGAAAGGATTTATCGAAGGGGTCCTCTGCATTGTCCAAATCTATTACAAGTTGATCCTGGCAAGGAATTTCAGGGAGTAGTGTTATCAACAATGAAGCATCATAATGTCACCATCAGACGAGGACATACTGCACTACATCGCGATCAGGCAATTGTTGAACGATTTAATCGGACACTTGCTGAGCGGTTATTTGAATATCAATACGCGAAGGAATTTATTCAGGATAAACGATCTCGTGAATGGGTCAAGCGATTACCAGGCGTGATTACCGCATTAAATAATGAGATTACTCGAACAATCAACATGAAACCTAACAACGCGTTTAGAAAGAAGTATATACCCGTAAAACCACAAAATAATTTTTCAAAACAACCAATACTCGGCAATGTCACTGTTAGATATTTATATGAACCAGGAGAGCTTGAAGGTGGCAAAAAAGAGCTACTGATCCTATTTGGAGTGTCACTGCACATAAAATCTCTAGCATAACACGATCCACGGGTAGACCGCCAGTCTATAGGATGTTTTCAACTGCTCCTCAGCGAAGATTTACTCGTGAACAACTACAAGTGATACCCGAGGATACTCAATTACCGCCGCGTGGTCTTAACTAGCACCTCTGCGTCTGTTGCACTCAAGACAAGTCAGCATCACATTATCTCTGGTATGACCAATACTTCTATATTTTCTGTCTACGGTAAATTATCCGACCAACACCAACTCATTATACAGTTGCAACTCGCGCAGTGATTATTATGTTGTTGTTTCAGTGTAATTATTAATTCAGCATCAATTTCAAATTCTCTATTACATTTTTTATCTTGTTTTTATAACCAGAGTTTTTTTCTGATTTCGGGTTGTGGTAACCAGACATCAGTCTGCGCTCGATATGATATAATTGCTTCACTGACAATCAGCGATATCAGCATTTTAGAATCAATCATATACCGTAATAACACTATTGGCATCCAGTGTTTTTTGGAGATGTGTCTACCAAACCAAACATAACAACACGGATGAAGTCCTTCAGTGGTTTCAAATGATACCACACGAGCGAATCCGGTTAAATCAAAATCAGGCAGTGGTCCATTAATTGCAACACGGGTCATCTCATGTGTGGGGTGTCCAAATCTTTTGAAGTACTCAGAGCATTCTCTGTACCCAAGAAAACTCCCTGTATAACACGCAATCATATCAACCGAAATAATACATTTAGGGTCGTATTTTGTATTCCATAATCCACCATGGTTATATTCAATGCAGCTTGATTCGATATCTGAGAGAAATTCTGCGCGTCTTGGTTTCCATAGATTTCTCGTTCTCGTGAAATAAGCTGCAACTGACGGTATTGTAAAACAGTTTGTTAATAATTGTTCGTCGTAGTCCGTTGAAAAACTACTAGCTAGTTTTTTTAATCTTGTTGTGGAGGGCTTCAGTACGATATAATTCGCCACTGGGTTTTACAAATTGATCGAATTTACCCACTTCGTCTTCAAAACTGTAAAGTGACCACACGGGCACAGGATCTTTTTTTACTTAACTCGTAAATAAAATCATATAGATTTCCCGTGTAATATTTTATAGTTCTATCCCGCGGAAATATTTTACTGAGGATGTCCACGCGTGTTTGTTATGGTTAATAAGTTTGATTGGAGCTCCATTTGATTTATATCTAGATTTGTGTAATATCTCTCCTGTTATCGCCATTATTATCATTGGGAATCTTAATGATGTTTCTAATTTGGTTATATGTTGAATCGTTGCTCTGTTCTTCCTAACTGTTAATTCCCATTAATTTTTTTTTTATAGATCCGACAGTTTGTTTCCACGCAACGCATTTGTGAAGTGTTCTATTATTCGTTCTGCTACACAATTCAACGACGAATATTTCATTGGTTTTAGTTTTTTAATACTCGGTTTATCATTTATCGGATAGATCCCATAAACAACTGCTGTTACAGGATAGGACCTCTCGTAATACGGTTTGTCAATTCTAGTCACAATTCCTGGTTTGGAATCCTGACTCACAGTGACAGTTCTCTTATCTTTCAAGATGGGTTCAAATTTGTCGCGAATAATTCAATTCCCCGTTTCTAAGCGGATAATGAATTTCACTCTAAAAAAATACTTTTTCTTGTCAAGATGTGAGGGTATCACTGCTGCTCTTTCGTCGTTCATGGTAGCATCAACACTACCATCAATTCGAAATGTCGACCAACAGTGAGATGCTCTATCGCTCTTGAATTCATTAAAACAATCGCGGATTCTACCTATCATGCTTCTATCACTTATTAGACTCTTTTGGTACATCAGTGGAGACTCTATCAAGATTAAATTTGGCATTTTTACAAGGCGTAATTTTCGATAATCTCTCGAACTCCTCCATATTATAATTAAAACAAGTATTTAGATAAAGAATGTATTATATAATGAATCATTGCAAATGCTTATGATAGGATCAGTAACCGCTTGTAACAAATCATGCAGAAATGATTTCTGCCGATATCATTTACAAAGCGTACGTCGTGGAAGCTTAGGTCCACTACCTTGTATCCGATGTGGGGTAGGTGTACGTGGTAAATCGCAGTTGTGTCTCAATTGTGATGGTAAGCGATACAGCGAGTTGAAGCGTTATTATGATAAGAGAATCAAAGATTCCTTTAAAAACTCCATCAATGACTTTCCCTGACTGTGTCAGCGTCCTTGACAGAGTCAAGGATAAAATCATAAGAACACTTGAAGACAACATTGAAAGATTCTCAAGTAATAATTAAACCAAATAATGAATTAGACAAATAATATAGTATATAAATGAACCAAGAATTTCAACCACACCCCGTGATTACCAATTATGAAGCGTCTCGTGACGGTATTGTCAGACACCACAGACTGAAGAAACCATTAGGGACGGACAATGGTATGGGATAATTTGAAGTTTAATGCTGGAGGGAAAAAATATTACTGTCACAGAATCGTCTATGAGGTATTTAACGGATTGATCAAGTTTGGTTTTGTTATTAATCATATTGATTCCAATCCTAAGAACAATTCTTTAGATAATCTTCAAGCTATTTCTCAGAGTGAAAACACCAAACGAGGAGGGACTGGAAAATACTCGAAAAATGTGTGACCTATAAAATCATTCAATACAGAAAATAACGAGCAAAGGGTATTTCAATCAATGAATGAAGCCGGAAAATATTTCGATATTTGTATACCATCAGTACGAAGAGTAGCAGAAGGGGTATACCGGTCAGCGATTTCCAGAAGGACTGGACAAAGAATTCAATTTACATATACAGTGGTACCTCGGGTTACAAACTTAATTCGTTCCAGAACTCGGTTCGTAATTCGGTTGTATCTGAATTCTGTTTTGTAACACCAAGGGGAATAAATCGTGCGGGTATGTGTACGGCTTATGAAAGAGTTACAGATCTCAATGGGTTTTTCCGATTACTGTGTTGGCTTAACTACCACGGATCTCAATGGAGATAATAAATTATCTGTTTTGTGAGGAAACGAATCAAATATTTGGTCTTTACAAACAGTTGTATTATTTTTTTTTTGATGTTTTTTTCAGGTATTTGGTATTCTTTAAACACTGTCAATAATCATTATTACAAAAGATACAAATAACACACCTCTGTTATTGGCTTTCATGTATTAACCGGCTTATAATACCATGCCGTCTATTATATGATTGGGGCTTTAGCAAAATTTTAACCGTGAAACCAACATCACACACCGTCACACGCGGTGTGAAATGTCTTTTGCATTCAAACCGGGTTGATTTTGTGGGCTTTGTGATTGGTTTCTGTTTGAGTGACCCTGTCCCCGTCATTGTCATCCTATCATTCATTGTAAATACCATACAATTGTCATCCTATCATTCATTGTAAATACCATACATTTATCATCATATCATTCATTGTTATATATTGTATACATCATTCATTGCAAATACCATGCCATGGACATCATTCATTGTAAATAATTGTATATATATATATATATATATATATATATATATATATATATATATATATATATATATATATACGTGTGTGTGTGTGTATGTGTGTGCCTACAACTCGCCATAACACTCGAATTGGGAGTTGAAAAAAGGATGTATTGTCCTATGTAAATAATTGTATATATGTGTCACAGAATTAGGCGAAAATTGAATTTATTTCTTCTTGAATTACAAACTAATTTCACCATTTTTTTGTTTCGTCGTAATGCGTTACCTGGGGTGAATAAGTGTTTTTTCCAAGGTAAGCGGCGGGTAACGATTTGCATGTGCCTGACTTCGAATCACTTGAAGTCAGGAATATTAGAATCACGGGGTGCACGGTAATTTTGCCGTGAATTCTGCTCACCTATATGAGGATATATAAGGCAGAATATTTCTGATAATAATTACGGGTCCAAAAGTATCTTATCACAGGATAGATAGCTCGTCATTCTTTCTCCAGCCAAAGGGGTGAGTGTTAAATTTATATTTCGTTTTAATGTGAATTTTTATTCAGTTTATCATTTCATATAATGATGCTTTTATTACAATGCAGATTTAAAACGTGGAATATTTGGAATTACTAATCACTATTAGACTTTAAATGCAATAGCGTAATCTAAGGTTTAGATTATTTTTAGAGACAACTATTATTAGTCTGGTTTCTTTATTGTAGCTGATTTGTTGCGGAACATCTCTGATATTGTAGCGGAACGTCTCTGACATTGTAGCGGAACGTCCCTGAATTGTAGCTAAACGTCTCTGAATGTCTCTGAATTGTAGCTGAATGTGATTGATTGTGCCGTGATTGTGCTGTTTAATTGTGCAATCGAATTGAGGTATCTGACTGTCTGTCTGTCGGATTGTCTGTCCGTCTACGTCTGTCGTGATGTGTAAATATCCGGAAATCTAGAAGTCTGAGTGTCGGAGCTGTCTGGAGGTGCAAACATCCGGGGTGGCATCTAAGTATTTGGGACCGTTGGTTCTAGTAGATGTTGTCTGTCTGTACGTATAACTGTGGTGGATCCGTGAAGGGCAAGTGACCGATAAAAGTATTGAGTCAACCCTAGGTATTCGGAGAAGCTGGGAGGCGATTCAATAGTTGGTGAATCGTACGGTTATACAGGGTCGAGACACGTGTGTGTTGCAATTGTAGTACAATTTAATACATTGTTATATTTACATAGTTACTTCAAATCACAGTAGTATTTCAAGGGATTACATGAATCTCAATAAAAGTTAGCAACTTGATTAAATACATGTATATGTTCGTGCTAGTTGTCGCAATCCATACGAGCGAAAGTATAGTTTGATGTTTGTATTTATTATCGCAGTTTATACTTGCGTTAATATAACTTTTGTCAAGGTTCCTTGGATCTGTGTATAGTCCAGGAGATTCCTTGTATCTGTGTTTATTTTGAATTAATATTTAATTTATTGTTGAATTGTGAATAGTTGTGAAGCGAGATTGTGGGTTGAATGCATGAGTATTGTGTTGATACATCATTATTTTTCATTAATAATTTATTTCATAAATTTACATTATCTTTCACATATTGTGTTTGTGTTGTTCATTTAATCCACCATCCACTCGGTAACAATTCTGTTACAATATGTATATATGTATTATGTAAAAGTGACGTCCATTCACTAAGCATATCTTCTTGGAGTTCTAATCCGCTATTTGGCGAGTTAGATCTCCTTTCGTGGTACCTCTAGGGCCCGGTCAGATGTGAATAACACCTGACGGGTTCCAAATGGGGTTTTCACATATATCTCTAGGCGTAATAAGATGTAAATACACCTTATTGCGAAGTTCATCATCATATAATCATATATAACTTGCATAATATCTCTAATCGCATTAAGATGTGAATACACCTTAACGCGAACGGAGTTCATACCACAAAAAACGGGTCAAAATTAACCCCCAATATTTTGTTTTTGTATTTTATATATAAAATATATCACATATTAGAAATACAATATATTATATACATGAATTCTGAAAATATCAACGAGGTTATAACCGAAATTTCAAATTTTAAAAGTCAAGGAATTCAATTGTCAAATAAATTAAATTGTGATAGGATCCTTTCCAATTTTCAAGATATTGAAGATAATATCCGAAGAAATAGATATACACTTCCAAAGTCATACGTTTTTATAAAACGGATTCAACATGCTATTTATGATTCGTTCATATATGAAAATGACGTAAACAAGTTTGTCCAAAAAGAGTTAGGAAATCAATATGATCAAAAGAACAGTTAATTCAAAAATGAAAAATATAAAAATGATTATCCAACAAACCGAAAAATCCCCTTTGATTACCTCAACACAGTAAACACACCATACATACATGAAACAGACAGGTATGGCACTTACGCACCTAAACAGGTATGTGCGCTTACTCAACTAGAACAAAATTCTATTACACGGTAATTTAATCAATGGTGACTTTATCAATGGACTGCGCGGAAGTATAATACACAAAATAATTTCGGGTGAGTTTTCTTTTCACTGGTGACAAAGTCACTACATTTAGATCGTACATTAATTATAATGGTAAACGAAGCGCTAACGACTAGATTAGCACGTGAACGGTTAGATGCAATTAAGAAATTTGTCCCCATTCGGAACTCCGTTCGAGAGAAATTGCAAGCGAGACAGTAGTTACAGACAGACTTCATAACAGACACGGAACAG
Source organism: Unio pictorum (assembly GCA_030141615.1). Taxonomy (NCBI): domain Eukaryota; kingdom Metazoa; phylum Mollusca; class Bivalvia; order Unionida; family Unionidae; genus Unio; species Unio pictorum. The sequence goes on from JARLTB010000126.1 coordinate 14,627,476, forward strand.
TTATTTAAACCCATTACTACAGCAACCACAGATGTAAAATCGGCCACTGAGAGAGCAATATGGGGAGATGTCCCCAAGGAAGGGAAAAGGATAGAAGAACCTCCTCTTCCTGTGCTTGAAAAAATAGCAAAGGGATCCAAAAAACAAAAGAATCTTTAAAAACACTTCCTGGTGATATAGTAACCGCTGTATAACTTCAGGAACAACAAGAACGAGAACAACGTGAACAACGAGAACAAGAACCACTTGAACAAGAAGAAGAGGGTGATATTGAACAACAGCAGGGTGATACTGTTGAAGAAAAAAAAACTTCAAACGAGAGAGGAGACTATTCACCTAAAAAGATATTTCCGAAAGACGTGATAAATAAATTTAAAGATTACACGGATGATGAATTAGCTAAATTTGTTGTTAAAAATTCTAAAAATAGGGAGATTGGGTGATGAATTAAATATTTTTTTAATCTAGTCCAATTCGATATCGTGTTTGAGATTCTTCTAAATTTATCATTATAAATCCATGTGGGATAGTCCGAGCGGTGTTAGCGAATTTTTTAATTCATTATAATCCATGTCGCCGTTGCACCAAGACTGGTGAATATTTTCTAATGTATGTGAATTAGCACTGTTAAACGCCACGAGAATATTACAATTGTCCCTGATTATACTAGGTATGTGAGTATATCGTTGGGAAACGTACATTATATCAATTATTTTGTCTCCCAATTGAAAATATCCTAGCGGGCTTTTTTGATTGTCCATTATCAAATCGTTGTACACAATTAGATTGTTGATACTCTCGTCGATATCCTCGATGCTTGGCGCTTCTTTGATGTCATCGATAAATTCAATAACATCCTCACTGGTTATTGATTTTGCACTCTCGTTAAAATCATTTAATGTTTCTTAGCAATGTTGATATTTTGCGGTTGTGGCTACTAGATATAGTTTATCCCATTTCATCCATTTCATTATCAAATTAAGTAGCAAATGTGTTTTACCGCTTCCGGATGGTCCAATTATTATCATTCACATTATATTCGGCAACATTTTATGATGTTTAGGTGGAGTTCGTTTTTTAATGCGGAGAAGTCAGTAATTTCCATTATATATAACATATATCAATTATATATTTATATTGTGTGAAATGTAGAGCTCGTACCCCAACTAGTTATCTGACTCCTGTTGTAACAAAAAATAATAGAGATGCAATTAGTGGTAATTGTACACAATGTGGTATAATATTTTTTAGATTCATTATTATAAAAAAGGGAGTTGATATCGCAGCCAAGTTAACAAAACTCCTAGTAGCTCCATGGGCCAAATAGCCAGGAGAAAAACATCTTCCAGGATATAATTACTGTGGCCCTGGAACCAGACTTGATATCCGACTTGATAGCCAAGACCAACCAAGATCAGGTGAATATCCAGTAAACGCTATTGATAAGGCATGTCATGCTCATGATGTTGCTTATAAAAGTAGCAATCTGTATCATAGACATACTGCAGATATGTGAAATTGATTCATGCATTGAATTCTATTAAGAATAAATATTTCAAAGAATAATTAGCTAACGTAAGATCTGCGATGAAGTAAACAGGTATTAGGTGCTGGTAATTAATATTAATATGGAATCTGTTTATTAGTCCCCAACAGGATACTGGATGGGTAAATCAGCAATTAATAAACTCACCAGCGCGAGAAAAAGTTACTGCAGCAGATTAGTTATCAAGACAAGCGATATGGCAGATATATCTACCACTGCCTAGACAAATTAACTTTGCACATTTTGATGTTAGCACCACTAATGAAGTACATGTACTTACAAGTATGCATTAACTGTAGTTAATGTTGCGATTAGATACAAGGAAGCTGAGCCATTGTTGACCAAGGCGACATCAGAGATATCTGTTGCATTTGAACGAATTTATCGACGAGGATCTTTACAGTGGCCTAATCTATTGCAGGTTTATCCTGGCAAAGAATTTCAGGGTGCAGTATTATCAACGATAAAACATCATAATGTCACCATCAGACGAGGACATACTGCAATACACCGCGATCAGGCACTTGTTGAACGATTTAATAAAACACTTGCTAAGCGGTTATTTGCATATCAATACGCGAAGAAATTTATCGAAGATAAATGATCAAATGAATGGGTCAAGAGATTACCAAGTGTGATAACTGCACTAAATAATGAAATTACTCAAACAATAAATATGAAACTTATTAACGCGATCAAAAAAAAGTAAATACCCATACAAAATGCACGAAATAATTTTTCAAAACAACGAATACTTGGCAATGTCAATGTGAGATATTTGTATGAGCCAGGTGAACTTGAAGGTGGTAAAAAAGAGCTACTGATCCTATTTGGAGTGTTACTACACACAAAATATCTAATATAACAAGATCCGCTGGTAGACCCGAAATCTATAGATTAGATTCAACTGCTCCTCAGCGTGGATTTACATGTGAACAATTACAAGTGATACCCGAGGATACTCAATTACCACCGCGTGGTCTTGACTAGCACCTCTGCGTTTGTTACACTCAAGACAGGTCAACATCACATTATCTCTGGTATGACCAAGACTGCTATTTTTTCTGTCTGCATTAAACTGGTGAGGATCTTTATCCGAATACTGCCAACACTTTATACAATTACAACTCGTGCAGTGATTATTCTGTTGTTTTTCAGCGTAATTATAAATTCAACATCAATATAAAATTCTCATTTATTTTTCTTATCCTGTTGTTTATAGCCAGCTAGGTTTTTTTCCCTTATTATGTCATCGCTGACAATATCTCTGATTGTGGTGTCATTAGCATCTAGAACAACTCTTCGAAGTGTATTTATTCTTCGTACTTTGGACACTGCAAGATAAACTAAATTTGACCACTCGATGCGATCATCTACGATCCAAACAATCGTATCGAATATAGTCAATACCTGCGAAGAATGTATCGTCATTGTGTAACCCAGCGTCCACAGAAATTTATCAGCATGCAATGCATCTTCGACAACACTGATATCAACCAACACAATATCATTTAACACTAAAGTTTGTTTCTCAATCTGACCAGGAATATCAACGTCAATATTCTGTGTGTGTGTACATATATATATATATATATATATATATATATATATATATATATATATATATATATATATATATATATATATATATATATATATATATATATTGCGATGCTATTTCACGAAGTTGATTCATAGTCACCTGTGATGCATCTGGGGAAAGTACTAACACTACAAGAATTTAGCTTTTTTCATAACGCACTAATCACTGTCATCTCACCTCTGTTTGCTTGGGGTCGAGTCTCAGATTCGTCTAACGTGGGTTAGTGAGAAAGCTTGCCAGTACTTCTAGTGGGTCGGTGGTTCTTTACGGAAGTTTTCCCCGGGTTTTTTTCCCCACCATTAATTCTGGTCGCCATGCTTAGTCTATCGTGTGCTGAAAAATGACGTTTAACTCTACAACAACACAACAAAACGCATGGTATTCGTATCAAACGCATGATTGTTTATATAAGGAAATGGTTGTCTCAGCAATATTTCCATCATTGGTTTTACTTTACCAGGATTATAAACTGTAATCAACTTAATCATGGCTATTATTTCTTTGACGTCTATGTCAGTTTTAATCCTTGTGCGCGCTAATACTTGCGAAGAGATCGGAATGCCATCAAAGCCGGTTACGTGATAGACTCCGATACCACATTTTAGACATGGTTGAACACGTAAACCTATATGTAACTAGTAGCTAATGTAATGTAAAGTATTCGTAGTGGCATGTTTTGACTCAGTATTTAGGTATTCCTAAAGCATACAGCTTTTATATGACTGTGTCCTAACGCCTTTGTACATCTTTTATAATATATTTTGTGGGTAAGAATGCAGTACCATATCTTCATTGATGATAATCGGAAATGATGTAAGAGGAGAAGTCAGCATTTTCAGTTTCAAATTAATCAATAAACTCACTTAAAAAGTGTTCTAAATCTATACTGGCCAAAATATGCTAAAATGATCCATTGCTTGTCACTGCATCAACACCCACATGCCGTTTGCAGCATTAAATCCAACAACGTTAAAACGATTTGGATAGTTGTATATTTAAACAATGGTTTATGCTTCTCTGAACTTAAAAAGTGATTTGTTAAAGCTTACCCATTGAGATTATATTATTATTTTAATGCTTAAAGTATCTTTCTGATTGTGGCGATTGTTGCTTTTTTCGCGATCAGTGGTTACATAACAGTTTTCATCACAAGGTGACAACAACTTGAATTTTTTTTGTATAACATCAACCAATAATGTTCACTCTTTCAGTGTATCGGTGCTGCTACAAAATAAGTAATTGAAGTTTGTACATAGCTCAGGATACGTATTAGTGAAATCATCGTACAACAAGTTATGAGCCTCTTTGACAAATCGATTTGACGCAACAACTTAATCAATTAGTTAACCTTAGAAACTCTCTCCATTAATCGGGTACCAGGTAATCGGATGCCAGCATTAGTTACTCTCATAAATATGTTTTTTAAAAGCTGTACAAATATGTCTGTGAGCTTTTTGCGAATACATATATCACCGTATTTGTTAAATATAAAAGAAAAGTCCCCGCTCGAGTTGTACCTTGTAAATAGGTATTTTTTGTTGATTATAGCAGACTTCCTGTTTAACAGTCTTTCACATAAACTGTCAAGGTCAGCCGAAATATGTATTCAGCATAAATTAAAGCCATTGGATTGTTCAACCACAGATGAGCCCCATGTCTTCCAAATAACAGACTAGAAGGCTCAATGGCAGTTTCGAAAGAATGTATGTCTGACAATAGTATGGATGCCATTGTACTGTCATTGACTCCACCTTACGGATTGAGTTTGTATCATGCAAATACCATTTCAAGCTTCGACGTTTCCTCATTTATTAGGATATATGTTAATTATAGCGAATATGAGTTGAACATGCAATATCCTGACAACAGAATAACACGGTAAATGGCTATGCGCTGAGAACAGTTAACAAGTAAATTAAATAATTCACACTTGTAGTTAGGCGTCTGGTGGAATAACATGCGCGCGCACTTGCCAAGATTAAATTATTACGAAACTACACATTTTTGAATTGTGGCATCTTAAATGATTATAATCTGTGTAAAATTCAGCACAAATAGCTTTGGATAAACAATTCTAGCTCGCTACAATATTGTTTACCCTTCCACCAAGCAACAATTGAAGTAGTTTTAACATTAAGGATAATCAGGTTAGCTGAGTCTTGAATAAAGGCACGAAATGTACCATTCTTCTTTGAGATAAGACTCGATGTGCCATTCTGCTTTGAGATAACACTCGGTGCGCCATTATGCTACTTTTTTTTATTAAGGTTGTTTTCCCTTTGAGAACAGAATAGTTAGAGGTAAACACGATTTAACACATCTTTATATAAGGGCCATTGCTACTCTACTAAGAAATAGCACCGAACCTTCACTGATCTGTATAGCAACGGCTGCACTGATAACTAGAAACTATACCCATGTACATAAAATGGGTCTGTAATTGTGGTAGATTTGTTTATCATACAAGCGTTGGTGCAAATCATGTTCATTCGTTTTTATCTTTACGTATGTTTTTGGATATGTTTTTGTGTATGTACTTGTTCATGTATTTTGTTTTGTTGCCATTATATCTGCGTTTGTAATTTTATTAGTATTTGGGGATGCACTCATGTGCAAAGACAGTGTTTGTAAGACAACTCCAATAATATTTGTCGCTTTGTTTACGACGCGAACGTCTAAGCCTATCACGAGAATAGTCTGATGTATTTAGGCATTGTACCATTCTTTGCCACGTCGACGGAAACTCTCAGGAACGTAAGTAGTATGATTATATCATTTTTGATTACGTTAACGTCTTCTACTCCGTAAGACTATTCTCTTACAAGGTGTGCCATGGTAACTTTCACGTATATTATGACGTGAAGACAAAGTGGGGATAAAAGGATTTAATCTAAGTCAGAAAAAAAAACAGTACGGATAAAATATCTGATTCCATCTGTGATATAGGTTTGCATTCTTTGTCGATGTTTAATTAGCTTCTGCACCAAACAAAAGGATGCATCATCGATATGGACGCTGTTTGGGATATAGATAGGATATTTAGTTATGAAATAGCTACATTAACTGAGTCATTGAAAAAAAAAAAAAACACACACACAATTAAACATTTAAAAGAATTTTTAATTTTAACTGATGATACGTTGATAAACAAATTGTGAAACTTAACCGAATTAAGGATTGTTTTGTATATTTAGAGAACCATAGCTAGTACTATTAATTCTGTCATAAGAGTTGAACACTTGTATTTAGTATGTCTTGATAGCTGAAATTGATCGGTAGTCACCCTTGATGCGTAATTCTCGCAATGTTTCATCTGTTTGCTGATGGCACCGCAAGCGTTGTATTTCAGTTCATTTTATTGTAGTAACAGTTTACTTGAACTTTTGTTCTCCACGTTGGAATTATATTTCTTAGTGTTTCGAAAAATAACTTGTTGTGTTGACTTGTGGCTTTTTTCTTCGAATTGGGTATATTTTCCCTAACCTTTTGAACCATATTTTTAAAATTCAGAAACGCCTTTGGATGTTAGCTGCGCCCATAGATATCTTTCTCAACATGAGGTTGAAGAAGTGACCTCAACCTGAAACGAGATAATTTCGATTCACTTTTATTTTCTGATTTGCAAGAATAGAGAATATTAATTATTATGAATCATGTATCTATGAATAATGGTACTCTTATAAATAAATATTAATTTCAGGAATAGTTTAATCGTTAATTCATAATTCCTTTGTTTCTTGTTTTACAGAGACACGACTAAAAAAATTGCAAGAACCCCTACAAATGTATTTTTGCAAGAGAGCCAAAAGAGTTCATTTTTTTAAATGAGGTCATAGAGAGGGGATAATGCAAACGATTGCCGATACAGACACAAAAAGAAAAGAGAAAGATAGACATAGATTACATGCTTGGTTGAAGTATTGACTGACGTATAAAATAAAGACGAGGAATGAAATAATACTAAAAAGAAGGAAAGAATCATTTCCTAGGAATTATCAATAAAAGGTGAAGATTAAATTGTTGCAATTTGGAATAGCACTTGTTCAGTTGCTGGTTACCCGTTAGAAAATGGATGGATTAACAAACCGACAGATCGATGGGTCAGTCATGTGTCCTTTTAATTTTTTGCGAGTTTGTATGAAAAGGACAAGTGGAATGATCTACGTTACATGATGTTGAAATATTGAGCAAATTGTCCCAGTATTTGAAATACGGAGCGATCAGTGGGCGATAATCCAAAAAGGTTGACGAGATCCTTTAAATAGGTCTGTATTAACAAAATTTAACAAATGATTTTCAGAAAGCGTAACGCAAGACGAGAAGTTCAGTTATGGACATAACATTAGCACTACATTATAGTGAGACCAATTCTACGAATATTAGAGTTTATTTCTGCTGATAAAAATTTAAATTCATTTATAATATTACTAACTGGTCAATATATATTCAGGAGATTTGGGATGATTTGTTTTATTAGTTAAACTGTATCATACATTGCTGTTCGATTTCGTTGCAGTGCATTTAATACATGAGATTGATCAGCAGTCTGCCATGCCATTTCGGGTATTTAAGGAGCCTCTATGTTTAATTGACTCCGACAAAGATGGAAAGTTAATGGTGGTTGACGATGTTTTGAACCAAATTTCCCAGATTCCAAAGCAACTGAATGTCGTTGCAATAGCTGGGCTCTATAGGACTGGAAAGTCCTACCTTCTCAACCGCTTGGCACAGGTCAATAAAGGTAGGTTTTACGTACCATCAGAGCAAATATCTACGATATATGTCAGTCTTGTTTTAAGTATCGAATAATGACCTAGACAAACTGTCTTATAAAATCTGTAATTACTTCTATAAATATAATATGCCACAAAATATGAGTAAGTATACAAATGCAACCAGATAAATAATAACTCGTGTAAAACTTTACTAGCAACCGTTTTATCAATTGACTGATGCAATATCAAAGAATGGTATTAGCAGTTTCTTACGTCACTAAAGCATAAATATGTTACTCTAGTTAAATATACGTTATCAATATTTTAATACAACGAGTCCCCATGGCTTCATCATGCACATGTACTTATCACGATTCCCAGTGGCTTCATCATACACATGTATTTATCATGAGTCCCCATTGCTTCATCATGCACATGTATTTATCACGATTCCCAGTGGCTTCGTCATGCACATGTAGTTATCACGAGTCCCCATGGCTTCATCATGCATATGTCTTTATCACGAGTCCCCATGGCTTCATCATGCACATGTATTTATCCTAATTCCTAGCGGCTTCATCATAAACATGTATTTATCATGAGTCCTCATGGCTTCATCATACACATGTATTTATCATGAGTCCCCATGGCTTTATCATTCACATGTATTTATCACGATTTCCAGTGGCTTCATCATACACATATATTTATCATGAGTCCCCAAGGCTTCATCATACACATGTGTTAATCATGAGTCTCCATGGCTTCATCATGCACATGTATTTATCACGATTCCCAGTGGCTTCATCCTACACATATATTTACCATAATTTCCAGTGGCTTCATCATACACATGCATATATTATAATTTCCAGTGGTTTCATCATACACATGTATTTATCATGAGTCCCCAAGGCTTCATCATACACATGTGTTAATCATGAGTCCCCATGGCTTTATCATGCACATGTATTTATCACGATTCCCAGTGGCTTCATCCTACACATATATTTACCATAATATCCAGTGGCTTCATCATACACATGCATATATTATAATTTCCAGTGGTTTCATCATACACATGTATTTATCATGAATTCCAGTGGTTTCATCATACACATGTATTTATCATGATTTCAAGTGGCTTCATCATACACATGTATTTATCATGAGTCCCTATGGTTTCATCATGCGCATGTATTTGTCACGATTCCCAGTGGCTTCATCATACACATGTATTTATCATGAGTCCCCATGGCTTTATCATTCACATGTATTTATCACGATTCCCAGTGGCTTCATCCTACACATATATTTACCATAATATCCAGTGGCTTCATCATACACATGCATATATTATAATTTCCAGTGGTTTCATCATACACATGTATTTATCATGAATTCCAGTGGTTTCATCATACACATGTATTTATCATGATTTCAAGTGGCTTCATCATACACATGTATTTATCATGAGTCCCTATGGTTTCATCATGCGCATGTATTTGTCACGATTCCCAGTGGCTTCATCATACACATGTATTTATCATGAGTCCCCATGGCTTTATCATTCACATGTATTTATCACGATTTCCAGTGGCTTCATCATACGCATATATTTATCATGAGTCCCCAAGGCTTCATCATACACATGTGTTAATCATGAGTCCCCATGGCTTCATCATGCACATGTATTTATCACGATTCCCCATGGCTTCATCCTACACATATATTTACCATAATTTCCAGTGGCTTCATCATACACATGTATTTATTATAATTTCCAGTGGCTTCATCATACACATGTATTTATCACGAGTGTTCATGGCTTCATCATAAACATGCAGTTATCATGTGTCCCCATGGCTTCATAAATAAAGTGGGCAAAGCTAATCAATATCTTTGCATTAAGAAAAAACAATTTAACTTTCTGTCACAGCCCCATTATGGTACTATAAATAAACATTTTATGCATTAAAATGTAATGACTCGAAGCCCCCCATTCAGTAATGCTGACTCTCTAGATACATAGAACAACTCAATTTAAATAGCTAACAATTTTTAAAAAAATCAAACAAGTTCCTAGATATTAATTTTAATGTTAATTTTAATTTTAATTTTCAATAACAATTCAGTGCAATCTTATTTTGATACAATAATGGTCTGGTTAACCAAATGCCATTTAACATTTAATTCATCACGTGAAAGTTAATGTCCTAACGTGGAAGAGAATGTGTTCAGTATGTTGGCTCTGCTACCCATATGCTATTGATTCTTCCTTCTTCCTTTCTTCATCTTCTTCCGTTTGTAATTTGGACCTCGTATGTGTACCCTGCGAGTTCACTCGGTTTCTTTTGCATTTTGTCCTCCTCTCTACACCTTTCTTCTTATTCTACTGCTGTTGTCACTTCCTGGAAATCTCGCAGTGCCGTCTCCCACGAGCACCCTGTAAGCTTCCTGAAGAAACGTACTCTTCAGAATATATCTCTCTCACAGACCTTCCATCAGACTCATGACGACAATTTTAACAGACCCAAAACACATACTAATTTCGCTTTTTTCTAATACATACTTTGCTCTCTACGTACGAATGGTATTACTCAATAAATATTTTGTAACACACGCACAAATTCAACATGTTGATATGTTCGGACTCAGCAATCCACCCGTCGCTTCTATGTAGTTGTTCCTATTTTATGCGTCCGAAGAATTGCAGAGTTATACATATGAATCCAACTCAGTCTAATTTTGCATAGTAGTCAACATAATGGTAAAGGTAAGTACACGTCATTATTTATTTCTGATAAATTTAAATATACGCTATGTTTCAGTATTATAATAAAATACCCAATTCAAAATTCCTTCTTCTAATGAGTTTATCTCAGCGGCTTACTGCTAAACGTCCCTGTTCAACACAAGCTTTTCGCTCTGCTTCAGACACACGCATCTATCTTCTAGAGCTAGCAGCGCACTAACGTATCTTTCTGCAATTACAACTAAGATATACGTATTTTCTCAGCCTAAAGAAAATGCCATACCAGCTGGAAGATTTATCTGATCTCATTCCGTAATGGATAGATTCGTCAATTATTTTACTTACTTTCTGATTTCCACTAACATCTGCTCTTCAGTTCGTTTTCATTACTGACAAGAGCATACATCTTTTGCCAAGGCTTTCAATTATTTCAATATTAAACAGAAAGGGATGTGAAGGGAATCAGAATGTGCCTTTTGATCTCGTTTCTACTTGATTTATATTAATGCTGCTATATTTGCTGTTGATGTTGGTATTATTATTATTATTATTATTATTATTATTATTATTATTATTTTTATTATAATTATTATTATTATAATTATTATTATTATTATTATTTTAGGATTCCCACTTGGTTCGACAACTGAGTCTAAGACAAAGGGAATATGGGCGTGGTGTCGACCTCATCCAGTGAGACAAAATGAGGTCCTTCTGCTTCTGGATACGGAGGGTCTTGGAGATATTAACAAGGTAGTATCTTGTACTGAGATTTTAAGTAGGACACCGATCTAAGACATTATATGACTTCAATAGAGCTAAACAATTATTTCTGCATAATTTGGTTACTTAACAACACACACACACACATATCCTCATCGATGATTTACTAGTCATAAGATTTTTGTTATAACTCTCAGGATTTTTCATTTGATTTTTTTTAATGCAGGGTGACAAGAACCACGATAACTGGATCTTCACCTTAGCAACACTTCTGGGCAGTACACTTGTGTACAATGCGCTAGGAGCATTTGGCCAAGATGCATTGGAAAAGTTGAGGTAATAACTAGTTTTAAAAGTGTTCCATCACATTTATGATGTCATTGGATAGCATCCTCTTCCTATGACATAATTGTATTAAAATGAAAAAGAACTTAGCATGTTTGGACCCAGAGCAATATCATACGTATTTCCTTTAATAATAATAATAATAATAATAATAATAATAATAATAATAATAATAATAATAATAATAATGATAATAATAATGATAATAATAATGAAGACTGTGTATAGCGCCTAATCTTTAGAAGCTCTAAGCGCTTTACACCATCTATAATGATATGAATACAAAGAAACAAAAACCAAAAACAAACACGATGAAATTGGAAAGCAAAAAATGCTGAAAATATTTAAGGTAGGAAACATTTTAGGTCTTTAAATTTGTTCTTCCAGTTGCAAAGGGTGCGTTTCAAGAGCACTCTTGAAAGGGTTATACCATCCAATTAAATCTTACTTATTGGCGGGAAAAGAAGCGATAGAAGTTCGCAATCCAACGTCTTTAGGTATGGTTGAGGAATCCATTTGTTAAATTATATCTACCCTGCAAATACGTTATTTCTTAATAAGATAATTATTCTTATAATCCATGAGAAATTATTTACAATTATAAATACGTCAAGAGCAAAAGTTTGATAAATGGTATGGTCAGAATTACCTTTATATGTAGTTTCCTTGAAATAGTTAAGCAAAGTTTTCAGAATTTAAAAGAAAAACATTGTACGTGCGCAACATTTGCTGTTCACATGTAATCTTTATTAAGGTCAAGCCACGCAGCATTCTAACTTTTTCAGTTTCATCACGGAAATGTCGAAGCATGTCAAGATATCAGATAGTCCATCAAGTCAGAAAGGAGCCGAAGACCTGGACCTGTACTTGCCGCCCTTTATTCTGGCCCTTAGGGATTTCTGTCTGGATCTTAAATCTAACGGTAGAGAAATAACTAGTGATGAGTATCTAGAAGAATGCTTGAGCCTTCGTAGCGGCAACAAGGATTTAGTTGGAAAGTACAATACACCACAAATATGTATCAGGAAGTACTTCAGAAAAAGAAAGTGTTTTACTTTTGATCGGCCAGGCTCGAAGGCAATTCTCAAAAAGTTGGAAGCTTTGACTGATCAAGATCTCGAGGAAGAATTCGTAAAAGACTCGACGAAGTTCACGGAGTTTGTATTACGTGAATGTCTTCCAAAATCTCTGGACAACGGACAACCAGTCAATGGAAGAAGTAAGATACATTCTACCTCTGTTTATCCAACGATGTAAATTGCACTAAACCATCTGATACATTGTTTTGTTTTCTAAAGACTGTTATTTGTTGGATTTTTCTGCTTTATTTCCCTATTATAAAACAGACCTAATTCTGTAGTAGAAAACAGTAACACATTGTGTGTAATAAACTGACTACGAATAGTGCAAAACTAGTATCTAACTAGCCTAAGCGCTTTCGACTCTTAATTAGTCTTTTTCAAAATCAAATATAACACATACACAAGACAAATAAAACAAAAAAACCGTTGTCTTTGCAAACCTTTACATGACTATGACTTGTTGCTCATGCTGGAAAAATATTTTATATTTATCTAGAAATCGATGAGCCATATTGTATAATCTGTTATTTTATACGATGCAAATGATAACCCGGATACTGCATTGTTATAGTTGTAATCAATAGGCTATTGGTCAACTAATAAGTAAATGAAGAGTATTATTGAAAAGACAACATGTCGGCTGCAAAAAGATAATTATTTTTTGTGAATGGCTGTCTTTTTTGAGTCTTCTTTGCCAAAACCGCTTGGTTTCAATGTTCTAAGGCTGCGTATCCAGTAAGATTCCTTTTCTTTCCTGATTTCGGAACCGTTTTGGGGTTTGTTAACAATTGCTATACGTGTTCCATCACTGAAAGTGTGGCTACGATAGGAGAAGTGTTCTGCAACCGGGTTTCTGTACACCTTCTTTGTCATTCAATCAGATATATCAGGGTTGATCTTTTTGTATAGCTTTTCAGTTTCTCTGACATACTGAAGACTGGATGTCTTAATGTGATGAGATACATTACATTCTCTGTTCCGTATCTTTTGTTTGGACTGCGTATGTTGAGCTTGTCTTTAGTCACTGTGCTAGAAAATGTCCGTATTCTATCATATGCTGGTAGGCTTTGCAGCTTTTATCGCCACAGGGGCTGTATTGACTAGCGTGATTTTGGTTAGTGATTCGATTCGAGTTATCTTCGCTCTGACCTGGATACCCTTGAGGATGTTTGATCTTCAGTAGGCTAGTACAGGTTCGTTCGGGATGATTAAGTGCATCAAACGATTCCACGATGGATAATTGTTTCACGATGATTTTAACTACTTTGAGGTTTTCTGGATGTTAGGTTAGGATAAATGGTATCCTATCAGCCTTTTTTGTTCTCTCTATATTTTAGTAGGTCATTGCGGTTTGTTTATTTGGTCCTTTGGGATGCCTCAGCGATCAGACGTTTGTCATAGCCTCAATAAGTCTAATGTTTAATAAGCCCTTGCGACATCGTGGTTCATAAAAGCAAACCATCCGATATTAGATTATTGAGACAATTAGACCAACGATAATTATCGTTCGAGACTGTACAGACAATTTTATATCCAAATTAAGGAGTCAGATTTGATATATGTCATTGCTGGATGAACGTACAGCTCTATGACATGAACATTATGTGAAGACATCAACCGTGTCCAACAAACTCATGCTTTAAAGCAGATTGTTGCTTAAACGGATATTGTATAAAATAAAGTAGGGTGTTTACATATTTTGAGTTTTTTGTTTGTGTTTGTGTGTTTTTGTATGGAAAATGTATGTGTGTGAATAAACGTTTTTATTTGTTGTATCTGTCCATACGATTTCAGTCACGGGCCTTTCCAAAGTCATTTATATTCCCAGCTTTGTTTTGTTAATATCAGTACACGAACTCTGGTCTTTTGATTTTTTTTCAAGAATCCATTTAAAAAAATTATGGATAGGTGGACTTGATGTTGATATTAAATAAGTAAGTAAGATTATAAATTTTTATAATGTCTAAAAGAGATCATCATTATCATCATCATCAATCCTCTCTGCGCCGTCTGCTGCTTGAGGCAACAGCAAGGGAGCACCAGTTTGGTCTATCGGCTGCTATTGAGGTGGCGGTCTGCAGGGTGAGGTCTCTGGTCTTAAGTTCTTGCTCCACGGTTCGTCGCCAGGTCTCTTTGGGTCTGCCACGTTTCCTTTTCCCCTGTGGGGTCGATCTCAGTGCCACCCTTGGTAGTGAGTCAGAGGTCATTCCGCAGACGTAGCTGAGCCATTTCCATCGATGAGTTGCAATGATCTCAGCGATGGTGCTTGCCTCCACTTTTTACCAGAGTTCCTTGTTCGAGATCATGTTTGGCCAAAAGATCCTCATGATCCGTCGCAGGCACTTGGTTTGGAAGACTTAGAGCTTGCGTTCTATGTTAGCAGTGATCAACGTGGCACTAAAATGCATCAATATCAATACTGTTAAATTATTTTCTCATAAAAATCAAACCAGTGCATGTGTTGATACAGCCTATAACAAATTTCATGTCGGATACATGATTATTTATCCATAAAGAAACATCAAAATATCCTTCATGTTCATAATTGTATTATACTTCTTAGCACACAAATATTTTATTATCATTCTTCAGTGTTTGCGACTTTGACTCGGGCATATATTGCGGCGATTCAGGATGGGAAAATTCCATGCATTGAGAATGCCTTGGATATGATGGCGCAGATTGAGAACAGCAAGGCTGTAGAAGCTTGTATCCAACTGTATGTGGAGACGATGAATATCACGCTACAATTACCCGTTCCGAATGATAACGACCTATCAGAAGCCCATCGTCGTTGCACTAAGGACGCCATTGCTTTGTTCCTGAAAAAGGCTGTCTATGACCAAAACCAAGAATACCAGAGGGATGCGAATGTAAGTGGCTAAAGATCATTTAATCTAGAAATATATAAGCGGGAGAGAAGTATAACAGCTTAACATGATTTTGATCACTTGTTCAATGGTTAAATAAAATATGGTACAATGAGTCGGTACCCGAGTTTACTTTATTGTGATTTTACTATAGACTCACACACTCTGAGAATAAATATTTTTTGTGATTAATTGGATACTGTTTATAAAACAAAAGACGTCCAAGGTAAATGATCAGTAATTTATTGTACTGTCCGGAACCGTTATTGACATGAAGGTACACGAAGACAATGCCACTAATTATACGGCAGATTTAAGAAAGTTTGAACAGCCCAAATTATAAAGAATGAGAACTGAAAGCAAGCCGTGGTTGCACAGTATGATAACTAGATTTCTGAACTTCATAGGCACGCTAAATAGAAAGAGAAGAGAGCAATTTTGTTTATTAGTTTTGCACGGTGACGGATTCTTTCCATTCGATATATCAGATTTCTCTTACACGCATGTAGAAGACAATACAAATGAGGCATTGTGAATTTATTGATTACAATGATTCATGATTACAAAAGAATAAAGCAAGCTGCTTTTTGGACGTGCTTAAGTATTTCAGAGTTCTATTAATACCATTTGATTTAACATTTTCTTTAATCTACGTAGTATTTGGTGTTTTGCAGGAGAAAGTGAATGTTGAATATGACAACTTCAAGAAACGGAACGAGCATGAGTCCGAGGTTAAATCCAAAGAAGCTCTGGCACAACTAAACCGGACTATTGAGGAAAAGATCAGACAACAGCTGTACACAAGAGCTGGTGGATATGGTCTGTATCAGCAGGATATTATGAAGATCAAAGACGAGTACGAGAAACTAACTGGTCTGGGTTGCAAGGTAGTTCACGTGCTATTAATGTTATCAGACTTTTATAGACATATATTGTAACCACTCTTATGGTTATAGACTAAAGAACAGCAAAACCAAAACCTTTTGTACAACTTAAATTAGTTCATTATTGAAGTTATACCCAAAATTTAAGGGGAACTTATGTTATTGTTAATTCCCCAAAAAAATAAAATAATAATCATACACGTTCTACGCAAGTAAAAAAGAATCGAATATTTTGAATGAATTCCAGGTCCTCGAATCTATCGGTCTGCCAACAGCCATGATATACCAAAACGGCATTGTCTAGGATTCCTCTGAATAAATTCTAAATTAATAATTTAGTTCAATCAGCAATGTTTAATTTCAATGATTAATCCAAACAAATGTTGCCTATCAAGTTGTATCTAAACAAAAATCAAACACATCTGCCTACTGATGTTAAAATATGAAAATAGGAAATAAGAAATAATTTGTTCGGCTCTACCTATATTTATTCATTCATATTGGTCTTAAACGCGATTTTCCCAAACTCTCTACCTAGGATTACACAACAACTCCTGTCGTAAAAATACGACACACCGATCTGGTAATGGCATAATTCTTTAGAAAACCCTCCTACTTAAAATTGCATACAAGTTCAATATATAAATTGACTTTAACTTGTAAACATCTATTTATAGCCTAATATCTATACAATATAATGTATACACGTGATCAACAAATTAGGTACATGTACGTTTTACCTTGCTTATATATAATCACTTCAATTTACAGTGATGAACAAAATTTGAACACATTTTAGACAGTCTCGTATCAAAGGTTATTTACGCTATATGTATGCATAAGAGATATTTATTTGTCTGATTGTAATGTTGATGGTCTAGTAGACCTCTGGACTTTAGACATTTGTGTCATAACTGATTTAAATAATAATATATGCCAAATGTTCTTTCTGTATTTTTAAATCCAGAAACAAGAGACGATTCTGAAATATTTGGAGAGCAAGTGGGCTGACTGTCAAACCATTTTTCAATCAGGCCAACAAGTTACAGAAATGGAAAAAGAAGCAGCGAGTAAACATATTTTAGCCTTCAATATATTGTGTTCATCGCTTGTTTTACTAGCTTCAACGTTTGCTATCTAAAAGAAATATAAAACTTGGTATATGGCAAAAGGTTGGGTTAAATTGTTTGAAATTGTTTATTGGTAATATTAGATTCATTAAGTGTGTCTCAGAAAAGGAGATTCTGATTATAACCTAATTACCTGTCAGTTGTATAAGTTTAAAAACCAATTATCGTAGAGCAGATCTGTAATTCTTCTTTTTTTCAAAATCTTTGGCTGTTTTGACATATTTATTGAATGACCGATATATTTCTTGTGCATCAATCAATAAATTACCTGAGTGACATTGGTTTTAAAACTCGGCAATATTACGATATCATCAAACTGTATCATTCTTTCTTCAACATATATACATTTATAAAATCGAAAGACGTCTGAAATAAAAATGAGCCAGCTGCTATTGTCAGGGTTTTAAAGATAGTTTTCTTCATGTGATTTTTTAAACATTGTTGTAGTTGAAAGACAAAAGACCATTGCAGCAGAAGGACAAAGAGAGGAAGCAGAACGCTTTGCTGAAATCCAGCGGCAAAAGTTCGAAGATGAGTCATGCCAAATGCAGGAAAATGTACGACAACTGGAACGAAAACAACAGGAGGAGATCAAAAACGTAATGGAACATCAGAACAAAATTTTAGAGAATCGACTCAAAGAGCAAGAGCGGTTGCTTAAAGAGGGTTTCAACACAGAGGCTGCAAAGTTGAGGAATGCTATTGAGAGGTTACGTCAAGAAAATGAGAGAATCAGACAACAAGGGAGTGGAGGGGGAGGAGGGAGACGAACTTGTCTGTTGCTTTAAATCAGCATTGTAACCCATTTCAGATCATGAATATTAACACAAATACATTATATCAGATGCTAGTTAAGTAAATGTGCAATTTATTCACGAAATAAATGTTGGGCTTTTCTTACAAGCCTAACTTGTAACAGTCAATTAATAAGTAGTCGTCTTCGCTTGAAAATATCCAATATGCTGCAGTAAAATATTCTGGATTTCTAACGTAAATTGCAGATATCTCAAGAAAATTAGAAGTTGGCTCTGATGATTGAAAAACGCCTGATTATTTCACAGCTAAATGTAACGGTCAGTATTTCTCTAAATAGAACAGGGGTCATACGTATTATGTATTATTTGCTGTGATTTTATTACTTATGTTTCATACTTCGATATATAAGTAGCAACGGCTATTTAATTCCTATAAATTTTTATTTATTTTTCTGTCACTGAATCATTAGATTCCGTTAGCAGAAAATATGTTATTTTAGGTAACATTTTTTTTGTAATGACATTGTCACAGGGCAATTTAAAAATAACAAGTTATGGAAAATCGCATAGAAACTATTCATCAGAGACACAATGGAGTTTACTGATAAACTTTATTCCTTTTATCGTTAAAATTTCCTGCCCTTGAATTTTCATGTATTTATTTAAAACAAAAGTGAAAATAAAAAACAAACAACAACAACAACAAAAACAGGAACGAAAAACTCTTTTCCATTTTTGTCAGACCACTTGCGTTACGTTACCTGATCGTGATGATAATAGTTGACATAAATACTGCATCAAATCCGTTTTAAAGCAAAACTGTACAGTAGTAATTGAGGAATAAAAGAAGGGAAACGTCAACAAGAGGAATTAATACCTTGCGAAATAAGATGATACATAAAACACAATGTGCACAGGAAACAAGAAAAACGTTAATGCGAAGCTCGTTAGTGCGAGCAGTTGTAAAGGCCCAGTGAATTATTTTGTAATGTGAAGTGAAATGCGTAAATGGTTGTAGTTTCTCTCAAAGACAGCCATATGATTTGCTTTGTTATAGATTTGACTGTTCGAGTGCAAGAATAAATATGCAATTAGAGTGATGCACTTTGGATTTTATTAAGGGTTACAATGTTTGATCCAAAGTCAGAGAATGGGAAAGGGTTATGATTTGGTAAAATATAACCTTTTGTAGCAACACCATTCAAAGTTAAACAGATTTGTTTTTGTTCAGTATTATGTCTGCGATTATAATGTTTTGAAACATTCCTTACTGTCCATCAGTAATAAGATATTTATGAGAGTACACCTATTGTTATTAGCAGCAATTACGTTTTCAAGGAATGAGTGACCAGTGTTGCGTTCACTCCTGCATTCTTGCAAATGTCGGCCATAAATGAGGACACATCTTTTTTTTGTGCAAATTCTGAAATATTACATTTATTACTTAATCCAAGAGATTATAGAGCTTATTCGATGCATTGTGCAAACAAAATCTATACTGCTTTGTAAGTTTTATCTCAAACATTTTTCACGGATATCACTGAACACTGATTTTCTTATCTAATGTTTATTCAGTTTTAGTATCAACACCAACGCAACGATTGGTTGAACCGTTTCATGGGTTCGAATGATCTAAGGCATCCAACAGAAATTAGTTCAATTATTAGTGGGCTCAATTATTAGTGAAATTCTACACCTCTGATCGCAAACTGAAAAGCCAGAAGATACCAGATTCAGAATGTAAGAGCAAATAGGTCATCGTTTTGACACTTTGTGTTGATTTTCCTTAATTCTTTTGGTGAATTTTCTGTATGGTTCTGTGTAGGTCTTAAATGCCTAATTTAAGATGCAACTTGTTATGGGTTTTTAACATTGTTTCAGTTTGTTTATTTTTTTACGTCTTTGACAATATCAAATTCTTATAAGTCTCCTTAAATATTTACTCGTTACCACGCAAACGTTTATCATGCAATTCTTCTTGTCTTCCCGAGTCTAATTAACCTTTCATTTTCGTAACCGTGGTGGATGTGAATTTGTTTGATCTCTGCCCTGAACCATCTTAAGGCGGCCACACAGTTCCTCTAGTGTGATAGCAGTGTATAAATAGAAAAAATCATAATCTTGCAGTTTTTCTACTCGCAATGAATATCGTCATGTTATATTTTGATTCAGCATGGCATAGTTGATACAGATTTCCCATACATATATTGTCTTTTTTTGTTTTAAATAGTTGCTTGGCATTTTATTGAGATCCAATAACCTACGTGCATGTGATATGATTAGATTAAGCAATCCTTATTTTCAATAGGCATATATTGTTTTATTTAATCTTTAATATAAAACTTGCTGCAACCGAAAACATGTTGTAATTTTGTTTCTGTTAAATTAGACACCACTCATCCAACTTAATAAAAAGTACAGCTGCATGTAGAGATATATTTCAATATCATTCCGTCACATTATGGAAGTGCGTATGGAATTGTCTCACGAACAAAGAGTATCCTATATTAAATGTTATGTTGAGGTTATTTTTACCTCATTCTTGTAACTGTGACATAAAGTTAATATTTTCAATCATAAAGTAATGCATTCATAAATGTTTTGTGAATGTGGTCAACTTCACACTTTCCATCATATACATATATCCTTATTAAAGACAACAACAGTATAATAGAAAAACGCCAATCCCCTGTTTTTTCTCAAAGTGGTAGCATCTGAGTATTTGTTTTTTCCATAACTTTTATATTTCTCTTCTGATAATTTCTTGGGTGTCACTTCTAAAGAGCCTTTAATATGACTAACCCAGTCTCCACGCTATTATTCGTGCTGTTTTTCATAGCTTGAGTTATTTATTTCTTGACAATAAAAAGCGAAGAATCATAAAAAATGACAGTATTGTTAATTATATCCCTTATAATCATATATATATAATCACAATTCCAAACGCATACAATGTTTCTAGCGAATTCCAATTATCTTGAATGACTTGATGTGTCACTTGATGAAATCTGGATTTGTAAAAAATGGAGTTTAGAATAATTCCAGAATATGTTGTTAATCATAGTCAGTGAGCACTCTTTAATTTCAATCAATATTTTACATAGAACCATCATCTATAATTATATTTAACACAGCTGATAATTAAGATAAATGGATTACAGAGATGGATCTAAGATAGGAAATCCCGATGTATACACATTTTGATTTGACTTAGATGTGTGGAAAATTCCAATCATATTCTGAAATAGTCTCATTCTAGAATATTATGTACTTAAAATGCTAAGGTAGTATGTTCTTTACAACTCAGACTCATGGACAAAAGTTATCTATCTAAACATGTCATTTAGAAATGACCATTAACTGAAAATGCAATCTCCAATCATATACAAAATGTCAGCACACGATATATAAAATGATCATATATAACAAATTGAGTGGTCTAGCGATATATGTATAGTCTAAAGATCAAAATCCAGTTTCTCTG
Organism: Unio pictorum; assembly: GCA_030141615.1. NCBI lineage: Eukaryota > Metazoa > Mollusca > Bivalvia > Unionida > Unionidae > Unio > Unio pictorum. The sequence continues at coordinate 14,649,368 of JARLTB010000126.1, forward strand.
TAAGATCTGTCAGAGATTTAAAATAGCATTAGTTAATGTGCATGTGTGTGCGTTCATGTCTGCTAGGATCGACATAGTTTGTGTACCGAAAACGAACGAAACATTATTTTCCAAGTTAAGTTGTCACAGATATAAAACATAGATTTGTTAGCGAAAAAAAGCCACATATACAGTAAATGCCATCTCACCTTTATCGGCGTGCATTCGAGTCTCAGACAAGGCCATTATGAGTATATGAAACAACCAGCCAATATCTTCCCTTGTGTTGGTGGATGTTACCGGTTTTGTTTCCGGGTTCTGCCTCCATCAGTTATATTGGCTGCTATGTATAGCATACAAAGTACAGCTGAAATGGCTTTAAATCCAAACAAAACAACAATCTGCCTTTAAAGGGACTCAACTGAATAAATTGTGAATTACGTTCCCTTTATCTCGACATATTTTTAAATGTCTACAAATTAGTAAATTATGCTTATATTCTAAATCGGCTGAAAATTTCATAACATGTACGTCTTTCCTCCATACAAAAGGTGTTTTGTACACTTATATGATCACGTGACAAATCAAAATAGTAACCATAGGCGTAAACGGCTTGAGAGGGAATGTTCATGTTTTCACATTGATGTATACAATATTAGTGGGCTGTGTGCTGCTAACACTGACGGAATGAAGTCGTTTTAATACATAGTAATGTACTCTCTTTAAACCCACTGTATCACGATAACCGGATGAGTTTCCCGATTCACAACAAAATACTTTTGATGATGATATAAATACAATGTTTAGCAATTAATGACTTGAGGTAGAAATTATGAAAACGTGCGTGTATGTATAATCCAAATATTGAATTATTTAACATAAGAACGCACAAATGTAATAACGAAAAATACAAATAAATTAATTTACAACATACAAAAGCAAGGAGTGAATGATTGACAGTGATTTCACAATGAAAAGATGGATATAATTTACTCAACTAGTGAAGAATGAACTCGTGTAGTACAAATGAATTCACTCAGATAGTGAAATTATGCCAACTAAAAAGGGACATATTTCTGTACAGTCTCGAACGATGCAATGGGTTTTACACGTTCCCCTCAATTACCTCACAGCTCTACACACTCTGAAAAGCTGAAAACGTATCCAACACATTGTAATATAAATGACACCGGCATAAAATTGTAATAACGTTTTACACGGTAACTTATACAGATTACATTACCGGCACAATATTACAAGACAACAAGTTCAGAAATAAACCTAACCCGGCTTGATAAGAACCCTACTGTACTAAACATTTCTTAAAATGTAGCCTTATATTATTAATATAAATCTTTAAGTCGCAAACAGGAATAAAGATATGTGCATTATACTGCCTAAACCAATGCTACAAAACACAAAAGTAGACGTAGTAGTACAATGGTTATATCTTATATACAATAAATTAATAAATCTACATATCTCTACAGCTGAAGATGTGCAAGTCCTTATAGTAGACCTTCTCCCTGACAAGTCGTTCCGTAATGTACAGAACTTAATCCAGGGTGAGGTATTTATACACAGATATCGTCTGTGCACTGAAAACAGTCGGCTCTTCCCATCATAAGCACCTCGTACATCCGGCATAGGATGGACCGAACTTATAATTTCGAAAAACAACACAATTTACAATTAATAACCCTCGGGTATCGTTGTACACCAAAGACGAAACTTGAGTACATGTATTTAATAAATTAAAGGGTCTATACAACTCCTTGACACTCACTATATGTTTATTTATATGTGACAGGCACATACCTTTCCCCAAATATTTAAAACTAGTCGTAACTTTGACTCCTTCCAAACAGTAAATGGAACTTTAAAGGATTATTGACGCTTTCAAAGCATCAAGTATGGCTCGCATGGATTACAAATATATAACATTAAATGATGTAGTAATCTGCAGTTGAAACCTGGTTCAGATTTTGCAATCCGGATGTATTAAACCCAAGACCTGTCTATTATATTAACGAGACGGAGTGAAGCTGATATATATTAAACCCAAAACTACCAATGTTTTAGCCCTCATAGAGATTTGTTATAAATCCCCTTCCAGTTGTCGGAAGAAAAAAACATATTTATTATTATTTGAAAGGAGTTAACTCTCTTGACGTGATAGAAAACGAAAATACTCTGGTTTGAAAATATATCCAAGATGTTCCACCTTCTCCTCTGCCAGATTGGTTTGTCCATTAGTAAACAGTTTCTGGTTCTCAACAAATGCAAAAATAGTAGAGGTTTCTATAATTATCATTATCATTTTACAAATAATAAAACAATTTTTTTCCTGACTGACGTGAAAGGTGCTTGGTTGTTTTGGTATAGAAACTATACAAAACAACATTATCTAAAATATGCCTCGTTTAACATTTTTTAAACGTAACGTGTTACATCAAATTACATCTTTGATTGTGTGAAAATTATATTTCTAAGTCTAACTGTCATGGATTTCAAGATGCCTGCATATTTTTTATATTACAATCATAAACATTTTCTCCAATATATTCTTAAAAATGATGCCAGTATATATTTTGGGAGGGGGAAGATGAGTATAAATGTATTATTTTACTAGGCTGTTGTTGAGTTTCAATGCCTGCTTTCCAATGTGTCATAAAATAATTTGCATACAATATTTATTAAACGGTTCACTAAGTATACTTATTTCTTTAAACGGCAATTGTATTTTCAGCTTATTATTTTGGGAAATAACTTTGATCACATCATAAGTTAATGCAGGACAGATGACACATGAATACTGTATGATGCTCTATATGTTTTGTTTCAGTTCCTATGAAGATTCAGTAGCTGGAACATTAATCATATTCAATGATTATTTTACAAATATATTCATTGGAATAGTTCTTTAATACTATTATTTGTACTGAAGTTGGTAGAAGTAATATTAAGAAAACTCTTTAGCAGAATCTGTATCAACCTCCCGTTATGAAATATTTTCCCTACTTTGCTATATCTGCATGCACCAAAACTTAAATGGCAATTATGGGTATGTTATCCATACTCAATGCATAGTGTCGAACTTCTTAACCACACCGCAAACTTCAATTTCTACCACACACCGTTTGAACTAGTCCATCCACATTCACACTAGAACAAAGTTCAGCCCATATTCTCAGCCTCTACAGCCCTCCTCCAAATCGAAAAAGCAAGCTGACTGAATCTCTCGTATTGAAGCAGTTTCCGAATCTCCTGGAGTGTGAAAATTCGATAGATGGCAATCTGATTATTCTTGGATTTTTCAGCTTTCACTTTAACGGTCCTGGAAAACCATACACATCAAAACAAAGAGATTTCTTTGACGTTTTCAACATGAAACGCTCAGTTAACCATCCCACCCATAAATATGGTCACATTTTGAACTGGATTCCTCAAAGACCTGATGATAATATTATACGGTCCTCTCTACTTTCCCACGAACTTGAATCAGATCACCTCTTCATTATATGCCATCGTGACGTCACAGTCCTTGACCTTCCACCTTTATTTGCTACTAAGACAAACCTCCGTACGATACAAAGAACAAAACTAATGCATGATATCCAAACAAGCTTAGCAACTTGCGTACCTCATACAGCAGAGCAACTTGATAACTGTCTGCATACATTGCATGGCAAAGATACCCCAGCCACCAAGTGCAGAGTATCAATTCAAAAGTGTTCTGCGTGTAATAGCAGTGTTAGGGACCAGCTTTGCACTGCTGAAAGACATCGCCGTAAAGCAGAGAGGTACTGACGTTCCACCAGACTCGCTATTCATAAACAAATCTATGAGGCCGCTAAGAGGAACGTCACAAACATAGTCCATTTAGCAAAATTATCCCATTACAGTACCAAGATCACGGAGAGTTCTAGTTGCAAAGAGGTCTTCGAAATAACTAACAAATTAATGTCAAGGAACAAATGTACACCATTTCCAACTATATTCTTTCCAATATTAATATATCTCTCACATCCGGGGAATTCCAATCACTTTTAAAAACTGCCATCGTAAAGCCTCTGCTGAAGAAACCAACACTTGACCATAAAGATTTAAAGAACTACCGCCCAGTTTATAATCTCCCGCTCTCATATAAAATATTAGATACGGTTGTTCTAACCCAACTTGTATCTCATTTGAATTAAAACAGTCTTTTTAACAATGTACAGTTTGCATATCGCCCTTACCACAGTACTGAAACTACTCTTTTGAAAGTATCTAATGACATTCTCTCTGCTTTGGATAGCGGAAAGATTACAGACCTCACCTTCTTTATTTGACTGCAGCATTTGACACAATGGACCATGATGTATTACTTTATCGTCTCCAGCATGTACTTGGCATGCATAATACAGCCATACAGTTGTTCAAGTCATACTTAGTCAACAGGGCACAAATTGTATCTGCAAATGGAATTAAATACAGCTCAGTTGATCTATGTTGTGGTGTTCCATTGAGGTCTGTTCTTGGACCTGTTCACTTCATTATATACACTCGTATATCACGTGTCATAGATCATCACCCAATGTCTCACCATTTGTACGCTGATGAAACCCAACTATACAAGTCTAGCCATCCAACTAAAGTTGATGCTACCATCCAAGGAGTAGAGAGGTACATTTCTTATGTGAAATCATGGATGACATGTAACAAGCTGCAGATGAATGATGCTAAAACCGAGGTTTCTGACGTCAACACATATACTTTCCGATTCACATCCTTTACCTCAAACAATAAATAGCAGCAACATTAAATTCACACTGTCAGTACAAAACCTAGATGTTAATCAAGATAATACTCTCACATTGCACCAACATGACATGAACATATGCAAGGCTACATATCTTGGGTTTTAGACCTATCATCTCCATTCGCAATATCTTTCAGTCGATGCCACTAAAACACTTGTGTGTTCATTAGTACTTTCAATACTGGATTATTGTAACTCAGTTCTGGCTAGTTCGTCTTAATATCTACTCCAGAAACTTAAAACAGTTTTCAAAACACAGCTGCTCAGATCATCTTGAAATTCAAATTTGCGTGAAATCTAAAATGAACATAGCGAAACATCGGGTTAAGCGGATGGTCAATTTTGAAATTAACTAAGGGATGGTGTTCAGGTACTTTACACCTTGTCGTAAGATGTCCGCTAGTATTTAGACGATGACGTTTGAACCTAAATATATATTAGCTGGTTAATGTTTCGACAATGATATCTTTTGCAAAGAAAATGCGTATGTAAACCAAAGCCTTTGAAAATAGCCGGTAAGTACTACTTTTAAACGCTTGGTTGGTTTTGTTCGGTGTTGGACGGTAGATCAACATAACTAGGTCATTTATTTACAATTAAATTGTAGCGAATTGCAGTGCCAAAGGTCATTCAGCAATAGCTCACCCCAGCTTATCCAATGGTAGGATTTATACCCGCACCCCTTTAAACACAATTACTATGTTAAGCAACGTGGCATCGCCTTTCCAGTCTTAACACCGTATGAGCAATTGTATATTGTTTAAGTAATTCTGATAAACGTCCTTCTAAAACAAAACATACAATGGAACTGTCAAGGACTTAAAGCTATCTACAATGATATTCTTCTGCTTTTAAATGAACACGATCCCGTTGTACTAAGTTTATAGGAAATATTCCTGAAAGAGACAGTTAAAATTTGATTCAAAAACATTTCCCTGTTCCAAACGTACTTTCAAAACGCTGACAGGGCCTCAGAAGGAGTCTCTGTTGTTGTGAACAATAGAGCCCCTCACAGATTCATTCCCTTAAATACAAATTTACAAGCCATTGCTGTAAGCGTCACTCTACATCGAGTGATTACATTTTGCTCCATTTACGTACCACCAAACACCAAACTAGTACCAAATGAGGTATACAATATTGTTCAACAACTTCCCACGCCCTTAGTTTTTACTCGGGGATTTTACTGCCCATAACTTTCTATGGGGATCGAATCACATAAACGACAGAGGCCATAAAATAGAAGATTTTATTTGCAGACACGATCTGTGTCTATATACCACTAACTCACCGACATATTAACACCCAGGAACGGGTACTTTTGGACTATGAATGGAAGGTCGCTGATGACCTTCACAGTAGTGATCATTTCCCAGTCACTCTTGAAAATAACTCTAAAACTGATGACGCAATTCCACAATGGAATATAAAGAAAGCCGACTGGGCTTCATTTGAAACACTATGTAAAACTAGACTAAATAATGATACAGTATTCAACGTTGTTAATCCTATACAGCATTTTACTTCAATTCTAATTTCAATTGCAGATGAATCTATTCCTAAGTCCTCACCGAACAGTAAGAAACCGCAAAACCCTTGGGTAACCAAGGAATGCAAAGAAGTCATTAGACAACGCCGACCCGAGAAGCATTAAAACAATTCAACAATCGTCCAACACCCGATTATTTAAACAAATATCGTATTACCCAGGCTAAAACTCGATGCACAATCAAAGAATGTAAACGTGTATCTTGGAAGAAATATATTTCTACTTTATACTCTCGTTCCTCAATGAAACGTGTTTGGGATACTATTAGAAAAAAAAACTGAAGGAGGAAACACAATTCTATTCGACACCTGAAAACAAACAATAGCAATTTTAGTTCGAAATCTGACATAGCAAACATTCTTGCAGATAGTTTCTAAAAAAACTCATCATCATCTAATTATTTAAAAGCCTTTCGAAGATTAAAATCTCAAAAAGAAAAGTCACGTTTAAAATTTACATCGAACAACACTGAAAGCTATAACCAGCTGTTTTCCTTATTGGAGCTTAGGGAGGCTTTCGACAAGGCCCATGATACATCCACTGGGCCTGACGAAGTACATTACCAGTTCTTGAAACACCTCCCAGAATCGTCTCTGACACTACTTATGAAAATCTTTAATGATTTATGGATTGCTGGTAATGTACCTAAGAGCTGGAAAGAAGCACCAATAATACCAATTCCCAAACCAGGTAAAGATATCAAAGATCCTAACAGCTATCGGCCCATTACATTGACAAGCTTTGTGTGCAAAACAATGCAACGAATGATTAATTCTCGGCTTGTATGGTACTTGGAAAGTAACAATTTAATATCTCCTTTCCAAAGTGGCTTCCGCTCTGGTCGTAGTACCAACAATCATCTGGTTAAAACTGGAAACATTTATTTACGATGCATTTATTAAGAAGGAAGATTTAGTAGCAGTCTTCTTTAATTTAGAAAAGGCTTATGACACAACATGGAAGTATGGGATACTAAATGACCTGCATGATCTGGGTCTAAAGGCCGTCTGCCCTCTTTCATATCAAATTTTCTCTCCGACAGAGAATTCAAAGTACGAGTGGGCTCTACCCTCTCCGATATGCACCAGCAAGAGATGGGTGTGCCCCAGGGCAGTATTGTATCTGTGACGTTATTTAATATCAAAATCAATAGCATCACCAAGTGTTTAGCTCCCGGTGTGGATTGCTCATTATATGTTGATGATTTTTAATTTGTTATCGATCAAAGCACATGCATACCAGTGAAAGGCAACTGCAACAAAATATTAACAAGATCCAAAATTGGGCCAGTAATAACGGTTTCAAATTTTCAAAATCGAAAACATCATACATGCAATTCTGTCAGTTGCGAAGACATCATGTTGACCCTAAACTCACGCTGGATGGAACACTTATTCCAGTTGTTGAGGAAACAAAGTTTTTGGGTATTATCTTCGACAGAAAACTGACTTTTATTCCACGCATTAAGAATTTAAAAGCTAAATGCTTAAAAGCTTTAAATTTACTTCAAGTAATTGCGCACACGGACTGGGGTGCTGATAAAACAAATGTCCTCCTCAATTTGTATAGAACATTTATCCGCTCCATACTAGACTATGGATGCGTTGTTTATGGTTCAGCTAGGAAGTCCTATTTGAAAATACTTGACCCAATTCATCATCAGAGAATAAGACTCGCTCTAGGAGCATTTAAGACATCCCCATGTGAAAGCCTTCTCGCGGAAGCAAATGAACCACCTTTATCGCAACGCCGAGAAATGCTTTCTGCACAGTACGCTCTCAAATTAAGATCAAACCCTCTGAACCCTGCTTTTTCGGCTGTTTTTCAACCAAAATACAAAACTTTATATTTACATAAACCAAATGCCATACCTTCATTTGGCATCAGAACATTATACAGCCCTGATTATATCAAAATTAATCTTTCTACAGTTCAGAAAACGTTTGTCTCGAAAACACCACCTTGGCTCCTTAGGCAACCCAATGTGAATTTACGTAACACGATGGGAATAAATCTGAGACAAACCCTGCCATATTCCTGAACTCTTATCATGAACTTCTCAATGATTTTACAAATTGCACTAAATTTTATACTGATGGATCAAAGGTTGATGAAAAGGCTACTGCGGCCTTCGTTAGTGGCAAACACATAACAAAAGATCGTTTGCCAAACGATGCGTCCATTTTTTCAGCGGAAATCAGAGCTATAGACCTTGCTCTGAAATTTATCGAACGAAAACGTATTTTATATAGCATTATCTTCTGTAACTAACTTTCAGTGCTTCAGTTGCTACACAATAGAAAACTGGATAATCCATTATTAGTCAATCTCCTCGTCAAAACTACAGAGCTTAGTACATCCTACAATATAGTATTCTGTTGGTTACCTAGCCATATTGGTATTAGAAGTAATGAAGAAGCTGACCGTGCTGCTAAGATGGCTCTATCTCTATCCCAAGAGCCATCGGATTTTAAATTACCGTTTACTGATTTTAAACCTTGTATCATAAAGTACTTGCGTCAGAAGTGGCAGACTTCATGGGATGATGCAGTCAGTAACAAACTTCATGCCATCAAACCAACCCTGGGTGAATGGACTCCTTCCTACAGAACTATCCGTAGGGAGGAGGCTGTCATTGCAAGAATCAGAATTGGTGATTCATAGATTACCCGCTCCCACATACTTAAAGGTGAAGATCCACCAGAGTGCGTTTCTTGCAATGAACCATTCACTATTAAGCACTTGATGACTGAGTGTTCCGACCTGCAACCTACACGTGTTATGTACATGACATGAAGGAACTTTTTGATACTATATCTGTCACTTGTATATTAGATTTACTGAAGGAAGTAAATTTTTAATTTAAAATTTAACTTGTATATCATCACCTAGTGCATTTTTATCTACATGTACTGCAAATACCGCCCATTATTTTTCAACATCTTTTCATCAACATACACCATTTACATCTCCCGTTGATTGGGAAGCTACATATTTTACTGTCATCAACATCTTTTCATTTTATATTTAACTATTTGTTTTTTTATATCGCTGGTTGATTTTAAATCTTTAGTATTTTTAAGCATGTATAGATACAACTTATTGTATGGCTCTAAATAGCCTAAAAGTGCTGGCGCGCAGTTAAAAATCAATCAATCAATCAATCACTAAAACAAAACATTTTTTTAAAAAAAGTGTTTAATAGTTGATTTGCAATACAGATTGTTCACTGATTTGATATCAAACTATTCACTGAACTGTACTCAAACTTTTTTCTTATTGCTGGATAAGTTTTTTTTATTTCCTAGAAGATGACTGGAGATATTATAAGTTATAACCATGTCTGATTAGGGACAGTTACGATCTCTCAAAGTTATCGATGTGGTCAGATCTTCCTTCACTCTCAACACTAGTGTCAATCCAAACATATACTGATTTCGTTACTCGTGTGCCAAACGTATGTACCTCTGTCCACATATGTATGGTTCCATCCATCATCCATCCATCAGTCAGTCCATCCATCCAACCTGACCGAATCTAATCTGGTTTATTAATCAGGCCTTTTTTCTACACTACGATAAAGGTGTACAATATTTAATGCAAAAAAAAGAAATAAATTATGATCATTCAAGTGTGGTATTAATAAAACTCATGGTGGAGATATAAAAGTAGTTATAAGCAAACAAATTTTCAGATACTATAGTGCTGTTTTTAGATAGTGAACGTGCACCTAAGTTAAAAGAAAATCCAACTCAAAATAATTTAGAAACACCTTGTTTCTAAACTTAGGCACTAAGAAATAAGCATGAAAAATTAAATTATTAATTAATAATGTTACAAAATTATTAGAAAAATAATTGCGGACTTCGAAGTAGAAAAGAGGTATGATGTAGTACGTCTGACCATAGACTGAACAAATGTACGTTGATTTCTTTGTAGGATTACCAAAAACTGTGACTTCATGATTGGTTTTCTCCAGGTAGTTCTTGCAAAACTTGCTGACTCTATCACCTAAACGACCCTCTCTGCTTGAACCAAGGAAGATTATAACCTTCAGCTTTTTGCTTGCATCTGCCATTTTATTCTTGTTACAAGATGATCAAACTTCTGAGATTATGCAAACCCAATTTATTTCGTTTCTGTAATGGAAAAAAAAAATAAACAACTCAACTACTCCACTGTTACTGCCATGTGTTACCATATGCATGGGTAAGGATAAGAATATTTTGTCTCAACTTTTTCTTGTAAAATTTCTAACATATAGCAAGGATATGCAGCAGTAGTTATATCAACACAATGTTTCAGGGTTTGGTAAGCTCACAATTTAAAAATTGGTTCTGCAAAACCTTTTATGCTATAGACGTAGTAGAAAATACGTGCCTGAGCTATATGCAGTGTATTCGTGTAATTTGCAAACTGGCTAAAACCACACGAAGACAATTTAAATGCATCAAAGTCTACACAAGATTTAATTGTATGTATTTAGTCCAAAATTTTCGACATTTTGATCCTGACCTCCAAATGTCCAAACTTTATAATGGCGTACGATATATACTTATACGACGAGTCACAGACCGCACAACAATAACGATCTTAAACTGCTGTAGCATGATGCGTATGCAGATCAGATCTTTCTTGTTTATTCTACTGATTAATAGTGTGTTATCCATTGACATATATGGATCTGTGCATTTATAAGCAAGTGTATACAATTATCACTAGTTCAAATGAAACGACAAATGTAAGCATAAACCACACGCCTTTGCATTAAAACGTCTGGGACAAATGGCACGATTAGAAAGGTCTGAGGTAGGCTTGCTCAACATACTATAGCTGATATGAATGCCAACAATGGCAAGACTAGAAAGGTCTACGTCCGTTACTAGTTAGGCTTGCTCAACATACTATAGCTGATATGAATGACAACAATGGCAAGACTAGAAAGGTCTACGTCCGTTACTAGTTAGGCTTGCTCAACATACTATAGCTGATATGAATGACAACAATGGCAAGACTAGAAAGGTCTACGTCCGTTACTAGTTAGGCTGATTCAACATTCCATGGCTGATATGAATGCCAACAATGGCAAGACTAGAAAGGTCTACGTCCGTTACTAGTTAGCCTGATTCAACATACCATAGCTGTCATCAGTGCCAACAATGGCAAGACTAGAAAGGTCTAAGTCAGTTACAAGTTATGTTTATTGAACACACTATAGCTGTCCTAATTAACGTCATCACAATTAAAAAAGCAGTATAATGATTATTGTTTCTCAGGTACAATAAATATATGTTCTCTGTAAAATGGTCTAATTTTATGTTGACCTTGAGCTCATAAATGCGTCACAAATAATACGTAGGAACTGAATGGTCACAAGAGTGATTTTTAAGAATACTGGATAACTAAAATACCCCCAACACCACACCCCCCTCAAAACACGAGGCATACTTTCGTCTTATAAGGATCACTCATCATGCTGGTAAGCGCTTTACATTAAGTCAAACACAGGTGCAGTTAACAATGAAATCTGGTTTAGTGGGTAAAAGGATAATAATGAAAGCAACTGTTTAAAGGGTTCTCCAATTTATTTGTAATTTGCCTGTAGCTTAATGCCTGCATGCTTTTGGAAATATTTCTGGTCATTTATAATTGTTCTATCTTTAGCTTTATTGGATGGCCCGACTGCATTATTTGTATAAAACAGAAATAAATTTATGTACAAATGATGTCTGTACAATTTTGATTAAATAATGTTCATTAGTTTTCTTCAGAAATTATTTAAAATTCCATTTTCAAATTTTATTTAACATTGCAAACGTCCTTTTTACGCAGGCCTTTTTGCTTTCTCCAAACCAATTTTGTCTTATATAACAAAACAATGCTTTTAAATGGACCTATTTTCATTCCCCAAAACATATTTGTATATAATATTACAAAACATGTGGTCTTTGCAAGAATCTGATTGCATTCCCAAATCCAATTTTTGTATAGAATTACATACACGTAATCTTTACCCAGATCTGTTTTCAGTCACACAACCAATATCTATCCAATAGTAGAAGCATGATATTTACACAGGGCTGTTTGGATTTCCAAAACCAATTTGGTATTATTATTACAAGCATGCTCCTCACACAGCTATGTTACCATGTCAGGTTTATATGAGCAATTTTCCAAAGTCCAATATGTGATTTAAGCAATCAGGTGTGGTCAGAAATTGCCAATTTTGTGTACTTTAAGCATACAAATTGACAAAAAAGTATTAAGGATATTTTTAATGTGTTAAACTACCACTACCTCACAAATCCAGCGCTCCCACATGTTACCTTTAGCTAAAGGGATCTAAAAGTTGTCTGCCTCCCTTGACGCAATGGCTCTGTTCTATTAAGGTACCATATGAAAGCCCAGACTTGGACTTGTAGGTGGCCTTTAGTTGATGTTTCTAGATAAGACAAAGGTTTCACGTCCAAAGTCTGGTTACCTGTAGAAAGGAGGATGGTTCTTGGCGATGAAAGAGTATGCCATCATGAGTTAGACTGAATAGAAATTTGGGTCTGTTGATACGGCATGCATTTCGTGAATTCTGCCTGCAGTTGCTAATGTTACATAAAAGCAGATCTTACAGGATAAGGAGCACCAAAGATGCCCTTGAAATTGGTCTCAAAAGGTGTCTTGTCCAGCCAGGTTAATACCCAAGAAAGGTTCCGTATTACGATTGTTATGCTTGGGTGAGCTGCTAACAATATTTTATTTAAACTATTATAAAAGTACCACCCGGGTTCTAGTTTGTTGGAAGTTAAATATAGTGAAAGCTGTAAAGCTCCAAGACCCTAATCAGCAATACCAACGACTAGATGGTTAAATATACAAAAACGATGAAATTTAATGAATAACAATTCAATAATTAAATTTCCAATTACACTCCGTACAGTCAACCCTTTAATAAGTGTACTACATCACATGATTAGCATTGTGAGATTGATTTTTAAGTTTTGTCACCAAATTATGAGTGGCTTGTTCTCAAAGTAATCCTATTGACCAGCAATCCGTCTAGGCAAATACAAAATGTTCTTTCATTAATTCTTAAGGTATTATTCGGGTCTGAACTGTAATCTCAACCTCTCTTTTTTTTTTATTGGACATCACAATAGACTAATCAAATCAAACTTGGCAGACAATGTCCCTCTCACTGTCTGTCAATGTGTGGGAGAAATAAAACATGCCTCATTCACCTCGTGGACTTTCCTTTGATCCTAGAATAAAGTTTCAACAAATAGATTTAATAATGGAAAGCCTTTGTTAAGTGATGTGACTGTCACCTATGCCAACTCAAAATTTCCAGTCTCTGACTGGTCATGGCAAACTTGCATAAGAGTTGAATACTAACCATGCGGCAATGATTAGAAATATAACACAATGCCATCGTAATATTCCCAAGACAGGTAGATTATAACTTATACATGACCTTATAGCTGGGGATAGGCAAATGTGACATTCTATTTTTGGCATAGAGTTAATGATTTTGACCATGTATACAGACCTGGTGAGAAGGTCTGAAAAGGCTTGGGTTTGTCAGATACCCTCTATCCCATGATGAGGAAAGGTGTTAGCGATCATGGAACAGTAACCTTTAATCGTACTTATTGCTAACATTCTCTCTTTGAAGAGCCAGTTGAAGAAATTAGATACCTGCGGTAAAGATGTTTGGAGAGGCAAGATGTTCATTTGCACATCACTGGGTGAAAATGTGTCGTTTGCCTTCATATGCTTTGAGAGTGGAGGGTAGTCAGCCTGAATGATTCTCTCCACGACTGGTTGCAACAATTGCTTAAATTGGGGAGCCTATTTGATATAACCTAGACGTGCAGGTTCAGGAGTTCCACTGACATCATAGTTATTTGTGTAGATGAAGAAGAACAGGAACTTTACACAGAGGGTATCTGATGCAATATTGATGAGATCCGTGATCTATGACTTCTCCCCATAGGAGTGATGCGATCAGGATGACATGACAGGCTGATTCCCTTACTTTCTGTATCACTTTGGAATGAGAGGTATTGTAGGCTAGGTGTATATGTTCAGGTTGGTCCAATTCAATGCCTAGAACTTGACTGCTCACGCTTTTGGGTCCTGAACAGGAGAGAGAAAGGATGGGAGTTGGGCATTCCACTTGTCGCAAACAGGCCCACTATTGGTCACTCCAATTTGGTAAAGATCTGAGTGAGAACTGAGAGATGGAGAGACCATTCCTCCTGTACTAGTTGATTGTTCCATGACAAAGAATTGGCCAGATTGTTGAGGCATCCCAGGATATGTTAAACACGTATGTGGCTTTCTTGATGACAGCACCACTTCAGAAAGTCCAACACTATGACATACAGTTGAGGGACTTGAGTCCTCTTGTCACTGGAGAAAAATCACCACTGTAGGATTGGGTTCCTCTTTGTCATTTGATATAAGTCACCACTGCATAGTTGTTGGACAGAATAAGAACTTCTTTGCCATACAAATATTCCTGCCACCAGTGGAAGGCTTTCACAAAGGCCATCCTCTCCATAAGTATTGATATGAAGTTGTTCCTGGAGAGATCATGCACCTCTGGCATCCACAAATAATGGTAGCAAGTGGGGCAGCCCTCCATACTTGCATCAGTAACCTCAAGCGGTTGTATGTGTAGGTGTATACAAGACATGCCCAAGTGAGGTTACTTTCAATTCCGCAGATTGTGCCACTCTTTGGTATATTAAATGGTGAGAGGATGGTCCAGTGGGGAAACTTTATGAATCCATTCATGCAGAGGAAACAGTTGCAATGGGCGCATAAGAAAGTGACCTACGACCATGAGGTCTGCTGCCATGTTGAGCAAACCTAGTAGGTGAAAGGATTCCAGTGCGGATAAATTTCCTCAAAAGTAAGGTGCCATCATGGGATATATTTTAATGCCCAATCCTGAGGAAGATGAAATAAGATACCTCTATATTAAACTCAGACCTAGGTGAACAAATCATTGCGATGGTACTAGGTTGGATTTTATCTTACGGCTGTGGTCAAATTGTGTTGCATGGCTTGGTTCTGGACTCAGGCCATTCTAGATACCAACTCCCATGCATGCTCTGAGGTAATCGAAGTGGAATAAGACAAGCTATGTTCGATCTATTGGAAGAAACCTGGAGAGAATGAAAGTCCAACAACAAAGTAATGGCAATGCAGATAAAATAAAATGATAATACTACAAGTACATGGGAGAAGTTATAAACTTGTGCACTTGCACATGATGTTTTACTACTGTGTGGGCACAGAGCTACACCAAATGAAGGTTCCCTGCAAAAAAAAAGTGATGGCAGATGATCTCAGTACAATGCTACCTGAAGGGAAGGTCAAGGATGGCCTGTACAGGTAGATTAATTAAAACATGGTTTTTGAAGTCTAAAGAAACCATGGTAAATGACACTTACCTGTATGTACCAGAAAAGATGGAATTTTATATATATAAGGTGTTTCTTAAAAGCATAAAGCCATAAACACATATAAATAATATAGCTAAACCTATCTTGTGAAGTCACATCAGCCACCTTTGCAAGTGACTAAGAACTCGCTAAATATGATGGAATATTTATGCAGATAAACATGATTCAAGTCTCCTATATAGAACCATACATGTGCAGTATACGACTTGATAAATCATATATAGATCGCTGACTTGTACTTGTTCAACCAGAGAGGAAGAAATATAGAAATATATACAAGTATCTACATTGCACACAAGAAACCTTCATAGAAAAGAGAACTGAGTCACATTATGGAGATGTACACAGTTATGGTGACAATATATACTATGAAACAATACTTGCAGTGAAAAAAAACCATAGATTGCCTGTACAAGTAAACAAACATTGATGTTGGCAACGAAATGCTGAGAATGTCTTGGAATAAAACTCACTGCTATGTACATGTTCATAATCAAATTACACAAATATAGAAATTATATAAGTGCTGGAAATGAGCACATATAAAATATTTATAGCGTGAACCGAATTTGAAGTCACTTAGGCTTCCTGTGTAAGTACCTAAATGTGTGTTGATGACAAAGTGATAAGAACTTATAACGTTTGTAGTAATAGAAAAAGTTAGAAATATAGATACTTTCCTTAGAAGAGAAAAATTCCTCCAACTTGTAGTGCTATATCTTGCACATAGATTCTGGCTTTTGTGAGGTCTCTCCTAACAAGAGCATGTGGGAGATCATTCTGCCTGACTGCTATATTTGTAGGCAGACATATTTTAGCTCCGTTAAGCTAAAAGCACTATCTTGAAGGGCTGGATTGTGAGGCAGAATTCCTTCTCCTAAGGTATTATGACTGGGTAACATATTTGAAGAAGCAATACTATTTTTCTTGAACATAGAAAAAAAACCCATTTCATTATATGCCTTTTATATCTAGCATGTAAAAAGTATCCTATGTGTAGTATAAATAGCTGTAATTAAAAGGCAAAGATGTCCGGTATACACAACCATTTCACATAATACTTAATTGGAAGTCAGTAGCTAGTGATATGTGTTTGAAGACTACAGTGGGTGAGCACATTGTACTAATTTGCATCGGTAAAGATCACAAAGTAGAATAAAACATGATAGGTTAATCAAAAAGGTGTGTGTAAAAAGAAAAAAAAGTAATTGCATATTATTGCCTTGAATGAGAATATTTACTCATTTGTATTAAAGATTATTGACATGTTTGTGAACAGTGGCAATGTTTCTTTGAAGTCGAAGTTTACTCCATTTATAAAACACCAAGCATGATTATTTCATTTGCTAGAATATTGTTCAAATATCACTCATTTTTGAAGGTCATTTAGGAAGGAATTAAATATTAGCAAAGCAGCCAAAGCCCAGGTAAAATAAAATTTGGAAGTCATTTAATTCTTGAATGAATGAAAGACAAAAGGATTATACATGATTCATCGTATATTGCAAACTATGATTACAGGATATTATGAAAAATATCAACTCATTATTTAGCGATATTTTTAAAAAGAGGAGATTCCAAATAATCATTTTTGTTGTTCAAATTCTAATTGTTCTCAGGAGCAGGAGATTGTGGGTTCAATCCCCAGTTGAGTCATACCAAAGACTTACAAAAATGGTACTAACAGCTGCCTTGCTTGATGCGGAGCATTAGGAGGTTAGTGTTAGGACAGGTCAGCCTGGTATCAAGACAATGTGACTGGGTATAATATCACGCTACATGTATATATGTCACTATAAACTGCCTCACTGCAGTCATGAAAAATTGCTAAAGTTACGTTAAAAATCCTAACCAAACAATCAAAATAATTTAAACTTTACAAAGGAATGCTGGATTGGGAAATGTTATATTCAAAATGTGTGGTAAATAGTTTTCTGATAAAAGGATACATCATTCAACATATTATGTAGCTGCTACAGTCTGAGCAGGAAATAACGTATTTTCTCTTGCTTCTTAATCAATTGACTTTCTCACAATGTTACCTAAATATAACCTACGATGTGCTCCATCTTCCTTCTTCCTCTCTCCCATCTTCTCTTTTGTGCTTTGAAAGGATTCATGGGAACTGTCTGCATCTTCTTTCTCCAACCGCCTGGTGTGTTTCTCATCAATCAAACTGTCACTTACATCTTCCACTTTATCTTTCTCTGAAGTTAAATACAATGAAAAAATAGATTTCATGTCAGTGGATCATATCAGTGTAAATTTATATAGGTCAATGTCCAACTCAATGAAATTATAGTAAATGTATAATGTCATTACAAGATGCCATGCCACAAATCTACTTTAACAACTTGCAATGTCAATGAATACTCTCTTATGTGCATTTAAGATAATAATCACTTTCTTTGTTATACAACCCCACCTTAATCCAGATGTGGGTCTATAAGTCATATTATGTCACGTGTGTACTGTACAATACAAAGTGGTAACACTTCAGTTTTTCATAATTCATTGTGGACCATGCTATCAACTGGATAATCTGAAGACCATATATGAAGTCTGACCATGTATAATTTATATCTGCTAAAATGACACTATTCTAGGAGATGGATGAAATTTTTTTAAAGTAGTTCGATGATGAAGTCTCTTTTTAATGTAAATAAGGGTCAAACTTGGAAGGGTCCAATTCACCAGAATTCTGTCGGAAAAACCGTTCAGATGAGGTAAAATGTCCCAGATATTTTGAATCCACAGAATGACAGCTGAAAAGAGGATGATGAAAGAATATTGCAATTTTCTCACAGTAGTGTGAGGATACTAATGTAATTAACTTGCTAAATCAATGGTACAATCTCTACCTTGAAAATCTGCAACATGTTTCATGAAATATTTTAATCTATATTTTTCTGCTTTGAAGGAACTGTTTATGATAATATGAATTTAGTGAAAGGATAAAAGTCTTTTTTCTGATGTTCTGTAACAACTACACTGCTCAAACAGGAAAAGAAAACCATAAAACTGTGAAAACTGCAATGTCCATGAAACATTTTTTCTTAACCACAATTTCATACTAGAATGTGATATATGCCTAAATTGACAGTTAAACCTAGTTTATACAAGATATTAGCTGAGATACTTAAACACTGTTAATTGTTGCTTGATAAAGTTATCAATGGTTGCTTCAGACACAGTTTTGGTTACCTGTAGTATCACTTTGCAGCTTTCGTTATTGCCATAGTCCACAAATTTAAAGACTCAGAAGAAAATTAGCCACATCTGATAAAAGTTCCCCTCCACAACCCTTAATTAATTCTCTGCATTTCTTTCACAGATATCAACAAAGCTATTTGTTAAATGAACTTCATTTCTGTAATCTGGTAAAGAAAATATTAGTTTTTACATGTGTTTTGTTTTCTATTTTAACCCTTAAAAAGCCAATGATAATGCACCTTATTTTGTTTCAACACACACACACACACACACACACACACACACACACACACACAACAGATATATATATATATATATATATATATATATATATATATATATATATATATATATATATATATATATATATATATATATATATATATATATATATATATATATAAAATCAAGTATCTGTAATATTCACTCGCTGTCTTTAATCAACATGTTGATTATAAATAAGAATACAGAGAAACAAGAAATGCATATGGTATTCAAAACATTGTTATTATTGAAAATGAAAGAAAGAAAAAGAAATGGCACTTCAATACAACGAAATCAGATGTAATACTTATTCCAATCAATTTTTCATTCAAGTGAATCTACTGAATCCTTACATATGTCAGTAGCTAGTGATATGTGTTTGAAGACTACAGTGGGTGGGCACATTGTACTAATTTGCATCGGTAAAGATCACAAAGTAGAATAAAACATGATAGGTTAATCAAAAAGGTGTTTGTAAAAAGAAAAAAAGTAATTGCATATTATTGCCTTGAATGAGAATATTTACTCATTTGTATTAAAGATTATTGACATGTTTGTGAACAGTGGCAATGTTTCTTTGAAGTCGAAGTTTACTCCATTTATAAAACTCCAAGCATGATTATTTCATTTGCTAGAATATTGTTCAAAGTAACTTTGTCCTAATGGAGTCAGATATTTTCCTTTTCATGTTCTTAGTATGTACCTTCTTTTGTTTCCAACTTTTCCCAGTATAATTATAA
The DNA here is from genome assembly GCA_030141615.1 of Unio pictorum. Lineage (NCBI taxonomy): Eukaryota > Metazoa > Mollusca > Bivalvia > Unionida > Unionidae > Unio > Unio pictorum. The sequence continues at coordinate 14,669,384 of JARLTB010000126.1, forward strand.
GTCTGAAATCCTAAAGACGAGCTAAATGATACATCAGACAACGGTCTATCAGTATACGTTACTCTAGTGACATAATGAGTGTATTGCAGTATAAAATAAACTGAATAGCTGTGTGCTGGGTTTGTGTGCGTTATCTGCTTTATCGTCTTAATTTTCTTAGATTTGTATTAATTGTGCTTTTTTGTCACCAATGACAACATTCACGTATGGCGTGCCAGAATTAAGCATAAAATATATTTATAGCTTGATGAACTAGTGGAATAAAAGGTTGTATATACATTAAACTTGACCATTTACAAATTGTCTAAGACGTTTAATGATTTGTACATCAAACAATTTTTTCTTGTGTAGTATATGTTTATCTAGTTGTATACGTTTGCAATTCTTTATTAACTAGAAGAGTCAACTTTTTCTCTGTACGAGAGCAACAAACACAATTTGTTATCCTTACGTTTAAAGCTAAGGTCCATTATTTATTTACTTAATAAGTTACATATTATAAATTTTAAAATATACAATAATGTTTAGAAGACATTGATCTATTATTTTAGCACATGATTTTAACTAAGAAACATCTTAATCAATGAGCTACTAGTGTTGGCATATTAATTTCGTTTCTTTCGAATGGCAACTCGGTGGTTGATGATTTATATTGTAAGGTTTATATCTTCAGAGCTGATCCTATGTTCACATTAATTTATGTTTGTTTCATCAGGGGTAGGGCGTTTGAAATTAAGGTGATTCAAAATTTATTTAGAAATACGGTCTACAAAATTTGTTTTGTATATTACATGTTTTTTTTTTAATTGTCTCAATGAAAGTAGAATGTTAAAATTTTAAAATGAAAATCAAGTATTTTTTGGATTTGTTGTAGTAGTTCAGCAGCAAATGTTGGGCTTTTAAAAACAAAATTAATTGATATTGGGCATTTGATTGTTTTTAATTCATTGTGATTTTTCTGAGGGTGGTTGGGAGATGGTATTTAAAAATTGAAAGTAAAACTTTATTAGTATGTGATATTTGCTTACAAAAAACACGCCATCAGCTGCTTACATCTGGTTTCTTTGGTTTCGACACGGTAGGTAGGATAACACTGGTCAACAGTGAAATCATTACTGACTTGAAAAGGCCCTAATCTGTAGTATTTTGGTGTGCCGAACACGAATATAACCGTGAATTTTTTTTTATTGGCTCTCGTTTTGAAGATATTCATATAACTCATTTTCTATGTTTCACTGTGTAAATTTCTCCAGTAGGACTGCAGCAACATCCGGAATAATGATGTAACATTGCATAATACCATCATGCTCACATCATCCACAGTTGATTGCATCATTTTCTGATGCAATGCAATACTAATGCCATGCGGCTGCTGAAGTAAGTTGACGTCAGCAGTGTACTATACATTTGTAGGCCTATTATACTAATGCCAGGCGGCTGCTGAAGCTGACGTAAGAAGTGTACTATATAAAGCCCAATCAGATAGGTTCAGCATTTAAAATATTTTAGACGTTGTGCGAGACAGTTCAAGCTATTGTTACATAAAACTTATTATTTTATCCATTTACGTACAATAAAGAACAGTAATGCCTCGAAAGTGTGTTAATACCGCGGAAAATTTTTGCTATATTTGTGGGGAAGTGACATTTGCCAACCAGAAGAAAAGTATCAATTTTCAAGTGAAGAAGGCATATCATCTTTACTTCGGATGCAAGGTTGGTGACCAAGACAAGCCTTGGGCTCCGCATATATGCTGTGCTACATGCACAACACAGCTTTCACAGTGGTTGAATTGCAAAAGGTCATCAATGCCGTTTGCAGTCCCAATGGTGTGGAGAGAGCCAAGCAACCACCTAAATGACTGTTACTTCTGCTTGGTTCCTCCTCTTTCCGGCGGAATAACGAAGCGAAAGAAGTCTAGAATAGTCTACCCAAACATTCCGTCTGCATTGAGACCCAGTTCCACATGGTGAGGGACTTCTTATTCCAGAACCTCCAGCAGAATATTCTCTTGATTCATCTGACGAAGACAAAGGTGAGTCGACCTGTTCTTCTCCTGGTCCATCAGCATGCAGTGATCCAGATTTTCACTGTGGTGCATCATCAACCCCACACAGAATAACACAGGAAGAACTAAATGACCTGATTCGTGATTTGGACTTATCAAAGAACAAGGCAGAATTGCTAGGATCAAGACTCCAACAATGGAATCTTCTAGAAGAAGAGGTCACAATTACTGCATATCAAAAGCGCCACCAGCAATTGGAACCTTTCTTCAGAACGGAAAGTAATCTGATATTCTGTTCCGATATTGAGGGCCTCATGAATGCTTTAAAAATCACTCATGACCCACAAGAATGGAGACTTTTTGTGGACTCTTAGAAACTGAGTCTCAAGGCTGTGCTTTTGCACAATGGAAACATTCTTCCATCTATTCCACTAGCGTATGCTGTCCACATGAAAGAGACATACGATAACTTAAGGCAGCTACTGAATTCCATTGAGTATAACAAGTACAGCTGGCACCTCTGTGGTGATTTGAAGGTAGTTGCCCTTTTAATGGGACTGCAGCAAGGATATACAAAATACATATGTTTCTTATGCGAGTGGGATAGCCGAGCAAGGGAAATGCACTACATGAGGAAGGAATGGACTCACAGGCAGAATGTAGCCATTGGAGAGAAGAATATCCAACACCCAGCTCTGGTTGAGGCTCAGAAAATCTTGCTACCACCCCTTCACATCAAACTAGGTTTGATGAAGAACTCCGTCAAAGCCATTGACCGGACTTTGCCAGCATTCCGATACCTGCATGAAAAATTCCCTCGACTCAGCGAAGCAAAGATTAAAGAGGGAGTTTTTGTGGGTCCTCAGATTCGAGAGCTTTTCAAATATGACCGGTTCAACAACTTGCTGGAAGGTGACGCGAAACAAGCATGGAATGCTTTTCGCCTAGTTTCTACAAACTTCCTCGGAAATGTTTGGGCAGAAAACTATAAGGAACTAGTAGAAGACATGTTGATGAAGTATAAGAAACTTGGCTGCAATATGTCTCTAAAGATTTACTTCCTTCATTCCCATTTGGATTTCTTTCCTAGCAACTGTGGTATTGTTAGTGATGAACACGGCGAACGTTTTCATCAAGATATCGCAACAATGGAACAAAGATACCAGGGAAAATAGTCCACTACAATGCTGGCTGACTACTGCTGGACACTCCTCAGAGATGCTCCCGAACAGCTGTACAAGAGAGAGGCGAAGAAACCTAAGATGTAGTCAATGACTTGATTTTTTATAGGTAGGCTATTACAGTTGACCTTTTTCTATTGGAATGCATTTCTTTATGTAAACATTAATTTCTTGCAGATTACAAAAAAACTAGAGCCAATTTTGCAATTTGACTGTCATATTCGTGTTCAGCACATAAAAATTGATAAGAATTGACTAATTTTATTTCAGTAACATGACTTTTGTAAAAATTTGTTGTCCAGTGATAATAAATGTACGAATGAAATCACTACCGTCGCTCTTTTTTTGGTTGGTAAAAGGTGAGTGTTTCATAGTGAATCTTGGTGCACATGGTTTGTACATGTAGGTGCTGATGAGTCAGGAAAATTTTCGTCAGCTAAGATAGGTACCGATTCATGGAGTTTCACCAAGTTAAATCCAAATAAGGTCCAAAGGGGCAGCTTATTTATTTGCTTGCAGACGTTTCATACATGTAATATTAAATTCCCCAAATTTCCCAAGAGATTGTACTTGATGTTAAAGTACCCTGACTCCCTACTTAATCTTAATTCACCTAGCTACCCATAGTGTGAAGTTATATTCCATATCATCCATTTTTCCTACGTACATTTTAATAAGAGTGATGATTTGCAAAAGATTCCTTGCATTTATTTGTCTAAATCAAAATGAATTATAATGATATTCATTTCTCATTTCAACTAATAGAAAAATTGCAAAATGTTTTGATCGTTATTGTCTTACTTTAGAAGGCATTGGTATGGATTAGAAAATCAAGTTTCAATATTGATATCATGTTTACATAGGTAGGAATGGGAGACATTATCTTCATTATTTATAAGTTTACCTTTGCTGATTTATTGGTTTTATTTTTCACTAAATTAAATTTTTAATTTCATAAACTGCATATGTGTTTTACAATAAATCAATTTTCATATAATAGTTATGTACTAAAAGTAAAACTTCTACAAGTTATAGTAATGTTTAGTTATCCAGTTTCATAACCTATTTTAAAATTTACCTAAAAAAAATTTAATTAAAGAAAAACAAATTATCTTGTGGTTTTTTAAACATATACAACTTTTACTGCAAATTTGTATATAATTCTGAAACATATTTGTGTTTTCCATCAAGCATATAAATTAGACTGTCCTCAAAAATCAGAAGAACAGATTTTGTTGTAGTTTTAAACTCAATATATGTGTCATTGCAAAACCTTTTCGTTTAAAAAAAAAACCAAACATTTTTGTCAAAGGAGTCAATGCACAAATACGAGAGCTCTAGTTTCGTTATATTCGGCTAAATATTTAGATAATGGTGACTAAATATAATGTTTTGTACGAGACCATATAAAAGATTTTGACACTGTATTGTGTGGTGATAAATGGTTACAAATATGGTCATTACAAAGTAGCCTCTGGAATAACTCAAGGCACAGTTCTTGGACCTGCGATTTCTCGTTGCGTATCAACGACATCATGATTGAAACTGATTCCGATATTCACTTTACATATGACTGTATGCTATAGAAAAATCACAACCCAGTAGGGTGAATTGCAACAGTGGACTCGAAAATGGAACTTTAGATTACAAACTAAAAATGCAAAATAACTCATATTACAAGAAAGAAATGCCATAAAACCAATATGTCATAGACATTAACGGGAATTCGTTTAGAAAACCTCTTTCAAATAAAATAGTTAGTGGTAACAATTATCAGTGATTTGAAATGAAACCTTTATATTTGAGAATTATGCACCCAAGCAAATGGTACTTTAGCCTTTTTAAGACGTAACTCATCATCTTGCCCACAAAATGTGAACAAATTAAAAATTCTTAGGGTTTGGTCAGATTTATTTTAAGTTATATTTGTGCAGGTTTTGAAGGATGAAATTTAAAACATTCAAATGCGAGCAGCCAATTGTGATACATTCAACTGACTTTACATCAGCATGGTAAAAGATGTCATCAAGACCATTACATTAACGTAGGCTGGAAATAGATTTAAATTAGTTCTACAAAGGATTACAAAACAAAGCAAAATCATCCTGCAACACTTTAATCGAATTCAGAAGAAACAAATCAGCATGAATATACTTGTGTAACACCATAAGCACAAACTGAGAGTTAATTAAGGAGTTTTTTTTTCGTACAACAATCAAAACCTGGAATTCGTCATCAAAACTATTAATCACAAATCCTGAATTTTCAGGATAACATATTGATAACATTTCCAAATTACTGCGGACACATTTAATCTAAAAAAAGATTTTGGTGTTAAGGTTGATGTTGCGCAGTGCAGCAATGTTATTATGACGTAGCACCAAACAAATCAAGAACAACTTATTGCCTCGCACGTCCCTGTGATTCTCATGAAAGAGGGAAATAACTTGGGACTCTTTATTGTTGGGTTCTTACAAGTGGTCTCTCAACATCTTTAAACAAGAATGTTTCTTCCACTACGGAAAGCTGCGTTTGTTCTGTATTAATATAATTTTTGTCAAGGGAAATAAAGAAATATAGCGTGCTGTTTTATTTTAAAACAATTCAGTATATTTCCTAATGATATTGGTTAACTTTAGAAGGCATTTTGGAAAACGTCGCCTTAGTGATCTGTGCAATTTTTTTTAAAAAAGAAAACATTTTACATCGATGGTGGGGAAAATATTACGTTGCAGTTTTTGCATTATAATATTTGACAAAACACATACTGGTCTTGAGTGCAAATTTTCAAAACTTGTTATCGGTCATATTGTTAGACTTGAATGAAGTTCTTTATGTCAGTCAGTTAGCAAAGGTAACGTACAGAATGATAACAACTCTTCGGATGACACATTTTGTAACACTAACATTACTGTCTCAGTAACTCGCATTCCTAATGCCTTTGTCACCATAACGTCAATCCAGTGACAATGAATTGTAACCTAATGCGTTGTAACATACACATGTATGTATGTATGTATGTATGTATGTATGTATGTATGTATGTATGTATGTATGTATGTATGGATGGATGGATGCATGCATGTATGTATGTATGTATTTATGTATTGTTGGCTTGTTGCAAACTGCTACAAATAAATATTCTTGTTGTAGATGTTGGTTCAGTTGGCTTGTTGTTGGTACAAAAAGATTATTAATCAAGCATAATGTATTCTCCTGATATTGTTGAATCACTAACATCGTTTTGAAAAACGCAACCGTCTTAACTTAGCGAGGAAATATGGCGTGTAAGTTTAGCTGATACGGTCCTTTACATGCTTGGAGGCAAAAAAAGGAGAGTATTTATTTTACAAACGAGATATGACTCTTTACGACACAAGATGACATATACAAAGTCGAAAAGATTTTAAAAGCATAGGTGCCTACGTAAGATAAACATCAACATTAAATAGCATAACACTTTAAAGACAATGGTTTTTAAAATCTGACACATTTGGATAACAGCAGATTAGAGCAGAAAGCTATTAAAATCTGAAAAGCAAATTTAATATAAAAGACTACGAGTTTGTTTATAATTACGAAATTAAAATAAATGTTGAGACAAATATGATGAAGTTTATTTCCAACTTTATTGAAACAAGGTAAAGCAATCGTTCTCACTACACTAACCGAGACGGGTTTGTCATCTGTAAAGTTTTATCGTTAAGTACGTCGAAGCTTTCACTTGCAAAAACGCCAAATTGTTTCGAAAAGTCATTTTCTGCTACGGTTCAATGTCCCTTCACACTTCAAGTAAGCTGTTTACAACGTAGATAAATTTCTAAGTCTTTGTGTTGTGTTTTTTCAAAATAGAATTAAGGTCCTTAATAATTATATAGCTGATCACCAATTAAATGTGACTTTATGTTGTTAACACACATGGAATACGCTTTATCAGAAAGTATGGCGATATGGTCACACTTTCATCAGGGAATTGTCCACAGGTACCACAAATCCATAAGATGCTGATGGAGAGCAATCGATATTAGTTAATCAAACAATTTCCATTAAGTAAAAAGGCGAAAGGCCCTTCAACCAAGTCCAACCTAGGAGCTGCGAGAAATAACGGTAGGGTGTCGAAAATGTACTCTGATTTGTTGCGGTGTTACGTGCTTAGGCTCGAATAAACATTAACATAGAAAGAGTGAAAATAACAAGCTTGTAAAAACTTAATATACAATTTATTGAGCACAAATATTTTCCAGAAACGAAAAATAAATTTACGGTTTTAAGAATCAATTCCAAAATTTAAAAAAAAATTAATTCAAAATATTATCCACTAGAGAAATTGCAAACTTCCTGGTAATAAAAGTCCAAATAATTCCAGGATTGAATCTTAGTGAAGTATCTAAGATGGAAGACGATGTCACGTGATGAAGTTAGCTCTTGGTAATGAAATTCAATCAGCACAATTCTTTTCCAGATAAATAGCAAAATAAATCCTCTTGATCCAAACGAATTGAATTTCCAATACAAGGTAACGCAAAACGATACAACTTAATATTCTAAAAGCCCCAGTTCTACTCAATAGTTCGCTCTCAAAACATAAATTATATACCTGCTTTTACGTAAACAAGAAAGGGGTCACGTGATCTTCTAGAATCTTTTAGAACAAAATAACGTTCAAAAATTCACGTAACCACCATATGACCCAACTAAAAAAGAAAGATGTTTATACAAAGCTCCATAATGTCCTTGGAACCAACCAATCATTTTAAAAGCTTGTTTACAACTTTGAAGCCAGGTCAGAAATGAGTTCAACACCTGGAGTTTATTTTGTAAAGTATAGGTCATCTCCCAATGAATGAATCTTAAACTTAAAATGTCAGCTTTGAATCTGACAAACAAACAATAAAAAAAAATATAAATGACTTATATCAAAGATACGTAATACCTTCCCCCATAAAATAAAAAGAAAGGTTTATATGGTAAAACTTTCTTTTTACCACAAACCAATTTACACCTGAGGTTAAAAGAACTCGTATAAATTACATAGTTTATATGATATAAGATATTGTTATACACGGGAAAGAGCGTTTGGTATTATAATATCTTTTTCCTTGATGTGCCGGATGTCAAGATTATATTCCTGCAATAACAAACTCCACCTTAGTAATCTTCGATTTTTATTTTTCATCTTTCCGATGAAAGTAAGAGGGTTGTGGTCACTAAAAATATAATCGAAGAAGGAGCTCAACTAAGATAAACTTCAAAATGTTGTAAAGATAAAATCAATGCCAAACATTCCTTTTCGATAGTTGAATAATTTATCTGGTGCTTTCTTAATTTCTTTGAAAAGTAGCACACTGGATGATCAATACCATTTTTGTCTTCTTGAATTAAAACAAGTGTTCCAACACCAACTTTACTTGCATCGACGGATAATTTGAAAGACTGACTGAAATTTGGAGCTGTAAGAACTGGTGCTGTTTCAAGTATGACTTTTAACTTGTCAAAAGCCTCCTGACATTTTTCAGTCCAAAAGAACTTGTTCTTCTTCTTTAATAAATTTTTCAGTCCAAAAGAACTTGTTCTTCTTCTTTAATAAATTTCTCAGGGGTTCTGCAATTATAGAAAATTGGAACAAAATTTCCGGTAGTATCCGCCATACCTAAAAACCGCATCAGTTTCTTTCTATTTTTAGAAATAGCATCAACCTTAGCATCTATTGGTTTAACTTGTACATGTCCCACAATATGTCCTAAGTAGTTCACACTAGCACGGCAGAACGCACTTTTAGATAAATGAACTGTCAAACATGCATCAGTGAGTCTGTCAAAGAATTTTCGATTTGTTGCCAGATGTTCTATCCAGATGTCGTTGTAGATGATGACTTCATCTATATAGGCATCACAATTTTCTATACCAGAGGTGACCATATTAATAAGACGTTGAAATGTACTTGGTGACCCTTTCATCCCGAATGGCATTACTTTATATTGGTAAAGTCCATCTGGTGTCACAAATGCCGAGATTTCCTTTGCTCTTTCCGTTAGTGGAATCTGCCAAAATCCTTTCAGAAGGTCAAATTTGGTGACATACTTGGCATTCCCGATTTTATCAATACAATCGTCATTTCTTGGTAATGTGAATGAATCTGTTTTTGTCGCACTGTTCACCTTCCTATAATCAGTGAACATACGGAAAGTTTTATCTGGTTTTGGAACAAGTAAGCATGGTGAACTCCAATCACTTTTACTGGGCTCAATAAAATCATTCTCCAGCAAATATTGAATTTCCTTTCTTTAAGTATTCCTGTTTGTGTGGATTCATCCTGTATGTATGTCGTTTAACAGGTTTGGAATTTACGATTTCAACTTCATGAAAAATTTTGTTTGTACTTCTAGGAACATCTGAAAATAAGTGCTCATATTGAAATATAAACTGTTTCCGTTCATTTCTTTCTTGCACTTGAAAATTTGAACGTTTCTGGTCTAGATCTTTCATTATTGCTGAATTACATAGATTAGTCAATTCAATATCAGTAGAATCTGATGATATTCCTTCACTGAGTGGGACAGGTACAACTAAATTAATTACAGGTGTAACATGGTTATCTCTTTCAATATACTCTTTTAGCATGTTTATGTGGCAGAGTTGTTTTTGTTTGCGCCTCCTAGGATTATTTATGATGTAATTTAAGTCATTAATGTTAATTTTCCTGTCAACTGTGAAGGGACCATAGTATTTGGCCTGAAGAGGATTTTGTGGCATTGGTAAGAGAGCCAGGGCTCTATCACCAGGCTGAAAACTCCTTTTCTTCGAATTTTTATCATATCTTGATTTTATTGTAGATTGAGCAGAGTGCCGATTTGCTCTTGCGACTTCACAAGCCTTTGACAACTTGTATCTAAAATTGGAAACATAATCAAGAAGATTGATCTCAGTATCTTCATTATAGAGACGTTTCTCTTTCAATAAAAGCAGATCAAAGGGACTGAAGCCTAAAGATTTTTGAACTGATTCTCTAACAGCAAACAATAGTAAATGAATGCCTTTATCCCAATCTTTATTCGTATCAAAACAATATGATCGGATCATCTTTTCCAAAGTCTGATGGAATCTTTCTAATGCCCCTTGGCTCTAAGTGTGATAGGCAGACGATTTGAATTTCTGAATGCCCAATTCATACATAACTTGTCGGAAAATTCCAGACATAAAGTTTGAACCTTGATCAGACTGAATAGATTTGGGAAGGCGATACTGAGTAAAAAATATTTTTTTGCTATTGTTTTAGACTTTATTCTCCTCAACGAAAATGCCTATGGAAACCTTGTTGACGCACACATAATGGTCAACTGGTATTGCTTACCTGATTTGGTCTTGGGTAAGGGACCTACACAATCTACCATAATTCTACTAAATGGTTCATCAAAAGCAGGAATAGGTTGTAGATGATCCTTAGGTATCTTCTGAGTGGGTTTTCCTACCATTTGACAAGTATGACAAGATCTACAGTATTTGGCAACATCGCTTTTATTTTGGGCCAATAGAAGTGAGTCAAGATCTTGTGATAAGTTTTATTAATCCCTAAATGACCAGCCAAAGGAGTTTCATGGCCAATTTAAGAATTTCCTGTCTGTAAGGTTTTGTAACTACTATTTGATAGTTCACCGACCACTCATCACCAGCAGGTACCTCGGGAGATCTCCATTTTCTCTTAAGAATTCCATTTTTAATGAAATAACAAACAGGAACTTCAGTCTCACTTATGACCCTTTGAAACAAACAGGAGATCTCAGGATCTTATTCCTGTTCGACGACAAGTGAATGTTGTTTATCACCCTGATATGAATAAAGAGAATGAGTTGTTAAAAGAGGATCACTATGATCAATACCTTCTAATTAATCCAAACAAAGAGTAAAAGTAACCTCATCAAAAGCCTGACCTATAGACGTGTCAGCTACAGGGATACTGCCTACATCAACATCATTCTCAAGAGCTTTCTTTGCCATAGCTCTGGTAACTGCACAAGCTTGAAATATATCAGGGAATTCTTTTTCAATTGGATAAACTTTCTGATCCAAATCAGGCTTGTCAGTTACAAGTGGATTAACCACAACCTTGTCTCCAGCTAAGTCGTTGCCTAGCTATAAATGAATGCCCTCAACGGGTAAAACCGAGACTGTTTCGACTGTCACAGGTCCTGATACTAAGTCTGATGACAAATTTACGCAATGGAGAGGAACATTAACAAAGTCGCACTCTACTCCCTGAATAAGAACACTTTTATTAGAAGACTATTTCTCAGAAAAAGGCAAAGTACCTGACAATAAAAGACTCTGAGAAGCTCCTGTGTCCCTTAAAATTTTAATAGGGGTGGGATTGGCTGAATCACCCAAGAGTGATATAGAACCCATCGATATGAATGGTTCATAATTCTCCATAATAAAATCAGACTGGGATTTATTAGACCCAACATATGTATTGCTTTCAGTACATGACCGTGACCTTGACCGCTTAGAAATAAGAGCAATTGGAACAGGTCTGTCTTGATTCTGATGCCTATTTTTCAATTTGTAGCAATCAGAAATAACGTGTCCTTTTTTTCTTGCAATAGGTACACGTCGGAAGAGACAAGGATCTAGAATCAAGCTTCTCTGAAGTTTGATTTCTGAACGTTGTGCTAGTTTGAGTTTTAAAAGGGCTGGTATTGGGCTGAAATATTTTTCTGCCAGGAGACTGTTGAGTTGAAGTCTTGTTAACAAAATTAACTTGATGTGTCAAAGAATATTCGTCAGCAGCTCGAGCAGCATTCTCCAAGGTTTCAATCCTATGCTCATCGAGATAAGACTTAACGTCACTATGGACACAGTTTCTGAACTCTTCAATTAATATCATTTGCTTGAGATTTTCATAATCTTGTTCGACTTTCTTGGCTAAGCTTCATCTATCAAACAACTGTTTTTTTTCTCTAGCAAATTTGAGATGAGTTTTTCCAGGTTCTTTTCTGTAATTTCTGAATTTTTTCCGATAAGCTTCAGGGACTACCTCATATCCCCTTAAAATGCATTCTTTAACCACATCATAGTCACCACTTTGGTGAACAGACAGTGAAGTGTAAATCTCACTAGCCTTATCAGTGAGTGCACATTACAATAACTGAGTCCAATGCTCCCTTGGCCACTTTAAATTTCTGCAACTTTTTCAGAACGAATGAAGTATTTGTCTACTTCTTTTTCTTTGAAAGGGGGCACTAATCTAATATTCCTTGCTAAATCAAACCTTAAATTTGGATTTGAGGTATGAAGTTGTTTTTCACTTGCCAGCTCGAATTCATTCATTTTACATTGATATTCCCTTTCTTCCTTCTCTCTCTCCTAATCAATTTGTTTTCCTTGTAACCGAATGTGCATCTGCTCTTTTTGTAATTCAAATTGTCTTTATTTCTCCTCTTTGTCATAATGTAATTATCTTTCTTTCTCCTCCTTGTCATATTGTAATTGTCTTTCTTTCTCCTCTTTTTCATATTGTAATTGTTTTTCTTTTCCCCTTTCCTCTCTCTGTCTCTCCTTTTTTCATATTGTAATTGTCTTTCTTTCTCCCTTTCTTGAAATTCCAGCTTCTTAAACTCTAATTCCATCTTGAATTTTAATTTTAATTTCTTTATTTTAATATCAGAGTTTGATGCAGACTTACAGAACAAAATCAAAGCATTTTCTTCCAAAACATTATTTTCTACCAAATATTGGACCAAAATCTTTTTGATATCTTGTTTTGTTAAAGAAGAAAATTATATTTTCTGGCAAGTTGAATCAACTCATCTTTTTGAAAAGATCTAATTGCTCCTGAGTAGGATTAAAAAGAAATAGTTCTACTTTAGATGTCATTTTTAAACAAGCCTGTCAATCTCACTAAAGATTGAAAAAAATTCAAAAACTAGGAGAATTCAAATTTAAAACAAAAGTTTTCTGAATTTTTTTTTAGCCAAATTCCAATTGATCCCAATCTCGGACGAGGCCACCAAGTTCTATGTTACGTGCTTAGCCTCGAATAAACAGTAACATAGAAAGAGTGAAAATACGAAGCTCGTAAAAACTTCATAAACAATTTATTGAGCACAAATATTTTCCAGAAAAGAAAAAAAAACTAAGAATCAATTCCAAAATTAATATAAATATAATTCAACATATTATCCACTAGAGAAATTGCAAAAGTCCTGGTGATAAAATGTCCAAATAATTCCATGTTCGAATCCCAGCGAAGTATTCAAGATAGAAGACGATGTCACTTGATGAAGTCAGTTTTTGGTAATAAAATTCTATGAGCACAATTATTTTCCAGATAAATAACAAAATAAATCTTCTTGAATCCAAAAGAATTGATATAATTTCCAATACAAGGAAACTCAAAACGATACTACTTACTATTCTAACAGCCCCAGTTCTACTTAATAGTTCGCTCTCAAAACATAATTTATATACCTGTTTTATGTAAACAAGAAAGGGGTCACGTGATCTTCTAGAATCTTTTAGAACAAATTTACGTTAAAAAACTCACGTATATGACCCAACTAAAATAGAAAGATGTTTATACAAAGCTCCATAATGTCGTTGGAACCAACCAATCATTTTGAAAGCTTATTTTCAACTCTGAAGCCAGGTCAGAAATGAGGTCAACACCTGGTGTTTTTTTTGTAAAGTACATGTCATCTCCCAATGAATGAATCTTAAACTTAAAATGTCAAATTTGAATCTGACAAACAAACAATAAAAAATAAATTAAATGACTTATATCAAATATACGTAACAATATATATATATATATATATATATGTATATGGTATATGTGTATATATATATATATATATATATATACATATATATATATATATATATATATATATATATATATATATATATATATATATATATATATATATATATATATATATATATATATATATATATATATTTTGCAGGTATTTATCTTCCTAAATTGTGTTGGAGATCTTAATTTTGTACTTATTTTACTTTTAAATGGCACTATATAAACATTGTTGCGCCGAGTCGCTGTCAAACCCTGAAACATGCATGCATATTATTACGAGGATCTACTCCTTGTATTTGATGTTCCTACGCCAAAAAGGCACCAATTCAATATTACTACAGTCACTTCCGAGTCTCATTTATAGTCGAGTAACTCATCGGAAATATAAGTGTGTACTTAGAATAATTCTTCATCTATCTAGTTGGATATTCATCCGCATAAACCTTTTCGTCCTGTAGTCCGGTTCATCCAAACCCTTCCGTGACTTATGAGTAATCCGCCATACGAAGGTCTGCTGTATCTCCAAGATAAAGAAAGTTAAACCAGCTTTACCGAGAGAAAAAACAGACCCCACACTATATTTACAGTTTGGAAACAAAATTTTACGAGCCTTCAATCATAGCATTTATCAATGTAATGACCGCCATAACATATCGTATCCAAAGTTAGAATAAGTCCATTGTGCGAAGTGAGAGACCATGTACATGTCGTAGCAGGAATATCTAAAGAAGTACAACAACGGTGTGATCTGTTACCATTGTTATTCTCTTGTATTATGGCGTTAACAAGAAATAAATTAGATACAAATACCGGATATTCAGATTGTTTAGGCAGTACCATTGGTGGCGCTCTACAGTTTCGTATTTTGCTTCATATAGAGGCATGCCTACATTCTCTCAGTTGCACATGTTTGTGACGATGGTGATGGTTAGGGTGGGGTGCTCCCAATATTTTATTTAAACTATTATAGAAGTCCCACCCATAATCTATAATGTTGGATGTTAAATTTAGTGAAAGATAGATGTAAATCTCTGAGACCCCTGTCAGCAATGTCGACGGCTAAAACGTTGAATATACAAAAAGGTTAAAATTCAATGATGAACAATTGAATAATAAATTCAACAATTCAATAATCAAATAACTCAAATTTCCCATTACACTCCTTCCGCTCGACCCTTCAATAAGCATATTGCATCACGTGATTAGCCATGTGAGATTGATTACGAGGTGCCGTCACCAGATTCCTTATCAAAATCATTGAAAACCATGGAACCAAATACTTTAGTTTGTCTTTGGAGTTTGTTAACAATTACGTGGACGATGCCAATGCTGTAACCAGATTGTGAAGGGGCAAATTTCTGGCGATCAAACAAGAATACATTAGTTGAGACAAGAGAACCATTATTTAGATTTCTAGAGAATGAACGCGAATCAATCGTGATATTGCCATGTTCAGAATATCCTTTCGAGGGCAGAATGCTTATCTTAATTAAGCAATTGTTTGGACAACAGCCAGACAGACTATTTGGGGCACAGTGAGCGATATTTTCAGGGTAAAGCTGTCACAATTGAAAAATCGTAGAAACTCTGTAAATATCAAATTACCAGGTCAAGCTGACCCCGATTTTGGGGCCACTGAAAAAGGGGCACAGAGATTTGACGGATTGGTTACGCTAGTTATGGGGCGTGTTTCCCACACACAATTTCCTAGGTTTTAATATTGCCTCATCAAAACTTTTAATCAAAGCTTTTTTGCAATAGAAACCAGAATAGGCACCGAGGACTTAATAAGAAATTCCCTCGTAAAAGCTGTCGTCCAAGGACCAGACGAACAAATTGGGACGGACGTGAAGCAAATGTATTGTGACAATTCCATGTAACTTGTTGATGCCATATATAATGTTTTGCTGAATGTATTTGTGATTGCATGAGATTTTTTCTAATACAATCATATAATAATTTGCTTTATGAAGTATAACGGTGTTGAGTCTATGCATAGGAAGTCGTACATTAATCTTTAGATAAGTCTGACGAATTGTTTTAATTTGTTGTCGTGTTTGCATAAAAATTAGGTTTTAAGAATTTAATACTTTACTTTACTTAATATGATTACGAGTATCCGTGTGACATTACCGAATTTAGATTACACGTATGATTAAGAGCGGGTCTGAAATGACGTAACTGATGTAATGTATCTCATTTATTAGCTTTGTAACTTGAGACTGGCTCAGAACCGCTAGGTCTTGTGTGGTCTTGTTATTGAGTGATGTTAATGCGTGAGGAAATAGCCATCTGACTAACTAGGGTCATTATAGGACATGATGAGTTAGTTGATTGATAGCCTTAGCATCTCTTTAGCACCGTTATAAATATATGATAACGAGCAGGGATTAATGTGAAATCCCGGAATCATAAATAACAGGAAATGTAAGTTGTCTCTATTTATATTTATTAAAAGGGGGTGGGTGGGGTGGGAAATGGCTCCTGAGACGTGTAATCTGATACATGCAATCCTGAAACTTGTAATCTGAGACGTTTAATCATGTGACCTAATCCTGCGACGTATACATGCTAAGAGTATCCTAGTACGGGTTGTTGAGGGTGGAATCCGGAGATCCATGCGTCTAAACAGCTACAGTGGATGTCGAGCGAACCAAAAAACAGGTTATGGAATCATACAAGCCGTTGACTTCCATTGTTCACTCGATCCTATGATGAACTAAATATATCAGTAAACAATCAGCATAACATGTATTCAGCTAAATGTAGGTGCTTAAACGAATAGCTAAATATGCATTTTGACTATATCAATTAGAGACACATTATAATACAGTTATTTCTTAGCTATGTTATTTGTCATTATCATCAAACTGAAACATGAGTCTAAATCATTGAATCAATATGTCAATACATACATAAGTACAAATGCAATATAAACAGATGCTGATTTTCAAAATCCCAATCATCCCAGGTAAAAGAATTAATCTTCTTTCCCCCTTCATTTCTTGCATGTTGAATCCAAATGTTTTCGGTTTAAATAGATAATGTAACCAAGTCAAAATTTTGGCTAAATATCGACATCTGATAGTTTGTGAGGATTGTGGTATTATTGTGGATAGCTTGTTCTTTGGTATATTACGCGTTTAGTCTCTTTTAAACATTACCAAGAAAATTGTGAAGACAACAAGCTTTGTAAAATCAAACAAATAAATTGACTAGGAAAACAAAGTAAAAATGAGAAAAAAGAACTTTGGGTTTTCAGAATCAAATAAAAAAATAATCAAAGAATAAACCTTAGAAGTGCTAATGATAAAATGTTCTAATGAATTTGAGTTAGAGTACCGACGGAAATACAAACAAGAATGTGATGACGTATGTTGTAGTCAATATAGAACTGAATTGTCAACAGTTTTTTGCTGAACCACAGAAAATAATATTCCGGTGTTTGATTTCTATAAATTTCGATAGCTGTCTTTGTCCAAGAATTACATTTTGAGCACAAATATTTCTGGGGGAAAATAATCTCTTAGAATCCAAATTATTTGAAGAAAGAAAAAAAAATCAAACTAGTCACAAGGTAAAAAAAAACCCACATGAACTTCTCCATGTTTGAGAAAAGTCTGAACTTATTTCTCAATCCATCACTCGTAAATCTGGCTACTGCGCAAAAACAGACGCCTGGATGATGGTAAATCCTCTTGCAAAAATAGTTTCGAAATAATTGCTACATATTTCTAGAACAGAGAAATTATTTATATGTGTAAAATCACGTATGACGGGCTTACTTTCACTCCATGAATCCCACACTATGAAAGAATATAATAAAATATTTGTAAAAGTTATTTATTTGAATTCATGAATTAAGGTCAGGATCCTAGGTCAGCTTTAGATACAAATTTCAAATATTATGCTTTTAAAAAAACTGAACTAAATTTCTGGAAAATATCAAATCCAGTAAATAAAATTACATTACAATCGCATGTAATAGAATTTAAAAAAAAACTAAAACTAACAAACAAACAATTAAATTAAATCAAATATAATTTAAATAAATTATACATAACAGGTTAGAAACTCATTAGAACACTAATATACCAATTTCGGAGGTGCGTAGCTTTGCACGTTGTTAAGCTCTTAAATTTCAGATGTAAAAATATCAATCCCATAATGTCAAAATCTAAGTGATTGGCTTTAAAAAACAACATAATCTATTGTTACGTATATCTGATTTAAAATATATTTATCTTAATTTAATTGTTTGCTTGTCAATTATATTTTTTTTAAATTAAAAAAACTAAACTATTACATGCTATTGTAATGTAAAGTATTAACTGGAGATGATATTTTTCCAGAAAATCTGTTGACCTGAATAGTTTTTTGTAACCACATAATGTTGACCTAGATTCTGAACTTGATTCAAAATTAGTAGCGCCATGTAAACAAGTTCTGTTTTTATTTTAAAATCATCGTTTGTTGTCATGGTCATGATGGGAATATGTAATGTAAGATGTAAACAACTTTTTTCTATTCGTTAATAATGCGAGTTTCATATAGAACGAAACATAGGCTATACGGCGTACGTGACTTTGAAACATAAACATAATCACGTGACCTTGATTTAACAACTTGAGGATATTCAAAACTGCGTTTTATAATACGATATAATCTTTGTTTTAGAGAAATATTCTTAGTTTTGGCCGTTTTTCGATTGATATAAAGTTCTTCTCTTGTAGCCGGTTTTTCGAGTTATGTTAATTTTTCAGATCATTAGTATTTTAAATGATTATATATATTCTCTGGAAATATTTGATGTGCTCATACAGACTTCTGGGACAAAACAAGTCTATCAATTTTTCATCTTCTTCGGATTTCCAACACCAGAGTGTTATTATTTGTATTTCTTTAAGGAACTGTAGATAAGTACAGTACTGACTTCAGCATACGTCATCTTCTTCCATCTTAGCTATTTTTTTAAAATCAGGATTCAAAGTTAGATTTATTAGAACATTTAGTTACTAGGATTATTGTAACTTAATTCGTCCATTATTCTTGGGTTGTTTTTGGATTAGATTCTTAAAGCTGTAAGTTCTTTTTTTTTCTTTCTTAATTTTTTTTTTAAAAAGGAAATAAATTATGTTAAATTTTATAAAGCTTGTTGCTTTCACTTTTTATGTGTTACAGTTTATCTGAGCCTAAACACGTAAGACTGAAGTTCGGCTTTGGTATTGGTAGAAGCTTTGTTCGACGGATCGACACATCCGTGTTTGATAAATAACTGTCGACATTTTCCACAAGAACGTCGTAAAATATCGATTAAAAACCAACGTCTTTTCTTGAAAATCTAGCATATGAAGCTTGAGCTTGATTCCAGAATCAGAAAACCTTTTTTGTTGGCGTACATTTACTGTCATAGTAGTGGGCTTAGGCAATGCGGGAGCATAGCATGTCTATTGACTTCGATGTTATTTGAAAAGTGTATTAAAAGAAACTGTCCGTCGTATCACGAGAAATTGTGAGTAATTACTAGAGCATATTTATTGTGGTTCCCGTAGCGATACAAGGCCAGTTTGTTTTAGATAATATCAGATGAGTTTAACTCCACTGAGCTAATCTGAAATAATATAGGATCCAATGAATAAATGGTTCAACAAGCTACACAAAAGTTAAGAATGTAAATTCCTGAGAACATTCAAGTCAAATATTGATAAAGTCTACACATTGGTCCCGTTTGAATGTAATATGTCTAATCGAACTCTACAGCTTGGCCAAATTTATAACATCGTTTCATTCTTTTCTGCACAAATGTGTGGCATTTTGGAATTTGAACGAACATGGTGTTCACAGACTGGACAATGTCTTCTAATAATTATACTGGTTGGTACTATGACATCGTCTTCCAGAGAGAGTGGTGACATGCTACCACGCTTGTTACATTTTCAGCAGACTATTACCTTGGATGTTGACAGAAATATTTTTTAATCGTTTTGCACGGAAAAATACATAAGTAACAATACCACACATAAATCTGTGACGAAGGTGTTTGTCAAAATTGTATTCAATCTTCTGAATGGGAAAGTTCAAGATGTTGTAGGTTATTGCAATAATTCATCAGCGAAATTGGTGAAGTAAAAACAGAAAGTAATTATATCGTCCCCTCGCTTTCATCGGTTTAAAGTGAAATCTAAGACAGGCTGTGACATTCACTTGTGAACAATGTCATCAAAAAGTACATATATAGTATAAACTGTATTAATGGGGTGACACGATTTCCCATAATACACCCAAATACACCGAAATACTGCCCAAATACTGTCCAGAGACAAGCACGTGATACATTTACTACTAAATATTTTTTTAAAATTCATTATCAAGTTATGTTCTATGTCAAATTAAATACGTTAAATGGCTAAAGCAATTTGAAATTCGTTGTACGAAACGTTTCGAACATCAATTGCCATTTGCTCGGAACCGGGACGACATATATATATATATATATATATATATATATATATATATATATATATATATATATATATATATATATATATATATATATCCCCTAATTGCACCTTCAAAATTTAGATATAATTAGCTATTGGTCAGGGCTCTTTGTTCGAAATATTCAAAAACGTGTGTTCCTGTTCCCACCCTTTGATATTTGTTGGGGGGGGGTCGTTAAAAAGAAATCAAACAGATTTTTGAATAGTAAATGTGTTTATATGATCGTTTATAGAACTCCACATATCGGGTATACCATTAAAAATCCCTATAGAGGCGATAGTCCAAACATTTGAACAGAAATGCGGCATGAAATTAACATCGTCCAGATTAGCAACAATCCCAACAACACCACCCACAACAATCCCCACAACAACCGTATACAATGGAACGAGGATACTAGAAATAGAAAAGACCAAATTAAAAGAGGTACAAAGGCATTCAAATATATTTTTTATATCCCAAACATGGTATAAAGGATGTATATACCATCGAAAATGTAGCAGATGCGGAAATACAGGACATATACCTTCAAAATGTTCTACAAACCAAATAGCACATGGAACAACAAGAGAAGAAGAAGAAGAAAAACAACAACAACCAAAGGAACACCGCAATGGGAAAAGAAAAAAAACTCAAAATACACAAATTGGAAAAGAATCTGATGTGGACGCAACTGAAATAACAGAAACAGAAACACAAACAAGAAAAGGACTCTTTAATCAATAGAAAAGGGACTGTTCACCGATATTTTGGAAACAATGACAACCAAAGACAAATACACTGTACCTAAGATAGATGAGTTTCTTGACTAGCATTCAGTAGTGACATAGTTTTCGACATTATACTTTAATGAATCGGTAGAAATGGAATAAGAGGATCGGTTTAAGATTCACAAATGGAATAGTTCATACAAAATTAAATGTTACACCGTTTGTGCTAGGTAACGTGTCCGTGAAAACCTAAAGACTGAAAGACACAGCTTTGGTGGGGATCCAATGGCATAGATGCTTTTGTATCTCAACGACATAGTATTCTTTGGACACATGTTCTAATAGGAAGTGGATTGCCTTCGACTAGTTTATTTTACAGGCTTCTGGAAGCTGGCTTGAATCTCAAACTTAATAAATATCATTTACTTGCGCAAGTTGTCAAATACTTGGAACACATTTTCTCAAAGAAGGGATGTGTGCCTATCAAGGGAAGTATCCGCTGTCGTCGACTGGAGAAATCCAACATCGCTGAGAGAACATTGCAGGATTACTCTAATAATATTGTTGATTCGTTAGGGGCTTTGCTGATATTGTCGATATCATACACTGACTGATAATATCCTACACTGACTGATGAAAAAGATAAAAGTTTCTATCTAGACTGAAAATTTTCAGTCTTCCATCGATGAGTTGAAGAGGCGAATAACGTCTTGCCTTGTCTTAGCGTTTTTCGACCTTGGAACACCCATCATTATTGACACTAACGTGAGAGAAATTAGAAATAGGGCCTTTTGTTAAGGAAAGCAAAAACAACATATGCGAGATGGTTGTGAGTTACGCTTGCCTATTGGTGTAACTAAAGCTAAAAGAAGATGCTGCATCACAAAACAGAGATATTGTCTGTAATATTCTTTCTGAATTATTTTATACGACCAGGTCAAAAACATACTAATACTTAAGACAGGTTATGACCTTCACTTGTGAAAAATGTCTTCAAAGTAAAAATATAGTATAAACTGTATTAATGACTATTAAAATGAACTTTCTATATTTCCTAAACTCAACAGCAATTGCTGAGCAATGATTTAAATTTTGAAACTTGTCTTGTTTATATTTGGAATCAACATTTATAAGCCTATCAAATTAATTTTGATTTACATAAATAGTTATTAATAAATATGTTTACACGACATCAATCAATTTATCTAATAAATGCATTGTGCCTGGCTTACAGTGAAAATACCGTATGATTTTTAAAAAAAATACATTTTTATGTATGAAATCAAGTGCAGATGAATCTGCGGCAAACTTAACAATTTTTGTAACACAGTTGAAGAGAATATAAAGACCCGGCGAAATTATGGCAACAGTTGAATTGTAATAGTGTCTTGACTATTGATGGTAGCTGTAGCATCCACCCAAGTCACGGTCATAATGCGAATCAATTTTAATATTTTAATTTCATATTCCCTGTACATTGGCAGCAATCCCGCTATTAATGTCATGCAACATCTCCCCTCTAGGTATCACCTACATTGAAAATAGTCTTTTCAGAACTAATGTTTGTTTTTTTTATAAGGAAAAGGTATGCTGGTATGATGCAAGAACTAGGAATAAACACCGTAGGCTGTGAAATATAATCCTTATGGGGCAATAGTAATAGTCTCTTGAGATGTTTAATATGTTCCAAATGAAAATTTTGTGCTACATCTCCACTTGAGACCATTCCTACCTTTAAATCCATCTTTTCAGGACTAAATTCCAAAATGTTGCATGCAAGCATCATGCAACAACTTGGAATAACTCCAATAAGTTCAGTGGGACAACAATAACAAGATCATTGGACCTTTAATATGTTCCAATTATTTAGTTATTATTTTTAGAAATATTACCCAATGTCGCAACAGTAATAGTCTGTTGAGATGTTTAATATGTTCCAAATTTTAATTTTGTGGTACATTTCCATCTGAGACCTTATCTATCTTTAAATCCAACTTTCCAGGACTAAATTCCAAAATGTTGCATACAAGCATCATGCAACAACTTGAATAACTCCAATAAGTGTAGTGGGACAGTAGTAGTAGTCCCTTGAGATGCTTAATATGTTCCAAGACCTTTCATAGATTTACAAAAGTATTTTAATTATTTTAAATACAAAATTGCTGAAGTCAGAAAGAAACAAAGAATAGAAAATGCATCTAAGTTTAAATATATTGTTATTTTATTAAATATTTTTACAAACATATTTTAAACACAAATCATTTTTTAGAAACATTTAAATACCAATATTTTGGTAAACATATTTCAAGTAAAGTTAATTAAAAAAAATGCCATGAAAACGAAAATCAGATTAAATAAATATAAAGATTTTAAATAAATATATACATCTTTGAAAACTAATAGCACTTAGAATTTATAAAAGTAAAGACGCGGATGTATGTGTAATTCCAAGTTGTTGCGCTCCATTTCTCGAGAAATGGCTATTCCAAGTACCATGGAACCAACGACCATGCAAATTTCTCGAGAAAGAGCGCAACAATTATAAATTCCAAGTTGCTGCGCTCAATTTCTCGAGAAATAGCGTATTCTAAGTTGGAGCCCATTAGGACCACTCTAATTACTATATCATGGTCGGACAGGGTATCAGTCTATGTCACATAAAAATAAAAAAAAAATAAAAATAAATAAATATGAAAATTGTGATTCGATTTTGTGAACCAGTGGTCAACAGAAAAAAATGGTCTCTTGTTTATGTCCTTCATATCTTAACGTATGATTGTAGAGATCTGATTTTAATCAGACTGATGTTACACTACACTTACTTTATTTAACGAGACGAGGAAAAGCCCACCAAAGTTTCGACTATATTAGGTTCGTTTCGTTAATGATAGCCACCTGTACTTTGGTATTACATAGCAACTAAATACAATATGTCATCGGAACTTAGAAACGCAACCACTTTCTTGTGTCAGGCTTTTATTGCATCAGAAAAAAAGACATTAGAGTAAACATTTTACGACTAAAGCAAACTAGACTTGACTATGAGGAATAATGTTAATTTGGGACGCTAAGTACTTGAAACACTCTTGAAAGTTGGTATCTGCTACATGTTGACCGATAGGTTGGGTCGGCATGACGTCACGAGCTTAGCTACCTACTTTCCGCCATATTGCGGAGGTGAAAACAATTGCTTAGTAACAGTACGGTAGCGTTAGTTATGTTCGATATTGCAATTTGCAAACCTTTTTCTTCAACCTATTTTTTGTAACTTATTTCTGTTTTCTGTTCAGAAGTGTTGCATAGTCTTCTGTACAAGCAGGATTTAAAACCATGAATGTGTGTCTGTCGAATATTTTTAAAGACGTAATATATTTTAGGTTCATAAGGTAGGAAGGAAATCTCACGCGGGAAATTATACCACCATAGTGCAGACTACATTCATCATATTGAGGACTTGATTAAGTCCGCTTATCAATCACTTTAGCACGTGCGACTAAGCTACAAAATCTGATTTATAATTTATATGGTAGAGTACAATACACGGTCAACATCGATAACCAGATTCTATTACTGTGATAGGATGTTGAGGGGTGCAAGATCTGGGCCTGACGTCCCGCTTGCCAAAGGGAAGTGAAGCGTCTCTCATAGCCTCTCCTTTCCAGGTGTAGTGATCGCTGCAGGACCACTGTCTTGCTCTGATGGACAGGAGGTTACTTGCATATAGCCTCTCCTACACTATTGTGTCCACAACAGCACCTTCACGCGGGGCCCCTTGTTTTCACGGAGCCTGTTGTGTGGCGCGACCGAGTGCTCGGCGGTATAACTGGGAGGGCAGACTGGGCTCATTAGCCTTGGCAGGCAGCCAGTCTAAGAGAAGGGAAACTGACTCCAAACCCGGGTAGATGAAGCTCGTTAGCCTAGTCAAGGCAATTTTTCTAGGAGAAGAAAACTCTGATTGAAAACCAATGGTTCCACTGCCTTGTGGGTACCTTCGGGAGAAGGAAAGGTTACGGGAGTAAACCCAGACAGCAAATCCGGAGTGGAGCCCCTAAGGCGGCTGGATGTCGACTACGACTTCCTTCCGGCAGCTCCTGCATCCAAACTGGTGCCAAATGTCATGCTCAGCATTCCTTTGGACCCAACCAGCAAGGACGAGAGGGGGGTCCTGAAGCCTGGGCAACCCAGGATCTCCATATTCTATGCCCAGGCTTGCGCCCTAGAGAGGTCACTCCAGTATCGTTACTAAGTGAGGAAACAACACGGAAGCTGACAATTTACGGGTTATAAGTCTCATCCGATTGGCGTAGGAAAGTGGCGCCACGGGTCAGCTTTGACGGTGGGAGGGATCATAGTGTCCCAATTGCCAACTACCGCCCGCCTCAAGCCGGGCAGCCCCCGGTCAATAAGGTGTTGACCCGCCATCGTCTGCCTGCTCCAGTGGGTGTCTGGAGCTCAGTGTGTTGCTTATCATGACAAGCAGACGAAAATTCCAGACCAGACAAAAAGAAAAAGAAACGAATAAAGCAGAATCCAGTTCTTCGATTTGCATGCTGGAATGTGCGCACTATGTGTACAGGCATCTTCGATAACGTCTGAGAAGTGGATGACACCAGGAAAACGGCCATCATCGATAGAGAACTCACCAAGCTAAATATCAGCATAGCTGCCCTCCAGGAAACTAGAATGGTCTCCCTCTAATGGCTCCCTCAGAAAGGAAAACTACACTTTCTTCTGGAAGGGTCGCAAACCTGAGGAGCCCGGTCATCACGGAGTGGGCTTCGCCATCAAAAACAATCTTCTGAGCTTGGTTGAACCTCCCACAGGGAGCACTGAGCGTCTCTTGTCCATCCGCCTCACCACTGCTGCAGGTCCTGTCAACATCATTAGTGTCTACGCACCCACCCTCTCGTCTTCATAAGACACCAAGGATCAGTTCTATGGGCAGCTGGATGAACAGATTAAAGGATGCCCCAAACAAGAATCACTTTTTCTCCTCGGCGACTTCAATGCCAGAGTAGGTGAGGATCACGAATCATGGCCTACCTGCCTCGGATATCATGGTACTGGAAAGACCAACGAAAGAAGTCAGAGACTGCTGGAGCTGTGCCCTACCATGGCCTGTGCATAACATACACTTTTTTCAAGAGTAAGCCACAACACAAAGTGTCATGGAAACACCCCAGGTCCCATTACTGGCACCAACTTGACTTGGTCATCACCAGGCCCTCTGCCCTTAACAGCATCCTCTCCACCAGAACCTACCACAGTGCAGACTGCGACTCCGACCATGCCCTCGTGAGCAGCAGGGTGAGACTACAGCCAAAGACACTACACCGTTCAAAACCAAAAGGACACCCACGCATAAACACTGCACAGATGTCGGTCCCTTCCAAGGTACAGGAGTATGTGTCCGCCCTGGACAAGGCTCTCCAGGACCTGCCAGAGCACGACGCCACAGACAAGTGAACCCCATGAAGGGTGCCATCTACAAAACAGCCATGTCCTTGTTTGGCAAAAAGGAACGACCCAGTCAGGACTGGTTCAACTCACACCTAACAAGGATGGAACCACTAATCGAGGAGAAACGAAAAGCCATTATAGCGTTCAAAAAATGCCCCAATGAACGGACGCATGCTGCTCTTAAAAGCGCTCGAAGCAACACCCAACGCAACGCTAGACAGTGCACGGACGAGTACTGGCAACAACTGTGTGAAGGAATCCAGCGCAGTGCCGAGACCGGAAGCATAAAAGTTATGTACAGTGGCATCAAGAAGGCTCTAGACCCTACAGTGAAAGGGGTCGCTCCCCTGAAATCTATGATGGGAGAGAAGATCACAGACCGTGGGCAACAGATGGCCAGATGGGTGGAGCACTACTCGGAGCTATACTCCCGTGAAACGTTAGTCACTGAAGCAGTCCTCAGCAGCATAATGGATCTTCCCATCATGGAGGAGCTCGACTAAGTGTCAACCTTAGAAGAGCTCAGCAAAGCAATTGACTCCTTCCCAAATGACAAAGCACCAGATAGTGACAGCATCCCGCCCGAAGCTATCAAATGTGGGAAACCAACACTGCTCCAACCACTGCAGGAACTACTTTGCCTCTGCTGGGAGGAAGGAGCAGTCCCCCAAGACATGCGTGATGCCACAATTGTGACCCTTTACAAAAACAAGGGCAACCGCAGTGACTGCAATAATTACAGAGGGATCTTGCTTCTGAGCATCGTTGGTAAAGTGTATGCCTGCATCATACTAAACAGGCTGCAGTTGCTGACAGACCGTATGTACCCAGAATCCCAGTGCGGCTTCAGAGCAGGCAGGTAGACAACAGACATGATCTTCGCTTTACGACAACTCCAAGAGAAGAGCAGAGAGCAAGGTCAACCACTCTACATGATGTTCATCGACCTCACCAAGGCCTTTGGCTTCGTCAGCAGGAAGGACCTTTTTGAAGTTCTCAGTAAGATAGGTTGCCCTTCAAAACTCCGCAGCATGATAATCTCTTTCCATGCAAATATGAAGAGAACAGTCCTGTATGATGGATCTTCCTCAACCCCCTTCCCAGTTAACAGAGGTGTGAAGCAGGGCTGCGTTCTGGCACCAACCCTATTCGGGATCTTCTTCTCCTTGCTTCTGTCCTACGCCTTTGACTCGTCCACTGATGGCATATATATATATACACACCAGGTCCGATGGGAGGCTGTTCAACCTGGCACGACTGCGCTCAAAGACGAAAGTGAGGGCTGTGCTCATCAGGGAGATGCTTTTTGCAGATGACGCGGCTCTTGTGGCACACACTGAGGAAGCCCTTCAGAGACTGGGAGACCGTTTTGCTGATGCCTGCATGCAGTTTGGACTCACCATCAGTCTGGAAAAGACAAAGGTCAGCGTGCAAGATACCACCATTGCTCCTACAATCAAAATCAACGGTGTCACCTTGGAATCAGTCAACAACTTTACCTACCTGGGGTCAACCATCAGCAACACTCTCTCGCTCGATAAGGAGCGGGACAGAAGGCTTGGAAAGGCAAGCACCATCTTGTCACGAATGACCAAGAGGGTGTGGGAAAACAACGCTCTGACAGTGCAAACTAAAGTCAAAGTTTACCAAGCCTGCATTCTCAGCACCCTTCTATATGGAAGTGAGACCTGGAGTACCTACATGAGGCAAGAGCGCCGGCTCAACTCCTTCCATATACGGTGCCTAAAACGCATCTTGAAAATCAGCTGGCATGACCGTGTCCCAAACAGCGAAATCCTGCAGCGTGTAAACACCCACAGCATGTTCTCCCTGCTGAGCAAACGTCGCCTTCGATGGCTGGGACGCGTCTGACGCATGGAGGATGGGAGGCTGCCAAAGGACATCCTATATGGACAGCTGGCCACTGGCACAAGAAGATTCGGCCGCCCCTCACTCCGTTTCAAGGATGCATGCAAGAGGGACCTGAAGGCATGTGACATCGCATCTGATGGCTGGGAAATGCTGGCCGAGGACCTAGGCACCTGGAGTCTGACAGTAAGTAAAGGTATATCAGTCGCTGATACGAGGAGAGGCCAGTTGGCAACAGAGAAACGTGTCAGAAAGGGCCACGTGACAGCAACCACAGCAACTCGGGCTTCCCAGTATGTCTGCACAAACTGCAAGAGGGACTGCTACTTCCGCATAGGTCTCCACAGCCACAACAGACGATGCCAACAACCCAGAGACAGACAACACCCCTAGGGCGCTATCCGCATGGTCTCCCGAGACTAAGGCGCCAATGATGATGATGATGATAGGATTTTAACTGTCAAGGTCCTGATTATAAATTCGTAGAATACTAGTTAGCAAGTCATATCTTTAAAGAAAAGCTGTCAGTTCTTCGGTAGATGTTATATTCAAAAGGCTTTAAACATAGTTACGAAAATGATATTTGACGTCGGCTTTGTCTTACCAAGAGAAAAACGCTGTTAATTTGTGGGATTTGTTTTGGTGTTTCTCCTTTTGCTTGTTTTTGGATTTTAATGACAATCGACTTAGAAATAGAAGGAAAAAAGAAAGAGAATCATAGACTATAGTATCCGTATCCAGAATTCACTAAACTTTACCATCAACCTCTCATTTTGTTAGGCCTACCCTTAGTCCTCCGCGAGAATAGGTTGGTAAACCCACTCAAGTACCCAAAGGTTAACGCTTGCGTTCATTTCGAAATGTTTTACGTACCACCATGTAAATATTCCAATATTTTCTGTCATTACACATTTTAAAAAAATACTATATTTTTGTTACCTTTACAAAAACATGTAAAACGTACATAGGAAAATGCAACGAAGGACGGCAATTTTTTTTCTTTCTTCTCATTTCAATATAAAAAAATGTAGATTATTTTTTTTAACTCGACTCCATCACATTAGATTCTCCAAACTCTCAAGAATCTGCTTTTCAACCCTGACAAATTTGCCAAATCAGTTCGTTTTTCTGCTTGCCTGTAGACTGGAATTTAACACATGCCAAAATACTTCGGTCTAAAATTTTGAATTAGCTTATTATATTGTTAAATTTTCATGACGATAATTAGGGATTCCCCGTTTCTTGCTTCAGCGAAAATTGCGGGTCCATTGCTTTTACCAAATGTCTTAGCACTAAAAACCCTTTTCAAGTTTTGCGTGCTGTTTATTTTTAAAGTGGTTGGTTTGTTGGTTCGTCGGATGGATGGATGGACGGACGGACATACATACAGACAACCATATATTGACGGATAGATAGATAGATAGATAGATAGATAGATAGATAGATAGATAGATAGATAGATAGATAGATAGATAGATAGATAGATAGATAGATAGATAGATAGAAAGATAGATAAGAACTCACTTGATCATGTGTGCGGCAAGAAATCTTTAATTCTAATCAATAAATAAATGCTGATACTGCTATATCTTGCCAGTGTTTCGACCTTCAGTGAGAATAAATTAATGGAGATTATTTTTTAACATACGGTAGGTTTGTTAAATGAAATGATTGCCATTTAATACGCTATTATTGGTTAATTCATCATTTAAATACCCACCCGCTTCTAAAAGTAGTCAATATATGACAGTTTTAAAAAAGACGGTTTTTAAATTTCCGTTTTTATGTGTATTGTGAATTTAATTAAAACCTGCTAATTACTGTAGTATCCAGGTCATTCTCATGTTTAAAGAAATGGAACACAATCAGAGTAGTGAATCATTTTAAAGAACAATAGAAGGTGGTCACATAGTTGGCTCGTATTTTTGGCATGCTAATACACCCAGTCTACGTGTCATATATTTAGTTTGGATTTTGCATTATAAATGCAAATATGAACGATTGAGTGTCAAGGAAATAAGCGTGGTTTGATACGACGATTTATAATCTGGGAAAGATATAAACGATTGCAAAGCTGAGCGGTTAGTGGTAGAATTTTTAGCTTATTTGTTGATTTAAACCTAATTGTACCTATATTAGAAACTTGTATATTTATGTAGTTATTGGCGAGAGAGAAAAGACGTATTTGGTAATTTAGGAAGAGTTTATAATTATTTAAATTTTCCTTTTGCATATGATGGTTTGTGTACCCACCAACACTGCAAATCTTAAAATGTGTAAATGTCCACAACACGGCACACGTTACTGAAGTAACTAGAACAATGGCGGTTGTTTTCACCTCGGCGGTCGTAAGAGGGGGGATAAAATATCATCAAAATCATGAACCATAACAGTTCTTTTCTCGGATGACAATTATTGTAAGGTGTGTGCGATCATGTGACATTTCATGATGGCATTAGGATGAGTAATTAATTTAAGACACGCTTCTGAATCTCACGCTTAATAAAGTAAAGGACAATACGTGTCTAAAAGGCAATCCATGTGTCTATCCCAGCCACTTTGCATCTAACTCATCTGCTAGTTATGTTTCTGACTTGACTAGTCTTCATAAACATCACAGTTATCAATGAATATTAACCCCTATCGCTGCAGAACATACTTAGCACTTACCCTGCCACATATAAAGGCTACTGCTTTTTGAATTTTTTTCAACACATCCCACCTCCACTCAATGAATACATACTTTATGCTCGACCTATTAGTGTCACAGAAAAAATAAAGTGACAGAATTAACTAATCATATCATTATCACAAGATTTACCAGTATATACATTATATAATATACAGGTGACCGCTCTGGTGGCCTAGTGGTTAGAGCATCTGTCTTGGATGTGGAAGGTTGTGGATTCAAACTACAACTGAGTCATATCAAAGACTTCAAAAAATGGCAATAACAGCTGCCTTGTTTGGTGCTCAAGAGGTTAGTGTTAGGACTGGTCGGCCTGTTGTCAGGATAATGTGCCTGGGTGGAAGATGATGCTGCATGTCTGGGGAATGATAAACCAGTGCTAGACATCACTATAAGCTGCCACTGCAGACATTATAGTGATATGACTTAAATTGTTTTAAAGCTATGTTAAAAATCTAAAACACATACTGTAATAAACAGGCAAATGTACGTTTATATGGACATGTTATTCGTAAAACTCGAACAGTACTGATTGTTATTGTCACCAGATATGGATATGCACTGACAAAGTTATCATTCAACTTAATGCATCCGCTGAACAGACTTCTGATGTTAATGATCAGCTAACTGTAAAATATCAATATGATTACCATCAAGCAGAGGCGTAGCTATGATATTTTGTGCCCGGGGACGAACTATAAAATTGGAACCCCAGCCCCCCGGGCGCCAAGGTACAGGAGCGCCAAAATGAGGCTTACAACGTTACATTATTATATAATGTAGCGTTGTAAGCCTCATTTTGACGCCCCTGTACCTTGGCGCCCGGGGACATATGTACCCCCCTGCCCCTCCCCCCTTAGCTACACCACTGTCATCAAGGTTGTAAAATGTCTGTTTTAGGAGATTTTTGGGTGAATTTTGGTACGTATTGGATATGGGAAGATATGGACCAGTATATAGACCCAGCAAAGTCTTTACAACTACAGTCGACTCCACTTAACTGCACATCGGTTAACTGTACACTCCGGATAACTGCACGTAATCACGCCGGTCCCGATTTTCCCCAATGCTTACTCTGCCGTACTCCGGTTAACTGCACACTCCGGTTAACTGCACACTCTCGTGATGGGCCCGAGGGTGTGCAGTTAAACGGAGTCGACTGTATACTATGGTAACATACATTTGAGTGATGAAGCTGTATAATGTATATTTATCATTTAAGTAGACCAAAAAGGGTCTTAAAACTTGTGTAGTTATGTCACAAAATTTATGAGACTCAGTCAATTCAGATTTTGATTTAAAATGATTAAAATTCGAATTATTTGTTTCCTTTTGTTTAGATTTTCTGTTGTCTACTATACATGAGTGCTTTGATATTTCAGGTCATAAAGTCTGTAATAAGCAAGTAAGTTAATAAAAACAATGACCCTCAAGATATAATTTAAGTCTGTTGTTTTCATTTGTATTAAAATGAATTTATTTTCCACTATAAATCAGATGGCTGTGGGAAACAAGCAACAAACAGATGTTATGTAAAGTCTGTGTTGTGAAAGGGGAGTTACTCTGATATTGCAGTAAGACCAGCAACAACAAAAAAAAATATGATAATGACATATACTTATATTAATGTTGGAAATTTAATGTATCATTGTGTTGTACAAAGTGTAATCAACTTGAAAAATGGATGGTACTTCTTTGGCACTCATTATGCCACCTGTGTCCTACAGCAACATAAACTTATAAGAAAGAATTAAAGAAATGCATTTGTAAATAACCACCCACAGTGACTGGAGTTGCTCTGTGATTGTTGCTGAGAATGAACAATCAATATGAGGATGAAAATACATATCAACCTAAGACTGTTTGAACAATAACCGGTGTTACAATGAAAAGTAATAAATTGTGTATAATGCAGGTTTCAACTCAACACGTGTTAAATGCGAAAGCCACCAAAAAATGACATTAACATGCTTCACATTTTGATTCTTATTTGCTAACAAAGATTAGATTTCCTAGTCATTGACCATCACAGTAATCATATGATCCAACTCTTGTATAACATTATCAAACAAACTGGCTAAACATTTTGTTAAAGTGATAAAAAATTTATGAAGATATTGATTCTATCTGACAACATAGGTTAAGGATATTATTTTGAAACAGTAGTATTCATGGGTTCATTTATCAAATAGTGTACGTGTCAGCAATACTGACATTTTCCATAAATAAAATGGTGATTTAGAACTAGTAACCTATGGTCATGTGGTACATATAAGTACACAATATGTGGTGCAATAGATAAAAAAAAAAACCGAAATGTTAAAAAATATCGAGATACCACAGAACCAGTATCGTCGGAAGCTAGGCCACACCATATTGGTTTTTCCACAAGGGCTCGTATCGTTACTTACATCTGACCTGTCATACATGTAATATTACGATATTTATGTTATCGAAATATCTAAAATGGGGAGGCAAGGGTCAGAGGAAACTCGGACTCATGTACTATATAATAACTAAAATATAGCACATGCATGACAGGTCCATTGTAAACAACGATACGAGGGCTTATAGACAATTTGGACCAAAGACAATTCGGCCCAACTTGAACCGAAAATAAGACCATTCGGCCCAACTTTAAAGACAATTCGGCCCAACTCGAAAGACAATTCGGACCAATCAAAGACAATTTGGCCCAATTTTAAAATACAACTGACAAGTATTTATTTGTGACATATATTTTGACCATTCTTATATAATATGTTTTATAATAAAATTTGGAACATTTTGTGAACAAGATAAATGTTTTCCGAAGTTATAATGGTTAGGAAAAACCGGAGAAAGAAAGGAGTATAAGTAGAGCTGTACGCTTGGTCTCAAAAACTTAATTCTCAAGCAAAACACGAGATATTCTCGTAGTTGTACGTATTTGTTACAAATAAATTTATACAGATAAAATGGTTGAAAACTGCATAATTAGTTATTTTGCGATAATTTGACAAATTTAATTCAGAACATTATTCCGTTTTGCTGTTATATGTTACGAAAAAAACAGATAAATGTGCACAATGAAAGATGCATCTTTAGATGCAAATTATGTTAAGAATTTATATTTATCTGTCATCCTAATATTAATTTATTTTAATGACGAATTCGGGGTTGAATGACCTTCATAACAAATTTTGAAAAAACAATCTTTTCATAACAGCTAAATCTGTCTCCTTCTGCAATGTTATTGTAGAGACGGAATCAACATTCAATTCAAACAAAGCAACAAACTGTCATAATTACATTATTTCCATCATCGTCGTCTTCGTCCTAATCATTATTGCACAAACAAACTATTATCATTACTGCTACTAGTACTACTCAACCGCTCTGGTGGCCTAGCGGTTATAGAGCGTCCTCTGCGGTAGCGGGAGGTCGTGAGTTCGATCACCGGCCAAGTCATGCCAAATGCGACTGGGTGTGACATTACGCTATATGTCTGCGGCATCATGCCACAGTGCTAGACATCACTATAAGCTGCCTTACTGCATACATCGTAGCGACATGACTGAAACATTGTTAAAGCTACGTTAAACATCCTTATCACAAAGAAAGTACTACTTATGGATTGGTTATTCGATCAAATAGTTCTGTGTTCCAACCTATTTTATTCTAAAATGTTTTCAAGATATATATTTTGCATTACATCGCTAGGATCTCAACGCAAACACAAAAACTGTTTTAAACAAAACACTTTATTTATTTAACATCTAATTTGTAACATGTATTTGCGGCAAACATCCTCTATAAATTTAAAGTGAATAACTAAGAGTTTTTGTCATCAAAAGTCCGACATACGATTGAATAAGCCTGATACAATAACACAATTTATAGAGTAGCCGGTTCCGTCATGCATGAACAATAAATAGTGTTCAGAGCCATCGGTATTACAGCATGAATAAGACAACGTGAAATCCACTCCACCCCCATCTAACTCCGAACGTAGCAGGAACAAAACGAGCAGCAGAGAGGGTGAACCCTACAACCTTTTTAGACAAAATAAGGCTTCCTACGAAATCTCATTTAACTAAAAAAATAAGTCTCCATTTAGCAAACGGAGACGTTACGATTTTTTAATCAATTTATCGGTAACACCTCACCTTGTAGATCAATTAAATTATTTGACTGGTCGGTGAGTCGGAAATTAATTCTCGTTAACGAATTATTATGGCATCGCATGTAGACAGGATTAATTGGGTTTTCAATAATTAGGAATCCTGGAGGAGCTATTGGTGCAAATGAATAAAGAATATATCCCTGCCGAGCTTGATTTGATTGCTCTAGATTAATTTGATACCTTCCTTCAATTGCATCACATACTAAATTGAGCGCAATCACCGTTGAAATATTCACATTATGCGGGGCAATATGCCTACCGCCACCATCTGGATCATTATTATACCTGAGGAGGACAGTTGAATCTGGTTTTTGTAGCGCCTTGATATCGGTTCTAATAATTCTTGCTAGTTCATCAGCGTTGTATTTGGGAAACTTGAAATTACGCAGATTGTCTTCTGTGATATTGTAATCGGTTAGGAATCGTTGTTTACTGTCGCTGTTGTCATTAATTATTGTTTGAATAATTAGTTCATAGATATATTTCATGTCAGATATAAGTTGATTTATTATTTCAACGTGTCTAGTTGTGTTTCATATAATTGTTTAATTTCATTAAAATAACCACGGACGTCAGTTAGCGTAAATGAAATAGTAACAGATGAGTCGGCTGTTCTTTCAATGATAAAATCCCATTGCAATGTGTCTTTGTTGGTAAATATAAATCTATCGGCGATTTTTCCTTTTCTTATATCAGATAAATTATCTCGATAACTGGGATTGATTTCATAATATGATTGTACGTCCGTGGTTAAGTCGGCGGTGGATTTTTCCGGTGGTTTTTCAGGCCATCCTAACACTGTTCTTAATGAGCTGTTATAGATTTCTACATTGTATCCCTCTGTGCTTATTTCGATCGACGACGAGAGCGTCGGTTCATGAAGATTAACAGCTATTTTTGATTCTTTTCCAGTGATTGATTTTATTCTACGCTGAATTTCAGCATCGATTTGCTCAATTTGGTACGACACAGTTGGTAACGAAACAGTTTCCCACGCTGGAGTACCATCGGGTTTATTCTTATACGAGAACACCAGTGCGTTTTTGGGTTGCTGACCGCCAAATGCAACCGATCTGATATTAGGCCAGCTATGATATACTCGTAATTTTGCCAGCGCGATCTCACGCACTGGAATCAGAGAAGGGAAGTTCACACTAAATTCGGGGGTTGTTGATGTTATTGATATTATGCTTGTTCGTATCGGAGTGGTATTCTCCGCGATTCGTTCAAGCAGTTGTAATTCGTTGAATTGTAGTGACATTATTGTTAACGCTGTCTTCAATTTCCAATTTCAACATCGCGGAGTTATACAACTGGGTCATCGTGGAAAATTCAACATCGGATATGAACGAATTATCTATCAACAGCGAGATCAACTCGGATAATTTCGAGTATGCGTCAAATACCACCCTGTACCGAGCTGTATAATCACTGAGTTTTTTCTGAGAACACGATGATAATTTTTTAGTTATCGCGGTGGCGACTGCAGCAATTGTTGTTGCCGCGGAGATAGCAATTGGAACTGCAATCGGAGCCATCATGGTCACCTTCGACAAAATAACCCCGGCGCTGGCCATCACACCGGACACCGAGTACACAGTTACATCGATGGCGGTAATTCTTCTGCGGTATTTCTTTATTTTTTCACGATAATGCTCAGAAAGTGATTTCAAATTCGCGGAAAACTCTTTCACGGTGTCGAATCGATATTGCGATGACGCTGTCATCGATGGCGAAGCCATTGACGCTGTCGTTGTTAATGGCGGAGCCATTAGTGACATTGTTTATTTTAAACCTGATAGTGTTTTCAATTATCCTATTATTGAAACGGTTTTAGGATCGGATGAGGGGACACCGGATACAAATTCTATTATCCAGGGTAGTGACTCCCTAATCACAGACTCGTCGGAATTGTTTATAGTAATCGTAAGCGGGATTGGTATAGAGGGTGGAGGTGGTGGTACTTTCTCTAGTATATACATCAATGTCTTAACACCTCTGATACCTGTGTTGCTGAATTCCAAATCAAATTTACGGTGTTGTATTATTGTAAGTCGGTAGCAGCCTGGTACACCAGTATGTCTGTGGCCAACACGAAGATAATTTTCTTTTCCTCGGATCCAATCAAAAGTTCCACTATCAACCGTGTACACGATGTTATTAACGGCGCTTACACTATGTGGAATTTTTACCTTATTGATAGCCGCGATAATTTCAACGAGAGTCATACCCACGTTGTGTGGAATTCCAAGAAACTTAATAATAATATCAAATTCTCCCCTTAATTTAAGAATATCGTCAATGACGTCGGGATAGGTTTTATCAATTTCAGTATATTTCATCAACGTTTTATTGCGGCGTTTAAAAAATGAAGTCAAAAGGGAATTAGATTCAATACCTTTTCGGGTTAGATAATCCCCCACGAGTTGAGGATATGTCGTCGTGATATTGTAATTTTCAGAATCCTCACAGAATTTTTTAATCATTTCACTGGCGGATTTTTGTTCGTCAATAGCTTTTTTAACTTCAGCGAGGGTCGGGCCTGTCAACGATGTGGTTTCAGACACAGGTGTTCTCCCCAAAAATTTATCCACGATGGTATTAAGTGTTGTTTGTCTCACCATAAACATTTTAATATCTTTGAGAGTCATCGTAGATGTAGCTGGGACACCAAAGAAACTATTAGCGATGTAGGCATTGTGAGTATGCTTGCCGATAAACTCGCTAATTTCAGCGAGAGTCATGCCTGCCAGAAGAGGGGTTCCAAAAAACTTAACAATGACATCGTTAGTGGGTTTTTGTACCTTTTCAAGATTTTCTATTAGTTTAGAAATATCGAGATAATTTGCCTTGATTTCATTTTCATTCATCATCCTTCCCGCGTCCCTGTTAAAAAAGAATAGCGATAGATAGTTTTTAATTTCAGCGAGAGTCATGCCAACCACAAGCAGGGTTCCAAAGAATTTATGTACGACATTTTTGCGAAAACTATTATAACCACGTATATAATCATCCAGCTCACGGCCGTGGGTGGTAATCGTGTTGTCGTTGGCGGCAATCGTGTTGTAGTGGGCGGCAATCTTGTTGTCGTGGGCGGCAATAGTGTTGTCGTGGGCGGCAATCTTGTTGTCGTGGGCGGCAATCTTGTTGTCGTGGGTGGCAATCGCGTCGGTGATCGTAGACACAAGTGCGCCTGGTTTAAGTTGTCGACCGTTGGAATACAGCGCAATAGAGTTTTCAGCGGCGTCGTGCTGCCGTTTTAAAATGTCATCCAATGGCACATCACTGCTTTTCAATTTACCCTGGCGATCTTGAAATACAACTATTTCGTTCGGGTCAACACTTACTAAATTTAACGTCTCAGCGATTTCATCTTCAATTATTTTTTTTACATCCTTGATAGAACCCGCAGATGTTTCCGCGGTGGGTTTCGACATTGACAGAGATCGTCCCCAAATATCAATCATTATTGTAAAGACTCTAGTATTTTTAATTTATTAATTCTCTAAAATTACCTAGTAATTTCCCACTGGTATATTTAATTACAACCAGATGAGGTGGTTTCCACGGAAATCCAAAGGATTTTAATGAAATCTCTGCGAGGACATTTAATACCTCACGGCCGCATATCGGTGGATCATTTAATTGTTGTGTTGGCAGCGTGGAATAAAAAATCGGAAACTCTTTGTGTTTCATCGAAGAATTTATATACCGCATAAACTCGTTTGGTGGGGCTAGCCCATATGAATCAAAATAGACAATCCCACGCGGATCAATCGCGTATGCAACCCAGTTAGTTTCCGATCCGCTGCTGTTATCAAGATTGATGATACCGGTTTCAACGTTATTTGGTTTTCTTGGTAACTGATCTCTCATAAAAACCCCTCTGAAGTTTTGTATCGCTAGTTTTTTAGCAGTATCAATTAAATCAAAATTGGACATGGGAACTATTGGGTTTTCAACTAATAAACCGTTCCTGGTATTCTTAGACCCGATCCGTTCACGGATCTCCCGCTGTACCATGAATACGGGGTTCCTGGTAGTCTTAGACCCTTTCCCTTTTTTATATCCTTTCCCAGTTGCCTTTTTCAACGCCATCCCTGCCGCGGTCCCAACGGCTCCCAACGCAGCCACTTTCTCCACTGCTGGAGCAGCCGCTGCAATCAATGCTGGTATTGCAGCTAACAATGGAAATATACCACCTGATTTTATCATGTTCGCGATTGCAGCTTTCGAAAATTCTATTTGAACTCCTCGCTTATTCTTTAGCGCATCATTGAAATGTTTTATTTGACGATCCGTTAATGATATTTTATGTGTACCGCCGGACATCTGCGCTGGTTTTAACGTTATTGTTGTTCCACATTGTTTAGCGAATTTTGATCGCAATTTCTTGACCTGACCATCAGTCAGCTTGACACTAACAACACTATATGTCATTTTATTGTAAAACACATTTATGCTTTCAATTGATCTAATTGGAAACTTTTCAAGTTACATTTACATATTTTTGAAAATCATAGATTTTCCACTGGTGCATCAATGATTCTCATTCGTCCACCAACACCTTCAAGTAGCATTGATTTGTCGCTGAGAATAACAGCAACCGCTCTATAATCAACACCACCAGGATCTATACGAGCCCTAAAATGTATGTCAACAACGGATTGCCTTGTTAAATCAAGATGTTCCAGCGAAAAGTAATACATTGGATACAAGTTCTTAAAATCGAGTTGCGGTATTTGGAAACCAGTATCAACATTTTGATCACGACCCATATATGACAGCATCCGATGATACACACGTGCTATTTGGTTGTTTCCGTAATTAAGCTGTATATCCTCAGATGGTTCTTGTTGTCCGTTTATTCTCAGTGAAACCTCACTAACCCCTAACCGATCAAATATCATATGACTGCGTTCTTGGGAACCTAATCGATTCCTATTCTGCAGCGCTATAAATATATGACGTGGAGCTGAAACGCCTTGTTTTGTTGCCAGGTGCCAGGTAAATGTACCATTAACATTATCCTCTTTAGCATCAGTCGTTGTTGTTAGCCAACTTATCAATGATTTACCACCTGTTTCCATAAATGAAAGTAGCCGCTCTTCTCTGGTAATTGATGGGGTCATTACTGGCATCCACAATACTATTTTACTCAAAACAACTTTACCTTCATCGGCACCAGTACGCCAAATTGCATCATTGTCATTGCCTTTTCGTACTAACGCGATTGTGTGTTTGGCTCCATAGATGACTTTTCTGACATTTCTGCAGAATCCAAATATGTGATGGAGTGGAATCGCACATGAAAAATATCGCTGATGTTCTTGCAATGCTAATTTTCGTGTTGCAAATCCTAAATTGAAATTACCATTAACGCCTCCGAGAATATCAAACGCAGCTCCCGGTCTAGCTCGACGTTCTAGATTAGTTGCTTCTCGTTGATTATCAACTGAAGTGTCTTGCGGTGTTAACACTTTAATGTATTAAAGGTGTTCAGCGTTATCAGAGGTATCCTTTGCAAACATCATAGATGGACCAGCCGATCTTGTATAATCATCGGAGTATCTTGCTAGCCCGATTATTGTTGTTGCAACATCAACCTCGCGGTCTATTGATTCAATTTATTTACCATCAATGAGATATCTTGCACTTTCAAATAACGCCATTATGCCATTATTAACAAAACCAACTCGGATATTTGAATCATTTGCATATGGGGTACCAGCTGCAACATTTGTTACGAGTTTTCCTGCTACTTCGATAAATGCTTCACATGGCAAAAAGTATTTACTGGTATCTTGAACTTGAAGTTCAATTCGCGATCGTAGGTCAGGTTGTATTGCATGATAGGAATAGTATTGATAATCGCGGACGGAATCGTCTTTGCGCACTGGGGCTTCCATATCAAGAGCGGGATCAGCCTGTTGTTTAAACATTTTATTAAAATACTAGTGCTTTCAATTGTGAAACTCTTTGTAATCATCGTCGTTTTTGTTTTCGTTTCAAACCACTTCCTGCTATCGCGTTCATGATAGCGCTATCTGTTACCGGTGAAGCTGCCAATGGCGACGGAGTCACCGAAGCAGCCAACGACGCTAGTTTTTCTTCCACTGCGTTTTTTATTGCTTTGCTGATTTTTGCAGGCATCACTGTAGTTGATGGCAGCACCGTTGGTTTCTTTCGCACCAATGATGCTATTTTATCTTTCGCGGCAGAAAATGCCTTTCCGGCAAGATTTCCAACGAAATCTCCGATTTTGCTGGTTCCCTTATCACGAATAATATCAATGGCTTTCATTGATAATTGTTTAGCTAACGGCGCCACCTTGGGAGCCATTCTTGTAAATAACCCCGCAATGGTATTGCCGAAACCATCTCCGTAATATGCTCTATAAACAGGCAATCGTGAGTTCACCACGTAGTCGCTTACGGGTTTATCATTGTTGTAGTGTATGATCATCTTGTTAACATAAAACTAGTAGTTTTTCAATTAGTTATCAATCGCTAAGATCCATAGGATTTTCATCATAACGTAGGGCGTCTCTGTGATTTTCAACTAATTCAGCAATGAGTTCTCGATATACATCAATGTCCATGATACCGCCGGCAAATAATCGTCTACAGATATCAGCTGCTTCATTAATTATTTCCGGAGAGTTGTTTCCGGCTCGTTTCCCTCCGATGAGAACCTCTAACCGTGATATATCACTGAGAATGTTACCAGGGCATGTCACGGTTGCGTTGAAATCTAAAGGATTTTTAATCGAATATCCTTTTCCGCTTGTTTCCTCAGTTGTACCAGTTGCGCCCTGACTATCATCAAGTAATTGCTTTTGTCGGCCTCGACTTTGTTTTTCTCGTTCTTGTTGTTTTTGTATACCATAACTATCAACTCCTACTTTAAAAGATCTATACTCAATTGTATCCTTTTTCAAATTACCAGTAATCCCCTTATTCGTTTTATACAACCAATTAACCCATTCATCTCTTCTTATTCTACTGTTTTTATACTCGTCTTTTAAAAAGTCCTTTCTAGAATGAAAGCTTTTGGCGGCAGAATCACCAAAAGTCGTATAATCTTTGAGTTTTATTAATTCAGGTTGTTTGATTTCTGTTATAGCTTCTTCGGTGAGTTTGTCTATAAAGGGAACACCTCTTGGGGTGACGACATCAACAGATTGTGGTTCAGGCGCAGAATCATCAATATCAGCTAATCGTTCATATTCGCGTTGAGTTTTTATATCACTAGATAGCTGTTCTATCCCTGCGCGTGTTTGTCCAGTCTCTGCTGCTATCTTTTCAAGCGTATCAAGCAGCGGCGCCTTCTTTGCTCGTTCTCGCTCAGGAATATCTCCGTATATCGCTGCTTCAGTTAACGTTTTCACATCTTTGGTCGCACTTGTTATCGGAGTAAACAGTTGTTCACTTGACACAGAAAAGTCAGTCTGCGCTTGTTGTCGTTGTTGAAGTTTCTCGCGAAGTCTGTCTCGAACCGGTATAAACTTTTTAATTGCTGCTAGCCGCTCTCGGGCTAATCTAGTTGTAAGCGATTCACCTACCATATATTGTTTGTGAACTAATTTTTCAAATGTGAAACTATCACAATTAAAAGATGAGTTATTAAATAATGTACCATCAAGCTAACGTATCCATCTTCGACAGGGTTAAACTGTACGACGCTATCCGCGAGTGTTTCAGAAATAACATCGCTGGGGGTTTCAGAATTGTAATATCTGAGAACGGCGATGAACGATTTGTGTTAACGACGCGGCAACAACAACAACTACGTGAAAATGGAGGCGTCGCGGTGATTACTTGCTACTACGACCAGATCATCCATTATGCACATAACTGCATGGGCAAGTCCAAACTGATGAATATCCTTTCAGGAGAAAATCCTATGTGAGTGTTACAAAAAACGCTAAAAAAAAAAATAAATTTTTAATAAAATTTACTGAAAAGCCTATCGCTTACGTGGTTAAGATACTGGTTTTTCCTCGTTGAATATTTTTCTAAGATCACGAACCTTAGAACTAATTTCAGCTCGTTTTTGATACTCTTGGCCGAGCTTTTGACGTATTGCTTCAACGGTGCTAAATAGCGTTATAAATACGTTAATGTCGTTACCGTACAAACAAGCATTGATGGACTTTTGAATTCCTTTCACGAGCCTGTACATCTTGGGTAAAACATAACGACCCTTACTAAACTGATACTCAATGTCTTCATATTCCGAGGCAATTCTGTCGCAGTCGAGATCTTCAGATAATATTATCCCTTGATCCTTTAAAATTGAAATTTCAGCAATTATAGAATTTACATCTTTGATATCGATATTTTTATAGTATACTATATCTCTAATTATTAAAAAAACCCAAAAAACACTCATTTGGCAATC
This sequence comes from Unio pictorum, assembly GCA_030141615.1. Classification (NCBI taxonomy): domain Eukaryota; kingdom Metazoa; phylum Mollusca; class Bivalvia; order Unionida; family Unionidae; genus Unio; species Unio pictorum. The sequence goes on from JARLTB010000126.1 coordinate 14,713,180, forward strand.
TCGCTGGCGCCCTATGACGTCAGAGAGACCCAGAGGTTAAACCCCATTTGGAAACCCCTTTCGCGTCAAATAACGTGAAAGAGACCCAGAGGTTAGGACAGCACATCTTTGGAACTCCTTGGTTGCCTTTACATCCAAGTAAGCCCAAGGAGACCCGAAACATACATCTCCGGTGGGAGGCCTAAGGTGACAAACATCATCTTAGACCGCCCAGAAGATATGCTTGGGGGACGTGGGACGGCACAAGACAGCACAAACATGAAACGACGGGGCAGATTTTCTACGGCCAACCAACCAATCAAAAGCAACCCAATTAAATTAACCCGGTTGCATGATTGTGAACAAAAGACAACCACACGCCGGGTTAATGGCGTTGGTTAGTTTTGATCGGTCGCATTGGCCTTCGAAAGCCCCAGCTTTCTACCTTTCATATGCTATATAAGGTGACTAATTCAGCAGCGTTGATTCATGGATATGTTATTTTATTTCCTCGAATTACTTATTAATGCTGTTTCACAACATTTAAATGAGACAAATAGTTAAATGAAACATAAAACAAAATAATACAGTTGTTAAATAACAGCGTATATTTTTCCCTGTTCTAATTCTCTAGACAAAATGCATTATTGATTAGATCACAAAAAGCTGTATACAAGGAATTTTAACCACGCCCACCTACTTCAATGAATGGGAAAACACTCACATTCTGGCTGAGCGAACATAGGTAATACGCTGGATTATAAAGAACGTCTGTACTGAAAGTGTATTTAGATGGTCTAAATAAATACAACTGTTTAAATAATACAGTTTTAGCCCAAGCGACAATAAAACATTTTAGAATTATTTAAAGTTGATAAAAATACAACTCTAACGAAACACATGTATTATATACTCCATTACAGTCACGTGGGCGCGCACAGGTAATAGCAGACGACAAATTCCTTTGACGTCATATTACAAGGGAACTTAGTAGGTAAGTGTTATGAGTTGCGGCGAATTTATCCATAAAGGACTTATCTCCCTTGAATAGTTTCAGGTGTATACGAATTTTATTTTATGACCATTTTTTTTAGACAGAGCAGTTTTAATTATATTTTCTGCAACAAATCGTATTGAAGGCCTACAAATATCAAAATATGTACTGGCTTCATTTATTGATTGAAAGCTTCTCTCTTCATTATTTTCTAAATCAAACGATTTGACCCCCCTAGGGCGTTTTGCATGTTTGCCAGTTCCACCTAATTTTGCATTCCGACTTTGTGAGACGGCTTGAAGATTCACAAGACAATTATCAGTCTTCACGCCATTTATGTGATCAATCACAAATCCGTAAAATGCTTCATAGATGGCTCTGTGACAGAAATACCTCTTCCTCCCAGCTGTAAACATCAAATATCCCATATTATTCAGATATCCAACCGGTTCTTTTAGTCTGCGGTGCCTGACAACACCATCACTGGAGGCTTCGTAATTAACAAGCACTGGATGGGGTCTGAAATCTTGGCTCATTTGTATAATAATACTATTTGTCTAATTTATTATAAACCTCTTGATATAATCTTGAGGGGTTTTGATGATTTTATCATCGTTGGGGTCAATGACTGCATTTTTTATTCGTTTGTCATAATAGCATTTAGTTCCCTGTATCGTTTACCCCCACAAATGAGACATAATTGTGATTTTCCTCTAACACCCACCCCACATTGGAGACATGGGACCGAAAGAACCGTTGCGAATGCTTTATAAATGATACCCACAGAATTCGCTTCTGCATGATTTGTTACACGGGGTTGTTGATCCAATCATTAGCCACTTGCAGTGATTCATTTTACTATATTTTTCTATTTAAATACTTGTTTAAATTATAACATGGAGGAGTTCAAGAGATTATCGAAAATTAAGCCTTGGAAAAATACTAAATTCATTGATTATAACATGGAGGAGTTCAAGAGATTATCGAAAATGAAGCCTTGGAGAAATACTAAATTCAATCTCGATAAGGAGTTCAAGAGATTATCGAAAATTAAGCCTTGGAAAAATACTTATTTTAATCTCGATAGAGTCTCTGATACACCAAAACGTCTAATCGGTGATAGAACTATACTGGGTAAAATCAGGGAGTGTTTTAATGAATTCTACAGAGACGGTGCAGCATACTGTTGGTCGACATTTTGAATTATTGATGAAGATGTCAATGTACCCAACATCGATGCTACTATGAATGATGAAAGAGCAGCTGAGATAATTTCACATCTTGGCCCGCCAAGGGGCTGGAAATTCAAGGGTGTAAAATCCAAAGGGGAAATTCAAAGAATTTTATCAAGGAAAATCAAAGATTTTCAACAAAGCAATTCCCATCAGAAGTATTTTTTCAGAATAAAATTCATTATCGAAGTCGAAGGTAAATGGATTATCAGGGATAAATTTAAACCAATCCTCAAGGATAAAAAAACTGTTATTGTAAGTAGAGATTCCGAACCAGGAATTCTAACTGGAATTGACAAACCATACTACGAAAGATCTTATCCCGTAACAGCAATTGTTTATGGGATATATCCGTTAAATGATAAACCCGATATTGCAAAACTAGCTCCTATGAAATATTCTAGTTCACTGAATTGTGTAGCAACACGGGTAATGGAACACTTCACAAATGCATCCCGAGGAAATAAACTAACTGATCTGCGACGTAGGAAACCGAATGGGAACTGACAGTGAAACAGCACGGTGCAAAGATTTCTGATATAGCTAAATTAGAAACATCATTAAGATTCCCAATAACCGTTATGACGATAACCGGAGAAGTTTTATACGAACCGAAATATAACAAAAATGGAGCTCCAATTAAAATTATTGATCATAACAAACACGCGTGGACACCTGCAGTAACAATATTTCCACGAGATAGAACCGTGAGATATATCCCCCCGGAATTCGTCGGGGATGTTTTTTATAATGAGAAATTATTCGATGCTATTCACACGCTGTGTAAGGATGATCCTGTGTCAGTGTGGTTACTTAGAAGTGATGAAGATCCCGAAATAGGATTTGATCAATTTGTAAGACCAAATGGTGAATTATATCGCGTTGAAGAATTAGATAACAGAATGAGAAAAATCGCTAGTGATTTTTCACCGGAGAGTTCCCATGAAAAACTACTCACGGATAGTTTTACTATTCCATCAGTGGTAGCTCACTTCGCAAGAGAAAAAACTCATGGCGTCCAACACAAAGTGATTTTCTCGAGGACGTTAAATTGAGTTGCGTCGAATTTAGTCATGGAGGACTCTGGAATACAAAATACCATCGTGGCGGTATGATTTCAATTGATATATCCGCGTGTTATCCTGGAAGTTTCCTCGGGTATGGAGAATGTAGTAACTATTTTAAACGATTTGGACACGCCACGCATGAAATGACTCGTGTTGCGATTAATGGTCCATTGCCTGATTTTGATTTAACTGGATTCGCTCGTGTGATATCATTCGAATTCGCTACAGGGTTACATCCGTGTAGTTATCTTTGGCTTGGTAGTCATATATCTGAAAAGGCCTGGATGCCAATAGTGTTACTACGATATATGATTGATTGTGATATGCTAATATCGTTGATTGTTTCCGAAGCTATTATATGCTATCGAGCTCAGAAAGAAGTTTGGCTACCACAACCCGATCTAGATCGTATAATTAGCGAACAGCGAAAACAGTTTCTAGATGGAAATTCTTCGAATGGAAAATCGGAGATTTTCAATGAAGAACAAATCATGAATTGGTCTAAGGAGTTATTTGAAATTAAAAAAGAACAAGCAAAAGATTTTGGACGAAGAATAATCGGTAAATTTACCCAGGGTGGAAGATACGACAATGCAAAATATTCCTCGCGGTTGATCATAGACATCGCTGAATACGATTTTATTGTAACGGATTTAACGAAACAGGGAAAACTTGTAAATCGTAAAGACGCTTTCCTATCCGATGGAAGACGATATGGTACAATTGTTACCTATTGTGATGGATATATTAAGCAATATACGCATTTGAGAAGTTCTATGCTAGCTTATGCTTCTATCAATTTATTTTCGATGATAAATAGATTTCCTAATACCGCAGTTAGAGTAGCCACTGATTCTATTTATATCCACGAGAAATACAAATCAGATGTAGCTAAATTCACAGATCCGGAGGCAAATTGGGGATGTTGGAGATTTAAAAAGGAGACGCTACATGAGTATTGTGAATCGGCAGATGTTACCATGGATGAAAAGTACTTAAAGTGTGATGAGATTCAATCTGAATTTTCTAATGCACCACCAGTATCTGATCCAATATGTAGATACAAGACAGTTTATTTAAACGGTTGTGGTGGGTCAGGAAAGACAACTCGTGCAATTGAATTATTCCGCGTTTCAAAATCAAACATGATTGTCTTAACACTAACTCACAGACTCACCAGAGAGATGAAACAACGAGGTGTAAATGCCTGTACTTATCATAGTTTCTTTCGATGGAAAGGCGATGAATGGACTCCTGATCGAATGGGTGATAAATTCATTCCTGAAATCATAATTTGGGATGAAATATGCACAGTATCGTTGAAAATATTACAAACATTTCTTGAGTGGTTGTTATTGAAAAATACAAAAGTCGTCATGTGCGGTGATCACGGCCAACCACCACCATTTGTCGGTGCATCCCCACATGAATGGCTAAAGGGTTTTGTAGACTATTATGAAGAAATTACCACTGATTATAGATCACTTGATGAACAATTACGCGAGTTCAAAGCGTTAATTAGATTACAGCCGGATAAAATCCAATGTGAAATAGCGCGTGAAATAATTTCAGAAACTCCAATGAATGATTTCTGGGAAGCGTGGAGACCAAATGATTTGATAATTGCAAGTAGAAAAATAGTCAGAGACACACTTCAGATGAAGTTATTTGAATTGCATAAAGAAAAATTTGCAACACTTCCAGTACCGTTGTGTTATAGGCCTTCGGATACACGAAAACAGAATATAGAAGTTGATATTCCAGGACAAAGTGAAAAACAAATTCTCGTGTTAAATGATATTGTGCTGGTTGATATCAGCGTCGTTAAAGATGCATTGCGTGCTAATAAATCCCCATGGACGCTAGGATACGCAGCGACGATACATTCTTCACAGGGATTGACTATATCGGATACAATTGTTTGGATGGTGGATAATCACATCGAATGGTCGAATTTAGTCTATCTTGCAGTATCCAGAGTACGAAGAATAAATCAACTTCGAAGAATTGTCTTGACAGAGTCAGGCGATGATGACACCACAATGGATGATGCTAGCATCGTTGATGTTAAAATTATTGATAAAAAACTCTCCGGTTACAAACAACAAGACAAAAAAAACGAGAATTTGACATTGATGCTGAATTAATAATTACGCTGAATCAACAACAGAATAATCACTGCGCGAGTTGCAATTGTATAATGCGTTGGCAGTATTCGGATAAAGATCCTCGCCAATTTACCGTAGACAGAATGAATAGCAGCATTGGTCATATCAGAGATAACGTTATGCTGACTTGTCTTGAGTGCAACAGACGCCGGGGTGCTAGTTAAGACCACGCGGTGGTAATTGAGTATCCTCGGGAATTACCTGTAGTTGTTGTCGAGTAAATCCTCGCTGAGGAGCAGTTGAATCCAGTTTATAGATTGGAGGTCTACCAGTAGATCGTGTTATACCGGATATCTTATGCGTAGTGACGCTCCAAATAGGATCGGTAGCTCTTATTTTACCACCCTCAAGCTCTCCTGGTTCGTATAAATACCTAACAGTGACATTACTACCAAGAATTGGTTCTTTGAAATCTTTTTGTGAAATTCCTTGGATTTCCATTTTTGGTATAGATGCTTTCTTAATCGCGTTGACAGGTTTCATGTTAATTGTTCGAGTAATCTCGTTATTGAGCGCGGTAATCACAGCTGGTAATCTCTTAACCCATTCACGGGATCTTTTATCCTGAATAAACTCCTTCGCGTATTGATATCCAAATAACCGTTCAGCAAGAGTCCGATTAAATCGTTCAACAATTGCCTGATCGCGATGTAGCGCAGTATGCCCTCGTCTGATGGTGACATTGTGATGTTTCATCGCTGATAAAACAGCGCCTTGAAATTCCTTGCCAGGATCAACTTGTAACAGATTTGGCCAGCGTAGTGGGCCCCGTCGATAAATCTTTTCAAATGCAGAAGCAACTTCAGGTGATGATTTTGTTTTTAGCGGTTCTGCTTGTTTGTATCGACTCGCAACGTCAACTACGGTTAGCGCGTATTTGTAACCGTTGTCATGTGGTAAAAACAATAAATCAGCTTGATGAACTTCATTGGGTACAGTAACATCAAAATGCGAGAAATTGACTTGTTTAGGACGCGGTAGATAAATTTGCCATATAGCCTGTTTGGATAACCAATTAGCCGCAGTAGCCTTTTTCACTTTTGCGGCGTTGGCGAGTTTATTGATTGCAGCGTTATCCTTCCAGTATCCTCTCGGAGAATAATAAATAGATTCCATATTATTAATTACCAGCGCCCATCATCAATTTGCCTTTCATAGCCGATTTTACCAACCAAGAAGCCAATTTTTCTTTGAAAGATTTATCAGGAATAGCATTTAACGCATGAATTAATTTCACATCCGCGAGATGCCTGTTTTGCAGATTGCTGCTTTTATATGCAACATCATGAGCATGACAGGCCTTATCAATAGCGTTTATCGGATACTCGCCGGGTCGGGGCAGATTTTGATCATCAAGTCTGATATCTAATCGTGTTCCGGGACCACAGTAGCTATATCCTGGAAGGTGCTTTTCTCCGGGGTACTTTGCCCATGGGGTTCCAGGGAGTTTTGCAAATTTGGCTGCGATATCACCTCCTCGTTTTTTTTTTAAACATCTCCGGATTGTAAAATCTTTGATTTTGTAGAAATAAATCTAAACTTTTTTTTACCACATGTTGCACATCTACCAGTAAGTGCTGATCTGTTATTTTTAGTTGGAATCGTCGTCACATCATTTGTGCCAGTACGCGTTTTACACTTCGTACAATATAGATCCATAATTTATGTATAGAGATATGAATATAATTGATTTTTCAGCTACCCGACGACGAGAACCTATTAAACACCATGCGATGTTGCCGAATTCAATTAGAATGATTATAATCGGACCATCTGGATCCGGCAAGACACAACTGCTACTTAATTTAATAACGAGATGGATGAAATGGGACAAGTTGTATTTGATAGCTCCTAGTGTAGACGATCAGCGATGTTACAATGTGCTAAAAGATTTTAATGACAGCGCGGTAGAAAAATCCGGCGAGGGTATTATTGAGTTTATAACCGATATCGATGAAGCACCGAGCATTGATGATATTGATGGAGATATTAACAATTTAGTCGTATACGACGATGTGATGTTAGACAATCAAAAGAATCCCGCTAGGATATTTTCCAGAGGCAGGCATAAAAGCACTGACGTGATATATGTCACTCAACGGTATACACAAATTCCAAAAGTGATCAGAGATAACTGTAATATTCTTGCTGTGTTTAACGGCGTTGATACACATATGTTACGAAATATTTGGCAGACATGGTGCTGCGGTGATATGGATCATAATCAATTTAAAAATTTCTTTAGTAACGCTCAGTCAAACCCGCATGGATTTATAACAATAAATTTACATGATCCTCGGACACGATATCGTATCGGACTCGATCAAATATTTGGTTGAAATCATTTATTATTTTTGTTAACCAGAACTGAAAGTTCAAGCAGCAGAGAGGGTGATGACAACATAGTTGCGACCAAAATTGATTAAAAAATCGTAAAGTCTCCGTTTGCTAAATGGAGACTTATTTTTTTGGTTAAATGAGATTTCGTAGGAAGCCTTATTTTGTCTAAAAAGGTTGTAGGGTTCACCCTCTCTGCTGCTAAACGAAATTGTGTCACTTTATTAACTCCATAGAATGTAGTGAAAATAGAGCCATTAACTCGGATGAAATAGTTTACCGTAACAAAGCAATAATGTATTGTGCAAGCAAGAAGAAGGCAAGGCTTTTAGTTTATATTATGATCAGGGTATGTCTATCACTCTTAATGACACTTGGCCACTAAGTCGACACCAGTTCTTTTAAAATGCAGATTTCAATGTTGACATTTATAAATTGTTCTTTCTCAATATTTCACCAGTATGTGTCATCCAACATTATCCTGATATCGAGAAACCTTCTTACTTTGAAATTGCTCATAAAGTACAAATATAAAAGCAAAATCTTGATTGTATGTTTATAATTACACGCACAGCAATTATAACCACCACCACCATGATTATCACTACATATCAGCACCACGATACTGTCAGTAAAGTTTCAGTCCTCAGCGCTATCATTGTCACAAAAAACATAGACACACTGACCATGACTAGTTGTGGCTACGTTTTGATAATGCGCCAAAAAGATAATTGACAATAGTATAGTGGTGGATTGTTTGGTCGGAAAAGCAAAACGGGCAAAATGAGGATTTGATCTCGTATTTGTTGTAATTGCTGGATTGTCAAGTTGAGAGAAAGAAAATAACGGTGCAAGAACTTGGGTTCCTGTTGTTAGATAACTAAACTAAAAACGATGGATGCAAACATGTGGAGTTTTTCATTACTAAAGTCAATTAAATAAACTTAAATACATTTATAAACACATGTTAGTTTTGGGATACTAAAGTCAAAGAAATAATCTGAAGAACAAGATTGCAAACAAGGGTGCTTTTAATTATTGAAATAAATCAGTAAAAACTAATAGTCATAATCGCAAAATTATAGTTGTGTGATAAGATTTGGATCCTTGCTCAATTTAACCTCTAACTCTATATAATGGGCACTAACCCCTTGTACTTGCTTGAACAAACCGCATGAACGGGGTACATACAATGCACGATTTGACACCCATAAAAGACATGAAGTAATAGTTTGCATCAAGGAGACATGTAAGGTAACGTATGTGTTACCTAGTTCAAATCAGACAGGTAATGTAATCTGTACGTAACTTAGCCGGTTGTTGTGAGCTTCTGAAATACTTTACACGGATCGGTTTGTTTGTTAATAGCAATGATATTTGCCGGGGAAGCAAAGGACACACCAGGCAGCAACAGGATTTAGTCCAGTGAAGACAAGGCTTACCAGTAGGTGGTGTGTAATTGAGGAAGATAGAAGATACATGATACAACATCGATCTCGCAAGTATAATGAGAAAATAGAACCTCAGATGAAATCTTTACCTGGTTTAATACGATACTGTATTTAATAAACAAGCTGAATCAAGCTGTATGTGTCACTCTTTTGATGCGGTATGTCAATCATGTTAGACGACAATTAGCTACCAGAACGTTCTTACCTCTTTTCAATCCAGGAGCTTGTCTATTGTCATATTTTCATATTTCATCAGCTATGTGTTGTCCGACGTCACCATCTTTCTATTCAGGTAGACGCATTGGGTAGGCCCATGTCATATCTTTCATTTATTGTTAATCTCAAAGTAAAGACCAATGCTATTTCTTCAAGAAAGCACACAGGTGTCAGATTGATCTGGGACGCTCGCTTTTACAGATCAACTTATCACCTCTGTCTCCCTGAGTTCGAGTCTCAGGTTCGGCCAGAATGGTTATGTGAGAACGCTTGCCAGTAGTTCCTGTGGTCTGTATGGTCCTTTCTGAGATTTTCACGAGTTCCTCCACCAGATATACTGGCAGTCATGTATAGCCTATTATGTGCTGACAATTGGCGTTAAACGCTATGCAACAACACATTCTTCAACTACATGATAGAAAAGGTTACTGCAACTCAGTGTGAATAATATTAATAATATAGACTTTCACAAAATATTACTTTTAATTGATTCCTTTTAGTTGAGCCCCGTCCTAATCAATAGCTATATTTCATTATACTGGCCTTGTGCAAGGACAAACTATTCATTACTTCTAAAGGGAGGTAACTAAGACGTCCATGTACTATTACATTTGCGCTAAGTAATGCTTCTCACACCTTACATCAAACTGTAGAATGTTGTTCTATTTGTAAAGCACATAGTGACAAAAATCTATTGCATATTTCGGAATGATGCAGAAGAAATGATTTAATCGGAAAGACGATGCAAATGCATGAAGATTATGGCTAAATTTGATACGGACAAAATCCCACATCTATGGGTATTGGTGATGTTTACTGATGAATACAGTATAAAGCGGTCAGGTCTTGCGTGTTTCATGCAGATATCAAAATATTATCTGGTAGTAGATTTTATGACCTATATATACAAACTTATAGAAGCAACGGAGTAGTCATACCTTTATTGATGAAATTCGTGTTATAGGTGACTTCATTATAGGGGTAGCATCATCGGGAGTAGTATGAGTAAGAGTTGTTGTTGTTGTTGCTCTGACGGTGGAGGTTTTGAGAGGAGAAGGAAGGAAAGAATAGGGGATAAAACTGATTTCGACCCATACTACCTGTATCTGGCGGACAGACGAGGAGAAGGGGTTACTGAGGTCAAATAAATAAACTGAAAGACATGTATGTTAATGTTCGAGTTCTGCTGTGCTAACTGGGCAATTATTCATTATTTCCCTTATCCTATTTTCTAAACATTATCTGCCTCGATTTGCTTGAACAAACCACATGAAAAAGGTATACATATTGGAAGAGAAACACAATTTGGTCATATAACCTATTTACGACCAAGCTCGTTGCTGTATGCTTATAATATTCTCTGCTGATTTTTGGTATGCTTGTTAACAGCAACGTGTGCATTTGCACCAGCAACGTAGAAGAATAACATGATGTAAATTGAGAAAGGTATGATTTTGAGGGACTTATATAAACGTTTTAAGTCTCAGTCTTCTTGATATAATTATTAAAATGTAAAAATACACCTGGTATTGTATTTGTTTATAGATATTATCTAGTCAATGTATTGTTCAAGTGTAGATCAAACTAGACTAATATACGTGTTTACAATTATGGAAATTTCTATCTAGTTACTGTATAAAGTGATATTGAAATTACAGTACTGTCGAATTCATTTGTTTCACGGTAATGACACATGCACAGAATTTGTTAGTTCAGAAAAACTTGAGTGTAGGACGGTGTCTGATAAGCACATGGCACAAGTGTTACGTGCTTAAGCTCGAATAAGCAGCAACACAGAAAGAGTGAAAACTAACAAGCTTGTAAAACTTGAACAATGAATTTATTAAGTACAATTATTTTCATAAAATAAATAAACTTACGGTTTTAGAGAATCAAATCCAACAAATATAGAATTCACAAAATAATCCACTAATGGAATTGCAAGTCCTGTTAAATAAATGTTCTAATAGTTCCAGGTTCGAATCTTGACGATGTAATCCAAAATGGCTGACAATGTCACGTGATGCAGTTCTTGTCTTAATATCATCCAGATGAAATTATGAAACACATGTCCTTTTTCCAAATAAATAAAATAATTCTTCTTTTCCAACGAATTGACACAAAGTCCTGAACAAGATAATTATAACTCGAACATAAATACACAACTAATAACTTTACAACACAGATATTCTACTAATGTTAGCTTCCAAAACACAGCTATATATATGTAATTCCCTCGTAAACAAAAAGGAATCATGTGATTCTGGAAGGTCATAGAAAGAAGCTACCTTCACCAAATCACGTACTAAAAGAATGAACCAGAAGAAAAATCAGCCACTAATTACTAAAAATAAAAAGTTGTCCTTGAAATTAACCAATAGTTTTAGAAGCTTGTTGACAATGTCCAAAGCAAGGTCAGATAATGAGGTAACTAAGCCAAGGTCAAAAACTTGTTTACAGTTAAAAGGATGGTCAGCCTGAACTTTCTAGAAAAAAAATCTCCCGATTAATGAATATTAAACCCTAAATGACAAATTTGGATTTAGCAATTATAAAAATAAATAATTTTAATCCAATAGCCGTAACACAAGGAATTAAATTTGTTTTTGGAAAGGGCAATATGGTTTATGCACCAAGATTGATGGGGTACTGCTCATAATTGTACCCTCTACATTTATTGACAAACCGCACTAAGGACGACGGACAACAGACGCACAGCCATACATTAAACAGTCATTGTTGTTGAAGGGTTTAACGCCATTTGTCAAAGTACGCGATTGGCTATACATGAAGGCAAGTATTAATGGTAGAGGAAGAACCCTCAGAAAGAACCAGCGACCCACGAGAAGTTACTCGCAAGCTTTCTCATATACCCACATTGACCGAATCTGACACTCGAACAACACAGACTGAGGTAAGAAGGAAGTGCTTTATAACGGAGAACGCTTTAGACCAGCCGGCCACTCGGGACCCCTAACATGAACTGAGTTGACTTCCAGTAGGTAAACTAAGACAAATGCGTGAATACTCTTTCCCGCTTAGTTTGCAAAGTAATACTATACTGTGGTTTAGGTGTACAAGCGCTTTGCATATAATCTAGACTTATTTGAACTGATGCTTGTTTGAAATTGATTGAAATTATATAGCACAAGACTGGTTAAGCATGGCGGCCTGTATAAAAGGTGGATCAATATTTATGTATACCCAAGACATTGGTTTTTAAACACAAGTTTATATCTCTTCGATAATGTTACTATTACTTGATTGCAGCTGGACGTTTATTTGACTTGAATATAATAATAGAAACAGCGACAACAGTACGGTGGTTAATCGTTTGGTCGGAAGGGGAGAATAAAAGAGGGCAAAATGAGGATTTGTGCTCGTATCTGTTGTATGCTGGATTGTCAAGTTGAGAAAAAGATAATACCGGTGCAATAACTTGGGTTCCTTAAGTCAGATAACTAAAAACGATGGATGCAAACATTGGGAGTTTTTCATTACATAAGTCAAATAAATAAACTTAAAAATATTTATACAAAAATTAGAGTTTGGGAATACTAAAGTAAAATAAATAAAATAAAGAACAAGTTTTCAAACACGGTTGTTTTAATTATTGAAATTGAATAAGTAAACTAACATACATAAGTGTAAAATTATAGTTTTGTGATGGCATTTGGATTCTTGTTCATTTTAACCTCTAATTCTTAAAAATGTCATTAACTACGTGCATTTGCTTGAACAAACCATTCGGGGTACATACATTCCAACATTTGATACTCATAAAAAAAACCATGACGTTTGTATCAAGGAGACATATATGGTAAGGTATTTGTGACCTAGCTCGAATCAGACAGGTAAATTGTACATAACCTAGTAGGTTAGAATACGCTTTTGAAATACTTTACCCGGATTGGCATGTATGTTTATAGCAATGAGATTTGCCGGGAAAAGTATGTAAACACCAGGCAGCAACATGATTTAATCCAGTGAAAGTAGATGGTGTGTAATTCAGGAAGGTTGTATTCTGAGGAATTTTTGCAAATTATGCAAGTATCAGTCTTTATATACTTATACAAAAACACAGAGAAATGCCGAGCATTTTGCCAGTTTAGTTGCTGCAACATCAACCTCGTACCAGCTTGACGGCACATAGATATCAACATACACACACTCACGCACCACACATACATACATACATACATACATACATACATACATACATACATACATACATACATACATGCATGCAGATATGTAATAATTTCATGCCATATTTTCATGATCAAAAGGGAAAACCGAGTGAAAGCGATTACATATGTAATGAACAGTCTCTTGTCGTATGTCTCTGATACATACGTTATATTTTTGGATTGACTAAAAAGGCATACACGTTGTAAACTTTCGCGCTAATATTTTGAATTGGAAAGTGTTATAATTAGAATGGTATTAATTTGACAACTTAAAATGTTTTTGGTGCTTTGAATAATCATTATCAAATTAAATGGAATTTAAAATACAAGAAATTTTTGGTACAGATGCATCTTTCATTGTGCACATTTATCTGTTTTTATTTCTTAACATATAACAGCAAAACGGAATAATGTTCTGAATTAAATTTGTCAAATTATCGCAAAATAACTAATTATGCAGTTTTCAACCATTTTATCTGTATAGATTTATTTGTAACAAATACGTTCAAATACGAGAATATCTTATGTTTTGCTTGAGAATTAAGTTTTTGAGACCAAGCGTACAGCTCTACTTATACTCCTTTCTTTCTCCGGTTTTTCCTAACCATTATAACTTCGGAAAACATTTATCTTGTTCACAAAATGTTCCAAATTTTATTATAAAACATATTATACAAGAATTGTCAAAATATATGTTACAAATAAATACTTGTCAGTTGTATTTTAAAATTGGGCCTAATTGGTTTTGGTTGGGCCGAATTGTCTTTCGAGTTGAGCCGAATTGTATTATTTTCGGTCAAAGCTGGGCTGAACTGTCTTGGGCCGAATCAGGCCCGCACCTAGGAAATTCTGGGCCCCAGGCAGCTGACAGAGTTCGGGCCCTTTTCAAATATGTGCGTATATGTGCCTATCTAGCTCGGGCTCTGACAAGTGCCATGGTTGCCCCCCCCCCCCCAGGTGCGGGCCTGGGCCGAATTGCCTTTGGTCCGAATTGTCCAATAGCCGTGTAGGATACCATCGTATATTTGCTTTTTTTCCTTCAAATTTCTTGTGTCAAGACTATGGTTAGTATGAGTTTTCTTAGTCCTACATATAAGACCCGACGCTGATATTTATGTTTGGGGCGTCAGGGTCTTACTGCCTAACGAACAGCGCTGTGTTGCGTGTTTTGAACTCTACTGACAGGAGAATAAGAGGTGACATTTTCATGACTATCACATACTTGGCAATAAATATCATTATTCAGAGTTATTGGTATACTTACTTTGTTGTCTTGATCGTAACCGACTCACAGTCTGACACTAGCAAATGAACGCATTTATATGTTACTTTGACACGCATTTCAATTGTTTGCAATGCGATGGTGGCTGAGGAAAGCTGAAGTAGGATTCAACAAGGCCCATTTATTTTAACGAAACGAAAGTATCAAAGTATCAAGTATTTGAACAGCAAGAAACTGGTAGAATGAGCTACTTCCATCAGCTAATCAGCCTACCTTGGCAAATGTGACCGTAATAAAGGTTAATTCGCTGGTTGGATTCAGGACATGGTCATTTAAGAGCTATGCATTGGTAAGTAACTGTCTTTTGAATGCATATATGTAGTGTTTCAGTCTTCTTGCGATTCTGAAGCGATAAAAGACTCGTGAGAAAATGTCGAATCGAGCGAAGGGTTGTGGTCACGCTTGCATTCCTTGTGTTTATATATATATTATTGTTAAGGGTATTTCATTTTGTCAGACATTTCGCCGTACTTTATTGATAAAACGTCAGACTCCTGTGCTATCACATACTTTGCAATAAATATCAACATTCAGAGTTATTGGTATACTTACTTTGTTGTCTTGATCGTAACCGACTCAAATTCTGACACTAGCAAATGAACGCATTTTTATGTTCCTTTGACATGCATTTCAATTGGTTGCAATGCGATGGTGGCTGAGGAATGCTGAAGTTGGATTCAACAAGGCCCTTTTATTTTAACGAAACAAAAGTATCAAAGTATCAAGTATTTGAACCGCAAGCAACATTTTGTTTCGTTCAAGAAATTTTTTCCGATTCGAACCTACTCGAACATACTTCGGCAGACCTCGACTACTGTCACATTTCAACAAATTCAAATGTATGTCAACTGAACAAGAAAATGCATCCATTTGCAAGTGTCAGATATTAATTCCACTATGATAAAAACAGCACAGTAAGTATATTAATTAAACATAAATTAGTGGAAGAGTGTCGATATAGGTTGCCAAGTATGTGCGATATTCCTGAAACTTTGACTACTCGTTCTGATGTCGATGACATCGGAACAGACTACACAAGGCCACAGGGGCTCGTTAAACGGCAAATTAGGAGTATAGGTTGGGTCGGCATGACGTCACGAGCTTAGCGACCTACTTTCTGCCATATTGCGGAGGTGAAAACAATTGCTTAGTAACAGTACGGTAACGTTAGTTATGTTCGATATTGCAAACCGTTTTTGTTTACTTTATACTTTATTTCTTATTTCTGTTTTCTGTTCAGAAGTATTGCATAGTCTTCTATACAAGCAGGATTTAAAACCATGAATGTGTGTCTGTCGAATATTTTTATAGACGTAATATATTTTAGGTTGATAAGGCAGGAAGGAAATGTCACGCGGAAAATGATACCACAATATAGTGCAGACTACATTCATCATCTTGTTTAAGTCTGCTTATCAATGCTCTTTCACTTCAACAAGCGCGACTAAACTACAAAATCTGATTTATATTATAAATGGTAGAGTACAATACATTATCAATATCATTGAACAGATTCTATTACTATGATAAGATGTTAACTGTCAATGTCCTGATTATAAATACGAGTTAGCAGGTCATATCTTTGAGGAAAAAAAGCTGTGGGATCCTTTGGTAGATAATATATTCCAAAGGCTCTATACTTAGTTATGAAAATGATATTTGACGTCGGCTTTGTCTTACCAAAAACGCTGTTAGTTTGTGGGATTTGTTTTTGGTATTTCTCTATTTTCGCTTGTTTGGGAATTTGAATGACAATCGACTTAGAAATCAAAGGGGGAGAAAAAAGAGAAGCATAGTATATGTATCCAGAATTCACTAAACTTTACCATCAACCTCTCATATTGTTAGGCCTACCCCTAGTCCTCCGCCATAATAAGGGGGTAAGTACCCAAACGTTAACGCTTGCGTTCATTTCGAAATGCTTTATGTACGACTACGTAAATATTCCCATACTTCCTGTCATTACACATTTAAAAAATACTTCCATATTTTTGTTACCTTTACATAAAGATGTAAAACGGACATAGGAAAATGCAAAGAAGGACGGCATATTGTTTCTTCTCATTTCAATATAAAATGAATGTAGATTATTTTTTTTTAACTTGACTCCATCACCTTAGATTCTCCAAACTCTCAAGAATCTGCTTTTCGACCCTGACAAACTTGCCAAAACAGTTTGTTTTTCTGCTTGCCTGTAGACTGGAATTTAACATGCTCCAGAATACTTCTGTATACAATTTTGAATTCGCATATTATGTTGTTAAACTATCATGACGATGGGTCCATTGCTATCTTTTAAAAAAAATGTCTTAGCACTAAAAACCCTTTTCAAGTTTTGTGTGCTTTTATTTTTAAAGTGGTTGGTTTGTTGGTTCGTCGGATGGATGGACGGATATACATACAAACAACCATATATAGATAGATAGACAGACAGATAGATAGATAGATAGATAGATAGATAGATAGATAGATAGATAGATAGATAGATAGATAGATAGATAGATAGATAGATAGATAGATAGATAACAGCTCACTTGATCATGTGTGCGGCAAGAAATCTTTAATTCTGATCAATAAATAAATGCTGATACTACTATATCTCACCAGTGTTTTGACCTTCAGTGAGAATAATATAATGTAATTATTTTTTAACATACAGTAGATTTGTGAAATGAACTGTTTGTCATTTTAAAATGCTATTATTGGTTAATATAAAATTCAAATACCCCACTCACGTCTAAAAGTAGTCGACATATGACAGTTTTAAAAAAAGGTTTTTAAATTTCTGTTTTTATGTCTATGTGAATTTAATTAAAACCTGCTAATTACTGTATTATCCTGGTCATTCTCATGATTAAAGAGATTAAAGAAATGACACACAATCAGAGTAGTGAATCATTTAAAAGAACAATTCAGGGTTGGCACATATAGTTGGCTCGTACATTTTGCATGTCCCCCACACGGCACACGTTACTCAAGTAACTAGAACAATGGTGGTTGTTTTCACCTCGGCGGTCGTAACTATGCACTGGAAATGCCCGGATATGAAAAAGTGCCAGGATTCCTGACCCAACCTGTACAGGACTTGCCTCTTAATACTTCCAGTTTAGTACCCACGAATGTAGTTCTAGTCTAATTTTACAACATTTTTTCCTCTCTCCTTTTGGTGGTGATAGAAGAGTTATATTGATGCATCTTTGGTATGGATTTAAAGTTAATTGTTTATTCTTGAGAATAGGAGCTCTGAGAGTGGTTGTTTGTATGTATTTTGGTAACAGCGCACACTGTGTAATTAGGCCTTAGTGATGATCCGGAAGTGAAATCAGTGTTCTGTGTACATGCTGCTCTGTTTACAGTGCAGCCACTCAAAAATATGCTGGTGAACCCATGACAAGAATTTCACCGTGAAGTCATCTTTGGAGGTTTTTTTAGATTAACATTTGATTTGTATTGATTGTCACACTATGGAAAGGTCAGTACTGAGAAATATATGTAGAGAACATATAGTAAAATGAATTGTGGTCTATGTCCTGTCAGGGCAGAATTGATGAAACTTTAATATGTTATAAAAATTTTATTATTAACGATAGACAGTTGAAATTTTCACAGCTTGTGTATATTGACTGTAGCAATTAGAAATTAAAAATAAAAATTAAAAAAATTAATTTAAATAAATTTTAATTAACTTTTAAAAAAAAAATAATTAAAAATCAATTCTTACCCCATAAATTCACAGGAATGGTATTTAACGGAGGGAACACTCATTAGTATTAGCAGCAATGTATTCCTACACCATATATAAGTTGTAATGGAGGTATTTTTTGAAAACCTGTCGGCTAAAATTTCGTTAAATTCTGTGCTAGCACCTAATAGACATTGTATAATATGGACAGGAAATTTAACGTCCAATAGATTATATGGCTTATTGTCATATAGGGACCCTGAGACAAATACATAGAAGAAAAAGCATTTCCACAGACTGGCATTAATGGTCAAGTTGAGAAGTCTGACTATTCCAAAGGAGCTTGATGCATCCCATTTATGCCATAATACTTTGTGTGTGAATGCGGACCATCTAAATATAGAACCCTATTCTATTAACAATAATAGGCAGTGCTGCAAAGGTTATGGGTATTGCATTGGCCATGGTGACTATCCAGACTGCATGATGAAGTGGAAATTATAAAAATGTATAATACAGGTATCATGATATATCTTATACACCCACCCACATCCATGTTGAATTATGTCAAGCATCAAAGGATGGATGGATGTATTGAGTAAGGAGGAGACAAGAGAGTGTAACCTTTATTTTAGTAGGTCATTCATACTGATATAAAAGTGTTATTTTAGATTCCTTCGTTCCTTCCTTCCTTCAGCTAGTATGTCATTCTATCTTATTTATATTTTATGTTAAACTTTTGTTAAAGATTTATTTTTTTTGCTTTTTAATTTCTTTATTTATGTCTTTATATTCAGAAAAAACTGTTTTGACCCCTCCACAGGTCTCATCAGGTGGTATTAAGAAACACAACTGCACATAACATGCGTCATGTTACCTACGGATTTCCCCACTACAGTTTTCCCTTCCGTACCATGTGTTCTTTTTTGTGTCTTTTAACAACATTCATGTTGCACATGGAATTAAAACAATCTATTCTCTCTGCAGTGTCCATTGGCTAAACCTGTGCATAGGAGTGATCATCCTTGGTATCTAGAAGTTCTTTGCAGTAGTCAGACTTTCTATTGCCTTGCTGAGTCCTGTACCTCAGATGAGCCTGTATCATTTTTCCTCATCTTGCTAGGAGACATCGCCTAGTTTGTGGATGCTTTTCATACAACTGATAGTAAGTGCAGCGTTTATCCATTGTATCCAGTGATCGCAAAGTCCTTGATGACAGTTGACCTTTCAAGTGTGTCACCTTGGCTTTCGATGATGCTTCCAAGCTATTATTGAGTCTGTGTATTGTTGAATGCACTCTTGCCTCAAAGTATCTGGAATAGTTCACATTTTTGGGTAAGGAAATACTGATTGATCTGTTCACAGCCTCACATTTCTGTGTGTTGTGTTTAGTCGCAGTCTTTGTATAGCATCACAGGAGAGTTTCATTTTGAGAACTTCTAACAGGATTGTCTTATCATTTTCTGTCATGATAAGATGAGTCACTTTATGAGGGCCTAGGTATGCTGATCGCATCCACCAGTTGTTAGTACTTCCTCCCCCACAAACCTTGGAATAATGCCGGCATTTTGAGCAGTCCCCTGAATAACAGCGCAGAGTGGAATCCAGTACTTGTGGAAGTTTACCTTTAATTTTTATAACATCACCTCTGTTATCCTCTATCAGCTGCTTGAAGATCAAACTGCACCGAACTTTGATGTCTTGACTGATAATTTTCTGTTTTAGCCTTTTTCCTTATCTTGTTATTATTCCTGGAAACATTGCGTCACTAAATACTGCAGAGTTGTACCGTTTGAACGGTAAATGACCCAGATGGATGGGGTCTGACAGTCTTTCTACTTCCCACATTGGATGCAGAATGTTGTAAGCAGCTTGGAAGCCAGCAGCACCTTGTGCATCTACATTTGTTGTTACATGTTTAATGAAAATCTCTTGCAGCATAAATTTGTTTCCAATTTCTCTTGCCATCTCATACTCTGAATGTGGTGTGACTGGTGACAGATTTGACGTGCAGTCAACATGGCCTCCTGGACATTGCACATCAAAACCTATCCCCTTCAGCCATGCTCCAGTCCAGCAGAGCTTGTTTTCTACTGTAGACCCCACAATGTACTGCTTCTCTGTAACAGTGTCACAGGCAATTCCAACAGCTTGTGATGAACTTTGGCCAGGTTTCTTTTCATGTCCAAAGCTAAAGGCATTATTATGGCATCAAAAGCAACATTTATTTGTTCAGGATGCTGAACACCACGCATGACATTAACCTGTCTGATTAGTTTACATTGTTGGATGCTCTTTGCATAGATGATCTGCTAGGTGGTGGAATGTCAGTGGCTGCAAGCAAGTATCTAGCTCTGGTGATGCCCATAGGGGTATCTTGTAGTCCAGCTTGAAACATCAGATTAACAGCAGCAGGATTTGGCCCAGGCTCATCTGTTTTTATCTCCTCATAGAACTTGTACTCTGGTGACTTAAAACTGCAGTTTTTAGACATCATAGTCTGCTTCCATGCAAGTCCCCATTTTCTTTCATTAGCAATTTGGAACTCTGGCTTGTCACATATGTTGAATTGATGACCATGGCGATGGATGATATCATTCCACATTTCAACATTTTTTTTTCTTCATGCATATCATACGTGTTCCATCGTGCTGATTTAATTCTATCTTTTTCAGGTCCAGTTTTGATTTGGATGATGCTTGTAGAATTTTTGCAGACCCCAGTTTGGCATTACAGTCTGGAACCTGAGCTGACTGAATAACTCCATTTATCGGTTTTGTCACTGCTATGAGAGAGAACTTGTGTGCTTTCATTCTTCTGGTCACTGGAACTGATGCAGCACTGGAAATTGGTAGAGTATCGTCAGTTAGATATCTGACTCCTTTGTTATGTGGAATATTTCCAGGTTTAAAAAAACTTGTCTTCCTCTTCTTGTACCCCTTCATTGTTTCAGTTGCAAAACTGCATGTAAATTACAAGAAGTATCCTCTTTTACTCAGTATTATAACATGGAAAAGCCAAGTTTGCTAGGTTTCAGAGATCTGCACCTACTCTTCAATCTGATTGGAAGCCTACCATAAGGGTTCCTCCCCTTCATGGCTGTAAATATTGTCATGTTAATGTTAAGTACTCCTAGCTACCTTGTTTTGATGATTTCCGATTTAAGGTGTTACATTTGATTGACAGACCCTAGTTTTATTGCATCACAACTGATAAGGAAAACCATTGATGTTGAT
This sequence comes from Unio pictorum, assembly GCA_030141615.1. NCBI lineage: Eukaryota > Metazoa > Mollusca > Bivalvia > Unionida > Unionidae > Unio > Unio pictorum. Next base: position 14,735,014 of record JARLTB010000126.1, read on the forward strand.
AATAAAACAATGAAGAGACTTTGCCATGGAACAAACTTTGTCAGCTTTTGGCATTGAATTTTTATTAAAATTTAAATTAATTTTAAATTTTCTTATAAAATTTTGTCATTTTTTATAATTACATTTTCTAAGAAAGTTTCACAGTCAAGTTTAATTTCTAGTAATTTCCAGATTGGTGTTAGAACTAAAAACTAATTACAGTTTATTTGAAGTGATTATCTTGATAAACAAACTCACAATTAAACTTTAAGTTTTGAGCATTTTTGACCTGCGGCCCTTTGGAATTGGCTTGTTTTTGTGTTACAGTGGTGTCAGCTAGAAGTCTGTAGCTGTTTTATTCATGGATGAAATTCCTTAAAACTTTGCAGAAGTATTTAAGAGATATTGATTTGATCATGGATGGAAGTTTTGTCCATTGAGGTGAAATTGTCTAACTCTGTACAGGACTCGCCTCACAATTAATACTTCCAGTTTAGTACCCACGAATGTAGTTCTAGTCTATTTTTACAACATTTTTTCCTCTCTCCTTTTGGTAGTGATAGAAGAGTTATATTGATGCATCTTTGGTATGGATTTCAAGTTAATTGTTTATTTTTGAAATGGGAGCTCTGAGAGTGGTTGTATGTATTTGGGCGACAGTGCACACTGTGTAATTAGGTCTTAGTGATGATCTGGAAGTGAAATCATTTATGTGTACATGCTGCTCTGTTTACAGTGCAGCCACTCAAAAAAATGCCGGTGAACCCATGACAAGAATTTCACTGTGAAGTCATCTTTGGAGGTATTTTAGATTAACATATGATTTGTATTGATTGTCACACTGTGGAAAGGTCAGTACTGAGAAATATATGTAGAGAACATATAGTAAAATGAATTGTGGTCTATGTCCATAAGGGTAATTCGTGTTGTCAGAGATTTCGGTGCACTTTATTGATAAAACGTCAGACTCCTGTGATTGAACCTACACGTGATACTATCAGTGGTGTGTGTGTGTGTGTGTGTGTGTGTGTGTGTGTGTGTGTGTGTGTGTGTGAATAAAATAAATTAATTTATTGTAAAAAATAACAAGATAAATAATTCTTACCGACCATGTCTTATCAGTAATAGAAATTTCTCAGTAAGTTTATTTATATTACAGAGAAGGGTAATTCATGTTGTCAGAGATTTTCGCCGTACTTTATTGATTAAACGACAGTCTCCTGTGGTATAATGTATATTACCGATAAGGTGATTTCATGTTGTCATTTCGTCCTTATTTATTGATAAAAATTCAGACTCCTGTAGTTCAATACATCGACATTTGTCAAAAAGGAGGATATTTAATTTACCCCCATTCACCCAAAGGTGCTCCTATCGTTGCTTACAATTGACCTGTCATACATGTACTCTACATAAACTACAAGGGAGGACACATCTCTCCTTTCTCACATGACCCATATTAAAATAAACGATGTTATTTCAAGCTACATTTTGTGTAGCGCCATAAATTTGGTACCGATGTTTAGCTCAGGCATTCGACTTTATATCCGTTTGACTTACTATCATACCTTTAAGGAATACCAGACCATTTTCCACACTAATGCTTGATATCGCCATAATTACGCCCACTTAATATGCAAGTGAGATCCTTTCATTGTTTAAAAGAAAATGAAGTCCTGCATTTATTTATAATTTATTTTCAGTTGGCCAGTGATAAGTTAGTATTCCATTCAGTGCATTGTTCTTGCATATTAAGTGGGCGCGATCACTTGGAAATGTCTCCCATTGCATGAGTCACATACTTTGCCCTTTGCCGGACACTTTCCCTTCCTAAACTCATGTTTGCATGCGAGAAATTTTATTCCTTAAAATTTAAGGTTCAATGAACACTATCTTTAGCTTGAACTGGCGAGGATGATTTATTTCACAGTTTTCCAATCCCAGTTTGACTGTTAGTAACACTTCTCCTCTCGCTTCCAGTTCAGCTTCCATTAATTTTATTCAACACCTGGTCCTTTTAAATCACTGATTCATAGCTTTCAGGACTTTAAATTATAGGTCCTGGAAACTCCATTTTCAAAGTATACCAGACTTGTATAAAATGTTCCGCTTAACTTTCTTGTCAAAATCCCATCGGGTACCCTAATTTCATTGTCTCCATGAAGGAATCATATTGGTTTGTTGGATTTCAAACTTTCTGCTTTATAGGAATCATCAAGTGAATATCTCAATTAAAATTAACAAAATAACTCTAATGAATGGCTTATTCTGTTAATTTGTAGGAATTTATATTATTGTTTTAATTCAGACATTTCAATAGGGAAACACCTGCATATCAGTGGCAGGCCAGATTGGACAAACTTGTAATAGTTTATACTGTTGGCATAAACAAAATCTTTAGTAAGGAAAGACATGCATATCAATGGTAGACGACAATGGACATGGTTGTACGAGTTTAAACTGTTGGCCTAAACCAAATCTTTAGTAGGGAAGCTCGTGTATGCTAGAGTCAGACAGGATTGGATACATTTTTGTGGCAGTTGACACTGCTCACATAAATTACATCTTTGGTTTGAAAGTTCATGTATGCCACTGGCAGACTAGAAGATTGGATTTATTTATAGGAGTTGAAAACTGTTGGTGTAAACTAGATTCTCAGGTAATTCAGTCTATGCATGCTAGCGGCAGATCAGACTGAATAAATTTGCAAGAGTTTGCACTCTGGATCTAAACCCGATCTTTGGAAAGGAAGCTCCTAAATGCAGATTGAAAGACATGGATATACTGTTAGTTGTAGGAGTTGACAGGATTGTATGTGTTGACTCCTGTATGCTAACTGAATGACAGATTGGATATACCAGTATTTGTAGGAGTTGACAGATTGTAGGAGTTGACTCCTGTATGTTAATTAAAAGACAGATTGGATATAGTTGTATTAGTTGACTCCAGTGTGCAGATTGAAAGACAGATTGGATATAGCTGTATGAGTTGACAGATTGTAGGAGTTGTCTCCTGTATGCTTATTGAAAAGCAGATTGTATATAGTTGTAGGAGTTGACAGATTGTAGGGGATTCTTCCTGTATGCTAAATGAAAGACAGATTGTATATAGTTGTAGGAATTGACACTGTTCTCATTAACCCAGGTCTTAGCAATGCCTTGTGTCATTGTTAGCATCACTGTGATACTTGTACTATTTCAGCTAGCGAAAATAAGTTCGTTTAATGTCTAATATCATAACTCATATTTTGAATGTAGAATATCACTTAAGTAGCAAAGATCTAGTTAATATTTACAGCTAGCAATTTACTGACATTTCATGCTTTTAAGTAGAAAAATTCTTGCTAGTATCAATCTTAACAACTGAGGCTACACCTATTTTGTTTGTAGAATCTCCTTTATGTATGCAATCTGTCATATGACATATAAGAAAAGCAAGTGATATGGTTTAGATAGTATAAGATAATGGTACAGTATATACCGTATTTTCCGGCCTATAAGTCGAGACTTTTTGACTTGAAAATTCGGTCTTCGTCTTATACTCCGAATCGACTTATATATGGATTTTGTCATAGAAATTGCATCGACTTATATATGGATTACAGTATCCGGTATGCTATTGATATTGCTCTATAATCGGCATAATCGAAAACAGGTCACATAGAAGTACAAATTCATGTTAAATTACTATGTCAATAAATTGTCATAAAATAATATGACTGCATTTATATTTGTAAGTTTTGTCATTATTTATTTTGCATTCTGCGTGTTTTTTTCTTATTTCTCAAACATAAAATAAAAGAAAACAATTACCGGTAAAAACTTCACCGGGCCGCATAGCACACTTACGGTCTATACTCTATAGTGTACTGTACTAATTCAAAGCATATTGTTTGTTCCTAAAAAAAAAAAAAGATATGAAATAACTGATCCATTAATATTTGATTTTCCAGTATAATGTTGGACACACGTGAGCAATTACCGGCATAACTTTTTTATTGATCCAATTGACCCTACAAAGGGATGTAATCCATAGTAACTCGAGCGTTCTATGATTATTTATAAAATAATGTAGATCATGCATTCTACTGAAACCCCCAAATCATATGTTTCTAATTGTATTTGACAAAGTTTCTCAAATAAATTACCGTAGGTTTGAACTACACTAAAATCAGATATATAGATGGACTACCAGTACTAATAGATCATCAGTGATCCATGATTTTTAGTTTCGCAATTCAGTTTAAAGCAAATTGTAATGTCAACACTTCACCTATATTCATTCTTAACCAGCTGACGTTTCGGTGTCTCTCTTTGATTATACCGGTTGTTGATAAATTTGTATTTGGTTTCCAACAACAATCAAAGCCAGTTGCCGCAATTGTTTCGACCTTGATATTGGCTTTAGCTACCGATACTAGTTACCATATTGCCGGTACCCCATTTTCTTTATCATTAATCCGCATCAATTACGCTACTCGTGTTTAATATCAATGGGATTAAGTACAACAATAAATGATGCCCACTTCCTTCTCTAGATCTAAATACATGTAATGAATTTAGCCATGGGCATTGTTTTCATTGCTGTATTTATTAGAGTACATCAAAAGAACATGACGCAATAGCTGGGCTAGCTGGGCGGCAAGTTCAAAGGACTTTGACTAGCAGCTTGGGTGGGAAACATTGCTGAAATTTACAATGACTGAATTCAGAGACAAAGATCCCGAGACGTACATGTAGTTGTTATAAGAATACACTTTAACTTCCATTATTTAATATACGAACAAGTACTATTTCATCATTCGTTACGTACACCCGTTACGTAATTTTTTGTTATTTTCTTTTCATTGAATTCAGTCAAATAATGATCTGTGACAAAATTATTTAATATTTTACATCCGTGTGTGAATATTTTCGATGGAAATATTTGTATTATGGATTCAATGTATGTTACAAGATTCGCTGGTGAGTACACGGTGTTGATACTCTTTTCATGCAATAGATTATACATGTATATATAAATTAGACACGTGTATGTACCAATGCATGGTTCTCTGAATAAAGTACCGTAATTGTATTTGACAAAGTTTCTCAAATAAATTACCGTAGGTTCAAACTTTCAACTGGAAGGAATGATCATAGCTCTCGTTGCAATGGATATTGCCGGTATTAAGGAATATCATACGACGATACCATCAATATTCATGCAACCGGAAGTTACTACCGGTAGTATAAAATACAAAGCCAAGTTATTGACCTGGCCTCGTCTTATACTCCGAATCGACTTATATATGGACGAAGGATGGAAAATTTACAAAATTGGTCAATTCGACTTATACTCCGCATCGACCTATAGGCCGGAAAATACGGTACTAATTTTGATAATCCTAAGAGATAAGAGCTTTAACACTACCTATGGACTTTATAAAGTGTTAAAACAACTGGGAAAACATACTGACCAAATATATGTGACAATTACTAGCACCATGTATGACATGTCAACCTAGCAAATGAACATTAGACAGTTTTAGCCCATTTATTGGGAATCTCTCCCTCTCTCTCTCTCTCTCTCTCTCTCTCTCTCTCTCTCTCTCTATATATATATATATATATATATATATATATATATATATATATATATATATATATATATATATACAGATGACTTGATAGAGTACATAATCTTTTAAGGTAAAATCTCCAGGCACTTTACAACAGATAGAAAATAAATCATGCCTGACAAAAAATAAATGAATTATTACACAATAACAACATGAAACATAAACACAAAATATTCCAAGACAAGGAGTTTACACTACAGTTTCAACCTAAATATAATGACAAATGGATGAATATCAAATTTATTTCTTTGTAACGCACTGTAACATTATGGTGTTTAGTCTGTTTACCTATTGAAATATCATTTAATACAATGGTGATGCCCATAGCTGGCAACTTAAAACACAAGCTCTACAGTTTCGTACTTTGCATAGGGTTAGAATTTTAAAGAAAAATAATTTTCTGGGATTTCTTCACTGGTTATACTGGCAATATAATAAAGACTTTGTATATCTTAGGTGTTGGGAGAAGAACTTTCAATTCCCGTTATTTTGATGTATGATTGATGAGTGTACTTTAGGTTCTAGAGTATACAGCTTGGGCTAACATAAGATGTGCTCATGTAAACAAACTGCTAGCTCCATTTTCACTCCCTGGACTTCAGAGGTAAATTGTAGAAAAATGGTACGATAACTTTTTTTACTTTTCAGATATTTTGTAATTTGTTCATTGCACTTTCAGAAGCTGCTATTGCCTACTTCAGCAAAATTCGTTTTCCCTAGTTTAATAACTGCTAAAGTTAGTGTACTTTTGATTAATTCTGGCTAATTTTTCAAGCACATGGGAGCATCCATTTTGTTATACCATGCGCTTAGATCATTTACAGTTTCCACAAGTGCAGTATCCAAAGAAATATCAGCCACATTACATCAAAGTAGCATTGAGATATGCCAACATTATCTCCATTGTGCATGTTACAAATGCAAACAACTTCACCTCACATACGTCACTATCTGAAAAGTACATATCAACTGGTGAGCGCCCCCTAACTCAATTTGTACAAAGTCTGACTCAAACTCCATTTGCAAAAACATGGCTCCATTTTTCATTAATTATTTGTGAAAGGAAAATCAAACACACTCAAGTCACAATCACAAAATCCACTGATGACAAATCCTCCTACTTTGACTGCAATATATGAAGTTTGATCAGACAATAATTGAAAATATCCTTGTACCTGAATTTTTTAAACATTTAACCTTGGACACCCGTGTATAAAAAATAGTACTTAAATTGATCGGTAGAGTTGATATGCACAACACAAATTGGTTCTTGGTTTGGTGACCATGCATGGATCTGTATAAGAAAGATATTGGTTTGGTGACCATGCATGGATCTGTATAAGAAAGATATTGGTTATGTGACAATGCATGGATCTGTACAAGAAAGATATTGGTTTGGTGACCATGCATGGATCTGTACAAGAAAGATATTTCTTGCAGACAAAGCTCTCAGTCTGAGGTTTATTTTATTTCCAGGTAATGATGACTGATAAGAAGAGAATTTATCCAAGCTAATACAGACATTGACATGCCTTCCACTGGTGCTGCAACCAAGGTCAAGGACCCAGAATACAGTAATTGGCTGAAAGTTAGCTTGGCTCTGTACTATCTAACAGATGGACTCCATTCCTTTATACAGGGGGAGGTGGATGCTATGCACCAGTTTCTGTTGCAGAAATTGTATAGAGGCTCAGGTGTATCAAAACCTCAATGTTCCAGCTGCAAGTCCAAGGATGTGAAACAGATCAGAAATACATATGCCTGGAAATTTAAATCCTCCTGCCCTTCCCATCTCTGTGATACCTGGTTGGCTGAACTATTGACTCTCCACATCAATCCAACATCTAATAAAATCTACTGGGATAACTGTGATGTCACTGCCTGGCCATATGTTCCCTGGGAGTGTGCAAAGCTATACATGCCTCGAGGTCAGCTACCAGCCAATACTGGACCAGTCAAGTGTGATTCCCAAGCCCTACTCACCCTGATGGCTAATTGTAAATACTTCCATGGAAAACTGTCCCCAGCAGGTCTCAGACTGACACACATGGTATATATCTGTGTACCTTTCATTTATCATCTACTGACACTTACTTCTTATGTAACCCATCCCTCTCTGTTGTCAAGATTTATGTTGTAAAAGAATTTGTATATGTAAGCTATGTGTTATTCACTCACTGTATTGGCTTGTATGCATGCTAGCTCTGATACATAATCAACAAACCCTTCATACCTAATTAGGGAACAAAGACCCTTGAGGTAGAATATATGCATAGACTTTGGTAAAACATGGCATGTGAGCTTGTTTTATTGTCCATTATTAAATTACATTGACTGGTCTGAATTTTATCTTATGTGCTTGTAAGTTTTCTGCTCATCACTCATTGATTCATATATTTATCAATCAAGACAAAACTTGGTAAGTAAACTAACTAATGATGATGCAATGGAAATGCAAGAGTGGAATTTGTCATGTGTCCGATTTTAGTAAATTCCTTTCAGGTAATAATTTGGGTATCGTAAATCACAGGCATAGTAAAACTATGTAATGCAACTACAATTGTTGGGCTCACAGTCGTGATCATTACTAGCAATACAATTACATAAGAAGAGATACACAAATATGTATTAGGTTTATGATTATTATTACATTATTGACATAACTAATACTAGAATATATATATATATATATATATATATATATATATATATATATATATATATATATATATATATATATATATATATATATACTGAGAAGACAATGTGTATTCATAAAATAAGTATTACGAGTTCCAGGTCTCCCAAATATGTCATTGCTGAAATGTATTTGTAGTACAGAGATTTACAGTTGTGTGCTTGAACAGAATATGAATTATTTAGGAATTATAAATACTTATATCGATTGTTTTACCATTTATTAGAATTGTTGCTTTGATCACTTACAGGTCTCCAAAATAAGGAACAGTGTGATGCACTCAGAAGATATGAGACTGTCAGATGGTGACAGCAAAAGTTTTATACAGGATATAATTAGTTTGTTAGAGGACCCAACTCATCTCAAATCACTGGAGGAATGTAAAGTCGCTGTTAATGAGATAAATAAGGTATGGAACATGGTTATGTATTAGTTAATTGCTAATTTTGATAAAGGTCTGTACAAAAGGCTTTATGGAATATGAGTGTTAGATTTCTTTTCCAAACAAATGTGTCAGATATGGTTGGTGTTTGTGAGAACAACCAGGAAGATATTGATTTTCTATTGTCTGAAATGAGTTCCTCACATCCATCCCAAATACATAAAAGTAAAACAGCAATAAAGTAGTTTACTTAGAGCCTTGAAATTTCTTAGTCATGAGTAGATGACCTGATTAGTTTTTTCTGATCATTACCTTGCATTCATTTTTATCTTCTTCACCTAATCTCTGTGTGTCTGTGTGAAGGGGCAAGCCAACTGACGTAAACCAACACACCCTTACCCTTCATAGGGTTTTTGTATTGATGTAAAGTAAACCACTCCCACAATAACTCAGATCCTGATAACCCGTGAACCCGCATATAAGGTGTGGTCAGGTGTGGATCCCATTTTTTAAACCAGAAAATATCAAAAACATTGATCCCTATCAGTTGAACTTGAAGTAAATCGTGATCAAAATTGGTAATGGAAATTTTGATATATTGCTTTTTTAGCATTCAAAACAGTAGATAGGACCTGGAAAATTTAATTAGCATTATGAAATATCAAATTTAAAAATAGTTCCAAAAAATGCAGACTGTGTTTTGATAACTGACTGGGAAAAGTATTTGCTGTATTGATGCATTGAATTAAAAGCTGTCGTTGTATTATTACGTGAATTATGTCTTTTGAATCAAATAAAGGAAGTTGAAGTTAAAGGGCATGAAAATTCTCCTCTAGCTGCCCTGGTTATATGTCGGGTGAACTCACTTCATTTGATCAATTGAACTCTGTCATAAATGTTGTTGTGTATGTAATATCAACTACCTTAAGTTAACTGACTCTTTCATAACTGAACAAAGATAACAAGGCGGCCAAGCAAAATGAATACTTCGTAAAATAAAAGGCTTGATTTCACAGATATGGACCATTGTGAGCAAGCGAGTTTCAGAGACTTCTTGAACTAGCACTAAGAAATATTCTCAAAGATGATAAGAAGTTTTATTATTACTTCCAATGAAATCACAACATCAATATTGTACTAAGTGAACAATACAAGAATTGGGTTTCAACATAGACAAACGTCTCATGAAATTGATGTATCTTGTTTTTGAAGATAAAGGAATCTTGTTGGGTGGTGTATCAACAGTTAGTCTAGTTCCCTGCCCTGTGGACTCCCAATTTATCAGGTTAATATTAACACCAATATGGGAACCAGACTCATCAAGAAAACAAAATCAGTTACGTAATACACAGATTTTTCGTGTACACATGACGGTCATTGAAACCATTTTTGGAACGAACTTTCATAAGTTGGACATTTTGAAAATGTAATTTAAACAGAAAAAGGAACACATTCATTAGAAAATGTGTGTTATTGACAATTATTATCGATATGATTGTGAAACAGAATGCCTCCCCCCACGATTTTCTCGATGTCAACACGATCTGTTTTTCAATTTTTGGAGGTCCCTCGGTAACTCATGCCCTTGGTTATAATGCAGTCTATGTTTTGTGAACCCCATTATGTGTGCATTTGTGAGGGAGAAGTGTAATGGGTGTCTAAAGTCAGAAGAAGAAGAAAATCAGGATTTTTCTTAATTTTGTTATTGAAGAATAACAACTGTGAAATATTCATTTATGAAGATGTGCCTCAGGAGCTGTGTTGTCTAAAGCACTCCCACAACTCACATTTGTCCACATAAAAAATTGCATCAAACCAGTAAATGTCTAAGTTTACTTTCATTTGGCTGCAAAGAAACAGGTGTTAAATTCATGGACTTTGGAAAGGCAATCAGTGTTCCAAATTCTGGCAGGCTCTCTCTTTCCAAAATAATATTATATACCTTTTCCTGCTACATGATGTTGAGGATTATTTTGAGACTTATGGTGTGAAAGTGGTTCAGCTTCCTGGTGTCGCATTGGACCATTGTCCACATTTTGCATGCGTAAAGTAGTATGGGGAGCACAACAGCCCTGTAGATCTTTAGTTTGGTCTGGATGCTGATGCCCCTTCTATTCCAGACATTGGCATACAGTCTGCCAAACATTGTACTGGCTCTGGCAATGTGAAGGTTCACCTCCTCGTCAATAGTGACGCACTTTGACCTTGTGCTGCCAAGGTAGGTGAAGCTGTTTAATACCTTGAGTTTTATATCACTTTCTGTGTCTTGAGCAAGGTTGAAGGATCTTCCAGTGCTTCATTGATGGGTAATTGGGAGAGTCGACTGATGGCTAAAGGATGATTCAGGAAGCTGTCAAAGTGTTCAGCTCCTTGTTGACGAATATTCTCTTTGTTAGTAATTACTGTGTTCCTGTCTGCTGAGAAGGGGTGGGGTGGTGGTGGGGCAGATGATGTAGGTCCACACTCTTCTTTCAGGGCATTGTATATGTTCTTTATGTCATGCCATTCTGCATAGCACTGGATCTCATCAGCTTGGTTGCTCAGCCATGTGTCTCGCATCTGAGTTTCTGCTGAACAGTTGAGCGTATATTGTTGTGCCTACCTCTCCTGTACGTTTACTTGGGGTTGTTGAGGTAGGTTTGAGGAGGTCATGTTTCTCATCCAGCAACTGCTTGATCTCATCGCAGTTCTCATCAAACCAGTTTTTATACTTTCTGGTTGCGGATTCTAAGATTTCCGAAGCTGTGCTGTAGACCAGCTTTCTGAATGCCTCCCAGTTTGGTTTTTACATTTTAATTGCCCAGAGGGGTGGATTTAGATTTTATTCAGGGCATCCATGAGAGACTGTTTAATACTGGTGCATTTCCATATGGTGAAATTTAGTCATTTAAGAGCCGTCTTTCCCTGTAAGCATTTTTGGGCTGCATGCAGATGTTAAGAATGGTGATGATGAAGCTGTGGTTTGTCCAACAGTCAGCACCACACAAGGACATGGTCACTGACACACATCCTGCCTGTCTCTCTACCTGACAATTACATAGTCAATGAGGTGCTAGGGCTTAGAGCAAGCATATATCCATGACGTCCACTTATGGGTAGGGAGGTGGAAGACTATTGGTGATCTAATTCATGCTTGGCCCAAGTCTGGAGCAAATGGAGACCATTGCTGTTTTTGTGACCTGCTCCTTCCTAACAAGGACCTCTCTGATTTATTGTTCAACTTTGATTTGCATAGTCATAAATCACATTTTCCCAAAGTGGAATCTTTCTGGACACTGATTTTCATGAACTCAAATTGGAGCCTTTATCTAGGACCTAGCTGAAGCTTGTTTCATACAAAATTGGTTTCCTATTACTTCGCTTTAAAATTAGCACAACCTCTGGAGAGAAAACATGCACAGTTGTAGCTAGATTCACCCAAAGATTTAATGCTTCAAAGAATCATTATTTGCTCTTGCCTGACATAAACCATGTTTATGTGGATGAGACTAAGGATGACAAAAATAATGAATGGGTAGAATAACTGTCGAAGAGACTAAGGATAACAAAGATAATGAATAGGTAGACATGCTGTGGATGAGACTAAGGATGACAAAGATAATGAAAGGGTTGGAATGTTGTGAATGAGACTAAGGATGACAAAGATAATGAATGGGTTGAAATGTTGTGGATGAGACTAAAGATGACAAAGATAATGAATGGGTTGGAATGTTGTGGATGAGACTAAAGATGACAAAGAAAATGAATGGGTTGGAATGTTGTGAATGAGACTAAGGATGACAAATATAATGAATGGGTTGGAATGTTGTGGATGAGACTAAAGATGTTAAAGATAATGAATGGGTTAGAATGCTGTGGATGAGATTAAGGATGACAAAGATAATGAATGGGTAGACATGCTGTGGATAAGACTAAGGATGACAAAGATAATGAATACATTGGAATGATGTGGAGGAAGCTATACATGATAGACAGTTGATGAGTATGATTTTTATGGATGCTGCTGATGATGATGACAAAGAGAATGGAATAAATACTATCGTTTTTATCTGTAATTCTAAATGTTAAGGTCCTCCTTCTGTATTTGTAATTAATACCAATCTTCTTCCTCCTTGCAGATTGTCAACGACTCAATAGATGTGTTCTTTAATGTAGAGTTAGAGATGATTGCCTTGATGACAGCTGTAAATGCAGTCAGACAAGATATGGGGAAGCAAGAGCAAGTAACATTAGGCAGTGTTGAGTCTTTGAGGGAGGAATATATACAACTTAAAGAAGAGATGAGAACAAAGATAGACACTGTTGAGAGTAGGGTGGGCATTGTTGAGAATAGACAGGACACTGTTGAGAATCGGGTAGGCACTCTTGAGGATAGACAGAACACTATGGATTATAAAGTGAACACCATTGGAAGAGATGTTGAGTCAGTAAAGGAGCAGACAAACACTACATTACAAAGTCTTCAGTCAGTTCTGGAAAAGACGCAGCAACAACAGGTGGAGTTGTCTCAAGCCATATCAACAAGGGTAGCCCCGCTTGGAGCTAGAGTTGAAGCAGTAGAGGAAAAGTTGAAAAACCCGCATGAGAGTGGACATAAGATAGTTGAGAACATTGCTTGCAAAGAAGGTAAACTGACTGAAAAAGGATGTCCAGGTGTGGCAGATTAGCTGTGAAGTACATATGCTGGCCATTTTTGTACTTTCGATTTGTATCTTTTCTATTTTAATTAGCATTAACAACACTTGTTTCAGAATTAAATTGCAGGAAAAATATATGGATGCAGAGGATAATTAACTCTGGTCTGACGGGAAAAGGGAAGTAGCAGCAGGATGGATACATAGTATTCTGTACTGTGATAACATTATCAGACAGGATGGATACATTGTATTCTGTACTGTGATAGCATTATCAGACAGGGTTGATACATTTTTTCTGTACTGTGATAACCTTATCAGACAGGATGAATACATTGTATTCTGTACTGTGATAACATTATCAGACAGGACGGATACATAGTATTCTGTACTGTGATAACATTATCAGACAGGGTTGATACATTTTTTTCTGTACTGTGATGACCTTATCAGACAGGATAGATACATTGTGTTCTGTACTGTGATAACCTTATCAGACGGAGATTGAATACATTGTATTCTGTACTGTGATAATGTTATCAGACAGGATGGATACATAGTATTCTGTACTGTGATAACGTTATCAGACAGGACGAATACATTGTATTCTGTACTGTGATAATGTTATCAGACAGGATTGAAAATGATTGGATGAAAATAGCCTAGAATCTGGTGTTCACTGTAAAAGTCTCCAAGATATACCATTCTAAATAATTCAGTGACAAGTAGGTATGATTGTAAATCAGCAAAGTTCAAGAATAATATCTAATGATTTGCTCTAAAGTTATATTATTATAAAAATTCATTTGTCATTATGTTTTTAATGTTGTTTAAGCAATCAGTATTCACAAAACACAAGAAAACTGATCTCGATGACGTTTTAAATACTTTATAATTGAATGATTATTGCATGGAATGTTCTAAATCCTTCACACCATGTGTTTTGCAAAAGTAACTAGTGTCACTTTGAGTCAGTACATTAGACTTATAGAACAAAATACATGTCCACATGCCTGAATTTAATAAAATATACTTGCAACAGGAACCATCCTATGCTACCATTCTTCAAGACTTGATTTTGGGAAACTTGATCCCCCAACAACAACAACAACTTTACCATCATTCAACTTTGCTGGGAAAAGCTTTCAATTAAGTGTTAGCATATTTGAGATTGAAGGTCTGTTTCATATTATTTTGTCTATTAATAATTAATTTTTAAAATAAGCTAAGTGGATTCATTTAGTGTTGCTGAGTGAAAGTATTTATACCCTGTTATTTAAAAAAATAATTAATTTAAGAGAAAAACAATGGATACTTAAAGGATAATATTAATACCAAAGCAGCAGCAATAAATCTGCAACCGCATTTAATAGTTAAGTATATCATTTTGAAATGATGACGAACTGACATTCAGTGTGGATGCCATGGTCAATTAAAAATCTCATTATCTTGGATATATAATTATATTAATATGGGGTTATCATCCAATAAAACTTAATACAATGTGTAGTTGGTCTAAAAATAAAAATTATACAGATCTGACAAGTGACACAAAATAGCCGCTAACAGGGAAGTCATTTTAAAAATCATGTTATCTCTACACTTCTCAAGTGAAAGGTCATATCAACATTTGACCACAAGATATCTTATTATATCTAAGTGAAATTGGTACCAATTTGGCATCTAAGATGGCCACTGTGGAGGCTGTCATGTAGATTGTTATGTCAATACTTCTCCAGATGAGTGTATTTTGATGGCATAAGTTTTCTTTCGCCACACAGAGTCGCTTAGTATGTTTAGTTGATCCTAACTTAGGATGAAATCAATCATGTTCTATTTGAAATATATCCTCTTCTAGGGTCAAGGCATTTAAATAAGAGTTTCTCTTGTTTGATTTTGAACACCATCTATGTTTTGTCCATTTCATTACCTTCCTCTTTGGCAATAGTTAGACCATAACTATTCCTACGATTGTAACAATTCAATTAGTGTTGGTTAATTTGACTTAAGTACTTGGTAGGCATACATGGATACCTTCTTCATCTCCTGATTTGTTATGTCTGATTTTGTCTTTTCATATTTTGAAAATTACTTGTTTGTGTTTCATTGTTTATGTTATTGGTCAAATTAGGAACTCTTATACCAGCATTATTATTGAAGTATTCACTATATTCATACTGTAATTGTTGGCTTAACACATATCACGTGCAAGGCAAATGTATTGTTGGTTTTTGAGTTTCTTTGACCACTGATCTCACATAATTTCCCATTGATCATTGTTTTTGTTTTCAGCAATTATCCATTTGCACACAGTATGTCAAGGCCGAGTGTGGGCAAATGAAGGCTTAATGCAATGTACACCCACCTACACTGACACTCTACATACGTGCAGCCAAATGGATTCTAATAACCATTATTGATGTGATTACATTATTAATTGTTGCTTTTCTTATACAGTTTTTATTTGAACAAAGAAAGAAAAGCTTTGTAAATCAGGTAATGTCATCAGGATGTTGAAGTATTGTTCTTATGATGGAATTATATGCATATATCAACCAATCTTGCATCAGTTTGAGTTTGTTGCAGTGCTAGAGACTGCTATTAGCTTTACTAGTCATAATAAATTTGGCTTTTCTTAAACAGATTCGGTCTTTAATAGGTAATATTTTTAACTTACGAGCTAAATTTTCCTTGCTTTCTTTCTGGTTTGATATTAGCTTAAATGCTCTTTTCTTAAGCTTTTCCAGCTTTGCTATGTTTTTATCATTTAAACTGCCCCATACTGTATTACAGTAGTCTAAATAGGGTTGTATGTAACTGTTATAAAATAGTTTTCTGTGCCTTTCAGGGAGAAAATGTCTTATCCTACTGAGAAGCCATAAACTTGAATTGACCTTTTTTTACTGATATGTTTGATATGATCAGTCCATTTTAAGTTATTATCTACCAAAACACCAAGTAGTCTGTCATGACAGACCATTTGCAAATTTGTATCCTTCCATGTCAGACATAGTTCATTGCTATCAATATTTTTCCTTTTTTTCCTTGTTGAGATAAGTAATATTTTAGTTTTACCAGTATTTAGTACCATGCCATTGCATGTGCACCAGTTTTCCAGCTTGTTTAATGCATTCTGTAAAGAAATTTTGAGTTCATGCTTTGTGTTTTGGATGTCTGACAATGTTGTGTCATCTGCATAGAGATCTGTAGATGATATCGAGTCTCTTAGTAAAAGTGGTAGGTCGTTAATAAATACAATAGTAATGGACCTCGAATTGAGCCTTGTGGTACTCCATATCTAATTGTTTCAGGTTCAGACAGAACGTTATTTATATAAACATGTTGTGTTCTCTCAATTAAGTATGAAGTAAACCATCTAACTGTTTTTTCATTGCATTGGTAGATTTTTAGTTTCTTCAAAAGGATTTCATGATCCACCATGTCGAACGGTTTCCTGAAATCTATAAATACAGATCCAGTTTTTTTACCTTGGTCAAGTGCTTGAAGCCATTTATCAGTTAGGGAGATCAAGGCAGTTTCACATGAATGTTTCTGTCTAAAGCCTGATTGATTAGGGTGTAACAGCAAGTGTTTGGTTAAATATGACATGAACGAGTCATAGACATGTTTTTCAATCAATTTTGACAAGTTTGGTAGTATTGAGATTGGTATGTAGTTATCAGCATCATTCTTAGATCCAGATTTGTGAACAGGAGTTACTTTTGCAGTCTTCCATATTTTGGGGACAGATGAGGTTGCAATACTTAAATTGATTGTGAATGTTATGCTATCTAAAATAGCAGAGGCAGAAGATTGAATGAGTCTTGGACCAATCTGATCAAGTCCTGTAACTTTCTTGGTATCAAGTTCACTGAGACATTTTTTAACAAAGTTTCTTGATACTGGTGGGATACAGAAACATACTTCATTAGAGATTTTGTTGCTGCAGAACTTTTTTAGTTATTTAAAGTTGTTTTCTATCACTGGTTCTTTTAACTTTGTGGTAATGTTGGTGAAAAAATCATTGAAAACATTTGCAATGTCATGTTTCATCAGTGACTATGGTGTCATTTACCAGAAGTGAGTGAAATTTATTTGTCAGATTGTTGTGTGTTTCTCCAGTGAGTTCATTGAAGACTTTCCAAATGGAGTAATGATTACTGATTAGCTGAGGGTTAGATACTTGACTAAAGATTACTAATATGATGGTTCTAGCTGCAAACAGATTATGCTGCTTGTACCCTTATCACTCTATATTTCCTTTGTCATCACTGAGATGAAGGTTAGGGTAATATTAAATAAGTGATATATACAAGTTTAAAAAACTGTAAAAATAAAAATTGCCATTACACTATGCCAACAGTTGGCATATTGGTAGTTAACCTTTACTTACAGAATGAAAAATAGTGGCTATTAATGTTTTCAAATAAGACCCATATGAAAAAGCACTATAGGCACTGATTAATGTAATATTTGTAATATTACTTTTCAAATGTAGATGTTTATAGTTTTCCGTCCATATGGCTGCATAACAAGATCATATTATTCAATCATTGTATCCATCGTGTTTAATCTGTATCATGTTCTTTTCCCTGATGCACAAATGTTCATAAAGGGAAATACTGGGTTTGTACTTGTGGTAAGGAATTATCATTTTGATTTTGGATCAAAAAGTTAAAAGTCCATGTTACTTTGACTAAAAGAATAAAAATGGTTTTCATATAAAAATATTTGTTCTGCATAGCATACCTGGGTTATGCTTCATGGATGGCATGCAGTTGTTGTAAGGAGGTCAAAAGGTCTCAGAGTGAAAGAAGAAAAATAGTTTCCACACATTAAACTCATGTAGCTTTATAGCTAATTGATATTAATTGCTATCTTTTGTTTCACTTTTATTTTTCAAATATGGGTTTCGTTTTAGTATAATATGTGCATATTGCTCCAGGTGAACACATTTTTTTTCTTCCAGCTCTCTAAAATACATGTATGAAACATTCTAGAACAAATAGAGCACAGTCCATTCTGACATAATACTTCATAAGCCCATGCGGGATTGAAAATAGTCACACACATTTTGCAGAGTTCATGTTGATAAGAATCTACACTGTTGTAAGCAAGTGAAACACATTTGATCTGTAATAAATCCATTAATTTCTTTTTTACAGAGTACAATACTATATTTACAACTTAAATATGAGAAATTATTTTGTAGTATAATTCATTCTCACTTCTTTGGTCTACTGCTGCAGATTTTGAGGAAGTACAACTGATGTTATATTATAATCCACAAACTTTAAAAAGGAGTGGCAAGAATTATCCTAAATTACAGTTTGATACACCATTCAGAAATCTATGCTAGATATAAAATTGACTGAAATCTGATTACAGATTAGCTGAGCAAATGTTCATCTTAATGTTCAAAGTAAAGAATTAACAACATTTGAATGGTATGTTTCATTTCAAGTCAGAAAAACTATCAGGGACTTAAGTTGAGATCAATTAAAAAGATCGCTTCAAGAAACAAATACTTTTTGGTGTTATTCTCTGGACTGAGTTCCCAAAGCAATTGGATCAGAAAAAATCTAAATGTGTTGAAACAAAAACATAAATATTATCACATTTAAGGCAGTTTTCATTAGAAATATTGAAATACATGCATTACAGTTTATTTAGTTGATGCATACACTTTGTGTTTTTATTTTTAATGTATTTAAGCATGCTTAAATATTTTGTTTTAAACTTATTTCCCCTCTCGTGTAATTACAATAGTTTGTCCTGATGGTCTCATGATAATAGTATATTATAGTACGAGTCCCTCATCAAATCAAAGAAAATATTTGTAATTATACCTTTGATCAAAGTAAAATTTCTCATATATCAGATAGACAATCCTGTCACAATGTATAAGAAATAATATACAGGATGCTGATTTAGTTATGAAATATATCATACAGTTATGTTTCATGGGAACATAATTTTATGTAATTAATTTCTAAAATTATAATAACAAAATTAACACCTCAGAATATTACTAATGACAGATCCATATAAAACTTTATAATGTTGATCTCTGATCTAAATAGGGTGAGAAATGTTGCTAACACAAGCTGAGTAGCAGACTGGATGCTTATAATAGTTAGAGGATTATTTGCCTTGTCTAATTAGCTGATAAGGATTTTTATGAGGACATACTGATTAGAAAAAAGACTTAGTAAAGTCCTTTTTTTCATGGAAACTTTATCTTTGTTTCATTCAACAAATGACAATAAAAAGGATATTGACAAATGATTTTGTTTTCATGACACAATATTGCAGTGTAAACAAATGTTGTGGTCATAGCATCAATGAGAGATGCATTCTTTTGAGAACTGTGACTTTATGACACTGCATCAGAATAGGGTGGGTAGCATCAAATTAGATTGTGGGATGATAGATCTTGACATTTTTCAGACATTACTGGTACCATTAATTTGAGTAATGTCAGGAAAAAGGTGGAGATCTTCTTGATGGTCTACCATGGAGTGGGATCTACCTTCTACCTCCCATCTGTGTATTATTTGACCATTATATGATGTTACATTGAGTAATGCCTGCATTTAATTGATAAGAAAATGGTTTATTTTCTGAGAAATTTTGCAGTTGATATGTTCATGAAATCAGAGGTTCAACAGACATGTGATATCAACAATACAATAAACCCCATTCCAATGTAGCTGTATAAAATCTAAAAAAATATTAAATGAAAGTCACATGAAAGGACACAATTCTCAACATATTTATTCCTAGAACAATGGCCAGAAACCAGTTGCAACTCATAATAACCATAACAAAGCCAGATTCATCAAACAAGATCTCATGCCAATAGGGTGGTCACATGATACAACAAAGCTGTCATTGACAGGTTCTCTATTCATGATAAATCTGACTGTAATTTGGGGAAATGAATGATAATATAATTGATGCTAGGCACAGTCAGTACTATGCAAGCACTGTACATCATAGTACAACCTGGTCTCCCAGATAAACTTTAACTGGCAATGAATTGTCAAGTATTTCTTTCTTTAATTAATTTTATGTTGGAGATATCAGAAAATGTGCACATACAAAATAATATCAAAAATATGTATAGCAGTTTTTAATACATGTAGTTTGTTTTCATGATTATTGAAAGAGATGGCCCCAACTGATGACTGACATATGAGATTTTGGATGGAGTCATATTTATAACCAAAAGGCATACTTCTTTAGTTTTTTTAATACTCTGGTTGATTTAACCCTCCACATTAACAACCTAGAAATGAAAGCTGTACTTCTGGCACTGTTATGGTGGATTGATAAATAAGATGTCATTGTATCACTGATGCACAAATGCTTCTTTTGTGTTGCATGGAGATTTGGAAGATTAAGTACCTATAGCTTGCATAATTTCTTGCATATAATTCTTAGAAAGATTATTCACAGTTCACCTTGAAAGCCCTAGAGTGTCTATAAATCACATGAATCCCTGCACTCCCTGATTTGTTCTATCCTACCTTTTCTTTAAAACATGAGTGGATAATTAAATTTGGAATGCAAATTTACAAGTGGCAGTATATGAGCATGTTATCATGATTTTGTTTTCATTTATAAGGAGAAGAAATATATCTAAATATTAAATCTGAAAAAATTAAGTTAATGAGTTACTTTTATTTTTAAGAATGTCACATTTCCTTTTGATTTGTAGAGATGCCACAAGGCATGGAGGGTAAAATTTGTATAATCAAGTGTTATGCTGACCTGAAACTAGCATTAGAAAAGGACATAGGGATGGATATTGCCAAAGGCCTTTTTAAGAAGGAAAAGCATAAAGATGTACTTGAAGAAATTGCTAAAGCTGGGAAAAGAAGACATTGCATTGACCAACTTCTCAAAAGAGTCCTTCAATTAGAGGCATCAGATTTGAAGATCTTTCTTGATTTGCTGAAAAGGATGTGCAGAGAGAGAGCCAAACAGCTAGCAGAAATTAAAGTTACAGAGAAGGACAGGGAAAGTAAGTTTTTACATTCTTGGTTTTTGATGAGGATAAATTACCAATATTGTGTTGTTTATTCTAAATTCTGATCTCTCCAATTGGAGACATTACAATTAATTGTCGATGTTTTATTAGAATGTGGCAGATGAAACATGTTTGAAACCTTTTCAAGGGTTATAAAATATGCTCTTACTCTTCCCCCCATCAAAAGAACATTTATCTGTTTTTTCACAGTAGTAATCAGGATGACCATGGCTGAAGATTACTAGGTAGACTTTATAGTATGCACTGTATGAGAAAGGAAGATTGAACCATAATGAAGACAGTGCATGAGAATTTTACAGAACACGTTTGATTGATCAAATAGATTTCTGGAATACTTTAAAAAGCAGAGTAGGGCTCAATGTAACATGGAAGTGATGAAAGAAATAAGTTTATATTGTAAATATTGGTTTGAATGTCAAACAATGTAATTTAATTAAGATTTTAACATGTGAAAATTGGGTTGAAATGCATATTTATTCAGCAGTTAAAATCAATGATTTAGTTCCTTTACTCCACTCATGTCTAAAGAAATATATTTTGTGTTCTCAGTCATTTATATCAGCCTACAGCATTCATTTATCATTTGACAATTTATTAGAGTCTGGTGTAATGGATAAGCAGATAATGAGATCTGCATTTATTGTTTATTATTTGTGTGAGTATGGTGCATGGACCCATTTCTTGCAAGGCCCTGGCCTTGGAATGTCAAACCAACAAGGTCCGTCTGGTTGACATGTGTTTCCATTTATACTCAAATATTGTGTGAATAGAAATGCTAATTAAAGGGGTACATATCTTCTATCTGGTGTTTTGCTAGCTCATAGGTCTAGTTTTTTGGTCATGCGCTCAAACCTTCACAATTAAGAGAGAAAGTCCATATAAAAATTCCATGAATAAGATTTGCACATTGAGCTGTTATCTCTACTGAGGAAGAGGAAACCATTTGAGTCTCACCTGCATTAGCATGTGAGATATAAGAGCAAGTTTTAAGCTAGCATTAGCAGAATTGTAGTTAGCATCAACAGCAGTGAAGTTTTATGCTAATCTATTGAAGTCATTTATCTTCTGCATCAGTTGCAGCTTTCAAAGGAAACTTTGTCACCATAGATATAATATTTATGTTGTGATATGTTAGGTACTCACATCTTGTATGATTAAGCAGAACATTATTTACATCTTGGTGAAAAGTGTTAAAGATTTGCTTTAGAGCTTTTGAAAGTTAATCTTCTAGATCAGTGACTGCATTCAATTCAGACTTGGGTATAATATTACTATTGACCTGTGTTTATACTCTGATATGTTTGGTGTTTCACTCATGCATGTCTCGCCAGCTTAAGCAAGGCTTTGTTCATCATGGTCACTAACAGTCAGGTTTTATGTTAAAAAGTTTGAATGTCACTTACCAGTTGTTGGATTAAAGAGAAACTTTAGGATAATGTCCATCTAGGAATTCATCTTATTGGATGATATACTAGGAGTTCTAGTCTTGCTTGTGTCATTTGCTTAAACAGAAAGCTTGTTGCATATAGTACAAAATGCTATAATTTTGGAAGATATTGAAAGACACTTTTCTTCTACGTCAGTTGATACATTTAACTAAAGTTTCATAATAATATTTCTGTTGGTTTAATATTTTATACACTGATGTGCTAGGTGTTCCTGATGTACCTGCCTTGCCTGCTTGAGAATGTTTTGTTACTGTAAACCATGTCCAAGTATTTTAAAGTCAGATCTTCTGCATCAGTTGAATACAACACTCACTTTACTATAGGTCTAAACTTCATTTGCTGATTTGAAAGGAGATCCTTTCTTGCTTGCTTAAGCAGAATAAAGAATATGCTGCAACATGGTCAATGCCATTTTTATGAACATTGACCAAAGTTTGGTACAGAGATTATATTGACAAGCATTGAGGCTGGGTTTAATTCTGATAGTGTCATTGATGACATTTCATTGGATGTGAATCCTAATTTTTGTTCTTAGAATAAGTCTGGTCATCAGTTGCAACAATGCATTCTGATGCCCAGCCTCTAGATGAGTTATGCATGGATCTGAATCACATGGACTGTAAGCATTATTGTCATGGTCAGTAAATAGTAGCCATGTCATGATGAAATTAATAATTTTTTAAAATAAATTTGACATGATATAAATACCTTATTTATTCTTTTAATAGTCCAAGTCTCATTTTATAAATAGCATGTACTAAGTGCCGATATTCATGTATACCTGAAGCCATTGAGTGATTGACTACATTTTGTCCTTTTGTCTGGCAAGACCGTTTGATTCTGGATAGGACCAGTAGGGGCTTGTTTGATATTTTGGTGAGTTTCACACACCTGACAGCATACATAATTATGTTACTTTAAAGGTCATTATATTTTACAAATGGGAAGTTTTTGAAGACATGCATTCAGTCATGAAGGTGGAAAGGAATTTAGAAGTTAGTGTTTAATATTTTAATTACATTACAAAGAAACAAAAAAGTCACAAGTGTTATTTTTCTTCTTTTTCAAGATTTCATACAGGTCAGTGAATCAGTGAAAATGGCGCCACACAGAAGACAAGATGGTTTAAAGTTTGAGCAGCTGGATGTAGAGTTCTTCAAATGCTATTTTCAGGATATACCCGAGAAAGTTGATAAAAGAGCTGATGTGCTTCTATCCCAGTTTCATATTAGCATTTGTGAGCATTCACAAATGATAAAAACCAATGATCCAGAGAAAAAGATACATGCCTTGCTGGAAAAAATACAGTCATGTCATTTCGACTCGGACATGGAGGTTAAAAGCATGCTGGGATCCAAGTTACACCAGAAATGGCAACGTTTCAAAGTTGATGGATCTAGACAGGGTAAGGCATTAAAAATGAAATTGTTATGTCCCTTTGCATTTGTTGAGGTGCATCTGGAATTAGCCACCTACAGTGATTCTTATTTCGTTATTCACTGTATGAGATATGATTAGTCAAGTATTTGGCCACTTTTGAAACCCCATTTATATGGTAAGCCAAAAACAAAGTACCGGTAATGGAACAAAAAACATTTGAAAAATCTTGTTTATCAGAGACAGTCTTAGACTTTTACATCATAAAGCCATCTTTTTCTTGAAGATTTGAGGAGATTTTGTAAGATGCAAAATCCACATGAATCATATACAGTAGTTTAATAAAAAATTATGGCATAATAACCTTTTATGTAATATTACATTTTTCATGTATAATGTGATTTTTAAACTAAGGATGCAACTTGGAGAACCACTTAGGATTTTATATTTTCTGATTTGCAATGACATCTTGGATGAAATGGATGCTCCAGGTTGAGGCAGTTAAGTGTAGAAATGCTGAAGCTGAGGATGTTAGGTGTAGAAATATAATTTATTTACTTCTCATGCACATGTTTAATTAATTTGAACATTTTCCAAATAATTACTTGTAGAATTATTATATTTAATATGACCGCTTCCTGATGCTCTGTCTATTTATAATCACCTGTAATTCTGAGAGTTCATACATATATTACAAAAAATGACGTTCTCTTGGAAAACAACTTTATTTGAAATTCTAAAATCTGATATATACAGCTGATTAACTTATTTCCAGTAAATGTATCCATCTAAGCTACAACAAAAAATAAATTTAAAAAGCGTTTAGATAATTTTGTGCAAATATTCATTAATTTTTAATCGATTTGGATCTAAATTTGTTTACCTTGTTTATAGACAATAGGGTAATTTCTAGTCATGGAGTTATTCTCTTCTTTATTTTCAATCTCATTATCGCGGGTTGATTTCATTCTCTCTGTTTGCTTTAGTTCATTACTCACTTGTGATGCATTCTGCATGTATATTTTATCCCAAATAAAACAAACTTTTTAACTACTGGTAGTCTGATTTTCAGTCAGCATTCAAAGATATAATTTAGACTGTTTTATGTCATTAAAAATATGAAATTCTTTTTTGTTGTAATAGTGTTCTAATCCTCATATTCAAACATGATGTTTAGATAGGTGAGTTGATTCTGTTATGACTTCCATGACAGCTGTCTTGAATATCTTTATTTTTCTTATGCATGGTGTTTTCACATAAAGACTTTATGATGACTAGATTCTACTAAACAAAGATAATGAAGTCTGACAGCCAATATAGTTGCCATTGCAGCCATCTTAAAAGTTTTGTTATCACAACTCTACTTGAACAGGAAATAACATTGAAAATGGGTTTAACCAGAAGACTTCTTATGATGTCCAGTTGGGTTTAATGAAATTGGTGCTGATACAACATCCAGGTGGCAGCCATCTTAAACAGTTTTTCCTGTGACTGGATGAGTATTATGACATGGGGATTTAACCTAAAGATCTGTAATGATGGACACTATATCCTATATGAAAATGGTGCCATGATGGCTGTAGTGAAAACCTTGTTGTTGCCACTCATGTTGAATGGATGATCATAACGATATCTACTTTATCCTATAAGATCAAACTTACGTACTGCAGCACATTTGATAATCTAGGAAGAACTGATATCTTGAAATCCAGGAAAATCTTTTTATAATTAGAGTGTCAGTCCCTTCATGGGACTTGGATTTAAAAATTTATCTATTGATAGGTGATTGTTAGACAATGATGGCATTAGTAGATGATGTGATGTGAAGTAAATATTGTAAAGATTTGAGCTCCCTACATAACCAGTGTATGGCATTTGTTTTAACTTAACGGTAGGCTGAGGTATGGAGAATAAACACAGTATGTCCTCCTATATGTCATCAGAGGTGATACAATTTAGTATGCTGAAGGTTCAATCACTAAGGCTTATTGATATACATATTTATATGCATCAACAGATGAGTTGATTCCATTTTGGAATAATTTTCGTTCTTTTTTTTTTGTTTATTGTTCTGTTAATATTTTGAATATTTGGTGGGGTTAATTGAGAGCATGATAATATGTTTTGCTTTGTGTATAAAAAGTTGGATTTAATTTTTTAACTTTAAAAAATGTTAATTGTTAGAGCCGGGGAATGCTGCTTTGTTTTTATGTATCCATGGTAATATTTCTTTCATTAATTGTCTGAAGCACTGGGCCTCTTAGGTTTAATGTTGAAACTTATAATTTCCTGTCTGTGTAGTTTATAAGTTACCTCTCTTTCTGGCTGCAAGAAGCCATGGGTTCGAACCCCAGTCAAGTCATACCAAAAGACTTGTGAAAATGGTATAACAGATGCCTTGCTAGGTG
The DNA here is from genome assembly GCA_030141615.1 of Unio pictorum. Classification (NCBI taxonomy): domain Eukaryota; kingdom Metazoa; phylum Mollusca; class Bivalvia; order Unionida; family Unionidae; genus Unio; species Unio pictorum. The sequence goes on from JARLTB010000126.1 coordinate 14,761,616, forward strand.
CTCAGCATTTAGAGGTTAATGTTAGGACTGGTCAGCCAGGTGTCATGATAATGTGACTGGGTGGGACATCATACTTCATGTCTGCAGCAATATGCCTTAGTGCTAGACTTCATCCTAAACTGCCACACTTCAGACATCATAGCAAAATGACTGAATAATTGTTAAAGCTACATTAAAAATCCAAAATCACACACACACTCTTTCTGGCAATAGCTTGCGATGCCATGAAAAGTATTTTCCTGTAGTTTTTATGCACAAATTTAATGCCACGTCCACTTGCTTAAAATAATGCAGAAATTCATTTAAAAAAAACATACAATTAGAACAGAAAGATCCTTATTTTTGGATGCGATCATAAAACAACTTATTCACTTGACCTGACAAGTCAATGGAAGTTCATAGCAAGAGAATTGTTCAGCACCCCAAACCCAAATTAATACAAGTGGTTTTATATTGTTTATAAGATTGTACCTAAAAGAAATTTCTGTGAGGATTTGTATACATGTATAGACCTTTGGAATAGTAAATGTTACATAGTTAGCTTCTTCGATCATTTTATGTTACTATCCAGATGGTTTGAGAATATACAAGTTAGTTAGAGTTATTTGTAAGAATATGCAACCAATAAGAGCAAAATTAATGCAAAAAAAGATTTTTTTCTTCCCAAAAATGTCTGTTTGCAAGAAATTAACACGAATTATGTTTTGATATACAATAGAACCATATAATATTTTTTGTTGTTGCTTTCAGTTTTGATTATTTTAATTGTGACTATTATAAAACAAAATCAACCAAAATATTTTGCTTGTAATATACATTATCATCATAGTACCTACCTTGGAATGTTAACTAGTTGATAGAACCTATATGATGCTAAAATATCTGTGGCTAGGAAAGAAATGCCTTTGTGACTCCTTGATCATTAATATAAAATTATGTGATCCCCACTCTGTCTCTCTCTCTCTCTCTCTCTCTCTCTCTCTCTCTCTCTCTATATATATATATATATATATATATATATATATATATATATATATATATATATTTAACCTTGTACATGTTTACAGGGCATGAAAAGACAAATTTTGTGAAAATATCATCTTTTTATATATTTTGAAAGGACTTTTAATGAAGTTTATCAGTTTTTCCTTTCAGACAGTCTTTATATTGATTGCAGTTTAGCGTACAAAGTTGATTAATTATGAAAGGAGAAAAATGTTGAAACTCAGTTATGAATAATAAAATGCTCAAAGCCATTTGACAAAGTTATTTACCAATTACAAATGGGTACAACTCAGTTTATGGAAAAAGCATGTCTATGAAATTCAATTACTACACCTAATTAAATGCTCTATAATAAACTCAGTCAAAATCACCTATTTAACTTATTTGTCTTATTGAGGTCAAATGGGTGACAGATATGTATTAATTAATATTGTATGTTTGACCTTAGTCCATGATTGAGGGTATAGTTTTGACCTACCTGACCATTGTCAGTTTCTTAAAAGATAATTACTTCTATTTTGAGTTCAAGGCCTAACCTTAGTTATGAACTTGGAATGTTTTAAAATCATTTTTTTTTTTACAACTGATGAAAGCTTCCATTTGAGAACACCATCATCCTGGCATAAAACTGTGTCTTGGATCAAGTGAAATTAGAAAATATAAGATAAGAAAAACAAATATTCATTCCTCTGTTAAATCAGTCTTTATTGTTTACTGTTGTATTCAGATATAATTTGAGAGGAATCATTTAAGTCTTATTGGAATTACAATGTGCTCACTGACCTCTTTGGATTAAAACATTACTTTAGGATAATTGTGAGTTCATTCCGGGGGCTCTGAGTGGCTGAGTGGTCTAAAGTGCTCTCCATTACAGATCACTGCCATCTCACCTCTGTCTGCAAGGGTTCGAGTCTCAGATTCGGCCAATGTGGGTAAGTGAGAAAGCTTGGCTTCTCGTAGGTCGGTGGTTCTTTCCGGGAATTTACCCGGGTTCTTCCTCCACCATTAATACTGGCCACCATGTATAGCCTATCATGTGCTGAACAAAATGACTTTAAGCCCTACAAGACTATTGGTACACTTGCACATTAAAAATTTTATACATCAGCACATTCAATATAAGAATTCATTTGTAACATTCTACACATTTGGGACTTTGATAGAACATTTATGATTATTTGTCATTTACTTGACAATACTGTTAAGTTTTCTAAGTTTTCATTTGTTAATTACTGAGCTGGTTGGTGTTGCATCTTTATGTTTCTTAGTTTTAGACCACAGAGTTGTAACAGACAAATCTTATATTTTCACAAAAATGAGTCAATGAACTGATTTCCAAAACTGTCTGTACAGATTACATGTTGACCAGTAAGAGACATAGCTTGTCTAGCTTTTCTAGTGTATGAATATAGCTTTCTGCTTTGTTTTCTTTTACTAGGGCTGGAAAATCAAGGCATCTGGCATTACGTCCAGGAGAGGATACAAAGCTCTAAAGAGTATTTAATCGAACTTTTCAGAGGACTTGGAATTTATTTCATGCAGGCAAAAAGAGGATCACTGGTTTTGAAATTTGTGACTTTGGACAACTTTGATGTGAAATTATTGACGTCAGAGGCTGTAAAGACAAAAGTAAGGGATATGATCAAGACATTATGTCCTGAATATCAAGATGTATTTAAAGAGCCAGTGCATTTAACCATCTTCTTTAAACCATTGAGCAACACAGGTAATGAATGTTTGTGGAATGTACTATATATGCCACATTTGGCCTGATCACAATTAGGACAAAGAAAGGGAAAGGTTTCCATAGTGAAATTTGGTCAGACTGTGTGTGTGTGTGTGTGTGTGTGTGTGTGTGTGTGTGTGTGTGTGTGTATGGATGCATGCATGTATGGACTGTCTTGGAAATGTTTAATCATGTGTATTTGGACATACTGTTTTTATCTGGGATGCAGAAAACAACTTATGAAGGAGTCCTCCATATGCACACAGTAGCTGAGCAGCAAATTCAGAGTTCTGCCAGTCCTGCTTCAACCATCTGCTGTGTGTGAAAATATGTTGATCAGTTGAGCATATGCTGATATTTACAATAACTGAATCAGTGGCTAAAAGGTCCCCAGATGTACATGTTGTTATAAGAGTACATAAAATGAACAAATATAGCTTTCATTATTATGATCGTTTCATTGTGTATCAAAATAAGTAGTGCATGTAACCTTGAAATCAAGACACATTGAGACTTATTTTTGCAAAGTTTTGACATTTGTAGTTTGGCATTAAACAACAAATTGATGAAGATTGTAATGAGATTCAGGAGAGTACTGAAGTTGCTGGAACATGATAGTTTAGATAGAACTGTAGCCAATTGTAAGAAAGTGTGTGATGCCTGGCTTAGTGTTATGATCTTTCCTTGAAGTGAAAAAACACAGACTCGCTTTAATGGACTAACGAGCGGTCTGTCAGTGGTCTAATGATATAAAGAATTTGAAAAAATAAACTCAATGACAACTGCTGGTTCTTCTCATCTGGGCATTTAGTAGCTTAGGTAAACCAAATATGCATATTGCGACTGCAGCTTTTGCTAGTGGGACTCCTTTTTTTAAAACCAAAATAGGAGATATGTGTCCTGACTCCTAGTTTTATGTGTGTGTGTTTGTGTGTGTGTTTTCAATCAAAACTTTATTTGCAGCATGATGACCCATTGTAGCGATATGACTGAAAAATTCTTAAAGCTACATTAAAAGTCCAAATCACACACACACACACACACACACACACACACAAAACTCAGAAGAAAGGAGTTCATATTTCCCATACAAATGTAGTAACTATTTTATTATATACTCATTTTACTTTTGTACCCAAGGATGAATAAGGACTATTACAAGAAATAAAGGAATTTAATTTTATGTGGGATTCCAAATTAAAAACACAACCATACAATAAAAATATTAATGTGCACATAGAATCTCCTTGCAACCAATAAATTTGGTTGCACACTCAGCCATTTGTTTAAAAATTATTTATTGTTTTAGTCTGCTTGAAACTGAAATTTTGAGTCATATTATGAATGAATGCACATTGAAATAGTATTTTCAGGTGGTTTGGAAAGGATGAACTTTGCTTTTCTGTCAAGCCAACTAAATTCACATTTCTAGTTGTGATGGTTTGACTTTATTAGGGTCATTTCTATATGATGTACATGTGATTAGACCAGTGTAACAAGATAACCGGGATGTATTTCGAATTTATAACAGAACACTTTCAAAGGTGATGCACATAAAATGTTTAATAATGAATGACATGAATGAGGAGAGAATTATGATTAATATATGCGTATAATATCCAAATATTGGATCAATTACCATAATCCGCATGAACTTAATAATGGATATTCAAATAAATGACCTTAACTAGTACAAGGTCATGGGGTGAATGATTCACAGGGATTTCACAATGAAAGAATGTTTTACTCAAATAGTAAAAAATGTGGTATTTTACTCATATAGTAAAAATGTATTCACTCAAATATCAAAAAATGAGTTTCTTTTACTCAAATAGTACAAATGATGAAAACAAAGGGACAGATGTACAATATATCTTTACAGTCTCCAAAACACACTGGGTATAACAAACCATAAAATTAGCCCATGGATGAAAGACAGACTAAATACCCAGCACACTTGGATACCAGTCACACTGGTCAATCAAGCAGTCAGTTTTCCAGGTTGGTCAATCAAGCATTTAGCTCCCATCAATATGGGTCAGCAAAACCCGATCAGTCTGCTGCTCAACTGTTTGCTCAGCACTATGACTGAATGGTTCATCTTTACAGCTGCTATCATCAACTTCTATGGTTAGCTCTTCAGCTGGTACCACATCGACTCCAATCACTCCGATATCTCTCACACTGATCACTCTCACTCTGATCACTCTGGTCAGCTGAAGATACATCTATACATCAAACAATGTCTACTATGAATGACAAAGGCATATACGATAAAACATAATGACATTATATACAGTCAGCAATACAGATTACATTATCTGCACAATAGTTACAAAACAATACACAAATTTAGAAGTGAACCTAACCATGCTCGATGTAACACAATTGATGGTGACACAAGTGCAATGTTTCAATGACAAATGATTTGATTCAGAAATTAATTATGATTAAGATGCGAGTGTATATGATCCTGTATTGGATCAATTAACATAAAATGCATGAACTTAACAATGAAAATACAAATAAAAGATCTTGCACAGTACAAGGACAAGGGTAAATAATTCACAGTGATTTCACCATGAAAAGAATGATGCATTTTACTCAAACAGTAAAAAAGTTATTATTTTACTCATATTGTAAAATGTGTTCACTCAAATAGTGAAATTATGTAAACAAAAAGGAACAAATATATGTCAATTATCTCTACAGTCCCATAAACACGCTATGTTTTATAAACCCCCACGGCTAAAAGATTACATGAATGGAGTTATACACTCTGTCAGCAGCACATGTCTACAAGTAACAATGGTCAATCAAGCCGTCAGTATTCCAGGTTGATCAATCAAGCAATCAGTGCCCACCAATCTCAGTCAGCAATTGCCGATTGCCTGCTACTCGATCAGCAATACTATTCAGATCTACTGCTATGGTTCTGCTTCACAGCTGATATGGTCGACTTCTATGGTTAGCTCTGCAGCTGATATCATGTCGACTTCAATCACTCTGATCACTCTGGTCAACTCTACAGCTGATCACTCCATTCAGATATCAATCTAGTCAGATATCACTTTGGTCACTCTGGTCAGCTGAAAATGTATCTAACACCGTATGCTATGCATGATATGGGCATACACAATAAATGCAAAGATGTTATATATACGATAAGCAATATTGATTACATTATCGGATCAATTACAAAACTACACAAGTTCTGAAGTGAACCTAACCGTGCCTGATAAGAATCACATACCTTTACAGCTGAAGATGTACGTGTATTTAATAAATAAAACGATTTATATAATTCTGTGAAACTCAATAAGAATCCTATGGTACTAAACGTTTCATAAAAATGCAACTTTATATTGCTAATATAATTCTCTTTCTAAGTCACAAACAAGATTAAAAAATATTTGTATTATACTACTAAACCCGAAGTTACGTAGAAAATATACCACCAAAAATGTGGTAGTACAATAGGTATAATTTATACACAAGAAATTAATGACTCACATACCTCTACAGCTGAAGAGGTGCAAATCTTTAAGGTAGACCGCTCATTGACAAGACGTTCCGTAATTTGTAGATTTAGTCTTACAGTGAGACATTTTTGTACAGACAATGTTGCCATACATCATCTATGCACTGGAAGCACTCGTTTTTTTTCTTCATATACACGTGCAGTATAGGATGAACCAAACTCACTATTTTGAAATATTGGTCAATATACATAAATCACTCTTGGGTATTACAAAAACGAAACATGAGTACATGTATTTAATAAATCAAAAGACTTATACAATTCCATGACAGGGAATAGCCTTGATACACCTGCATTTCTGATCTGTCAGTGATTGCTTGGAATGATGAGGAAGAAATATGAATTCTTTGAATTGAAATTCTGTAAAAGATGCTGTTGAATATGGCATTTATTTTTGTTTTGAGTGCAGTAATAAGAATGTGATTTCTGTACATTTATTTACTAGTTGAAATTACAGTAGAATTTTGCGGTTTCTATCAAGTTTTGGAACACTTGTAATTTGGATTTGCAGAACTAAGAAAGTACTTTTCTTTAGGAAATTTAAGATGCTAACATGTAAGTATATGTATTGATATTGTTATTACCAGCTAATAAAGACATGTTTATTCCCTGTACTTGGAGACTGCTATGGTGGCCTAGTGGTTAGAGCATCCGTCTCAGATGTGGGAGGTTGTGGGTGTGATCCCCGGCTGAGCCATACCAAAGACTTACAAAAATGATACTTACAGCTGCCTCACTAGGCTGATATTTTTATTCATATATTTTGTATCACTAAATGACTTAGAAAACTTAAAAATGTGTCATTTTTTATAAAATGTCAGCAAAATTCAGAACGAAGGTAGAAATATAAGATCTGCTGTTTCATCTACCATTCATAGTTTTCATGCAAGCTAAACATGTTATTTTATGAACTTAATAAAGACATTTGACTTACAAAAAGGACATATAAATATAACTTACACAGCATCTCTCAAATTCCATCTTGTTTTAAAATAACCTTCCTGATAGCATAGATTTGATTAACTTGTTTTTTTTCTGCATGAAGCCAACAAACAAAGATTCTGGATTCCATTTAAGCCAAAATATTCTTTAGGAATAAGTCATTTTGTTTAATACAAATCAATCAACCAAAATTGGTGCGAAAATTAACAGTTTATCAGTTTATCTTTCAGACAGTGGAGAGATACATTTATACCTGGAAACAAGGAAAGAAAAGGAAGGTATGTGTTAATTTGTCCACAACAGATTTAAGATAGTATTCTTTATTGGTAAGAGAAGTTTTGATTTATATAAATTAATGGTCAGACTGAGATTGATCTATCTTCATCTTGTGTCCGAAAACCGTATTTATATTACTTTTTATCCAACATTATTATAAAGTTATTCAAATAAATTTAGATTGTGGGAATTAAATATTTTTGGATAAAAAATACCAATCACATGTGTGGCTGGTTTTTATTGAACTGGTTTTATAAAACAGAGACATCAGTGGGTAATTTTAATGGATTATAGGAAGAGTCAGTAAGCTTTATTAAAGTTCAGATATGGTCTTCTGTACAGGGAACTAGATTGTCTAAATCAACAAAAGCTGTGTTCAATTCTGCTTATAGTAACTACACTATTATTTATTGTAGAAAAGTTATTCATATTTGCTGCAAATCTCACGTAACCACATCATAGGTTTTTGAGTCTCTATCGTAAGGAATCTAGAAGGAATAGCTTATCATGGGTTGGGTCTAATTTATACAATTGTTGCTTGTATCTGCAGAACAACCCTTATTGTCTTAAGCTTGGTTCATTTGTCTTGAACAGTGTAGGATGAGATACTCATGTATGCACATCTGGATAGGCATGATAACATTATCCACACCTTTGCTTCAGAAGTCTGGGAATAATACAATTCACTCATAATTTAAGCATTGCATTGTACATCTTATTTAAATTAACATTTGTTTGTGAATTTTTATATTTTTAAAATTTTTGTTGTTGTAGAAGTATTTAAGGCATATTCAGTGAGAAAAGTAAAATTATCTTATGAATTTGCATATATTAAATGTGTTGGTTGACATATACCCAAATAAATAATAGAATTAATCTTGGATTAATAAATATTTGTTAATAAATGTTTAGATTAAATGCACTGGTAAGATTTTATTTGACACATGAAATAAAAACATTTGGATGAATTTAGACTCATTCACATTCCAGCGATTATCACAGCTTGATCTTTTAAAAAAGGTAGTTTTTACTTCAGGTTTTCTGAAAGTATTAGGATAGAGTCAAGCACAATTTTCCTCTGTATATTCATTTAAAGTTTATTATGTGCAAGATGAGTGCAAAGGAAAGGTTATGTGATTAGAGGGGAGAGGGTATATAGTTATTTTCTTTTAGTCAGTGGTGTATAGATGCAAACTTTTTTTTATCTAGAAATACACTAGGCCTAATCTGGACATGATTCAAATCTTTTGTGGCATGCTAACCATTCAGTCACGCTGCCCAGAATATAATAGCATATTGAACATTTAATTTTTTTTATAGAGTTTTCTTGTATGAAGCTAGGAAGCCATGATAAACAGAATTTCTTGGAGGAAATTAATTCAGCATCCTTGATCAATTGGATGTTTAACACACTTCAGCTTGACGAAGACACAAAAACTAAACTGGTGGATTTGGTTTCAAGGAAGGACATGTCAAGAAGAAAGAAGATGAAAATTCTACTTGACATAGTAGAAAGTCTTGGGAATGGGTATATATTTATACAACTTAACTTGTTAAGGGACATTTAATTATGCATCAGAAGTTCTATGTAACAAATAACAGATTAGAAAACATGAACAATAACTTGCTTTGGAAAGACCCCATTTTGAAGCTATCTTTAGAAACCTGAATGATCAACAGTCCTAAATGTTTCCATGAGAGTAATAAAATGTTGTTTTCACAGGTAACTTTTCTGTACTTGCATTATAATAGAAAAGGAGCAGCAGAGGGGGCGAACCCTACAATTTCATAGAGGCGTCGACGAGGCAAACTGAGGCTTCCTCGAAAATGCTTTATAGAAGGGTCCATTTGGCAAATAAGAGAGGGGGCGAACCCTACAAATTTTATAGGCGTCGTGTCGGTAAACCAAGGCTCTTTGAAATTGCTAGCAATTCATCGTAAAAAGGCGTCAACTGGCAAACCAAATCGTAAAAAAGACGCCAACGTCATTGTCACGCACCCCCTCTGCTGCTATGGGTTAACCGAATATTTTATCAAGTTCGACATGATATCGCATCCGAGGATCTGATAAATTTATTGTCACAAATCCCTGTGGGAGTGACTGAGCGTGACTAAAGACATTTCTAAATCGATTAAAGTATATATCACTGCACCAGGTTTGCCAAATATTTCGCTGTGTATGAAAGTTAACTCCGTTAAACATGCACAACAAATTGCAGTTATCTCTGATCACTTTTGGTATTTGAGTGTATCATTGAGTGGCGTATATCACGTCGGTTTTTTTATGTCTACCCCTGGAAAATATCTTAGCAGGGTTCTTTTGATTGTCTAACATCACATCATCGTATACGATTAAATTGTTAATACTTCCATCGATATCATCAATGCTTGGTGATTCTTCGATATCGTTTATAAACCTAATAATGCCATCGTTGACAATCGCTACAGCTGTTTTGTAATCATCATCGTATGCGACACTTCCATTGGTCTGTGCTTCCTCGATCTCGGTTATAAGCTCGCTGGCCTTCTCTATGGCTCTTTTGTTGTAATCTTTTAACACCTGGTAACATCATTGATCATCTACGGTCGGTGCCACCAAGTACAACTTGTCCCATTTCATCCATCTTATTATCATATCAATTAACAACTGTGTTTTACAACTCACTGAAGGTCCAATGATAATCATTCGAATAGAGTTTGGTAACATGACGTGATGTTTTACAGGTTCTGGTTCTATTGTTGATGGATAATCGATTACAGTCATATCCATATCTGGTTCTATCGTTGATGAATAATCAATTACAGTCATATCCATATAACATAAATAAATTATGGATCTATTTTGTGTGAAGTGTAAGAAGCGTACTGGCACAGATGACTTGACGACGATTACAACTAGCAATAACAGATCAGCACTTTCTGGTAAATGAATACAATGCATTACCAAGAAATTTAGATTTATTTCCCTTGATAAAATCAACAATTTAAAAAAAAATGAGGAGGTGATATTGCAGCCAAGTTAGTAAAACTACCGGGAACACCATGGGCAAAATACCCAGGAGAAACACATCTTCCAGGGTATAGTTATTGTGGACCCAGGACTAGACTCGATATCAGACTCGATGATCAAAACCAACCCCGATCCGGTGAAAACCCAATAAACGCTATTGATAAGGCGTATCATGCTCATAATGTTGCTTATAAAAGCAGTAACTGCAACACAGACATCTCGCAGATGTAAAATTAATTCATGCGTTGGATTCTATCACTGATAAATCCTTCAATGAAAAGTTGGCTTCATGGTTAGTAAAATCGGCTATGAAAGGTAAATTGATGTTAGGTGCCGGTAATTAATAGTAACATGGAATCTATTTATTAGTCTCCAAAAGGATACTGGAGGGGTAAGGCAGCAATTGGTAAACTGGCTAGCGCCGCTAAGGTGAAAAAACCACTGCAGCGGATTGGTTATCCAAACAGGCGATATGGCAAATTTACTACTCGCATTTTGATGTGACCGTTCCTAATGAAGTTCATCAAGCTGATATATTATTTCTGCCGCATGGTGGTGGTTACAAATACGCGTTAACTGTAGTTGATGTTGCGATTCGATACAAACAAGCAGAACCGCTAAAGACAAAATCATCAACTGAAGTGGTTTCTGCATTTGAAAGGATTTATCGAAGGGGCCCTCTTCGTTGGCCAAATCTATTACAAGTTGATCATGGCAAGGAATTTCAGGGTGCGGTTCTATCAACGATGAAGAATCATAATACCGCGTTACGACGAGGGCATGCTGCACTACATCGCGATCAGGCAATTGTTGAACGATTTAATCGGACACTTGCTGAGCGGTTATTTGGATATCAATACGCGAAAGAATTTATTCAGGATAAACGATCTCGTGAATGGGTCAAGAGATTACCAGGTGTAATTACCGCGCTGAATAATGAGATTACTCGAACAATCAACATGAAACCTAACAACGCCATTAAAATGAAGTCTATACCCGTAAAACCGCAAAAAGATTTTTCAAAACAACCAATACTCGGTAATGTCACTGTAAGATATTTATATGAACCAGGAGAACTTGAAGGTGGTAAAAATAGAGCTACTGATCCTATTTGGAGTGTCACTGCGCATAAAATATCCGGCATAACACGATCTACGGGTAGACCAGCAATCTATAGATTGGATTCAACTGCTCCTCAGCGAGGATTTACTCGACAACAACTACAAGTGATACCCGAGGATACTCAATTACCACCGCATGGTCTCAACTAGCTCCTCTTCATCTGTTGCACTTAAGACAAGTCAGCATCACGTTATCGTTGGTATGACCAATACTGCTATTTATTCTGTCTACGGTAAATTGTCGAGGATCTTTATCCGACCAACTCCAACGCATTATACAAGTGCAACTCGCGCAGTGATTATTCTGTTGTTGTTTCAGTTTAATTATTAATTCAGCATCAATATCAAATTCTCTGTTATTTTTTTATCATGTTGTTTATAGCCGGATAGTTTTTTTCTGATTATGTCCTTGATTCTGTCAAGGCTGACAATATCATTGATTGTAGTGTTATTATCATCTAAAACAACACTTCGAAGCTGATTTATTCTTTGTACTCTGGATACTGCGAGATAAACTAAATTCGACCACTCGATGTGATTATCTGTAATCCAAACAATCGTATCAGATATAGTTAATCCCTGTGAGGAGTGTATTGCTGCATAACCTAGCATCCATGGGGATTTATCAGCGCGCAATGCATCTTCGATGACGTTGATATCAACCAGCACAATATCATTTAATACAAGAATTTACTTTTCGGTCAAGCCAGGAATATCAACTTCAATATTCTGTTTTCGTGTATCCGAAGGCCTATAACACAACGGCGTTGGAAGTGTTGCAAATTTTTCTTTATACGTTTCAAATAACTTCATCTGAAGTGTGTCTCTGACTATCTTTCTACTTGCTACTATCAAATCGTTTGGTCTCCACGTTTCCCAGAAGTCATTTATTGGTGTTTCCGAAATTATTTCACGCGCTATTTCACATTGGATTCTATCCGGTTGTAATCTGATTAGTTTTTTGAACTCGCGTAATTGTTCATCAAGTGCTCTATGATCAGTACTATAGTCTACAAAATTCTTCAGCCAATCATGTGGGGATAAACCGACAAAGGTGGTGGTTGGCCATGATCGCCGCACATGATGACTTTTGTATTCGCTAACAATAACCAATCGAGAAATCTTTGTAATACATCTAATGACACCGTGCATATCTCATCCCAAATAATGACTTCGGGAATAAATTTCTCACCCATTCGTTCAGGAGTCCATTCATCGCCTTTCCATCGAAAGAAACTGTGATAAGTACAGGCACTAATTCCTCGTTGTTTCATCTCTCTGGCAAGTCTGTGTGTTGGTGTTAGTACAATCATGTTTGATTTGGAAACGCTAGCGTTTCTACGAAATAACTCAATTGCACGAGTCGTCTTTCCCGACCCGCCACATCCGTTTAAATAAACTGTTTTATATCTACATATTGGATCAGATATCTGCGGTGTATTAGATAGTTCCGATATTTGATTATTTTTCAAATATTTATCTTCGATCGTAACATCTGCTGACTTGGAATAATCACGCAGTATTTCCCGCTTAATTCTCCATGATCCCCAACTTTCATCAGAATTAGAGTATTTAGCCACTGCGTTGCTGTGTTTCATGTCTATGTAAAATGAATCAGTCGCAACTCTAAGTGCGGTGTCAGGAAATCTATTTATCATCGAAAATAAATTGATAGAAGCATAAGCCAGCATAGACGCCCTCAAATGTACCCAATTTGGTTCCATCGGACAAGAAAGCGTCTTTGCGATCGACATATATACCCTTAGATGTTATATCCGCGATAATAAAATCGTATTCAACACTATCTATAATCAACCGTGAAGAATATATTGTATTGTCGTATTTTCCACCTTAAATAAACTTTCCAATTATTCTTCTACCAAGATCTTTTGCGTCTTTGTTTCTGATTTCAAATAACTGTTTGGACCAATTCATGATATAGTCTTCGTCGAGATCGGGAAACTGTTTTCGTTGTTCGCTGATTATACTATCTAGATCGGATTGTGGTAACCAGACCTCGGTCCGCGTGTGATATGATATAATTGCTTCACCGACAATCAGCGATATCAGCATTTTAGAATCAATCATATATCGTAATAACACTATTGGCATCCAGTGTTTTTTAGATATGTGTCTACCAATCCAAACATAACAGCACGGATGAAGTCCTGTAGCCAATTCAAATGATACCACCCGAGCCAATCCAGAGAATCCAGTTAAATCAAAATCGGGCAATGGGCCATTAATCGCAACACGGGCCATCTCATGGGTGGGATGTCCAAATCGCTTGAAGTATTCAGCGCATTCTCCATACCCGAGAAAACTCCCTGGATAACACGCAACCATATCAACCGAAATAATAGTTTTAGGGTCATATTTTGTATTCCATAATCCGCTATGACCATATTCCACGCAGCTTGATTTAATGTCTGTGAGAAACTCGTGTTGGTTTCCAATTATTTCTCTTTCTCGCGAAGTGAGCTGCAACCGACGGAAGTGTAAAGCAATTTGTTAATAATTGTTCGTCGTCGAAACTCTTCGAGTTCACTGTTGAAAAACCACTAGCTAGTTTTATCATTTTATCATGTAGAGGCTCAGTGCGGTATAATTCTCCATTGGGTCTTACAAATTGATCGAATCTACCCTTGGAGTTTTCAAAACTATGAAATAACCACACTGACACGGGATCGTTTTTTTTACTCAACTGGTAAATAAAATCAAATAATTTTTTTTCAGAGAATTCTGGAGAGAATTCCGGGGGTATATATTTTATTTTTCTATTCCGCGGAAATATTGTTACTGTAGGTGTCCACGCGTGTTCGTTATGATCAATAATTTTGATTGGAGGTCCATTTGATTTATATTTTGATTCGTGCAATACTTCTCCGGTTATCGTCGCGACGGTTATTTGGAATTTTAATGATGTTTCCAATTTGGTTATATCCTGAATTGTTGCTCCACGCTGTTTCACTGTTAGCTCCCATTCATTTATTTATTTACGTCTTAGATCAGTCAATTTGTTTCCATGTAGCGCATTTGTGAAGTGTTCTATTATTCGTTCTGCTACACAATTCAACGATGATAGTTTCATGGGTTTTAGTTTTTTAATACTCGGTTTATCATTTAACGGATATATCCCATAAACAACTGCTGTTACAGGATAGGATCTCTCGTAGTATGGTTTGTCAATTCCAGTCAGAATTCCTGGTTTGGAATCTTGACTCCATCCCTGATAATCCAATCTCCCGTGTCTGAACGAATAATGAATTTCACTCTAAAAAAAAAAAATTTTTTCGCCGAAGATGTGAGATTATCACTGCTGCGTTTTCGTCATTCATGGTAGCATCAACACTACCATCAATACGAAATGTTGACCAACAGTGAGATGCTCCATCACGCTTGAATTCATTAAAACAATCACGAATTTTACCTATCATGGTTCTATCACCTATTAGACTATTTGGCTTATCAGAGATTCTATCGAGATTGAATTTAGCATTTTTCCAGGGCGTAATTTTCGATAATCTCTCGAACTCCTTCATATTATAATTAAAACCAGTATTTAAATAGAGAATTTATTATATAATGAATCATTGCAAATGGCTTATGATTGGATCAGTAACCCCATGTAACAAATCATGCAGAAAGGAGTTCTGTGAGTATCATATGCAAAGCGTTCACAATGGAAGCCTTGGCCCTGTCACTTGCATAAGATGTGGGGTAGGAGTGAGAGGAAAATCAGTTGTGTCTCAGTTGCGGTGGTAAGCGACACAGAGAGTTGAAGCGCTACTATGACAAAAGAATCAAAGATTCCATTAAAAACTCTATCAATGTTATCATTAGACCAAATAATGAATTAGACAAATAATAGTATTGTATATAAATGAACCAAGAATTCCGACCACACCCTGTGATTGCGAACTATGAGGCTTCCCCTGATGGTATTGTCAGACACCGTAGACTGAAGAACCCAGTTGGTGCTGACAATGGTATGGGGTATTTGGTATTTAAAGCCGGAGGGAAAATGTTTCTAAATCACAGAATAATATACGAGTGTTTCCATGGATTGATCGAGGATGGTTTTGTTATCGATCACATTGATTCCAATCCTCAGAATAACAAATTGGATAATTTACGAACTGTTACACAGAGTGAGAATACTACATATGGGAAAACTGGACAATACTTGAAAAAAGCGAGACCTGTAAAATCATTTAATGCAATAACTAATGAGGAGATGGTATTCCAATCTATGTCCGAAGCCGGTAGATATTTTGATATTTGTATACCCTCAGTACGAAAAGTAGCAGAGGGAATTTATCAATCAGCGATTTCAAAAAAGACTGGACAAAGAATTCAATTTTGGTATGTCTGAATGATGTTTTTGCATTATTCTATATACACCAAGGGAGATAACTCGTACGGGTATGAGAGTATAGTTGTTTCAGTTATGTCCTGTGCTGTCCCCTGTCAACTGGTCCTTTCTACAACAGTGAATAACGGGACAAACTTTCTAACATCGTTACAGAATACAAGTGATTCACGAATAGAGTTATATTCGTTTAATGAAGGTGTATTGTTTCAGTAAGACATATTTTGTTATTCATAACACTGAATTCTATGTCTTCAAAGTCCAACGTAATTTGATCATAGTTTAAACTATCTGATAATTGAAATTCCTGACTTTTCAAACTTAAAATCTTGGTTATAATCTCATTGATATCTTTAGAATTCATATCGTATATAATAAAAAATGTTTCTGATACGGCATTGATATATTTTTCAAAAAAATTGGGTCAATTTTGACCTTTTTTTTTATGATGATTATGATGATGACCTCATTTGGTACTACTCAGGTGTGTTTTGATCGGAGAAGTCCAGAGGTTACATATATAAGACAATACATCTTGTAGGGTCCCTCTCAGATGTGTTTTCATCTGATCGGGCCCAGAGTATATTACGAAACATAATCTCCTGAAAGGAGGCCTAACTCGCCAAATAGCAGATTAGGCCGCCAAGAAGATATGCTTGGCAAATGACGTCACATTAAAGATCAAAACATAATCTCCTGAAAGGAGGCCTAACTCGCCAAATAGCAGATTAGGCCGCCAGGAAGATATGCTTGGCAAATGACGTCACATTTACATGTATACGACAATGAATGGATTAATGAATGATGTCAACGGTGGTATTATGACCCTCAATTTTTTCAAAAAAATGTATCATGTTATATTAGATGTATAATAATGAATTCTGAAGATATCAATGAAATCATAGCTGAAATTTTAAGTTTGAAAAGCCAGGGATTTCAATTATCAAATAGTTTAAACTGTGAACAAATTAAGTCTGACTTTGAGGATATAGAATTCAGTGTTATGAATAATAAAAATGTCTTACCGAAACAATATGTCTTCATTAAAAGAATCCAGAATTCCATTCGTGAATCACTTGTTTTCTGTAGCGACGTTAGTAAATTTGTCCCGTTATTCACTGTTGTAGAAAGGATCAGAAGACAATTGGGGCACCAATATGAATTGAAACGCGCACTTAATTAAAAAATCAGAGAGATTAAAAAGCTAATCAAACAGAACGAAAATCTCCCTTCGGCCGAGTAAATAATCCTCACTTTGTGTAACAGCTTGTAGATTTGATAAAGAATTGTTCTCGGGATTGAAATCACTTAGAAAAAACTTGAAATCACTTAGAAAAAACTTGAAATATATGTATTCGCCATTATCCCACCCCTACTATGTCCTATAAGCCTACTACGTGTTTATACAATGCTATAATGCGCGTCTATTGAACAGAATACAAAACACTACATCGATAGGTAACAGGTGTGCGCTCATACGATCAAAATTTCCCCAAACGTCACGAGTATGCTGTTTACTAAATGTATGTATGTATAATCAATAAATGATGTTGGTTTGCAGTTTTAGTTAACAATAGCAGTGTTTATCAATGAATGTGTATTATAACAAAGTTGTAGATTTCATAGTATCTTTGATTACTGAAATATTTTTTTGTGGTCTTTTTTGACTGATTAAATGAATCAATTAGAGGTTTTCTTATTAAAAGTTATTTATAGTGACTTCGTCATTACATTTAGATTGAAATCTCCGGAAAATCCTTAATTTTTGGATTCAAATTGGAAAAATGTAAACAATTTGAATAATGGTAAATGAAGCATTAACCACTCGATTAGCTCGTGAGAGATTATCGTCAATTAGAAAGTATATTCCCGTACGCAATTCCGTACGGGAAAAACTACAGAATAGGCAGAGTCTTCAGACCGATTTTTCTGTAGGATCTGAACAGTTATTTCAACCAATTACCACGGCAGCAAAGGGGGTAATATCAGCCACTGAGCGAGCTATATGGGGGAACGTCCCCGAGGAAGGAAAACCACCAAGAAAAGAAACATCTCTGATTAATGTACTTGAAAAAATAGCAACAGAAACTGGGCAAACACAAACGTCTATGGAAAAACTCCATGGTGATATATTAACCCAGCAAGAAGTTGAACGATTAGGTGATATTGATATTAGATCCCCACCACCTGAACCACTTGAAGAAATTGAACAATCAGGTGATATTATTGACGAACAGGAAGAGGGTGCTATTGCAAGAAAAGAGGAACGAGAAGAACAAGGGGGTAAAACAGAACGAAGAAAACTTAACCCTAAAAAGATATTTAAAAGTGATGTGATAAATGATATTAAAAATAAGACTGATAAAGAATTTGCTCAATTTATCTTTGATAACTTTCCAACGGGTCTGCGAGAACAATATATAAATGAAGAATATGAAGACGTTATAACTAATAAGAAGACTTGGACAAAAAAAACTATATTTGGCAAATATCGGTAAGTCTCAACTACCACCCAACGATGAAGGATTTAAGAGACTTAAAAAGTTGATAGATCAAATAGAAAACCCACCAACACCAATTCCGCCCCTTGTATCCCAACCCCTCCAGCAAATATCAGAGGCTGATTCTGAAAAAGATGCAACTAGTACAAAAGGAAAGGGATATTTAAGTGTAGTTAGAAACTCCGTTCCAAGCTCTTCTTGGGGTAGTGGTCTAGTTAGTTGTCCTGGTAATGTCCTTGGTGATATAGCACGACTAGAGGTTCTCATCGGAGGGAAACGAGCTGGAAATAACTCACCGGAAGTAATTAATGAAGCAGCTGATATCTGCATGCGGTTATTTCAAGGTGGCATCATGGATGATATCAAAACATATCGAGATTTCATTGACGAGTTAGTGGAAAATCCTACGGATTTTCACCATCATGGTTACCACAGCGACTGAAAATCCCTTGGATTTTTCATCACCACATTAGATAAATATCATTTAAATAAGATGATCATACACTACAACCATGATAAACCAACCAACATCTATGTAGTAAACTCGCGGTTTCCAGTTTATAGAGCGTACTATGGTGATGATCTCGGTTTTACCATTGCAGGGTTATTTGCAAGAATGGCTCCAAAAGTAGCGCCGCTAGCAAAACAATTATCAATGAAAGCCATTGATGTTATTCGTGATAAGGGTATTAGCACTGTTGGAGATCTTGCCGGGAAAGCGTTTTCAGCTGCGAAGGATAAACTAACAGCGCTAGTTCGACGGCGAAGGAAACCACCAGCGCAAAAATCCCTTGGATTTTCGGGGCCACTACCATCTACACAAGACATGCCTGAAAGTGTTAGTAAAATAATTAATAACGCAGTAGATCAAAAACTAGCGTCGCTGGTAACCAACGACCAAAGTAACATCACAAATATGATAGCGGGAAGTGGCTTAAAACCATGACGTGGTCGTCAGCGACGATGATTTAGACTTTGATAAATCAAAGTGAATATATAATAGAATGTTCATAAGGTCACCTGATCCAGCGTTTGATATGGACGCCTCGGTGCGTAAAGATGATTCCGTACGCGATTATCAATACTATGCCTATCACGCAATACAACCAAATAGTCGATCAAGAATCGAGCTTCAAGTTCATGATACTAGTAAATACTTTCTACCATGTGAAGCGTTTATTGAAGTAGAAGGAGAACTTATTCGAGCAAATGATACGCTATATCCAGATGATACTCAAGTTGGTTTTGTTAATAATGGTATCATGGCGTTATTTGATAGCGCAAAATATCTGATTGATGGAAAAGAGATCGAGTCGATAGACCGCGATGTTGATGTGGCCACAACAATAATAGGACTAGTAAGATATTCCAACGATTATACAAGATCGGCAGGTCCTTCTATGATGTTTGCAAAGGATGGTAGGATAAGGCTAGAATAAACCCATTTATTTTTAGACAACCAAAGAATCGTGCTGCTAATCCTGTTAATAATGATGATGTCGAAGGTATGATTATAAACCATGAGCCTGATTACAACCTAGGAGCTGCAACACGTATGTCAATGTTGAATAAGCCGCGTAGATCATTTTCATGCGCGATTCCACTGCATCATATATTTGGATTCTGCAGAAATGTTCGAAAAGTTATCTACGGAGCAAAGCACACTGTAGCACTCGTGCGAAAGGGTACTGATAATGACGCAATTTGGAGAATTCCAGCAGATTTACGTCCGGATCATGTAAATGATGATACCGGTAAAGTCGTTTTAACAAAACTATCATTGTGGATGCCAGTAATGATGGTATCAATCACAGCACAAGAGCGATTACTATCATTTATGCATACAGGAGGAAAATCACTGATAAGTTGGTTAACAGTGACTACAGATGTCGTTCAATCAACTATTAATGGGTTATTTACATGGAACCTGACATCTAAACAAGGCGTTTCAGCTCCACGTCATATATTTATTGCATTACAGGATACCACGAGAATTGGTAATCAACAACGCAGCCATATGATATTTGATCAACTCGGTATTAGTGACGTCTCACTGAGAATAAAAGGCCAGCAAGAACCATCCGAGGATATACAACTTAATTACGGTGAAAACCATATTGCCCGTGTGTATCATCGTCTGTTGTCATATATGGCGTGCGATCAAAATGTCGATACTGGTTTACAAATATCACAATACGAGTTTAAGACCCTTTATCCGATCTACTATTTTTCATTGGAACATCTTGATTTAACAAGACAGTTCGTCATCGATATACACTTTAGAGCCAATGTAAACTGCGTTATTATGGGTGGTGATGCTATTGCCCAATACAGAGCAGTTGCTGTCATTTTCAGCAACAAATCAATGTTACTCGAAGGTGTTGGTGGACGAATGAGAATGGTAGATGCACCAGTGGAAAAACTGTAACAATTAGATCAATCTGTTATTATATAATAAAATACGGTCATATTAGTGTTACATTGACTCCCAGCCAACTCAAGAAATTGCAATCAGCTAATAAATGTGGAACCACAATAACGCTGAAACCCAATCAGATGACTGGTGGGGTAAATAAATTGTCACTGACAACTCGTCAGATAAAAACACTTCAATGATGCTTTCAAGGATAAAAAAGGTGTTCAGATCACACTCTCTGCAGCTGCGATATGCAACATGAAAAAATCAGGTGGTATATTCCCGTTGTTAGCTGCGGCAGCGGCCCCAGCGGTGGCTAAAGCGGCAGAGTTAGGAGCCGTTGGTACCGCCGCAGGAATGGCACTAAAGAAAGCTACCGGGCGGGGGTATAAAAAAAGGGAAAGGGTCTAAGACTACCAGGAACCCCGTATTCATGGTACACCGGAAAGGGTCTGAGACTAGGACCAGTTTATTAACTCAGAAATCTTCGGTTGTGGAATCTTCAATTGAGGAACCTATGGTTCCCATGTCAAATTTTGATTTACTCGATGCCGCTAAAAAATTGGCCATAAAAAACTTCAGAGGCGTCTTTATGAAATATCAGTTGCCGACACAACCAAACAACGCTGAAACCGGTATCATTAATCTCGATAACAGCACCAGACCCGGAACCCACTGGGTTGCATACGCGATTGATCCACGTGCAATAGTCTATTTTGATTCATATGGATTAGCGCTGCCTAAAGAATTCATGCGTTATATAAACCGCTTAAAAACTCCTCGTTGGTATTCCACGCTACCAACACAACAAATGAATGACCCACCAATATGTGGCAGCGAAGTATTAAATGTCCTTGATGCTATTTCAACATCTGGAAAACCACCACATGTTGTCGTAATTGAATACACTAGTAATCGCTGGTGAAAATCGAAGATTTTTCAACGAAGAGATTTTAGAGAAATAATTAGTTTTACAATTACATGATTGATATTTGGGGGAGATCTTTATCAGCGCTGAAGAAACCCGATGGCACTGCAACCGGTGATATAAAAAAAATAATCGAAGATGAAATAGCTGAGACTTTGAACTTAGCAAGTGTTGATCCCAATGAAATAGTTGTATTCCAAGATTGTTAGGGTAAATTGAAAACGAATAATGTTTCCCTGGATGATATTTTAGTTAAACAAAGCGGCGTAACCGAGTTCACTATCGCGTTGTTTTCCGATCAGGGTAAACTCAAACCCGGCGTACTCGTTTCGACGATTACAGATAAAATCTTAACAGTCGATAACACGGCGAATTCATTGAAATCACTCAATGATAAGTATGACGATCATATAAATACATTTACTGATTTACAAAATTCCATCATGGACAATATTGATAAACCCGTGTTAGAATTCTTTGGTAATCCTCCAGTGACCACACCGAAGCTCACAGAGATAAAAACTTCTATGTTGGAACTAGCAACACTTCAATCTAAATATGAAGAATACGTAAAACAGTTTTCAACTTTTCGTAAAAATATCATAGATAAATTTCTTGGAAACCCACTCGATAAACTCGATATAAAACTCCCGGATATTAAAAAATTCATCGATGAGATGAAAACTTCATCGAGGCAATCAAAATTGATTTTCATCACGCGAAACCCGACAGCGTAATATACACGACCCAACACGGATCATTTGCGTGGACTCCTACAAACAACAAATTAGATATCACCTCGACCGTCAAGGGTATTCATCGATTAACACTAGTAGCACCGACTCAATTTAGTTATCATCGTCGAGTTCATCTGGGGCCAACAATACGATATCAACGATCATGGATAAGGATACAATTGAACGATTCACAATAACATCCACTGATAAGAATTTGGCTAGGGTTTCAGTATCATGGTATGTGGAATTCGTAGCGGATCTGAGTGACGACATTTAATTGAAATCGTAAACGATTTGAAAATAAAATGTCGTCATCAACGGTACCTTCAGTATCTCAATACCGCTATGATCAAGTAGTCAGAGAATTTCAAACTAAACTCAAAACCCTCACTGAGGAGTACCAAACAAAAGTAAAGAAATACCGACAAAGAATCACCGCAGTTGATGTTACAGTGTGCTCCGTGAGTGGTGTAATCACCGGATCTGGCATAATACTATCCTCGGTGACAATGGTTGCTCCGATAGCTGTTCCAATTTGTATATCCACGGCGACAACAATTGCAGGAATTATTTCGATAATAACAAAAAAATATCATCATGCAGCCAGCTTAAACTGCAGGATTACGTAATTAAATTTCATGTTGTGTCAACTGCATACTCGCAGTTATCCTCGATATCATCATCACTCGATAATACATTAATATCAGATAGTGATTTTTCAGCGATGGCAAGTATTTATGATTCCTTGATATCGAAATTAGAGCCGGAGAATAATAATAACAATGACAACACCGCAAGAACTACTTCAACGAATAGTAAAAAATACCGAACCGATTCAACAAATCACGGAAAATACCACACCGGTGAAGACCAGCATGATATCAATAACATCAACCAATCCTGAATTCAGTGTGAATTTCCCTACTCCCATTCTCGTTACGGAGATAACGTTAGCAAAACTACGAGTATACCATAGTTGGCCTAATATTAGGTCGGTAGCATATGGCGGTCAACAACCGAATAATTCCTTGATGTTTGCGAATAAGAATAAACCCGATGGAACTTCAGACTGGAACGTTGTTTCGATACCATCTGGGTCATACCAAATCGAACAAAACAATGCTGAATTTCAGCGTAGAATAAAATCCATTACTGGAGCAGAATCGAAAATCGCTATAACAGTTCACGAACCGACGCTATCATCCACGATTGAGATAAACTCACCTAGTTATGTCGTAGATATTTATAAGAGTTCTATAAGAACAATACTGGGGTGGCCTGAAATACCACCTCGGACAGCTTATCAAATACCCAAAAAAAATCCGATTATATCACAGATGAAATGTCGTATTATGAAATCAACCCGTCATATCGAGAGGATTTGTATAATATAAAAAATGGAAATTTAACCGATAGATTATATTTACCGATCACACTACCATGCAATGGGATTTTATTTTTGAGGAAACCCTTAATTCATTCGTCACCATTGCATTTACGGTAAATTATGTCGTTGGTTACTTTAGTGAGATAAATCAATTACATAAAACACAACTAGAACGACTACGACGGAGCTTCCAAGAGCATCTTCCTGATATAACAAAGCCACGTATCGAGACATTAAAATGTGTTAGGATACTAAATCAACTTGTATCTGACATGGAATATATCAACAAACGAATAATTCAGGCAATAATTAATGACAAAAACGGAGATAAACAAACATTCCTAACCGGTTATAATATCACAGAAGCTGATTTACCCGATTTTAAGTTTCCTGGGTATAATGTACTGAAATCCGTTTATGATCTTATTCAGGAAAACTTTTCTCTGATACTCGACGTATGGAAAAAAATACCACAAATAACAATCCTCAAATATAATAATGACCCAGACGGAGGCGGGCGACATATCGCGCCGCTCAGCGTAAATATATCCTCGGTGATAGCATTGAATTTATTATGTGATGTTATCGAAGGCATCTATCAAATAAATCTCGATCGATCAAATCAAGCTCAGCAGGGATATATTTTATACTCATTTGCACGAACAGCCCCTCCAGGATTTCTAATATTCGAAGATCCAACTAATTCAGTCTATATGAGATGTCATAATAATTCATTAACAAGAATTTCAGACTCACTGACCAATCCAATAATCTAATTGATTTACGAGATGAGGTCCTACAAATTAGTCTGTTTGTGAAATCGTAGTGAGTTTCATCGTAGTGATTTTCATCGTAGTGATTTTCATTGTTAACCCATAGCAGCAGAGGGGGTGAGTGACAATGACGTTGGCGTCCTTTGTTTACGATTTCAAACAAGCGTTGGTTTGCCAAATCGACGCTTTTTTTATGATTTCGAGCAAGCCTCAGTTTGCCAAATCGACGCCTCTAAAATTTGTAGGGTTGCCCCCTCTGCTGCTAAAGGTTATTCATATCACTACATCATTTTAAAGAGTTCCATTTGTATTTTTCTTTTAATCATGTCTTATCTTTTTCTGATGTCATATATATATATATATATATATATATATATATATTATTATTATTATTATTAATCTGCCCACAAACTTTCATCTGCCCAGGAGACCGGTCAGAGGACGACAAAACTGCCCATGAACCACCTATGATTATAGTATATATATATATATATATATATATATATATATATATATATATATATATATATATATATATATATATATATATATATATATATATATTGATATTGATATATTGATATATTGACACTTTTACAGTCTTAGTTATTTGTCTGAAATGTTTCTAGATATGAATTGCTTGAAAAATACTGTGAGGAACATGATACTTTCCTGTACGACGAAGTATTTAAAAAACACAGACAAGTGAAGGTTGAGGAGAATCCAGACCTTGCTCAGCAGTATGAATTTTCAGAAGAGGGGCTGCAAAGACTTTCTAGTACATGGATAGATTTTACTGTAGATTCAAAAGGTAGGAATTTGACATAGTTTGGTATCATTTTTTTTCTCACCCATGCAATAGATAAATCTACCTGTTTTGCTAACCTTGCTGTTCTTGTCTCAAGCTGGCTATCTCAGACCTATCATCTCATTCATGGTGTCCATGTGCTATTCCATAGAAAGATTGACATGCAGCACATTATTGAACTAGTGGTAGCAACACTTACCATATTTCCAGGACAGAAAATATAACTTTCCAAGACAATCAGAATTAGAAATTTCCTGATGTCACTTCATTCTTCATTAGATCTTTAACCATTAGGCATATTGTATTGCACAATATTATACCATTGCCTACTAGAAAACAATTTCTAAATTAGAACTGATGAAAGTTAAAACTTGACCCTATAAAAGATATTAATTATTTAGTGTCAATTTCATATGACATCCATCAATTAAATGTGATAATACAGTAATAATATAAAATGATTTCATGTTTCTATTTCTTCATGCCTAGAACTTGTATGGTTAGGATCGACAGGTCACCCCATTAGCCTCATTAACATATTCATGTTAATACACAGTTTAGCAAAAGCACATGGCTCAAGACGCTCATTGTAAAATATTTGCAATGCATGCAAATTTTACTGTTTTTCCTTGGTTTGTTTGACCTTTTATAAGACCAGCATATACAGCTATATTAGATAATTATTAAGATTTTCAATAAGAGTACAAAACTTGATGACTTTTATTTAGAGTGAGTAGCAGTAACAGTACCTGATGAATACTGTTTTTTGAATCTGATAACTAAATTGCAGTGGTGCAGAGTTATTTTAATTTAGTCACAACAATGTGGTTGAGAAATATAATCTGTGTTGCTATTTGAACCAAAATAAGGAAATCCCAGTTGCAGGTTACATCATTTGTCTCCCCACTTAGAATATGGTTGTGGGGAGACCGATAATATAACCCCTTGACTGGGATTGCCCTGTCTCTGTCATTACCCCAACATAGTTACTATTAATACAAACTTATATGGCCCATAATTTCTCTACTAGTAGTACTCCTACTATTGCTACTTCTAATGTTACTGTTGGTATTTTAAATCTACCAATTGAACTGTTTCTAATAATGTCACTAATGTTATCATTAACAAGGGTAATAATGATAATTTTAAGTGACAGTCTTACAAGTTATTCCAGGGCATTGAAAGAAAAAAAAGTTAATACATTTTGTTTTTTCAATTGCATTTTTTGGGTCATATTTGTGTTTATATGCCCAAGGATAACAACTCAAACTAGTGTACATTTTTAAAAGAAATGCACAATGCTGTTAAAGATTTTCATAATTAAATTATTTGTGATGAGTTTTCAAGGATGATAATTACAATAGATAGTCACTGTAAGTTGTGACCTAAATGTATGTTTCATCAGTTGTTTGACTTATTAGATATGAGGACATTGGAAAATGGGGATGATAGATATGTCTTAAATCAAGAAATGCATTACTAAATAAGAAAACAAGTATTGTATAATCCAGGACCTTGTTCTACCCTATTTTCCATTGGAAGTTAGAGAGTGTAGTTTTGTAAAGAAAGAGCCTAATAATAATAGTAATTAAGTTAATGAGTAACAGTGACAATCAGATTCAGCCATCAATATCAAGTTGACTATTAAAATTTATTGAAAGCCATCAGTATGGTACTTATCAGTGTATCATACACAAATTAAAGTGGATGGATTCTCAAAAATCAGGGGCTGTATCTCTGGTATATGAATGTGCACAGGGTGTAACAGTAAACAAGAACAACCTTATCCATGTGGTGAAAATCTGTTCAGTGATAATTAGGTATGTACAATTTTTAAAAAATGTAAATAATTAAACTCAATCACAGTTTTATGTGTGCAAAGCAGTGCACTGAAATAAAGTTTCCACTCTGAAGTTTCACAGTTTTGTATATGACTATGACTTTTAGGATAAGAGTCTTCCCCTTGTCTCACTGGTAAGCCCTGTTAAAAAAGTAGTGATGTACGTGTATTGAAAATTTTTTAAATTAATAATGAAAGTTGATTAATGTTATAAAATACACAACTGAGCCGTACTTGTGATGTGCAGCCAATTGCTAGTTTGCTGTGTCTTTTTTCTGATCTTTTTTGTAATTATAAACAGTAAGCCAGTAATGTAAAAGTTTTCCTGATAGTGATAAAAAATAAATGCTAATTCAGGTAGACAAAAGACATGTAATATATTAACTTAATTATTTGTTTATATAGTGAGACATTTTCCTGTTCAATCCCAGCCTTTCAGTGTTGCCCCATAACTCTGGAGCTAAACTAAAGACTTTATTAAGTGGTTATGAAACTAGATAGTCTAAAAATTGGAGGTTATAAATAGACAATAATCTCAAACACTGCTAGTCACACTTACCTGACTTCTCATTAATATCTAATTGCATTCCTAATGCGCAGTATGTAATTAGGAAGTTAATGTGCAGAAACAAGTATAAAGGTAGGTCTGACAGTCATGGGCTAAAACTCTGCTAAGCAATGATGTAAAATGCCAATGATGAATTTGAAGCAAATTCTCATCAATATCAAGCTTTGTACCAGTTAGGTTGAAATGCAATAGGCATGTTAATCCGTAATATTAGCATTAGGTTAGAAAGGTTGTTTTACTTGCACCTAATCTGCAATCCAGAAGTAAAACGCTTCATGTTAGACATTTAGTTGTATGTAAAAGAAAGATGAAAAAAATGTGTGGAATTGATTTTGTTATGTTGTGACATGTACTTTAAATTCCATGAAATGTATTTATTTTAATGATAGTACAAACTGTCCAAGTTAAAAGGAGCTACAACATAAGGATAAATGCCAAGTCAGCCATCGTATGAACTAACAGCTTCTTATTGGTTATCATCCATGGTTATAGTATCAGTGATATTATTTTTCACTACTTTTCTACATCAACTACTTATGTAACATGAAAACCACTGCAGTCATCCTTGTAGTGAAGATGAAATCTTCAAATTGATATTATTATTTAGAGAATATTCTTTTCTCTGACAATTTTTTTAATACCGAAATATGACAAATAAGAAACATATATAAAAGGAAATCCCTTCCAACAGATCACCATAATCACTAATTTAACCTATAAACATTGTTTGTAGAAAATAGCAAATTAAAATATATGTTTTTCCTAGACATTTATGAAAAAAGAATTAATAGAAGAAAACAATATATAGTTTTTAAAGATGCACATAAGAAATTAGGACAAAATGTTTTTCAGTATTTTCAGAGTAGTGTTGATAAGAAGCTTCTTAAGACCAAACATTTCAAATTATCCTCTAGTTTACATCTTTTTAAATATAATTTTTAAATATATAAATATGACAGAAAAAAGTTTAAACTTTATTGCACATCAATTGCAGTAAAGCTTTTTTAATTAGAATATTCTAGCAGCTGAGTGGTCTAAACTGCTCACTGTTATGGATCACTGCCATCTCACCTGTTTGGGTTCGAATCATGGGCTTGGCCAATGTGGGAAAACTTTCCGGTAGGTTCTCATGAGTTGGTGGTTCTTTATGAGGTTTGCCCAGGTTCTTCCTCCACCATTTATACTGGCCGCCATGTATAGCCTATCTTGTGCTGAAAAATGGCGTTAAACCCTGTAACAACAACAACCAGAATATTCAACATTGAGTAATTTTGTAAATTTTGGAACCAAGAGTGAGCAAATAAAGTATCTACAAAAGATGGCAAATATAAATAACACAAAGTTTCAAGTTTTAATGAGAATTAAAAAATTCTTAGTCCACAGTTAAATTGTGCACATTACCTTTCTTGTACATTATTAGTACATATACCACTCTAAGAAAATAAGAATATTTATTGAGAAGAAGATAATAAATGAATACATTTGAATATGGTAATGTTACCATAAAATAGTTAATAAAATCCCTAGAATATTAACATGCAGCACTAATATAATACTGTGACATTGTAATTACCGTTTATGCTCACTTAATAGTCAAGTTGACATTCAAACAACACATATTTGGTTACAAAATTATTTGCATATTATTTAACACTTACCCCTAATACTGTAGTAAATTAAAAGCTTTGCCCAATCACACAAAAAATAAATATGAACTACCCTAGGTAATGCTGTATGTGTGTAAGAAACCAATTTCCCAGATATTTCTAAGGCCTTACACACATTACTGTTTCATTAGTAATTGTGCTTCAAGCAGTAGTTTTATTATTTTACAGTCTTGGTTTTCATCGCGGTTAAGCATGCATGGATAAATTGTTACATGCTTTTGGACAGTAGATTCACTTGAATGAAAAATTGATTGGAATAAGTATTACATCTGATTTCCTTGTATTGAAGTGCCTTTTCTTTTTCTTTCTTTCATTTTCAATAATAACAATGTTTGAATACCATATGCTTTTCTTGTTTCTCAGTATCCTTATTTATAAGCAACATGTTGATTAAAGAGAGCGCGTGAATATTACAGATACTTGATAATATATATATATATATATATATATATATATATATATATATATATATATATATATATATATATATATATATATATATATATATATATATGTATCTCTGTGTGTGTGTGTGTGTGTGTTGAAACAAAATAAGATGCATTGTCATTAGCTTTTTAAGGGTTAAAATAGAAAACAAAACACATGTAAAAACTAATATTTTCTTTACCAGATTACAGAAATGAAGTTCATTTAACAAATAGCTTTGTCGATATCTGTGAAAGAAATGCAGAGAATTAATTAAGGGTTGAGGAGGGGAACTTTTATCATATGTGGCTAATTTTCTTCTGAGTCTTTAAATTTGTGGACTATGGTAATAACGAAAGCAGCAATGTGATACTACAGGTAACCAAAACTGTGTCTGAAACAACCATTGATAAGTTTATCAAGCAACAATTAACAGTGTTTAAGTATCTCAACTAATATCTGGTATAAACTAGGTTTAACTGTCAATTTAGGCATATATCACATTCTAGTATGAAATTGTGTTTAAGAAAAATGTTTCATGGACATTGCAGTTTTCACAGTTTTATGGTTTTCTTTTCCTGTTTGAGCAGTGTAGTTGTTACAGAACATCAGAAAAAAGACTTATCCTTTCACTAAATTCATATTATCATAAACAGTCCCTTCAAAGCAGAAAAATGTAGATGAAAATATTTCATGAAACATGTTGCAAATTTTCAAGGTAGAGATTGTATCATTGATGCAGCAAGTTAACTACATTAGTATCCTCACACTACTGTGAGAAAATATGAATGAAATTGCAATATTCTTTCATCCTCCTCCTTTCAGCTGGGACATTTTACCTCATCTGAACTGTTTTTCCAATAGAATTCTGGTGAATTGGACCCTTCCAAGTTTGACCCTTATTTACATTAATACATTAAAAAGAGACTTCATCATCGAACTACTTTAAAAATAAATTCATCCATCTCCTAGAATAGTGTCATTTTAGCAGATATAAATTATACATGGTCTGACTTCATATATGGTCTTCAGATTATCCAGGTGATAGCATGGTCCACAATGAATTATGATAAACTGAAGTGTAACCACTTTGTATTGTACAGTACACATGTGGCATAATATGACTTATAGACCCACATCTGGATTAAGGTAGGGTTGTATAACAAAGAAAGTGATTATTATCTTAAAGGCACATAAGAGAGTATTCATTGACATTACAAGTTTTTAAAGTGGATTTGTGGCATGGCATCTTGTGATGACATTATACATTTACTATAATTTCATTGAGTTGGACATTGACCTATATAAATTTACACTGATATGATCCACTAGCATGAAATCTATCTGTTTTTTCATTGTATTTAACTTCAGCGAAAGATAAAGTGGAAGATGTAAGTGACAGTTTGATTGATGAGAAACACGCCATACAGTTGGAGAAAGAAGATGCTGACAGTTTCCATGAATCCTCTCATAGCACAATAGAGAAGATGGGAGAGAGGAAGAAGGAAGATGGAGCACATCATGGGTTATATTTAGGTAACATTGTGAAAAAGTCAATTGATTAAGAATCAAGAGAAAATACGTTATTTCCTGCTCAGACTGTAGCAGCTACATAATATGTTGAATGATGTATCCTTTTATCAGAAAACCATTTACCACACATTTTGAATATAACATTTCCCAATCCAGCATTCCTTTGTAAAGTTTAAATTATTTTGTTTGTTTGGTTAGGATTTTTAACGTAGCTTTAGCAATTTTTCAGTCATATCGCTATCATGACTGCAGTGATGTAGTTTATAGTGACATGTAGACATGTAGCATGAAATTCTACCCAGTCACATTATCGTGACACCAGGCTGACCTGTCCTAACACTAAACTTCTAATGCCGAGCATCAAGCAAGGCAGCTGTTAGTACCATTTTTGTAAGTCTTTGGTATGACTCAGCTGGGGATTGAACCCACAACCTCCTGCTCCTGAGAACAATGAAAATTTGAACAACAAAAATGATTATTTGGAATCTCCTCATAAAGATCATAGATAAGAGATGTTTCACATAGATTACAATTGTCCAGATTTTGAAGATGGATTTATTTTTGCATCATCCTGCAGTGGATGTTTTATTCTTCATGTGCTTATTGAGTATTAATAGGCGACTTTTTGTCTCTCTTTGTCCTTGTATACTTATGAAGTGTGAAGACACTTTTTGCATAAAATATGATTGTGCATCTTGCATCTACAAATTAATGGAAATGTTTCATTGTTTATGTTACAACTCTTACTTTAAATTCTTATATAGTTTTGGACAGAATAATAGTCATAATTTAGCATTAATAAAATGTCTAGTGCCTTAAGTGAAAATTTCATTGTTACAGGTACAATTAAGCAGTATTATATATGGTTTGTGGATGTGTAATATGTCAAACAGTCATATTGCAAGTTTAGGAAGATTTGCTTACTGTCACAATTTATATTCTTAATTTTGGGAAATACACATAACATACTAGCCATTTTTAATGTGTACTCTTTTACATATAGATGGAACTAATTGCCTTAGAAAATAATATACTCTGTATTTGTCTGCATCATTTAAGTCTCTCATAAACAGAAGCATGTTTGAATAATAATAATAATAATTATTAAGACTTTGTATAGCGCCTAATCTTTCGAAGCTCTTAAGTGCTTTACACCATCAATAATGATATGACTACACTACAGAACAACAAATGACAAAAACAATGAAATTATAAAACATAACAAACATGCTGAAAACATATAAGATACAAAACATGATTAGGTCGCTAAGTTTGTCCCTGCAGTCGAAACAGGTGAGTCTAAAGAGCAATCTTGAAAGGGACTGTTACGTGCTTAGGCTCAAATAAACAGTAACCTAGAAAGAGTGAAAATAACAAGCTTGTAAAAACTTAATAAACAATTTATTGAGCACAAATATTTTCCGGAAAAGAAAAAATAAACTTACGGTTTTAAGAATCAATTCCAAAATTAATCCAAAAACTATCAAAATATAATCCGCTAGTGAAATTGCAAAAGTCCTGGTACTAAAATGTCCAAATAATTCCCAGTTCGAATCTTAGTGAAGTATCCCAGATCGAAGACGATGTCACGTGATGAAGTCAGTTCTGGTCTTATGAAATTCAATGAGCACAATTATTTTCCAGATAAATAACAAAATAAATCCTCTTGATCCAAAACAAATTGAAATAATTTCCAATACAAGGTAATTTAAAATAACTCAAAACAATACAGCTTAATATTCTAACAGCCCAACTTCTACTAAATATTTCGCTCCAAAACATAATTTATATACCTGTTTTTATGTAAACAAGGAAGGGGTCACATGATCTTCTAGAATCTTTAGAACAAATTTAAGTTAAAAAAAGCTCGTGCACACCGTATGACCTAACTAAATATAGAAAGATGTTTATAACAAATATCCATA
This sequence comes from Unio pictorum, assembly GCA_030141615.1. Lineage (NCBI taxonomy): Eukaryota > Metazoa > Mollusca > Bivalvia > Unionida > Unionidae > Unio > Unio pictorum. The sequence continues at coordinate 14,795,118 of JARLTB010000126.1, forward strand.
ATGTCCTTGGAATCAACCAATCATTTTAAAAGCTTGTTTACAACTCTGAAGCTAGGTCAGAAATGAGGTCAACACCTGGTGTTTATTTGTAAAGTACAGGTCATCCCCCAAGGAATGAATCTTAAACTTAAAATGTCAAATTTGAATGTGACAAACAAACAATTAAAATAAAAATAAATGACTGAAATCAAATATACGTAACAGGGACCACTATGTCTTTGTGTCTAATTTAAATGGGCAATTCATTCCACATTGCCACGCCCTGGTGTGCAAGCGAACGTTGTCCATATGACTTTGTTTTCACCTTGGGAACAATGAGCATATGATTATCAGAAGAAGAGCGTAAGGATCTAGCTGGTGCATAAACATGGTTGAAGCTGGATAGGTATGTTGGACTGGAGTGTGTCATTGAAACATAGCACAGAGTACAAATTTTGTGTTTGATTCTGTATCGAAATGATAACCAGTGTAGGGTACAAAGCAGTGGTGAGGTGTGCTCTGATCGTGGTGCTCTAAAGGTGATCCGTGCAGCTGTGTTTTGAAGTTTCTGGAGTAAATATTGTGACGAATCCGACAGAATTGAGTTACAGTAGTCCAGTCTTGAAAGTACTAATGAACACACAAGTGTTTTAGTGACATCAACTGAAAGATATTTACGAATGGAACTGATGCGTCTCAATTCAAGATATGCAGCCTTGCATATGTTCATGACATGTTGGTGCAATGTGAGAGTACTGTCTAGAGTAGTGCCTAGGTTCCATACTGACTGTGAGAATTTAATGTTGGTGTTGCTGATATTTATTTTCTGAGGTGATGGATGTGAATAGAATTCTAAAATTCCATGGATTGTTTCTTTATGACTGTACATTGATCATGTTGTTTGATACTGTACTTGTATGATACCTTTTCTAAATGTTGTGTATATTGTTAATAATTCATATTATTTTATTATTCAGTTATTACTCCTTGCATTATAAATTTTATAAAACCCTTTTAAAGTATATTGTTTAGGTTTTATGACTAATATTTTAATGTTAGGAAGTTCAGAAGAAAATTAAATCGAGTAATTTAATTTACTTAATTTTTAAATATAGTATGTGCTGATTATTATTTTACCTTATCAACACTTTAGATCAAATATCAGCTTCCATTTACTTCAATTCTATAACAGTGTTTGGCAGTAAATTTGTTTGTCTCATACTGCTGCATATTTGGCTATTATGTGTATTTTTTCAAAATTTGTGACTAAATTCAGCTTGTCTATATCAGCAAAGTTATAGCTTTTTACACGTACATGCATAATTCTTTTTGTGTGGCTAAGAACCATAAAATGTAAAGTCTTATTCCTTTCATGACAGAGGAAGTAATCAGGCAAGGTATGGCCTATACAAAAAAGTTGTCGACCCTAAAATTGCCACCCTCGACATTTTGTCACCAAATCTTTTAAAAAATATCGCTAAATAATGAGTTGATATTTTTCATAATATCCTGTAATCATAGTTTGCAATATAAGATGAGTCATGTATAATGCTTTTGTCTTTCATTCATTCAAGAATTAAATTACTTCCAAATTTTATTTTACCTGGGCTTTGGCTGCTTTGCTAATATTTAATTCCTTCCTAAATGACCTTCAAAATGAGTGATATTTGAACAATATTCTAGCAAATGAAATAATCATGCTTGGTGTTTTATAAATGGAGTAAACTTCGACTTCAAAGAAACATTACCAATGTTCACAGACAAGTCAATAATCTTTAATACAAATGAGTAAATATTCTCATTCAAGGCAATAATATGCAATTACTTTTTTTCTTATTACACACACCTTTTTGTTTAACCTATCGCGTTTTATTCTACTTTGTGATCTTTACCGATGCAAAATAGTACAATGTGCTCACCCACTGTAGTCTTCAAACACATATCACTAGCTACTGACTTCCAATTAAGTATTATGTAAAATGGTTGTGTATACCGGACATCTTTGCGTTTTAATTACAGCTATTTAAACTACACATAGGATACTTTTTACATGCTAAATATAAAAGACATATAATGAAAACAAATTTTTTTCTGTGTTCAAGAAAAATAGTATTACTTCTTCAAATATGTTACCCAGTCATAATGCCTTAGGAGAAGTACTACTACCTCATAATCCAGCCCTTTGGCTAAAAGGAGCTAAAAGATGTCTGCCTACCAATATGGCAGTTAGGCAGAGTGATCTCCCACATGCTCTTGTCAGGAGAGACCTTACAAAAGCCAGAATCTATGTGCAAGATATAGCACTACAAGTTGGAGGAATTTTTCTCTTCTAAGGAAAGTTTACTGTATCTATATTTCCAAATTTTTCTATTACTACAAACTTTATAAGTTCCTATCACTTTGTCATCACCACACATTTAGGTACTTACACAGGAAGCCTAAGTGATGTCAAATTCGGTTCACGCTATAAATATTTTATATTTTATAATTTCTATATTTGTGTAATTTGATTATGAACATGTACATAGCAGTGAGTTTTATTCCAAGACATTCTCAGCATTTGGTCGCCAACATCAATGTTTGTTTACTTGTACAGGCAATCTATGGGCTTTTTTTCACTGCAAGTATTGTTTCATAGTATATAATGTCACACTAACTGTGTACATCTCCATAATGTGCCTCAGTTCTCTTTTCTATGAAGGTATAAAATTCCATCTTTTCTGGTACTTTACAGGTAAGTGTCATTTACCATGGTTTCTTTAGACTTGAAAAATAATGTTTTAATTGATCTACCTGTACAGGCCATCCTTGACCTTCCCCTCAGGTAGCATTGCACTGAGATCATCTGTTTTCACTTTGTTTTACAGGTAACCTTCATTTGGTGTAGATCTGTGCCCCGACAGTAGTAAAACATCATGTGCAGGTGCACAAGCTTAGAACTTATACGTTGTACTTGTAGTATTGTCATTTTATTTTATTTGCATGCTTCGTGAAGTCATGGCTTCTAATTCATTGCAATCTGTGAGTTTCCTCGCAGCTAAGTATCAAGTGTTGCAAGGACCAGTTTTACAAGCCACATCTTACACAACCAAGATGATGTTACTTGTTCTCCACTACTGTCATTTATTCTAGACTATCCGATAGCATTGGAATAATTAGCCTTCAGAGACTCTGTATAGGATGCTTTCCCCTCCCTCTGAACTTTTGTCCTCCTTTTCCCACTCCATCACCAACTGGACCAGAGTTCCAGCATCCGTTGATCTTATGACAGAATGGAAGAATCCTACTTAAGTTACTTCTATGGTAAAGAGGCCTGGTGAGGCAAGCTATGTAGAGTTACAGATGTTCAGACCCACCATCATGATCAGTTTATCTGCAGTTTTGCCTTTGCCTCTTTCCCACCAGTCTTTCCTTTTGAATACCCCAGCAGGTGATAGTGATATCACCAATTTGGGGATAATACAGCCACAACAACATATGTAAGGATTAGATGGCTTTTGATGAAACTTGGCAGTTAGTGAGCTTTATCGTTGCCATTACTTCGTTGTTTTGACTTTCATTCTCTCCAGGTTTCTTCCAATAGATCGAATATAGCTTGTCTTATTCCACTTCGATTACCTCAGAGCATGCATGGGAGTTGGTCTCTAGAATGGCCTGAGTCCAGAACCAAGCCACTCAACACAATTTGACCACAGCCGTAAGATAAAATCCGAACTAGTACTATCACAATGATTTGTTCACCTAGGTCCGAGTTTAATACAGAGGTATCTTATTTCGTCTTCCTCAGGATTGGGCATTAAAATATATCCCATGGTGGCACCTTACTTTTGAGTAAATTCTATCCACACTGGAATTCTTTCACCTACTAGGTTTGCTCAACATGGCAGAAGACCTCATGGTCCTAGGTCACTTTTTTATGCGCCAATTGCAACTGTTTCCTCTGCACGAATGGATTTCTAAAGTTTCCCCACTGGACCATCCTCTCACCATTTAATATACCAAAGAGTGGCACAATCTGCAGATTGAAAGCAACCTCACTTGGGCATGTCTTGTATACACCTACACATACAACTGCTTCAGGTTACTGATGCAAGTATGGAAGGCTGAAAAGCCGACTTACTACCATTATTTGTGGATGCCAGAGGTGCATGCACTCCCCAGGCACAACTTCATATCAATGCTTATGGAGAGGATGGCCTTTGTGAAATCCTTCCACTGGTGGCAGGAATATTTGTATGGCAAAGAAGTTCTTATCGTGTCCAACAACTATGCAGTGGTGATTTATATCAATTGACCAAGAGGAACCCAATTCTACAGTGGTGATTTTTCTCCAGTGACAAGAGGACTCAAGTCCCTCAACTGTATGTCATAGTGTGGGACTTTCTGAAGTGGTGTTGTCATCTTGAAAGCCACATACATGTTTTCCATATCCTGGGATGCCTCAACATTCTAGCCAATTCTTTGTCATGAAACAATCGACTAATACAGGAGGAATGGTCTCTCCATCTCTCAGTTCTCACTCAGATCTGTACCAAATTGGAGTGACCAATAGTGGGCCTGTTTGCGACAAGTGGAATACCCAACTCCCATCCTTTGTCTCTCCTGTTCAGGACCCAAAAGATTGAGCAGTCAAGGTCCAGTCATTGAATTGGACCAATCTGAACATATACACCTAGCCTACAATACCTCTCATTCCAAAGTGATACAGAAAGCAAGGGAATGAGCCTGTCATGTCATCCTGACCGCATCACTCCTATGGGGAGAAGTCATAGATCAAGGACCTCATCAATCTTGCATAAGATACCCTGTGTGTAAAGTTCCTGTTCTTCTTGATCAACACAAATAACTGGGATGTCAGTGGAACTCGTGAACCTGCACGTCTAGGTCATATCAAATAGGTCCCCCAACTGAAGCAATTGTCGCAACCAGTCGTGGAGAGAATCATTCAGGCTGACTACCCTCCACTCTGAAAGCATATGAAGGGAAACAACACATTTTCACCCAGTGATGTGCAAATGAACATCTTGCCTCTCCAAACATCTTTACCGCAGGTATCTAATTTCTTCAACTGACTCTTCAAAGAGAGAATGTTAGCACTGAGTACGATTAAAGGTTACCGTTCCATGATCGCTAACACCTTTCCTCATCATGGGAGAGAGGGTATCTGACAAACCCAAGCCTTTTCAGACCTACTCACCAGGTCTGTATACATGGCCAAAATCATTAACTCTATGCCAAAAATAGAATGTCACATTTGCCTATCCCCAGCTAAAAGGTCATGTATAAGTTATAATCTATCTGTCTTGGGAATATTACCATGGCATTGTGTTATATTTCTAATTATTGACACAGGGTTAGTATTGAACTCTTATGCAAGTTTGCCATGACCAGCCAGAGACTGGAAACTTTGAGTTGGCAAATTTGACAGTCACATCACTTAACAACGGCTTTCCATTATTGCATCTATTTGTTGAAACTTTATTCTAGGATCAAAGGAAAGTCCACGAGGTGAATGAGGCATGTTTTATTCCTTCCCCACATTGACAGACAGTGAGAGGGACATTGTCTGCCAAGTTTGATTTGATTAGTCTAAAGTGATATCCAATACAAAATAGAGAGAGATTGAGATTACAGTTCAGACCCGAATAATACCTTCTGAATTCATGAAAGAAAATTTTCTATTTGCCTAGACGGATTGCTGGTCAATAGGATTACTTTGAGAACAAGCCACTCATAATTTGGTGGCAAAACTTGGAAATCAATCTCACACTGCTAATCATGTAATGTAGTACGCTTATTAAAGGGTTGAGTGTAAGGAGTGTAATTGGAAATTTGATTATTGAATTGTTATTCATTAAATTTCATCGTTTTTGTATATTTAACCATCTAATCGTTGGAATTGCTGATTGGGGTCTTGGAGCTTTACATCTTTCACTCTATTTAACTTCCAACAAACTAGAACCTGGGTGGTACTTTTATAATAGTTTAAATAAAATATTGTTAGCAGCTCACCCCAATCATAATCGAAACACGGAACCTTTCTTGGGTATTAACCTGGCTGGACAAGACACCTTTTGAGACCAATTTCAAGGGCATCTCTGGTGCTCCTTATCCTGTAAGATCTGCTTTCATGTAGTGTTAGCAACTGCAGGCAGAATTCGCGAAATGCATGCCCTATCAACAGACCCAAATTACTATTCAGTCTAACTCATGATGGCACACTCTTTCATCGCCAAGAACCATCCTCCTTTCTACAGGTAACCAGACTTTGGACATGAAACCTTTGTCTCATCTAGAAACATCAACTAAAGGCCACCTACAAGTCTCAGTCTGGGCTTTCATATGGTACCTTAATAGAACAGAGCCATTGCGTCAAGGGAGGCAGACAACTTTTAGCTCTCTGTAACTCAAGGTAACATGTGGGAGCGCTGGATATGTGAGGTAGTGGTAGTTGTTTTAAGGGATTATGACTGGGTAAAGTTTTCTCAATGAGACAAATGTTACTAAGAAAAATCTTTTTTCTAAACACGACCATGTCAGGTTATTTGGAAGCAGAAAATCCATGTTTTTACCATGACATGCTGTGTTTCTGAGTATGTAGTTTTAATCAAGTTCCACAATGTAGATGTACTTGTAGTTTAGATAAACATATGATCCAATAAGGAAATGAGTGATGTGAATGGAGGTCATGCATGTACTGGATTTGTTATCATTTGCTTAGAATTTATACAGAACAATCTGTGTCAGAGGCAATCAGTTTTCGTTGAAGTTTCAGCAAACCTACTTTTTTCGGGTACGTTCCTCCCTAAGGATTATTTGTTGTTTTTGTGACTGTAGCCATTACTGTTAAGGTCTTAAGAGATTGGTCAATTGTATCAATTCCGATAGCATGACTATTTGCTGTGATATCACAGCATAGATTACTCAGGCCAGATATCAGCATATACAGATTATGATACATCAATGCTCTAGTAAGATAATTTGTTAATGTGAAAAAAGGATTTGTTTATGTAATAATAGATACATTCCAGTGCATTTTTTAACCAAATTTTCAGCTTCTTTTTATATTGGCTTCGAAAATCTCCAATTCAGACCCATGATTGTATATAAAAGTTTTAAGAGCCAATAATGTCATTGTCAAAAGAATCGCCATATGGAATATTTTTGTTGTCAAGAAGAAAACTATATTGCAATTTATGACATTGGAAATACCCAGCATGATTCTTGGTAGTGACTCTTTGTTTTCTTCGCACAACATCAGACTATAAATATGTGCATTTTTGTGTTAATTGTTAACTAAAAAGAGTTCAGTTTTATTTATGGACTATGTACCTTGATTTTTGAAATGTGAGAAGAAACAAAAACAACTCAGTTTGAAAGACAATCTAAAGAAAACCTATTTCCTGGTACATGCACATTATTACTCTAAAATACTTTTTTGCTAAGTATAATAGATGTGAACGGGCAATAACAAAATAATTTTATACACTTGTTTTGTTTTCCATTTTGTGAAACAGAATGAATACATTGACACAGCACATGATCCAGATTGGGGTGGGGTACTCGATAATACACTGGAAAAGGATAATGAGGTGACTATGTGGTTAGGATCTACATTATCACATATTCCATTATTGCATCATCTTTGGAAGTCTTAATGCAGATTCTTTTCAGGTATAAACTGAGAATAATTATTGTAATGCAGAAATAATTTTCTTTATAGAAGATTCGCATTCCAAAGAACGAGGGCTGATGACTGATGCAAGCAAACAATCCGTAAGTTTTTACAAGAATCCTTCACATTTCCTTGAAGGTACTTGTTAAGTTCAGTATTATATTGTTAAGCAGATATATTTTCCTTTAGTTGCATACTCAGTGATTAACAAATATTACTATTGATACCAGGTTAGGTTAATAGTACAAGTTTATTTCATTTAAAATAAACTAGGTTATGGCATCATACAGTTAATTGAGAAGATAAATATGCCATTTGTAAATTAAAAATGACTGTTGATCAGCATGATTGGCTGTTATGGTTATGATGTGTTCCTTGACGGGGAATTTTACTTGACTGGCATAGTATGACCTTCATAGCTTTGCTATGTAACAAAATGCCAGCAAAGTCTAGTGAAATGTCAGGCAGTGCTAAGCAGTCACAAATTTGCCACAATACAAATATTGACAACTTCAGATGATGAAAATCAAATGCATCACAGTGGCATTATTTTGAATTGACAGTCAACAAAAAGCCTTTAAATTATGCATCTCAATTTTTATTTTTATTGTAATCAATCACCATCTAAACTAATTTATTCTCAAGTGTAGCAATCCTAAGCTTCAAAATAGTGTTTACTTTGACTATTTTCTATACCAGATTTCTTGTTTTATATCATCCTCTTACAGTAAAATGCATCAAGCCTTTATTTAATTGTCTAACATGATTTGTTTGGATGGTTTTTTTTACAATTTCAAGAGGAAGTGGAATAAAAATTTTGAATCATGGTGCTTACGTAATGGACATTTGAGAAATTCATTTTTACATATGTACTTGTTGTTGTACACAACATTATCAGACATCCAAAACACAAAGCATGAACTCGAAATCTCTTTACAGAATGCATTAAACAAGCTGGAAAACTGGTGCACATGCAATGGCATGGTAGTAAATACTGGTAAAACTAAAATATTACTTATCTCAACAAGGAAAAAAAGGAAAAATCTTGATAGCAATGAACTATGTCTAACATGGAAGGATAAAAATTTGCAAATGGTCTGTCACGACAGACTACTTGGTGTTTTGGTAGATAATAATCTATCATGGACTGATCATATCAAACATATCAGTAAAAAGGTCAATTCAAGTTTATGGCTTCTCAGTAGGATAAGACATTTTCTCCCTGAAAGGCACAGAAAATTATTTTATAACAGTTACATACAACCGTATTTTGACTACTGTAATACAGTATGTGGTAATTCAAATGATAAAAACATATCAAAGTTGGAAAAAATTCAGAAAAGAGCATTAAGGCTAATATCAAACCAGAAAGAAAGCAAGGAAAATTTAGCTGGTAAGTTAAAAATATTACCTATTAAAGACCGAATATGTTTAAGAAAAGCCAAATTAATGTACAGGATATCCAATAATAGTGCTCCTGAATATTTGCAATCCCTATTCCAGTATAGGCTACCTGGTAATACACCCAACCTGCGATCAATATCTACAAAACAGTATAAAATTCCCAAACCAAATAAGGAATTATTTAAGAAAAGTTTCCAATACTCTGGAACTTTGCTCTGGAATAGTATTCCAGTTGAGATTAGAAATGCCCACTCTATTTCCATCTTCCAAACCCAATATATCCAGTGGCTTCTGAGATGCTGTTGAATTAAATAAATTCCTTGTATGAGGGCCTCAAGGTAGATTAGTTCTTAGCTAATTGTGTTACCCTCTTTAAATAAAGTCATTATTATGTATTGATGATATAAAAGTAAAACTTATATTGGGAAAATGTATAGTATGATACCTGCATTAACAATTTATTGCTTTATTGACTCAACTGAACTAAGAAAAAACCAATTTTACCTATCAAACTTTGTTTCTTTGAGAATACATCCCTATTGATAGTAATTTAGACAAACTACTACTACCTCAAATATCCAGGCCTCCCAGATTTTATTTATAGCTAGAGGGAACTGGATTTGAAAAGTAGTTGTAGTTCTCCTAAGGCGTTATGGATGGGTAATGTATTTAAAGAAGAAAATAGTTCACTTCCTCTTACATATGAGTCTTGATGATTTTCAATTCTTTATGTGCAGTATATTTGTTTCCAAATTGCACAAATCTCAAACATAATTTAATGAATAGTATATAATTTAGTATATATGATAATTGTAGAAACTAACGAAGATAAAATAGTTGTCAATATACAGAACTGTTAACCAATTCTTTTTACAATAATCTGCTTTTTTTTGCTCACCTGGCAGTAAGGGTCCAGTGAGCATATGATATGACTACATCAGAATGTAAGATTATCTCATATCATGGACTATTTTAAAAGTGAGCATGCTGATTAAGCTGATTAAGCTACTCTTTTGAAGCCATATTTTTGTATTATCAAAGCTTCAAAGAAAGGTTATAAGATTGCACATGAGTTCTATAATGCATGGAAGCTATAAATATAAATGAGGTAATCTTGTATGTGATTGGTTGAACTTGTAACATCATAGAGACTGACTATTCCTGATCAGATTTGGGTCAAAATTGGTTAATATGCTTAAATCATTAAGATCGAAGATGAGTACAATTATGAGCAATATGCATTTCACTGAGGTGATTTTGCATCAGATTCATTGAGATTTTGTGAAAACTAGATAAATAGGTTTATAAATGAAGATAGATAATGTTTGTTTAATGATGAGCAAGACCTACACATTATAATGGATTGATCTTAGATATGATTGGTAGCATGTATAACTACTACTATTGTTATTGTCATAGAGATTTTGATCAGATTATATTAATGAGATACCTTGGTTGACGCTGTTACATATCTAGATTCAATGCTTTGATGTAAATATTTAGGAGAATAATTATGTCCCCACCTGGAAAATCCCATGAAGTTTGCAATTATTCAGTTGCCACTTGATTCCTGCCCCCCCCCCAGAATAAAATATATGTAACTTAACAAATTGTGAGTTAATTTTTTTTAGGTCTTACCAGAATGTTTGAAGATTGCAGAACTCTTCAGTCAGTTGAGATACAATTGCTGTATGGATCTTTTGGGTGCTTGACATAAACATATTACTATGGTCGATCCCAGTGCTCAAGTGGCTGGATTCGTCAAGTAGACTTGTTAATTTTTGTCTATGTCATATCAAAATCATTGTTTTTAGCTCTGCTGATTCCTTCAAAACTACTCAGAGGGTTGCTATGAAACTTTACAATGCCCATTTTAAGATGACTGTCATGTAAGAATGGTTCTAACACAGCTCCACTCAATATTCAATAAACTTGGTGTAACAACTGGTGTTAAATATGCTAATACCTATTGCCATAATTTATACAGTTGATTTATGACAATATTAAGTTAGTGTAAGCGACATTTAATGTGCGCGTTTCATTTATTCAAGATTTTTGGAAACATGTTCAAAAGAAAGGATTTTAGGTTATCCAAGATGGTTATTGAAGTGGATTAATTTGAAATTGAACTACATCTACCAGATCTGAACTTTAGATGATATCAACACATTATGCAAGTTTCCTTTTCAAAAGTCTATGGATATATGCTAGGCATATATAAGGATTTCATATTATGCTTTCTATTATTGTTATGAACAAGCTGAAAATATAAGATCCATGGAAACATTTAAATACCAGTCCTGTATGTTCCTTACTCAGCATACTTAGCTCAACCTTTGCTGCATCATTTTCTGACTTTAGTATGTCTGATATACCTGAAGAGCAGAGACACACAGAAAATCCCATGCATGAAAGCCATGTACAAAGTGAAAATGAAAACAATGATACAGATGATGATTTGGAGTTATGCAATATGGTTTACATTTATCCAGAATTCCTGATAGTCAAACATAATAAATACAGTGTCACTGTGCATATAGATCCACAAAGGTTTGTGTTTGTACAACAGTATTGGATTCAGAACTTTGCATGATTTCATGCAGTTCAAGTGTTCAGAATGGTTAAATCTACAGAACACAAAAGAAAAACACTGCGACAATTACATTGTATAAAATAACATGTGTCCTACACATACAGGGTTGAACTGTTTAAAGGCTGTTATATACTGACATCTACACCAGTAACTAGATGTAGTACCAAACATGAAACAGCTCCTAAAGTCTTTGACCTAGATAACTGAGGCAAAGATTAACACCCCTCAAGAGTGTCAGGCAATTGCAGGCTCCATAAATCAATAATCTTACAGTGATTGCTTAAACCATAATGATTTATGTGTGTGTGTGTGTGTGTGTGTGTGTGTGTACATAAAAAACAATTAGGAACTTGGAGGCCAAAATTGAAGAATTAAAATTACAGTTACATGCTATTAAGTCAGAACAGGGAAGGAGAATGAGCAAGTAACTTCATGTGAAACAGCAGTTCAGACAGACTCCTAAATAGAAACAATGTCAAATGATCAGACAGTCAATCCCAATACCAGCCAAAAGAAAATATAACATGACCATGCAAGGAATAACTGATATGCATTTCAAACAACAGTACCCCTACTCTGTCATGTGTCACACCTGCAACACCAATAAGTGTACACCCATGGCCTTTGGCTCAGACATATAATTGATATGAAACTAAATACAAAAGGTTTTAACATGGGTCACTTAAATGTACAAGGTATAGTGGCAAACCTAGACCACATTAAGTTCTGTTACAAAACAGAACATACCACTCTCGATGCTGATAACTTGAAAAGTGAATGACTGCTGTCAGCTATCTCAGCACAGCCGACCCTAGTCTCTGATTGGTTGATTACTAATCCAACTTAGTGTGCATGTCTACTGAACTGACCTGAACTGACTCATAACATGGTCCCTTACTGGACTCCATTCTTTGTGCAAACACCATTTAATTACATTAAACACCTATTTACACAATCGACAATATATTTAATGGTGGACAGGTGGACTATATGTACCACTATCTGGACTAACTGATAGGTGTACTGCATATATGTTATTAAAGCATCAGAATAACTACTAGATATATATTGTAGATTGTGTAAATTAAAGTAATATGAAGAATGAATATGTTTTTATATCTTTTCAGGAACAATATTCGAAGGATAGATGTAAGTAAACCAGTTGATATATCTTAGTAAAGCAATAGTCTCTTTCATAATCCTACTCGTCTCTATACAACTATAGTCTTCATCATATTTTTTTTTCCTTCTTTTTCTTTCTTTTTTAGCTTACCTGGTCATAAAAGCAAGTGAGCTTAAAGTATGGCTCCGTATATATTATGTACTTGAATCACCCATCTTCCGTTAACATTTGCTATTTTCAACTTCTCAAAAACACCCTGTACACCCAACCCTCGATAACTTGCACACATCCGGGTCCAAAAACAATCAACTTCACCATAAGTGAGGTGCATGTTATCAAGGGACCTATAATAACAAAAAAAACGATAAAAGGATCGACAGAAAGGCAACAATCCCTTTGAGAAACAATGTTGATTGATTGATAATTTGATAGCAGTAGAAGTAAAATGAAAAACAAATCATTAGCAACATTAATTTAATGGATCTACAAATTTATAACAATGTAAATTAAAACACGATATATAAAATGCTGGTTGTGATATGCTTGACAAATATCAATTGACTTTTTGAATAAAATCAGTTACTCTCTGATTTCTCTGCTGCCAAGCAAAATCCTCCCTTGCTTGATTTGATACAAAAGACACTAAAAGTGATAAAACAACACAGGTCTCTTTTAATTGATTATTTTAGTGCAACAAACACTTCAACAAAGCCGGCCAGTAATTAGGTTCTCACAGAAGTACTCACTCATGGGTTTTCATGTGATGGTTGATTGACTCTTTTCATGTTTTCATAGAAATGAATATGTTGCAATTATAATATTTACATTTAAACGGAAATAAAACGGATTAAAATGTGAATTTCACATAACAAGATATTTAATTGCTGTTTATGTCATTCTCTGTTGCCACCTGTTAGCATTTACCAGATGTTTTCATTGATCGCTATTCTATCAGACTGTTTACTTACAGTGTATTGATCACTATTTATCAGCAAGTAAACTCTAACATAATATTTGATATCTTATTTAGAACTTGCAAATTTCACAATATGGAATCAATCTTAATGGGCATTAATCACCATTTTCGATGATAAAATGAGAAATTTATATAGGTTTGATTTACCAATTCATATCATAATTTTTTCACGTTCAGCATATTTTGAAAGATATTTAAAATATATTTTCTTTGGTGGAAAATCGGGATCCATGCCGGACACTGCATTATAAGTGGGTTATAAGTTATCAGGGTGCGAGTTAGTGAGAGAGTGGTGTATCAGTCCTTGGCCTCAGATATGGCTCATATTACCAGTAATGAAAATGCTTTATAATGCCCTCTTAAAAACAAACAAATTCAACAAAATTTACCAAACATCGATAGAAAGCATTCTGAGCATTCATCCATCCGTGATTCTATTTGTTCAAAAATTTTTGGTATGCATAATAATGAAATTTCTTTACCAACTATAGTAAACAAACTTTGTGAATGACTTTAACTTTGGGAAAGCGAACACCCTATTGACTGCAGCATCACAAGATCGAAACAGAAGGGCACTGTTACTGAAAGAGCAACATTCCAACTGCAAACTTTATTGATCACTTGTTCTTAGGATAAGGTGTAGTTCTTTATCTCTTGTGATAAAAGGTCAAGGTTACTGACTGGAAGAGGAGTAATGGTACTGGATGATTACACGTACTGGTAGGTATGAAGGACTCTACTGAATTGATGACCAAAAGATTATGGTCAAGGTCACTGTCACCAAAATGTCTGCACACTGACATTATTCCGCGATGATGTATGTGTACCAAAATGTAGACTTATTGCATTGGGATAATGCAAGAAGTATTTTGATTTTTGTACATCAAAAGGTTCAAGATCAGGGTCACTAACTGGATGAAAAAGAAATGGTATCTGTAGAGTTATTATCCATTTTCCTTCACTAATAATCTGCACAGTTTTTTACCATGTACCTTCTGACTCTGTTCCATGATTTTAGTTTATGTTATGAAGATTATGGTTATATCTACTTGAACAGTTTCCAAGGATATTTCTAGCATTGCAAGGGTGCATAAACATAACAAGGGGCCGTTTCATCAAGGTCGATTCAAACAAAGCATCTGTCGTAGCTTTCCTATGACATCAGAGAGGCACATATGCCCCTTCTCTTTGCATGGATGCTGGGAACCTGTTCATCTGGGTAGCCTCAGAGAATGTCACAATCCGAATCTGCCACATTCTGGGCTATATGAATGTACTTGTGTACAGCCTATCCAAAACAGGCCCAACTGTCCTCACAGAATGGTGTCTTCACCTCTCTGTAACAGAGTCCCCGTTTTCCCTCTGGGAAGTCCTCTAGTGGACGTGTTTGCAGCCAAGATCAACAACAAGCTCCCTTTTTACATGTCTTCCATCCTAGATCAGGCAGCATGCACAGTAGATGCCTTCAGCTTCCAGTGGGATAGCCTATTCGCATATGCCTTCCCACCATTCTGACTGCTACCCATATTCTACAGCAGGGGTCGACAATCTATTTTACATAACAGTGACAGTTTTTCCAGATTGATTACAAAAGGAATGAGCACATGTCACTAGTTAAAAAAAGTATTATATGATTAGGCTCTAATAAACAGTAACACAGAAAAAGTGAAAACAACAAACTTTGTAAAATTTAACAAATGATTTATTTCCCTGGAAAAACAATGTAAAAATGGAGAAAAAAATGGACATACGGTTTTAAGACTCAAATCCAAAAATAATCCAAGAATAATCCACAAATTACATTTTAAAATTCCTTGTAATGAAATGTTCTAATGAGTTCAAGTTTGAGTCACAACAAAAATCCAAAATGGAAGATGATGACATATGATGTAGTCTACTGTGCTGTACCTACAGTTCCTTGTAGAAACACAAGAAATAACACTCCAGTGTTGGAAATCTGAGTCCTTATCAAAGAATTCTGTAGAAACACTCAAATATTTCCAGAGAAACAAATTAATCTATTAAAATCCAAATGATCTGAAAAATTTACATAATCTTCAAGAGAAGAACTTGACAATCAAGTGTTAAAGGCACCGACTGAGAACTTTTTATCATAGCATCTATATTAAACCATTGCTACTGCGTCAATCAGATGGCTCTGTGAGGGTCACATGATCATGTTCCAGAACCTCATCAAAATGTTTTACTTGTTTAAAAGCCTGCATACCCATAATGGCCTTGAGTATGACCAATGATTTTTCACTCTAGGAAAGAAATTAAAAAAATTATTTACCAGTTCTGAATCAGGTCAGAAATTTTGTCATTTTTAAATAGAAAGTCTTACTATTCACTTTGTTTACATCTTAAATAAAAATAATAAAAAAAACTCGGAACTCTTTACTGCAAAACTTTAGAGTAGCATGAGATAAAATTTAAAAAAATTAAAACTAACAAAGAAACAATCAAATTAAAAAAAAATATAAATTAAATCAGATATATATAACAGAGAGTAACACTTAAAATAGTGATTTTAGGCTGCCCTTCGGGTGCCACACAAAACATCTTGATGTGCCCCTTGTTGCATGCATGTTGTAGGTTGCCAACACCTGTTCTACAAAGAGTCCGCCCTTCCACTTTTAGGATCATTCACCCTTCTGTGGCCCAACGACCTGGGTTCAACAATCTCGACTTTTTGATTTATTGACCCAATCCTCTACCATGTAGGAGATGTCTCCTGTCACATCATCCAAGCTCCACAACAGCCCAAACATTATTCATCTATTGTTACCAGTTGTATAATTCAAAACAGGAGAGCTTCATTATCCATGGTCTGTGATGCCACATGGTGAATCTTCTTTGACTGGTGCTGTATTAAACTATCCACTGCCCTATTATTTCATTACAGATTCTATTTTGTTCCTCTTGAGACCAAAATATGTTCAGTACCCACTATCAAAGGCTATCAGCTGCATCTCCAAAACAATTAAATTCTCTTATGGCACAGTCATTGGTTCAGATCCGCACCTTGCTGATCATTTTAAGTATTTTGAGCTTTGGACCATTGAGTGAAGCACGCTTTCTAGATCTCACACCCAAAACAGTTTCTTGCTTGCTCTTGCCTTCATGACATAAAAAAGTAAAATTCATTGTCCATTGACACTGGCTTTCTCTGGATTAATTGGAATTATGGCTCTGTTTCCCTTCTCTCCCATCTTGGCTTCCTTGCAAAATATTAGCTGTTTACCCATTGAGATTCCCAGTCTCGGTATAACATCTGCACAGGGTATGATGAAGATTGATTTTTATTGCCATTGCATGCTGTTCACATCTATCTTAATGCCTCCAAAGCAAAATAAATGGTAAAGATGTCTCTTCCTCATAAATGCTCTGTAGAGATTTTGGTTGTAACCCAGTGATTGTCATGACATGTTAAAGAGCCTTTGAGCCCTTCACCGATTAAGACCTTGCCATTATTAAACTAATAGCCCACACAGTTTGAGGCCTTTCTACCTCTAGAGCCTACTTTAATCATTTCTCCTTGGAGGAGATCATGATGGCAGTCTTTTGACACTCTGATACTACATTTTCCTCCTTCTACCTCCACTCATTGTCACAACAGAGCACATGCTATTTTCTCTGGGCCCCATTCTCACAGTACAGTGTGTTTTTTGTATTTTGGATTTGTAACATAGCTTTAACAATTTTATAGTCATATCAACATGTTGTTTGTAGTGGGGCATTTTATAGTGATGTCTGGCACTGGGGCATCATGCAGCAGAGATGTAACATCATGTCCCACCCAGTCACATTATCTTGACACTATGCTGCCAGTCTTAAATCTAACATCTTAATACTGGATATAATAATAATAATAATAATAATAATAATAATAATAATAATAATAATAATAATGACTTTGTATAGCACCTAATCTTTAGAAGCTCTAAGCGATTTACAACATCTATAATGATATGACTACAGCAAACAAAATACATGAAATTAGAAAACATTAAAAATGCTGTGTGAATATTTTAGGTAGGAAATATTATTACATCTTTTAAGTTTGTTCTTGCAGTCGAAAAAGGGGAGTTTTAAGAGCACTCTTGAAAGGGATCACTCTTTGTGTAAAATTTCAATGGGCATATTCCACGTTGCTAGGTCCTGTTATGCAAAAATATGTTGTCCATATGACTTCATTTTTATAGAGGGTATGGTGAGTATACGATTGTCAGGAAAGGAGCGTACATATCTTGCTGGTGTGTACACATGGGTGAGGCCAGATAGATATGTTGGACTGGATCGTGGTACTCTAAGGATGATCCATGAGGCTGTGTTTTTAACATTTTGAAGTTTCTGGTGTAGATATTAAGATGAACCAGATAGAATTGAGTTTTAATAGTCCAGTCTTGAAAGTACTAATGCACATGCAACCATTTTAGTGGCATGAACTGAAAGATATTTGTGAATGGAAATGATGCATCTCAGCTAAAGATATACAGCCCTGCATATGTTCATGACATGTTGGTGCAATGTGAGAGTACTGCTAGGGTAACACCTAGGTTTCGTACTGTGTGAATTTAATGTTGGTGTTGCTGATATTTATTGTTTGGAGTAAAGGATGTGAATGAGAAAGTCTTTGAGTTGTGATCAGAATGACCTCAGTTTTATCATCATTCATCTGCAGCTTGTTAACACGTCATACATGATTTCACAGCAGAAATGTACTGTCTCTACCCCTTGGATGGTAGCATCATCTTCAGTTGGGTTTCTCGACTTGCATATTTGGGTGTCATCAGCATACAATTGGTGATCCACTAGATGATGATCCATGACACTTAAGACTGGCTGAGTGTATAGAATGAAGAGAACAGGTCCAATAACAGATCCCTGTGGAACACCACAACATAGAACAACTGGGCTGCAGTGTATTCCATTTACTTATACAATTTTGTATCCTGTTGATTCAGTCGGATGTGAACCATCGTAAGGCTGTATTGTGAATGCGAAATATATACAGGAGATGGTGAAGTAATATAATACTAATAATAATAATGAGGACTTTGTTTAGCGTCTAATCTGTAGAAGCCCTAAGCGCTTTACATCAATAATGATATGACTACAGAAAAAACAAACCACAAAAACTATGTAATTGGAAAACATAAAAAATGCTAAGAGCACGCTTGAAAGGGATCACTGTGTCTTTGTGTCTAATTTTAATGGATTCGTTCCACATTACTGGGCCTTGGTATGCAAGATAACGTTTTCTATACGACTTCGTTTTCATAGTGGGAACAATGAGTACACGATTGTCAGAAGAAGAGCATAATTATCTTGATGGTGTGTACACATGTGAGGTCGGATAGGTGTTTTTGGACTGGAACCCTTCATTTAAGCATAGCACAGAGAAGAAATTTTGTGTTTGATTCTGGATCGAATGGATAGCCAGTGTAGGGTACAGAGCAGTTGGGAGGTGTGCTCTGATCGTGGTACTCTAAAGATGATCTGAGTAGCTGTATTGTTAAGTTTTTATAGTTTCTGGAGTAGATATTGATACGACCCAGACAGAATTGAGTTACAATAATCCAGTTTGCAAAGTTCTAATGAACACACTAGTGTTTTAGTGGCACTTGTATATCATGGTCTATTGTGTTAAAAGTTGCAGACAAATCAAGGAGGATGAGGACTCTTAATATTTCCGCTATTCAAAGCAGATAGAATGTCATTAACCACTTTCAGAAGAGTAGTTTCAGTACTGTGGCAAGGACGATATGCAGACTGTACATTGCTAAAAAGACTATTTGAATTCAGATGAGATACAAGTTGTGTTAGATCAACTTTGTTTGAAGATTTTTTATATGAATTGGAGATTATAAACTTGATGGTAGTTCTTTAGATCATTATCGTCGAGTGTTGGTTTCTTCAGCAGAGGTACAAGGACAGTTTTGAAAATTGACTGGAATTCCCTGGATGAGAGAGAGATGTTAATACCATCAGTTAGGGAAGGCAATATTGGATCTAAGCACTCAAGCAGCAGTGATGTTGGAATTTGATCAAGTTCACGTGACTTTGGTGCACTCTTCATCACAATTGTCCATACTAAATCCATAGAGACAGGTTTGAATGCTGCTAACGGTTGTCTCTTAAATTCTGTATCATAACTGTATGGTGACGATGAGTCAATTGAAAGTGTGTTGTCAAGCTTATCTCTAATGGTTTGTACCTTGTCACAGAAGAAATTTGCAAACAGGTCTGGAAGGTCTACTGGAGAGAAGGTAGTTGGAAGTGGTATACATTTGTTCCTTCACATTAGTTTGTTAGTTATCTGGAAGAACTCTTCACAGCTGGAACTCTCTGTGATAATAGTACTGTAGTGGGGTAATTTGGCTAAATGGACTATGTTTGTGACGTTCTTCTTAGCAGCTTCATATATTTGTTTATGAATAGTGAGTCTAGTGGAAAGGCAAAGACTCTCCACTTTACAGTGGTCTCATTTTATCAGTGGGACATTGGTCCTTAACATTGATACTCTGCACTTGGTGGCTGGGGCTTGTTTTTCAAGCAAAGAATGCAGGCAGTTATCGAGTTGTTCTGCTGTAGGAGGTAATCAAGTTGCTAGGTTTGCTTGGATATCATGTATTAGTTTGGTTCCATTTATCACACGGAGGTTTTTGACTTAGTAGCAAAAAAAGGTGGAGGGTTAGAGACTGATAAGTCCAGATGGCATGTAATGCAGAGATGATCTGATGCAAGTTCTTTGAATACAAGGGTGGACCGTAGAATATTCTCATCAGGTCTATGAAGAATCAAATCTAAAATGTGACCAAGTTTATGGTTGGGTTGGTTAAATGACTGTTTAAGGTTGAAAACATTATGGAATCTAGGAGTTTTGATGTGTATGGGTTTCCAGGACAATCAAAGTAAAACTTGAAATCGCCAAGAATAATTAAGCTGCCACCTATCAAATTTCCATTCTCCAGGAGACTCGGAAACTTCTCCAAAAAGAGAGATTCAGTGAGCTATTTTTCTAATAGAAGGAGGGCGGTAGATGCATAAAAAATGGAATTACCTTTGTTCCAGTGTGAGTGTTTTTTGATCTTGTTCAAACTATGTATGGCAGAAATTGAAGGTTGTGTTATATTTAAGACATTTTAACATGGAATACGAGAATATTACTTTGTGATGATAGCAATTTCACCACCGCAAGAGTGGCAGGGGAATGACTTGACATAGTAAGCGGTGAATGTTAGATCCGTGCACTTCGGCTCATCGCTTGATGTTTTTAGCCATGTTTCTGTCAGGTAAAAGACGTCAATATTTTGATCTTTGATTAAATTAACTTTTTCTGTGTGCTTTTACAGTGTTTCTACTGATTGGTCATTGAATAATGCAATATGCAGTGGTATCTCTTGAATAGTTGACACAACAGTTGACGATCTGATAGGGATTTTCACCAGGTTATCTGAAATTTTGGCTGAAATTGTTAAATTCTTTACTTGGAAGGGGTGAAAGAGAGATAACTGGATTTCTTCTTCCTGTTCTATCATGGCCAGCCTTGAAACGTTTCTTTTTTAGCTTCCGTTTACATTTAGGTATTGATGAATGAAGTCCCGGTACATTTAATCTTGAGCACAATGTATTATAAGAGCCAAGGAGTGGTCATTTAATGTTTTTGACTGATGATCATGTGATGGTGGTTTATTCTAGAACAGAGGACAATACAAGTAATGTAGCAGTAGAGAAGCTGAACCCTACAAACATATTTTTTGCTAAGTTTGAAACGAATAGAGAGGCCAAACCCTACAAACATTTAACCAAGTTTGAAAAATCCCCAGCAACATATTTTTTAAGCCAAGTATGAAACATCCTCCACAACATATTTTTAGCCAAGTTTACAAAATAGGAGTGGGTGAACCCTAGTGTCTATTTGTTAATCCAAGGCCTGTTACGAAACCGAAAAAAGTGTCAGAAAATAAAATTGCCTCTGACGCGTATTTGTTGTCGCAGTTTCGTTATTTGAGATGAATTAAATATTTGTTTTTATCTAGTCCAATTCGATATCGTGTTTGAGGGTCTTCTAAATTTATCATTATAAATCCATGTGGGATAGTCCGAGCTGTGTTAGCGAAATTTTTTAATTCATTATAATTCATGTCGTCGCTACACCAAGAGCGGTGAATATTTTTTAATGTATGTGAATTAACACTGTTAAACACCGCGAGAATATTACAATTGTCCCTGATTATACTAGGTATATGAGTGTATCGTTGGGAAACATACATTGTATCAATTATTTTGTCTCCCAAACGAAAATATCCTAGCAGGTTTTTTTGATTGTCCATTATCACATCGTTGTACACAATTAGATTGTTGATACTCTCGTCGATATCCTCGATGCTTGGCGCTTCTTCGATGTCATCGAGAAATTCAATAACATCCTCACTGGTTATTGATTTTGTACTCTCGTTAAAATCGTTTAACGGTTCTTAGCAATGTTGATATTTTGCAGTTGGGGCTACTACACATAGTTTATCCCATTTCATCCATTTCATTATCAAATTAAGTAACAATTGTGTTTTACCGCTTCTGGATGGTCCAATTATAATCATTCGCATTATATTCGGAAACATTTTATGATGTTTAGGTAGA
Organism: Unio pictorum; assembly: GCA_030141615.1. Classification (NCBI taxonomy): domain Eukaryota; kingdom Metazoa; phylum Mollusca; class Bivalvia; order Unionida; family Unionidae; genus Unio; species Unio pictorum. Next base: position 14,817,514 of record JARLTB010000126.1, read on the forward strand.
GTTCGTTTTTTAACGCGGAGAAGTCAGTAATTTCCATTAGATATAACATATATCAATTATATATTTATATTGTGTGAAATGTAGAGCTCGTACCCCAACGAGTTATCTGACTCCTGTTGTAACAAAAAATAATAGAGATGCAATTAGTGGTACTTGTGCACAATGTGGTATAATTGTTTTTAGATTCATTAGTATAAAAAAGGGAGTTGATATCGCAGCCAAGTTAACAAAACTCCTAGTAGCTCCATGGGCCAAATACCCAGGAGAAAAACATCTTCCAGGATATAATTACTGTGGCCCTGGAACGAGACTTGATATCAGACTTGATAGCCAAGACCAACCAAGACCAGGTGAATATCCAATAAACGCTATTGATAAGGCATGTCATGCTCATGATGTTGCTTATAAAAGTAGCAGTCTGCATCATAGACATACTGCAGATGTTAAATTGATTCATGTGTTGAATTCTATTAAGAATAAATATTTCAAAGAATAATTAGCTAACGTAAGATCTGCGATGAAGTAAACTGGTATTAGGTGCTGGTAATTAATATTAATATGGAATCTGTTTATTAGTCCCCAACAGGATACTGGATGGGTAAATCAGCAATTAATAAACTCACCAGCGCGAGAAAAATTTACTGCCGCAGACAAGCGATATGGCAGATTTTTATACCACCTCCTAAAGAAATTAACTTTGACGTCAGCACCACTAATGAAGTTTATCAGGCTGATATATTATTTCTGCCGCACATTACTGTCAATACACGGTCTTACAAGTATCCATTAGCTGTAGTTAATGCTGCGATTAGATACAAGGAAGCTGAGCCATTGTTGACCAAGGCGACATCAGAGATATCTGTTGCATTTGAACGAATTGATTGATGATGATCTTTACAGTGGCCTAATCTATTGCAGGTTTATCCTGGCAAAGAATTTCAGGGTGCAGTATTATCAACCATCAGACGAGGACATACTGCAATACGCTGCGATCAGGCAATTGTTGAACGATTTAATCAAACACTTGCTAAGCGGTTATTTGGATATCAGTACGCGAAGGAATATATCGAAGATAAACGATCACATGAATGGGTCAAGAGATTACCAAGTGTGATAACTGCGCTAAATAATGAAATTACTCAAACAATCAATATGAAACTTATTAACGCGATCAAAAAAATAAGTAAATACCCATACAAAATGCACGAAATGATTTTTCAAAACAACGAATACTCGGCAATGTCACTGTGAGATATTTGTATGAGCCTGGTGAACTTGAAGGTGGTAAAAAAAGAGCTACTGATCCTATTTGGAGTGTTACTACACACAAAGTATTTAATATAACAAGATCCGCTGGTAGACCCGCAATCTATAGATTAGATTCAACTGTTCCTCAGTGTGGATTTACATATTAACAATTACAAGTGATACCCGAGGTTACTCAATTACCGCCGCGTGGTCTTAACTAGCACCTCTGCGTCTGTTACACTCAGGAAAGGTCAACATCACATTATCTCTGGTATGACCAAGACTGCTATTTTTTCTGTCTGCATTAAACTGGCGAGAATCTTTATCCGAATACTGCCAACACATTATACAATTACAACTCGTGCAGTGATTATTATGTTGTTTTTAGGCGTAATTATAAATTCAACAACAATATCAAATTCTCCTTTAATTTTCTTATCCTGTTGTTTATAGCCAGCTAGTTTTTTTCCCTTATTATATCATCGCTGACAATATCTCTGATTGTGGTGTCATTAGCATCTAGAACAACTCTTCGAAGTTGATTTATTCTTCGTACTCTGGACACTGCGAGATAAACTAAATTTGACCACTCGATGCGATCATCTACGATCCAAACAATCGTATCGGATTTAGTTAATCCCTGCGAAGAAAATATCATAATTGCGTAACCCAGTGTCCACAGAAATTTATCAGCATGCAATGCATCTTCGACAACACTGATATCAACCAACACAATATCATTTAACACTAAAGTTTATTTCTCAATCTGACCAGGAATATCAAAGTCAATATTCTGTCTTCGTGAATCCGTAGGCCTATAACACAATGGCACTTGAAGTGTTGCAAATTTTTCTTTATGTGTTTGAAATAACTGTGCATGAAGTATGTCTCTGACTATCTTTCTACTTGCCACTATCAAAAAGTTCGGTCTCCATGCTTCCCAAAAAACATTTTAATGGGTTTCTGAAATTATTTCACGTGCTATTTCACACTGGATTTTATCCGGTGGTAATCTGATTACTTTCTTGAACTCACTTTATTCTGGATCAGTAGATCTATGATCAGTATTAATTTCTTCATAATAATCTACCAAATTCTTCAACCAATCATGCGGAGACAAACCGACAAATTGTGGTGGTTGTCCGTGATCGCCACACATTATCACAGCTGTATTTTTCGGTAACAACCACCCGAGAAACATTTTTAATATATCTAACGACACTGTGCATATCTCATCCCAAATAAAGATTTCAGGAATAGATTTCTCACCCATTCGATTAGGAGTCCACGTGTCACCTTTCCATCGAAATAAACTGATAAGTGCAAGCATTAACTCCCCTCTCTCTCTCTCTCATCTCTCTTGCAAGTCTGTGTGTTGGTATTAGCACAATCATGTTTGATTTCCCTCGAAATAATTCGATCACTCGTGTTGTTTTTCCAGACCCACCACATCCGTTTAAGTAAACGGTTTTATATCTACATATTGGATCGGATAACGAAGGGGCTTTCGATAGTTTTGATATCTGATTATTTTTTATGTAATTATCTTCAATCTGCTGATTTAGAATAATCATGCAACATTTCTTTGTTTATTCTCCATGATCCCCAACACTCATCGGAATTCGTAAATTCATCCACTGCTTCGCTATGTTTGATATCTATATAAAATGAATCAGTGGTGACTCTAACCGCAAATTCGGGAAATCTATTTATCATTGATAGCAAATTGATAGAAGCATAAACCAGCATAGACGCCCTTAGATGTACGTATTAGGGACATTCTCCATCAATGTAGCTAACAATTGTACCGAATTTTGTTCCACCGGGCAAGAAAGCATCTTTACGATTAACATATATACCTCTAGATGTTGCATCCGCGATTAGAAAATCGTATTCAGCATCATCTAGAATTAATCGTGAATAATGTCGCTTGTGATCATATGCTCCACCCTGGGTGAATTTACCAATTATTCTTCTATCGAGATCCTTTGCATGTTTATTTCTGGCCTCAAAGATTTCCTTGGATGCTTTAACAATGATTTCATCGTCGAGATCAGGAAATTTTTCTTTGTAATCGTTAATTATATCATCAAGACTATCGGGTTGTAGTAACCAAATTTCAGTCTGCACGTGATATGATATAATTGCCTCGGAGACAGTCAGCGATATCAGTATTTTACAATCAATCTTATACTGTAATAACACTATTGATACCCAATGTTTTTTAGATGTCTACCAAACCAAACATAACAGCATGGATGAAGTCTTTAGCGATCTCGAATGATACTACACGAGCGAATCCGGTTAGATCAAAATCGGGTAAAGGCCCATTAATCGCAACTTGTGTCATCTAGTGGGTGGGATGCCCAAATCTTTTAAAATACCCAGCGCACTCTCCATGCCCGAGAAAACTCCCTGGATAACATGCAACCATAGCAGCCGAAAAACATTTTTGGGATCATATTTGGTATTCCATAATCCACCATGTCCATATACTATTCAACTGGGTTGAACATCTGAGAGAAATTCAGCACGTGTTGGTTTCCACAGAATTTTCTTTTCGCTAAATGAGCTGCAACTGACGGGATTTTAAAACAGTTTGTTAGTAATTGCTCGTTATTATCCATTGAAAAATTCCGAGCTAGTTTTCTCATCGCATCATGAAGAGATTCAGTACGGAATATTTCACCGTTAGGTCTTACAAATTGGTCAAATTTACACTCTTCGTTTTCAAAACTCTGAAATAACCACACTGACACAGGAGCGTTTTTACTTTCCGCGTGAATAAAATTAAACAAATTCCTTCCCCCAGAGTTCTCAAGGGAACTCTATGCTATGGGTAGATATTTTATGGTTCTAACCCGTTGAAATATTGTTATTGCGTTAGTCCACGCGTGTGCATTATGATCAACGATCTTGTTTGGAGCCCCCCTTGATTTATATTTCGATTCATATAATATTTCTCCTGTTATAGTTTCTACGGTTATTGGGAATTTTAATATCTTTTCTAACACAGCCACATTTTGAATTGTGGCCACAAAATCCCTTACTGCTAGGTCCCATTCGTTAATTTTTTTACTTCTTAGATCTGTCAACTTGTTTCCACGCAACGCATTTATAAAATGCTCTATTATTCGTTCGTCTACACAACATATCCCGGACGAAATCAGCGATCACTATTTCATAGGTTTTAATATCTCAACACTCGGTTTTTCATTTATCGGATTAATCCCATAAACAACCGCGGTTACAGGATAAGCTCTCTCGTAATATGGTATGTCAATTTCAGTCAATGCTTCTGGTTGGGAATCCTGACTCATGGTGACAGTTGTTTTTATTTTTCAAGATAGGATCAAATTTTTCACGAATAATCCAAGTACCTGTTTCTGAACGGATAATGAATTTCACTCTGAAAAAATACTTTCGATGGTCAAGATGCATTATTATTCCAGCTGCCCTTTGGTCGTTCATGGTAGCATCAACACTACCATCAATTCGAACTGTTGACCAACAATGAGATGCTCCGTCGCGCTTAAATTCGTTAAACGCATCATTGATTTTACTGATTATGCTTAAATCACTTATTAAACCTTTATTTGGTGCATCTATGGAGACTCTGTTGAAATTTAATTTAACATTTTTCCAGGGTTTGATTTTATATTGATATTATAATTAAAACAAGTCTTTAAATAAAGAATTTATATATAATGAATCACTGTAAATGGCATATGATAGGATCAGTAACTGTTTGTAACAAATCATGCAGAAACGAATTTTGTGGCTATCATTCACAGAGTGTGCGACGAGGAAGCTTAGGTCCGAAACCCTGTATACATTTCTTGGTTGGAATACTAAGAAACACACAATTGTGCCTCCAACATGGTGGTAAGCGATACAGGGAGATTAAGCGCTACTATGATAAGAGAAAGTGACCCTGACACTGTCGGCGTCAATGATAAAATCAATAAGAACACCCCAGGACTATATTATTAGATTTTCAATAAATAATAATTACCATATAATCAATTAGACAAATAATATATGTGTATATAAATCAGCCAAGAATTTCAACCACATCCTAAGATCAGCAACTATGAAGCATCTCGTAATGGTGTAGTCAGACACCGTAATTTGAAAAAACCAGTAGGAGTTGTCAACACTCATGGATATCTCATATTTACTGCTTGGGGAAAAATTTTCTTAATTACAGGATTGCATATGAGTGTTTCAATGGATTCATCAAAGATGATTTTGTGATTGATCACATTCGATGTCTTTTTTATGTATATCAATTCAGTGCCAAAAGAATTGTATCTTTTCATCACTCACAAGTTGAAAATGACTAATAACCAGAAATTCATACTAAATACATTTTTTCATGGAACAGAACGAGATGACTAATGCATTATACACATCTTTGATATATATATTAAGTTTCTTTTATTTTCATTTCTGTGGCAATATCTGGTTCATACATTGTTGTTGTCATGCAACAATTTAGCATCAGATTTTTTTCTATAATTATGATCATTTTGTGAATATGACCTGACAACATTATCCTCCAAATCCATTGGAATCTCATCAGAATTGAATTATTTATTTTTTCATTGTTCCGAGTTTGGACCAACATAATATATCCACTGTTCAATTGATTGATTTAGTCTTCTAATTCTGTTTGAAATAATTTCATTGATTAAAGTTCATTCAGCACTATTCTATGACTTTTTGATGTATATCAATTCAGTGCCAAAAAAATTGTATAATTTCATCACTCACAAGTTGAAAATGACTAATAACCAGAAATTCATACTAAATACATTTTTTCATGGAACAGAACGAGATGACTAATGCATTATACACATCTTTGATATATATATTAAGTTTCTTTTATTTTCATTTCTGTGGCAATATCTGGTTCATACATTGTTGTTGTCATGCAACAATTTAGCATCAGATTTTTTTCTATAATTATGATCATTTTGTGAATATGACCTGACAACATTATCCTCCAAATCCATTGGAATCTCATCAGAATTGAATTATTTATTTTTTCATTGTTCCGAGTTTGGACCAACATAATATATCCACTGTTCAATTGATTGATTTAGTCTTCTAATTCTGTTTGAAATAATTTCATTGATTAAAGTTCATTAAGCACTATTCTATGACTTTTTGATGTATATCAATTCAGTGCCAAAAAAATTGTATAATTTCATCACTCACAGGCTGAAAATGACTAATAACCAGAAATTCATACCAAAAACATTTTTTCATCCATGCACACATGTACGTATGCACATAAAGATTCATAAATCTTTAGATAAATACATGTATGCAAGTATTGGCACATCATATGTGTGTCATCAAGTTCTTTATCTTTCATGCAGACAATTCTATTTAGTGAAATATAGCCATACATAACTTCCTGACTGCATTATATGTATATACTTGTATTATTATGGATGTTACACCTGACAGGTAAAGATGATACTAAACCCTCCATTCGACCCTACTTGATATTATTTCCTTGTGTTCTCCTCTATATCCCTTTCAATGAGTCATATTGTATTACTTATTTTTGATATTTCTTCTTTTTCATGTAATTCTTCACAAAACAGCTGGTAAGTATTATCTCTTGATACAATCGTATTACTTCCAATAAACTGTCATCTAAGACAGAACAAATGAGTAAAAAGTTTTATATTGTGTTCATAACTATTCCTAAGGAAATCGGAAAGGAAAGATTTATGGAACAGATTCATAAGATTAATACATGACTTTGATAGAACTGTTTCGTTGTTTATTTTATTTTCCTATTTTATTTTCTACTTTTGTTTGAGATAATTTAAAAGATTGAGTGTTATCCAGCAGTATATTATGAAATTGCTGATATATATCAATTCAGTGACTGATCATATGGTGCATTTTCATCAATTACGTGCTGAATATGACTAATAAACAGATATTCATATTTATATACATATGTTTATCCATGCTTGCATGAATATATGCACATAAATATTTATAAATCTTTAGATAAATATATGTCTATAAATATTGTCACATCATATGTTTTTCATCATGTTTTTTATTTTACATACAGCCTCTTATAATTAGTGAAATATAGCTATAGAAACTCTGATTGCATTAAAGGAAGTTATTATAGAGCATACAACTCATAAGTAAAGTTGATACTATGCTAAACATTGGAGTCCCACAGCATATTATATCCTTGTGATCCTCTATATTACCCTTTCAATGGGGAGCCCAGAGTGGCTGAGCTTTGAGAAGCTCTCTCCTTTACGGATCACTTCCATCTCACCTCTGTCTGCATGGGTTGAAGTCTCTGATTCCGCAAATGTGGGTGTGAGAGAAAACTTGCCAGTATCTTCTTGTGGGTCGGTGTTTTTTTCCAGGGAATTTTCGGTGTTCTTCCTCCACCATTAATACTGGCTGCCATGTAAAGCTTATCATATGCTTTTGAACAGTGTTAAACTCTCCAATCACAACAACCTTTTCAATAACCTGTATCATATTATTGACTTTTGATATTTCTTTTTTTTCATGACTTCTTTCATAAAACAGGTGATAAGAATGGTCTCTTGATATGATTGTATTATGTCCTCTAAAGAGTCATTTAATGGACAGAAGAAATAAGTACCATATCTTATTTTATGTGCAAAAAAATCCCTAATTAAACTGAGAGAAAAAAATACTAGGAAACATTTCAAATAGAAAACACGGTCATAGCCTTATTTTTCAATAACTTCTCAAAATTCATGGAACAGAATGAGATGACTAATGCATTAAACACATCTTTGATATACATACTAAGTTTATTTTATTTTCATTTATGTGGCAATATCTGGTTCATACATTGTTGTTGTCATGCAGCAATTTAGTATCAGATTATTTTCTTTCATTATGATCATTTTGTGAATATGTCCTGCTAACATTATCCAACAAATCCATTGAAATCGCATCAGAATTGAATTATTTATTTTTTCATATTTACGAGTTTGGACTAATATATATATCCAATGTTCAATTGCTTCCTTTAGTCTTCTAATTCTGTTTGAAATAATTTCATTGATTAAAGTTCATTCAGCACTATGACTTTTTGATGTATATCAATTCAGTGCCAAAAGAATTGTATATTTTCATCACTCACTGGTTGAAAATGACTAATAACCAGAAATTCATACCAAATACATTTTTTCATCCATGCACACATGTACGTATGCACATAAAGATTCATAAATCTTTAGATAAATACATGTATACACATATTGGCACATCATTATATGTGTGTCATCATGTTCTTTATCTTTCATGCAGACTATTCTATTTAGTGAAATATAGCCATACATAACTGGCTGACTGCATTAAATGTATATACTTGTATTATTATGGATGTTACACCTGACAAGTAAAGTTGATACTAAGCACTCCATTCGACCCTACATGATATTATATCCTTGTGTTCTCCTCTATATCCCTTTCAATGAGTCATTTAATGGACAGAAGAAATAAGTACAAAATCTCATTTTATGTGCAAAAAAATCCCTAATTAAACAGAAATACTAGGAAACATTTCAAATAGAAAACACAGTCATAACCTTACTCTTCATAACTTCTCTAAATTCATTTAACATCAACGACGTTTTTTGAATAATTTTCATGTTGTGAATGCGTCGTGACAACATTATCTTCCAAATTCTTTGGAATATTATCAGAATTGAATTAAGTATTTTTTCATATTCCGAGTTTGGATAAACATAATATATCCAATGTTCAATTGCTTGCTTTAGTCTTCTAATTGTGTTTGAAATAATTTCATTGATTAAAGTTCATTCAGCAGTATTCTATGACTTTTTGATGTATATCAATTCAGTGCCAAAAGAATTGTATATTTTCATCACTCACAGGATGAAAATGAGGAATAACCAGAAGTTCATACCAAATACATTTTTTCATCCATGCACACATGTACTTATGCACATAAAGATTCATAAATCTTTAGATAAATACATGTATACAAGTATTGGCACATCATTATATGTGTGTCATCAAGTTCTTTATCTTTCATGCAGACAATTCTATTTAGTGAAATATAGCCATACATAACTGGCTGACTGCATTAAATGTATATACTTGTATTATTATGGATGTTACACCTGACAAGTAAAGTTGGTACTAAGCACTCCATTCGACCCTACATGATATTATATCCTTGTGTTCTCCTCTATATCCCTTTCAATGAGTCATATTGTATTACTTATTTTTGATATTTCTTGTTTTTCATTTAATTCTTCACCAAACAGGTCGTAAGTATTATCTCTTGATATAATTGTATTACTTCCAATAAACTGTCATCTCAGACAGAACAAATGAGTAGAAAGTTTTATATTGTGATCATAACTATTCCTAAGGAAATCTGAAAGGAAAGATTTATGGAACAGATTCATAAGATTAATACATGACTTTGATAGAACTGTTTCGTTGTTTATTTTATTTTCCTATTTTATTTACTAATTTTGTTTGAGATAATTTAAAAGATTGAGTGCTATCCAGCAGTATATTATGAAATTGCTGATATATATCAATTCAGTGACTGATCATATGGTGTATTTTCATCAGTTACATGCTGAATATGACTAATAAACAGATATTCATATTTATATACATATGTTTATCCAAGCCTGCATGAATGTATGCACATAAATATTTATAAATCTTTAGATAAATATATGTATATAAATATTGTCACATCATATGTTTTTCATCATGTTCCTTTTTTACATGCATCCTCTTATAATTAGTGAAATATAGCTATAGAAACTCTGATTGCATTAAAGGAAGTTAATATAGAGCATACACCTCATAAGTAAAGTTGATACTATGCTAAACAGTGGAGCCCCACAACATATTATATCCTTGTGATCCTCTATATTACCCTTTCAATGGGGAGCCCAGAGTGATCGAGCTTTCAAAAGCGCTGTCCTTTATGGATCACTGCCATCTTTTATAGATATATTATAATGTATACAAGTATTTGCACATTATACGTGTGTCATCAAGTTCTTTATCTTTCATGCAGATTATTCTATTTCGTGAGATATAGCCATACATAACTAGCTGACTGCATTAAATGTATATACTTGTATTATTATGGATGTTACACCTGACAAGTAAAGTTGATACTAAGCACTCCATTCGACCCTACATGATATTATATCCTTGTGTTCTCCTCTATATCCCTTTCAATGAGTCATATTGTATTACTTATTTTTGATATTTCTTCTTTTTCATGTAATTTATCACGAAACAGTTCGTAAGTATTATCTCTTGATATAATTGTATTTCTGCCAGTAAACTGTCATTTCATACAGAACAAATGAGTAGAAAGTTTTATATTGTGTTCATAACTATTCCTAAGGAAATCGGAAAGGAAACATTTATGGAACAGATTCAAAAGATTAATACATGTCTTTGATAGAACTATTCTGTTGTTTTTTTTTATTTTCCTATTTTATTTTCTAATTTTGTTTGAGATAATTTGAAAGATTGAGTGCTATCCAGCAGTATATTATGGCATTGCTGATATATATCAATTGAGTGCCTGATCATATGGTGCATATTGATCAATTACGTGCTGAATATGACTAATAAACAGATATTCATATTTATATACATATGTTATCCGTGCATGCATGAATGTATGAACATGAATTTTATAAATCTTCAAATAATTATATGTATACAAATATTAACATATGATATGTGTATCATCATTTTCTTTATTTTACATGCAGCCTAGTCTAGTTAGTGAAATATAGCCGTATAAACTGTCTGATTGCATTAAAGGAATATACTTCTGTTATTATAGAGCATACACCTGATAAGTAAAGTTGATACTATGCTAAACATTGGCACCCCACAGCATATCATATCCTTGTGTTTCTCTCTATTACCCTTTCAATGGGGAGCCAAGAGTGGCTGAGCTTTGAGAAGCTCTCTCCTTTACGGATCACTTCCATCTCACCTCTGTCTGCATGGGTTGAAGTCTCTGATTCAGCCAATGTGGGTGTGTGAGAAAGCTTGCCGGTAGCTTCTTGTGGGTCGGTGGTTTCTTCCAGGGATTTTGCCGGATACTTCCTCCACCATTATTTCTGGCTGCCATGTAAAGCCTATCATGTGCTGAAAAATAGCGTTAAACCCTACAACAACAGCAACCTTTTCAATGACCTGTATCATATTTTTGACTTTTGATATTTCTTATTTTTCATGACATCTTTCACAAAACAGGTGGTAAGAATGGACTCTTGATATGATTGTGTAATGTCCTGTAAAGAGTCATTTAATAGACAGAAGAAATAAGTACAAAATCTTATTATATGCGCAGAAAAATCCTTAATTAAACAGAGGAAAAAATACTAGGAAACATTTCAAATAGAAAACACAGTCATAACCTTACTCTTCAATAACTTCTCTAAATTCATGGAACAGAATGAGATGACTAATGCATTATACTCATCTTTGATATACATATTAAGTTTATTTTTATTTTCATTTCTGTGGCAATATCTGGTTCATACATTGTTGTTGTCATGCAACAATTTAGCATCAGGATATTTTCTTTAATTATGATCATTTTGTGAATATGGCCTGACAACATTATCCTCCAAATCCATTGGAATCTCATCAGAATTGAATTATTTATTTTTTCATTGTTTCGAGTTTGGACCAACATAATATATCCAATGTTCAATTGCTTGATTTAGTCTTCTAATTCTGTTTGAAATAATTTCATGGATTAAAGTTCATTCATCACTATTCTTTGACTTTTTGATGTATATCAATTCAGTGCCAAAAGAATTGTATATTTTCATCACTCACAGGCTGAAAATGACTAATAACCAGAAATTCATACCAAAAACATTTTCTCATCCATGCACACATGTACGTATGCACATAAAGATTCATTAATCTTTAGATAAATACATGTATACACGTATTGACACATCATATGTGTGTCATCAAGTTCTTTATCTTTCATGCAGATTATTCTATTGAGTGAAATATAGCCATACATAACTGGCTGACTACATTAAATGTATATACTTGTATTATTGTGGATGTTACACCTGACAAGTAAAGTTGATACTAAGCACTCCATTCGACCCTACTTGATATTTTTTCCTTGTGTTCTCCTCTATATCCCTTTCAATGAGTCATATTGTATTACTTATTTTTGATATTTCTTGTTTTTCATGACCACCTTCACAAAACAGGTGGTAAGTATTATCTCTTGATATTATTGTGTTTCTTCCAATAAACTGTCATCTAATACAGAACAAATGAGTAGAAAGTTTTATACTGTGTTCACAACTTTTCCTAAGGAAATCTGAACAGGTTTCACTTTCTAATTTTGTTTGAGATAATTTTAAAGATTGCGTGCTATCCAGCAGCAGTATATTATGGCATTGCTGATACATATCAATTGATTGCCTGATCATATGGTGCATTTTCATCAATTACGTTCTGAATATGACTAACAAACAGAAATTCATATTTATATACATCTGTTTATCCATGGATACATGAATGTATTCACATAAATATTTTTTAAAACTTTAGATAAATATATGTATACAAATATTGTCACATCTTATGTGTTTCATCACGCTTTTTTTTACCTGCAACCTATTCTAATTAGTGAAATATAGCTATAGAAACTGTCTGATTGGATTAAAGGAATATACTTCTGTTATTATAGAGCAAACACGTGATACACAAAGTTGATAGTATGCTAAACATTGGAGCCCCACAGCATATTATATCCTTGTGGTCCTCTTTATTACCGTTTCAATGGGGGGGGGGGGGCCCAGAGTGGCTTAGCTTTCACAAGCGCTCTCCTTCACGGATCACTGCCATCTCACCTCTGTCTGCATGGGTTGAAGTCTCTGATTCATCCAATGTGGGTGTTTCAGAAAGCTTGCCTGTATCTTCTTGTGGGTTGGTGGTTTTTTCCAGGGATTTTTCGGTGTTCTTCCTCCACCATTAATATTGGCTGCCATGTAAAGTTTATCATATGCTGATGAAGTGTTAAACTCTCCAATCACAACAACCTTTTCAATGACCTCTATAATATTATTGACTTTTGATATTTTTTTTTTTTCATGACATCTTTCACAAAACAGGTGATAAGAATGGACTCTTGATATGATTGTATTATGTCCTCTAAAGACTCATTTAATGGACAGAAGAAATAAGTACAAAATCTTATTTTATGTGCAAAAAATCAATAATTAAACAGAGAGGGAAAAATACTAGGAAACATTTCAAATAGAAAACACGGTCATAGCCTTATTTTTCAATAACTTCTCTAAATTCATGGAACAGAATGAGATGACTAATGCATTAAACACATATTTGATATACATACTAAGTTTATTTTATTTTCATTTCTGTGGCAATATGTGGCTCATACATTGTTGTTGTCATGCAACAATTTAGCATGAGATTATTTTCTTTAATTATGATCATTTTGTGAATATGTCCTGCTAAAATTATCCAACAAATCCATAGGAATCTCATCAGAATTGAATTATTTATTTTTTCATTGTTCCGAGTTTGGACCAATATATATATATCCAATGTTCAATTGCTTGCTTTAGTCTTCTAATTCTGTTTGAAATAATTTCATTGATTAAAGTTCATTCAGCACCATGACTTTTTGATGTATATCAATTCAATGCCAAAAGAATTGTATATTTTCATCACTCACAAGTTGAAAATGACTAATAACCAGAAATTCATACCAAATACACTTTTTCATCCATGCACACATGTACGTATGCACATAAAGATTCATAAATCTTTAGATAAATACATGTATACAAGTATTGGCACATCATATGTGTGTCATCAAGTTCTTTATCTTTCATGCAGATTATTCTATTTAGTGAAATATAGCCATACATAACTGGCTGACTGCATTAAATGTATATACTTGTATTATTATGGATGTTACACCTGACAAGTAAAGTTGATACTAAGCACTCCATTCGACCCTACATGATATTATATCTTGTGTTCTCCTCTATATCCTTTTCAATGAGTCATTTAATGGACAGAAGAAATAAGTACAAAATCTTATTTTATGTGCAAAAAAATCCCTAATTAAACAGAAATACTAGGAAACATTTCAAATAGAAAACACAGTCATAACCTTACTCTTCAATAACTTCTCTAAATTCATTTAACATCAACGACATTTTTTAAATAATTTTCATGTTGTGAATGTGTCCTGACAACATTATCTTCCAAATCCTTTGGAATATCATCAGAATTGAACTAAGTATTTTTTCATATTCCGAGTTTGGACCAACATAATATATCCACTGTTCAATTGCTTGCTTTAGTCTTCTAATTGTGTTTGAAATAATTTCATTGATTAAAGTTCATTCAGCAGTATTCTATGACTTTTTGATGTATATCAATTCAGTGCCAAAAGAATTGTATATTTTCATCACTCACAGGTTGAAAATGAGGAAGAACCAGAAATTCATACCAAATACATTTTTTCATCCATGCAGACATGTACTTATTCACATAAAGATTCATAAATCTTTAGATAAATACATGTATACAAGTATTGGCACATCATATGTGTGTCATCATGTTCTTTATCTTTCATGCAGACTATTCTATTTAGTGAGATATAGCCATACATAACTGGCTGACTGCATTAAATGTATATACTTGTATTATTATGGATGTTACACCTGACAAGTAAAGTTGGTACTAAGCACTCCATTCGAGCCTACATGATATTATATCTTGTGTTCTCCTCTATATCCCTTTCAGTGAGTCATATTGTATTACTTATTTTTGATATTTCTTGTTTTTCATGTAATTTATCACGAAACAGGTCGTAAGTATTATCTCTTGATATAATTGTATTACTTCCAATAAACTGTCATCTAAGACAGAACAAATGAGTAGAAAGTTTTATATTGTGATCATAACTATTCCTAAGGAAATCTGAAAGGAAACATTTATGGAACAGATTCATAAGATTAATACATGTCTTTGATAGAACTATTCTGTTGTTTTTTTTAATTTTCCTATTTTATTTTCTAATTTTGTTTGAGATAATTTGAAAGATTGAGTGCTATCCAGCAGTATATTATGGCATTGCTGATATATATCAATTGAGTGCCTGATCATATGGTGCATATTTATCAATTACGTGCTGAATATGACTAATAAACAGATATTCATATTTATATACATATGTTATCCGTGCATGCATGAATGTATGAACATGAATTTTATAAATCTTCAGATAAATATATGTATACAAATATTGACATATCATATGTGTGTCATCATTTTCTTTATTTTACATGCAACCTATTCTAGTTAGTGAAATATAGCCATGTAAACTGTCTGATTGCATTAAAGGAATATACTTCTGTTATTATAGAGCATACACCTGATAAGTAAAGTTGATACTATGCTAATCATCGAAGCCCCACAGCATATCATATCCTTGTGTTTCTCTCTATTACCCTTTCAATGGGGAGCCAAGAGTGGCTGAGCTTTGAGAAGCTCTCTCCTTTACGGATCACTTCCATCTCACCTCTGTCTGCATGGGTTGAAGTCTCTGATTCATAAAATGTGGGTGTGTGAGAAAGCTTGCCAGTATCTTCTTGTGGGTTGGTGGTTTTTTCCAGCGATTTTGCCGGATTCTTCCTCCACCATTAATTTTGGCTGCCATGTAAAGCCTATCATGTGCTGAAAAATAGCGTTAAACCCTCCAACAACAGCAACCTTTTCAATGACCTGTATCATATTTTTGACTTTTGATATTTCTTATTTTTCATGACATCTTTCACAAAACAGGTGGTAAGAATGGACTCTTGATATGATTGTATTATGTCCTCTAAAGAGTCATTTAATGGACAGAAGCAATAAGCACAAAATCTTATTTTATGCGCAGACAAATCCCTAATTAAACAGAGGGGAAAAAATACTAGGAAACATTTCAAATAGAAAACACAGTCATAACCTTACTCTTCAATAACTTCTCTAAATTCATGGAACAGAATGAGATGACTAATGCATTATACACATCTTTGATATACATATTAAGTTTATTTTTATTTTCATTTCTGTGGCAATATCTGGTTCATACATTGTTGTTGTCATGCAACAATTTAGCATCAGATTATTTTCTTTAATTATGATCATTTTGTGAATAATTCCTGACAACATTATCCTCCAAATCCATTGGAATCTCATCAGAATTGAATTATTTATTTTTGATTTGTTTCGAGTTTGGACCAACATAATATATCCAATGTTCAATTGCTTGATTTAGTCTTCTAATTCTGTTTGAAATAATTTCATGGATTAAAGCTCATTCAGCAGTATTCTATGACTTTTTGATGTATATCAATTCAGTGCCAAAAGAATTCTAAATTTTCGTCACTCACAGGCTGAAAATGACTAATAACCAGAAATTCATACCAAAAACATTTTTTCATCCATGCACACATGTACGTATGCACATAAAGATTCATAAATCTTTAGATAAATACATGTATACAATTATTGGCACATCATATGTGTGTCATCATGTTCTTTATCTTTCATGCAGATTATTCTATTTAGTGAAATATAGCCATACATAACTGGCTGACTACATTAAATGTATATACTTGTATTATTATGGATGTTACACCTGACAGGTAAAGATGATACTAAACCCTCCATTCGACCCTACTTGATATTATTTCCTTGTGTTCTCCTCTATATCCCTTTCAATGAGTCATATTGTATTACTTATTTTTGATATTTCTTGTTTTTCATGACCCCCTTCACAAAACAGGTGGTAAGTATTATCTCTTGATATTATTGTGTTTCTTCCAATAAACTGTCATCTAATACAGAACAAATGAGTAGAAAGTTTTATACTGTGTTCACAACTTTTCCTAAGGAAATCTGAACAAGTTTCATTTTCTAATTTTGTTTGAGATAATTTAAATGATTGAGTGCTATCCAGCAGTATATTATGGCATTGCTGATACATATCATTTGAGTGCCTGATCATATGGTGCATTTTCATCAATTACGTGCTGAATATGACTAACAAACAGAAATTCATATTTATATACATCTTTTTATCCATGGATACATGAATGTATTCACATAAATATTTTTTAAAACTTTAGATAAATATATGTATACAAATATGGTCACATCTTATGTGTTTCATCACGCTCTTTTTTTTTACCTGCAACCTATTCTAATTAGTGAAATATAGCTATAGAAACTGTCTGATTGGATTAAAGGAATATACTTCTGTTATTATAGAGCAAACACGTGATACACAAAGTTGATAGTATGCTAAACATTGGAGCCCCACAGCATATTATATCCTTGTGGTCCTCTCTATTACCGTTTCATTGAGGGGGGGGGGGCCCAGAGTGGCTTAGCTTTCACAAGCACTCTCCTTTACGGATCACTGCCATCTCACCTCTGTCTGCATGGGTTGAAGTCTCTGATTCATCCAATGTGGGTGTTTCAGAAAGCTTGCCTGTATCTTCTTGTGGGTCGGTGTTTTTTTCCAGGGATTTTACGGTGTTCTTCCTCCACCATTAATATTGGCTGCCATGTAAAGTTTATCATATGCTGATGAAGTGTTAAACTCTCCAATCACAACAACCTTTTCAATGACCTCTATAATATTATTGACTTTTGATATTTCTTCTTTTTCATGACATCTTTCACAAAACAGGTGATAAGAATGGACTCTTGATATGATTGTATTATGTCCTCTAAAGACTCATTTAATGGACAGAAGAAATAAGTACAAAATCTTATTATATGTGCAAAAAAATCCCTAATTAAAGAGAGAGGAAAAATACTAGGAAACATTTCAAATAGAAAACACGGTCATAGCTTTATTTTTCAATAACTTCTCTAAATTCATGGAACAGCATGAGATGACTAATGCTTTAAACACATCTTTGATATACATACTAAGTTTATTTTATTTTCATTTCTGTGGCAATATCTGGTTCATACATTGTTGTTGTCATGCAACAATTTAGCATCGGATTATTTTCTTTAATTATGATCATTTTGTGAATATGTCTTGACAACATTATCCTCCAAATCCTTTGGAATCTCATCAGAATCGAATTATTTATTTTTTCATTGTTTCGAGTTTGGACCAACATAATATATCCAATGTTCAATTGCTTGCTTTAGTCTTCTAATTCTGTTTGAAATAATTTCATTGATTAATGTTCATTCAGCAGTATTTTATGACATTTTGATGTATATCAATTCAGTGCCAAAAGAATTGTATATTTTCATCACTCACAGGTTGAAAATGACTAATAACCAGAAATTCAAACCAAATACATTTTTTCATCAATGCACACGTGTACGTATGCACATAAAGATTCATTGATCTTTAGATAAATACATGTATACACATATTGGCACATCATTATATGTGTGTCATCAAGTTCTTTGGCTGACTGCATTAAATGTATATACTTGTATTATTATGGATGTTACACCTGACAAGTAAAGTTGATACTAAGCACTCCATTCGACCCTAAATGATATTATATCCTTGTGTTCTCCTCTATATCCCTTTCAATGAGTCATATTGTATTACTTATTTTTGATATTTCTTGTTTTTCATGTAATGCTTCACGAAACAGTTCGTAAGTATTATCTCTTGATATAATTGTATTGCTTCCAATAAACTGTCATTTAAGACAGAACAAATCAGTAGAAAGTTTTATATTGTGTTCATAACTATTCCTAAGGAAATCTGAAAGGAAACATTTATGGAACAGATTCATAAGATTAATACATGACTTTGATACAACTGTTTCGTTTTTTTTTTTATTTACCTATTTTAGTTTCAAATTCTGTTTGAGATAATTTAAAAGATTGAGTGCTATCCAGCAGTATATTATGAAATTGCTGATATATATCAATTCAGTGACTGATCATATGGTGCATTTTCATCAGTTACATGCTGAATATGACTAATAAACAGATATTCATATTTATATACATATGTTTATCCATGCTTTCATGAATATATGCACATAAATATTTATAAATCTTTAGATAAATATATGTCTATAAATATTGTCACATCATATGTTTTTCATCATGTTTTTTATTTTACATACAGCCTCTTATAATTAGTGAAATATAGCTATAGAAACTGTCTGATTGCATTAAAGGAATATACTTCTGTTATTATAGAGCATACACCTCATAAGTAAAGTTGATACTATGCTAATCATCGAAGCCCCACAGCATATCATATCCTTGTGTTTCTCTCTATTACCCTTTCAATGGGGAGCCAAGAGTGGCTGAGCTTTGAGAAGCTCTCTCCTTTACGGATCACTTCCATCTCACCTCTGTCTGCATGGGTTGAAGTCTCTGATTCATAAAATGTGGGTGTGTGAGAAAGCTTGCCAGTATCTTCTTGTGGGTTGGTGGTTTTTTCCAGCGATTTTGCCGGATTCTTCCTCCACCATTAATTTTGGCTGCCATGTAAAGCCTATCATGTGCTGAAAAATAGCGTTAAACCCTCCAACAACAGCAACCTTTTCAATGACCTGTATCATATTTTTGACTTTTGATATTTCTTATTTTTCATGACATCTTTCACAAAACAGGTGGTAAGAATGGACTCTTGATATGATTGTATTATGTCCTCTAAAGAGTCATTTAATGGACAGAAGCAATAAGCACAAAATCTTATTTTATGCGCAGACAAATCCCTAATTAAACAGAGGGGAAAAAATACTAGGAAACATTTCAAATAGAAAACACAGTCATAACCTTACTCTTCAATAACTTCTCTAAATTCATGGAACAGAATGAGATGACTAATGCATTATACACATCTTTGATATACATATTAAGTTTATTTTTATTTTCATTTCTGTGGCAATATCTGGTTCATACATTGTTGTTGTCATGCAACAATTTAGCATCAGATTATTTTCTTTAATTATGATCATTTTGTGAATAATTCCTGACAACATTATCCTCCAAATCCATTGGAATCTCATCAGAATTGAATTATTTATTTTTGATTTGTTTCGAGTTTGGACCAACATAATATATCCAATGTTCAATTGCTTGATTTAGTCTTCTAATTCTGTTTGAAATAATTTCATGGATTAAAGCTCATTCAGCAGTATTCTATGACTTTTTGATGTATATCAATTCAGTGCCAAAAGAATTCTAAATTTTCGTCACTCACAGGCTGAAAATGACTAATAACCAGAAATTCATACCAAAAACATTTTTTCATCCATGCACACATGTACGTATGCACATAAAGATTCATAAATCTTTAGATAAATACATGTATACAATTATTGGCACATCATATGTGTGTCATCATGTTCTTTATCTTTCATGCAGATTATTCTATTTAGTGAAATATAGCCATACATAACTGGCTGACTACATTAAATGTATATACTTGTATTATTATGGATGTTACACCTGACAGGTAAAGATGATACTAAACCCTCCATTCGACCCTACTTGATATTATTTCCTTGTGTTCTCCTCTATATCCCTTTCAATGAGTCATATTGTATTACTTATTTTTGATATTTCTTGTTTTTCATGACCCCCTTCACAAAACAGGTGGTAAGTATTATCTCTTGATATTATTGTGTTTCTTCCAATAAACTGTCATCTAATACAGAACAAATGAGTAGAAAGTTTTATACTGTGTTCACAACTTTTCCTAAGGAAATCTGAACAAGTTTCATTTTCTAATTTTGTTTGAGATAATTTAAATGATTGAGTGCTATCCAGCAGTATATTATGGCATTGCTGATACATATCATTTGAGTGCCTGATCATATGGTGCATTTTCATCAATTACGTGCTGAATATGACTAACAAACAGAAATTCATATTTATATACATCTTTTTATCCATGGATACATGAATGTATTCACATAAATATTTTTTAAAACTTTAGATAAATATATGTATACAAATATGGTCACATCTTATGTGTTTCATCACGCTCTTTTTTTTTACCTGCAACCTATTCTAATTAGTGAAATATAGCTATAGAAACTGTCTGATTGGATT
Source organism: Unio pictorum (assembly GCA_030141615.1). Taxonomy (NCBI): domain Eukaryota; kingdom Metazoa; phylum Mollusca; class Bivalvia; order Unionida; family Unionidae; genus Unio; species Unio pictorum. The sequence goes on from JARLTB010000126.1 coordinate 14,838,937, forward strand.
AAAGGAATATACTTCTGTTATTATAGAGCAAACACGTGATACACAAAGTTGATAGTATGCTAAACATTGGAGCCCCACAGCATATTATATCCTTGTGGTCCTCTCTATTACCGTTTCATTGAGGGGGGGGCCCAGAGTGGCTTAGCTTTCACAAGCACTCTCCTTTACGGATCACTGCCATCTCACCTCTGTCTGCATGGGTTGAAGTCTCTGATTCATCCAATGTGGGTGTTTCAGAAAGCTTGCCTGTATCTTCTTGTGGGTCGGTGTTTTTTTCCAGGGATTTTACGGTGTTCTTCCTCCACCATTAATATTGGCTGCCATGTAAAGTTTATCATATGCTGATGAAGTGTTAAACTCTCCAATCACAACAACCTTTTCAATGACCTCTATAATATTATTGACTTTTGATATTTCTTCTTTTTCATGACATCTTTCACAAAACAGGTGATAAGAATGGACTCTTGATATGATTGTATTATGTCCTCTAAAGACTCATTTAATGGACAGAAGAAATAAGTACAAAATCTTATTATATGTGCAAAAAAATCCCTAATTAAAGAGAGAGGAAAAATACTAGGAAACATTTCAAATAGAAAACACGGTCATAGCTTTATTTTTCAATAACTTCTCTAAATTCATGGAACAGCATGAGATGACTAATGCTTTAAACACATCTTTGATATACATACTAAGTTTATTTTATTTTCATTTCTGTGGCAATATCTGGTTCATACATTGTTGTTGTCATGCAACAATTTAGCATCGGATTATTTTCTTTAATTATGATCATTTTGTGAATATGTCTTGACAACATTATCCTCCAAATCCTTTGGAATCTCATCAGAATCGAATTATTTATTTTTTCATTGTTTCGAGTTTGGACCAACATAATATATCCAATGTTCAATTGCTTGCTTTAGTCTTCTAATTCTGTTTGAAATAATTTCATTGATTAATGTTCATTCAGCAGTATTTTATGACATTTTGATGTATATCAATTCAGTGCCAAAAGAATTGTATATTTTCATCACTCACAGGTTGAAAATGACTAATAACCAGAAATTCAAACCAAATACATTTTTTCATCAATGCACACGTGTACGTATGCACATAAAGATTCATTGATCTTTAGATAAATACATGTATACACATATTGGCACATCATTATATGTGTGTCATCAAGTTCTTTGGCTGACTGCATTAAATGTATATACTTGTATTATTATGGATGTTACACCTGACAAGTAAAGTTGATACTAAGCACTCCATTCGACCCTAAATGATATTATATCCTTGTGTTCTCCTCTATATCCCTTTCAATGAGTCATATTGTATTACTTATTTTTGATATTTCTTGTTTTTCATGTAATGCTTCACGAAACAGTTCGTAAGTATTATCTCTTGATATAATTGTATTGCTTCCAATAAACTGTCATTTAAGACAGAACAAATCAGTAGAAAGTTTTATATTGTGTTCATAACTATTCCTAAGGAAATCTGAAAGGAAACATTTATGGAACAGATTCATAAGATTAATACATGACTTTGATACAACTGTTTCGTTTTTTTTTTTATTTACCTATTTTAGTTTCAAATTCTGTTTGAGATAATTTAAAAGATTGAGTGCTATCCAGCAGTATATTATGAAATTGCTGATATATATCAATTCAGTGACTGATCATATGGTGCATTTTCATCAGTTACATGCTGAATATGACTAATAAACAGATATTCATATTTATATACATATGTTTATCCATGCTTTCATGAATATATGCACATAAATATTTATAAATCTTTAGATAAATATATGTCTATAAATATTGTCACATCATATGTTTTTCATCATGTTTTTTATTTTACATACAGCCTCTTATAATTAGTGAAATATAGCTATAGAAACTGTCTGATTGCATTAAAGGAATATACTTCTGTTATTATAGAGCATACACCTCATAAGTAAAGTTGATACTATGCTAATCATCGAAGCCCCACAGCATATCATATCCTTGTGTTTCTCTCTATTACCCTTTCAATGGGGAGCCAAGAGTGGCTGAGCTTTGAGAAGCTCTCTCCTTTACGGATCACTTCCATCTCACCTCTGTCTGCATGGGTTGAAGTCTCTGATTCATAAAATGTGGGTGTGTGAGAAAGCTTGCCAGTATCTTCTTGTGGGTTGGTGGTTTTTTCCAGCGATTTTGCCGGATTCTTCCTCCACCATTAATTTTGGCTGCCATGTAAAGCCTATCATGTGCTGAAAAATAGCGTTAAACCCTCCAACAACAGCAACCTTTTCAATGACCTGTATCATATTTTTGACTTTTGATATTTCTTATTTTTCATGACATCTTTCACAAAACAGGTGGTAAGAATGGACTCTTGATATGATTGTATTATGTCCTCTAAAGAGTCATTTAATGGACAGAAGCAATAAGCACAAAATCTTATTTTATGCACAGACAAATCCCTAATTAAACAGAGGGGAAAAAATACTAGGAAACATTTCAAATAGAAAACACAGTCATAACCTTACTCTTCAATAACTTCTCTAAATTCATGGAACAGAATGAGATGACTAATGCATTATACACATCTTTGATATACATATTAAGTTTATTTTTATTTTCATTTCTGTGGCAATATCTGGTTCATACATTGTTGTTGTCATGCAACAATTTAGCATCAGATTATTTTCTTTAATTATGATCATTTTGTGAATAATTCCTGACAACATTATCCTCCAAATCCATTGGAATCTCATCAGAATTGAATTATTTATTTTTGATTTGTTTCGAGTTTGGACCAACATAATATATCCAATGTTCAATTGCTTGATTTAGTCTTCTAATTCTGTTTGAAATAATTTCATGGATTAAAGCTCATTCAGCAGTATTCTATGACTTTTTGATGTATATCAATTCAGTGCCAAAAGAATTCTAAATTTTCGTCACTCACAGGCTGAAAATGACTAATAACCAGAAATTCATACCAAAAACATTTTTTCATCCATGCACACATGTACGTATGCACATAAAGATTCATAAATCTTTAGATAAATACATGTATACAATTATTGGCACATCATATGTGTGTCATCATGTTCTTTATCTTTCATGCAGATTATTCTATTTAGTGAAATATAGCCATACATAACTGGCTGACTACATTAAATGTATATACTTGTATTATTATGGATGTTACACCTGACAGGTAAAGATGATACTAAACCCTCCATTCGACCCTACTTGATATTATTTCCTTGTGTTCTCCTCTATATCCCTTTCAATGAGTCATATTGTATTACTTATTTTTGATATTTCTTGTTTTTCATGACCCCCTTCACAAAACAGGTGGTAAGTATTATCTCTTGATATTATTGTGTTTCTTCCAATAAACTGTCATCTAATACAGAACAAATGAGTAGAAAGTTTTATACTGTGTTCACAACTTTTCCTAAGGAAATCTGAACAAGTTTCATTTTCTAATTTTGTTTGAGATAATTTAAATGATTGAGTGCTATCCAGCAGTATATTATGGCATTGCTGATACATATCATTTGAGTGCCTGATCATATGGTGCATTTTCATCAATTACGTGCTGAATATGACTAACAAACAGAAATTCATATTTATATACATCTTTTTATCCATGGATACATGAATGTATTCACATAAATATTTTTTAAAACTTTAGATAAATATATGTATACAAATATGGTCACATCTTATGTGTTTCATCACGCTCTTTTTTTTTACCTGCAACCTATTCTAATTAGTGAAATATAGCTATAGAAACTGTCTGATTGGATTAAAGGAATATACTTCTGTTATTATAGAGCAAACACGTGATACACAAAGTTGATAGTATGCTAAACATTGGAGCCCCACAGCATATTATATCCTTGTGGTCCTCTCTATTACCGTTTCATTGAGGGGGGGGCCCAGAGTGGCTTAGCTTTCACAAGCACTCTCCTTTACGGATCACTGCCATCTCACCTCTGTCTGCATGGGTTGAAGTCTCTGATTCATCCAATGTGGGTGTTTCAGAAAGCTTGCCTGTATCTTCTTGTGGGTCGGTGTTTTTTTCCAGGGATTTTACGGTGTTCTTCCTCCACCATTAATATTGGCTGCCATGTAAAGTTTATCATATGCTGATGAAGTGTTAAACTCTCCAATCACAACAACCTTTTCAATGACCTCTATAATATTATTGACTTTTGATATTTCTTCTTTTTCATGACATCTTTCACAAAACAGGTGATAAGAATGGACTCTTGATATGATTGTATTATGTCCTCTAAAGACTCATTTAATGGACAGAAGAAATAAGTACAAAATCTTATTATATGTGCAAAAAAATCCCTAATTAAAGAGAGAGGAAAAATACTAGGAAACATTTCAAATAGAAAACACGGTCATAGCTTTATTTTTCAATAACTTCTCTAAATTCATGGAACAGCATGAGATGACTAATGCTTTAAACACATCTTTGATATACATACTAAGTTTATTTTATTTTCATTTCTGTGGCAATATCTGGTTCATACATTGTTGTTGTCATGCAACAATTTAGCATCGGATTATTTTCTTTAATTATGATCATTTTGTGAATATGTCTTGACAACATTATCCTCCAAATCCTTTGGAATCTCATCAGAATCGAATTATTTATTTTTTCATTGTTTCGAGTTTGGACCAACATAATATATCCAATGTTCAATTGCTTGCTTTAGTCTTCTAATTCTGTTTGAAATAATTTCATTGATTAATGTTCATTCAGCAGTATTTTATGACATTTTGATGTATATCAATTCAGTGCCAAAAGAATTGTATATTTTCATCACTCACAGGTTGAAAATGACTAATAACCAGAAATTCAAACCAAATACATTTTTTCATCAATGCACACGTGTACGTATGCACATAAAGATTCATTGATCTTTAGATAAATACATGTATACACATATTGGCACATCATTATATGTGTGTCATCAAGTTCTTTGGCTGACTGCATTAAATGTATATACTTGTATTATTATGGATGTTACACCTGACAAGTAAAGTTGATACTAAGCACTCCATTCGACCCTAAATGATATTATATCCTTGTGTTCTCCTCTATATCCCTTTCAATGAGTCATATTGTATTACTTATTTTTGATATTTCTTGTTTTTCATGTAATGCTTCACGAAACAGTTCGTAAGTATTATCTCTTGATATACTTGTATTGCTTCCAATAAACTGTCATTTAAGACAGAACAAATCAGTAGAAAGTTTTATATTGTGTTCATAACTATTCCTAAGGAAATCTGAAAGGAAACATTTATGGAACAGATTCATAAGATTAATACATGACTTTGATACAACTGTTTCGTTTTTTTTTTTATTTACCTATTTTAGTTTCAAATTCTGTTTGAGATAATTTAAAAGATTGAGTGCTATCCAGCAGTATATTATGAAATTGCTGATATATATCAATTCAGTGACTGATCATATGGTGCATTTTCATCAGTTACATGCTGAATATGACTAATAAACAGATATTCATATTTATATACATATGTTTATCCATACTTTCATGAATATATGCACATAAATATTTATAAATCTTTAGATAAATATATGTCTATAAATATTGTCACATCATATGCTTTTCATCATGTTTTTTATTTTACATACAGCCTCTTATAATTAGTGAAATATAGCTATAGAAACTGTCTGATTGCATTAAAGGAATATACTTCTGTTATTATAGAGCATACACCTCATAAGTAAAGTTGATACTATGCTAAACATTGGAGCCCCACAGCATATTATATCCTTGTGGTCCTCTATATTACCCTTTCAATGGGGAGCCCAGAGTGGCTGAGCTTTGAGAAGCTCTCTCCTTTACGGATCACTTCCATCTCACCTCTATCTGCATGGGTTGAAGTCTCTGATTCATGCAATATGGGTGTGTGAGAAAGCTTGCCAGTATCTTCTTGTGGGTTGGTGGTTTTTTCAAGGGATGTTTTGGTGTTCTTTCTCCACCATTAATTCTGGCTGCCATGTAAAGCTTATCATATGCTTTTGAACAGTGTTAAACTCTCCAATCACAACAACCTTTTCAATGACCTGTATCATATTACTGACTTTTGATATTTATTCTTTTTCATGACATCTTTCACAAAACAGGTGATTAGAATGGACTCTTGATATAATTGTATTATGTCCTCTAAAGGGTCATTTAATGGACAGAATAAATAAGTACAAAATCTTATTTTATGTGCAAAAAAATCCCTAATTAAACAGAGAGGAAAAAATACTAGGAAACATTTCAAATAGAAAACACGGTCATAGCCTTATTTTTCAATAACTTCTCTAAATTCATGGAACAGAATGAGATGACTAATGCATTAAACACATCTTTGATATACATATTAAGTTTATTTTATTTTCATTTCTGTGGCAATATCTGGTTCATACATTGTTGTTGTCATGCAACAATTTAGCATCAGGATATTTTCTTTAATTATGATCATTTTGTGAATATGACCTGACAACATTATCCTCCAAATCCATTGGAATCTCATCAGAATTGAATTATTTATTTTTTCATTGTTCCGAGTTTGGACCAATATATATATCCAATGTTCAATTGCTTGCTTTAGTCTTTTAATTCTGTTTGAAATAATTTCATTGATTACAGTTGATTCAGAAGTTTTCTATGACTTTTTGATGTATATCAATTCAGTGCCAAAAGAATTGTATATTTTCATCACTCACAGGTTGAAAATGACGAATAACTAGAAATTCAAACCAAATACATTTTTTCATCCATGCACACATGTACGTATGCACATAAAGATTCATAAATCTTTAGATAAATACATGTATACAAGTATTGGCACATCATATGTGTGTCATCAAGTTCTTTATCTTTCATGCAGACTATTCTATTTAGTGAGATATAGCCATACATAACTGGCTGACTGTATATACTTGTATTATTATGGATGCTACACCTGACAAGTAAAGTTGGTACTAAGCACTCCATTCGACCCTACATGATATTATATCCTTGTGTTCTCCTCTATATCCATTTCAATGAGTCATATTGTATTACTTATTTTTGATATTTCTTGTTTTTCATGTAATGCTTCACGAAACAGTTCGTAAGTATTATCTCTTGATATAATTGTATTGCTTCCAATAAAATGTCATTTAAGACAGAACAAATCAGTAGAAAGTTTTATTTTGTGTTCATAACTATTCCTAAGGAAATCTGAAAGGAAACATTTATGGAACAGATTCATAAGATTAATACATGACTTTGATAGAACTATTCCATTGTTTATTTTATTTTCGTATTATTTTTTTTTCTAATTTTGTTTGAGATAATTTGAAAGATTGAGTGCTATCCAGCAGTATATTATGGCATTGCTTATACATATCAATTCAGTGCCTGATCATATGGTGCATTTTCATCAATTACGTGCTGAATATGACTAATAAACAGAAATTCATATTTATATACATATGTTTATACATGCATGCATGAATGTATGCACATAAATATTTATAAATCTGTAGATAAATATATGTATAGAAAAATAAACATATGATATGTGTGTCATCATTTTCTTTATTTTACATGCAGCCTATTTTAATTGGTGAAATATAGCCATAGAAACTGTCTGATTGCATTAATGGAATATACTTCTGTTATTATAAAGCATACACCTGATAAGTAAAGTTGATACTATGCTAAACATCGGAGCCCCACAGCATATTATATCCTTGTGATCCTCTCTATTCCCTTTCAATGGGAGGCCCAGAGTGATCGAGCTTTCAAAAGCGCTGTCCTTTATGGATCACTGCCATCTTTTATAGATATATTATAATGTATACAAGTATTTGCACATTATACGTGTGTCATCAAGTTCTTTATCTTTCATGCAGATTATTCTATTTCGTGATATATAGCCATACATAACTGGCTGACTGCATTAAATGTATATACTTGTATTATTATGGATATTACACCTGACAAGTAAAGTTGATACTAAGCACTCCATTCGACCCTACATGATATTATATCCTTGTGTTCTCCTCTATATCCCTTTCAATGAGTCATATTGTATTACTTATTTTTGATATTTCTTCTTTTTCATGTAATTCTTGACAAAACAGCTCGTAAGTATTATCTCTTGATATAATTGTATTACTTCCAATAAAATGTCATCTCAGACAGTACAAATGAGTAGAAAGTTTTATATTGTGTTCATAACTATTCCTAAGGAAATCTGAAAGGAAAGATTTATGGAACAGATTCATAAGATTAATACATGACTTTGATAGAACTGTTTCGTTGTTTATTTTATTTTCCTATTTTATTTTCTAATTTTGTTTGAGATAATTTAAAAGATTGAGTGTTATCCAGCAGTATATTATGAAATTGCTGATATATATCAATTTAGTGACTGATCATATTTTGCATTTTCATCAGTTACGTGCTGAATATGACTAATAAACAGATATTCATATTTATATACATATGTTTATCCATGCTTGCATGAATATATTCACATAAATATTTATAAATCTTTAGATAAATATATGTATATAAATATTGTCACATCATATGTTTTTCATCATGTTCTTTATTTTACATACAGCCTATTATATTTAATGAAATATAGCTATAGAAACTCTGATTGCATAAAAGGAATATACTTCTGTTATTATAGAGCATACACCTCATAAGTAAAGTTGATACTATGCTAAACATTGGAGTCCCACAGCATATTATATCCTTGTGATCCTCTATATTACCCTTTCAATGGGGAGCCCAGAGTGGCTGAGCTTTGAGAAGCTCTCTCCTTTACGGATCACTTCCATCTCACCTCTGTCTGCATGGGTTGAAGTCTCTGATTCATCCAATGTGGGTGTGTGAGAAAACTTGCCAGTATCTTCTTGTGGGTCGGTGGTTTTTTCCAGGGAATTTTCGGTGTTCTTCCTCCACCATTAATATTGGCTGCCATGTAAAGCTTATCATATGCTGATGAAGTGTTAAACTCTCCAATCACAACAACCTTTTCAATGACCTCTATAATATTATTGACTTTTGATATTTTTTTTTTTCATGACTTCTTTCACAAAACAGGTGATCAGATTGGACTCTTGATATGATTGTATTATGTCCTCTAAAGAGTCATTTAATGGACAGAATAAATAAGTACAAAATCTTATTTTATGTGCAAAAAAATCCCTAATTAAACAGAGAGGAAAAAATACTAGGAAACATTTCAAATAGAAAACACGGTCATAGCCTTATTTTTCAATAACTTCTCTAAATTCATGGAACAGAATGAGATGACTAATGCATTAAACACATCTTTGATATACATACTAAGTTTATTTTATTTTCATTTCTGTGGCAATATCTGATTCATACATTGTTGTTGTCATGCAACAATTTAGCATTAGATTATTTTCTTTAATTATGATCATTTTGTGAATATGACCTGACAACATTATCTTCCAAATCCTTTGGAATCTCATCAGAATTGAATTATTTTTTTTTTCATATTCCGAGTTTGGACCAACATAATATATCCAATGTTCAATTGCTTGCTTTAGTCTTCTAATTCTGTTTGAAATAATTACATTGATTGAAGTTCATTCAGCAGTATTCTATGACTTTTTGATGTATATCAATTCAGTGCCAAGATGAATTGTATATTTTCATTACTCACAGGCTGAAAATGACTAATAACCAGGAATTCATACGAAATACATTTTTTCATCCATGCACTTGTACGTACCCACATAAAGATTCATTAATCTTTATATAGATATATGTAATGTATACAAGTATTGGCTCATAATATGTGTATCATCAAGTTCTTTATCTTTCATGCAGACTATTCTATTTAGTGATATATAGCCATACATAACTGGCTGACTGCATTAAATGTATATACTTGTATTATTATAGATGTTACACCTGTTAAGTAAAGTTGATACTAAGTACTCCATTCAACCCTACATGATATTATATCTTGTGTTCTCCTCTATATCCCTTTCAATGAGTCATATTGTATTACTTATTTTTGATATTTTTTGTTTTTCATGTAATTCATCACAAAACAGCTGGTAAGTATTATCTCTTGATATAATTGTAGTACTTCCAATAAACTGTCATCTGAGACAGAACAAATGAGTAGAAAGTTTTATATTGTGTTCATAACTATTCCTAAGGAAATCTCAAATAGAAACATTTATGGAACAGATTCATAAGTTTAATAAATGACTTTGAATAAACTATTCCGTTTATTTTTTTTTACTTTTTTATTTTCTAATTTTGTTTGAGATAATTTGAAAGATTGAGTGCTATCCAGCAGTATATTATGACTTTGCTGATATATATCAATTCAGTGCCTTATCATATGGTGCATTTTCACCAGTTATATGCTGAATATAACTAATAAACAGATATTCATATTTATATATATATATTCATCCATGGATGAATGAATATATGCACATATATATTCTTAAATCTTGAGAAAAATTTATGTACACAAGTATTATCAAATCATATATGTGTCATCAAGTTCTTTATTTTACATTCAGACTATTCAGTTAGTAAGAACCTGTATTATTACATTGAAGGAATATACTTCTTTTATTATAAAGCATACACCTCATAAGTAAAGTTGATACTATGCTAAACATTGGAGCCCCACAGCATATTATATCCTTGTGTTCCTCTCTCTTACCCTTTCAATGGGGTCCCAGAGTGGTCGAATTGTCAAAAGCTCTCTCTGTCTGTGGTTTTTTCCATGGATTTTTCTGGGTACATATGTTACATTCAGACTATTGTTTTTAGTGAAATATAGCAATACTTCACTGGCTGGATGCATTAAATGCATATTGTTGAAGTCTCTGATTCAGCCAATGTAGGTGTGTGATACAGCTTTCCAGTAACTTCTTGTGGGTCGATGGTTCTTAACAGGGATTTTTTCGACTTCTTCCCCCACAGTTAATACTGGCTGCAATGTAAAGCCTATCGTGTGCTAAAAAAACTTTAAACCCTACAACAATCCTTTTAATGACCTCTAACATATTTTTTACTTTTGATATTTATTTTTTTTCATTTCATCCTTCACTAAACAGAAGGTAAGAATGGACTCTTGATATTATTGTATTATGTCCTATAAATAGTCATTTGATAGACAGAATAAATGAGTACAAAATCTTTTTTTGTGTGCAAAAAAATCCCTATGGAAAAAATGAGGATAAATACTAGGAAACATTTCAATTAGAAGAAACAGTCATGACCTGACTCTTTAATAACTTCTCTAAATTCATGAAACAGATAGAGATGACTAATATATTTTACACATCTTTGATATAAGTATTTCATTTATTTTCATTGGTGTGGCAATATCTTGTTCATACATTGTTGTTCTCCTGCAACAATTTAACATCAATGTCTTTTCTTTAATTATTGTCATTTTGTGAGTATGTCCTGACAACATTATTATCCAAATCCATTGGAATCTCATCAGTATTTAATTATTAATTTTTCATTGTTCTGAGTCTGGACCAACATATATATCCAATGTTCAATTGCTTGCTTTAGTCCTCTGATTCTCTTTGAAATAATTTTATTGACTGAAGTTTATCCAGCAGTATTTTATGACTTTTTGATGTATAACAGGTCAATGTTTAAATAAATGGTATATTTTCATCACTCACTGGCTGAAATTGACTAATAACCAGAAATTCATTCTCCAATATATTTTTTCATCCATGCACACATGTACCTATGCACATACAGACTCAATAATCTTTAGGTAAATACATGTATGCAAGTATTGGCACATCATATGTATGTCATCAATTTGTATATGTTACATGCAGACTATTATTTGTAGTGAAATACTGCTATACATAACTGGCTGACTGCATTCAATGTATATATTTCTGTTATTATTGATGTTACACCCGACAAGTAAAGTTGATACTAAACCCTCCATTTGACCCTAAATGATATTATATCCTTGTGTTCTCCTCCATTACCCTTTCAATCAGTCATATTGTATTATTGATTTTTGACATTTATTCTTTTTCATGCAGTCCTTGATGAAACAGCTGGTAAGTATAATCTCCTGATATAATTGTATTCCATCCACTGAACAGTCATCTTAGAACAAAAGAGTAGAAAGTTTTATGTGCAGAATTATTCCTAAGGAAATCTGAAAGGAAAAATTAATGGAACATATTCATAAGATTAATCCATTATACATGACATTGATAGAACTATTCCATTGTTTATTTTTTGTTCCTTTTTCTATTCTTATTTTCTTTGAGATAATTTAAAAGATTGAATGCTATCCAGCAGTATATTATGAATTGGCTGATATATATCAATTCAGTGCCTGATCATATAGTGCATCTTCATGCATTACATGCTGAGCAGCTGAGGGGGCGAACCATACGATTATATTTTAAGCAAAATATTTTAAGCCTCCTTTTGCCAAATAGAGCCTTAGATCAGACGGTTGGATTCTAAGCAAAATATTTAAAGCCTCCTTTTGCCAAATGGAGCCTTAACGATTTTAGAGTCCTATTTGTCAAATTAGGGGTTTCTACGAAAATGAACCAGAGAGGGATGCAAAAACCTCTAAAAAAAAAAGTCTTTCAACCTCGTCGTCGTTCGCCCCTCTGCTGCTATGGATTAATATTTTATCAAATATTTTTATTTTATAAAAACCAAATATTTTATCAAGTCTGACACGATATCGCGTCCGAGGGTCTGATAAATTTATCGTCACAAATCCGTGTGGGATTGACTGAGCGTGACTAAAGAAATTTCTAAATTGATCATAATCCATATCACCGCCGCACCAGGTCTGATGAATATTTCGTATTGTATGAGTATCAACTCCGTTAAACACACACAATAAATTGCAGTTATCTCTGATCACTTTTGGTATTTGAGTGTACCATTGAGTGTCATATATCACGTCGGTGTTTTTATGCCTGCCTCTGGAAAATATCCTAGCAGGATTCTTTTGATTGTCTAACATGATATCATCATATACAACTAAATTGTTAATATCTCCATTAATATCATCAATGCACGGTGCTTCATCGATATCGGTTAGAAACTCAATAATACCCTCGCTGGATTCTTATACCGCTTTGTCGTTAAAATCTATTAACACATTGTAACATCGCTAATCATCAACACTCGGAGCTATCAAATACAACTTGTCCCATTTCATTCATCTCGTTATCAAATTAAGTAGCAGTTGTGTTTTACCACTTCCAGATGGTCCGATTATAATCATTCTAATAGAATTCGGCAACATCGCATGGTGTTTAATAGGTTCCTGTCATCGGGTAGCTGAATAATCAATTACATTCATGTTATTATAAATATATTATGGATCTATATTGTGTGAAATGTAAAGCACGTACTGGCACAGATGACTTGACGACGATTACAACTAAAAATAACCGATCAGCACTTTCCGGTAAATGCGTACAATGTAGTACAAAAAAATTTTTAGATTTGTTTTCCTTGATAAATCAAAGGATTTTAGAAAAAACGAGGATGTGATATTGCAGCCAAGCTAACTAAACTACCGGGAACACCATGGGCGAAGTATCCAGGAGAAAAACACCTTCCAGGATATAGTTGTTGGTTTCCACGTGTTTTTCTTTCTCGCAAAATGAGCTGCAACAGACGGAATTATAAAACAATTTGTTAGTAATTGTTCGTCGTCGAAACTCTCCGAGAAACTACTAGCTAGTTTTTTCATCTTGTCATGGAGGGCTTCAGTGCGGTATAATTCTCCATTAGGTCTTACAAATTGATCGAATCTAACCTCCTCGTGCTCAAAATTGTGAAGTAACCACACTGACACAGGATCGTTTTTACTCAACTGGTGAATAAAATCAAATAGTTTCTCTTCAGAGAATTCTTCTCCCAAGAATTCCACGGGTATATATTTTATGGTTCTATCCCGCGGAAATATTGTTACCGCAGGTGCCCATGCGTGTTCATTATGATCAATAATTTTGATTGGAGCTCCTTGTGATTTATATTTCGGTTCGTATAATATCTCGCCTGTTATCGTCCTTACTGATATTGGGAATTTTAGTATTCGTTCTAACGCTGCCACATTTTGAATTGTTGCCCCACGCTGTTTCACTGTTAGTCCCCACTCGGTTATTTATTTACGTCTTAGATCAGTCAATTTGTTCACCCGGGATGCATTTGTGAAGTGTTCTATTATTCGTTCTGCTACACAATTCATTTTTGACGAAGTCAACAGTGACAGTTTCATCGGTGCTAGTTTTTTAATACTCGGTTTATCATTTAACGGATATGTCCCATAAACAACTGCGGTTACAGGATAGGATCTCTCGTAGTATGGTTTGTCAATCCCAGTCAGAATTCCTGGTCTGGAATCTTGACTCACAACGACGGTTCTTTTATCCTTCAAGATGGGTTCGTATTTATCCCTGATAATCCAATCTCCTGTTTCGCCGCGGATAATGAATTTCACTCTAAAAAAATACCTTTTCCGCGTAAGATGTGAGATTATCACTGCTGCGTTTTTATCGTTCATGGTAGCATCAACTTCACCATTGATTCCAAATGTCGACCAACAGTGAGATGCTCCATCACACTTGAATTCATTAAAACAGTCACTGATTTTAATTATCATGGTTCTATCACGAATTCTACTCTTTGGTGTATCAGAGACTCTATCGAGATTGAATTTAGAATTTTTCCTAGGTGTAATTTTCGATAATCTCACGAACTCCTTCATGATATAATTAAAACAAGTATTTAAATAGAGAATTTATTGTATAATGAATCATTGCAAATGGCTTATGATTGGATCAGTAACCCCGTGTAACAAATCATACAGAAAGGAGTTATGTGGGTATCATATGCAAAGCTTTCGACTTGGAAGCCTTGGTCCGCTACCCTGCATACGATGTGGGATAGGTGTACGTGGTAAATCGCAGTTGTGTCTGAGTTGTGGTGGTAAGCGATACAGAGAGTTGAAGCGTTATTATGATAAGAGAAACAAAGATTCCACTAAGAATTCCATCAATGACTACCTCTAACAGCGTCCTTGACTCCGTCAACGACAAAATCATCAGAACTCCTCAAGACTACATCGGAAGATTTCCAAATGTAATCATTAGACCAAACAATGAATTAGACAAATAGTATTATGTATAATAAATGAACCAAGAATTCAGACCGCATTCCTCGATCACAAACTATGAGGCATCCATTAAAGGTATTGTCAGACATCGTAAACTGAAGAAACCAGTTGGGTGGGATAATGGTATGGGGTATTTGATATTTAAAGCCGGAGGGAAAATACATCTCAATCATAGAATTATATATGAATGTTTCCATGGATTGATCAAGTATGGTTTTGTTATCGATCACATTGATTCCAATCCTAAGAACAATTCTTTATTAAATCTACAAGCTGTTACACAAAGTGAAAATTTGAAACGAGGAAAGACTGGACAATACTCGAAAAAAGCGAGACCCGTAAAATCAGTTAATACAGAAACTAACGAGGAAATTGTATTCCAATCTATGTATGAGGCCGGTGGATATTTTGATATTTGTAGAGCCTCAGTACGAAAAGTAGTAGAGGGAATCTATCGATCTGCGATTTCCCAAAATACTGGACAAAAAGTTCAATTCATTTATGTCTGAGGCGTCCATATCTGGGAAATATATTTTTCATATTAGAAGTATATAAGTATTAATAATATGAATTCTCAAAATATCAATGAGGTTATAACCGAAATTTTAATTTTGAAATCTCAGGGAGTTTGCACATCTGATAGTTTAAACTGTGATTAAATTATGTCAGACTTCCAGGATATTGAATACGGCGCTAACAATAACAAGTATGTACTACCCAAAAAATATGCGCTTATAAAACGAATTCAGAATTCTATCCGTGACTCTCTTCTATGTTGCGACGACATCAGTACGTTTGTCCCGTTATTTACAATCGTGGAAAGAATAAGAAAGGAATTAGGGAAGGAATATGAAATAAAAAGGACGATTAATTCAAAAATCAGAAATATAAGATTGTTAATTGAACAAAACGAAAATCCCACTCGGATGGTCTGTTTTAGTCAACAATAGCGGTGAAATTATATACTGGCATTTATCAATGAGTGTTTACTACAAGGAAGTTGTAAAATTTCATAGTAAAATATTTTTTTATTACTGAAATTTTCATAGTAAATACTTGTTTTTAGTCGTTTTTGACCGAATTTTGACCATTTTCTGACTGATTTTGGCCATTTTTTGGCTGATTTTAAGTGGTGTCGGTCGGGTGAAATGGTCGATTTTTCATGTTAATTCTCGTAGACTTTTCCACCTAAAATTATTTTTATGATGTTTTAGGCCAAAAACTGACTAAAATCAAGCAATGATGACTAAAAAAATGACCAAAAAACGACAAAAAACGACCAAAAAAGGACTATTGGTGTCAGTCGGGTCAAATGGTCGATTTTCGATGTTAATTCTCGTAGACTTTTCCACCTAAAATTATTTTCGGGTGACAAAATCACTGCATTTAGATTGAAATCTCTTCGTACACTAATTGAAAAATTGTAAACAATTGAAATAATGGTTAATGAGTCATTAACGACTAGATTGGCTCGTGATCGACTAGATGCGATTAAAAGATTTATACCAATCCGCGACTCCATCAGAAACAAACTACAAGCAAGACAGAGTTTACAAACGGATTTTGCTGCGGGATCTGAAGAGTTGTTTAAACCAATAACCACAGCAACGAAGGATGCAATATCAGCTACTGAGCGTGCTATATACGGAGATATCCCCGAGGAGGGCAAAAGAAAAGAAGAGTTTCTTCTTCCTATACTCGAAAAAATAGCAACGGAAACTGAAAAAACATCAGCGTTGTTAACAAAACCACCTCCTGGTCCGAAAAAAACGAATGTTTCTCTGTTGGATAAATTTACAGAGAATGCTAAAACACTAATACAAAATTTTCGATTATTTAAATTAAAGGATTATGAAGCTTGTGGTGATTTTGCTGTTAAAAGCTATAATTCAAAAAAATAATTTTTAAAGGACGAGTATAAGGATGATAGAATATCAAGTAATGATTGGGTTGATAATTTGTATAAAATGAATAAAAGGATTGGTCGTTTGAATAAGGAAGAGTTGGGGTACAAGGAATTTCAAAAGGGAATCAGTAATTATAAAAAAGAACTAATAGAAGAGCGACAACAAGAAATAGAAGAACGACAAGAGCGAAAACGTTAAACACCAACACGGAGACAAACACGAAGACGAAAAAAACAAGAAGAATCTCAACAACTATCACCTGAAGAAGAAGAACATGAAATGGAAAACGATTTTCAGGATTTCCTAAAACGAGAAAAAGAATATGAAATGGAAAAATATTTAGAAACACATGGTGCAACTGGTGAGGGATTAAGAGATTCCAGTGGGGTATCAGGTAGTGGTCTTATTCATTGTCCTGGTAATATTGTCAGCGATATAGCACGATTAGAAGTTCTCATCGGAGGAAAACGAGCTGGAAATAACTCACCGGAATTGATTAATGAAGCAGCTGATATCTACAGGCGGCTATTTCAAGGCGGTATCATGGATATCAAAACATATCGAGATTTCATTAACGAGTTAGCGGAAAATCCTACTGATTATTACAGTGACTGAAAATCCTACGGATTTTTCACCATTGATGACGAAGTCGAAAATCCTTTGGATTTTTCATTAGATAAATATCATTTAGAAAAGATGATCATACACTACAATCATGATAAACCAACCAGCGTCTACGTAGTAAACTCGCAGTTTCCAGTTTATAACGCGTACTATGGTGATGGTCTTGGTGATACATTTGCAGGGTTATTTGCAAGAATGGCTCCAAAAGTAGCGCCGCTAGCAAAACAACTATCAATGAAAGCCATTGATGTTATTCGTGATAAGGGTATTAGCGCTGTTGGAGATCTTGCCGGAAAAGCGTTTTCAGCTGCGAAGGATAAATTAACAGCGCTAGTTCGGCGGAGAAGGAAACCAGGACCGTAACCATCTACAGCGGAAATGCCCGCAAGTGTTAGTAGAATAATAAATAACGCAGTAGATCAGAAACTAGCGTCGTTGATGACTCCGTCATACACCAATGACCAAAGCAACATCACAAATATGATAGCGGGAAGTGGCTTAAAAAAACCACGACAACGACAAAGTCGTCATCGACGATGAAAATCTTACGGATTTACGATTTAGATCAATGGATTTATAATAAAATGTTCAAACGGTCACCTGATACAGCATTTGATATGGACTCCCCAGTGCTCAAGGATGATTCCGTACGTGATTATGAATTTTATTCTTATCACGCAGTACAATCAGATCTTCAATCAAGAATCGAACTTCAGGTTCATGATACCAGTAAATACTTTCTACCGTGTGAAGTGTTCATCGAAGTAGAAGGAGAGCTTTTACGAGAAAATGATACAACATATCCAGATGACGCCCAAGTCGGTTTTGTTAACAATGGTATCATGGCGCTATTTGAAAGTGCAAGATATCTCATTGATGGAAAGGAGATTGAGTCGATAGAACGCGAGGTTGGTGTGGCCACAACAATAATAGGGCTAGCTAGATATTCCGACGATTATACAAGATCGGCAGGCCCTTCTATAATGTTTGCAAAGGATAATAAAAATACCACTGGAATAAAACCATTTACTATGAGACGACCAAAAATTCAGTGCTGATGCTGATGTCGAGGCTGTAGTTTTTGGTAATAATCCTAATTTTAATCTAGGAGCTGCAACACGTATGTCAGTGTTGAATGAGTTGGGGCGTAGATCATTTTCATGCGCGATTCCACTACATCATATATTCGGATTCTGCAGAAATGTCCGAAAAGTTATCTACGGGGCGAAGCATGCAGTAGCACTCGTGCGAAAGGGTGCTGACCATAACGCAATTTGGAGGATTCCAGCGGATGATGCACATCCACTTGATGATGCCGGTAAAGTCGTTTTAACAAAACTATCATTGTGGATGCCAGTGTTGACTCCAACACTCGGCATAGAAGAACGGTTACTATCATTTATGGATCAAGGAGGAAAATCATTGCTGAGTTAGCTAACGACGACTACAGATATTAAACATGGCAACACTGATGATATATTCACATGGAATCTGGCATCGCGACAAGGTGTTTCAGCTCCGCGTCATATATTTATTGCGTTACAGGATACGACGCGATTAGACAATCAAACACGTAGCCATATGATATTTGATCAACTTGGATGTAAGGAAGTCTCGCTGAGAATAAACGGACAGCAGGAACCATCCAAGGATATACAACTTGATTACGATCACATCCATAGTGCGCGCGTGTATCACAGGTTGTTATCGTATATGGCTCGCGATCAAAATGTCAATACTGGTTTGCAGATATCACAACACGATTTTAGTACTCTTTATCCAATCTATTACTTTTCGTTGGAACATCTTGATTTAACAAGACAATCCGTAATTGATATACACATTAGAGCCAGTGTAAAGCGTCCGACTAATGCGGCGGGTGATGTTGTTCTTATCCCGAATTATAGAGCAGTTGCTTTTATTCTCAGCGATAAATCAATGCTACTCGAAGGTGTTGGTGGAAGAATGAGAGTGATAGATGCACCAGTGGAAAATATGTAATTGAAAATCCTTCAGATTTTTCCATTAGAATCAATCTGTTATTGTATAATGTCATATAGTCATATTAGTGTTACGTTAACTCCCGGTCAACTCAAGAAATTGCAATCAGAATCAGCTAAAAAATGCGGAACCACGATCACATTGAAACACAATCAGATGACTGGCCGGACGAATAAATTGTCGCTGACAACTCGTCAAGTAAAACACTTCAATGATGCGTTCTAGGATAAAAAAAGGCGTTCAAATCACTCTCTCTGCTGCTGCTATCAAAAATATGATAAAAACTGGCTGTATATTCCCGTTGTTAGCTGCGATTCCAGCATTGATTGCTGCGGCTGCCCCAGCGGTGGCTAAAGCGGCAGCGTTAGGAGCCGTTGGTACCGCGGCAGGAATGGCACTAAAGAAAGCAACTGGACAGGGGTATAAAAAAGGGAAAGGTTCTAAGACTACCAGGAACCCCGTATTCATGGTACAGCAGAAAGGGTCTAAGACTACCAGGAACGGTTTATTAACTCAGAAATCTTCGATTTCCAAACCGATGGTTCCCATGTCCAATTTTGATCTACTCGATGCTGCTAAAAAATTGGTCATAAAAAACTTCAGAGGCGTCTTTATGAAAGATCAGTTACCGACACAACCAAACAGCGCCGAAACCGGCATCATTAAGCTCGATAACAGCACCGGATCCGGAACCCACTGGGTTGCATACGCGATTGATCCACGTGCAATTGTTTATTTCGATTCATATGGATTAGCGCCGCCGAAGGAATTCATTCGTTATATAAACCGCTTAAACACCCCTCGTTGGTATTCTACGCTACCAACACAACAAATGAATGACCCACCAATATGCGGCAACGAAGTATTAAATGTCCTCGACGCTATGTCAACATCTGGAAAACCACCACATGTTGTCGTAAATGAATACACGAGTAGTCACTGGAAATCGAAGATTTTAGAGAGAGAAAGAGTTTTACAATAACATGATTGATATTTGAGGAAGACCTGTATCAGCGCTGAAGAAACCAACCACAGAAACATCTGCAACTGGTGATATAAAAAAAATAATCGAAGATGAAATCGCTGAGACGTTGAACTTAGCAAGTGTTGATCCCAATGAAATAGTTGTATTTCAAGATCGTCAGGGTAAATTGAAATCTAGTAATATTTCCCTGGATGATATTTTAGTTAAACAACGAGACGCAACCGTAGGCACTATCGCTTTGTTTTCCGATCAGGGTAAACTCAAACCGGGTGTACTTGTTTCAACTATCTTGGAACGAATTAACAATATTGACAAGCCGTTATTAGATTTCCTTGGTAATCCTTCAGTGACCACACCGAAGCTCACAACGATAAAAACTTCTAAGTTGGAACTAGCAACACTTCAATCCGAATATGAAAAACACGTTGAAAAATTTACATCATTTCGTAAAATTATCATCGAGAAATTCTTTGCAACCACGCTGGATAAAATTGACATAAAACTTCCTGATATTAAAAAATTAATCGATGAGATGAAGACCTTCATCGAAGCAGCAATCAAAGGTGATGCAACGAGGATGATAACAATCATTGAAAAAACAAAAATTCCTCATGAGAAAACCAACAATGTAGTATACACGATTCAATACAGATCATTTGCGTGGACACCCACAAACAATAAATTACATATCACTGCAACCGTCAAGGGTATTTATCGATTAACACTAGTAACACCGACTCAATTTAATATATCATCGTCGAGTTCATCTGGGGTCAACAATACAATATCAACGATCATAGACAAGGATACAACCGAACAGTTCACGATAGCATCCACTGATACTAATTTGGCTAGGGTTTCAGTAACATGGTATGTGGAATTCGTAGCGGATTTGAGTAAACAATTAAACCGCTAGCGGTTTCAATTGAAATCGTAAATGATTTGAGAATAAAATGACAACGTCACAACAATATCGTTATGATCAGGTCAGAGAATTTCAATTTAGACTCAAAACCCTCGCCGAGGAGTACCGAATAAAAATAAAGAAATACCGACGAAGAATCACCGCAATTGATGTTACCGTGTACTCGGTGAGTGGTGTTCTTCCTCCACCATTAATATTGGCTGCCATGTAAAGCTTATCATATGCTGATGAAGTGTTAAACTCTCCAATCACAACAACCTTTTCAATGACCTCTATAATATTATTGACTTTTGATATTTCTTTTTTTTTTTCATGACATCTTTCACAAAACAGGTGATAAGAATGGACTCTTGATATGATTGTATTATGTCCTCTAAAGAGTCATTTAATGGACAGAAGAAATAAGTACCATATCTTATTTTATGTGCAAAAAAATCCCTAATTAAACTGAGAGAAAAAAATACTAGGAAACATTTCAAATAGAAAACACGGTCATAGCCTTATTTTTCAATAACTTCTCAAAATTCATGGAACAGAATGAGATGACTAATGCATTAAACACATCTTTGATATACATACTAAGTTTATTTTATTTTCATTTATGTGGCAATATCTGGTTCATACATTGTTGTTGTCATGCAGCAATTTAGTATCAGATTATTTTCTTTCATTATGATCATTTTGTGAATATGTCCTGCTAACATTATCCAACAAATCCATTGAAATCGCATCAGAATTGAATTATTTATTTTTTCATATTTACGAGTTTGGACTAATATATATATCCAATGTTCAATTGCTTCCTTTAGTCTTCTAATTCTGTTTGAAATAATTTCATTGATTAAAGTTCATTCAGCACTATGACTTTTTGATGTATATCAATTCAGTGCCAAAAGAATTGTATATTTTCATCACTCACAGGTTGAAAATGACTAATAACCAGAAATTCATACCAAATACATTTTTTCATCCATGCACACATGTACGTATGCACATAAAGATTCATAAATCTTTAGATAAATACATGTATACACATATTGGCACATCATTATATGTGTGTCATCATGTTCTTTATCTTTCATGCAGACTATTCTATTTAGTGAAATATAGCCATACATAACTGGCTGACTGCATTAAATGTATATACTTGTATTATTATGGATGTTACACCTGACAAGTAAAGTTGATACTAAGCACTCCATTCGACCCTACATGATATTATATCCTTGTGTTCTCCTCTATATCCCTTTCAATGAGTCATTTAATGGACAGAAGAAATAAGTACAAAATCTCATTTTATGTGCAAAAAAATCCCTAATTAAACAGAAATACTAGGAAACATTTCAAATAGAAAACACAGTCATAACCTTACTCTTCATAACTTCTCTAAATTCATTTAACATCAACGACGTTTTTTGAATAATTTTCATGTTGTGAATGCGTCGTGACAACATTATCTTCCAAATTCTTTGGAATATTATCAGAATTGAATTAAGTATTTTTTCATATTCCGAGTTTGGATAAACATAATATATCCAATGTTCAATTGCTTGCTTTAGTCTTCTAATTGTGTTTGAAATAATTTCATTGATTAAAGTTCATTCAGCAGTATTCTATGACTTTTTGATGTATATCAATTCAGTGCCAAAAGAATTGTATATTTTCATCACTCACAGGATGAAAATGAGGAATAACCAGAAGTTCATACCAAATACATTTTTTCATCCATGCACACATGTACTTATGCACATAAAGATTCATAAATCTTTAGATAAATACATGTATACAAGTATTGGCACATCATTATATGTGTGTCATCAAGTTCTTTATCTTTCATGCAGACAATTCTATTTAGTGAAATATAGCCATACATAACTGGCTGACTGCATTAAATGTATATACTTGTATTATTATGGATGTTACACCTGACAAGTAAAGTTGGTACTAAGCACTCCATTCGACCCTACATGATATTATATCCTTGTGTTCTCCTCTATATTCCTTTCAATGAGTCATATTGTATTACTTATTTTTGATATTTCTTGTTTTTCATTTAATTCTTCACCAAACAGGTCGTAAGTATTATCTCTTGATATAATTGTATTACTTCCAATAAACTGTCATCTCAGACAGAACAAATGAGTAGAAAGTTTTATATTGTGATCATAACTATTCCTAAGGAAATCTGAAAGGAAAGATTTATGGAACAGATTCATAAGATTAATACATGACTTTGATAGAACTGTTTCGTTGTTTATTTTATTTTCCTATTTTATTTACTAATTTTGTTTGAGATAATTTAAAAGATTGAGTGCTATCCAGCAGTATATTATGAAATTGCTGATATATATCAATTCAGTGACTGATCATATGGTGATTTTCATCAGTTACATGCTGAATATGACTAATAAACAGATATTCATATTTATATACATATGTTTATCCAAGCCTGCATGAATGTATGCACATAAATATTTATAAATCTTTAGATAAATATATGTATATAAATATTGTCACATCATATGTTTTTCATCATGTTCCTTTTTTACATGCATCCTCTTATAATTAGTGAAATATAGCTATAGAAACTCTGATTGCATTAAAGGAAGTTAATATAGAGCATACACCTCATAAGTAAAGTTGATACTATGCTAAACAGTGGAGCCCCACAGCATATTATATCCTTGTGATCCTCTCTATTCCCTTTCAATGGGAGGCCCAGAGTGATCGAGCTTTCAAAAGCGCTGTCCTTTATGGATCACTGCCATCTTTTATAGATATATTATAATGTATACAAGTATTTGCACATTATACGTGTGTCATCAAGTTCTTTATCTTTCATGCAGATTATTCTATTTCGTGAGATATAGCCATACATAACTAGCTGACTGCATTAAATGTATATACTTGTATTATTATGGATGTTACACCTGACAAGTAAAGTTGATACTAAGCACTCCATTCGACCCTACATGATATTATATCCTTGTGTTCTCCTCTATATCCCTTTCAATGAGTCATATTGTATTACTTATTTTTGATATTTCTTCTTTTTCATGTAATTTATCACGAAACAGTTCGTAAGTATTATCTCTTGATATAATTGTATTTCTGCCAGTAAACTGTCATTTCATACAGAACAAATGAGTAGAAAGTTTTATATTGTGTTCATAACTATTCCTAACGAAATCGGAAAGGAAACATTTATGGAACAGATTCAAAAGATTAATACATGACTTTGATAGAACTGTTTCGTTGCTTATTTTATTTTCCTATTTTATTTTCTACTTTTGTTTGAGATAATTTCAAAGATTGAGTGCTATCCAGCAGTATATTATGAAATTGCTGATATATATCAATTCAGTGCCTGATCATATGGTTCATTTTCATCAGTTACATGCTGAATATGACTAATAAACAGATATTCATATTTATATACATATGTTTATCCATGCTTGCATGAATATATTCACATAAATATTTATAAATCTTTAGATAAATATATGTATATAAATATTGTCCCTTCATATGTTTTTCATCATGTTCTTTATTTTACATACAGCCTATTATATTTAATGAAATATAGCTATAGAAACTGTCTGATTGCATTAAAGGAATATACTTCTGTTATTATAGAGCATAGACCTCATAAGTAAAGTTGATAGTATGCTAACCATTGGAGCCCCACAGCATATTATATCCTTGTGATCCTCTATATTACCCTTTCAATGGGGAGCCCAGAGTGGCTGAGCTTTGAGAAGCTCTCTCCTTTACTGATCACTTCCATCTCACCTCTGTCTGCATGGGTTTGAAGTCTCTGATTCAGCCAATGTGGGTGTGTGACAAAACTTGCCAGTATCTTCTTGTGGGTTGGTGGTTTTTCCAGGGAATTTTCGGTGTTCTTCCTCCACCATTAATATTGGCTGCCATGTAAAGTTTATCATATGCTGATGAAGTGTTAAACTCTCCAATCACAACAACCTTTTCAATAACCTGTATCATATTATTGACTTTAGATATTTTTTTTTATTCATGACATCTTTCATAAAACAGGTGATAAGAATGGTCTATTGATATGATTGTATTATGTCCTCTAAAGAGTCATTTAATGGACAGAAGAAATAAGTACCATATCTTATTTTATGTGCAAAAAAATCCCTAATTAAACAGAGAAAAAAATACTAGGAAACATTTCAAATAGAAAACACGGTCATAGCCTTATTTTTCAATAACTTCTCAAAATTCATGGAACAGAATGAGATGACTAATGCATTAAACACATCTTTGATATACATACTAAGTTTATTTTATTTTCATTTCTGTGGCAATATCTGGTTCATACATTGTTGTTGTCATGCAGCAATTTAGTATCAGATTATTTTCTTTCATTATGATCATTTTGTGAATATGTCCTGCTAACATTATCCAACAAATCCATTGAAATCGCATCAGAATTGAATTATTTATTTTTTCATTTTTACGAGTTTGGACTAATATATATATCCAATGTTCAATTGCTTGCTTTAGTCTTCTAATTCTGTTTGAAATAATTTCATTGATTAAAGTTCATTCAGCACTATGACTTTTTGATGTATATCAATTCAGTGCCAAAAGAATTGTATATTTTCATCACTCACAGGTTGAAAATGACTAATAACCAGAAATTCATACCAAATACAGTTTTTCATCCATGCACACATGTACTTATGCACATAAAGATTCATAAATCTTTAGATAAATACATGTATACACATATTGGCACATCATTATATGTGTGTCATCAAGTTCTTTATCTTTCATGCAGACTATTCTATTTAGTGATATAAAGCCATACATAACTGGCTGACTGCATTAAATGTATATACTTGTATTATTATGGATGTTACACCTGACAAGTAAAGTTGATACTAAGCACTCCATTCGACCCTACATGATATTATATCCTTGTGTTCTCCTCTATATCCCTTTCAATGAGTCATTTAATGGACAGAAGAAATAAGTACAAAATCTTATTTTATGTGCAAAAAATCCCTAATTAAACAGAAATACTAGGAAACATTTCATATAGAAAACACAGTCATAACCTTACTCTTCAATAACTTCTCTAAATTCATTTAACATCAACGACGTTTTTTGAATAATTTTCATGTTGTGAATGCGTCCTGACAACATTATCTTCCAAATCCTTTGGAATATCATCAGAATTGAATTAAGTATTTTTTCATATTCCGAGTTTGCATAAACATAATATATCCAATGTTCAATTGCTTGCTTTAGTCTTCTAATTGTTTTTGAAATAATTTCATTGATTAAAGTTCATTCAGCAGTATTCTATGACTTTTTGATGTATATCAATTCAGTGCCAAAAGAATTGTATATTTTCATCACTCACAGGATGAAAATGAGGAATAACCAGAAATTAATACCAAATACATTTTTTCATCCATGCACACATGTACTTATGCACATAAAGATTCATAAATCTTTAGATAAATACATGTATACAAGTATTGGCACATCATATGTGTGTCATCATGTTCTTTATCTTTCATGCAGACAATTCTATTTAGTGAAATATAGCCATACATAACTGGCTGACTGCATTAAATGTATATACTTGTATTTTTATGGATGTTACACCTGACAAGTAAAGTTGGTACTAAGCACTCCATTCAACCCTAAATGATATTATATCCTTGTGTTCTCCTCTATATCCATTTCAATGAGTCATATTGTATTACTTATTTTTGATATTTCTTGTTTTTCATTTAATTCTTCACAAAACAGGTCGTAAGTATTATCTCTTGATATAATTGTATTACTTCCAATAAACTGTCATCTCAGACAGAACAAATGAGTAGAAAGTTTTATATTGTGATCATAACTATTCCTAAGGAAATCTGAAAGGAAAGATTTATGGAGCAGATTCATAAGATTAATACATGACTTTGATAGAACTGTTTCGTTGTTTATTTTATTTTCCTATTTTATTTTCTAATTTTGTTTGAGATAATTTAAAAGATTGAGTGCTATCCAGCAGTATATTATGAAATTGCTGATATATATCAATTCAGTGACTGATCATATGGTGCATTATCATCAGTTACATGCTGAATATGACTAATACACAGATATTCATATTTATATACATATGTTTATCCAAGCCTGCATGAATGTATGCACATAAATATTTATAAATCTTTAGATAAATATATGTATATAAATATTGTCACATCATATGTTTTTCATCATGTTCCTTTTTTACATGCATCCTCTTATAATTAGTGAAATATAGCTATAGAAACTCTGATTGCATTAAAGGAAGTTATTATAGAGCATACACCTCATAAGTAAAGTTGATACTATGCTAAACAGTGGAGCCCCACAGCATATTATATCCTTGTGATCCTCTATATTACCCTTTCAATGGGGAGCCCAGAGTGGCTGAGCTTTGAGAAGCTCTCTCCTTTACGGATCACTTCCATCTCACCTCTGTCTGCATGGGTTGAAGTCTCTGATTCATCCAATGTGGGTGTTTCAGAAAGCTTGCCTGTATCTTCTTGTGGGTTGGTGGTTTTTCCAGGGAATTTTCGGTGTTCTTCCTCCACCATTAATATTGGCTGCCATGTAAAGCTTATCATATGCTGATGAAGTGTTAAACTCTCCAATCACAACAACCTTTTCAATGACCTCTATAATATTATTGACTTTTGATATTTCTTTTTTTTTTTCATGACATCTTTCACAAAACAGGTGATAAGAATGGACTCTTGATATGATTGTATTATGTCCTCTAAAGAGTCATTTAATGGACAGAAGAAATAAGTACCAAATCTTATTTTATGTGCAAAAAAATCCCTAATTAAACAGAGAGGAAAAAATACTAGGAAACATTTCAAATAGAAAACACGTTCATAGCCTTATTTTTCAATAAATTCTCTAAATTCATGGAACAGAATGAGATGACTAATGCATTAAACACATCTTTGATATACATACTAAGTTTATTTTATTTTCATTTCTGTGGCAATATCTGGTTGATACATTGTTGTTGTCATGCAACAATTTAGCATGAGATTATTTTCTTTAATTATGACCATTTTGTGAATATGTCCTGCCAACATTATCCAACGAATCCATTGGAATCTCATCAGAATTGAATTATTTATTTTTTCATTGTTCCGAGTTTGGACCAATATATATATATCCAATGTTCAATTGCTTGCTTTAGTCTTCTAATTCTGTTTGAAATAATTTCATTGATTGAAGTTCATTCAACAGTATTCTATGAGTTTTTGATGTATATCAATTCAGTGCCAAAAGAATTATACATTTTCATCACTCACAGGTTGAAAATGACGAATAACCAGAAATTCAAACCAAATACAATTTTTCATCCATGCACACATGTACGTATGCACATAAAGATTCATAAATCTTTAGATAAATACATGTATACAAGTATTGGAACATCATATGTGTGTCATCAAGTTCTTTATCTTTCATGCAGACAATTCTTTTTAGTGAGATATAGCCATACATAACTGGCTGACTGCATTAAATGTATATACTTGTATTATTATGGATGTTACACCTGACAAGTAAAGTTGTTACTAAGCACTCCATTCGACCCTACATGATATTATATCCTTGTGTTCTCCTCTATATCCTTTTCAATGAGTCATATTGTATTACTTATATTTGATATGTCTTCTTTTTCATGTAATTCTTCACAAAACAGCTGGTAAGTATTATCTCTTGATATAATTGTATTACTTCCAATAAACTGTCATCTAAGACAGAACAAATCAGTAGAAAGTTTTATATTGTGATCATAACTATTCCTAAGGAAATCTGAAAGGAAAGATTTATGGAACAGATTAATAAGATTAATACATGTCTTTGATAGAACTATTCTGTTGTTTTTTTTTATTTTCCTATTTTATTTTCTAATTTTGTTTGAGATAATTTGAAAGATTGAGTGCTATCCAGCAGTATATTATGGCATTGCTGATATATATCAATTGAGTGCCTGATCATATGGTGCATATTGATCAATTACGTGCTGAATATGACTAATAAACAGATATTCATATTTATATACATATGTTATCCGTGCATGCATGAATGTATGAACATGAATTTTATAAATCTTCAAATAATTATATGTATACAAATATTAACATATGATATGTGTATCATCATTTTCTTTATTTTACATGCAGCCTAGTCTAGTTAGTGAAATATAGCCGTATAAACTGTCTGATTGCATTAAAGGAATATACTTCTGTTATTATAGAGCATACACCTGATAAGTAAAGTTGATACTATGCTAAACATTGGCACCCCACAGCATATCATATCCTTGTGTTTCTCTCTATTACCCTTTCAATGGGGAGCCAAGAGTGGCTGAGCTTTGAGAAGCTCTCTCCTTTACGGATCACTTCCATCTCACCTCTGTCTGCATGGGTTGAAGTCTCTGATTCAGCCAATGTGGGTGTGTGAGAAAGCTTGCCGGTAGCTTCTTGTGGGTCGGTGGTTTCTTCCAGGGATTTTGCCGGATACTTCCTCCACCATTATTTCTGGCTGCCATGTAAAGCCTATCATGTGCTGAAAAATAGCGTTAAACCCTACAACAACAGCAACCTTTTCAATGACCTGTATCATATTTTTGACTTTTGATATTTCTTATTTTTCATGACATCTTTCACAAAACAGGTGGTAAGAATGGACTCTTGATATGATTGTGTAATGTCCTGTAAAGAGTCATTTAATAGACAGAAGAAATAAGTACAAAATCTTATTATATGCGCAGAAAAATCCTTAATTAAACAGAGGAAAAAATACTAGGAAACATTTCAAATAGAAAACACAGTCATAACCTTACTCTTCAATAACTTCTCTAAATTCATGGAACAGAATGAGATGACTAATGCATT
The DNA here is from genome assembly GCA_030141615.1 of Unio pictorum. NCBI lineage: Eukaryota > Metazoa > Mollusca > Bivalvia > Unionida > Unionidae > Unio > Unio pictorum. Next base: position 14,869,563 of record JARLTB010000126.1, read on the forward strand.
ATACTCATCTTTGATATACATATTAAGTTTATTTTTATTTTCATTTCTGTGGCAATATCTGGTTCATACATTGTTGTTGTCATGCAACAATTTAGCATCAGGATATTTTCTTTAATTATGATCATTTTGTGAATATGACCTGACAACATTATCCTCCAAATCCATTGGAATCTCATCAGAATTGAATTATTTATTTTTTCATTGTTTCGAGTTTGGACCAACATAATATATCCAATGTTCAATTGCTTGATTTAGTCTTCTAATTCTGTTTGAAATAATTTCATGGATTAAAGTTCATTCATCACTATTCTTTGACTTTTTGATGTATATCAATTCAGTGCCAAAAGAATTGTATATTTTCATCACTCACAGGCTGAAAATGACTAATAACCAGAAATTCATACCAAAAACATTTTCTCATCCATGCACACATGTACGTATGCACATAAAGATTCATTAATCTTTAGATAAATACATGTATACACGTATTGACACATCATATGTGTGTCATCAAGTTCTTTATCTTTCATGCAGATTATTCTATTGAGTGAAATATAGCCATACATAACTGGCTGACTACATTAAAAGTATATACTTGTATTATTGTGGATGTTACACCTGACAAGTAAAGTTGATACTAAGCACTCCATTCGACCCTACTTGATATTTTTTCCTTGTGTTCTCCTCTATATCCCTTTCAATGAGTCATATTGTATTACTTATTTTTGATATTTCTTGTTTTTCATGACCACCTTCACAAAACAGGTGGTAAGTATTATCTCTTGATATTATTGTGTTTCTTCCAATAAACTGTCATCTAATACAGAACAAATGAGTAGAAAGTTTTATACTGTGTTCACAACTTTTCCTAAGGAAATCTGAACAAGTTTCACTTTCTAATTTTGTTTGAGATAATTTTAAAGATTGCGTGCTATCCAGCAGCAGTATATTATGGCATTGCTGATACATATCAATTGATTGCCTGATCATATGGTGCATTTTCATCAATTACGTTCTGAATATGACTAACAAACAGAAATTCATATTTATATACATCTGTTTATCCATGGATACATGAATGTATTCACATAAATATTTTTTAAAACTTTAGATAAATATATGTATACAAATATTGTCACATCTTATGTGTTTCATCACGCTTTTTTTTACCTGCAACCTATTCTAATTAGTGAAATATAGCTATAGAAACTGTCTGATTGGATTAAAGGAATATACTTCTGTTATTATAGAGCAAACACGTGATACACAAAGTTGATAGTATGCTAAACATTGGAGCCCCACAGCATATTATATCCTTGTGGTCCTCTTTATTACCGTTTCAATGGGGGGGGGGGGGGGCCCAGAGTGGCTTAGCTTTCACAAGCGCTCTCCTTCACGGATCACTGCCATCTCACCTCTGTCTGCATGGGTTGAAGTCTCTGATTCATCCAATGTGGGTGTTTCAGAAAGCTTGCCTGTATCTTCTTGTGGGTTGGTGGTTTTTTCCAGGGATTTTTCGGTGTTCTTCCTCCACCATTAATATTGGCTGCCATGTAAAGTTTATCATATGCTGATGAAGTGTTAAACTCTCCAATCACAACAACCTTTTCAATGACCTCTATAATATTATTGACTTTTGATATTTTTTTTTTCATGACATCTTTCACAAAACAGGTGATAAGAATGGACTCTTGATATGATTGTATTATGTCCTCTAAAGACTCATTTAATGGACAGAAGAAATAAGTACAAAATCTTATTTTATGTGCAAAAAATCAATAATTAAACAGAGAGGGAAAAATACTAGGAAACATTTCAAATAGAAAACACGGTCATAGCCTTATTTTTCAATAACTTCTCTAAATTCATGGAACAGAATGAGATGACTAATGCATTAAACACATATTTGATATACATACTAAGTTTATTTTATTTTCATTTCTGTGGCAATATGTGGCTCATACATTGTTGTTGTCATGCAACAATTTAGCATGAGATTATTTTCTTTAATTATGATCATTTTGTGAATATGTCCTGCTAAAATTATCCAACAAATCCATAGGAATCTCATCAGAATTGAATTATTTATTTTTTCATTGTTCCGAGTTTGGACCAATATATATATATCCAATGTTCAATTGCTTGCTTTAGTCTTCTAATTCTGTTTGAAATAATTTCATTGATTAAAGTTCATTCAGCACCATGACTTTTTGATGTATATCAATTCAATGCCAAAAGAATTGTATATTTTCATCACTCACAAGTTGAAAATGACTAATAACCAGAAATTCATACCAAATACACTTTTTCATCCATGCACACATGTACGTATGCACATAAAGATTCATAAATCTTTAGATAAATACATGTATACAAGTATTGGCACATCATATGTGTGTCATCAAGTTCTTTATCTTTCATGCAGATTATTCTATTTAGTGAAATATAGCCATACATAACTGGCTGACTGCATTAAATGTATATACTTGTATTATTATGGATGTTACACCTGACAAGTAAAGTTGATACTAAGCACTCCATTCGACCCTACATGATATTATATCTTGTGTTCTCCTCTATATCCTTTTCAATGAGTCATTTAATGGACAGAAGAAATAAGTACAAAATCTTATTTTATGTGCAAAAAAATCCCTAATTAAACAGAAATACTAGGAAACATTTCAAATAGAAAACACAGTCATAACCTTACTCTTCAATAACTTCTCTAAATTCATTTAACATCAACGACATTTTTTAAATAATTTTCATGTTGTGAATGTGTCCTGACAACATTATCTTCCAAATCCTTTGGAATATCATCAGAATTGAACTAAGTATTTTTTCATATTCCGAGTTTGGACCAACATAATATATCCACTGTTCAATTGCTTGCTTTAGTCTTCTAATTGTGTTTGAAATAATTTCATTGATTAAAGTTCATTCAGCAGTATTCTATGACTTTTTGATGTATATCAATTCAGTGCCAAAAGAATTGTATATTTTCATCACTCACAGGTTGAAAATGAGGAAGAACCAGAAATTCATACCAAATACATTTTTTCATCCATGCAGACATGTACTTATTCACATAAAGATTCATAAATCTTTAGATAAATACATGTATACAAGTATTGGCACATCATATGTGTGTCATCATGTTCTTTATCTTTCATGCAGACTATTCTATTTAGTGAGATATAGCCATACATAACTGGCTGACTGCATTAAATGTATATACTTGTATTATTATGGATGTTACACCTGACAAGTAAAGTTGGTACTAAGCACTCCATTCGAGCCTACATGATATTATATCTTGTGTTCTCCTCTATATCCCTTTCAGTGAGTCATATTGTATTACTTATTTTTGATATTTCTTGTTTTTCATGTAATTTATCACGAAACAGGTCGTAAGTATTATCTCTTGATATAATTGTATTACTTCCAATAAACTGTCATCTAAGACAGAACAAATGAGTAGAAAGTTTTATATTGTGATCATAACTATTCCTAAGGAAATCTGAAAGGAAACATTTATGGAACAGATTCATAAGATTAATACATGTCTTTGATAGAACTATTCTGTTGTTTTTTTTAATTTTCCTATTTTATTTTCTAATTTTGTTTGAGATAATTTGAAAGATTGAGTGCTATCCAGCAGTATATTATGGCATTGCTGATATATATCAATTGAGTGCCTGATCATATGGTGCATATTTATCAATTACGTGCTGAATATGACTAATAAACAGATATTCATATTTATATACATATGTTATCCGTGCATGCATGAATGTATGAACATGAATTTTATAAATCTTCAGATAAATATATGTATACAAATATTGACATATCATATGTGTGTCATCATTTTCTTTATTTTACATGCAACCTATTCTAGTTAGTGAAATATAGCCATGTAAACTGTCTGATTGCATTAAAGGAATATACTTCTGTTATTATAGAGCATACACCTGATAAGTAAAGTTGATACTATGCTAATCATCGAAGCCCCACAGCATATCATATCCTTGTGTTTCTCTCTATTACCCTTTCAATGGGGAGCCAAGAGTGGCTGAGCTTTGAGAAGCTCTCTCCTTTACGGATCACTTCCATCTCACCTCTGTCTGCATGGGTTGAAGTCTCTGATTCATAAAATGTGGGTGTGTGAGAAAGCTTGCCAGTATCTTCTTGTGGGTTGGTGGTTTTTTCCAGCGATTTTGCCGGATTCTTCCTCCACCATTAATTTTGGCTGCCATGTAAAGCCTATCATGTGCTGAAAAATAGCGTTAAACCCTCCAACAACAGCAACCTTTTCAATGACCTGTATCATATTTTTGACTTTTGATATTTCTTATTTTTCATGACATCTTTCACAAAACAGGTGGTAAGAATGGACTCTTGATATGATTGTATTATGTCCTCTAAAGAGTCATTTAATGGACAGAAGCAATAAGCACAAAATCTTATTTTATGCGCAGACAAATCCCTAATTAAACAGAGGGGAAAAAATACTAGGAAACATTTCAAATAGAAAACACAGTCATAACCTTACTCTTCAATAACTTCTCTAAATTCATGGAACAGAATGAGATGACTAATGCATTATACACATCTTTGATATACATATTAAGTTTATTTTTATTTTCATTTCTGTGGCAATATCTGGTTCATACATTGTTGTTGTCATGCAACAATTTAGCATCAGATTATTTTCTTTAATTATGATCATTTTGTGAATAATTCCTGACAACATTATCCTCCAAATCCATTGGAATCTCATCAGAATTGAATTATTTATTTTTGATTTGTTTCGAGTTTGGACCAACATAATATATCCAATGTTCAATTGCTTGATTTAGTCTTCTAATTCTGTTTGAAATAATTTCATGGATTAAAGCTCATTCAGCAGTATTCTATGACTTTTTGATGTATATCAATTCAGTGCCAAAAGAATTCTAAATTTTCGTCACTCACAGGCTGAAAATGACTAATAACCAGAAATTCATACCAAAAACATTTTTTCATCCATGCACACATGTACGTATGCACATAAAGATTCATAAATCTTTAGATAAATACATGTATACAATTATTGGCACATCATATGTGTGTCATCATGTTCTTTATCTTTCATGCAGATTATTCTATTTAGTGAAATATAGCCATACATAACTGGCTGACTACATTAAATGTATATACTTGTATTATTATGGATGTTACACCTGACAGGTAAAGATGATACTAAACCCTCCATTCGACCCTACTTGATATTATTTCCTTGTGTTCTCCTCTATATCCCTTTCAATGAGTCATATTGTATTACTTATTTTTGATATTTCTTGTTTTTCATGACCCCCTTCACAAAACAGGTGGTAAGTATTATCTCTTGATATTATTGTGTTTCTTCCAATAAACTGTCATCTAATACAGAACAAATGAGTAGAAAGTTTTATACTGTGTTCACAACTTTTCCTAAGGAAATCTGAACAAGTTTCATTTTCTAATTTTGTTTGAGATAATTTAAATGATTGAGTGCTATCCAGCAGTATATTATGGCATTGCTGATACATATCATTTGAGTGCCTGATCATATGGTGCATTTTCATCAATTACGTGCTGAATATGACTAACAAACAGAAATTCATATTTATATACATCTTTTTATCCATGGATACATGAATGTATTCACATAAATATTTTTTAAAACTTTAGATAAATATATGTTTACAAATATGGTCACATCTTATGTGTTTCATCACGCTCTTTTTTTTTACCTGCAACCTATTCTACTTAGTGAAATATAGCTATAGAAACTGTCTGATTGGATTAAAGGAATATACTTCTGTTATTATAGAGCAAACACGTGATACACAAAGTTGATAGTATGCTAAACATTGGAGCCCCACAGCATATTATATCCTTGTGGTCCTCTCTATTACCGTTTCATTGAGGGGGGGGCCCAGAGTGGCTTAGCTTTCACAAGCACTCTCCTTTACGGATCACTGCCATCTCACCTCTGTCTGCATGGGTTGAAGTCTCTGATTCATCCAATGTGGGTGTTTCAGAAAGCTTGCCTGTATCTTCTTGTGGGTCGGTGTTTTTTTCCAGGGATTTTACGGTGTTCTTCCTCCACCATTAATATTGGCTGCCATGTAAAGTTTATCATATGCTGATGAAGTGTTAAACTCTCCAATCACAACAACCTTTTCAATGACCTCTATAATATTATTGACTTTTGATATTTCTTCTTTTTCATGACATCTTTCACAAAACAGGTGATAAGAATGGACTCTTGATATGATTGTATTATGTCCTCTAAAGACTCATTTAATGGACAGAAGAAATAAGTACAAAATCTTATTATATGTGCAAAAAAATCCCTAATTAAAGAGAGAGGAAAAATACTAGGAAACATTTCAAATAGAAAACACGGTCATAGCTTTATTTTTCAATAACTTCTCTAAATTCATGGAACAGCATGAGATGACTAATGCTTTAAACACATCTTTGATATACATACTAAGTTTATTTTATTTTCATTTCTGTGGCAATATCTGGTTCATACATTGTTGTTGTCATGCAACAATTTAGCATCGGATTATTTTCTTTAATTATGATCATTTTGTGAATATGTCTTGACAACATTATCCTCCAAATCCTTTGGAATCTCATCAGAATCGAATTATTTATTTTTTCATTGTTTCGAGTTTGGACCAACATAATATATCCAATGTTCAATTGCTTGCTTTAGTCTTCTAATTCTGTTTGAAATAATTTCATTGATTAATGTTCATTCAGCAGTATTTTATGACATTTTGATGTATATCAATTCAGTGCCAAAAGAATTGTATATTTTCATCACTCACAGGTTGAAAATGACTAATAACCAGAAATTCAAACCAAATACATTTTTTCATCAATGCACACGTGTACGTATGCACATAAAGATTCATTGATCTTTAGATAAATACATGTATACACATATTGGCACATCATTATATGTGTGTCATCAAGTTCTTTGGCTGACTGCATTAAATGTATATACTTGTATTATTATGGATGTTACACCTGACAAGTAAAGTTGATACTAAGCACTCCATTCGACCCTAAATGATATTATATCCTTGTGTTCTCCTCTATATCCCTTTCAATGAGTCATATTGTATTACTTATTTTTGATATTTCTTGTTTTTCATGTAATGCTTCACGAAACAGTTCGTAAGTATTATCTCTTGATATAATTGTATTGCTTCCAATAAACTGTCATTTAAGACAGAACAAATCAGTAGAAAGTTTTATATTGTGTTCATAACTATTCCTAAGGAAATCTGAAAGGAAACATTTATGGAACAGATTCATAAGATTAATACATGACTTTGATACAACTGTTTCGTTTTTTTTTTTATTTACCTATTTTAGTTTCAAATTCTGTTTGAGATAATTTAAAAGATTGAGTGCTATCCAGCAGTATATTATGAAATTGCTGATATATATCAATTCAGTGACTGATCATATGGTGCATTTTCATCAGTTACATGCTGAATATGACTAATAAACAGATATTCATATTTATATACATATGTTTATCCATGCTTTCATGAATATATGCACATAAATATTTATAAATCTTTAGATAAATATATGTCTATAAATATTGTCACATCATATGTTTTTCATCATGTTTTTTATTTTACATACAGCCTCTTATAATTAGTGAAATATAGCTATAGAAACTGTCTGATTGCATTAAAGGAATATACTTCTGTTATTATAGAGCATACACCTCATAAGTAAAGTTGATACTATGCTAATCATCGAAGCCCCACAGCATATCATATCCTTGTGTTTCTCTCTATTACCCTTTCAATGGGGAGCCAAGAGTGGCTGAGCTTTGAGAAGCTCTCTCCTTTACGGATCACTTCCATCTCACCTCTGTCTGCATGGGTTGAAGTCTCTGATTCATAAAATGTGGGTGTGTGAGAAAGCTTGCCAGTATCTTCTTGTGGGTTGGTGGTTTTTTCCAGCGATTTTGCCGGATTCTTCCTCCACCATTAATTTTGGCTGCCATGTAAAGCCTATCATGTGCTGAAAAATAGCGTTAAACCCTCCAACAACAGCAACCTTTTCAATGACCTGTATCATATTTTTGACTTTTGATATTTCTTATTTTTCATGACATCTTTCACAAAACAGGTGGTAAGAATGGACTCTTGATATGATTGTATTATGTCCTCTAAAGAGTCATTTAATGGACAGAAGCAATAAGCACAAAATCTTATTTTATGCGCAGACAAATCCCTAATTAAACAGAGGGGAAAAAATACTAGGAAACATTTCAAATAGAAAACACAGTCATAACCTTACTCTTCAATAACTTCTCTAAATTCATGGAACAGAATGAGATGACTAATGCATTATACACATCTTTGATATACATATTAAGTTTATTTTTATTTTCATTTCTGTGGCAATATCTGGTTCATACATTGTTGTTGTCATGCAACAATTTAGCATCAGATTATTTTCTTTAATTATGATCATTTTGTGAATAATTCCTGACAACATTATCCTCCAAATCCATTGGAATCTCATCAGAATTGAATTATTTATTTTTGATTTGTTTCGAGTTTGGACCAACATAATATATCCAATGTTCAATTGCTTGATTTAGTCTTCTAATTCTGTTTGAAATAATTTCATGGATTAAAGCTCATTCAGCAGTATTCTATGACTTTTTGATGTATATCAATTCAGTGCCAAAAGAATTCTAAATTTTCGTCACTCACAGGCTGAAAATGACTAATAACCAGAAATTCATACCAAAAACATTTTTTCATCCATGCACACATGTACGTATGCACATAAAGATTCATAAATCTTTAGATAAATACATGTATACAATTATTGGCACATCATATGTGTGTCATCATGTTCTTTATCTTTCATGCAGATTATTCTATTTAGTGAAATATAGCCATACATAACTGGCTGACTACATTAAATGTATATACTTGTATTATTATGGATGTTACACCTGACAGGTAAAGATGATACTAAACCCTCCATTCGACCCTACTTGATATTATTTCCTTGTGTTCTCCTCTATATCCCTTTCAATGAGTCATATTGTATTACTTATTTTTGATATTTCTTGTTTTTCATGACCCCCTTCACAAAACAGGTGGTAAGTATTATCTCTTGATATTATTGTGTTTCTTCCAATAAACTGTCATCTAATACAGAACAAATGAGTAGAAAGTTTTATACTGTGTTCACAACTTTTCCTAAGGAAATCTGAACAAGTTTCATTTTCTAATTTTGTTTGAGATAATTTAAATGATTGAGTGCTATCCAGCAGTATATTATGGCATTGCTGATACATATCATTTGAGTGCCTGATCATATGGTGCATTTTCATCAATTACGTGCTGAATATGACTAACAAACAGAAATTCATATTTATATACATCTTTTTATCCATGGATACATGAATGTATTCACATAAATATTTTTTAAAACTTTAGATAAATATATGTATACAAATATGGTCACATCTTATGTGTTTCATCACGCTCTTTTTTTTTACCTGCAACCTATTCTAATTAGTGAAATATAGCTATAGAAACTGTCTGATTGGATTAAAGGAATATACTTCTGTTATTATAGAGCAAACACGTGATACACAAAGTTGATAGTATGCTAAACATTGGAGCCCCACAGCATATTATATCCTTGTGGTCCTCTCTATTACCGTTTCATTGAGGGGGGGGCCCAGAGTGGCTTAGCTTTCACAAGCACTCTCCTTTACGGATCACTGCCATCTCACCTCTGTCTGCATGGGTTGAAGTCTCTGATTCATCCAATGTGGGTGTTTCAGAAAGCTTGCCTGTATCTTCTTGTGGGTCGGTGTTTTTTTCCAGGGATTTTACGGTGTTCTTCCTCCACCATTAATATTGGCTGCCATGTAAAGTTTATCATATGCTGATGAAGTGTTAAACTCTCCAATCACAACAACCTTTTCAATGACCTCTATAATATTATTGACTTTTGATATTTCTTCTTTTTCATGACATCTTTCACAAAACAGGTGATAAGAATGGACTCTTGATATGATTGTATTATGTCCTCTAAAGACTCATTTAATGGACAGAAGAAATAAGTACAAAATCTTATTATATGTGCAAAAAAATCCCTAATTAAAGAGAGAGGAAAAATACTAGGAAACATTTCAAATAGAAAACACGGTCATAGCTTTATTTTTCAATAACTTCTCTAAATTCATGGAACAGCATGAGATGACTAATGCTTTAAACACATCTTTGATATACATACTAAGTTTATTTTATTTTCATTTCTGTGGCAATATCTGGTTCATACATTGTTGTTGTCATGCAACAATTTAGCATCGGATTATTTTCTTTAATTATGATCATTTTGTGAATATGTCTTGACAACATTATCCTCCAAATCCTTTGGAATCTCATCAGAATCGAATTATTTATTTTTTCATTGTTTCGAGTTTGGACCAACATAATATATCCAATGTTCAATTGCTTGCTTTAGTCTTCTAATTCTGTTTGAAATAATTTCATTGATTAATGTTCATTCAGCAGTATTTTATGACATTTTGATGTATATCAATTCAGTGCCAAAAGAATTGTATATTTTCATCACTCACAGGTTGAAAATGACTAATAACCAGAAATTCAAACCAAATACATTTTTTCATCAATGCACACGTGTACGTATGCACATAAAGATTCATTGATCTTTAGATAAATACATGTATACACATATTGGCACATCATTATATGTGTGTCATCAAGTTCTTTGGCTGACTGCATTAAATGTATATACTTGTATTATTATGGATGTTACACCTGACAAGTAAAGTTGATACTAAGCACTCCATTCGACCCTAAATGATATTATATCCTTGTGTTCTCCTCTATATCCCTTTCAATGAGTCATATTGTATTACTTATTTTTGATATTTCTTGTTTTTCATGTAATGCTTCACGAAACAGTTCGTAAGTATTATCTCTTGATATACTTGTATTGCTTCCAATAAACTGTCATTTAAGACAGAACAAATCAGTAGAAAGTTTTATATTGTGTTCATAACTATTCCTAAGGAAATCTGAAAGGAAACATTTATGGAACAGATTCATAAGATTAATACATGACTTTGATACAACTGTTTCGTTTTTTTTTTTATTTACCTATTTTAGTTTCAAATTCTGTTTGAGATAATTTAAAAGATTGAGTGCTATCCAGCAGTATATTATGAAATTGCTGATATATATCAATTCAGTGACTGATCATATGGTGCATTTTCATCAGTTACATGCTGAATATGACTAATAAACAGATATTCATATTTATATACATATGTTTATCCATACTTTCATGAATATATGCACATAAATATTTATAAATCTTTAGATAAATATATGTCTATAAATATTGTCACATCATATGCTTTTCATCATGTTTTTTATTTTACATACAGCCTCTTATAATTAGTGAAATATAGCTATAGAAACTGTCTGATTGCATTAAAGGAATATACTTCTGTTATTATAGAGCATACACCTCATAAGTAAAGTTGATACTATGCTAAACATTGGAGCCCCACAGCATATTATATCCTTGTGGTCCTCTATATTACCCTTTCAATGGGGAGCCCAGAGTGGCTGAGCTTTGAGAAGCTCTCTCCTTTACGGATCACTTCCATCTCACCTCTATCTGCATGGGTTGAAGTCTCTGATTCATGCAATATGGGTGTGTGAGAAAGCTTGCCAGTATCTTCTTGTGGGTTGGTGGTTTTTTCAAGGGATTTTTTGGTGTTCTTTCTCCACCATTAATTCTGGCTGCCATGTAAAGCTTATCATATGCTTTTGAACAGTGTTAAACTCTCCAATCACAACAACCTTTTCAATGACCTGTATCATATTACTGACTTTTGATATTTATTCTTTTTCATGACATCTTTCACAAAACAGGTGATTAGAATGGACTCTTGATATAATTGTATTATGTCCTCTAAAGGGTCATTTAATGGACAGAATAAATAAGTACAAAATCTTATTTTATGTGCAAAAAAATCCCTAATTAAACAGAGAGGAAAAAATACTAGGAAACATTTCAAATAGAAAACACGGTCATAGCCTTATTTTTCAATAACTTCTCTAAATTCATGGAACAGAATGAGATGACTAATGCATTAAACACATCTTTGATATACATATTAAGTTTATTTTATTTTCATTTCTGTGGCAATATCTGGTTCATACATTGTTGTTGTCATGCAACAATTTAGCATCAGGATATTTTCTTTAATTATGATCATTTTGTGAATATGACCTGACAACATTATCCTCCAAATCCATTGGAATCTCATCAGAATTGAATTATTTATTTTTTCATTGTTCCGAGTTTGGACCAATATATATATCCAATGTTCAATTGCTTGCTTTAGTCTTTTAATTCTGTTTGAAATAATTTCATTGATTACAGTTGATTCAGAAGTTTTCTATGACTTTTTGATGTATATCAATTCAGTGCCAAAAGAATTGTATATTTTCATCACTCACAGGTTGAAAATGACGAATAACTAGAAATTCAAACCAAATACATTTTTTCATCCATGCACACATGTACGTATGCACATAAAGATTCATAAATCTTTAGATAAATACATGTATACAAGTATTGGCACATCATATGTGTGTCATCAAGTTCTTTATCTTTCATGCAGACTATTCTATTTAGTGAGATATAGCCATACATAACTGGCTGACTGTATATACTTGTATTATTATGGATGCTACACCTGACAAGTAAAGTTGGTACTAAGCACTCCATTCGACCCTACATGATATTATATCCTTGTGTTCTCCTCTATATCAATTTCAATGAGTCATATTGTATTACTTATTTTTGATATTTCTTGTTTTTCATGTAATGCTTCACGAAACAGTTCGTAAGTATTATCTCTTGATATAATTGTATTGCTTCCAATAAAATGTCATTTAAGACAGAACAAATCAGTAGAAAGTTTTATTTTGTGTTCATAACTATTCCTAAGGAAATCTGAAAGGAAACATTTATGGAACAGATTCATAAGATTAATACATGACTTTGATAGAACTATTCCATTGTTTATTTTATTTTCGTATTATTTTTTTTTCTAATTTTGTTTGAGATAATTTGAAAGATTGAGTGCTATCCAGCAGTATATTATGGCATTGCTTATACATATCAATTCAGTGCCTGATCATATGGTGCATTTTCATCAATTACGTGCTGAATATGACTAATAAACAGAAATTCATATTTATATACATATGTTTATACATGCATGCATGAATGTATGCACATAAATATTTATAAATCTGTAGATAAATATATGTATAGAAAAATAAACATATGATATGTGTGTCATCATTTTCTTTATTTTACATGCAGCCTATTTTAATTGGTGAAATATAGCCATAGAAACTGTCTGATTGCATTAATGGAATATACTTCTGTTATTATAAAGCATACACCTGATAAGTAAAGTTGATACTATGCTAAACATCGGAGCCCCACAGCATATTATATCCTTGTGATCCTCTCTATTCCCTTTCAATGGGAGGCCCAGAGTGATCGAGCTTTCAAAAGCGCTGTCCTTTACGGATCACTGCCATCTTTTATAGATATATTATAATGTATACAAGTATTTGCACATTATACGTGTGTCATCAAGTTCTTTATCTTTCATGCAGATTATTCTATTTCGTGATATATAGCCATACATAACTGGCTGACTGCATTAAATGTATATACTTGTATTATTATGGATATTACACCTGACAAGTAAAGTTGATACTAAGCACTCCATTCGACCCTACATGATATTATATCCTTGTGTTCTCCTCTATATCCCTTTCAATGAGTCATATTGTATTACTTATTTTTGATATTTCTTCTTTTTCATGTAATTCTTGACAAAACAGCTCGTAAGTATTATCTCTTGATATAATTGTATTACTTCCAATAAAATGTCATCTCAGACAGTACAAATGAGTAGAAAGTTTTATATTGTGTTCATAACTATTCCTAAGGAAATCTGAAAGGAAAGATTTATGGAACAGATTCATAAGATTAATACATGACTTTGATAGAACTGTTTCGTTGTTTATTTTATTTTCCTATTTTATTTTCTAATTTTGTTTGAGATAATTTAAAAGATTGAGTGTTATCCAGCAGTATATTATGAAATTGCTGATATATATCAATTTAGTGACTGATCATATTTTGCATTTTCATCAGTTACGTGCTGAATATGACTAATAAACAGATATTCATATTTATATACATATGTTTATCCATGCTTGCATGAATATATTCACATAAATATTTATAAATCTTTAGATAAATATATGTATATAAATATTGTCACATCATATGTTTTTCATCATGTTCTTTATTTTACATACAGCCTATTATATTTAATGAAATATAGCTATAGAAACTCTGATTGCATAAAAGGAATATACTTCTGTTATTATAGAGCATACACCTCATAAGTAAAGTTGATACTATGCTAAACATTGGAGTCCCACAGCATATTATATCCTTGTGATCCTCTATATTACCCTTTCAATGGGGAGCCCAGAGTGGCTGAGCTTTGAGAAGCTCTCTCCTTTACGGATCACTTCCATCTCACCTCTGTCTGCATGGGTTGAAGTCTCTGATTCATCCAATGTGGGTGTGTGAGAAAACTTGCCAGTATCTTCTTGTGGGTCGGTGGTTTTTTCCAGGGAATTTTCGGTGTTCTTCCTCCACCATTAATATTGGCTGCCATGTAAAGCTTATCATATGCTGATGAAGTGTTAAACTCTCCAATCACAACAACCTTTTCAATGACCTCTCTAATATTATTGACTTTTGATATTTTTTTTTTTCATGACTTCTTTCACAAAACAGGTGATCAGATTGGACTCTTGATATGATTGTATTATGTCCTCTAAAGAGTCATTTAATGGACAGAATAAATAAGTACAAAATCTTATTTTATGTGCAAAAAAATCCCTAATTAAACAGAGAGGAAAAAATACTAGGAAACATTTCAAATAGAAAACACGGTCATAGCCTTATTTTTCAATAACTTCTCTAAATTCATGGAACAGAATGAGATGACTAATGCATTAAACACATCTTTGATATACATACTAAGTTTATTTTATTTTCATTTCTGTGGCAATATCTGATTCATACATTGTTGTTGTCATGCAACAATTTAGCATTAGATTATTTTCTTTAATTATGATCATTTTGTGAATATGACCTGACAACATTATCTTCCAAATCCTTTGGAATCTCATCAGAATTGAATTATTTTTTTTTTCATATTCCGAGTTTGGACCAACATAATATATCCAATGTTCAATTGCTTGCTTTAGTCTTCTAATTCTGTTTGAAATAATTACATTGATTGAAGTTCATTCAGCAGTATTCTATGACTTTTTGATGTATATCAATTCAGTGCCAAGATGAATTGTATATTTTCATTACTCACAGGCTGAAAATGACTAATAACCAGGAATTCATACGAAATACATTTTTTCATCCATGCACTTGTACGTACCCACATAAAGATTCATTAATCTTTATATAGATATATGTAATGTATACAAGTATTGGCTCATAATATGTGTATCATCAAGTTCTTTATCTTTCATGCAGACTATTCTATTTAGTGATATATAGCCATACATAACTGGCTGACTGCATTAAATGTATATACTTGTATTATTATAGATGTTACACCTGTTAAGTAAAGTTGATACTAAGTACTCCATTCAACCCTACATGATATTATATCTTGTGTTCTCCTCTATATCCCTTTCAATGAGTCATATTGTATTACTTATTTTTGATATTTTTTGTTTTTCATGTAATTCATCACAAAACAGCTGGTAAGTATTATCTCTTGATATAATTGTAGTACTTCCAATAAACTGTCATCTGAGACAGAACAAATGAGTAGAAAGTTTTATATTGTGTTCATAACTATTCCTAAGGAAATCTCAAATAGAAACATTTATGGAACAGATTCATAAGTTTAATAAATGACTTTGAATAAACTATTCCGTTTATTTTTTTTTACTTTTTTATTTTCTAATTTTGTTTGAGATAATTTGAAAGATTGAGTGCTATCCAGCAGTATATTATGACTTTGCTGATATATATCAATTCAGTGCCTTATCATATGGTGCATTTTCACCAGTTATATGCTGAATATAACTAATAAACAGATATTCATATTTATATATATATATTCATCCATGGATGAATGAATATATGCACATATATATTCTTAAATCTTGAGAAAAATTTATGTACACAAGTATTATCAAATCATATATGTGTCATCAAGTTCTTTATTTTACATTCAGACTATTCAGTTAGTAAGAACCTGTATTATTACATTGAAGGAATATACTTCTTTTATTATAAAGCATACACCTCATAAGTAAAGTTGATACTATGCTAAACATTGGAGCCCCACAGCATATTATATCCTTGTGTTCCTCTCTCTTACCCTTTCAATGGGGTCCCAGAGTGGTCGAATTGTCAAAAGCTCTCTCTGTCTGTGGTTTTTTCCATGGATTTTTCTGGGTACATATGTTACATTCAGACTATTGTTTTTAGTGAAATATAGCAATACTTCACTGGCTGGATGCATTAAATGCATATTGTTGAAGTCTCTGATTCAGCCAATGTAGGTGTGTGATACAGCTTTCCAGTAACTTCTTGTGGGTCGATGGTTCTTAACAGGGATTTTTTCGACTTCTTCCCCCACAGTTAATACTGGCTGCAATGTAAAGCCTATCGTGTGCTAAAAAAACTTTAAACCCTACAACAATCCTTTTAATGACCTCTAACATATTTTTTACTTTTGATATTTATTTTTTTTCATTTCATCCTTCACTAAACAGAAGGTAAGAATGGACTCTTGATATTATTGTATTATGTCCTATAAATAGTCATTTGATAGACAGAATAAATGAGTACAAAATCTTTTTTTGTGTGCAAAAAAATCCCTATGGAAAAAATGAGGATAAATACTAGGAAACATTTCAATTAGAAGAAACAGTCATGACCTGACTCTTTAATAACTTCTCTAAATTCATGAAACAGATAGAGATGACTAATATATTTTACACATCTTTGATATAAGTATTTCATTTATTTTCATTGGTGTGGCAATATCTTGTTCATACATTGTTGTTCTCCTGCAACAATTTAACATCAATGTCTTTTCTTTAATTATTGTCATTTTGTGAGTATGTCCTGACAACATTATTATCCAAATCCATTGGAATCTCATCAGTATTTAATTATTAATTTTTCATTGTTCTGAGTCTGGACCAACATATATATCCAATGTTCAATTGCTTGCTTTAGTCCTCTGATTCTCTTTGAAATAATTTTATTGACTGAAGTTTATCCAGCAGTATTTTATGACTTTTTGATGTATAACAGGTCAATGTTTAAATAAATGGTATATTTTCATCACTCACTGGCTGAAATTGACTAATAACCAGAAATTCATTCTCCAATATATTTTTTCATCCATGCACACATGTACCTATGCACATACAGACTCAATAATCTTTAGGTAAATACATGTATGCAAGTATTGGCACATCATATGTATGTCATCAATTTGTATATGTTACATGCAGACTATTATTTGTAGTGAAATACTGCTATACATAACTGGCTGACTGCATTCAATGTATATATTTCTGTTATTATTGATGTTACACCCGACAAGTAAAGTTGATACTAAACCCTCCATTTGACCCTAAATGATATTATATCCTTGTGTTCTCCTCCATTACCCTTTCAATCAGTCATATTGTATTATTGATTTTTGACATTTATTCTTTTTCATGCAGTCCTTGATGAAACAGCTGGTAAGTATAATCTCCTGATATAATTGTATTCCATCCACTGAACAGTTATCTTAGAACAAAAGAGTAGAAAGTTTTATGTGCAGAATTATTCCTAAGGAAATCTGAAAGGAAAAATTAATGGAACATATTCATAAGATTAATCCATTATACATGACATTGATAGAACTATTCCATTGTTTATTTTTTGTTCCTTTTTCTATTCTTATTTTCTTTGAGATAATTTAAAAGATTGAATGCTATCCAGCAGTATATTATGAATTGGCTGATATATATCAATTCAGTGCCTGATCATATAGTGCATCTTCATGCATTACATGCTGAGCAGCTGAGGGGGCGAACCATACGATTATATTTTAAGCAAAATATTTTAAGCCTCCTTTTGCCAAATAGAGCCTTAGATCAGACGGTTGGATTCTAAGCAAAATATTTAAAGCCTCCTTTTGCCAAATGGAGCCTTAACGATTTTAGAGTCCTATTTGTCAAATTAGGGGTTTCTACGAAAATGAACCAGAGAGGGATGCAAAAACCTCTAAAAAAAAAAGTCTTTCAACCTCGTCGTCGTTCGCCCCTCTGCTGCTATGGATTAATATTTTATCAAATATTTTTATTTTATAAAAACCAAATATTTTATCAAGTCTGACACGATATCGCGTCCGAGGGTCTGATAAATTTATCGTCACAAATCCGTGTGGGATTGACTGAGCGTGACTAAAGAAATTTCTAAATTGATCATAATCCATATCACCGCCGCACCAGGTCTGATGAATATTTCGTATTGTATGAGTATCAACTCCGTTAAACACACACAATAAATTGCAGTTATCTCTGATCACTTTTGGTATTTGAGTGTACCATTGAGTGTCATATATCACGTCGGTGTTTTTATGCCTGCCTCTGGAAAATATCCTAGCAGGATTCTTTTGATTGTCTAACATGATATCATCATATACAACTAAATTGTTAATATCTCCATTAATATCATCAATGCACGGTGCTTCATCGATATCGGTTAGAAACTCAATAATACCCTCGCTGGATTCTTATACCGCTTTGTCGTTAAAATCTATTAACACATTGTAACATCGCTAATCATCAACACTCGGAGCTATCAAATACAACTTGTCCCATTTCATTCATCTCGTTATCAAATTAAGTAGCAGTTGTGTTTTACCACTTCCAGATGGTCCGATTATAATCATTCTAATAGAATTCGGCAACATCGCATGGTGTTTAATAGGTTCCTGTCATCGGGTAGCTGAATAATCAATTACATTCATGTTATTATAAATATATTATGGATCTATATTGTGTGAAATGTAAAGCACGTACTGGCACAGATGACTTGACGACGATTACAACTAAAAATAACCGATCAGCACTTTCCGGTAAATGCGTACAATGTAGTACAAAAAAATTTTTAGATTTGTTTTCCTTGATAAATCAAAGGATTTTAGAAAAAACGAGGATGTGATATTGCAGCCAAGCTAACTAAACTACCGGGAACACCATGGGCGAAGTATCCAGGAGAAAAACACCTTCCAGGATATAGTTGTTGGTTTCCACGTGTTTTTCTTTCTCGCAAAATGAGCTGCAACAGACGGAATTATAAAACAATTTGTTAGTAATTGTTCGTCGTCGAAACTCTCCGAGAAACTACTAGCTAGTTTTTTCATCTTGTCATGGAGGGCTTCAGTGCGGTATAATTCTCCATTAGGTCTTACAAATTGATCGAATCTAACCTCCTCGTGCTCAAAATTGTGAAGTAACCACACTGACACAGGATCGTTTTTACTCAACTGGTGAATAAAATCAAATAGTTTCTCTTCAGAGAATTCTTCTCCCAAGAATTCCACGGGTATATATTTTATGGTTCTATCCCGCGGAAATATTGTTACCGCAGGTGTCCATGCGTGTTCATTATGATCAATAATTTTGATTGGAGCTCCTTGTGATTTATATTTCGGTTCGTATAATATCTCGCCTGTTATCGTCCTTGCTGATATTGGGAATTTTAGTATTCGTTCTAACGCTGCCACATTTTGAATTGTTGCCCCACGCTGTTTCACTGTTAGTCCCCACTCGGTTATTTATTTACGTCTTAGATCAGTCAATTTGTTCACCCGGGATGCATTTGTGAAGTGTTCTATTATTCGTTCTGCTACACAATTCATTTTTGACGAAGTCAACAGTGACAGTTTCATCGGTGCTAGTTTTTTAATACTCGGTTTATCATTTAACGGATATGTCCCATAAACAACTGCGGTTACAGGATAGGATCTCTCGTAGTATGGTTTGTCAATCCCAGTCAGAATTCCTGGTCTGGAATCTTGACTCACAACGACGGTTCTTTTATCCTTCAAGATGGGTTCGTATTTATCCCTGATAATCCAATCTCCTGTTTCGCCGCGGATAATGAATTTCACTCTAAAAAAATACCTTTTCCGCGTAAGATGTGAGATTATCACTGCTGCGTTTTTATCGTTCATGGTAGCATCAACTTCACCATTGATTCCAAATGTCGACCAACAGTGAGATGCTCCATCACGCTTGAATTCATTAAAACAGTCACTGATTTTAATTATCATGGTTCTATCACGAATTCTACTCTTTGGTGTATCAGAGACTCTATCGAGATTGAATTTAGAATTTTTCCTAGGTGTAATTTTCGATAATCTCACGAACTCCTTCATGATATAATTAAAACAAGTATTTAAATAGAGAATTTATTGTATAATGAATCATTGCAAATGGCTTATGATTGGATCAGTAACCCCGTGTAACAAATCATACAGAAAGGAGTTATGTGGGTATCATATGCAAAGCTTTCGACTTGGAAGCCTTGGTCCGCTACCCTGCATACGATGTGGGATAGGTGTACGTGGTAAATCGCAGTTGTGTCTGAGTTGTGGTGGTAAGCGATACAGAGAGTTGAAGCGTTATTATGATAAGAGAAACAAAGATTCCACTAAGAATTCCATCAATGACTACCTCTAACAGCGTCCTTGACTCCGTCAACGACAAAATCATCAGAACTCCTCAAGACTACATCGGAAGATTTCCAAATGTAATCATTAGACCAAACAATGAATTAGACAAATAGTATTATGTATAATAAATGAACCAAGAATTCAGACCGCATTCCTCGATCACAAACTATGAGGCATCCATTAAAGGTATTGTCAGACATCGTAAACTGAAGAAACCAGTTGGGTGGGATAATGGTATGGGGTATTTGATATTTAAAGCCGGAGGGAAAATACATCTCAATCATAGAATTATATATGAATGTTTCCATGGATTGATCAAGTATGGTTTTGTTATCGATCACATTGATTCCAATCCTAAGAACAATTCTTTATTAAATCTACAAGCTGTTACACAAAGTGAAAATTTGAAACGAGGAAAGACTGGACAATACTCGAAAAAAGCGAGACCCGTAAAATCAGTTAATACAGAAACTAACGAGGAAATTGTATTCCAATCTATGTATGAGGCCGGTGGATATTTTGATATTTGTAGAGCCTCAGTACGAAAAGTAGTAGAGGGAATCTATCGATCTGCGATTTCCCAAAATACTGGACAAAAAGTTCAATTCATTTATGTCTGAGGCGTCCATATCTGGGAAATATATTTTTCATATTAGAAGTATATAAGTATTAATAATATGAATTCTCAAAATATCAATGAGGTTATAACCGAAATTTTAATTTTGAAATCTCAGGGAGTTTGCACATCTGATAGTTTAAACTGTGATTAAATTATGTCAGACTTCCAGGATATTGAATACGGCGCTAACAATAACAAGTATGTACTACCCAAAAAATATGCGCTTATAAAACGAATTCAGAATTCTATCCGTGACTCTCTTCTATGTTGCGACGACATCAGTACGTTTGTCCCGTTATTTACAATCGTGGAAAGAATAAGAAAGGAATTAGGGAAGGAATATGAAATAAAAAGGACGATTAATTCAAAAATCAGAAATATAAGATTGTTAATTGAACAAAACGAAAATCCCACTCGGATGGTCTGTTTTAGTCAACAATAGCGGTGAAATTATATACTGGCATTTATCAATGAGTGTTTACTACAAGGAAGTTGTAAAATTTCATAGTAAAATATTTTTTTATTACTGAAATTTTCATAGTAAATACTTGTTTTTAGTCGTTTTTGACCGATTTTGACCATTTTCTGACTGATTTTGGCCATTTTTTGGCTGATTTTAAGTGGTGTCGGTCGGGTGAAATGGTCGATTTTTCATGTTAATTCTCGTAGACTTTTCCACCTAAAATTATTTTTATGATGTTTTAGGCCAAAAACTGACTAAAATCAAGCAATGATGACTAAAAAAATGACCAAAAAACGACAAAAAACGACCAAAAAAGGACTATTGGTGTCAGTCGGGTCAAATGGTCGATTTTCGATGTTAATTCTCGTAGACTTTTCCACCTAAAATTATTTTCGGGTGACAAAATCACTGCATTTAGATTGAAATCTCTTCGTACACTAATTGAAAAATTGTAAACAATTGAAATAATGGTTAATGAGTCATTAACGACTAGATTGGCTCGTGATCGACTAGATGCGATTAAAAGATTTATACCAATCCGCGACTCCATCAGAAACAAACTACAAGCAAGACAGAGTTTACAAACGGATTTTGCTGCGGGATCTGAAGAGTTGTTTAAACCAATAACCACAGCAACGAAGGATGCAATATCAGCTACTGAGCGTGCTATATACGGAGATATCCCCGAGGAGGGCAAAAGAAAAGAAGAGTTTCTTCTTCCTATACTCGAAAAAATAGCAACGGAAACTGAAAAAACATCAGCGTTGTTAACAAAACCACCTCCTGGTCCGAAAAAAACGAATGTTTCTCTGTTGGATAAATTTACAGAGAATGCTAAAACACTAATACAAAATTTTCGATTATTTAAATTAAAGGATTATGAAGCTTGTGGTGATTTTGCTGTTAAAAGCTATAATTCAAAAAAATAATTTTTAAAGGACGAGTATAAGGATGATAGAATATCAAGTAATGATTGGGTTGATAATTTGTATAAAATGAATAAAAGGATTGGTCGTTTGAATAAGGAAGAGTTGGGGTACAAGGAATTTCAAAAGGGAATCAGTAATTATAAAAAAGAACTAATAGAAGAGCGACAACAAGAAATAGAAGAACGACAAGAGCGAAAACGTTAAACACCAACACGGAGACAAACACGAAGACGAAAAAAACAAGAAGAATCTCAACAACTATCACCTGAAGAAGAAGAACATGAAATGGAAAACGATTTTCAGGATTTCCTAAAACGAGAAAAAGAATATGAAATGGAAAAATATTTAGAAACACATGGTGCAACTGGTGAGGGATTAAGAGATTCCAGTGGGGTATCAGGTAGTGGTCTTATTCATTGTCCTGGTAATATTGTCAGCGATATAGCACGATTAGAAGTTCTCATCGGAGGAAAACGAGCTGGAAATAACTCACCGGAATTGATTAATGAAGCAGCTGATATCTACAGGCGGCTATTTCAAGGCGGTATCATGGATATCAAAACATATCGAGATTTCATTAACGAGTTAGCGGAAAATCCTACTGATTATTACAGTGACTGAAAATCCTACGGATTTTTCACCATTGATGACGAAGTCGAAAATCCTTTGGATTTTTCATTAGATAAATATCATTTAGAAAAGATGATCATACACTACAATCATGATAAACCAACCAGCGTCTACGTAGTAAACTCGCAGTTTCCAGTTTATAACGCGTACTATGGTGATGGTCTTGGTGATACATTTGCAGGGTTATTTGCAAGAATGGCTCCAAAAGTAGCGCCGCTAGCAAAACAACTATCAATGAAAGCCATTGATGTTATTCGTGATAAGGGTATTAGCGCTGTTGGAGATCTTGCCGGAAAAGCGTTTTCAGCTGCGAAGGATAAATTAACAGCGCTAGTTCGGCGGAGAAGGAAACCAGGACCGTAACCATCTACAGCGGAAATGCCCGCAAGTGTTAGTAGAATAATAAATAACGCAGTAGATCAGAAACTAGCGTCGTTGATGACTCCGTCATACACCAATGACCAAAGCAACATCACAAATATGATAGCGGGAAGTGGCTTAAAAAAACCACGACAACGACAAAGTCGTCATCGACGATGAAAATCTTACGGATTTACGATTTAGATCAATGGATTTATAATAAAATGTTCAAACGGTCACCTGATACAGCATTTGATATGGACTCCCCAGTGCTCAAGGATGATTCCGTACGTGATTATGAATTTTATTCTTATCACGCAGTACAATCAGATCTTCAATCAAGAATCGAACTTCAGGTTCATGATACCAGTAAATACTTTCTACCGTGTGAAGTGTTCATCGAAGTAGAAGGAGAGCTTTTACGAGAAAATGATACAACATATCCAGATGACGCCCAAGTCGGTTTTGTTAACAATGGTATCATGGCGCTATTTGAAAGTGCAAGATATCTCATTGATGGAAAGGAGATTGAGTCGATAGAACGCGAGGTTGGTGTGGCCACAACAATAATAGGGCTAGCTAGATATTCCGACGATTATACAAGATCGGCAGGCCCTTCTATAATGTTTGCAAAGGATAATAAAAATACCACTGGAATAAAACCATTTACTATGAGACGACCAAAAATTCAGTGCTGATGCTGATGTCGAGGCTGTAGTTTTTGGTAATAATCCTAATTTTAATCTAGGAGCTGCAACACGTATGTCAGTGTTGAATGAGTTGGGGCGTAGATCATTTTCATGCGCGATTCCACTACATCATATATTCGGATTCTGCAGAAATGTCCGAAAAGTTATCTACGGGGCGAAGCATGCAGTAGCACTCGTGCGAAAGGGTGCTGACCATAACGCAATTTGGAGGATTCCAGCGGATGATGCACATCCACTTGATGATGCCGGTAAAGTCGTTTTAACAAAACTATCATTGTGGATGCCAGTGTTGACTCCAACACTCGGCATAGAAGAACGGTTACTATCATTTATGGATCAAGGAGGAAAATCATTGCTGAGTTAGCTAACGACGACTACAGATATTAAACATGGCAACACTGATGATATATTCACATGGAATCTGGCATCGCGACAAGGTGTTTCAGCTCCGCGTCATATATTTATTGCGTTACAGGATACGACGCGATTAGACAATCAAACACGTAGCCATATGATATTTGATCAACTTGGATGTAAGGAAGTCTCGCTGAGAATAAACGGACAGCAGGAACCATCCAAGGATATACAACTTGATTACGATCACATCCATAGTGCGCGCGTGTATCACAGGTTGTTATCGTATATGGCTCGCGATCAAAATGTCAATACTGGTTTGCAGATATCACAACACGATTTTAGTACTCTTTATCCAATCTATTACTTTTCGTTGGAACATCTTGATTTAACAAGACAATCCGTAATTGATATACACATTAGAGCCAGTGTAAAGCGTCCGACTAATGCGGCGGGTGATGTTGTTCTTATCCCGAATTATAGAGCAGTTGCTTTTATTCTCAGCGATAAATCAATGCTACTCGAAGGTGTTGGTGGAAGAATGAGAGTGATAGATGCACCAGTGGAAAATATGTAATTGAAAATCCTTCAGATTTTTCCATTAGAATCAATCTGTTATTGTATAATGTCATATAGTCATATTAGTGTTACGTTAACTCCCGGTCAACTCAAGAAATTGCAATCAGAATCAGCTAAAAAATGCGGAACCACGATCACATTGAAACACAATCAGATGACTGGCCGGACGAATAAATTGTCGCTGACAACTCGTCAAGTAAAACACTTCAATGATGCGTTCTAGGATAAAAAAAGGCGTTCAAATCACTCTCTCTGCTGCTGCTATCAAAAATATGATAAAAACTGGCTGTATATTCCCGTTGTTAGCTGCGATTCCAGCATTGATTGCTGCGGCTGCCCCAGCGGTGGCTAAAGCGGCAGCGTTAGGAGCCGTTGGTACCGCGGCAGGAATGGCACTAAAGAAAGCAACTGGACAGGGGTATAAAAAAGGGAAAGGTTCTAAGACTACCAGGAACCCCGTATTCATGGTACAGCAGAAAGGGTCTAAGACTACCAGGAACGGTTTATTAACTCAGAAATCTTCGATTTCCAAACCGATGGTTCCCATGTCCAATTTTGATCTACTCGATGCTGCTAAAAAATTGGTCATAAAAAACTTCAGAGGCGTCTTTATGAAAGATCAGTTACCGACACAACCAAACAGCGCCGAAACCGGCATCATTAAGCTCGATAACAGCACCGGATCCGGAACCCACTGGGTTGCATACGCGATTGATCCACGTGCAATTGTTTATTTCGATTCATATGGATTAGCGCCGCCGAAGGAATTCATTCGTTATATAAACCGCTTAAACACCCCTCGTTGGTATTCTACGCTACCAACACAACAAATGAATGACCCACCAATATGCGGCAACGAAGTATTAAATGTCCTCGACGCTATGTCAACATCTGGAAAACCACCACATGTTGTCGTAAATGAATACACGAGTAGTCACTGGAAATCGAAGATTTTAGAGAGAGAAAGAGTTTTACAATAACATGATTGATATTTGAGGAAGACCTGTATCAGCGCTGAAGAAACCAACCACAGAAACATCTGCAACTGGTGATATAAAAAAAATAATCGAAGATGAAATCGCTGAGACGTTGAACTTAGCAAGTGTTGATCCCAATGAAATAGTTGTATTTCAAGATCGTCAGGGTAAATTGAAATCTAGTAATATTTCCCTGGATGATATTTTAGTTAAACAACGAGACGCAACCGTAGGCACTATCGCTTTGTTTTCCGATCAGGGTAAACTCAAACCGGGTGTACTTGTTTCAACTATCTTGGAACGAATTAACAATATTGACAAGCCGTTATTAGATTTCCTTGGTAATCCTTCAGTGACCACACCGAAGCTCACAACGATAAAAACTTCTAAGTTGGAACTAGCAACACTTCAATCCGAATATGAAAAACACGTTGAAAAATTTACATCATTTCGTAAAATTATCATCGAGAAATTCTTTGCAACCACGCTGGATAAAATTGACATAAAACTTCCTGATATTAAAAAATTAATCGATGAGATGAAGACCTTCATCGAAGCAGCAATCAAAGGTGATGCAACGAGGATGATAACAATCATTGAAAAAACAAAAATTCCTCATGAGAAAACCAACAATGTAGTATACACGATTCAATACAGATCATTTGCGTGGACACCCACAAACAATAAATTACATATCACTGCAACCGTCAAGGGTATTTATCGATTAACACTAGTAACACCGACTCAATTTAATATATCATCGTCGAGTTCATCTGGGGTCAACAATACAATATCAACGATCATAGACAAGGATACAACCGAACAGTTCACGATAGCATCCACTGATACTAATTTGGCTAGGGTTTCAGTAACATGGTATGTGGAATTCGTAGCGGATTTGAGTAAACAATTAAACCGCTAGCGGTTTCAATTGAAATCGTAAATGATTTGAGAATAAAATGACAACGTCACAACAATATCGTTATGATCAGGTCAGAGAATTTCAATTTAGACTCAAAACCCTCGCCGAGGAGTACCGAATAAAAATAAAGAAATACCGACGAAGAATCACCGCAATTGATGTTACCGTGTACTCGGTGAGTGGTGTTCTTCCTCCACCATTAATATTGGCTGCCATGTAAAGCTTATCATATGCTGATGAAGTGTTAAACTCTCCAATCACAACAACCTTTTCAATGACCTCTATAATATTATTGACTTTTGATATTTCTTTTTTTTTTTCATGACATCTTTCACAAAACAGGTGATAAGAATGGACTCTTGATATGATTGTATTATGTCCTCTAAAGAGTCATTTAATGGACAGAAGAAATAAGTACCATATCTTATTTTATGTGCAAAAAAATCCCTAATTAAACTGAGAGAAAAAAATACTAGGAAACATTTCAAATAGAAAACACGGTCATAGCCTTATTTTTCAATAACTTCTCAAAATTCATGGAACAGAATGAGATGACTAATGCATTAAACACATCTTTGATATACATACTAAGTTTATTTTATTTTCATTTATGTGGCAATATCTGGTTCATACATTGTTGTTGTCATGCAGCAATTTAGTATCAGATTATTTTCTTTCATTATGATCATTTTGTGAATATGTCCTGCTAACATTATCCAACAAATCCATTGAAATCGCATCAGAATTGAATTATTTATTTTTTCATATTTACGAGTTTGGACTAATATATATATCCAATGTTCAATTGCTTCCTTTAGTCTTCTAATTCTGTTTGAAATAATTTCATTGATTAAAGTTCATTCAGCACTATGACTTTTTGATGTATATCAATTCAGTGCCAAAAGAATTGTATATTTTCATCACTCACAGGTTGAAAATGACTAATAACCAGAAATTCATACCAAATACATTTTTTCATCCATGCACACATGTACGTATGCACATAAAGATTCATAAATCTTTAGATAAATACATGTATACACATATTGGCACATCATTATATGTGTGTCATCATGTTCTTTATCTTTCATGCAGACTATTCTATTTAGTGAAATATAGCCATACATAACTGGCTGACTGCATTAAATGTATATACTTGTATTATTATGGATGTTACACCTGACAAGTAAAGTTGATACTAAGCACTCCATTCGACCCTACATGATATTATATCCTTGTGTTCTCCTCTATATCCCTTTCAATGAGTCATTTAATGGACAGAAGAAATAAGTACAAAATCTCATTTTATGTGCAAAAAAATCCCTAATTAAACAGAAATACTAGGAAACATTTCAAATAGAAAACACAGTCATAACCTTACTCTTCATAACTTCTCTAAATTCATTTAACATCAACGACGTTTTTTGAATAATTTTCATGTTGTGAATGCGTCGTGACAACATTATCTTCCAAATTCTTTGGAATATTATCAGAATTGAATTAAGTATTTTTTCATATTCCGAGTTTGGATAAACATAATATATCCAATGTTCAATTGCTTGCTTTAGTCTTCTAATTGTGTTTGAAATAATTTCATTGATTAAAGTTCATTCAGCAGTATTCTATGACTTTTTGATGTATATCAATTCAGTGCCAAAAGAATTGTATATTTTCATCACTCACAGGATGAAAATGAGGAATAACCAGAAGTTCATACCAAATACATTTTTTCATCCATGCACACATGTACTTATGCACATAAAGATTCATAAATCTTTAGATAAATACATGTATACAAGTATTGGCACATCATTATATGTGTGTCATCAAGTTCTTTATCTTTCATGCAGACAATTCTATTTAGTGAAATATAGCCATACATAACTGGCTGACTGCATTAAATGTATATACTTGTATTATTATGGATGTTACACCTGACAAGTAAAGTTGGTACTAAGCACTCCATTCGACCCTACATGATATTATATCCTTGTGTTCTCCTCTATATCCCTTTCAATGAGTCATATTGTATTACTTATTTTTGATATTTCTTGTTTTTCATTTAATTCTTCACCAAACAGGTCGTAAGTATTATCTCTTGATATAATTGTATTACTTCCAATAAACTGTCATCTCAGACAGAACAAATGAGTAGAAAGTTTTATATTGTGATCATAACTATTCCTAAGGAAATCTGAAAGGAAAGATTTATGGAACAGATTCATAAGATTAATACATGACTTTGATAGAACTGTTTCGTTGTTTATTTTATTTTCCTATTTTATTTACTAATTTTGTTTGAGATAATTTAAAAGATTGAGTGCTATCCAGCAGTATATTATGAAATTGCTGATATATATCAATTCAGTGACTGATCATATGGTGATTTTCATCAGTTACATGCTGAATATGACTAATAAACAGATATTCATATTTATATACATATGTTTATCCAAGCCTGCATGAATGTATGCACATAAATATTTATAAATCTTTAGATAAATATATGTATATAAATATTGTCACATCATATGTTTTTCATCATGTTCCTTTTTTACATGCATCCTCTTATAATTAGTGAAATATAGCTATAGAAACTCTGATTGCATTAAAGGAAGTTAATATAGAGCATACACCTCATAAGTAAAGTTGATACTATGCTAAACAGTGGAGCCCCACAGCATATTATATCCTTGTGATCCTCTCTATTCCCTTTCAATGGGAGGCCCAGAGTGATCGAGCTTTCAAAAGCGCTGTCCTTTATGGATCACTGCCATCTTTTATAGATATATTATAATGTATACAAGTATTTGCACATTATACGTGTGTCATCAAGTTCTTTATCTTTCATGCAGATTATTCTATTTCGTGAGATATAGCCATACATAACTAGCTGACTGCATTAAATGTATATACTTGTATTATTATGGATGTTACACCTGACAAGTAAAGTTGATACTAAGCACTCCATTCGACCCTACATGATATTATATCCTTGTGTTCTCCTCTATATCCCTTTCAATGAGTCATATTGTATTACTTATTTTTGATATTTCTTCTTTTTCATGTAATTTATCACGAAACAGTTCGTAAGTATTATCTCTTGATATAATTGTATTTCTGCCAGTAAACTGTCATTTCATACAGAACAAATGAGTAGAAAGTTTTATATTGTGTTCATAACTATTCCTAACGAAATCGGAAAGGAAACATTTATGGAACAGATTCAAAAGATTAATACATGACTTTGATAGAACTGTTTCGTTGCTTATTTTATTTTCCTATTTTATTTTCTACTTTTGTTTGAGATAATTTCAAAGATTGAGTGCTATCCAGCAGTATATTATGAAATTGCTGATATATATCAATTCAGTGCCTGATCATATGGTTCATTTTCATCAGTTACATGCTGAATATGACTAATAAACAGATATTCATATTTATATACATATGTTTATCCATGCTTGCATGAATATATTCACATAAATATTTATAAATCTTTAGATAAATATATGTATATAAATATTGTCCCTTCATATGTTTTTCATCATGTTCTTTATTTTACATACAGCCTATTATATTTAATGAAATATAGCTATAGAAACTGTCTGATTGCATTAAAGGAATATACTTCTGTTATTATAGAGCATAGACCTCATAAGTAAAGTTGATAGTATGCTAACCATTGGAGCCCCACAGCATATTATATCCTTGTGATCCTCTATATTACCCTTTCAATGGGGAGCCCAGAGTGGCTGAGCTTTGAGAAGCTCTCTCCTTTACTGATCACTTCCATCTCACCTCTGTCTGCATGGGTTTGAAGTCTCTGATTCAGCCAATGTGGGTGTGTGACAAAACTTGCCAGTATCTTCTTGTGGGTTGGTGGTTTTTCCAGGGAATTTTCGGTGTTCTTCCTCCACCATTAATATTGGCTGCCATGTAAAGTTTATCATATGCTGATGAAGTGTTAAACTCTCCAATCACAACAACCTTTTCAATAACCTGTATCATATTATTGACTTTAGATATTTTTTTTTATTCATGACATCTTTCATAAAACAGGTGATAAGAATGGTCTATTGATATGATTGTATTATGTCCTCTAAAGAGTCATTTAATGGACAGAAGAAATAAGTACCATATCTTATTTTATATGCAAAAAAATCCCTAATTAAACAGAGAAAAAAATACTAGGAAACATTTCAAATAGAAAACACGGTCATAGCCTTATTTTTCAATAACTTCTCAAAATTCATGGAACAGAATGAGATGACTAATGCATTAAACACATCTTTGATATACATACTAAGTTTATTTTATTTTCATTTCTGTGGCAATATCTGGTTCATACATTGTTGTTGTCATGCAGCAATTTAGTATCAGATTATTTTCTTTCATTATGATCATTTTGTGAATATGTCCTGCTAACATTATCCAACAAATCCATTGAAATCGCATCAGAATTGAATTATTTATTTTTTCATTTTTACGAGTTTGGACTAATATATATATCCAATGTTCAATTGCTTGCTTTAGTCTTCTAATTCTGTTTGAAATAATTTCATTGATTAAAGTTCATTCAGCACTATGACTTTTTGATGTATATCAATTCAGTGCCAAAAGAATTGTATATTTTCATCACTCACAGGTTGAAAATGACTAATAACCAGAAATTCATACCAAATACAGTTTTTCATCCATGCACACATGTACTTATGCACATAAAGATTCATAAATCTTTAGATAAATACATGTATACACATATTGGCACATCATTATATGTGTGTCATCAAGTTCTTTATCTTTCATGCAGACTATTCTATTTAGTGATATAAAGCCATACATAACTGGCTGACTGCATTAAATGTATATACTTGTATTATTATGGATGTTACACCTGACAAGTAAAGTTGATACTAAGCACTCCATTCGACCCTACATGATATTATATCCTTGTGTTCTCCTCTATATCCCTTTCAATGAGTCATTTAATGGACAGAAGAAATAAGTACAAAATCTTATTTTATGTGCAAAAAATCCCTAATTAAACAGAAATACTAGGAAACATTTCATATAGAAAACACAGTCATAACCTTACTCTTCAATAACTTCTCTAAATTCATTTAACATCAACGACGTTTTTTGAATAATTTTCATGTTGTGAATGCGTCCTGACAACATTATCTTCCAAATCCTTTGGAATATCATCAGAATTGAATTAAGTATTTTTTCATATTCCGAGTTTGCATAAACATAATATATCCAATGTTCAATTGCTTGCTTTAGTCTTCTAATTGTTTTTGAAATAATTTCATTGATTAAAGTTCATTCAGCAGTATTCTATGACTTTTTGATGTATATCAATTCAGTGCCAAAAGAATTGTATATTTTCATCACTCACAGGATGAAAATGAGGAATAACCAGAAATTAATACCAAATACATTTTTTCATCCATGCACACATGTACTTATGCACATAAAGATTCATAAATCTTTAGATAAATACATGTATACAAGTATTGGCACATCATATGTGTGTCATCATGTTCTTTATCTTTCATGCAGACAATTCTATTTAGTGAAATATAGCCATACATAACTGGCTGACTGCATTAAATGTATATACTTGTATTTTTATGGATGTTACACCTGACAAGTAAAGTTGGTACTAAGCACTCCATTCAACCCTAAATGATATTATATCCTTGTGTTCTCCTCTATATCCATTTCAATGAGTCATATTGTATTACTTATTTTTGATATTTCTTGTTTTTCATTTAATTCTTCACAAAACAGGTCGTAAGTATTATCTCTTGATATAATTGTATTACTTCCAATAAACTGTCATCTCAGACAGAACAAATGAGTAGAAAGTTTTATATTGTGATCATAACTATTCCTAAGGAAATCTGAAAGGAAAGATTTATGGAGCAGATTCATAAGATTAATACATGACTTTGATAGAACTGTTTCGTTGTTTATTTTATTTTCCTATTTTATTTTCTAATTTTGTTTGAGATAATTTAAAAGATTGAGTGCTATCCAGCAGTATATTATGAAATTGCTGATATATATCAATTCAGTGACTGATCATATGGTGCATTATCATCAGTTACATGCTGAATATGACTAATACACAGATATTCATATTTATATACATATGTTTATCCAAGCCTGCATGAATGTATGCACATAAATATTTATAAATCTTTAGATAAATATATGTATATAAATATTGTCACATCATATGTTTTTCATCATGTTCCTTTTTTACATGCATCCTCTTATAATTAGTGAAATATAGCTATAGAAACTCTGATTGCATTAAAGGAAGTTATTATAGAGCATACACCTCATAAGTAAAGTTGATACTATGCTAAACAGTGGAGCCCCACAGCATATTATATCCTTGTGATCCTCTATATTACCCTTTCAATGGGGAGCCCAGAGTGGCTGAGCTTTGAGAAGCTCTCTCCTTTACGGATCACTTCCATCTCACCTCTGTCTGCATGGGTTGAAGTCTCTGATTCATCCAATGTGGGTGTTTCAGAAAGCTTGCCTGTATCTTCTTGTGGGTTGGTGGTTTTTCCAGGGAATTTTCGGTGTTCTTCCTCCACCATTAATATTGGCTGCCATGTAAAGCTTATCATATGCTGATGAAGTGTTAAACTCTCCAATCACAACAACCTTTTCAATGACCTCTATAATATTATTGACTTTTGATATTTCTTTTTTTTTTTCATGACATCTTTCACAAAACAGGTGATAAGAATGGACTCTTGATATGATTGTATTATGTCCTCTAAAGAGTCATTTAATGGACAGAAGAAATAAGTACCAAATCTTATTTTATGTGCAAAAAAATCCCTAATTAAACAGAGAGGAAAAAATACTAGGAAACATTTCAAATAGAAAACACGTTCATAGCCTTATTTTTCAATAAATTCTCTAAATTCATGGAACAGAATGAGATGACTAATGCATTAAACACATCTTTGATATACATACTAAGTTTATTTTATTTTCATTTCTGTGGCAATATCTGGTTGATACATTGTTGTTGTCATGCAACAATTTAGCATGAGATTATTTTCTTTAATTATGACCATTTTGTGAATATGTCCTGCCAACATTATCCAACGAATCCATTGGAATCTCATCAGAATTGAATTATTTATTTTTTCATTGTTCCGAGTTTGGACCAATATATATATATCCAATGTTCAATTGCTTGCTTTAGTCTTCTAATTCTGTTTGAAATAATTTCATTGATTGAAGTTCATTCAACAGTATTCTATGAGTTTTTGATGTATATCAATTCAGTGCCAAAAGAATTATACATTTTCATCACTCACAGGTTGAAAATGACGAATAACCAGAAATTCAAACCAAATACAATTTTTCATCCATGCACACATGTACGTATGCACATAAAGATTCATAAATCTTTAGATAAATACATGTATACAAGTATTGGAACATCATATGTGTGTCATCAAGTTCTTTATCTTTCATGCAGACAATTCTTTTTAGTGAGATATAGCCATACATAACTGGCTGACTGCATTAAATGTATATACTTGTATTATTATGGATGTTACACCTGACAAGTAAAGTTGTTACTAAGCACTCCATTCGACCCTACATGATATTATATCCTTGTGTTCTCCTCTATATCCTTTTCAATGAGTCATATTGTATTACTTATATTTGATATGTCTTCTTTTTCATGTAATTCTTCACAAAACAGCTGGTAAGTATTATCTCTTGATATAATTGTATTACTTCCAATAAACTGTCATCTAAGACAGAACAAATCAGTAGAAAGTTTTATATTGTGATCATAACTATTCCTAAGGAAATCTGAAAGGAAAGATTTATGGAACAGATTAATAAGATTAATACATGTCTTTGATAGAACTATTCTGTTGTTTTTTTTTATTTTCCTATTTTATTTTCTAATTTTGTTTGAGATAATTTGAAAGATTGAGTGCTATCCAGCAGTATATTATGGCATTGCTGATATATATCAATTGAGTGCCTGATCATATGGTGCATATTGATCAATTACGTGCTGAATATGACTAATAAACAGATATTCATATTTATATACATATGTTATCCGTGCATGCATGAATGTATGAACATGAATTTTATAAATCTTCAAATAATTATATGTATACAAATATTAACATATGATATGTGTATCATCATTTTCTTTATTTTACATGCAGCCTAGTCTAGTTAGTGAAATATAGCCGTATAAACTGTCTGATTGCATTAAAGGAATATACTTCTGTTATTATAGAGCATACACCTGATAATTAAAGTTGATACTATGCTAAACATTGGCACCCCACAGCATATCATATCCTTGTGTTTCTCTCTATTACCCTTTCAATGGGGAGCCAAGAGTGGCTGAGCTTTGAGAAGCTCTCTCCTTTACGGATCACTTCCATCTCACCTCTGTCTGCATGGGTTGAAGTCTCTGATTCAGCCAATGTGGGTGTGTGAGAAAGCTTGCCGGTAGCTTCTTGTGGGTCGGTGGTTTCTTCCAGGGATTTTGCCGGATACTTCCTCCACCATTATTTCTGGCTGCCATGTAAAGCCTATCATGTGCTGAAAAATAGCGTTAAACCCTACAACAACAGCAACCTTTTCAATGACCTGTATCATATTTTTGACTTTTGATATTTCTTATTTTTCATGACATCTTTCACAAAACAGGTGGTAAGAATGGACTCTTGATATGATTGTGTAATGTCCTGTAAAGAGTCATTTAATAGACAGAAGAAATAAGTACAAAATCTTATTATATGCGCAGAAAAATCCTTAATTAAACAGAGGAAAAAATACTAGGAAACATTTCAAATAGAAAACACAGTCATAACCTTACTCTTCAATAACTTCTCTAAATTCATGGAACAGAATGAGATGACTAATGCATTATACTCATCTTTGATATACATATTAAGTTTATTTTTATTTTCATTTCTGTGGCAATATCTGGTTCATACATTGTTGTTGTCATGCAACAATTTAGCATCAGGATATTTTCTTTAATTATGATCATTTTGTGAATATGACCTGACAACATTATCCTCCAAATCCATTGGAATCTCATCAGAATTGAATTATTTATTTTTTCATTGTTTCGAGTTTGGACCAACATAATATATCCAATGTTCAATTGCTTGATTTAGTCTTCTAATTCTGTTTGAAATAATTTCATGGATTAAAGTTCATTCATCACTATTCTTTGACTTTTTGATGTATATCAATTCAGTGCCAAAAGAATTGTATATTTTCATCACTCACAGGCTGAAAATGACTAATAACCAGAAATTCATACCAAAAACATTTTCTCATCCATGCACACATGTACG
This sequence comes from Unio pictorum, assembly GCA_030141615.1. NCBI lineage: Eukaryota > Metazoa > Mollusca > Bivalvia > Unionida > Unionidae > Unio > Unio pictorum. The sequence goes on from JARLTB010000126.1 coordinate 14,906,457, forward strand.
TATGCACATAAAGATTCATTAATCTTTAGATAAATACATGTATACACGTATTGACACATCATATGTGTGTCATCAAGTTCTTTATCTTTCATGCAGATTATTCTATTGAGTGAAATATAGCCATACATAACTGGCTGACTACATTAAAAGTATATACTTGTATTATTGTGGATGTTACACCTGACAAGTAAAGTTGATACTAAGCACTCCATTCGACCCTACTTGATATTTTTTCCTTGTGTTCTCCTCTATATCCCTTTCAATGAGTCATATTGTATTACTTATTTTTGATATTTCTTGTTTTTCATGACCACCTTCACAAAACAGGTGGTAAGTATTATCTCTTGATATTATTGTGTTTCTTCCAATAAACTGTCATCTAATACAGAACAAATGAGTAGAAAGTTTTATACTGTGTTCACAACTTTTCCTAAGGAAATCTGAACAAGTTTCACTTTCTAATTTTGTTTGAGATAATTTTAAAGATTGCGTGCTATCCAGCAGCAGTATATTATGGCATTGCTGATACATATCAATTGATTGCCTGATCATATGGTGCATTTTCATCAATTACGTTCTGAATATGACTAACAAACAGAAATTCATATTTATATACATCTGTTTATCCATGGATACATGAATGTATTCACATAAATATTTTTTAAAACTTTAGATAAATATATGTATACAAATATTGTCACATCTTATGTGTTTCATCACGCTTTTTTTTACCTGCAACCTATTCTAATTAGTGAAATATAGCTATAGAAACTGTCTGATTGGATTAAAGGAATATACTTCTGTTATTATAGAGCAAACACGTGATACACAAAGTTGATAGTATGCTAAACATTGGAGCCCCACAGCATATTATATCCTTGTGGTCCTCTTTATTACCGTTTCAATGGGGGGGGGGGCCCAGAGTGGCTTAGCTTTCACAAGCGCTCTCCTTCACGGATCACTGCCATCTCACCTCTGTCTGCATGGGTTGAAGTCTCTGATTCATCCAATGTGGGTGTTTCAGAAAGCTTGCCTGTATCTTCTTGTGGGTTGGTGGTTTTTTCCAGGGATTTTTCGGTGTTCTTCCTCCACCATTAATATTGGCTGCCATGTAAAGTTTATCATATGCTGATGAAGTGTTAAACTCTCCAATCACAACAACCTTTTCAATGACCTCTATAATATTATTGACTTTTGATATTTTTTTTTTCATGACATCTTTCACAAAACAGGTGATAAGAATGGACTCTTGATATGATTGTATTATGTCCTCTAAAGACTCATTTAATGGACAGAAGAAATAAGTACAAAATCTTATTTTATGTGCAAAAAATCAATAATTAAACAGAGAGGGAAAAATACTAGGAAACATTTCAAATAGAAAACACGGTCATAGCCTTATTTTTCAATAACTTCTCTAAATTCATGGAACAGAATGAGATGACTAATGCATTAAACACATATTTGATATACATACTAAGTTTATTTTATTTTCATTTCTGTGGCAATATGTGGCTCATACATTGTTGTTGTCATGCAACAATTTAGCATGAGATTATTTTCTTTAATTATGATCATTTTGTGAATATGTCCTGCTAAAATTATCCAACAAATCCATAGGAATCTCATCAGAATTGAATTATTTATTTTTTCATTGTTCCGAGTTTGGACCAATATATATATATCCAATGTTCAATTGCTTGCTTTAGTCTTCTAATTCTGTTTGAAATAATTTCATTGATTAAAGTTCATTCAGCACCATGACTTTTTGATGTATATCAATTCAATGCCAAAAGAATTGTATATTTTCATCACTCACAAGTTGAAAATGACTAATAACCAGAAATTCATACCAAATACACTTTTTCATCCATGCACACATGTACGTATGCACATAAAGATTCATAAATCTTTAGATAAATACATGTATACAAGTATTGGCACATCATATGTGTGTCATCAAGTTCTTTATCTTTCATGCAGATTATTCTATTTAGTGAAATATAGCCATACATAACTGGCTGACTGCATTAAATGTATATACTTGTATTATTATGGATGTTACACCTGACAAGTAAAGTTGATACTAAGCACTCCATTCGACCCTATATGATATTATATCTTGTGTTCTCCTCTATATCCTTTTCAATGAGTCATTTAATGGACAGAAGAAATAAGTACAAAATCTTATTTTATGTGCAAAAAAATCCCTAATTAAACAGAAATACTAGGAAACATTTCAAATAGAAAACACAGTCATAACCTTACTCTTCAATAACTTCTCTAAATTCATTTAACATCAACGACATTTTTTAAATAATTTTCATGTTGTGAATGTGTCCTGACAACATTATCTTCCAAATCCTTTGGAATATCATCAGAATTGAACTAAGTATTTTTTCATATTCCGAGTTTGGACCAACATAATATATCCACTGTTCAATTGCTTGCTTTAGTCTTCTAATTGTGTTTGAAATAATTTCATTGATTAAAGTTCATTCAGCAGTATTCTATGACTTTTTGATGTATATCAATTCAGTGCCAAAAGAATTGTATATTTTCATCACTCACAGGTTGAAAATGAGGAAGAACCAGAAATTCATACCAAATACATTTTTTCATCCATGCAGACATGTACTTATTCACATAAAGATTCATAAATCTTTAGATAAATACATGTATACAAGTATTGGCACATCATATGTGTGTCATCATGTTCTTTATCTTTCATGCAGACTATTCTATTTAGTGAGATATAGCCATACATAACTGGCTGACTGCATTAAATGTATATACTTGTATTATTATGGATGTTACACCTGACAAGTAAAGTTGGTACTAAGCACTCCATTCGAGCCTACATGATATTATATCTTGTGTTCTCCTCTATATCCCTTTCAGTGAGTCATATTGTATTACTTATTTTTGATATTTCTTGTTTTTCATGTAATTTATCACGAAACAGGTCGTAAGTATTATCTCTTGATATAATTGTATTACTTCCAATAAACTGTCATCTAAGACAGAACAAATGAGTAGAAAGTTTTATATTGTGATCATAACTATTCCTAAGGAAATCTGAAAGGAAACATTTATGGAACAGATTCATAAGATTAATACATGTCTTTGATAGAACTATTCTGTTGTTTTTTTTAATTTTCCTATTTTATTTTCTAATTTTGTTTGAGATAATTTGAAAGATTGAGTGCTATCCAGCAGTATATTATGGCATTGCTGATATATATCAATTGAGTGCCTGATCATATGGTGCATATTTATCAATTACGTGCTGAATATGACTAATAAACAGATATTCATATTTATATACATATGTTATCCGTGCATGCATGAATGTATGAACATGAATTTTATAAATCTTCAGATAAATATATGTATACAAATATTGACATATCATATGTGTGTCATCATTTTCTTTATTTTACATGCAACCTATTCTAGTTAGTGAAATATAGCCATGTAAACTGTCTGATTGCATTAAAGGAATATACTTCTGTTATTATAGAGCATACACCTGATAAGTAAAGTTGATACTATGCTAATCATCGAAGCCCCACAGCATATCATATCCTTGTGTTTCTCTCTATTACCCTTTCAATGGGGAGCCAAGAGTGGCTGAGCTTTGAGAAGCTCTCTCCTTTACGGATCACTTCCATCTCACCTCTGTCTGCATGGGTTGAAGTCTCTGATTCATAAAATGTGGGTGTGTGAGAAAGCTTGCCAGTATCTTCTTGTGGGTTGGTGGTTTTTTCCAGCGATTTTGCCGGATTCTTCCTCCACCATTAATTTTGGCTGCCATGTAAAGCCTATCATGTGCTGAAAAATAGCGTTAAACCCTCCAACAACAGCAACCTTTTCAATGACCTGTATCATATTTTTGACTTTTGATATTTCTTATTTTTCATGACATCTTTCACAAAACAGGTGGTAAGAATGGACTCTTGATATGATTGTATTATGTCCTCTAAAGAGTCATTTAATGGACAGAAGCAATAAGCACAAAATCTTATTTTATGCGCAGACAAATCCCTAATTAAACAGAGGGGAAAAAATACTAGGAAACATTTCAAATAGAAAACACAGTCATAACCTTACTCTTCAATAACTTCTCTAAATTCATGGAACAGAATGAGATGACTAATGCATTATACACATCTTTGATATACATATTAAGTTTATTTTTATTTTCATTTCTGTGGCAATATCTGGTTCATACATTGTTGTTGTCATGCAACAATTTAGCATCAGATTATTTTCTTTAATTATGATCATTTTGTGAATAATTCCTGACAACATTATCCTCCAAATCCATTGGAATCTCATCAGAATTGAATTATTTATTTTTGATTTGTTTCGAGTTTGGACCAACATAATATATCCAATGTTCAATTGCTTGATTTAGTCTTCTAATTCTGTTTGAAATAATTTCATGGATTAAAGCTCATTCAGCAGTATTCTATGACTTTTTGATGTATATCAATTCAGTGCCAAAAGAATTCTAAATTTTCGTCACTCACAGGCTGAAAATGACTAATAACCAGAAATTCATACCAAAAACATTTTTTCATCCATGCACACATGTACGTATGCACATAAAGATTCATAAATCTTTAGATAAATACATGTATACAATTATTGGCACATCATATGTGTGTCATCATGTTCTTTATCTTTCATGCAGATTATTCTATTTAGTGAAATATAGCCATACATAACTGGCTGACTACATTAAATGTATATACTTGTATTATTATGGATGTTACACCTGACAGGTAAAGATGATACTAAACCCTCCATTCGACCCTACTTGATATTATTTCCTTGTGTTCTCCTCTATATCCCTTTCAATGAGTCATATTGTATTACTTATTTTTGATATTTCTTGTTTTTCATGACCCCCTTCACAAAACAGGTGGTAAGTATTATCTCTTGATATTATTGTGTTTCTTCCAATAAACTGTCATCTAATACAGAACAAATGAGTAGAAAGTTTTATACTGTGTTCACAACTTTTCCTAAGGAAATCTGAACAAGTTTCATTTTCTAATTTTGTTTGAGATAATTTAAATGATTGAGTGCTATCCAGCAGTATATTATGGCATTGCTGATACATATCATTTGAGTGCCTGATCATATGGTGCATTTTCATCAATTACGTGCTGAATATGACTAACAAACAGAAATTCATATTTATATACATCTTTTTATCCATGGATACATGAATGTATTCACATAAATATTTTTTAAAACTTTAGATAAATATATGTATACAAATATGGTCACATCTTATGTGTTTCATCACGCTCTTTTTTTTTACCTGCAACCTATTCTACTTAGTGAAATATAGCTATAGAAACTGTCTGATTGGATTAAAGGAATATACTTCTGTTATTATAGAGCAAACACGTGATACACAAAGTTGATAGTATGCTAAACATTGGAGCCCCACAGCATATTATATCCTTGTGGTCCTCTCTATTACCGTTTCATTGAGGGGGGGGCCCAGAGTGGCTTAGCTTTCACAAGCACTCTCCTTTACGGATCACTGCCATCTCACCTCTGTCTGCATGGGTTGAAGTCTCTGATTCATCCAATGTGGGTGTTTCAGAAAGCTTGCCTGTATCTTCTTGTGGGTCGGTGTTTTTTTCCAGGGATTTTACGGTGTTCTTCCTCCACCATTAATATTGGCTGCCATGTAAAGTTTATCATATGCTGATGAAGTGTTAAACTCTCCAATCACAACAACCTTTTCAATGACCTCTATAATATTATTGACTTTTGATATTTCTTCTTTTTCATGACATCTTTCACAAAACAGGTGATAAGAATGGACTCTTGATATGATTGTATTATGTCCTCTAAAGACTCATTTAATGGACAGAAGAAATAAGTACAAAATCTTATTATATGTGCAAAAAAATCCCTAATTAAAGAGAGAGGAAAAATACTAGGAAACATTTCAAATAGAAAACACGGTCATAGCTTTATTTTTCAATAACTTCTCTAAATTCATGGAACAGCATGAGATGACTAATGCTTTAAACACATCTTTGATATACATACTAAGTTTATTTTATTTTCATTTCTGTGGCAATATCTGGTTCATACATTGTTGTTGTCATGCAACAATTTAGCATCGGATTATTTTCTTTAATTATGATCATTTTGTGAATATGTCTTGACAACATTATCCTCCAAATCCTTTGGAATCTCATCAGAATCGAATTATTTATTTTTTCATTGTTTCGAGTTTGGACCAACATAATATATCCAATGTTCAATTGCTTGCTTTAGTCTTCTAATTCTGTTTGAAATAATTTCATTGATTAATGTTCATTCAGCAGTATTTTATGACATTTTGATGTATATCAATTCAGTGCCAAAAGAATTGTATATTTTCATCACTCACAGGTTGAAAATGACTAATAACCAGAAATTCAAACCAAATACATTTTTTCATCAATGCACACGTGTACGTATGCACATAAAGATTCATTGATCTTTAGATAAATACATGTATACACATATTGGCACATCATTATATGTGTGTCATCAAGTTCTTTGGCTGACTGCATTAAATGTATATACTTGTATTATTATGGATGTTACACCTGACAAGTAAAGTTGATACTAAGCACTCCATTCGACCCTAAATGATATTATATCCTTGTGTTCTCCTCTATATCCCTTTCAATGAGTCATATTGTATTACTTATTTTTGATATTTCTTGTTTTTCATGTAATGCTTCACGAAACAGTTCGTAAGTATTATCTCTTGATATAATTGTATTGCTTCCAATAAACTGTCATTTAAGACAGAACAAATCAGTAGAAAGTTTTATATTGTGTTCATAACTATTCCTAAGGAAATCTGAAAGGAAACATTTATGGAACAGATTCATAAGATTAATACATGACTTTGATACAACTGTTTCGTTTTTTTTTTTATTTACCTATTTTAGTTTCAAATTCTGTTTGAGATAATTTAAAAGATTGAGTGCTATCCAGCAGTATATTATGAAATTGCTGATATATATCAATTCAGTGACTGATCATATGGTGCATTTTCATCAGTTACATGCTGAATATGACTAATAAACAGATATTCATATTTATATACATATGTTTATCCATGCTTTCATGAATATATGCACATAAATATTTATAAATCTTTAGATAAATATATGTCTATAAATATTGTCACATCATATGTTTTTCATCATGTTTTTTATTTTACATACAGCCTCTTATAATTAGTGAAATATAGCTATAGAAACTATCTGATTGCATTAAAGGAATATACTTCTGTTATTATAGAGCATACACCTCATAAGTAAAGTTGATACTATGCTAATCATCGAAGCCCCACAGCATATCATATCCTTGTGTTTCTCTCTATTACCCTTTCAATGGGGAGCCAAGAGTGGCTGAGCTTTGAGAAGCTCTCTCCTTTACGGATCACTTCCATCTCACCTCTGTCTGCATGGGTTGAAGTCTCTGATTCATAAAATGTGGGTGTGTGAGAAAGCTTGCCAGTATCTTCTTGTGGGTTGGTGGTTTTTTCCAGCGATTTTGCCGGATTCTTCCTCCACCATTAATTTTGGCTGCCATGTAAAGCCTACCATGTGCTGAAAAATAGCGTTAAACCCTCCAACAACAGCAACCTTTTCAATGACCTGTATCATATTTTTGACTTTTGATATTTCTTATTTTTCATGACATCTTTCACAAAACAGGTGGTAAGAATGGACTCTTGATATGATTGTATTATGTCCTCTAAAGAGTCATTTAATGGACAGAAGCAATAAGCACAAAATCTTATTTTATGCGCAGACAAATCCCTAATTAAACAGAGGGGAAAAAATACTAGGAAACATTTCAAATAGAAAACACAGTCATAACCTTACTCTTCAATAACTTCTCTAAATTCATGGAACAGAATGAGATGACTAATGCATTATACACATCTTTGATATACATATTAAGTTTATTTTTATTTTCATTTCTGTGGCAATATCTGGTTCATACATTGTTGTTGTCATGCAACAATTTAGCATCAGATTATTTTCTTTAATTATGATCATTTTGTGAATAATTCCTGACAACATTATCCTCCAAATCCATTGGAATCTCATCAGAATTGAATTATTTATTTTTGATTTGTTTCGAGTTTGGACCAACATAATATATCCAATGTTCAATTGCTTGATTTAGTCTTCTAATTCTGTTTGAAATAATTTCATGGATTAAAGCTCATTCAGCAGTATTCTATGACTTTTTGATGTATATCAATTCAGTGCCAAAAGAATTCTAAATTTTCGTCACTCACAGGCTGAAAATGACTAATAACCAGAAATTCATACCAAAAACATTTTTTCATCCATGCACACATGTACGTATGCACATAAAGATTCATAAATCTTTAGATAAATACATGTATACAATTATTGGCACATCATATGTGTGTCATCATGTTCTTTATCTTTCATGCAGATTATTCTATTTAGTGAAATATAGCCATACATAACTGGCTGACTACATTAAATGTATATACTTGTATTATTATGGATGTTACACCTGACAGGTAAAGATGATACTAAACCCTCCATTCGACCCTACTTGATATTATTTCCTTGTGTTCTCCTCTATATCCCTTTCAATGAGTCATATTGTATTACTTATTTTTGATATTTCTTGTTTTTCATGACCCCCTTCACAAAACAGGTGGTAAGTATTATCTCTTGATATTATTGTGTTTCTTCCAATAAACTGTCATCTAATACAGAACAAATGAGTAGAAAGTTTTATACTGTGTTCACAACTTTTCCTAAGGAAATCTGAACAAGTTTCATTTTCTAATTTTGTTTGAGATAATTTAAATGATTGAGTGCTATCCAGCAGTATATTATGGCATTGCTGATACATATCATTTGAGTGCCTGATCATATGGTGCATTTTCATCAATTACGTGCTGAATATGACTAACAAACAGAAATTCATATTTATATACATCTTTTTATCCATGGATACATGAATGTATTCACATAAATATTTTTTAAAACTTTAGATAAATATATGTATACAAATATGGTCACATCTTATGTGTTTCATCACGCTCTTTTTTTTTACCTGCAACCTATTCTAATTAGTGAAATATAGCTATAGAAACTGTCTGATTGGATTAAAGGAATATACTTCTGTTATTATAGAGCAAACACGTGATACACAAAGTTGATAGTATGCTAAACATTGGAGCCCCACAGCATATTATATCCTTGTGGTCCTCTCTATTACCGTTTCATTGAGGGGGGGGCCCAGAGTGGCTTAGCTTTCACAAGCACTCTCCTTTACGGATCACTGCCATCTCACCTCTGTCTGCATGGGTTGAAGTCTCTGATTCATCCAATGTGGGTGTTTCAGAAAGCTTGCCTGTATCTTCTTGTGGGTCGGTGTTTTTTTCCAGGGATTTTACGGTGTTCTTCCTCCACCATTAATATTGGCTGCCATGTAAAGTTTATCATATGCTGATGAAGTGTTAAACTCTCCAATCACAACAACCTTTTCAATGACCTCTATAATATTATTGACTTTTGATATTTCTTCTTTTTCATGACATCTTTCACAAAACAGGTGATAAGAATGGACTCTTGATATGATTGTATTATGTCCTCTAAAGACTCATTTAATGGACAGAAGAAATAAGTACAAAATCTTATTATATGTGCAAAAAAATCCCTAATTAAAGAGAGAGGAAAAATACTAGGAAACATTTCAAATAGAAAACACGGTCATAGCTTTATTTTTCAATAACTTCTCTAAATTCATGGAACAGCATGAGATGACTAATGCTTTAAACACATCTTTGATATACATACTAAGTTTATTTTATTTTCATTTCTGTGGCAATATCTGGTTCATACATTGTTGTTGTCATGCAACAATTTAGCATCGGATTATTTTCTTTAATTATGATCATTTTGTGAATATGTCTTGACAACATTATCCTCCAAATCCTTTGGAATCTCATCAGAATCGAATTATTTATTTTTTCATTGTTTCGAGTTTGGACCAACATAATATATCCAATGTTCAATTGCTTGTTTTAGTCTTCTAATTCTGTTTGAAATAATTTCATTGATTAATGTTCATTCAGCAGTATTTTATGACATTTTGATGTATATCAATTCAGTGCCAAAAGAATTGTATATTTTCATCACTCACAGGTTGAAAATGACTAATAACCAGAAATTCAAACCAAATACATTTTTTCATCAATGCACACGTGTACGTATGCACATAAAGATTCATTGATCTTTAGATAAATACATGTATACACATATTGGCACATCATTATATGTGTGTCATCAAGTTCTTTGGCTGACTGCATTAAATGTATATACTTGTATTATTATGGATGTTACACCTGACAAGTAAAGTTGATACTAAGCACTCCATTCGACCCTAAATGATATTATATCCTTGTGTTCTCCTCTATATCCCTTTCAATGAGTCATATTGTATTACTTATTTTTGATATTTCTTGTTTTTCATGTAATGCTTCACGAAACAGTTCGTAAGTATTATCTCTTGATATAATTGTATTGCTTCCAATAAACTGTCATTTAAGACAGAACAAATCAGTAGAAAGTTTTATATTGTGTTCATAACTATTCCTAAGGAAATCTGAAAGGAAACATTTATGGAACAGATTCATAAGATTAATACATGACTTTGATACAACTGTTTCGTTTTTTTTTTTATTTACCTATTTTAGTTTCAAATTCTGTTTGAGATAATTTAAAAGATTGAGTGCTATCCAGCAGTATATTATGAAATTGCTGATATATATCAATTCAGTGACTGATCATATGGTGCATTTTCATCAGTTACATGCTGAATATGACTAATAAACAGATATTCATATTTATATACATATGTTTATCCATGCTTTCATGAATATATGCACATAAATATTTATAAATCTTTAGATAAATATATGTCTATAAATATTGTCACATCATATGTTTTTCATCATGTTTTTTATTTTACATACAGCCTCTTATAATTAGTGAAATATAGCTATAGAAACTGTCTGATTGCATTAAAGGAATATACTTCTGTTATTATAGAGCATACACCTCATAAGTAAAGTTGATACTATGCTAATCATCGAAGCCCCACAGCATATCATATCCTTGTGTTTCTCTCTATTACCCTTTCAATGGGGAGCCAAGAGTGGCTGAGCTTTGAGAAGCTCTCTCCTTTACGGATCACTTCCATCTCACCTCTGTCTGCATGGGTTGAAGTCTCTGATTCATAAAATGTGGGTGTGTGAGAAAGCTTGCCAGTATCTTCTTGTGGGTTGGTGGTTTTTTCCAGCGATTTTGCCGGATTCTTCCTCCACCATTAATTTTGGCTGCCATGTAAAGCCTATCATGTGCTGAAAAATAGCGTTAAACCCTCCAACAACAGCAACCTTTTCAATGACCTGTATCATATTTTTGACTTTTGATATTTCTTATTTTTCATGACATCTTTCACAAAACAGGTGGTAAGAATGGACTCTTGATATGATTGTATTATGTCCTCTAAAGAGTCATTTAATGGACAGAAGCAATAAGCACAAAATCTTATTTTATGCGCAGACAAATCCCTAATTAAACAGAGGGGAAAAAATACTAGGAAACATTTCAAATAGAAAACACAGTCATAACCTTACTCTTCAATAACTTCTCTAAATTCATGGAACAGAATGAGATGACTAATGCATTATACACATCTTTGATATACATATTAAGTTTATTTTTATTTTCATTTCTGTGGCAATATCTGGTTCATACATTGTTGTTGTCATGCAACAATTTAGCATCAGATTATTTTCTTTAATTATGATCATTTTGTGAATAATTCCTGACAACATTATCCTCCAAATCCATTGGAATCTCATCAGAATTGAATTATTTATTTTTGATTTGTTTCGAGTTTGGACCAACATAATATATCCAATGTTCAATTGCTTGATTTAGTCTTCTAATTCTGTTTGAAATAATTTCATGGATTAAAGCTCATTCAGCAGTATTCTATGACTTTTTGATGTATATCAATTCAGTGCCAAAAGAATTCTAAATTTTCGTCACTCACAGGCTGAAAATGACTAATAACCAGAAATTCATACCAAAAACATTTTTTCATCCATGCACACATGTACGTATGCACATAAAGATTCATAAATCTTTAGATAAATACATGTATACAATTATTGGCACATCATATGTGTGTCATCATGTTCTTTATCTTTCATGCAGATTATTCTATTTAGTGAAATATAGCCATACATAACTGGCTGACTACATTAAATGTATATACTTGTATTATTATGGATGTTACACCTGACAGGTAAAGATGATACTAAACCCTCCATTCGACCCTACTTGATATTATTTCCTTGTGTTCTCCTCTATATCCCTTTCAATGAGTCATATTGTATTACTTATTTTTGATATTTCTTGTTTTTCATGACCCCCTTCACAAAACAGGTGGTAAGTATTATCTCTTGATATTATTGTGTTTCTTCCAATAAACTGTCATCTAATACAGAACAAATGAGTAGAAAGTTTTATACTGTGTTCACAACTTTTCCTAAGGAAATCTGAACAAGTTTCATTTTCTAATTTTGTTTGAGATAATTTAAATGATTGAGTGCTATCCAGCAGTATATTATGGCATTGCTGATACATATCATTTGAGTGCCTGATCATATGGTGCATTTTCATCAATTACGTGCTGAATATGACTAACAAACAGAAATTCATATTTATATACATCTTTTTATCCATGGATACATGAATGTATTCACATAAATATTTTTTAAAACTTTAGATAAATATATGTATACAAATATGGTCACATCTTATGTGTTTCATCACGCTCTTTTTTTTTACCTGCAACCTATTCTAATTAGTGAAATATAGCTATAGAAACTGTCTGATTGGATTAAAGGAATATACTTCTGTTATTATAGAGCAAACACGTGATACACAAAGTTGATAGTATGCTAAACATTGGAGCCCCACAGCATATTATATCCTTGTGGTCCTCTCTATTACCGTTTCATTGAGGGGGGGGCCCAGAGTGGCTTAGCTTTCACAAGCACTCTCCTTTACGGATCACTGCCATCTCACCTCTGTCTGCATGGGTTGAAGTCTCTGATTCATCCAATGTGGGTGTTTCAGAAAGCTTGCCTGTATCTTCTTGTGGGTCGGTGTTTTTTTCCAGGGATTTTACGGTGTTCTTCCTCCACCATTAATATTGGCTGCCATGTAAAGTTTATCATATGCTGATGAAGTGTTAAACTCTCCAATCACAACAACCTTTTCAATGACCTCTATAATATTATTGACTTTTGATATTTCTTCTTTTTCATGACATCTTTCACAAAACAGGTGATAAGAATGGACTCTTGATATGATTGTATTATGTCCTCTAAAGACTCATTTAATGGACAGAAGAAATAAGTACAAAATCTTATTATATGTGCAAAAAAATCCCTAATTAAAGAGAGAGGAAAAATACTAGGAAACATTTCAAATAGAAAACACGGTCATAGCTTTATTTTTCAATAACTTCTCTAAATTCATGGAACAGCATGAGATGACTAATGCTTTAAACACATCTTTGATATACATACTAAGTTTATTTTATTTTCATTTCTGTGGCAATATCTGGTTCATACATTGTTGTTGTCATGCAACAATTTAGCATCGGATTATTTTCTTTAATTATGATCATTTTGTGAATATGTCTTGACAACATTATCCTCCAAATCCTTTGGAATCTCATCAGAATCGAATTATTTATTTTTTCATTGTTTCGAGTTTGGACCAACATAATATATCCAATGTTCAATTGCTTGCTTTAGTCTTCTAATTCTGTTTGAAATAATTTCATTGATTAATGTTCATTCAGCAGTATTTTATGACATTTTGATGTATATCAATTCAGTGCCAAAAGAATTGTATATTTTCATCACTCACAGGTTGAAAATGACTAATAACCAGAAATTCAAACCAAATACATTTTTTCATCAATGCACACGTGTACGTATGCACATAAAGATTCATTGATCTTTAGATAAATACATGTATACACATATTGGCACATCATTATATGTGTGTCATCAAGTTCTTTGGCTGACTGCATTAAATGTATATACTTGTATTATTATGGATGTTACACCTGACAAGTAAAGTTGATACTAAGCACTCCATTCGACCCTAAATGATATTATATCCTTGTGTTCTCCTCTATATCCCTTTCAATGAGTCATATTGTATTACTTATTTTTGATATTTCTTGTTTTTCATGTAATGCTTCACGAAACAGTTCGTAAGTATTATCTCTTGATATACTTGTATTGCTTCCAATAAACTGTCATTTAAGACAGAACAAATCAGTAGAAAGTTTTATATTGTGTTCATAACTATTCCTAAGGAAATCTGAAAGGAAACATTTATGGAACAGATTCATAAGATTAATACATGACTTTGATACAACTGTTTCGTTTTTTTTTTTATTTACCTATTTTAGTTTCAAATTCTGTTTGAGATAATTTAAAAGATTGAGTGCTATCCAGCAGTATATTATGAAATTGCTGATATATATCAATTCAGTGACTGATCATATGGTGCATTTTCATCAGTTACATGCTGAATATGACTAATAAACAGATATTCATATTTATATACATATGTTTATCCATACTTTCATGAATATATGCACATAAATATTTATAAATCTTTAGATAAATATATGTCTATAAATATTGTCACATCATATGCTTTTCATCATGTTTTTTATTTTACATACAGCCTCTTATAATTAGTGAAATATAGCTATAGAAACTGTCTGATTGCATTAAAGGAATATACTTCTGTTATTATAGAGCATACACCTCATAAGTAAAGTTGATACTATGCTAAACATTGGAGCCCCACAGCATATTATATCCTTGTGGTCCTCTATATTACCCTTTCAATGGGGAGCCCAGAGTGGCTGAGCTTTGAGAAGCTCTCTCCTTTACGGATCACTTCCATCTCACCTCTATCTGCATGGGTTGAAGTCTCTGATTCATGCAATATGGGTGTGTGAGAAAGCTTGCCAGTATCTTCTTGTGGGTTGGTGGTTTTTTCAAGGGATTTTTTGGTGTTCTTTCTCCACCATTAATTCTGGCTGCCATGTAAAGCTTATCATATGCTTTTGAACAGTGTTAAACTCTCCAATCACAACAACCTTTTCAATGACCTGTATCATATTACTGACTTTTGATATTTATTCTTTTTCATGACATCTTTCACAAAACAGGTGATTAGAATGGACTCTTGATATAATTGTATTATGTCCTCTAAAGGGTCATTTAATGGACAGAATAAATAAGTACAAAATCTTATTTTATGTGCAAAAAAATCCCTAATTAAACAGAGAGGAAAAAATACTAGGAAACATTTCAAATAGAAAACACGGTCATAGCCTTATTTTTCAATAACTTCTCTAAATTCATGGAACAGAATGAGATGACTAATGCATTAAACACATCTTTGATATACATATTAAGTTTATTTTATTTTCATTTCTGTGGCAATATCTGGTTCATACATTGTTGTTGTCATGCAACAATTTAGCATCAGGATATTTTCTTTAATTATGATCATTTTGTGAATATGACCTGACAACATTATCCTCCAAATCCATTGGAATCTCATCAGAATTGAATTATTTATTTTTTCATTGTTCCGAGTTTGGACCAATATATATATCCAATGTTCAATTGCTTGCTTTAGTCTTTTAATTCTGTTTGAAATAATTTCATTGATTACAGTTGATTCAGAAGTTTTCTATGACTTTTTGATGTATATCAATTCAGTGCCAAAAGAATTGTATATTTTCATCACTCACAGGTTGAAAATGACGAATAACTAGAAATTCAAACCAAATACATTTTTTCATCCATGCACACATGTACGTATGCACATAAAGATTCATAAATCTTTAGATAAATACATGTATACAAGTATTGGCACATCATATGTGTGTCATCAAGTTCTTTATCTTTCATGCAGACTATTCTATTTAGTGAGATATAGCCATACATAACTGGCTGACTGTATATACTTGTATTATTATGGATGCTACACCTGACAAGTAAAGTTGGTACTAAGCACTCCATTCGACCCTACATGATATTATATCCTTGTGTTCTCCTCTATATCCATTTCAATGAGTCATATTGTATTACTTATTTTTGATATTTCTTGTTTTTCATGTAATGCTTCACGAAACAGTTCGTAAGTATTATCTCTTGATATAATTGTATTGCTTCCAATAAAATGTCATTTAAGACAGAACAAATCAGTAGAAAGTTTTATTTTGTGTTCATAACTATTCCTAAGGAAATCTGAAAGGAAACATTTATGGAACAGATTCATAAGATTAATACATGACTTTGATAGAACTATTCCATTGTTTATTTTATTTTCGTATTATTTTTTTTTCTAATTTTGTTTGAGATAATTTGAAAGATTGAGTGCTATCCAGCAGTATATTATGGCATTGCTTATACATATCAATTCAGTGCCTGATCATATGGTGCATTTTCATCAATTACGTGCTGAATATGACTAATAAACAGAAATTCATATTTATATACATATGTTTATACATGCATGCATGAATGTATGCACATAAATATTTATAAATCTGTAGATAAATATATGTATAGAAAAATAAACATATGATATGTGTGTCATCATTTTCTTTATTTTACATGCAGCCTATTTTAATTGGTGAAATATAGCCATAGAAACTGTCTGATTGCATTAATGGAATATACTTCTGTTATTATAAAGCATACACCTGATAAGTAAAGTTGATACTATGCTAAACATCGGAGCCCCACAGCATATTATATCCTTGTGATCCTCTCTATTCCCTTTCAATGGGAGGCCCAGAGTGATCGAGCTTTCAAAAGCGCTGTCCTTTATGGATCACTGCCATCTTTTATAGATATATTATAATGTATACAAGTATTTGCACATTATACGTGTGTCATCAAGTTCTTTATCTTTCATGCAGATTATTCTATTTCGTGATATATAGCCATACATAACTGGCTGACTGCATTAAATGTATATACTTGTATTATTATGGATATTACACCTGACAAGTAAAGTTGATACTAAGCACTCCATTCGACCCTACATGATATTATATCCTTGTGTTCTCCTCTATATCCCTTTCAATGAGTCATATTGTATTACTTATTTTTGATATTTCTTCTTTTTCATGTAATTCTTGACAAAACAGCTCGTAAGTATTATCTCTTGATATAATTGTATTACTTCCAATAAAATGTCATCTCAGACAGTACAAATGAGTAGAAAGTTTTATATTGTGTTCATAACTATTCCTAAGGAAATCTGAAAGGAAAGATTTATGGAACAGATTCATAAGATTAATACATGACTTTGATAGAACTGTTTCGTTGTTTATTTTATTTTCCTATTTTATTTTCTAATTTTGTTTGAGATAATTTAAAAGATTGAGTGTTATCCAGCAGTATATTATGAAATTGCTGATATATATCAATTTAGTGACTGATCATATTTTGCATTTTCATCAGTTACGTGCTGAATATGACTAATAAACAGATATTCATATTTATATACATATGTTTATCCATGCTTGCATGAATATATTCACATAAATATTTATAAATCTTTAGATAAATATATGTATATAAATATTGTCACATCATATGTTTTTCATCATGTTCTTTATTTTACATACAGCCTATTATATTTAATGAAATATAGCTATAGAAACTCTGATTGCATAAAAGGAATATACTTCTGTTATTATAGAGCATACACCTCATAAGTAAAGTTGATACTATGCTAAACATTGGAGTCCCACAGCATATTATATCCTTGTGATCCTCTATTTTACCCTTTCAATGGGGAGCCCAGAGTGGCTGAGCTTTGAGAAGCTCTCTCCTTTACGGATCACTTCCATCTCACCTCTGTCTGCATGGGTTGAAGTCTCTGATTCATCCAATGTGGGTGTGTGAGAAAACTTGCCAGTATCTTCTTGTGGGTCGGTGGTTTTTTCCAGGGAATTTTCGGTGTTCTTCCTCCACCATTAATATTGGCTGCCATGTAAAGCTTATCATATGCTGATGAAGTGTTAAACTCTCCAATCACAACAACCTTTTCAATGACCTCTATAATATTATTGACTTTTGATATTTTTTTTTTTCATGACTTCTTTCACAAAACAGGTGATCAGATTGGACTCTTGATATGATTGTATTATGTCCTCTAAAGAGTCATTTAATGGACAGAATAAATAAGTACAAAATCTTATTTTATGTGCAAAAAAATCCCTAATTAAACAGAGAGGAAAAAATACTAGGAAACATTTCAAATAGAAAACACGGTCATAGCCTTATTTTTCAATAACTTCTCTAAATTCATGGAACAGAATGAGATGACTAATGCATTAAACACATCTTTGATATACATACTAAGTTTATTTTATTTTCATTTCTGTGGCAATATCTGATTCATACATTGTTGTTGTCATGCAACAATTTAGCATTAGATTATTTTCTTTAATTATGATCATTTTGTGAATATGACCTGACAACATTATCTTCCAAACCCTTTGGAATCTCATCAGAATTGAATTATTTTTTTTTTCATATTCCGAGTTTGGACCAACATAATATATCCAATGTTCAATTGCTTGCTTTAGTCTTCTAATTCTGTTTGAAATAATTACATTGATTGAAGTTCATTCAGCAGTATTCTATGACTTTTTGATGTATATCAATTCAGTGCCAAGATGAATTGTATATTTTCATTACTCACAGGCTGAAAATGACTAATAACCAGGAATTCATACGAAATACATTTTTTCATCCATGCACTTGTACGTACCCACATAAAGATTCATTAATCTTTATATAGATATATGTAATGTATACAAGTATTGGCTCATAATATGTGTATCATCAAGTTCTTTATCTTTCATGCAGACTATTCTATTTAGTGATATATAGCCATACATAACTGGCTGACTGCATTAAATGTATATACTTGTATTATTATAGATGTTACACCTGTTAAGTAAAGTTGATACTAAGTACTCCATTCAACCCTACATGATATTATATCTTGTGTTCTCCTCTATATCCCTTTCAATGAGTCATATTGTATTACTTATTTTTGATATTTTTTGTTTTTCATGTAATTCATCACAAAACAGCTGGTAAGTATTATCTCTTGATATAATTGTAGTACTTCCAATAAACTGTCATCTGAGACAGAACAAATGAGTAGAAAGTTTTATATTGTGTTCATAACTATTCCTAAGGAAATCTCAAATAGAAACATTTATGGAACAGATTCATAAGTTTAATAAATGACTTTGAATAAACTATTCCGTTTATTTTTTTTTACTTTTTTATTTTCTAATTTTGTTTGAGATAATTTGAAAGATTGAGTGCTATCCAGCAGTATATTATGACTTTGCTGATATATATCAATTCAGTGCCTTATCATATGGTGCATTTTCACCAGTTATATGCTGAATATAACTAATAAACAGATATTCATATTTATATATATATATTCATCCATGGATGAATGAATATATGCACATATATATTCTTAAATCTTGAGAAAAATTTATGTACACAAGTATTATCAAATCATATATGTGTCATCAAGTTCTTTATTTTACATTCAGACTATTCAGTTAGTAAGAACCTGTATTATTACATTGAAGGAATATACTTCTTTTATTATAAAGCATACACCTCATAAGTAAAGTTGATACTATGCTAAACATTGGAGCCCCACAGCATATTATATCCTTGTGTTCCTCTCTCTTACCCTTTCAATGGGGTCCCAGAGTGGTCGAATTGTCAAAAGCTCTCTCTGTCTGTGGTTTTTTCCATGGATTTTTCTGGGTACATATGTTACATTCAGACTATTGTTTTTAGTGAAATATAGCAATACTTCACTGGCTGGATGCATTAAATGCATATTGTTGAAGTCTCTGATTCAGCCAATGTAGGTGTGTGATACAGCTTTCCAGTAACTTCTTGTGGGTCGATGGTTCTTAACAGGGATTTTTTCGACTTCTTCCCCCACAGTTAATACTGGCTGCAATGTAAAGCCTATCGTGTGCTAAAAAAACTTTAAACCCTACAACAATCCTTTTAATGACCTCTAACATATTTTTTACTTTTGATATTTATTTTTTTTCATTTCATCCTTCACTAAACAGAAGGTAAGAATGGACTCTTGATATTATTGTATTATGTCCTATAAATAGTCATTTGATAGACAGAATAAATGAGTACAAAATCTTTTTTTGTGTGCAAAAAAATCCCTATGGAAAAAATGAGGATAAATACTAGGAAACATTTCAATTAGAAGAAACAGTCATGACCTGACTCTTTAATAACTTCTCTAAATTCATGAAACAGATAGAGATGACTAATATATTTTACACATCTTTGATATAAGTATTTCATTTATTTTCATTGGTGTGGCAATATCTTGTTCATACATTGTTGTTCTCCTGCAACAATTTAACATCAATGTCTTTTCTTTAATTATTGTCATTTTGTGAGTATGTCCTGACAACATTATTATCCAAATCCATTGGAATCTCATCAGTATTTAATTATTAATTTTTCATTGTTCTGAGTCTGGACCAACATATATATCCAATGTTCAATTGCTTGCTTTAGTCCTCTGATTCTCTTTGAAATAATTTTATTGACTGAAGTTTATCCAGCAGTATTTTATGACTTTTTGATGTATAACAGGTCAATGTTTAAATAAATGGTATATTTTCATCACTCACTGGCTGAAATTGACTAATAACCAGAAATTCATTCTCCAATATATTTTTTCATCCATGCACACATGTACCTATGCACATACAGACTCAATAATCTTTAGGTAAATACATGTATGCAAGTATTGGCACATCATATGTATGTCATCAATTTGTATATGTTACTATTATTTGTAGTGAAATACTGCTATACATAACTGGCTGACTGCATTCAATGTATATATTTCTGTTATTATTGATGTTACACCCGACAAGTAAAGTTGATACTAAACCCTCCATTTGACCCTAAATGATATTATATCCTTGTGTTCTCCTCCATTACCCTTTCAATCAGTCATATTGTATTATTGATTTTTGACATTTATTCTTTTTCATGCAGTCCTTGATGAAACAGCTGGTAAGTATAATCTCCTGATATAATTGTATTCCATCCACTGAACAGTCATCTTAGAACAAAAGAGTAGAAAGTTTTATGTGCAGAATTATTCCTAAGGAAATCTGAAAGGAAAAATTAATGGAACATATTCATAAGATTAATCCATTATACATGACATTGATAGAACTATTCCATTGTTTATTTTTTGTTCCTTTTTCTATTCTTATTTTCTTTGAGATAATTTAAAAGATTGAATGCTATCCAGCAGTATATTATGAATTGGCTGATATATATCAATTCAGTGCCTGATCATATAGTGCATCTTCATGCATTACATGCTGAGCAGCTGAGGGGGCGAACCATACGATTATATTTTAAGCAAAATATTTTAAGCCTCCTTTTGCCAAATAGAGCCTTAGATCAGACGGTTGGATTCTAAGCAAAATATTTAAAGCCTCCTTTTGCCAAATGGAGCCTTAACGATTTTAGAGTCCTATTTGTCAAATTAGGGGTTTCTACGAAAATGAACCAGAGAGGGATGCAAAAACCTCTAAAAAAAAAAGTCTTTCAACCTCGTCGTCGTTCGCCCCTCTGCTGCTATGGATTAATATTTTATCAAATATTTTTATTTTATAAAAACCAAATATTTTATCAAGTCTGACACGATATCGCGTCCGAGGGTCTGATAAATTTATCGTCACAAATCCGTGTGGGATTGACTGAGCGTGACTAAAGAAATTTCTAAATTGATCATAATCCATATCACCGCCGCACCAGGTCTGATGAATATTTCGTATTGTATGAGTATCAACTCCGTTAAACACACACAATAAATTGCAGTTATCTCTGATCACTTTTGGTATTTGAGTGTACCATTGAGTGTCATATATCACGTCGGTGTTTTTATGCCTGCCTCTGGAAAATATCCTAGCAGGATTCTTTTGATTGTCTAACATGATATCATCATATACAACTAAATTGTTAATATCTCCATTAATATCATCAATGCACGGTGCTTCATCGATATCGGTTAGAAACTCAATAATACCCTCGCTGGATTCTTATACCGCTTTGTCGTTAAAATCTATTAACACATTGTAACATCGCTAATCATCAACACTCGGAGCTATCAAATACAACTTGTCCCATTTCATTCATCTCGTTATCAAATTAAGTAGCAGTTGTGTTTTACCACTTCCAGATGGTCCGATTATAATCATTCTAATAGAATTCGGCAACATCGCATGGTGTTTAATAGGTTCCTGTCATCGGGTAGCTGAATAATCAATTACATTCATGTTATTATAAATATATTATGGATCTATATTGTGTGAAATGTAAAGCACGTACTGGCACAGATGACTTGACGACGATAACAACTAAAAATAACCGATCAGCACTTTCCGGTAAATGCGTACAATGTAGTACAAAAAAATTTTTAGATTTGTTTTCCTTGATAAATCAAAGGATTTTAGAAAAAACGAGGATGTGATATTGCAGCCAAGCTAACTAAACTACCGGGAACACCATGGGCGAAGTATCCAGGAGAAAAACACCTTCCAGGATATAGTTGTTGGTTTCCACGTGTTTTTCTTTCTCGCAAAATGAGCTGCAACAGACGGAATTATAAAACAATTTGTTAGTAATTGTTCGTCGTCGAAACTCTCCGAGAAACTACTAGCTAGTTTTTTCATCTTGTCATGGAGGGCTTCAGTGCGGTATAATTCTCCATTAGGTCTTACAAATTGATCGAATCTAACCTCCTCGTGCTCAAAATTGTGAAGTAACCACACTGACACAGGATCGTTTTTACTCAACTGGTGAATAAAATCAAATAGTTTCTCTTCAGAGAATTCTTCTCCCAAGAATTCCACGGGTATATATTTTATGGTTCTATCCCGCGGAAATATTGTTACCGCAGGTGTCCATGCGTGTTCATTATGATCAATAATTTTGATTGGAGCTCCTTGTGATTTATATTTCGGTTCGTATAATATCTCGCCTGTTATCGTCCTTACTGATATTGGGAATTTTAGTATTCGTTCTAACGCTGCCACATTTTGAATTGTTGCCCCACGCTGTTTCACTGTTAGTCCCCACTCGGTTATTTATTTACGTCTTAGATCAGTCAATTTGTTCACCCGGGATGCATTTGTGAAGTGTTCTATTATTCGTTCTGCTACACAATTCATTTTTGACGAAGTCAACAGCGACAGTTTCATCGGTGCTAGTTTTTTAATACTCGGTTTATCATTTAACGGATATGTCCCATAAACAACTGCGGTTACAGGATAGGATCTCTCGTAGTATGGTTTGTCAATCCCAGTCAGAATTCCTGGTCTGGAATCTTGACTCACAACGACGGTTCTTTTATCCTTCAAGATGGGTTCGTATTTATCCCTGATAATCCAATCTCCTGTTTCGCCGCGGATAATGAATTTCACTCTAAAAAAATACCTTTTCCGCGTAAGATGTGAGATTATCACTGCTGCGTTTTTATCGTTCATGGTAGCATCAACTTCACCATTGATTCCAAATGTCGACCAACAGTGAGATGCTCCATCACGCTTGAATTCATTAAAACAGTCACTGATTTTAATTATCATGGTTCTATCACGAATTCTACTCTTTGGTGTATCAGAGACTCTATCGAGATTGAATTTAGAATTTTTCCTAGGTGTAATTTTCGATAATCTCACGAACTCCTTCATGATATAATTAAAACAAGTATTTAAATAGAGAATTTATTGTATAATGAATCATTGCAAATGGCTTATGATTGGATCAGTAACCCCGTGTAACAAATCATGCAGAAAGGAGTTATGTGGGTATCATATGCAAAGCTTTCGACTTGGAAGCCTTGGTCCGCTACCCTGCATACGATGTGGGATAGGTGTACGTGGTAAATCGCAGTTGTGTCTGAGTTGTGGTGGTAAGCGATACAGAGAGTTGAAGCGTTATTATGATAAGAGAAACAAAGATTCCACTAAGAATTCCATCAATGACTACCTCTAACAGCGTCCTTGACTCCGTCAACGACAAAATCATCAGAACTCCTCAAGACTACATCGGAAGATTTCCAAATGTAATCATTAGACCAAACAATGAATTAGACAAATAGTATTATGTATAATAAATGAACCAAGAATTCAGACCGCATTCCTCGATCACAAACTATGAGGCATCCATTAAAGGTATTGTCAGACATCGTAAACTGAAGAAACCAGTTGGGTGGGATAATGGTATGGGGTATTTGATATTTAAAGCCGGAGGGAAAATACATCTCAATCATAGAATTATATATGAATGTTTCCATGGATTGATCAAGTATGGTTTTGTTATCGATCACATTGATTCCAATCCTAAGAACAATTCTTTATTAAATCTACAAGCTGTTACACAAAGTGAAAATTTGAAACGAGGAAAGACTGGACAATACACGAAAAAAGCGAGACCCGTAAAATCAGTTAATACAGAAACTAACGAGGAAATTGTATTCCAATCTATGTATGAGGCCGGTGGATATTTTGATATTTGTAGAGCCTCAGTACGAAAAGTAGTAGAGGGAATCTATCGATCTGCGATTTCCCAAAATACTGGACAAAAAGTTCAATTCATTTATGTCTGAGGCGTCCATATCTGGGAAATATATTTTTCATATTAGAAGTATATAATTATTAATAATATGAATTCTCAAAATATCAATGAGGTTATAACCGAAATTTTAATTTTGAAATCTCAGGGAGTTTGCACATCTGATAGTTTAAACTGTGATCAAATTATGTCAGACTTCCAGGATATTGAATACGGCGCTAACAATAACAAGTATGTACTACCCAAAAAATATGCGCTTATAAAACGAATTCAGAATTCTATCCGTGACTCTCTTCTATGTTGCGACGACATCAGTACGTTTGTCCCGTTATTTACAATCGTGGAAAGAATAAGAAAGGAATTAGGGAAGGAATATGAAATAAAAAGGACGATTAATTCAAAAATCAGAAATATAAGATTGTTAATTGAACAAAACGAAAATCCCACTCGGATGGTCTGTTTTAGTCAACAATAGCGGTGAAATTATATACTGGCATTTATCAATGAGTGTTTACTACAAGGAAGTTGTAAAATTTCATAGTAAAATATTTTTTTATTACTGAAATTTTCATAGTAAATACTTGTTTTTAGTCGTTTTTGACCGATTTTGACCATTTTCTGACTGATTTTGGCCATTTTTTGGCTGATTTTAAGTGGTGTCGGTCGGGTGAAATGGTCGATTTTTCATGTTAATTCTCGTAGACTTTTCCACCTAAAATTATTTTTATGATGTTTTAGGCCAAAAACTGACTAAAATCAAGCAATGATGACTAAAAAAATGACCAAAAAACGACAAAAAACGACCAAAAAAGGACTATTGGTGTCAGTCGGGTCAAATGGTCGATTTTCGATGTTAATTCTCGTAGACTTTTCCACCTAAAATTATTTTCGGGTGACAAAATCACTGCATTTAGATTGAAATCTCTTCGTACACTAATTGAAAAATTGTAAACAATTGAAATAATGGTTAATGAGTCATTAACGACTAGATTGGCTCGTGATCGACTAGATGCGATTAAAAGATTTATACCAATCCGCGACTCCATCAGAAACAAACTACAAGCAAGACAGAGTTTACAAACGGATTTTGCTGCGGGATCTGAAGAGTTGTTTAAACCAATAACCACAGCAACGAAGGATGCAATATCAGCTACTGAGCGTGCTATATACGGAGATATCCCCGAGGAGGGCAAAAGAAAAGAAGAGTTTCTTCTTCCTATACTCGAAAAAATAGCAACGGAAACTGAAAAAACATCAGCGTTGTTAACAAAACCACCTCCTGGTCCGAAAAAAACGAATGTTTCTCTGTTGGATAAATTTACAGAGAATGCTAAAACACTAATACAAAATTTTCGATTATTTAAATTAAAGGATTATGAAGCTTGTGGTGATTTTGCTGTTAAAAGCTATAATTCAAAAAAATAATTTTTAAAGGACGAGTATAAGGATGATAGAATATCAAGTAATGATTGGGTTGATAATTTGTATAAAATGAATAAAAGGATTGGTCGTTTGAATAAGGAAGAGTTGGGGTACAAGGAATTTCAAAAGGGAATCAGTAATTATAAAAAAGAACTAATAGAAGAGCGACAACAAGAAATAGAAGAACGACAAGAGCGAAAACGTTAAACACCAACACGGAGACAAACACGAAGACGAAAAAAACAAGAAGAATCTCAACAACTATCACCTGAAGAAGAAGAACATGAAATGGAAAACGATTTTCAGGATTTCCTAAAACGAGAAAAAGAATATGAAATGGAAAAATATTTAGAAACACATGGTGCAACTGGTGAGGGATTAAGAGATTCCAGTGGGGTATCAGGTAGTGGTCTTATTCATTGTCCTGGTAATATTGTCAGCGATATAGCACGATTAGAAGTTCTCATCGGAGGAAAACGAGCTGGAAATAACTCACCGGAATTGATTAATGAAGCAGCTGATATCTACAGGCGGCTATTTCAAGGCGGTATCATGGATATCAAAACATATCGAGATTTCATTAACGAGTTAGCGGAAAATCCTACTGATTATTACAGTGACTGAAAATCCTACGGATTTTTCACCATTGATGACGAAGTCGAAAATCCTTTGGATTTTTCATTAGATAAATATCATTTAGAAAAGATGATCATACACTACAATCATGATAAACCAACCAGCGTCTACGTAGTAAACTCGCAGTTTCCAGTTTATAACGCGTACTATGGTGATGGTCTTGGTGATACATTTGCAGGGTTATTTGCAAGAATGGCTCCAAAAGTAGCGCCGCTAGCAAAACAACTATCAATGAAAGCCATTGATGTTATTCGTGATAAGGGTATTAGCGCTGTTGGAGATCTTGCCGGAAAAGCGTTTTCAGCTGCGAAGGATAAATTAACAGCGCTAGTTCGGCGGAGAAGGAAACCAGGACCGTAACCATCTACAGCGGAAATGCCCGCAAGTGTTAGTAGAATAATAAATAACGCAGTAGATCAGAAACTAGCGTCGTTGATGACTCCGTCATACACCAATGACCAAAGCAACATCACAAATATGATAGCGGGAAGTGGCTTAAAAAAACCACGACAACGACAAAGTCGTCATCGACGATGAAAATCTTACGGATTTACGATTTAGATCAATGGATTTATAATAAAATGTTCAAACGGTCACCTGATACAGCATTTGATATGGACTCCCCAGTGCTCAAGGATGATTCCGTACGTGATTATGAATTTTATTCTTATCACGCAGTACAATCAGATCTTCAATCAAGAATCGAACTTCAGGTTCATGATACCAGTAAATACTTTCTACCGTGTGAAGTGTTCATCGAAGTAGAAGGAGAGCTTTTACGAGAAAATGATACAACATATCCAGATGACGCCCAAGTCGGTTTTGTTAACAATGGTATCATGGCGCTATTTGAAAGTGCAAGATATCTCATTGATGGAAAGGAGATTGAGTCGATAGAACGCGAGGTTGGTGTGGCCACAACAATAATAGGGCTAGCTAGATATTCCGACGATTATACAAGATCGGCAGGCCCTTCTATAATGTTTGCAAAGGATAATAAAAATACCACTGGAATAAAACCATTTACTATGAGACGACCAAAAATTCAGTGCTGATGCTGATGTCGAGGCTGTAGTTTTTGGTAATAATCCTAATTTTAATCTAGGAGCTGCAACACGTATGTCAGTGTTGAATGAGTTGGGGCGTAGATCATTTTCATGCGCGATTCCACTACATCATATATTCGGATTCTGCAGAAATGTCCGAAAAGTTATCTACGGGGCGAAGCATGCAGTAGCACTCGTGCGAAAGGGTGCTGACCATAACGCAATTTGGAGGATTCCAGCGGATGATGCACATCCACTTGATGATGCCGGTAAAGTCGTTTTAACAAAACTATCATTGTGGATGCCAGTGTTGACTCCAACACTCGGCATAGAAGAACGGTTACTATCATTTATGGATCAAGGAGGAAAATCATTGCTGAGTTAGCTAACGACGACTACAGATATTAAACATGGCAACACTGATGATATATTCACATGGAATCTGGCATCGCGACAAGGTGTTTCAGCTCCGCGTCATATATTTATTGCGTTACAGGATACGACGCGATTAGACAATCAAACACGTAGCCATATGATATTTGATCAACTTGGATGTAAGGAAGTCTCGCTGAGAATAAACAGACAGCAGGAACCATCCAAGGATATACAACTTGATTACGATCACATCCATAGTGCGCGCGTGTATCACAGGTTGTTATCGTATATGGCGCGCGATCAAAATGTCAATACTGGTTTGCAGATATCACAACACGATTTTAGTACTCTTTATCCAATCTATTACTTTTCGTTGGAACATCTTGATTTAACAAGACAATCCGTAATTGATATACACATTAGAGCCAGTGTAAAGCGTCCGACTAATGCGGCGGGTGATGTTGTTCTTATCCCGAATTATAGAGCAGTTGCTTTTATTCTCAGCGATAAATCAATGCTACTCGAAGGTGTTGGTGGAAGAATGAGAGTGATAGATGCACCAGTGGAAAATATGTAATTGAAAATCCTTCAGATTTTTCCATTAGAATCAATCTGTTATTGTATAATGTCATATAGTCATATTAGTGTTACGTTAACTCCCGGTCAACTCAAGAAATTGCAATCAGAATCAGCTAAAAAATGCGGAACCACGATCACATTGAAACACAATCAGATGACTGGCCGGACGAATAAATTGTCGCTGACAACTCGTCAAGTAAAACACTTCAATGATGCGTTCTAGGATAAAAAAAGGCGTTCAAATCACTCTCTCTGCTGCTGCTATCAAAAATATGATAAAAACTGGCTGTATATTCCCGTTGTTAGCTGCGATTCCAGCATTGATTGCTGCGGCTGCCCCAGCGGTGGCTAAAGCGGCAGCGTTAGGAGCCGTTGGTACCGCGGCAGGAATGGCACTAAAGAAAGCAACTGGACAGGGGTATAAAAAAGGGAAAGGTTCTAAGACTACCAGGAACCCCGTATTCATGGTACAGCAGAAAGGGTCTAAGACTACCAGGAACGGTTTATTAACTCAGAAATCTTCGATTTCCAAACCGATGGTTCCCATGTCCAATTTTGATCTACTCGATGCTGCTAAAAAATTGGTCATAAAAAACTTCAGAGGCGTCTTTATGAAAGATCAGTTACCGACACAACCAAACAGCGCCGAAACCGGCATCATTAAGCTCGATAACAGCACCGGATCCGGAACCCACTGGGTTGCATACGCGATTGATCCACGTGCAATTGTTTATTTCGATTCATATGGATTAGCGCCGCCGAAGGAATTCATTCGTTATATAAACCGCTTAAACACCCCTCGTTGGTATTCTACGCTACCAACACAACAAATGAATGACCCACCAATATGCGGCAACGAAGTATTAAATGTCCTCGACGCTATGTCAACATCTGGAAAACCACCACATGTTGTCGTAAATGAATACACGAGTAGTCACTGGAAATCGAAGATTTTAGAGAGAGAAAGAGTTTTACAATAACATGATTGATATTTGAGGAAGACCTGTATCAGCGCTGAAGAAACCAACCACAGAAACATCTGCAACTGGTGATATAAAAAAAATAATCGAAGATGAAATCGCTGAGACGTTGAACTTAGCAAGTGTTGATCCCAATGAAATAGTTGTATTTCAAGATCGTCAGGGTAAATTGAAATCTAGTAATATTTCCCTGGATGATATTTTAGTTAAACAACGAGACGCAACCGTAGGCACTATCGCTTTGTTTTCCGATCAGGGTAAACTCAAACCGGGTGTACTTGTTTCAACTATCTTGGAACGAATTAACAATATTGACAAGCCGTTATTAGATTTCCTTGGTAATCCTTCAGTGACCACACCGAAGCTCACAACGATAAAAACTTCTAAGTTGGAACTAGCAACACTTCAATCCGAATATGAAAAACACGTTGAAAAATTTACATCATTTCGTAAAATTATCATCGAGAAATTCTTTGCAACCACGCTGGATAAAATTGACATAAAACTTCCTGATATTAAAAAATTAATCGATGAGATGAAGACCTTCATCGAAGCAGCAATCAAAGGTGATGCAACGAGGATGATAACAATCATTGAAAAAACAAAAATTCCTCATGAGAAAACCAACAATGTAGTATACACGATTCAATACAGATCATTTGCGTGGACACCCACAAACAATAAATTACATATCACTGCAACCGTCAAGGGTATTTATCGATTAACACTAGTAACACCGACTCAATTTAATATATCATCGTCGAGTTCATCTGGGGTCAACAATACAATATCAACGATCATAGACAAGGATACAACCGAACAGTTCACGATAGCATCCACTGATACTAATTTGGCTAGGGTTTCAGTAACATGGTATGTGGAATTCGTAGCGGATTTGAGTAAACAATTAAACCGCTAGCGGTTTCAATTGAAATCGTAAATGATTTGAGAATAAAATGACAACGTCACAACAATATCGTTATGATCAGGTCAGAAAATTTCAATTTAGACTCAAAACCCTCGCCGAGGAGTACCGAATAAAAATAAAGAAATACCGACGAAGAATCACCGCAATTGATGTTACCGTGTACTTGGTGAGTGGTGTTCTTCCTCCACCATTAATATTGGCTGCCATGTAAAGCTTATCATATGCTGATGAAGTGTTAAACTCTCCAATCACAACAACCTTTTCAATGACCTCTATAATATTATTGACTTTTGATATTTCTTTTTTTTTTTCATGACATCTTTCACAAAACAGGTGATAAGAATGGACTCTTGATATGATTGTATTATGTCCTCTAAAGAGTCATTTAATGGACAGAAGAAATAAGTACCATATCTTATTTTATGTGCAAAAAAATCCCTAATTAAACTGAGAGAAAAAAATACTAGGAAACATTTCAAATAGAAAACACGGTCATAGCCTTATTTTTCAATAACTTCTCAAAATTCATGGAACAGAATGAGATGACTAATGCATTAAACACATCTTTGATATACATACTAAGTTTATTTTATTTTCATTTATGTGGCAATATCTGGTTCATACATTGTTGTTGTCATGCAGCAATTTAGTATCAGATTATTTTCTTTCATTATGATCATTTTGTGAATATGTCCTGCTAACATTATCCAACAAATCCATTGAAATCGCATCAGAATTGAATTATTTATTTTTTCATATTTACGAGTTTGGACTAATATATATATCCAATGTTCAATTGCTTCCTTTAGTCTTCTAATTCTGTTTGAAATAATTTCATTGATTAAAGTTCATTCAGCACTATGACTTTTTGATGTATATCAATTCAGTGCCAAAAGAATTGTATATTTTCATCACTCACAGGTTGAAAATGACTAATAACCAGAAATTCATACCAAATACATTTTTTCATCCATGCACACATGTACGTATGCACATAAAGATTCATAAATCTTTAGATAAACACATGTATACACATATTGGCACATCATTATATGTGTGTCATCATGTTCTTTATCTTTCATGCAGACTATTCTATTTAGTGAAATATAGCCATACATAACTGGCTGACTGCATTAAATGTATATACTTGTATTATTATGGATGTTACACCTGACAAGTAAAGTTGATACTAAGCACTCCATTCGACCCTACATGATATTATATCCTTGTGTTCTCCTCTATATCCCTTTCAATGAGTCATTTAATGGACAGAAGAAATAAGTACAAAATCTCATTTTATGTGCAAAAAAATCCCTAATTAAACAGAAATACTAGGAAACATTTCAAATAGAAAACACAGTCATAACCTTACTCTTCATAACTTCTCTAAATTCATTTAACATCAACGACGTTTTTTGAATAATTTTCATGTTGTGAATGCGTCGTGACAACATTATCTTCCAAATTCTTTGGAATATTATCAGAATTGAATTAAGTATTTTTTCATATTCCGAGTTTGGATAAACATAATATATCCAATGTTCAATTGCTTGCTTTAGTCTTCTAATTGTGTTTGAAATAATTTCATTGATTAAAGTTCATTCAGCAGTATTCTATGACTTTTTGATGTATATCAATTCAGTGCCAAAAGAATTGTATATTTTCATCACTCACAGGATGAAAATGAGGAATAACCAGAAGTTCATACCAAATACATTTTTTCATCCATGCACACATGTACTTATGCACATAAAGATTCATAAATCTTTAGATAAATACATGTATACAAGTATTGGCACATCATTATATGTGTGTCATCAAGTTCTTTATCTTTCATGCAGACAATTCTATTTAGTGAAATATAGCCATACATAACTGGCTGACTGCATTAAATGTATATACTTGTATTATTATGGATGTTACACCTGACAAGTAAAGTTGGTACTAAGCACTCCATTCGACCCTACATGATATTATATCCTTGTGTTCTCCTCTATATCCCTTTCAATGAGTCATATTGTATTACTTATTTTTGATATTTCTTGTTTTTCATTTAATTCTTCACCAAACAGGTCGTAAGTATTATCTCTTGATATAATTGTATTACTTCCAATAAACTGTCATCTCAGACAGAACAAATGAGTAGAAAGTTTTATATTGTGATCATAACTATTCCTAAGGAAATCTGAAAGGAAAGATTTATGGAACAGATTCATAAGATTAATACATGACTTTGATAGAACTGTTTCGTTGTTTATTTTATTTTCCTATTTTATTTACTAATTTTGTTTGAGATAATTTAAAAGATTGAGTGCTATCCAGCAGTATATTATGAAATTGCTGATATATATCAATTCAGTGACTGATCATATGGTGATTTTCATCAGTTACATGCTGAATATGACTAATAAACAGATATTCATATTTATATACATATGTTTATCCAAGCCTGCATGAATGTATGCACATAAATATTTATAAATCTTTAGATAAATATATGTATATAAATATTGTCACATCATATGTTTTTCATCATGTTCCTTTTTTACATGCATCCTCTTATAATTAGTGAAATATAGCTATAGAAACTCTGATTGCATTAAAGGAAGTTAATATAGAGCATACACCTCATAAGTAAAGTTGATACTATGCTAAACAGTGGAGCCCCACAGCATATTATATCCTTGTGATCCTCTCTATTCCCTTTCAATGGGAGGCCCAGAGTGATCGAGCTTTCAAAAGCGCTGTCCTTTATGGATCACTGCCATCTTTTATAGATATATTATAATGTATACAAGTATTTGCACATTATACGTGTGTCATCAAGTTCTTTATCTTTCATGCAGATTATTCTATTTCGTGAGATATAGCCATACATAACTAGCTGACTGCATTAAATGTATATACTTGTATTATTATGGATGTTACACCTGACAAGTAAAGTTGATACTAAGCACTCCATTCGACCCTACATGATATTATATCCTTGTGTTCTCCTCTATATCCCTTTCAATGAGTCATATTGTATTACTTATTTTTGATATTTCTTCTTTTTCATGTAATTTATCACGAAACAGTTCGTAAGTATTATCTCTTGATATAATTGTATTTCTGCCAGTAAACTGTCATTTCATACAGAACAAATGAGTAGAAAGTTTTATATTGTGTTCATAACTATTCCTAACGAAATCGGAAAGGAAACATTTATGGAACAGATTCAAAAGATTAATACATGACTTTGATAGAACTGTTTCGTTGCTTATTTTATTTTCCTATTTTATTTTCTACTTTTGTTTGAGATAATTTCAAAGATTGAGTGCTATCCTGCAGTATATTATGAAATTGCTGATATATATCAATTCAGTGCCTGATCATATGGTTCATTTTCATCAGTTACATGCTGAATATGACTAATAAACAGATATTCATATTTATATACATATGTTTATCCATGCTTGCATGAATATATTCACATAAATATTTATAAATCTTTAGATAAATATATGTATATAAATATTGTCCCTTCATATGTTTTTCATCATGTTCTTTATTTTACATACAGCCTATTATATTTAATGAAATATAGCTATAGAAACTGTCTGATTGCATTAAAGGAATATACTTCTGTTATTATAGAGCATAGACCTCATAAGTAAAGTTGATAGTATGCTAACCATTGGAGCCCCACAGCATATTATATCCTTGTGATCCTCTATATTACCCTTTCAATGGGGAGCCCAGAGTGGCTGAGCTTTGAGAAGCTCTCTCCTTTACTGATCACTTCCATCTCACCTCTGTCTGCATGGGTTTGAAGTCTCTGATTCAGCCAATGTGGGTGTGTGACAAAACTTGCCAGTATCTTCTTGTGGGTTGGTGGTTTTTCCAGGGAATTTTCGGTGTTCTTCCTCCACCATTAATATTGGCTGCCATGTAAAGTTTATCATATGCTGATGAAGTGTTAAACTCTCCAATCACAACAACCTTTTCAATAACCTGTATCATATTATTGACTTTTGATATTTTTTTTTATTCATGACATCTTTCATAAAACAGGTGATAAGAATGGTCTATTGATATGATTGTATTATGTCCTCTAAAGAGTCATTTAATGGACAGAAGAAATAAGTACAAAATCTTATTATATGTGCAAAAAAATCCCTAATTAAAGAGAGAGGAAAAATACTAGGAAACATTTCAAATAGAAAACACGGTCATAGCTTTATTTTTCAATAACTTCTCTAAATTCATGGAACAGCATGAGATGACTAATGCTTTAAACACATCTTTGATATACATACTAAGTTTATTTTATTTTCATTTCTGTGGCAATATCTGGTTCATACATTGTTGTTGTCATGCAACAATTTAGCATCGGATTATTTTCTTTAATTATGATCATTTTGTGAATATGTCTTGACAACATTATCCTCCAAATCCTTTGGAATCTCATCAGAATCGAATTATTTATTTTTTCATTGTTTCGAGTTTGGACCAACATAATATATCCAATGTTCAATTGCTTGCTTTAGTCTTCTAATTCTGTTTGAAATAATTTCATTGATTAATGTTCATTCAGCAGTATTTTATGACATTTTGATGTATATCAATTCAGTGCCAAAAGAATTGTATATTTTCATCACTCACAGGTTGAAAATGACTAATAACCAGAAATTCAAACCAAATACATTTTTTCATCAATGCACACGTGTACGTATGCACATAAAGATTCATTGATCTTTAGATAAATACATGTATACACATATTGGCACATCATTATATGTGTGTCATCAAGTTCTTTGGCTGACTGCATTAAATGTATATACTTGTATTATTATGGATGTTACACCTGACAAGTAAAGTTGATACTAAGCACTCCATTCGACCCTAAATGATATTATATCCTTGTGTTCTCCTCTATATCCCTTTCAATGAGTCATATTGTATTACTTATTTTTGATATTTCTTGTTTTTCATGTAATGCTTCACGAAACAGTTCGTAAGTATTATCTCTTGATATAATTGTATTGCTTCCAATAAACTGTCATTTAAGACAGAACAAATCAGTAGAAAGTTTTATATTGTGTTCATAACTATTCCTAAGGAAATCTGAAAGGAAACATTTATGGAACAGATTCATAAGATTAATACATGACTTTGATACAACTGTTTCGTTTTTTTTTTTTATTTACCTATTTTAGTTTCAAATTCTGTTTGAGATAATTTAAAAGATTGAGTGCTATCCAGCAGTATATTATGAAATTGCTGATATATATCAATTCAGTGACTGATCATATGGTGCATTTTCATCAGTTACATGCTGAATATGACTAATAAACAGATATTCATATTTATATACATATGTTTATCCATGCTTTCATGAATATATGCACATAAATATTTATAAATCTTTAGATAAATATATGTCTATAAATATTGTCACATCATATGTTTTTCATCATGTTTTTTATTTTACATACAGCCTCTTATAATTAGTGAAATATAGCTATAGAAACTGTCTGATTGCATTAAAGGAATATACTTCTGTTATTATAGAGCATACACCTCATAAGTAAAGTTGATACTATGCTAATCATCGAAGCCCCACAGCATATCATATCCTTGTGTTTCTCTCTATTACCCTTTCAATGGGGAGCCAAGAGTGGCTGAGCTTTGAGAAGCTCTCTCCTTTACGGATCACTTCCATCTCACCTCTGTCTGCATGGGTTGAAGTCTCTGATTCATCCAATGTGGGTGTGTGAGAAAGCTTGCCAGTATCTTCTTGTGGGTTGGTGGTTTTTTCCAGCGATTTTGCCGGATTCTTCCTCCACCATTAATTTTGGCTGCCATGTAAAGCCTATCATGTGCTGAAAAATAGCGTTAAACCCTCCAACAACAGCAACCTTTTCAATGACCTGTATCATATTTTTGACTTTTGATATTTCTTATTTTTCATGACATCTTTCACAAAACAGGTGGTAAGAATGGACTCTTGATATGATTGTATTATGTCCTCTAAAGAGTCATTTAATGGACAGAAGCAATAAGCACAAAATCTTATTTTATGCGCAGACAAATCCCTAATTAAACAGAGGGGAAAAAATACTAGGAAACATTTCAAATAGAAAACACAGTCATAACCTTACTCTTCAATAACTTCTCTAAATTCATGGAACAGAATGAGATGACTAATGCATTATACACATCTTTGATATACATATTAAGTTTATTTTTATTTTCATTTCTGTGGCAATATCTGGTTCATACATTGTTGTTGTCATGCAACAATTTAGCATCAGATTATTTTCTTTAATTATGATCATTTTGTGAATAATTCCTGACAACATTATCCTCCAAATCCATTGGAATCTCATCAGAATTGAATTATTTATTTTTGATTTGTTTCGAGTTTGGACCAACATAATATATCCAATGTTCAATTGCTTGATTTAGTCTTCTAATTCTGTTTGAAATAATTTCATGGATTAAAGCTCATTCAGCAGTATTCTATGACTTTTTGATGTATATCAATTCAGTGCCAAAAGAATTCTAAATTTTCGTCACTCACAGGCTGAAAATGACTAATAACCAGAAATTCATACCAAAAACATTTTTTCATCCATGCACACATGTACGTATGCACATAAAGATTCATAAATCTTTAGATAAATACATGTATACAATTATTGGCACATCATATGTGTGTCATCATGTTCTTTATCTTTCATGCAGATTATTCTATTTAGTGAAATATAGCCATACATAACTGGCTGACTACATTAAATGTATATACTTGTATTATTATGGATGTTACACCTGACAGGTAAAGATGATACTAAACCCTCCATTCGACCCTACTTGATATTATTTCCTTGTGTTCTCCTCTATATCCCTTTCAATGAGTCATATTGTATTACTTATTTTTGATATTTCTTGTTTTTCATGACCCCCTTCACAAAACAGGTGGTAAGTATTATCTCTTGATATTATTGTGTTTCTTCCAATAAACTGTCATCTAATACAGAACAAATGAGTAGAAAGTTTTATACTGTGTTCACAACTTTTCCTAAGGAAATCTGAACAAGTTTCATTTTCTAATTTTGTTTGAGATAATTTAAATGATTGAGTGCTATCCAGCAGTATATTATGGCATTGCTGATACATATCATTTGAGTGCCTGATCATATGGTGCATTTTCATCAATTACGTGCTGAATATGACTAACAAACAGAAATTCATATTTATATACATCTTTTTATCCATGGATACATGAATGTATTCACATAAATATTTTTTAAAACTTTAGATAAATATATGTATACAAATATGGTCACATCTTATGTGTTTCATCACGCTCTTTTTTTTTACCTGCAACCTATTCTAATTAGTGAAATACAGCTATAGAAACTGTCTGATTGGATTAAAGGAATATACTTCTGTTATTATAGAGCAAACACGTGATACACAAAGTTGATAGTATGCTAAACATTGGAGCCCCACAGCATATTATATCCTTGTGGTCCTCTCTATTACCGTTTCATTGAGGGGGGGGGGGGCCCAGAGTGGCTTAGCTTTCACAAGCACTCTCCTTTACGGATCACTGCCATCTCACCTCTGTCTGCATGGGTTGAAGTCTCTGATTCATCCAATGTGGGTGTTTCAGAAAGCTTGCCTGTATCTTCTTGTGGGTCGGTGTTTTTTTCCAGGGATTTTACGGTGTTCTTCCTCCACCATTAATATTGGCTGCCATGTAAAGTTTATCATATGCTGATGAAGTGTTAAACTCTCCAATCACAACAACCTTTTCAATGACCTGTATCATATTATTGACTTTTGATATTTTTTTTTTTCATGACATCTTTCACAAAACAGGTGATAAGAATGGACTCTTGATATGATTGTATTATGTCCTCTAAAGACTCATTTAATGGACAGAATAAATAAGTACAAAATCTTATTTTATGTGCAAAAAATCAATAATTAAAGAGAGAGGAAAAATACTAGGAAACATTTCAAATAGAAAACACGGTCATAGCCTTATTTTTCAATAACTTCTCTAAATTCATGGAACAGCATGAGATGACTAATGCATTAAACACATCTTTGATATACATACTAAGTTTATTTTATTTTCATTTCTGTGGCAATACCTGGTTCATACATTGTTGTTGTCATGCAACAATTTAGCATCGGATTATTTTCTTTAATTATGATCATTTTGTGAATATGTCTTGACAACATTATCCTCCAAATCCTTTGGAATCTCATCAGAAACGAATTATTTATTTTTTCATTGTTTCGAGTTTGGACCAACATAATATATCCAATGTTCAATTGCTTGTTTTAGTCTTCTAATTCTGTTTGAAATAATTTCATTGATTAATGTTCATTCAGCAGTATTTTATGACATTTTGATGTATATCAATTCAGTGCCAAAAGAATTGTATATTTTCATCACTCACAGGTTGAAAATGACTAATAACCTGAAATTCAAACCAAATACATTTTTTCATCAATGCACACGTGTACGTATGCACATAAAGATTCATTGATCTTTAGATAAATACATGTATACACATATTGGCACATCATTATATGTGTGTCATCAAGTTCTTTGGCTGACTGCATTAAATGTATATACTTGTATTATTATGGATGTTACACCTGACAAGTAAAGTTGATACTAAGCACTCCATTCGACCCTAAATGATATTATATCCTTGTGTTCTCCTCTATATCCCTTTCAATGAGTCATATTGTATTACTTATTTTTGATATTTCTTGTTTTTCATGTAATGCTTCACGAAACAGTTCGTAAGTATTATCTCTTGATATAATTGTATTGCTTCCAATAAACTGTCATTTAAGACAGAACAAATCAGTAGAAAGTTTTATATTGTGTTCATAACTATTCCTAAGGAAATCTGAAAGGAAACATTTATGGAACAGATTCATAAGATTAATACATGACTTTGATACAACTGTTTCGTTTTTTTTTTTATTTACCTATTTTAGTTTCAAATTCTGTTTGAGATAATTTAAAAGATTGAGTGCTATCCAGCAGTATATTATGAAATTGCTGATATATATCAATTCAGTGACTGATCATATGGTGCATTTTCATCAGTTACATGCTGAATATGACTAATAAACAGATATTCATATTTATATACATATGTTTATCCATGCTTTCATGAATATATGCACATAAATATTTATAAATCTTTAGATAAATATATGTATATAAATATTGTCACATCATATGTTTTTCATCATGTTTTTTATTTTACATACAGCCTCTTATAATTAGTGAAATATAGCTATAGAAACTCTGATTGCATAAAAGGAATATACTTCTGTTATTATAGAGCATACACCTCATAAGTAAAGTTGATACTATGCTAAACATTGGAGCCCCACAGCATATTATATCCTTGTGGTCCTCTATATTACCCTTTCAATGGGGAGCCCAGAGTGGCTGAGCTTTGAGAAGCTCTCTCCTTTACGGATCACTTCCATCTCACCTCTATCTGCATGGGTTGAAGTCTCTGATTCATGCAATATGGGTGTGTGAGAAAGCTTGCCAGTATCTTCTTGTGGGTTGGTGGTTTTTTCAAGGGATTTTTTGGTGTTCTTTCTCCACCATTAATTCTGGCTGCCATGTAAAGCTTATCATATGCTTTTGAACAGTGTTAAACTCTCCAATCACAACAACCTTTTCAATGACCTGTATCATATTACTGACTTTTGATATTTATTCTTTTTCATGACATCTTTCACAAAACAGGTGATTAGTATGGACTCTTGATATAATTGTATTATGTCCTCTAAAGGGTCATTTAATGGACAGAATAAATAAGTACAAAATCTTATTTTATGTGCAAAAAAATCCATAATTAAACAGAGAGGAAAAAATACTAGGAAACATTTCAAATAGAAAACACGGTCATAGCCTTATTTTTCAATAACTTCTCTAAATTCATGGAACAGAATGAGATGACTAATGCATTAAACACATCTTTGATATACATATTAAGTTTATTTTATTTTCATTTCTGTGGCAATATCTGGTTCATACATTGTTGTTGTCATGCAACAATTTAGCATCAGGATATTTTCTTTAATTATGATCATTTTGTGAATATGACCTGACAACATTATCCTCCAAATCCATTGGAATCTCATCAGAATTGAATTATTTATTTTTTCATTGTTCCGAGTTTGGACCAATATATATATCCAATGTTCAATTGCTTGCTTTAGTCTTTTAATTCTGTTTGAAATAATTTCATTGATTACAGTTGATTCAGAAGTTTTCTATGACTTTTTGATGTATATCAATTCAGTGCCAAAAGAATTGTATATTTTCATCACTCACAGGTTGAAAATGACGAATAACGAGAAATTCAAACCAAATACATTTTTTCATCCATGCACACATGTACGTATGCACATAAAGATTCATAAATCTTTAGATAAATACATGTATACAAGTATTGGCACATCATATGTGTGTCATCAAGTTCTTTATCTTTCATGCAGACTATTCTATTTAGTGAGATATAGCCATACATAACTGGCTGACTGTATATACTTGTATTATTATGGATGTTACACCTGACAAGTAAAGTTGGTACTAAGCACTCCATTCGACCCTACATGATATTATATCCTTGTGTTCTCCTCTATATCCATTTCAATGAGTCATATTGTATTACTTATTTTTGATATTTCTTGTTTTTCATGTAATGCTTCACGAAACAGTTCGTAAGTATTATCTCTTGATATAATTGTATTGCTTCCAATAAAATGTCATTTAAGACAGAACAAATCAGTAGAAAGTTTTATTTTGTGTTCATAACTATTCCTAAGGAAATCTGAAAGGAAACATTTATGGAACAGTTTCATAAGATTAATACATGACTTTGATAGAACTATTCCATTGTTTATTTTATTTTCGTATTATTTTTTTTTCTAATTTTGTTTGAGATAATTTGAAAGATTGAGTGCTATCCAGCAGTATATTATGGCATTGCTTATACATATCAATTCAGTGCCTGATCATATGGTGCATTTTCATCAATTACGTGCTGAATATGACTAATAAACAGAAATTCATATTTCTATACATATGTTTATACATGCATGCATGAATGTATGCACATAAATATTTATAAATCTGTAGATAAATATATGTATAGAAAAATAAACATATGATATGTGTGTCATCATTTTCTTTATTTTACATGCAGCCTATTTTAATTGGTGAAATATAGCCATAGAAACTGTCTGATTGCATTAATGGAATATACTTCTGTTATTATAAAGCATACACCTGATAAGTAAAGTTGATACTATGCTAAACATCGGAGACCCACAGCATATTATATCCTTGTGATCCTCTCTATTCCCTTTCAATGGGAGGCCCAGAGTGATCGAGCTTTCAAAAGCGCTTTCCTTTATGGATCACTGCCATCTTTTATAGATATATTATAATGTATACAAGTATTTGCACATTATACGTGTGTCATCAAGTTCTTTATCTTTCATGCAGATTATTCTATTTCGTGATATATAGCCATACATAACTGGCTGACTGCATTAAATGTATATACTTGTATTATTATGGATATTACACCTGACAAGTAAAGTTGATACTAAGCACTCCATTCGACCCTACATGATATTATATCCTTGTGTTCTCCTCTATATCCCTTTCAATGAGTCATATTGTATTACTTATTTTTGATATTTCTTCTTTTTCATGTAATTCTTGACAAAACAGCTCGTAAGTATTATCTCTTGATATAATTGTATTACTTCCAATAAAATGTCATCTCAGACAGTACAAATGAGTAGAAAGTTTTATATTGTGTTCATAACTATTCCTAAGGAAATCTGAAAGGAAACATTTATGGAACAGATTCATAAGATTAATACATGACTTTGATACAACTGTTTCGTTGTTTATTTTATTTTCCTATTTTATTTTCTAATTTTGTTTGAGATAATTTAAAAGATTGAGTGTTATCCAGCAGTATATTATGAAATTGCTGATATATATCAATTTAGTGACTGATCATATTTTGCATTTTCATCAGTTACGTGCTGAATATGACTAATAAACAGATATTCATATTTATATACATATGTTTATCCATGCTTGCATGAATATATTCACATAAATATTTATAAATCTT
This sequence comes from Unio pictorum, assembly GCA_030141615.1. NCBI lineage: Eukaryota > Metazoa > Mollusca > Bivalvia > Unionida > Unionidae > Unio > Unio pictorum. The sequence goes on from JARLTB010000126.1 coordinate 14,949,533, forward strand.
TAGATAAATATATGTATATAAATATTGTCACATCATATGTTTTTCATCATGTTCTTTATTTTACATACAGCCTATTATATTTAATGAAATATAGCTATAGAAACTCTGATTGCATAAAAGGAATATACTTCTGTTATTATAGAGCATACACCTCATAAGTAAAGTTGATACTATGCTAAACATTGGAGTCCCACAGCATATTATATCCTTGTGATCCTCTATATTACCCTTTCAATGGGGAGCCCAGAGTGGCTGAGCTTTGAGAAGCTCTCTCCTTTACGGATCACTTCCATCTCACCTCTGTCTGCATGGGTTGAAGTCTCTGATTCATCCAATGTGGGTGTGTGAGAAAACTTGCCAGTATCTTCTTGTGGGTCGGTGGTTTTTTCCAGGGAATTTTCGGTGTTCTTCCTCCACCATTAATATTGGCTGCCATGTAAAGCTTATCATATGCTGATGAAGTGTTAAACTCTCCAATCACAACAACCTTTTCAATGACCTCTATAATATTATTGACTTTTGATATTTTTTTTTTCATGACTTCTTTCACAAAACAGGTGATCAGATTGGACTCTTGAAATGATTGTATTATGTCCTCTAAAGAGTCATTTAATGGACAGAATAAATAAGTACAAAATCTTATTTTATGTGCAAAAAAATCCCTAATTAAACAGAGAGGAAAAAATACTAGGAAACATTTCAAATAGAAAACACGGTCATAGCCTTATTTTTCAATAACTTCTCTAAATTCATGGAACAGAATGAGATGACTAATGCATTAAACACATCTTTGATATACATACTAAGTTTATTTTATTTTCATTTCTGTGGCAATATCTGATTCATACATTGTTGTTGTCATGCAACAATTTAGCATTAGATTATTTTCTTTAATTATGATCATTTTGTGAATATGACCTGACAACATTATCTTCCAAATCCTTTGGAATCTCATCAGAATTGAATTATTTTTTTTTTCATATTCCGAGTTTGGACCAACATAATATATCCAATGTTCAATTGCTTGCTTTAGTCTTCTAATTCTGTTTGAAATAATTACATTGATTGAAGTTCATTCAGCAGTATTCTATGACTTTTTGATGTATATCAATTCAGTGCCAAGATGAATTGTATATTTTCATTACTCACAGGCTGAAAATGACTAATAACCAGGAATTCATACGAAATACATTTTTTCATCCATGCACTTGTACGTACCCACATAAAGATTCATTAATCTTTATATAGATATATGTAATGTATACAAGTATTGGCTCATAATATGTGTATCATCAAGTTCTTTATCTTTCATGCAGACTATTCTATTTAGTGATATATAGCCATACATAACTGGCTGACTGCATTAAATGTATATACTTGTATTATTATAGATGTTACACCTGTTAAGTAAAGTTGATACTAAGTACTCCATTCAACCCTACATGATATTATATCTTGTGTTCTCCTCTATATCCCTTTCAATGAGTCATATTGTATTACTTATTTTTGATATTTTTTGTTTTTCATGTAATTCATCACAAAACAGCTGGTAAGTATTATCTCTTGATATAATTGTAGTACTTCCAATAAACTGTCATCTGAGACAGAACAAATGAGTAGAAAGTTTTATATTGTGTTCATAACTATTCCTAAGGAAATCTCAAATAGAAACATTTATGGAACAGATTCATAAGTTTAATAAATGACTTTGAATAAACTATTCCGTTTATTTTTTTTTACTTTTTTATTTTCTAATTTTGTTTGAGATAATTTGAAAGATTGAGTGCTATCCAGCAGTATATTATGACTTTGCTGATATATATCAATTCAGTGCCTTATCATATGGTGCATTTTCACCAGTTATATGCTGAATATAACTAATAAACAGATATTCATATTTATATATATATATATTCATCCATGGATGAATGAATATATGCACATATATATTCTTAAATCTTGAGAAAAATTTATGTACACAAGTATTATCAAATCATATATGTGTCATCAAGTTCTTTATTTTACATTCAGACTATTCAGTTAGTAAGAACCTGTATTATTACATTGAAGGAATATACTTCTTTTATTATAAAGCATACACCTCATAAGTAAAGTTGATACTATGCTAAACATTGGAGCCCCACAGCATATTATATCCTTGTGTTCCTCTCTCTTACCCTTTCAATGGGGTCCCAGAGTGGTCGAATTGTCAAAAGCTCTCTCTGTCTGTGGTTTTTTCCATGGATTTTTCTGGGTACATATGTTACATTCAAACTATTGTTTTTAGTGAAATATAGCAATACTTCACTGGCTGGATGCATTAAATGCATATTGTTGAAGTCTCTGATTCAGCCAATGTAGGTGTGTGATACAGCTTTCCAGTAACTTCTTGTGGGTCGATGGTTCTTAACAGGGATTTTTTCGACTTCTTCCCCCACAGTTAATACTGGCTGCAATGTAAAGCCTATCGTGTGCTAAAAAAACTTTAAACCCTACAACAATCCTTTTAATGACCTCTAACATATTTTTTACTTTTGATATTTATTTTTTTTCATTTCATCCTTCACTAAACAGAAGGTAAGAATGGACTCTTGATATTATTGTATTATGTCCTATAAATAGTCATTTGATAGACAGAATAAATGAGTACAAAATCTTTTTTTGTGTGCAAAAAAATCCCTATGGAAAAAATGAGGATAAATACTAGGAAACATTTCAATTAGAAGAAACAGTCATGACCTGACTCTTTAATAACTTCTCTAAATTCATGAAACAGATAGAGATGACTAATATATTTTACACATCTTTGATATAAGTATTTCATTTATTTTCATTGGTGTGGCAATATCTTGTTCATACATTGTTGTTCTCCTGCAACAATTTAACATCAATGTCTTTTCTTTAATTATTGTCATTTTGTGAGTATGTCCTGACAACATTATTATCCAAATCCATTGGAATCTCATCAGTATTTAATTATTAATTTTTCATTGTTCTGAGTCTGGACCAACATATATATCCAATGTTCAATTGCTTGCTTTAGTCCTCTGATTCTCTTTGAAATAATTTTATTGACTGAAGTTTATCCAGCAGTATTTTATGACTTTTTGATGTATAACAGGTCAATGTTTAAATAAATGGTATATTTTCATCACTCACTGGCTGAAATTGACTAATAACCAGAAATTCATTCTCCAATATATTTTTTCATCCATGCACACATGTACCTATGCACATACAGACTCAATAATCTTTAGGTAAATACATGTATGCAAGTATTGGCACATCATATGTATGTCATCAATTTGTATATGTTACATGCAGACTATTATTTGTAGTGAAATACTGCTATACATAACTGGCTGACTGCATTCAATGTATATATTTCTGTTATTATTGATGTTACACCCGACAAGTAAAGTTGATACTAAACCCTCCATTTGACCCTAAATGATATTATATCCTTGTGTTCTCCTCCATTACCCTTTCAATCAGTCATATTGTATTATTGATTTTTGACATTTATTCTTTTTCATGCAGTCCTTGATGAAACAGCTGGTAAGTATAATCTCCTGATATAATTGTATTCCATCCACTGAACAGTCATCTTAGAACAAAAGAGTAGAAAGTTTTATGTGCAGAATTATTCCTAAGGAAATCTGAAAGGAAAAATTAATGGAACATATTCATAAGATTAATCCATTATACATGACATTGATAGAACTATTCCATTGTTTATTTTTTGTTCCTTTTTCTATTCTTATTTTCTTTGAGATAATTTAAAAGATTGAATGCTATCCAGCAGTATATTATGAATTGGCTGATATATATCAATTCAGTGCCTGATCATATAGTGCATCTTCATGCATTACATGCTGAGCAGCTGAGGGGGCGAACCATACGATTATATTTTAAGCAAAATATTTTAAGCCTCCTTTTGCCAAATAGAGCCTTAGATCAGACGGTTGGATTCTAAGCAAAATATTTAAAGCCTCCTTTTGCCAAATGGAGCCTTAACGATTTTAGAGTCCTATTTGTCAAATTAGGGGTTTCTACGAAAATGAACCAGAGAGGGATGCAAAAACCTCTAAAAAAAAAAGTCTTTCAACCTCGTCGTCGTTCGCCCCTCTGCTGCTATGGATTAATATTTTATCAAATATTTTTATTTTATAAAAACCAAATATTTTATCAAGTCTGACACGATATCGCGTCCGAGGGTCTGATAAATTTATCGTCACAAATCCGTGTGGGATTGACTGAGCGTGACTAAAGAAATTTCTAAATTGATCATAATCCATATCACCGCCGCACCAGGTCTGATGAATATTTCGTATTGTATGAGTATCAACTCCGTTAAACACACACAATAAATTGCAGTTATCTCTGATCACTTTTGGTATTTGAGTGTACCATTGAGTGTCATATATCACGTCGGTGTTTTTATGCCTGCCTCTGGAAAATATCCTAGCAGGATTCTTTTGATTGTCTAACATGATATCATCATATACAACTAAATTGTTAATATCTCCATTAATATCATCAATGCACGGTGCTTCATCGATATCGGTTAGAAACTCAATAATACCCTCGCTGGATTCTTATACCGCTTTGTCGTTAAAATCTATTAACACATTGTAACATCGCTAATCATCAACACTCGGAGCTATCAAATACAACTTGTCCCATTTCATTCATCTCGTTATCAAATTAAGTAGCAGTTGTGTTTTACCACTTCCAGATGGTCCGATTATAATCATTCTAATAGAATTCGGCAACATCGCATGGTGTTTAATAGGTTCCTGTCATCGGGTAGCTGAATAATCAATTACATTCATGTTATTATAAATATATTATGGATCTATATTGTGTGAAATGTAAAGCACGTACTGGCACAGATGACTTGACGACGATTACAACTAAAAATAACCGATCAGCACTTTCCGGTAAATGCGTACAATGTAGTACAAAAAAATTTTTAGATTTGTTTTCCTTGATAAATCAAAGGATTTTAGAAAAAACGAGGATGTGATATTGCAGCCAAGCTAACTAAACTACCGGGAACACCATGGGCGAAGTATCCAGGAGAAAAACACCTTCCAGGATATAGTTGTTGGTTTCCACGTGTTTTTCTTTCTCGCAAAATGAGCTGCAACAGACGGAATTATAAAACAATTTGTTAGTAATTGTTCGTCGTCGAAACTCTCCGAGAAACTACTAGCTAGTTTTTTCATCTTGTCATGGAGGGCTTCAGTGCGGTATAATTCTCCATTAGGTCTTACAAATTGATCGAATCTAACCTCCTCGTGCTCAAAATTGTGAAGTAACCACACTGACACAGGATCGTTTTTACTCAACTGGTGAATAAAATCAAATAGTTTCTCTTCAGAGAATTCTTCTCCCAAGAATTCCACGGGTATATATTTTATGGTTCTATCCCGCGGAAATATTGTTACCGCAGGTGCCCATGCGTGTTCATTATGATCAATAATTTTGATTGGAGCTCCTTGTGATTTATATTTCGGTTCGTATAATATCTCGCCTGTTATCGTCCTTACTGATATTGGGAATTTTAGTATTCGTTCTAACGCTGCCACATTTTGAATTGTTGCCCCACGCTGTTTCACTGTTAGTCCCCACTCGGTTATTTATTTACGTCTTAGATCAGTCAATTTGTTCACCCGGGATGCATTTGTGAAGTGTTCTATTATTCGTTCTGCTACACAATTCATTTTTGACGAAGTCAACAGTGACAGTTTCATCGGTGCTAGTTTTTTAATACTCGGTTTATCATTTAACGGATATGTCCCATAAACAACTGCGGTTACAGGATAGGATCTCTCGTAGTATGGTTTGTCAATCCCAGTCAGAATTCCTGGTCTGGAATCTTGACTCACAACGACGGTTCTTTTATCCTTCAAGATGGGTTCGTATTTATCCCTGATAATCCAATCTCCTGTTTCGCCGCGGATAATGAATTTCACTCTAAAAAAATACCTTTTCCGCGTAAGATGTGAGATTATCACTGCTGCGTTTTTATCGTTCATGGTAGCATCAACTTCACCATTGATTCCAAATGTCGACCAACAGTGAGATGCTCCATCACACTTGAATTCATTAAAACAGTCACTGATTTTAATTATCATGGTTCTATCACGAATTCTACTCTTTGGTGTATCAGAGACTCTATCGAGATTGAATTTAGAATTTTTCCTAGGTGTAATTTTCGATAATCTCACGAACTCCTTCATGATATAATTAAAACAAGTATTTAAATAGAGAATTTATTGTATAATGAATCATTGCAAATGGCTTATGATTGGATCAGTAACCCCGTGTAACAAATCATACAGAAAGGAGTTATGTGGGTATCATATGCAAAGCTTTCGACTTGGAAGCCTTGGTCCGCTACCCTGCATACGATGTGGGATAGGTGTACGTGGTAAATCGCAGTTGTGTCTGAGTTGTGGTGGTAAGCGATACAGAGAGTTGAAGCGTTATTATGATAAGAGAAACAAAGATTCCACTAAGAATTCCATCAATGACTACCTCTAACAGCGTCCTTGACTCCGTCAACGACAAAATCATCAGAACTCCTCAAGACTACATCGGAAGATTTCCAAATGTAATCATTAGACCAAACAATGAATTAGACAAATAGTATTATGTATAATAAATGAACCAAGAATTCAGACCGCATTCCTCGATCACAAACTATGAGGCATCCATTAAAGGTATTGTCAGACATCGTAAACTGAAGAAACCAGTTGGGTGGGATAATGGTATGGGGTATTTGATATTTAAAGCCGGAGGGAAAATACATCTCAATCATAGAATTATATATGAATGTTTCCATGGATTGATCAAGTATGGTTTTGTTATCGATCACATTGATTCCAATCCTAAGAACAATTCTTTATTAAATCTACAAGCTGTTACACAAAGTGAAAATTTGAAACGAGGAAAGACTGGACAATACTCGAAAAAAGCGAGACCCGTAAAATCAGTTAATACAGAAACTAACGAGGAAATTGTATTCCAATCTATGTATGAGGCCGGTGGATATTTTGATATTTGTAGAGCCTCAGTACGAAAAGTAGTAGAGGGAATCTATCGATCTGCGATTTCCCAAAATACTGGACAAAAAGTTCAATTCATTTATGTCTGAGGCGTCCATATCTGGGAAATATATTTTTCATATTAGAAGTATATAAGTATTAATAATATGAATTCTCAAAATATCAATGAGGTTATAACCGAAATTTTAATTTTGAAATCTCAGGGAGTTTGCACATCTGATAGTTTAAACTGTGATTAAATTATGTCAGACTTCCAGGATATTGAATACGGCGCTAACAATAACAAGTATGTACTACCCAAAAAATATGCGCTTATAAAACGAATTCAGAATTCTATCCGTGACTCTCTTCTATGTTGCGACGACATCAGTACGTTTGTCCCGTTATTTACAATCGTGGAAAGAATAAGAAAGGAATTAGGGAAGGAATATGAAATAAAAAGGACGATTAATTCAAAAATCAGAAATATAAGATTGTTAATTGAACAAAACGAAAATCCCACTCGGATGGTCTGTTTTAGTCAACAATAGCGGTGAAATTATATACTGGCATTTATCAATGAGTGTTTACTACAAGGAAGTTGTAAAATTTCATAGTAAAATATTTTTTTATTACTGAAATTTTCATAGTAAATACTTGTTTTTAGTCGTTTTTGACCGAATTTTGACCATTTTCTGACTGATTTTGGCCATTTTTTGGCTGATTTTAAGTGGTGTCGGTCGGGTGAAATGGTCGATTTTTCATGTTAATTCTCGTAGACTTTTCCACCTAAAATTATTTTTATGATGTTTTAGGCCAAAAACTGACTAAAATCAAGCAATGATGACTAAAAAAATGACCAAAAAACGACAAAAAACGACCAAAAAAGGACTATTGGTGTCAGTCGGGTCAAATGGTCGATTTTCGATGTTAATTCTCGTAGACTTTTCCACCTAAAATTATTTTCGGGTGACAAAATCACTGCATTTAGATTGAAATCTCTTCGTACACTAATTGAAAAATTGTAAACAATTGAAATAATGGTTAATGAGTCATTAACGACTAGATTGGCTCGTGATCGACTAGATGCGATTAAAAGATTTATACCAATCCGCGACTCCATCAGAAACAAACTACAAGCAAGACAGAGTTTACAAACGGATTTTGCTGCGGGATCTGAAGAGTTGTTTAAACCAATAACCACAGCAACGAAGGATGCAATATCAGCTACTGAGCGTGCTATATACGGAGATATCCCCGAGGAGGGCAAAAGAAAAGAAGAGTTTCTTCTTCCTATACTCGAAAAAATAGCAACGGAAACTGAAAAAACATCAGCGTTGTTAACAAAACCACCTCCTGGTCCGAAAAAAACGAATGTTTCTCTGTTGGATAAATTTACAGAGAATGCTAAAACACTAATACAAAATTTTCGATTATTTAAATTAAAGGATTATGAAGCTTGTGGTGATTTTGCTGTTAAAAGCTATAATTCAAAAAAATAATTTTTAAAGGACGAGTATAAGGATGATAGAATATCAAGTAATGATTGGGTTGATAATTTGTATAAAATGAATAAAAGGATTGGTCGTTTGAATAAGGAAGAGTTGGGGTACAAGGAATTTCAAAAGGGAATCAGTAATTATAAAAAAGAACTAATAGAAGAGCGACAACAAGAAATAGAAGAACGACAAGAGCGAAAACGTTAAACACCAACACGGAGACAAACACGAAGACGAAAAAAACAAGAAGAATCTCAACAACTATCACCTGAAGAAGAAGAACATGAAATGGAAAACGATTTTCAGGATTTCCTAAAACGAGAAAAAGAATATGAAATGGAAAAATATTTAGAAACACATGGTGCAACTGGTGAGGGATTAAGAGATTCCAGTGGGGTATCAGGTAGTGGTCTTATTCATTGTCCTGGTAATATTGTCAGCGATATAGCACGATTAGAAGTTCTCATCGGAGGAAAACGAGCTGGAAATAACTCACCGGAATTGATTAATGAAGCAGCTGATATCTACAGGCGGCTATTTCAAGGCGGTATCATGGATATCAAAACATATCGAGATTTCATTAACGAGTTAGCGGAAAATCCTACTGATTATTACAGTGACTGAAAATCCTACGGATTTTTCACCATTGATGACGAAGTCGAAAATCCTTTGGATTTTTCATTAGATAAATATCATTTAGAAAAGATGATCATACACTACAATCATGATAAACCAACCAGCGTCTACGTAGTAAACTCGCAGTTTCCAGTTTATAACGCGTACTATGGTGATGGTCTTGGTGATACATTTGCAGGGTTATTTGCAAGAATGGCTCCAAAAGTAGCGCCGCTAGCAAAACAACTATCAATGAAAGCCATTGATGTTATTCGTGATAAGGGTATTAGCGCTGTTGGAGATCTTGCCGGAAAAGCGTTTTCAGCTGCGAAGGATAAATTAACAGCGCTAGTTCGGCGGAGAAGGAAACCAGGACCGTAACCATCTACAGCGGAAATGCCCGCAAGTGTTAGTAGAATAATAAATAACGCAGTAGATCAGAAACTAGCGTCGTTGATGACTCCGTCATACACCAATGACCAAAGCAACATCACAAATATGATAGCGGGAAGTGGCTTAAAAAAACCACGACAACGACAAAGTCGTCATCGACGATGAAAATCTTACGGATTTACGATTTAGATCAATGGATTTATAATAAAATGTTCAAACGGTCACCTGATACAGCATTTGATATGGACTCCCCAGTGCTCAAGGATGATTCCGTACGTGATTATGAATTTTATTCTTATCACGCAGTACAATCAGATCTTCAATCAAGAATCGAACTTCAGGTTCATGATACCAGTAAATACTTTCTACCGTGTGAAGTGTTCATCGAAGTAGAAGGAGAGCTTTTACGAGAAAATGATACAACATATCCAGATGACGCCCAAGTCGGTTTTGTTAACAATGGTATCATGGCGCTATTTGAAAGTGCAAGATATCTCATTGATGGAAAGGAGATTGAGTCGATAGAACGCGAGGTTGGTGTGGCCACAACAATAATAGGGCTAGCTAGATATTCCGACGATTATACAAGATCGGCAGGCCCTTCTATAATGTTTGCAAAGGATAATAAAAATACCACTGGAATAAAACCATTTACTATGAGACGACCAAAAATTCAGTGCTGATGCTGATGTCGAGGCTGTAGTTTTTGGTAATAATCCTAATTTTAATCTAGGAGCTGCAACACGTATGTCAGTGTTGAATGAGTTGGGGCGTAGATCATTTTCATGCGCGATTCCACTACATCATATATTCGGATTCTGCAGAAATGTCCGAAAAGTTATCTACGGGGCGAAGCATGCAGTAGCACTCGTGCGAAAGGGTGCTGACCATAACGCAATTTGGAGGATTCCAGCGGATGATGCACATCCACTTGATGATGCCGGTAAAGTCGTTTTAACAAAACTATCATTGTGGATGCCAGTGTTGACTCCAACACTCGGCATAGAAGAACGGTTACTATCATTTATGGATCAAGGAGGAAAATCATTGCTGAGTTAGCTAACGACGACTACAGATATTAAACATGGCAACACTGATGATATATTCACATGGAATCTGGCATCGCGACAAGGTGTTTCAGCTCCGCGTCATATATTTATTGCGTTACAGGATACGACGCGATTAGACAATCAAACACGTAGCCATATGATATTTGATCAACTTGGATGTAAGGAAGTCTCGCTGAGAATAAACGGACAGCAGGAACCATCCAAGGATATACAACTTGATTACGATCACATCCATAGTGCGCGCGTGTATCACAGGTTGTTATCGTATATGGCTCGCGATCAAAATGTCAATACTGGTTTGCAGATATCACAACACGATTTTAGTACTCTTTATCCAATCTATTACTTTTCGTTGGAACATCTTGATTTAACAAGACAATCCGTAATTGATATACACATTAGAGCCAGTGTAAAGCGTCCGACTAATGCGGCGGGTGATGTTGTTCTTATCCCGAATTATAGAGCAGTTGCTTTTATTCTCAGCGATAAATCAATGCTACTCGAAGGTGTTGGTGGAAGAATGAGAGTGATAGATGCACCAGTGGAAAATATGTAATTGAAAATCCTTCAGATTTTTCCATTAGAATCAATCTGTTATTGTATAATGTCATATAGTCATATTAGTGTTACGTTAACTCCCGGTCAACTCAAGAAATTGCAATCAGAATCAGCTAAAAAATGCGGAACCACGATCACATTGAAACACAATCAGATGACTGGCCGGACGAATAAATTGTCGCTGACAACTCGTCAAGTAAAACACTTCAATGATGCGTTCTAGGATAAAAAAAGGCGTTCAAATCACTCTCTCTGCTGCTGCTATCAAAAATATGATAAAAACTGGCTGTATATTCCCGTTGTTAGCTGCGATTCCAGCATTGATTGCTGCGGCTGCCCCAGCGGTGGCTAAAGCGGCAGCGTTAGGAGCCGTTGGTACCGCGGCAGGAATGGCACTAAAGAAAGCAACTGGACAGGGGTATAAAAAAGGGAAAGGTTCTAAGACTACCAGGAACCCCGTATTCATGGTACAGCAGAAAGGGTCTAAGACTACCAGGAACGGTTTATTAACTCAGAAATCTTCGATTTCCAAACCGATGGTTCCCATGTCCAATTTTGATCTACTCGATGCTGCTAAAAAATTGGTCATAAAAAACTTCAGAGGCGTCTTTATGAAAGATCAGTTACCGACACAACCAAACAGCGCCGAAACCGGCATCATTAAGCTCGATAACAGCACCGGATCCGGAACCCACTGGGTTGCATACGCGATTGATCCACGTGCAATTGTTTATTTCGATTCATATGGATTAGCGCCGCCGAAGGAATTCATTCGTTATATAAACCGCTTAAACACCCCTCGTTGGTATTCTACGCTACCAACACAACAAATGAATGACCCACCAATATGCGGCAACGAAGTATTAAATGTCCTCGACGCTATGTCAACATCTGGAAAACCACCACATGTTGTCGTAAATGAATACACGAGTAGTCACTGGAAATCGAAGATTTTAGAGAGAGAAAGAGTTTTACAATAACATGATTGATATTTGAGGAAGACCTGTATCAGCGCTGAAGAAACCAACCACAGAAACATCTGCAACTGGTGATATAAAAAAAATAATCGAAGATGAAATCGCTGAGACGTTGAACTTAGCAAGTGTTGATCCCAATGAAATAGTTGTATTTCAAGATCGTCAGGGTAAATTGAAATCTAGTAATATTTCCCTGGATGATATTTTAGTTAAACAACGAGACGCAACCGTAGGCACTATCGCTTTGTTTTCCGATCAGGGTAAACTCAAACCGGGTGTACTTGTTTCAACTATCTTGGAACGAATTAACAATATTGACAAGCCGTTATTAGATTTCCTTGGTAATCCTTCAGTGACCACACCGAAGCTCACAACGATAAAAACTTCTAAGTTGGAACTAGCAACACTTCAATCCGAATATGAAAAACACGTTGAAAAATTTACATCATTTCGTAAAATTATCATCGAGAAATTCTTTGCAACCACGCTGGATAAAATTGACATAAAACTTCCTGATATTAAAAAATTAATCGATGAGATGAAGACCTTCATCGAAGCAGCAATCAAAGGTGATGCAACGAGGATGATAACAATCATTGAAAAAACAAAAATTCCTCATGAGAAAACCAACAATGTAGTATACACGATTCAATACAGATCATTTGCGTGGACACCCACAAACAATAAATTACATATCACTGCAACCGTCAAGGGTATTTATCGATTAACACTAGTAACACCGACTCAATTTAATATATCATCGTCGAGTTCATCTGGGGTCAACAATACAATATCAACGATCATAGACAAGGATACAACCGAACAGTTCACGATAGCATCCACTGATACTAATTTGGCTAGGGTTTCAGTAACATGGTATGTGGAATTCGTAGCGGATTTGAGTAAACAATTAAACCGCTAGCGGTTTCAATTGAAATCGTAAATGATTTGAGAATAAAATGACAACGTCACAACAATATCGTTATGATCAGGTCAGAGAATTTCAATTTAGACTCAAAACCCTCGCCGAGGAGTACCGAATAAAAATAAAGAAATACCGACGAAGAATCACCGCAATTGATGTTACCGTGTACTCGGTGAGTGGTGTTCTTCCTCCACCATTAATATTGGCTGCCATGTAAAGCTTATCATATGCTGATGAAGTGTTAAACTCTCCAATCACAACAACCTTTTCAATGACCTCTATAATATTATTGACTTTTGATATTTCTTTTTTTTTTTCATGACATCTTTCACAAAACAGGTGATAAGAATGGACTCTTGATATGATTGTATTATGTCCTCTAAAGAGTCATTTAATGGACAGAAGAAATAAGTACCATATCTTATTTTATGTGCAAAAAAATCCCTAATTAAACTGAGAGAAAAAAATACTAGGAAACATTTCAAATAGAAAACACGGTCATAGCCTTATTTTTCAATAACTTCTCAAAATTCATGGAACAGAATGAGATGACTAATGCATTAAACACATCTTTGATATACATACTAAGTTTATTTTATTTTCATTTATGTGGCAATATCTGGTTCATACATTGTTGTTGTCATGCAGCAATTTAGTATCAGATTATTTTCTTTCATTATGATCATTTTGTGAATATGTCCTGCTAACATTATCCAACAAATCCATTGAAATCGCATCAGAATTGAATTATTTATTTTTTCATATTTACGAGTTTGGACTAATATATATATCCAATGTTCAATTGCTTCCTTTAGTCTTCTAATTCTGTTTGAAATAATTTCATTGATTAAAGTTCATTCAGCACTATGACTTTTTGATGTATATCAATTCAGTGCCAAAAGAATTGTATATTTTCATCACTCACAGGTTGAAAATGACTAATAACCAGAAATTCATACCAAATACATTTTTTCATCCATGCACACATGTACGTATGCACATAAAGATTCATAAATCTTTAGATAAATACATGTATACACATATTGGCACATCATTATATGTGTGTCATCATGTTCTTTATCTTTCATGCAGACTATTCTATTTAGTGAAATATAGCCATACATAACTGGCTGACTGCATTAAATGTATATACTTGTATTATTATGGATGTTACACCTGACAAGTAAAGTTGATACTAAGCACTCCATTCGACCCTACATGATATTATATCCTTGTGTTCTCCTCTATATCCCTTTCAATGAGTCATTTAATGGACAGAAGAAATAAGTACAAAATCTCATTTTATGTGCAAAAAAATCCCTAATTAAACAGAAATACTAGGAAACATTTCAAATAGAAAACACAGTCATAACCTTACTCTTCATAACTTCTCTAAATTCATTTAACATCAACGACGTTTTTTGAATAATTTTCATGTTGTGAATGCGTCGTGACAACATTATCTTCCAAATTCTTTGGAATATTATCAGAATTGAATTAAGTATTTTTTCATATTCCGAGTTTGGATAAACATAATATATCCAATGTTCAATTGCTTGCTTTAGTCTTCTAATTGTGTTTGAAATAATTTCATTGATTAAAGTTCATTCAGCAGTATTCTATGACTTTTTGATGTATATCAATTCAGTGCCAAAAGAATTGTATATTTTCATCACTCACAGGATGAAAATGAGGAATAACCAGAAGTTCATACCAAATACATTTTTTCATCCATGCACACATGTACTTATGCACATAAAGATTCATAAATCTTTAGATAAATACATGTATACAAGTATTGGCACATCATTATATGTGTGTCATCAAGTTCTTTATCTTTCATGCAGACAATTCTATTTAGTGAAATATAGCCATACATAACTGGCTGACTGCATTAAATGTATATACTTGTATTATTATGGATGTTACACCTGACAAGTAAAGTTGGTACTAAGCACTCCATTCGACCCTACATGATATTATATCCTTGTGTTCTCCTCTATATCCCTTTCAATGAGTCATATTGTATTACTTATTTTTGATATTTCTTGTTTTTCATTTAATTCTTCACCAAACAGGTCGTAAGTATTATCTCTTGATATAATTGTATTACTTCCAATAAACTGTCATCTCAGACAGAACAAATGAGTAGAAAGTTTTATATTGTGATCATAACTATTCCTAAGGAAATCTGAAAGGAAAGATTTATGGAACAGATTCATAAGATTAATACATGACTTTGATAGAACTGTTTCGTTGTTTATTTTATTTTCCTATTTTATTTACTAATTTTGTTTGAGATAATTTAAAAGATTGAGTGCTATCCAGCAGTATATTATGAAATTGCTGATATATATCAATTCAGTGACTGATCATATGGTGATTTTCATCAGTTACATGCTGAATATGACTAATAAACAGATATTCATATTTATATACATATGTTTATCCAAGCCTGCATGAATGTATGCACATAAATATTTATAAATCTTTAGATAAATATATGTATATAAATATTGTCACATCATATGTTTTTCATCATGTTCCTTTTTTACATGCATCCTCTTATAATTAGTGAAATATAGCTATAGAAACTCTGATTGCATTAAAGGAAGTTAATATAGAGCATACACCTCATAAGTAAAGTTGATACTATGCTAAACAGTGGAGCCCCACAGCATATTATATCCTTGTGATCCTCTCTATTCCCTTTCAATGGGAGGCCCAGAGTGATCGAGCTTTCAAAAGCGCTGTCCTTTATGGATCACTGCCATCTTTTATAGATATATTATAATGTATACAAGTATTTGCACATTATACGTGTGTCATCAAGTTCTTTATCTTTCATGCAGATTATTCTATTTCGTGAGATATAGCCATACATAACTAGCTGACTGCATTAAATGTATATACTTGTATTATTATGGATGTTACACCTGACAAGTAAAGTTGATACTAAGCACTCCATTCGACCCTACATGATATTATATCCTTGTGTTCTCCTCTATATCCCTTTCAATGAGTCATATTGTATTACTTATTTTTGATATTTCTTCTTTTTCATGTAATTTATCACGAAACAGATCGTAAGTATTATCTCTTGATATAATTGTATTTCTGCCAGTAAACTGTCATTTCATACAGAACAAATGAGTAGAAAGTTTTATATTGTGTTCATAACTATTCCTAACGAAATCGGAAAGGAAACATTTATGGAACAGATTCAAAAGATTAATACATGACTTTGATAGAACTGTTTCGTTGCTTATTTTATTTTCCTATTTTATTTTCTACTTTTGTTTGAGATAATTTCAAAGATTGAGTGCTATCCAGCAGTATATTATGAAATTGCTGATATATATCAATTCAGTGCCTGATCATATGGTTCATTTTCATCAGTTACATGCTGAATATGACTAATAAACAGATATTCATATTTATATACATATGTTTATCCATGCTTGCATGAATATATTCACATAAATATTTATAAATCTTTAGATAAATATATGTATATAAATATTGTCCCTTCATATGTTTTTCATCATGTTCTTTATTTTACATACAGCCTATTATATTTAATGAAATATAGCTATAGAAACTGTCTGATTGCATTAAAGGAATATACTTCTGTTATTATAGAGCATAGACCTCATAAGTAAAGTTGATAGTATGCTAACCATTGGAGCCCCACAGCATATTATATCCTTGTGATCCTCTATATTACCCTTTCAATGGGGAGCCCAGAGTGGCTGAGCTTTGAGAAGCTCTCTCCTTTACTGATCACTTCCATCTCACCTCTGTCTGCATGGGTTTGAAGTCTCTGATTCAGCCAATGTGGGTGTGTGACAAAACTTGCCAGTATCTTCTTGTGGGTTGGTGGTTTTTCCAGGGAATTTTCGGTGTTCTTCCTCCACCATTAATATTGGCTGCCATGTAAAGTTTATCATATGCTGATGAAGTGTTAAACTCTCCAATCACAACAACCTTTTCAATAACCTGTATCATATTATTGACTTTAGATATTTTTTTTTATTCATGACATCTTTCATAAAACAGGTGATAAGAATGGTCTATTGATATGATTGTATTATGTCCTCTAAAGAGTCATTTAATGGACAGAAGAAATAAGTACCATATCTTATTTTATGTGCAAAAAAATCCCTAATTAAACAGAGAAAAAAATACTAGGAAACATTTCAAATAGAAAACACGGTCATAGCCTTATTTTTCAATAACTTCTCAAAATTCATGGAACAGAATGAGATGACTAATGCATTAAACACATCTTTGATATACATACTAAGTTTATTTTATTTTCATTTCTGTGGCAATATCTGGTTCATACATTGTTGTTGTCATGCAGCAATTTAGTATCAGATTATTTTCTTTCATTATGATCATTTTGTGAATATGTCCTGCTAACATTATCCAACAAATCCATTGAAATCGCATCAGAATTGAATTATTTATTTTTTCATTTTTACGAGTTTGGACTAATATATATATCCAATGTTCAATTGCTTGCTTTAGTCTTCTAATTCTGTTTGAAATAATTTCATTGATTAAAGTTCATTCAGCACTATGACTTTTTGATGTATATCAATTCAGTGCCAAAAGAATTGTATATTTTCATCACTCACAGGTTGAAAATGACTAATAACCAGAAATTCATACCAAATACAGTTTTTCATCCATGCACACATGTACTTATGCACATAAAGATTCATAAATCTTTAGATAAATACATGTATACTCATATTGGCACATCATTATATGTGTGTCATCAAGTTCTTTATCTTTCATGCAGACTATTCTATTTAGTGATATAAAGCCATACATAACTGGCTGACTGCATTAAATGTATATACTTGTATTATTATGGATGTTACACCTGACAAGTAAAGTTGATACTAAGCACTCCATTCGACCCTACATGATATTATATCCTTGTGTTCTCCTCTATATCCCTTTCAATGAGTCATTTAATGGACAGAAGAAATAAGTACAAAATCTTATTTTATGTGCAAAAAATCCCTAATTAAACAGAAATACTAGGAAACATTTCATATAGAAAACACAGTCATAACCTTACTCTTCAATAACTTCTCTAAATTCATTTAACATCAACGACGTTTTTTGAATAATTTTCATGTTGTGAATGCGTCCTGACAACATTATCTTCCAAATCCTTTGGAATATCATCAGAATTGAATTAAGTATTTTTTCATATTCCGAGTTTGCATAAACATAATATATCCAATGTTCAATTGCTTGCTTTAGTCTTCTAATTGTTTTTGAAATAATTTCATTGATTAAAGTTCATTCAGCAGTATTCTATGACTTTTTGATGTATATCAATTCAGTGCCAAAAGAATTGTATATTTTCATCACTCACAGGATGAAAATGAGGAATAACCAGAAATTAATACCAAATACATTTTTTCATCCATGCACACATGTACTTATGCACATAAAGATTCATAAATCTTTAGATAAATACATGTATACAAGTATTGGCACATCATATGTGTGTCATCATGTTCTTTATCTTTCATGCAGACAATTCTATTTAGTGAAATATAGCCATACATAACTGGCTGACTGCATTAAATGTATATACTTGTATTTTTATGGATGTTACACCTGACAAGTAAAGTTGGTACTAAGCACTCCATTCAACCCTAAATGATATTATATCCTTGTGTTCTCCTCTATATCCATTTCAATGAGTCATATTGTATTACTTATTTTTGATATTTCTTGTTTTTCATTTAATTCTTCACAAAACAGGTCGTAAGTATTATCTATTGATATAATTGTATTACTTCCAATAAACTGTCATCTCAGACAGAACAAATGAGTAGAAAGTTTTATATTGTGATCATAACTATTCCTAAGGAAATCTGAAAGGAAAGATTTATGGAGCAGATTCATAAGATTAATACATGACTTTGATAGAACTGTTTCGTTGTTTATTTTATTTTCCTATTTTATTTTCTAATTTTGTTTGAGATAATTTAAAAGATTGAGTGCTATCCAGCAGTATATTATGAAATTGCTGATATATATCAATTCAGTGACTGATCATATGGTGCATTATCATCAGTTACATGCTGAATATGACTAATACACAGATATTCATATTTATATACATATGTTTATCCAAGCCTGCATGAATGTATGCACATAAATATTTATAAATCTTTAGATAAATATATGTATATAAATATTGTCACATCATATGTTTTTCATCATGTTCCTTTTTTACATGCATCCTCTTATAATTAGTGAAATATAGCTATAGAAACTCTGATTGCATTAAAGGAAGTTATTATAGAGCATACACCTCATAAGTAAAGTTGATACTATGCTAAACAGTGGAGCCCCACAGCATATTATATCCTTGTGATCCTCTATATTACCCTTTCAATGGGGAGCCCAGAGTGGCTGAGCTTTGAGAAGCTCTCTCCTTTACGGATCACTTCCATCTCACCTCTGTCTGCATGGGTTGAAGTCTCTGATTCATCCAATGTGGGTGTTTCAGAAAGCTTGCCTGTATCTTCTTGTGGGTTGGTGGTTTTTCCAGGGAATTTTCGGTGTTCTTCCTCCACCATTAATATTGGCTGCCATGTAAAGCTTATCATATGCTGATGAAGTGTTAAACTCTCCAATCACAACAACCTTTTCAATGACCTCTATAATATTATTGACTTTTGATATTTCTTTTTTTTTTTCATGACATCTTTCACAAAACAGGTGATAAGAATGGACTCTTGATATGATTGTATTATGTCCTCTAAAGAGTCATTTAATGGACAGAAGAAATAAGTACCAAATCTTATTTTATGTGCAAAAAAATCCCTAATTAAACAGAGAGGAAAAAATACTAGGAAACATTTCAAATAGAAAACACGTTCATAGCCTTATTTTTCAATAAATTCTCTAAATTCATGGAACAGAATGAGATGACTAATGCATTAAACACATCTTTGATATACATACTAAGTTTATTTTATTTTCATTTCTGTGGCAATATCTGGTTGATACATTGTTGTTGTCATGCAACAATTTAGCATGAGATTATTTTCTTTAATTATGACCATTTTGTGAATATGTCCTGCCAACATTATCCAACGAATCCATTGGAATCTCATCAGAATTGAATTATTTATTTTTTCATTGTTCCGAGTTTGGACCAATATATATATATCCAATGTTCAATTGCTTGCTTTAGTCTTCTAATTCTGTTTGAAATAATTTCATTGATTGAAGTTCATTCAACAGTATTCTATGAGTTTTTGATGTATATCAATTCAGTGCCAAAAGAATTATACATTTTCATCACTCACAGGTTGAAAATGACGAATAACCAGAAATTCAAACCAAATACAATTTTTCATCCATGCACACATGTACGTATGCACATAAAGATTCATAAATCTTTAGATAAATACATGTATACAAGTATTGGAACATCATATGTGTGTCATCAAGTTCTTTATCTTTCATGCAGACAATTCTTTTTAGTGAGATATAGCCATACATAACTGGCTGACTGCATTAAATGTATATACTTGTATTATTATGGATGTTACACCTGACAAGTAAAGTTGTTACTAAGCACTCCATTCGACCCTACATGATATTATATCCTTGTGTTCTCCTCTATATCCTTTTCAATGAGTCATATTGTATTACTTATATTTGATATGTCTTCTTTTTCATGTAATTCTTCACAAAACAGCTGGTAAGTATTATCTCTTGATATAATTGTATTACTTCCAATAAACTGTCATCTAAGACAGAACAAATCAGTAGAAAGTTTTATATTGTGATCATAACTATTCCTAAGGAAATCTGAAAGGAAAGATTTATGGAACAGATTAATAAGATTAATACATGTCTTTGATAGAACTATTCTGTTGTTTTTTTTTATTTTCCTATTTTATTTTCTAATTTTGTTTGAGATAATTTGAAAGATTGAGTGCTATCCAGCAGTATATTATGGCATTGCTGATATATATCAATTGAGTGCCTGATCATATGGTGCATATTGATCAATTACGTGCTGAATATGACTAATAAACAGATATTCATATTTATATACATATGTTATCCGTGCATGCATGAATGTATGAACATGAATTTTATAAATCTTCAAATAATTATATGTATACAAATATTAACATATGATATGTGTATCATCATTTTCTTTATTTTACATGCAGCCTAGTCTAGTTAGTGAAATATAGCCGTATAAACTGTCTGATTGCATTAAAGGAATATACTTCTGTTATTATAGAGCATACACCTGATAAGTAAAGTTGATACTATGCTAAACATTGGCACCCCACAGCATATCATATCCTTGTGTTTCTCTCTATTACCCTTTCAATGGGGAGCCAAGAGTGGCTGAGCTTTGAGAAGCTCTCTCCTTTACGGATCACTTCCATCTCACCTCTGTCTGCATGGGTTGAAGTCTCTGATTCAGCCAATGTGGGTGTGTGAGAAAGCTTGCCGGTAGCTTCTTGTGGGTCGGTGGTTTCTTCCAGGGATTTTGCCGGATACTTCCTCCACCATTATTTCTGGCTGCCATGTAAAGCCTATCATGTGCTGAAAAATAGCGTTAAACCCTACAACAACAGCAACCTTTTCAATGACCTGTATCATATTTTTGACTTTTGATATTTCTTATTTTTCATGACATCTTTCACAAAACAGGTGGTAAGAATGGACTCTTGATATGATTGTGTAATGTCCTGTAAAGAGTCATTTAATAGACAGAAGAAATAAGTACAAAATCTTATTATATGCGCAGAAAAATCCTTAATTAAACAGAGGAAAAAATACTAGGAAACATTTCAAATAGAAAACACAGTCATAACCTTACTCTTCAATAACTTCTCTAAATTCATGGAACAGAATGAGATGACTAATGCATTATACTCATCTTTGATATACATATTAAGTTTATTTTTATTTTCATTTCTGTGGCAATATCTGGTTCATACATTGTTGTTGTCATGCAACAATTTAGCATCAGGATATTTTCTTTAATTATGATCATTTTGTGAATATGACCTGACAACATTATCCTCCAAATCCATTGGAATCTCATCAGAATTGAATTATTTATTTTTTCATTGTTTCGAGTTTGGACCAACATAATATATCCAATGTTCAATTGCTTGATTTAGTCTTCTAATTCTGTTTGAAATAATTTCATGGATTAAAGTTCATTCATCACTATTCTTTGACTTTTTGATGTATATCAATTCAGTGCCAAAAGAATTGTATATTTTCATCACTCACAGGCTGAAAATGACTAATAACCAGAAATTCATACCAAAAACATTTTCTCATCCATGCACACATGTACGTATGCACATAAAGATTCATTAATCTTTAGATAAATACATGTATACACGTATTGACACATCATATGTGTGTCATCAAGTTCTTTATCTTTCATGCAGATTATTCTATTGAGTGAAATATAGCCATACATAACTGGCTGACTACATTAAAAGTATATACTTGTATTATTGTGGATGTTACACCTGACAAGTAAAGTTGATACTAAGCACTCCATTCGACCCTACTTGATATTTTTTCCTTGTGTTCTCCTCTATATCCCTTTCAATGAGTCATATTGTATTACTTATTTTTGATATTTCTTGTTTTTCATGACCACCTTCACAAAACAGGTGGTAAGTATTATCTCTTGATATTATTGTGTTTCTTCCAATAAACTGTCATCTAATACAGAACAAATGAGTAGAAAGTTTTATACTGTGTTCACAACTTTTCCTAAGGAAATCTGAACAAGTTTCACTTTCTAATTTTGTTTGAGATAATTTTAAAGATTGCGTGCTATCCAGCAGCAGTATATTATGGCATTGCTGATACATATCAATTGATTGCCTGATCATATGGTGCATTTTCATCAATTACGTTCTGAATATGACTAACAAACAGAAATTCATATTTATATACATCTGTTTATCCATGGATACATGAATGTATTCACATAAATATTTTTTAAAACTTTAGATAAATATATGTATACAAATATTGTCACATCTTATGTGTTTCATCACGCTTTTTTTTACCTGCAACCTATTCTAATTAGTGAAATATAGCTATAGAAACTGTCTGATTGGATTAAAGGAATATACTTCTGTTATTATAGAGCAAACACGTGATACACAAAGTTGATAGTATGCTAAACATTGGAGCCCCACAGCATATTATATCCTTGTGGTCCTCTTTATTACCGTTTCAATGGGGGGGGGGGGCCCAGAGTGGCTTAGCTTTCACAAGCGCTCTCCTTCACGGATCACTGCCATCTCACCTCTGTCTGCATGGGTTGAAGTCTCTGATTCATCCAATGTGGGTGTTTCAGAAAGCTTGCCTGTATCTTCTTGTGGGTTGGTGGTTTTTTCCAGGGATTTTTCGGTGTTCTTCCTCCACCATTAATATTGGCTGCCATGTAAAGTTTATCATATGCTGATGAAGTGTTAAACTCTCCAATCACAACAACCTTTTCAATGACCTCTATAATATTATTGACTTTTGATATTTTTTTTTTCATGACATCTTTCACAAAACAGGTGATAAGAATGGACTCTTGATATGATTGTATTATGTCCTCTAAAGACTCATTTAATGGACAGAAGAAATAAGTACAAAATCTTATTTTATGTGCAAAAAATCAATAATTAAACAGAGAGGGAAAAATACTAGGAAACATTTCAAATAGAAAACACGGTCATAGCCTTATTTTTCAATAACTTCTCTAAATTCATGGAACAGAATGAGATGACTAATGCATTAAACACATATTTGATATACATACTAAGTTTATTTTATTTTCATTTCTGTGGCAATATGTGGCTCATACATTGTTGTTGTCATGCAACAATTTAGCATGAGATTATTTTCTTTAATTATGATCATTTTGTGAATATGTCCTGCTAAAATTATCCAACAAATCCATAGGAATCTCATCAGAATTGAATTATTTATTTTTTCATTGTTCCGAGTTTGGACCAATATATATATATCCAATGTTCAATTGCTTGCTTTAGTCTTCTAATTCTGTTTGAAATAATTTCATTGATTAAAGTTCATTCAGCACCATGACTTTTTGATGTATATCAATTCAATGCCAAAAGAATTGTATATTTTCATCACTCACAAGTTGAAAATGACTAATAACCAGAAATTCATACCAAATACACTTTTTCATCCATGCACACATGTACGTATGCACATAAAGATTCATAAATCTTTAGATAAATACATGTATACAAGTATTGGCACATCATATGTGTGTCATCAAGTTCTTTATCTTTCATGCAGATTATTCTATTTAGTGAAATATAGCCATACATAACTGGCTGACTGCATTAAATGTATATACTTGTATTATTATGGATGTTACACCTGACAAGTAAAGTTCATACTAAGCACTCCATTCGACCCTACATGATATTATATCTTGTGTTCTCCTCTATATCCTTTTCAATGAGTCATTTAATGGACAGAAGAAATAAGTACAAAATCTTATTTTATGTGCAAAAAAATCCCTAATTAAACAGAAATACTAGGAAACATTTCAAATAGAAAACACAGTCATAACCTTACTCTTCAATAACTTCTCTAAATTCATTTAACATCAACGACATTTTTTAAATAATTTTCATGTTGTGAATGTGTCCTGACAACATTATCTTCCAAATCCTTTGGAATATCATCAGAATTGAACTAAGTATTTTTTCATATTCCGAGTTTGGACCAACATAATATATCCACTGTTCAATTGCTTGCTTTAGTCTTCTAATTGTGTTTGAAATAATTTCATTGATTAAAGTTCATTCAGCAGTATTCTATGACTTTTTGATGTATATCAATTCAGTGCCAAAAGAATTGTATATTTTCATCACTCACAGGTTGAAAATGAGGAAGAACCAGAAATTCATACCAAATACATTTTTTCATCCATGCAGACATGTACTTATTCACATAAAGATTCATAAATCTTTAGATAAATACATGTATACAAGTATTGGCACATCATATGTGTGTCATCATGTTCTTTATCTTTCATGCAGACTATTCTATTTAGTGAGATATAGCCATACATAACTGGCTGACTGCATTAAATGTATATACTTGTATTATTATGGATGTTACACCTGACAAGTAAAGTTGGTACTAAGCACTCCATTCGAGCCTACATGATATTATATCTTGTGTTCTCCTCTATATCCCTTTCAGTGAGTCATATTGTATTACTTATTTTTGATATTTCTTGTTTTTCATGTAATTTATCACGAAACAGGTCGTAAGTATTATCTCTTGATATAATTGTATTACTTCCAATAAACTGTCATCTAAGACAGAACAAATGAGTAGAAAGTTTTATATTGTGATCATAACTATTCCTAAGGAAATCTGAAAGGAAACATTTATGGAACAGATTCATAAGATTAATACATGTCTTTGATAGAACTATTCTGTTGTTTTTTTTAATTTTCCTATTTTATTTTCTAATTTTGTTTGAGATAATTTGAAAGATTGAGTGCTATCCAGCAGTATATTATGGCATTGCTGATATATATCAATTGAGTGCCTGATCATATGGTGCATATTTATCAATTACGTGCTGAATATGACTAATAAACAGATATTCATATTTATATACATATGTTATCCGTGCATGCATGAATGTATGAACATGAATTTTATAAATCTTCAGATAAATATATGTATACAAATATTGACATATCATATGTGTGTCATCATTTTCTTTATTTTACATGCAACCTATTCTAGTTAGTGAAATATAGCCATGTAAACTGTCTGATTGCATTAAAGGAATATACTTCTGTTATTATAGAGCATACACCTGATAAGTAAAGTTGATACTATGCTAATCATCGAAGCCCCACAGCATATCATATCCTTGTGTTTCTCTCTATTACCCTTTCAATGGGGAGCCAAGAGTGGCTGAGCTTTGAGAAGCTCTCTCCTTTACGGATCACTTCCATCTCACCTCTGTCTGCATGGGTTGAAGTCTCTGATTCATAAAATGTGGGTGTGTGAGAAAGCTTGCCAGTATCTTCTTGTGGGTTGGTGGTTTTTTCCAGCGATTTTGCCGGATTCTTCCTCCACCATTAATTTTGGCTGCCATGTAAAGCCTATCATGTGCTGAAAAATAGCGTTAAACCCTCCAACAACAGCAACCTTTTCAATGACCTGTATCATATTTTTGACTTTTGATATTTCTTATTTTTCATGACATCTTTCACAAAACAGGTGGTAAGAATGGACTCTTGATATGATTGTATTATGTCCTCTAAAGAGTCATTTAATGGACAGAAGCAATAAGCACAAAATCTTATTTTATGCGCAGACAAATCCCTAATTAAACAGAGGGGAAAAAATACTAGGAAACATTTCAAATAGAAAACACAGTCATAACCTTACTCTTCAATAACTTCTCTAAATTCATGGAACAGAATGAGATGACTAATGCATTATACACATCTTTGATATACATATTAAGTTTATTTTTATTTTCATTTCTGTGGCAATATCTGGTTCATACATTGTTGTTGTCATGCAACAATTTAGCATCAGATTATTTTCTTTAATTATGATCATTTTGTGAATAATTCCTGACAACATTATCCTCCAAATCCATTGGAATCTCATCAGAATTGAATTATTTATTTTTGATTTGTTTCGAGTTTGGACCAACATAATATATCCAATGTTCAATTGCTTGATTTAGTCTTCTAATTCTGTTTGAAATAATTTCATGGATTAAAGCTCATTCAGCAGTATTCTATGACTTTTTGATGTATATCAATTCAGTGCCAAAAGAATTCTAAATTTTCGTCACTCACAGGCTGAAAATGACTAATAACCAGAAATTCATACCAAAAACATTTTTTCATCCATGCACACATGTACGTATGCACATAAAGATTCATAAATCTTTAGATAAATACATGTATACAATTATTGGCACATCATATGTGTGTCATCATGTTCTTTATCTTTCATGCAGATTATTCTATTTAGTGAAATATAGCCATACATAACTGGCTGACTACATTAAATGTATATACTTGTATTATTATGGATGTTACACCTGACAGGTAAAGATGATACTAAACCCTCCATTCGACCCTACTTGATATTATTTCCTTGTGTTCTCCTCTATATCCCTTTCAATGAGTCATATTGTATTACTTATTTTTGATATTTCTTGTTTTTCATGACCCCCTTCACAAAACAGGTGGTAAGTATTATCTCTTGATATTATTGTGTTTCTTCCAATAAACTGTCATCTAATACAGAACAAATGAGTAGAAAGTTTTATACTGTGTTCACAACTTTTCCTAAGGAAATCTGAACAAGTTTCATTTTCTAATTTTGTTTGAGATAATTTAAATGATTGAGTGCTATCCAGCAGTATATTATGGCATTGCTGATACATATCATTTGAGTGCCTGATCATATGGTGCATTTTCATCAATTACGTGCTGAATATGACTAACAAACAGAAATTCATATTTATATACATCTTTTTATCCATGGATACATGAATGTATTCACATAAATATTTTTTAAAACTTTAGATAAATATATGTATACAAATATGGTCACATCTTATGTGTTTCATCACGCTCTTTTTTTTTACCTGCAACCTATTCTACTTAGTGAAATATAGCTATAGAAACTGTCTGATTGGATTAAAGGAATATACTTCTGTTATTATAGAGCAAACACGTGATACACAAAGTTGATAGTATGCTAAACATTGGAGCCCCACAGCATATTATATCCTTGTGGTCCTCTCTATTACCGTTTCATTGAGGGGGGGGCCCAGAGTGGCTTAGCTTTCACAAGCACTCTCCTTTACGGATCACTGCCATCTCACCTCTGTCTGCATGGGTTGAAGTCTCTGATTCATCCAATGTGGGTGTTTCAGAAAGCTTGCCTGTATCTTCTTGTGGGTCGGTGTTTTTTTCCAGGGATTTTACGGTGTTCTTCCTCCACCATTAATATTGGCTGCCATGTAAAGTTTATCATATGCTGATGAAGTGTTAAACTCTCCAATCACAACAACCTTTTCAATGACCTCTATAATATTATTGACTTTTGATATTTCTTCTTTTTCATGACATCTTTCACAAAACAGGTGATAAGAATGGACTCTTGATATGATTGTATTATGTCCTCTAAAGACTCATTTAATGGACAGAAGAAATAAGTACAAAATCTTATTATATGTGCAAAAAAATCCCTAATTAAAGAGAGAGGAAAAATACTAGGAAACATTTCAAATAGAAAACACGGTCATAGCTTTATTTTTCAATAACTTCTCTAAATTCATGGAACAGCATGAGATGACTAATGCTTTAAACACATCTTTGATATACATACTAAGTTTATTTTATTTTCATTTCTGTGGCAATATCTGGTTCATACATTGTTGTTGTCATGCAACAATTTAGCATCGGATTATTTTCTTTAATTATGATCATTTTGTGAATATGTCTTGACAACATTATCCTCCAAATCCTTTGGAATCTCATCAGAATCGAATTATTTATTTTTTCATTGTTTCGAGTTTGGACCAACATAATATATCCAATGTTCAATTGCTTGCTTTAGTCTTCTAATTCTGTTTGAAATAATTTCATTGATTAATGTTCATTCAGCAGTATTTTATGACATTTTGATGTATATCAATTCAGTGCCAAAAGAATTGTATATTTTCATCACTCACAGGTTGAAAATGACTAATAACCAGAAATTCAAACCAAATACATTTTTTCATCAATGCACACGTGTACGTATGCACATAAAGATTCATTGATCTTTAGATAAATACATGTATACACATATTGGCACATCATTATATGTGTGTCATCAAGTTCTTTGGCTGACTGCATTAAATGTATATACTTGTATTATTATGGATGTTACACCTGACAAGTAAAGTTGATACTAAGCACTCCATTCGACCCTAAATGATATTATATCCTTGTGTTCTCCTCTATATCCCTTTCAATGAGTCATATTGTATTACTTATTTTTGATATTTCTTGTTTTTCATGTAATGCTTCACGAAACAGTTCGTAAGTATTATCTCTTGATATAATTGTATTGCTTCCAATAAACTGTCATTTAAGACAGAACAAATCAGTAGAAAGTTTTATATTGTGTTCATAACTATTCCTAAGGAAATCTGAAAGGAAACATTTATGGAACAGATTCATAAGATTAATACATGACTTTGATACAACTGTTTCGTTTTTTTTTTTATTTACCTATTTTAGTTTCAAATTCTGTTTGAGATAATTTAAAAGATTGAGTGCTATCCAGCAGTATATTATGAAATTGCTGATATATATCAATTCAGTGACTGATCATATGGTGCATTTTCATCAGTTACATGCTGAATATGACTAATAAACAGATATTCATATTTATATACATATGTTTATCCATGCTTTCATGAATATATGCACATAAATATTTATAAATCTTTAGATAAATATATGTCTATAAATATTGTCACATCATATGTTTTTCATCATGTTTTTTATTTTACATACAGCCTCTTATAATTAGTGAAATATAGCTATAGAAACTGTCTGATTGCATTAAAGGAATATACTTCTGTTATTATAGAGCATACACCTCATAAGTAAAGTTGATACTATGCTAATCATCGAAGCCCCACAGCATATCATATCCTTGTGTTTCTCTCTATTACCCTTTCAATGGGGAGCCAAGAGTGGCTGAGCTTTGAGAAGCTCTCTCCTTTACGGATCACTTCCATCTCACCTCTGTCTGCATGGGTTGAAGTCTCTGATTCATAAAATGTGGGTGTGTGAGAAAGCTTGCCAGTATCTTCTTGTGGGTTGGTGGTTTTTTCCAGCGATTTTGCCGGATTCTTCCTCCACCATTAATTTTGGCTGCCATGTAAAGCCTATCATGTGCTGAAAAATAGCGTTAAACCCTCCAACAACAGCAACCTTTTCAATGACCTGTATCATATTTTTGACTTTTGATATTTCTTATTTTTCATGACATCTTTCACAAAACAGGTGGTAAGAATGGACTCTTGATATGATTGTATTATGTCCTCTAAAGAGTCATTTAATGGACAGAAGCAATAAGCACAAAATCTTATTTTATGCGCAGACAAATCCCTAATTAAACAGAGGGGAAAAAATACTAGGAAACATTTCAAATAGAAAACACAGTCATAACCTTACTCTTCAATAACTTCTCTAAATTCATGGAACAGAATGAGATGACTAATGCATTATACACATCTTTGATATACATATTAAGTTTATTTTTATTTTCATTTCTGTGGCAATATCTGGTTCATACATTGTTGTTGTCATGCAACAATTTAGCATCAGATTATTTTCTTTAATTATGATCATTTTGTGAATAATTCCTGACAACATTATCCTCCAAATCCATTGGAATCTCATCAGAATTGAATTATTTATTTTTGATTTGTTTCGAGTTTGGACCAACATAATATATCCAATGTTCAATTGCTTGATTTAGTCTTCTAATTCTGTTTGAAATAATTTCATGGATTAAAGCTCATTCAGCAGTATTCTATGACTTTTTGATGTATATCAATTCAGTGCCAAAAGAATTCTAAATTTTCGTCACTCACAGGCTGAAAATGACTAATAACCAGAAATTCATACCAAAAACATTTTTTCATCCATGCACACATGTACGTATGCACATAAAGATTCATAAATCTTTAGATAAATACATGTATACAATTATTGGCACATCATATGTGTGTCATCATGTTCTTTATCTTTCATGCAGATTATTCTATTTAGTGAAATATAGCCATACATAACTGGCTGACTACATTAAATGTATATACTTGTATTATTATGGATGTTACACCTGACAGGTAAAGATGATACTAAACCCTCCATTCGACCCTACTTGATATTATTTCCTTGTGTTCTCCTCTATATCCCTTTCAATGAGTCATATTGTATTACTTATTTTTGATATTTCTTGTTTTTCATGACCCCCTTCACAAAACAGGTGGTAAGTATTATCTCTTGATATTATTGTGTTTCTTCCAATAAACTGTCATCTAATACAGAACAAATGAGTAGAAAGTTTTATACTGTGTTCACAACTTTTCCTAAGGAAATCTGAACAAGTTTCATTTTCTAATTTTGTTTGAGATAATTTAAATGATTGAGTGCTATCCAGCAGTATATTATGGCATTGCTGATACATATCATTTGAGTGCCTGATCATATGGTGCATTTTCATCAATTACGTGCTGAATATGACTAACAAACAGAAATTCATATTTATATACATCTTTTTATCCATGGATACATGAATGTATTCACATAAATATTTTTTAAAACTTTAGATAAATATATGTATACAAATATGGTCACATCTTATGTGTTTCATCACGCTCTTTTTTTTTACCTGCAACCTATTCTAATTAGTGAAATATAGCTATAGAAACTGTCTGATTGGATTAAAGGAATATACTTCTGTTATTATAGAGCAAACACGTGATACACAAAGTTGATAGTATGCTAAACATTGGAGCCCCACAGCATATTATATCCTTGTGGTCCTCTCTATTACCGTTTCATTGAGGGGGGGGCCCAGAGTGGCTTAGCTTTCACAAGCACTCTCCTTTACGGATCACTGCCATCTCACCTCTGTCTGCATGGGTTGAAGTCTCTGATTCATCCAATGTGGGTGTTTCAGAAAGCTTGCCTGTATCTTCTTGTGGGTCGGTGTTTTTTTCCAGGGATTTTACGGTGTTCTTCCTCCACCATTAATATTGGCTGCCATGTAAAGTTTATCATATGCTGATGAAGTGTTAAACTCTCCAATCACAACAACCTTTTCAATGACCTCTATAATATTATTGACTTTTGATATTTCTTCTTTTTCATGACATCTTTCACAAAACAGGTGATAAGAATGGACTCTTGATATGATTGTATTATGTCCTCTAAAGACTCATTTAATGGACAGAAGAAATAAGTACAAAATCTTATTATATGTGCAAAAAAATCCCTAATTAAAGAGAGAGGAAAAATACTAGGAAACATTTCAAATAGAAAACACGGTCATAGCTTTATTTTTCAATAACTTCTCTAAATTCATGGAACAGCATGAGATGACTAATGCTTTAAACACATCTTTGATATACATACTAAGTTTATTTTATTTTCATTTCTGTGGCAATATCTGGTTCATACATTGTTGTTGTCATGCAACAATTTAGCATCGGATTATTTTCTTTAATTATGATCATTTTGTGAATATGTCTTGACAACATTATCCTCCAAATCCTTTGGAATCTCATCAGAATCGAATTATTTATTTTTTCATTGTTTCGAGTTTGGACCAACATAATATATCCAATGTTCAATTGCTTGCTTTAGTCTTCTAATTCTGTTTGAAATAATTTCATTGATTAATGTTCATTCAGCAGTATTTTATGACATTTTGATGTATATCAATTCAGTGCCAAAAGAATTGTATATTTTCATCACTCACAGGTTGAAAATGACTAATAACCAGAAATTCAAACCAAATACATTTTTTCATCAATGCACACGTGTACGTATGCACATAAAGATTCATTGATCTTTAGATAAATACATGTATACACATATTGGCACATCATTATATGTGTGTCATCAAGTTCTTTGGCTGACTGCATTAAATGTATATACTTGTATTATTATGGATGTTACACCTGACAAGTAAAGTTGATACTAAGCACTCCATTCGACCCTAAATGATATTATATCCTTGTGTTCTCCTCTATATCCCTTTCAATGAGTCATATTGTATTACTTATTTTTGATATTTCTTGTTTTTCATGTAATGCTTCACGAAACAGTTCGTAAGTATTATCTCTTGATATACTTGTATTGCTTCCAATAAACTGTCATTTAAGACAGAACAAATCAGTAGAAAGTTTTATATTGTGTTCATAACTATTCCTAAGGAAATCTGAAAGGAAACATTTATGGAACAGATTCATAAGATTAATACATGACTTTGATACAACTGTTTCGTTTTTTTTTTTATTTACCTATTTTAGTTTCAAATTCTGTTTGAGATAATTTAAAAGATTGAGTGCTATCCAGCAGTATATTATGAAATTGCTGATATATATCAATTCAGTGACTGATCATATGGTGCATTTTCATCAGTTACATGCTGAATATGACTAATAAACAGATATTCATATTTATATACATATGTTTATCCATACTTTCATGAATATATGCACATAAATATTTATAAATCTTTAGATAAATATATGTCTATAAATATTGTCACATCATATGCTTTTCATCATGTTTTTTATTTCACATACAGCCTCTTATAATTAGTGAAATATAGCTATAGAAACTGTCTGATTGCATTAAAGGAATATACTTCTGTTATTATAGAGCATACACCTCATAAGTAAAGTTGATACTATGCTAAACATTGGAGCCCCACAGCATATTATATCCTTGTGGTCCTCTATATTACCCTTTCAATGGGGAGCCCAGAGTGGCTGAGCTTTGAGAAGCTCTCTCCTTTACGGATCACTTCCATCTCACCTC
Source organism: Unio pictorum (assembly GCA_030141615.1). NCBI lineage: Eukaryota > Metazoa > Mollusca > Bivalvia > Unionida > Unionidae > Unio > Unio pictorum. The sequence continues at coordinate 14,983,315 of JARLTB010000126.1, forward strand.
TATCTGCATGGGTTGAAGTCTCTGATTCATGCAATATGGGTGTGTGAGAAAGCTTGCCAGTATCTTCTTGTGGGTTGGTGGTTTTTTCAAGGGATTTTTTGGTGTTCTTTCTCCACCATTAATTCTGGCTGCCATGTAAAGCTTATCATATGCTTTTGAACAGTGTTAAACTCTCCAATCACAACAACCTTTTCAATGACCTGTATCATATTACTGACTTTTGATATTTATTCTTTTTCATGACATCTTTCACAAAACAGGTGATTAGAATGGACTCTTGATATAATTGTATTATGTCCTCTAAAGGGTCATTTAATGGACAGAATAAATAAGTACAAAATCTTATTTTATGTGCAAAAAAATCCCTAATTAAACAGAGAGGAAAAAATACTAGGAAACATTTCAAATAGAAAACACGGTCATAGCCTTATTTTTCAATAACTTCTCTAAATTCATGGAACAGAATGAGATGACTAATGCATTAAACACATCTTTGATATACATATTAAGTTTATTTTATTTTCATTTCTGTGGCAATATCTGGTTCATACATTGTTGTTGTCATGCAACAATTTAGCATCAGGATATTTTCTTTAATTATGATCATTTTGTGAATATGACCTGACAACATTATCCTCCAAATCCATTGGAATCTCATCAGAATTGAATTATTTATTTTTTCATTGTTCCGAGTTTGGACCAATATATATATCCAATGTTCAATTGCTTGCTTTAGTCTTTTAATTCTGTTTGAAATAATTTCATTGATTACAGTTGATTCAGAAGTTTTCTATGACTTTTGATGTATATCAATTCAGTGCCAAAAGAATTGTATATTTTCATCACTCACAGGTTGAAAATGACGAATAACTAGAAATTCAAACCAAATACATTTTTTCATCCATGCACACATGTACGTATGCACATAAAGATTCATAAATCTTTAGATAAATACATGTATACAAGTATTGGCACATCATATGTGTGTCATCAAGTTCTTTATCTTTCATGCAGACTATTCTATTTAGTGAGATATAGCCATACATAACTGGCTGACTGTATATACTTGTATTATTATGGATGCTACACCTGACAAGTAAAGTTGGTACTAAGCACTCCATTCGACCCTACATGATATTATATCCTTGTGTTCTCCTCTATATCCATTTCAATGAGTCATATTGTATTACTTATTTTTGATATTTCTTGTTTTTCATGTAATGCTTCACGAAACAGTTCGTAAGTATTATCTCTTGATATAATTGTATTGCTTCCAATAAAATGTCATTTAAGACAGAACAAATCAGTAGAAAGTTTTATTTTGTGTTCATAACTATTCCTAAGGAAATCTGAAAGGAAACATTTATGGAACAGATTCATAAGATTAATACATGACTTTGATAGAACTATTCCATTGTTTATTTTATTTTCGTATTATTTTTTTTTCTAATTTTGTTTGAGATAATTTGAAAGATTGAGTGCTATCCAGCAGTATATTATGGCATTGCTTATACATATCAATTCAGTGCCTGATCATATGGTGCATTTTCATCAATTACGTGCTGAATATGACTAATAAACAGAAATTCATATTTATATACATATGTTTATACATGCATGCATGAATGTATGCACATAAATATTTATAAATCTGTAGATAAATATATGTATAGAAAAATAAACATATGATATGTGTGTCATCATTTTCTTTATTTTACATGCAGCCTATTTTAATTGGTGAAATATAGCCATAGAAACTGTCTGATTGCATTAATGGAATATACTTCTGTTATTATAAAGCATACACCTGATAAGTAAAGTTGATACTATGCTAAACATCGGAGCCCCACAGCATATTATATCCTTGTGATCCTCTCTATTCCCTTTCAATGGGAGGCCCAGAGTGATCGAGCTTTCAAAAGCGCTGTCCTTTATGGATCACTGCCATCTTTTATAGATATATTATAATGTATACAAGTATTTGCACATTATACGTGTGTCATCAAGTTCTTTATCTTTCATGCAGATTATTCTATTTCGTGATATATAGCCATACATAACTGGCTGACTGCATTAAATGTATATACTTGTATTATTATGGATATTACACCTGACAAGTAAAGTTGATACTAAGCACTCCATTCGACCCTACATGATATTATATCCTTGTGTTCTCCTCTATATCCCTTTCAATGAGTCATATTGTATTACTTATTTTTGATATTTCTTCTTTTTCATGTAATTCTTGACAAAACAGCTCGTAAGTATTATCTCTTGATATAATTGTATTACTTCCAATAAAATGTCATCTCAGACAGTACAAATGAGTAGAAAGTTTTATATTGTGTTCATAACTATTCCTAAGGAAATCTGAAAGGAAAGATTTATGGAACAGATTCATAAGATTAATACATGACTTTGATAGAACTGTTTCGTTGTTTATTTTATTTTCCTATTTTATTTTCTAATTTTGTTTGAGATAATTTAAAAGATTGAGTGTTATCCAGCAGTATATTATGAAATTGCTGATATATATCAATTTAGTGACTGATCATATTTTGCATTTTCATCAGTTACGTGCTGAATATGACTAATAAACAGATATTCATATTTATATACATATGTTTATCCATGCTTGCATGAATATATTCACATAAATATTTATAAATCTTTAGATAAATATATGTATATAAATATTGTCACATCATATGTTTTTCATCATGTTCTTTATTTTACATACAGCCTATTATATTTAATGAAATATAGCTATAGAAACTCTGATTGCATAAAAGGAATATACTTCTGTTATTATAGAGCATACACCTCATAAGTAAAGTTGATACTATGCTAAACATTGGAGTCCCACAGCATATTATATCCTTGTGATCCTCTATATTACCCTTTCAATGGGGAGCCCAGAGTGGCTGAGCTTTGAGAAGCTCTCTCCTTTACGGATCACTTCCATCTCACCTCTGTCTGCATGGGTTGAAGTCTCTGATTCATCCAATGTGGGTGTGTGAGAAAACTTGCCAGTATCTTCTTGTGGGTCGGTGGTTTTTTCCAGGGAATTTTCGGTGTTCTTCCTCCACCATTAATATTGGCTGCCATGTAAAGCTTATCATATGCTGATGAAGTGTTAAACTCTCCAATCACAACAACCTTTTCAATGACCTCTATAATATTATTGACTTTTGATATTTTTTTTTTTCATGACTTCTTTCACAAAACAGGTGATCAGATTGGACTCTTGATATGATTGTATTATGTCCTCTAAAGAGTCATTTAATGGACAGAATAAATAAGTACAAAATCTTATTTTATGTGCAAAAAAATCCCTAATTAAACAGAGAGGAAAAAATACTAGGAAACATTTCAAATAGAAAACACGGTCATAGCCTTATTTTTCAATAACTTCTCTAAATTCATGGAACAGAATGAGATGACTAATGCATTAAACACATCTTTGATATACATACTAAGTTTATTTTATTTTCATTTCTGTGGCAATATCTGATTCATACATTGTTGTTGTCATGCAACAATTTAGCATTAGATTATTTTCTTTAATTATGATCATTTTGTGAATATGACCTGACAACATTATCTTCCAAACCCTTTGGAATCTCATCAGAATTGAATTATTTTTTTTTTCATATTCCGAGTTTGGACCAACATAATATATCCAATGTTCAATTGCTTGCTTTAGTCTTCTAATTCTGTTTGAAATAATTACATTGATTGAAGTTCATTCAGCAGTATTCTATGACTTTTTGATGTATATCAATTCAGTGCCAAGATGAATTGTATATTTTCATTACTCACAGGCTGAAAATGACTAATAACCAGGAATTCATACGAAATACATTTTTTCATCCATGCACTTGTACGTACCCACATAAAGATTCATTAATCTTTATATAGATATATGTAATGTATACAAGTATTGGCTCATAATATGTGTATCATCAAGTTCTTTATCTTTCATGCAGACTATTCTATTTAGTGATATATAGCCATACATAACTGGCTGACTGCATTAAATGTATATACTTGTATTATTATAGATGTTACACCTGTTAAGTAAAGTTGATACTAAGTACTCCATTCAACCCTACATGATATTATATCTTGTGTTCTCCTCTATATCCCTTTCAATGAGTCATATTGTATTACTTATTTTTGATATTTTTTGTTTTTCATGTAATTCATCACAAAACAGCTGGTAAGTATTATCTCTTGATATAATTGTAGTACTTCCAATAAACTGTCATCTGAGACAGAACAAATGAGTAGAAAGTTTTATATTGTGTTCATAACTATTCCTAAGGAAATCTCAAATAGAAACATTTATGGAACAGATTCATAAGTTTAATAAATGACTTTGAATAAACTATTCCGTTTATTTTTTTTTACTTTTTTATTTTCTAATTTTGTTTGAGATAATTTGAAAGATTGAGTGCTATCCAGCAGTATATTATGACTTTGCTGATATATATCAATTCAGTGCCTTATCATATGGTGCATTTTCACCAGTTATATGCTGAATATAACTAATAAACAGATATTCATATTTATATATATATATTCATCCATGGATGAATGAATATATGCACATATATATTCTTAAATCTTGAGAAAAATTTATGTACACAAGTATTATCAAATCATATATGTGTCATCAAGTTCTTTATTTTACATTCAGACTATTCAGTTAGTAAGAACCTGTATTATTACATTGAAGGAATATACTTCTTTTATTATAAAGCATACACCTCATAAGTAAAGTTGATACTATGCTAAACATTGGAGCCCCACAGCATATTATATCCTTGTGTTCCTCTCTCTTACCCTTTCAATGGGGTCCCAGAGTGGTCGAATTGTCAAAAGCTCTCTCTGTCTGTGGTTTTTTCCATGGATTTTTCTGGGTACATATGTTACATTCAGACTATTGTTTTTAGTGAAATATAGCAATACTTCACTGGCTGGATGCATTAAATGCATATTGTTGAAGTCTCTGATTCAGCCAATGTAGGTGTGTGATACAGCTTTCCAGTAACTTCTTGTGGGTCGATGGTTCTTAACAGGGATTTTTTCGACTTCTTCCCCCACAGTTAATACTGGCTGCAATGTAAAGCCTATCGTGTGCTAAAAAAACTTTAAACCCTACAACAATCCTTTTAATGACCTCTAACATATTTTTTACTTTTGATATTTATTTTTTTTCATTTCATCCTTCACTAAACAGAAGGTAAGAATGGACTCTTGATATTATTGTATTATGTCCTATAAATAGTCATTTGATAGACAGAATAAATGAGTACAAAATCTTTTTTTGTGTGCAAAAAAATCCCTATGGAAAAAATGAGGATAAATACTAGGAAACATTTCAATTAGAAGAAACAGTCATGACCTGACTCTTTAATAACTTCTCTAAATTCATGAAACAGATAGAGATGACTAATATATTTTACACATCTTTGATATAAGTATTTCATTTATTTTCATTGGTGTGGCAATATCTTGTTCATACATTGTTGTTCTCCTGCAACAATTTAACATCAATGTCTTTTCTTTAATTATTGTCATTTTGTGAGTATGTCCTGACAACATTATTATCCAAATCCATTGGAATCTCATCAGTATTTAATTATTAATTTTTCATTGTTCTGAGTCTGGACCAACATATATATCCAATGTTCAATTGCTTGCTTTAGTCCTCTGATTCTCTTTGAAATAATTTTATTGACTGAAGTTTATCCAGCAGTATTTTATGACTTTTTGATGTATAACAGGTCAATGTTTAAATAAATGGTATATTTTCATCACTCACTGGCTGAAATTGACTAATAACCAGAAATTCATTCTCCAATATATTTTTTCATCCATGCACACATGTACCTATGCACATACAGACTCAATAATCTTTAGGTAAATACATGTATGCAAGTATTGGCACATCATATGTATGTCATCAATTTGTATATGTTACATGCAGACTATTATTTGTAGTGAAATACTGCTATACATAACTGGCTGACTGCATTCAATGTATATATTTCTGTTATTATTGATGTTACACCCGACAAGTAAAGTTGATACTAAACCCTCCATTTGACCCTAAATGATATTATATCCTTGTGTTCTCCTCCATTACCCTTTCAATCAGTCATATTGTATTATTGATTTTTGACATTTATTCTTTTTCATGCAGTCCTTGATGAAACAGCTGGTAAGTATAATCTCCTGATATAATTGTATTCCATCCACTGAACAGTTATCTTAGAACAAAAGAGTAGAAAGTTTTATGTGCAGAATTATTCCTAAGGAAATCTGAAAGGAAAAATTAATGGAACATATTCATAAGATTAATCCATTATACATGACATTGATAGAACTATTCCATTGTTTATTTTTTGTTCCTTTTTCTATTCTTATTTTCTTTGAGATAATTTAAAAGATTGAATGCTATCCAGCAGTATATTATGAATTGGCTGATATATATCAATTCAGTGCCTGATCATATAGTGCATCTTCATGCATTACATGCTGAGCAGCTGAGGGGGCGAACCATACGATTATATTTTAAGCAAAATATTTTAAGCCTCCTTTTGCCAAATAGAGCCTTAGATCAGACGGTTGGATTCTAAGCAAAATATTTAAAGCCTCCTTTTGCCAAATGGAGCCTTAACGATTTTAGAGTCCTATTTGTCAAATTAGGGGTTTCTACGAAAATGAACCAGAGAGGGATGCAAAAACCTCTAAAAAAAAAAGTCTTTCAACCTCGTCGTCGTTCGCCCCTCTGCTGCTATGGATTAATATTTTATCAAATATTTTTATTTTATAAAAACCAAATATTTTATCAAGTCTGACACGATATCGCGTCCGAGGGTCTGATAAATTTATCGTCACAAATCCGTGTGGGATTGACTGAGCGTGACTAAAGAAATTTCTAAATTGATCATAATCCATATCACCGCCGCACCAGGTCTGATGAATATTTCGTATTGTATGAGTATCAACTCCGTTAAACACACACAATAAATTGCAGTTATCTCTGATCACTTTTGGTATTTGAGTGTACCATTGAGTGTCATATATCACGTCGGTGTTTTTATGCCTGCCTCTGGAAAATATCCTAGCAGGATTCTTTTGATTGTCTAACATGATATCATCATATACAACTAAATTGTTAATATCTCCATTAATATCATCAATGCACGGTGCTTCATCGATATCGGTTAGAAACTCAATAATACCCTCGCTGGATTCTTATACCGCTTTGTCGTTAAAATCTATTAACACATTGTAACATCGCTAATCATCAACACTCGGAGCTATCAAATACAACTTGTCCCATTTCATTCATCTCGTTATCAAATTAAGTAGCAGTTGTGTTTTACCACTTCCAGATGGTCCGATTATAATCATTCTAATAGAATTCGGCAACATCGCATGGTGTTTAATAGGTTCCTGTCATCGGGTAGCTGAATAATCAATTACATTCATGTTATTATAAATATATTATGGATCTATATTGTGTGAAATGTAAAGCACGTACTGGCACAGATGACTTGACGACGATTACAACTAAAAATAACCGATCAGCACTTTCCGGTAAATGCGTACAATGTAGTACAAAAAAATTTTTAGATTTGTTTTCCTTGATAAATCAAAGGATTTTAGAAAAAACGAGGATGTGATATTGCAGCCAAGCTAACTAAACTACCGGGAACACCATGGGCGAAGTATCCAGGAGAAAAACACCTTCCAGGATATAGTTGTTGGTTTCCACGTGTTTTTCTTTCTCGCAAAATGAGCTGCAACAGACGGAATTATAAAACAATTTGTTAGTAATTGTTCGTCGTCGAAACTCTCCGAGAAACTACTAGCTAGTTTTTTCATCTTGTCATGGAGGGCTTCAGTGCGGTATAATTCTCCATTAGGTCTTACAAATTGATCGAATCTAACCTCCTCGTGCTCAAAATTGTGAAGTAACCACACTGACACAGGATCGTTTTTACTCAACTGGTGAATAAAATCAAATAGTTTCTCTTCAGAGAATTCTTCTCCCAAGAATTCCACGGGTATATATTTTATGGTTCTATCCCGCGGAAATATTGTTACCGCAGGTGTCCATGCGTGTTCATTATGATCAATAATTTTGATTGGAGCTCCTTGTGATTTATATTTCGGTTCGTATAATATCTCGCCTGTTATCGTCCTTGCTGATATTGGGAATTTTAGTATTCGTTCTAACGCTGCCACATTTTGAATTGTTGCCCCACGCTGTTTCACTGTTAGTCCCCACTCGGTTATTTATTTACGTCTTAGATCAGTCAATTTGTTCACCCGGGATGCATTTGTGAAGTGTTCTATTATTCGTTCTGCTACACAATTCATTTTTGACGAAGTCAACAGTGACAGTTTCATCGGTGCTAGTTTTTTAATACTCGGTTTATCATTTAACGGATATGTCCCATAAACAACTGCGGTTACAGGATAGGATCTCTCGTAGTATGGTTTGTCAATCCCAGTCAGAATTCCTGGTCTGGAATCTTGACTCACAACGACGGTTCTTTTATCCTTCAAGATGGGTTCGTATTTATCCCTGATAATCCAATCTCCTGTTTCGCCGCGGATAATGAATTTCACTCTAAAAAAATACCTTTTCCGCGTAAGATGTGAGATTATCACTGCTGCGTTTTTATCGTTCATGGTAGCATCAACTTCACCATTGATTCCAAATGTCGACCAACAGTGAGATGCTCCATCACGCTTGAATTCATTAAAACAGTCACTGATTTTAATTATCATGGTTCTATCACGAATTCTACTCTTTGGTGTATCAGAGACTCTATCGAGATTGAATTTAGAATTTTTCCTAGGTGTAATTTTCGATAATCTCACGAACTCCTTCATGATATAATTAAAACAAGTATTTAAATAGAGAATTTATTGTATAATGAATCATTGCAAATGGCTTATGATTGGATCAGTAACCCCGTGTAACAAATCATACAGAAAGGAGTTATGTGGGTATCATATGCAAAGCTTTCGACTTGGAAGCCTTGGTCCGCTACCCTGCATACGATGTGGGATAGGTGTACGTGGTAAATCGCAGTTGTGTCTGAGTTGTGGTGGTAAGCGATACAGAGAGTTGAAGCGTTATTATGATAAGAGAAACAAAGATTCCACTAAGAATTCCATCAATGACTACCTCTAACAGCGTCCTTGACTCCGTCAACGACAAAATCATCAGAACTCCTCAAGACTACATCGGAAGATTTCCAAATGTAATCATTAGACCAAACAATGAATTAGACAAATAGTATTATGTATAATAAATGAACCAAGAATTCAGACCGCATTCCTCGATCACAAACTATGAGGCATCCATTAAAGGTATTGTCAGACATCGTAAACTGAAGAAACCAGTTGGGTGGGATAATGGTATGGGGTATTTGATATTTAAAGCCGGAGGGAAAATACATCTCAATCATAGAATTATATATGAATGTTTCCATGGATTGATCAAGTATGGTTTTGTTATCGATCACATTGATTCCAATCCTAAGAACAATTCTTTATTAAATCTACAAGCTGTTACACAAAGTGAAAATTTGAAACGAGGAAAGACTGGACAATACTCGAAAAAAGCGAGACCCGTAAAATCAGTTAATACAGAAACTAACGAGGAAATTGTATTCCAATCTATGTATGAGGCCGGTGGATATTTTGATATTTGTAGAGCCTCAGTACGAAAAGTAGTAGAGGGAATCTATCGATCTGCGATTTCCCAAAATACTGGACAAAAAGTTCAATTCATTTATGTCTGAGGCGTCCATATCTGGGAAATATATTTTTCATATTAGAAGTATATAAGTATTAATAATATGAATTCTCAAAATATCAATGAGGTTATAACCGAAATTTTAATTTTGAAATCTCAGGGAGTTTGCACATCTGATAGTTTAAACTGTGATTAAATTATGTCAGACTTCCAGGATATTGAATACGGCGCTAACAATAACAAGTATGTACTACCCAAAAAATATGCGCTTATAAAACGAATTCAGAATTCTATCCGTGACTCTCTTCTATGTTGCGACGACATCAGTACGTTTGTCCCGTTATTTACAATCGTGGAAAGAATAAGAAAGGAATTAGGGAAGGAATATGAAATAAAAAGGACGATTAATTCAAAAATCAGAAATATAAGATTGTTAATTGAACAAAACGAAAATCCCACTCGGATGGTCTGTTTTAGTCAACAATAGCGGTGAAATTATATACTGGCATTTATCAATGAGTGTTTACTACAAGGAAGTTGTAAAATTTCATAGTAAAATATTTTTTTATTACTGAAATTTTCATAGTAAATACTTGTTTTTAGTCGTTTTTGACCGATTTTGACCATTTTCTGACTGATTTTGGCCATTTTTTGGCTGATTTTAAGTGGTGTCGGTCGGGTGAAATGGTCGATTTTTCATGTTAATTCTCGTAGACTTTTCCACCTAAAATTATTTTTATGATGTTTTAGGCCAAAAACTGACTAAAATCAAGCAATGATGACTAAAAAAATGACCAAAAAACGACAAAAAACGACCAAAAAAGGACTATTGGTGTCAGTCGGGTCAAATGGTCGATTTTCGATGTTAATTCTCGTAGACTTTTCCACCTAAAATTATTTTCGGGTGACAAAATCACTGCATTTAGATTGAAATCTCTTCGTACACTAATTGAAAAATTGTAAACAATTGAAATAATGGTTAATGAGTCATTAACGACTAGATTGGCTCGTGATCGACTAGATGCGATTAAAAGATTTATACCAATCCGCGACTCCATCAGAAACAAACTACAAGCAAGACAGAGTTTACAAACGGATTTTGCTGCGGGATCTGAAGAGTTGTTTAAACCAATAACCACAGCAACGAAGGATGCAATATCAGCTACTGAGCGTGCTATATACGGAGATATCCCCGAGGAGGGCAAAAGAAAAGAAGAGTTTCTTCTTCCTATACTCGAAAAAATAGCAACGGAAACTGAAAAAACATCAGCGTTGTTAACAAAACCACCTCCTGGTCCGAAAAAAACGAATGTTTCTCTGTTGGATAAATTTACAGAGAATGCTAAAACACTAATACAAAATTTTCGATTATTTAAATTAAAGGATTATGAAGCTTGTGGTGATTTTGCTGTTAAAAGCTATAATTCAAAAAAATAATTTTTAAAGGACGAGTATAAGGATGATAGAATATCAAGTAATGATTGGGTTGATAATTTGTATAAAATGAATAAAAGGATTGGTCGTTTGAATAAGGAAGAGTTGGGGTACAAGGAATTTCAAAAGGGAATCAGTAATTATAAAAAAGAACTAATAGAAGAGCGACAACAAGAAATAGAAGAACGACAAGAGCGAAAACGTTAAACACCAACACGGAGACAAACACGAAGACGAAAAAAACAAGAAGAATCTCAACAACTATCACCTGAAGAAGAAGAACATGAAATGGAAAACGATTTTCAGGATTTCCTAAAACGAGAAAAAGAATATGAAATGGAAAAATATTTAGAAACACATGGTGCAACTGGTGAGGGATTAAGAGATTCCAGTGGGGTATCAGGTAGTGGTCTTATTCATTGTCCTGGTAATATTGTCAGCGATATAGCACGATTAGAAGTTCTCATCGGAGGAAAACGAGCTGGAAATAACTCACCGGAATTGATTAATGAAGCAGCTGATATCTACAGGCGGCTATTTCAAGGCGGTATCATGGATATCAAAACATATCGAGATTTCATTAACGAGTTAGCGGAAAATCCTACTGATTATTACAGTGACTGAAAATCCTACGGATTTTTCACCATTGATGACGAAGTCGAAAATCCTTTGGATTTTTCATTAGATAAATATCATTTAGAAAAGATGATCATACACTACAATCATGATAAACCAACCAGCGTCTACGTAGTAAACTCGCAGTTTCCAGTTTATAACGCGTACTATGGTGATGGTCTTGGTGATACATTTGCAGGGTTATTTGCAAGAATGGCTCCAAAAGTAGCGCCGCTAGCAAAACAACTATCAATGAAAGCCATTGATGTTATTCGTGATAAGGGTATTAGCGCTGTTGGAGATCTTGCCGGAAAAGCGTTTTCAGCTGCGAAGGATAAATTAACAGCGCTAGTTCGGCGGAGAAGGAAACCAGGACCGTAACCATCTACAGCGGAAATGCCCGCAAGTGTTAGTAGAATAATAAATAACGCAGTAGATCAGAAACTAGCGTCGTTGATGACTCCGTCATACACCAATGACCAAAGCAACATCACAAATATGATAGCGGGAAGTGGCTTAAAAAAACCACGACAACGACAAAGTCGTCATCGACGATGAAAATCTTACGGATTTACGATTTAGATCAATGGATTTATAATAAAATGTTCAAACGGTCACCTGATACAGCATTTGATATGGACTCCCCAGTGCTCAAGGATGATTCCGTACGTGATTATGAATTTTATTCTTATCACGCAGTACAATCAGATCTTCAATCAAGAATCGAACTTCAGGTTCATGATACCAGTAAATACTTTCTACCGTGTGAAGTGTTCATCGAAGTAGAAGGAGAGCTTTTACGAGAAAATGATACAACATATCCAGATGACGCCCAAGTCGGTTTTGTTAACAATGGTATCATGGCGCTATTTGAAAGTGCAAGATATCTCATTGATGGAAAGGAGATTGAGTCGATAGAACGCGAGGTTGGTGTGGCCACAACAATAATAGGGCTAGCTAGATATTCCGACGATTATACAAGATCGGCAGGCCCTTCTATAATGTTTGCAAAGGATAATAAAAATACCACTGGAATAAAACCATTTACTATGAGACGACCAAAAATTCAGTGCTGATGCTGATGTCGAGGCTGTAGTTTTTGGTAATAATCCTAATTTTAATCTAGGAGCTGCAACACGTATGTCAGTGTTGAATGAGTTGGGGCGTAGATCATTTTCATGCGCGATTCCACTACATCATATATTCGGATTCTGCAGAAATGTCCGAAAAGTTATCTACGGGGCGAAGCATGCAGTAGCACTCGTGCGAAAGGGTGCTGACCATAACGCAATTTGGAGGATTCCAGCGGATGATGCACATCCACTTGATGATGCCGGTAAAGTCGTTTTAACAAAACTATCATTGTGGATGCCAGTGTTGACTCCAACACTCGGCATAGAAGAACGGTTACTATCATTTATGGATCAAGGAGGAAAATCATTGCTGAGTTAGCTAACGACGACTACAGATATTAAACATGGCAACACTGATGATATATTCACATGGAATCTGGCATCGCGACAAGGTGTTTCAGCTCCGCGTCATATATTTATTGCGTTACAGGATACGACGCGATTAGACAATCAAACACGTAGCCATATGATATTTGATCAACTTGGATGTAAGGAAGTCTCGCTGAGAATAAACGGACAGCAGGAACCATCCAAGGATATACAACTTGATTACGATCACATCCATAGTGCGCGCGTGTATCACAGGTTGTTATCGTATATGGCTCGCGATCAAAATGTCAATACTGGTTTGCAGATATCACAACACGATTTTAGTACTCTTTATCCAATCTATTACTTTTCGTTGGAACATCTTGATTTAACAAGACAATCCGTAATTGATATACACATTAGAGCCAGTGTAAAGCGTCCGACTAATGCGGCGGGTGATGTTGTTCTTATCCCGAATTATAGAGCAGTTGCTTTTATTCTCAGCGATAAATCAATGCTACTCGAAGGTGTTGGTGGAAGAATGAGAGTGATAGATGCACCAGTGGAAAATATGTAATTGAAAATCCTTCAGATTTTTCCATTAGAATCAATCTGTTATTGTATAATGTCATATAGTCATATTAGTGTTACGTTAACTCCCGGTCAACTCAAGAAATTGCAATCAGAATCAGCTAAAAAATGCGGAACCACGATCACATTGAAACACAATCAGATGACTGGCCGGACGAATAAATTGTCGCTGACAACTCGTCAAGTAAAACACTTCAATGATGCGTTCTAGGATAAAAAAAGGCGTTCAAATCACTCTCTCTGCTGCTGCTATCAAAAATATGATAAAAACTGGCTGTATATTCCCGTTGTTAGCTGCGATTCCAGCATTGATTGCTGCGGCTGCCCCAGCGGTGGCTAAAGCGGCAGCGTTAGGAGCCGTTGGTACCGCGGCAGGAATGGCACTAAAGAAAGCAACTGGACAGGGGTATAAAAAAGGGAAAGGTTCTAAGACTACCAGGAACCCCGTATTCATGGTACAGCAGAAAGGGTCTAAGACTACCAGGAACGGTTTATTAACTCAGAAATCTTCGATTTCCAAACCGATGGTTCCCATGTCCAATTTTGATCTACTCGATGCTGCTAAAAAATTGGTCATAAAAAACTTCAGAGGCGTCTTTATGAAAGATCAGTTACCGACACAACCAAACAGCGCCGAAACCGGCATCATTAAGCTCGATAACAGCACCGGATCCGGAACCCACTGGGTTGCATACGCGATTGATCCACGTGCAATTGTTTATTTCGATTCATATGGATTAGCGCCGCCGAAGGAATTCATTCGTTATATAAACCGCTTAAACACCCCTCGTTGGTATTCTACGCTACCAACACAACAAATGAATGACCCACCAATATGCGGCAACGAAGTATTAAATGTCCTCGACGCTATGTCAACATCTGGAAAACCACCACATGTTGTCGTAAATGAATACACGAGTAGTCACTGGAAATCGAAGATTTTAGAGAGAGAAAGAGTTTTACAATAACATGATTGATATTTGAGGAAGACCTGTATCAGCGCTGAAGAAACCAACCACAGAAACATCTGCAACTGGTGATATAAAAAAAATAATCGAAGATGAAATCGCTGAGACGTTGAACTTAGCAAGTGTTGATCCCAATGAAATAGTTGTATTTCAAGATCGTCAGGGTAAATTGAAATCTAGTAATATTTCCCTGGATGATATTTTAGTTAAACAACGAGACGCAACCGTAGGCACTATCGCTTTGTTTTCCGATCAGGGTAAACTCAAACCGGGTGTACTTGTTTCAACTATCTTGGAACGAATTAACAATATTGACAAGCCGTTATTAGATTTCCTTGGTAATCCTTCAGTGACCACACCGAAGCTCACAACGATAAAAACTTCTAAGTTGGAACTAGCAACACTTCAATCCGAATATGAAAAACACGTTGAAAAATTTACATCATTTCGTAAAATTATCATCGAGAAATTCTTTGCAACCACGCTGGATAAAATTGACATAAAACTTCCTGATATTAAAAAATTAATCGATGAGATGAAGACCTTCATCGAAGCAGCAATCAAAGGTGATGCAACGAGGATGATAACAATCATTGAAAAAACAAAAATTCCTCATGAGAAAACCAACAATGTAGTATACACGATTCAATACAGATCATTTGCGTGGACACCCACAAACAATAAATTACATATCACTGCAACCGTCAAGGGTATTTATCGATTAACACTAGTAACACCGACTCAATTTAATATATCATCGTCGAGTTCATCTGGGGTCAACAATACAATATCAACGATCATAGACAAGGATACAACCGAACAGTTCACGATAGCATCCACTGATACTAATTTGGCTAGGGTTTCAGTAACATGGTATGTGGAATTCGTAGCGGATTTGAGTAAACAATTAAACCGCTAGCGGTTTCAATTGAAATCGTGAATGATTTGAGAATAAAATGACAACGTCACAACAATATCGTTATGATCAGGTCAGAGAATTTCAATTTAGACTCAAAACCCTCGCCGAGGAGTACCGAATAAAAATAAAGAAATACCGACGAAGAATCACCGCAATTGATGTTACCGTGTACTCGGTGAGTGGTGTTCTTCCTCCACCATTAATATTGGCTGCCATGTAAAGCTTATCATATGCTGATGAAGTGTTAAACTCTCCAATCACAACAACCTTTTCAATGACCTCTATAATATTATTGACTTTTGATATTTCTTTTTTTTTTTCATGACATCTTTCACAAAACAGGTGATAAGAATGGACTCTTGATATGATTGTATTATGTCCTCTAAAGAGTCATTTAATGGACAGAAGAAATAAGTACCATATCTTATTTTATGTGCAAAAAAATCCCTAATTAAACTGAGAGAAAAAAATACTAGGAAACATTTCAAATAGAAAACACGGTCATAGCCTTATTTTTCAATAACTTCTCAAAATTCATGGAACAGAATGAGATGACTAATGCATTAAACACATCTTTGATATACATACTAAGTTTATTTTATTTTCATTTATGTGGCAATATCTGGTTCATACATTGTTGTTGTCATGCAGCAATTTAGTATCAGATTATTTTCTTTCATTATGATCATTTTGTGAATATGTCCTGCTAACATTATCCAACAAATCCATTGAAATCGCATCAGAATTGAATTATTTATTTTTTCATATTTACGAGTTTGGACTAATATATATATCCAATGTTCAATTGCTTCCTTTAGTCTTCTAATTCTGTTTGAAATAATTTCATTGATTAAAGTTCATTCAGCACTATGACTTTTTGATGTATATCAATTCAGTGCCAAAAGAATTGTATATTTTCATCACTCACAGGTTGAAAATGACTAATAACCAGAAATTCATACCAAATACATTTTTTCATCCATGCACACATGTACGTATGCACATAAAGATTCATAAATCTTTAGATAAATACATGTATACACATATTGGCACATCATTATATGTGTGTCATCATGTTCTTTATCTTTCATGCAGACTATTCTATTTAGTGAAATATAGCCATACATAACTGGCTGACTGCATTAAATGTATATACTTGTATTATTATGGATGTTACACCTGACAAGTAAAGTTGATACTAAGCACTCCATTCGACCCTACATGATATTATATCCTTGTGTTCTCCTCTATATCCCTTTCAATGAGTCATTTAATGGACAGAAGAAATAAGTACAAAATCTCATTTTATGTGCAAAAAAATCCCTAATTAAACAGAAATACTAGGAAACATTTCAAATAGAAAACACAGTCATAACCTTACTCTTCATAACTTCTCTAAATTCATTTAACATCAACGACGTTTTTTGAATAATTTTCATGTTGTGAATGCGTCGTGACAACATTATCTTCCAAATTCTTTGGAATATTATCAGAATTGAATTAAGTATTTTTTCATATTCCGAGTTTGGATAAACATAATATATCCAATGTTCAATTGCTTGCTTTAGTCTTCTAATTGTGTTTGAAATAATTTCATTGATTAAAGTTCATTCAGCAGTATTCTATGACTTTTTGATGTATATCAATTCAGTGCCAAAAGAATTGTATATTTTCATCACTCACAGGATGAAAATGAGGAATAACCAGAAGTTCATACCAAATACATTTTTTCATCCATGCACACATGTACTTATGCACATAAAGATTCATAAATCTTTAGATAAATACATGTATACAAGTATTGGCACATCATTATATGTGTGTCATCAAGTTCTTTATCTTTCATGCAGACAATTCTATTTAGTGAAATATAGCCATACATAACTGGCTGACTGCATTAAATGTATATACTTGTATTATTATGGATGTTACACCTGACAAGTAAAGTTGGTACTAAGCACTCCATTCGACCCTACATGATATTATATCCTTGTGTTCTCCTCTATATCCCTTTCAATGAGTCATATTGTATTACTTATTTTTGATATTTCTTGTTTTTCATTTAATTCTTCACCAAACAGGTCGTAAGTATTATCTCTTGATATAATTGTATTACTTCCAATAAACTGTCATCTCAGACAGAACAAATGAGTAGAAAGTTTTATATTGTGATCATAACTATTCCTAAGGAAATCTGAAAGGAAAGATTTATGGAACAGATTCATAAGATTAATACATGACTTTGATAGAACTGTTTCGTTGTTTATTTTATTTTCCTATTTTATTTACTAATTTTGTTTGAGATAATTTAAAAGATTGAGTGCTATCCAGCAGTATATTATGAAATTGCTGATATATATCAATTCAGTGACTGATCATATGGTGATTTTCATCAGTTACATGCTGAATATGACTAATAAACAGATATTCATATTTATATACATATGTTTATCCAAGCCTGCATGAATGTATGCACATAAATATTTATAAATCTTTAGATAAATATATGTATATAAATATTGTCACATCATATGTTTTTCATCATGTTCCTTTTTTACATGCATCCTCTTATAATTAGTGAAATATAGCTATAGAAACTCTGATTGCATTAAAGGAAGTTAATATAGAGCATACACCTCATAAGTAAAGTTGATACTATGCTAAACAGTGGAGCCCCACAGCATATTATATCCTTGTGATCCTCTCTATTCCCTTTCAATGGGAGGCCCAGAGTGATCGAGCTTTCAAAAGCGCTGTCCTTTATGGATCACTGCCATCTTTTATAGATATATTATAATGTATACAAGTATTTGCACATTATACGTGTGTCATCAAGTTCTTTATCTTTCATGCAGATTATTCTATTTCGTGAGATATAGCCATACATAACTAGCTGACTGCATTAAATGTATATACTTGTATTATTATGGATGTTACACCTGACAAGTAAAGTTGATACTAAGCACTCCATTCGACCCTACATGATATTATATCCTTGTGTTCTCCTCTATATCCCTTTCAATGAGTCATATTGTATTACTTATTTTTGATATTTCTTCTTTTTCATGTAATTTATCACGAAACAGTTCGTAAGTATTATCTCTTGATATAATTGTATTTCTGCCAGTAAACTGTCATTTCATACAGAACAAATGAGTAGAAAGTTTTATATTGTGTTCATAACTATTCCTAACGAAATCGGAAAGGAAACATTTATGGAACAGATTCAAAAGATTAATACATGACTTTGATAGAACTGTTTCGTTGCTTATTTTATTTTCCTATTTTATTTTCTACTTTTGTTTGAGATAATTTCAAAGATTGAGTGCTATCCAGCAGTATATTATGAAATTGCTGATATATATCAATTCAGTGCCTGATCATATGGTTCATTTTCATCAGTTACATGCTGAATATGACTAATAAACAGATATTCATATTTATATACATATGTTTATCCATGCTTGCATGAATATATTCACATAAATATTTATAAATCTTTAGATAAATATATGTATATAAATATTGTCCCTTCATATGTTTTTCATCATGTTCTTTATTTTACATACAGCCTATTATATTTAATGAAATATAGCTATAGAAACTGTCTGATTGCATTAAAGGAATATACTTCTGTTATTATAGAGCATAGACCTCATAAGTAAAGTTGATAGTATGCTAACCATTGGAGCCCCACAGCATATTATATCCTTGTGATCCTCTATATTACCCTTTCAATGGGGAGCCCAGAGTGGCTGAGCTTTGAGAAGCTCTCTCCTTTACTGATCACTTCCATCTCACCTCTGTCTGCATGGGTTTGAAGTCTCTGATTCAGCCAATGTGGGTGTGTGACAAAACTTGCCAGTATCTTCTTGTGGGTTGGTGGTTTTTCCAGGGAATTTTCGGTGTTCTTCCTCCACCATTAATATTGGCTGCCATGTAAAGTTTATCATATGCTGATGAAGTGTTAAACTCTCCAATCACAACAACCTTTTCAATAACCTGTATCATATTATTGACTTTAGATATTTTTTTTTATTCATGACATCTTTCATAAAACAGGTGATAAGAATGGTCTATTGATATGATTGTATTATGTCCTCTAAAGAGTCATTTAATGGACAGAAGAAATAAGTACCATATCTTATTTTATGTGCAAAAAAATCCCTAATTAAACAGAGAAAAAAATACTAGGAAACATTTCAAATAGAAAACACGGTCATAGCCTTATTTTTCAATAACTTCTCAAAATTCATGGAACAGAATGAGATGACTAATGCATTAAACACATCTTTGATATACATACTAAGTTTATTTTATTTTCATTTCTGTGGCAATATCTGGTTCATACATTGTTGTTGTCATGCAGCAATTTAGTATCAGATTATTTTCTTTCATTATGATCATTTTGTGAATATGTCCTGCTAACATTATCCAACAAATCCATTGAAATCGCATCAGAATTGAATTATTTATTTTTTCATTTTTACGAGTTTGGACTAATATATATATCCAATGTTCAATTGCTTGCTTTAGTCTTCTAATTCTGTTTGAAATAATTTCATTGATTAAAGTTCATTCAGCACTATGACTTTTTGATGTATATCAATTCAGTGCCAAAAGAATTGTATATTTTCATCACTCACAGGTTGAAAATGACTAATAACCAGAAATTCATACCAAATACAGTTTTTCATCCATGCACACATGTACTTATGCACATAAAGATTCATAAATCTTTAGATAAATACATGTATACACATATTGGCACATCATTATATGTGTGTCATCAAGTTCTTTATCTTTCATGCAGACTATTCTATTTAGTGATATAAAGCCATACATAACTGGCTGACTGCATTAAATGTATATACTTGTATTATTATGGATGTTACACCTGACAAGTAAAGTTGATACTAAGCACTCCATTCGACCCTACATGATATTATATCCTTGTGTTCTCCTCTATATCCCTTTCAATGAGTCATTTAATGGACAGAAGAAATAAGTACAAAATCTTATTTTATGTGCAAAAAATCCCTAATTAAACAGAAATACTAGGAAACATTTCATATAGAAAACACAGTCATAACCTTACTCTTCAATAACTTCTCTAAATTCATTTAACATCAACGACGTTTTTTGAATAATTTTCATGTTGTGAATG
The DNA here is from genome assembly GCA_030141615.1 of Unio pictorum. Classification (NCBI taxonomy): domain Eukaryota; kingdom Metazoa; phylum Mollusca; class Bivalvia; order Unionida; family Unionidae; genus Unio; species Unio pictorum. The sequence continues at coordinate 15,004,241 of JARLTB010000126.1, forward strand.
CGTCCTGACAACATTATCTTCCAAATCCTTTGGAATATCATCAGAATTGAATTAAGTATTTTTTCATATTCCGAGTTTGCATAAACATAATATATCCAATGTTCAATTGCTTGCTTTAGTCTTCTAATTGTTTTTGAAATAATTTCATTGATTAAAGTTCATTCAGCAGTATTCTATGACTTTTTGATGTATATCAATTCAGTGCCAAAAGAATTGTATATTTTCATCACTCACAGGATGAAAATGAGGAATAACCAGAAATTAATACCAAATACATTTTTTCATCCATGCACACATGTACTTATGCACATAAAGATTCATAAATCTTTAGATAAATACATGTATACAAGTATTGGCACATCATATGTGTGTCATCATGTTCTTTATCTTTCATGCAGACAATTCTATTTAGTGAAATATAGCCATACATAACTGGCTGACTGCATTAAATGTATATACTTGTATTTTTATGGATGTTACACCTGACAAGTAAAGTTGGTACTAAGCACTCCATTCAACCCTAAATGATATTATATCCTTGTGTTCTCCTCTATATCCATTTCAATGAGTCATATTGTATTACTTATTTTTGATATTTCTTGTTTTTCATTTAATTCTTCACAAAACAGGTCGTAAGTATTATCTCTTGATATAATTGTATTACTTCCAATAAACTGTCATCTCAGACAGAACAAATGAGTAGAAAGTTTTATATTGTGATCATAACTATTCCTAAGGAAATCTGAAAGGAAAGATTTATGGAGCAGATTCATAAGATTAATACATGACTTTGATAGAACTGTTTCGTTGTTTATTTTATTTTCCTATTTTATTTTCTAATTTTGTTTGAGATAATTTAAAAGATTGAGTGCTATCCAGCAGTATATTATGAAATTGCTGATATATATCAATTCAGTGACTGATCATATGGTGCATTATCATCAGTTACATGCTGAATATGACTAATACACAGATATTCATATTTATATACATATGTTTATCCAAGCCTGCATGAATGTATGCACATAAATATTTATAAATCTTTAGATAAATATATGTATATAAATATTGTCACATCATATGTTTTTCATCATGTTCCTTTTTTACATGCATCCTCTTATAATTAGTGAAATATAGCTATAGAAACTCTGATTGCATTAAAGGAAGTTATTATAGAGCATACACCTCATAAGTAAAGTTGATACTATGCTAAACAGTGGAGCCCCACAGCATATTATATCCTTGTGATCCTCTATATTACCCTTTCAATGGGGAGCCCAGAGTGGCTGAGCTTTGAGAAGCTCTCTCCTTTACGGATCACTTCCATCTCACCTCTGTCTGCATGGGTTGAAGTCTCTGATTCATCCAATGTGGGTGTTTCAGAAAGCTTGCCTGTATCTTCTTGTGGGTTGGTGGTTTTTCCAGGGAATTTTCGGTGTTCTTCCTCCACCATTAATATTGGCTGCCATGTAAAGCTTATCATATGCTGATGAAGTGTTAAACTCTCCAATCACAACAACCTTTTCAATGACCTCTATAATATTATTGACTTTTGATATTTCTTTTTTTTTTTCATGACATCTTTCACAAAACAGGTGATAAGAATGGACTCTTGATATGATTGTATTATGTCCTCTAAAGAGTCATTTAATGGACAGAAGAAATAAGTACCAAATCTTATTTTATGTGCAAAAAAATCCCTAATTAAACAGAGAGGAAAAAATACTAGGAAACATTTCAAATAGAAAACACGTTCATAGCCTTATTTTTCAATAAATTCTCTAAATTCATGGAACAGAATGAGATGACTAATGCATTAAACACATCTTTGATATACATACTAAGTTTATTTTATTTTCATTTCTGTGGCAATATCTGGTTGATACATTGTTGTTGTCATGCAACAATTTAGCATGAGATTATTTTCTTTAATTATGACCATTTTGTGAATATGTCCTGCCAACATTATCCAACGAATCCATTGGAATCTCATCAGAATTGAATTATTTATTTTTTCATTGTTCCGAGTTTGGACCAATATATATATATCCAATGTTCAATTGCTTGCTTTAGTCTTCTAATTCTGTTTGAAATAATTTCATTGATTGAAGTTCATTCAACAGTATTCTATGAGTTTTTGATGTATATCAATTCAGTGCCAAAAGAATTATACATTTTCATCACTCACAGGTTGAAAATGACGAATAACCAGAAATTCAAACCAAATACAATTTTTCATCCATGCACACATGTACGTATGCACATAAAGATTCATAAATCTTTAGATAAATACATGTATACAAGTATTGGAACATCATATGTGTGTCATCAAGTTCTTTATCTTTCATGCAGACAATTCTTTTTAGTGAGATATAGCCATACATAACTGGCTGACTGCATTAAATGTATATACTTGTATTATTATGGATGTTACACCTGACAAGTAAAGTTGTTACTAAGCACTCCATTCGACCCTACATGATATTATATCCTTGTGTTCTCCTCTATATCCTTTTCAATGAGTCATATTGTATTACTTATATTTGATATGTCTTCTTTTTCATGTAATTCTTCACAAAACAGCTGGTAAGTATTATCTCTTGATATAATTGTATTACTTCCAATAAACTGTCATCTAAGACAGAACAAATCAGTAGAAAGTTTTATATTGTGATCATAACTATTCCTAAGGAAATCTGAAAGGAAAGATTTATGGAACAGATTAATAAGATTAATACATGTCTTTGATAGAACTATTCTGTTGTTTTTTTTTATTTTCCTATTTTATTTTCTAATTTTGTTTGAGATAATTTGAAAGATTGAGTGCTATCCAGCAGTATATTATGGCATTGCTGATATATATCAATTGAGTGCCTGATCATATGGTGCATATTGATCAATTACGTGCTGAATATGACTAATAAACAGATATTCATATTTATATACATATGTTATCCGTGCATGCATGAATGTATGAACATGAATTTTATAAATCTTCAAATAATTATATGTATACAAATATTAACATATGATATGTGTATCATCATTTTCTTTATTTTACATGCAGCCTAGTCTAGTTAGTGAAATATAGCCGTATAAACTGTCTGATTGCATTAAAGGAATATACTTCTGTTATTATAGAGCATACACCTGATAATTAAAGTTGATACTATGCTAAACATTGGCACCCCACAGCATATCATATCCTTGTGTTTCTCTCTATTACCCTTTCAATGGGGAGCCAAGAGTGGCTGAGCTTTGAGAAGCTCTCTCCTTTACGGATCACTTCCATCTCACCTCTGTCTGCATGGGTTGAAGTCTCTGATTCAGCCAATGTGGGTGTGTGAGAAAGCTTGCCGGTAGCTTCTTGTGGGTCGGTGGTTTCTTCCAGGGATTTTGCCGGATACTTCCTCCACCATTATTTCTGGCTGCCATGTAAAGCCTATCATGTGCTGAAAAATAGCGTTAAACCCTACAACAACAGCAACCTTTTCAATGACCTGTATCATATTTTTGACTTTTGATATTTCTTATTTTTCATGACATCTTTCACAAAACAGGTGGTAAGAATGGACTCTTGATATGATTGTGTAATGTCCTGTAAAGAGTCATTTAATAGACAGAAGAAATAAGTACAAAATCTTATTATATGCGCAGAAAAATCCTTAATTAAACAGAGGAAAAAATACTAGGAAACATTTCAAATAGAAAACACAGTCATAACCTTACTCTTCAATAACTTCTCTAAATTCATGGAACAGAATGAGATGACTAATGCATTATACTCATCTTTGATATACATATTAAGTTTATTTTTATTTTCATTTCTGTGGCAATATCTGGTTCATACATTGTTGTTGTCATGCAACAATTTAGCATCAGGATATTTTCTTTAATTATGATCATTTTGTGAATATGACCTGACAACATTATCCTCCAAATCCATTGGAATCTCATCAGAATTGAATTATTTATTTTTTCATTGTTTCGAGTTTGGACCAACATAATATATCCAATGTTCAATTGCTTGATTTAGTCTTCTAATTCTGTTTGAAATAATTTCATGGATTAAAGTTCATTCATCACTATTCTTTGACTTTTTGATGTATATCAATTCAGTGCCAAAAGAATTGTATATTTTCATCACTCACAGGCTGAAAATGACTAATAACCAGAAATTCATACCAAAAACATTTTCTCATCCATGCACACATGTACGTATGCACATAAAGATTCATTAATCTTTAGATAAATACATGTATACACGTATTGACACATCATATGTGTGTCATCAAGTTCTTTATCTTTCATGCAGATTATTCTATTGAGTGAAATATAGCCATACATAACTGGCTGACTACATTAAAAGTATATACTTGTATTATTGTGGATGTTACACCTGACAAGTAAAGTTGATACTAAGCACTCCATTCGACCCTACTTGATATTTTTTCCTTGTGTTCTCCTCTATATCCCTTTCAATGAGTCATATTGTATTACTTATTTTTGATATTTCTTGTTTTTCATGACCACCTTCACAAAACAGGTGGTAAGTATTATCTCTTGATATTATTGTGTTTCTTCCAATAAACTGTCATCTAATACAGAACAAATGAGTAGAAAGTTTTATACTGTGTTCACAACTTTTCCTAAGGAAATCTGAACAAGTTTCACTTTCTAATTTTGTTTGAGATAATTTTAAAGATTGCGTGCTATCCAGCAGCAGTATATTATGGCATTGCTGATACATATCAATTGATTGCCTGATCATATGGTGCATTTTCATCAATTACGTTCTGAATATGACTAACAAACAGAAATTCATATTTATATACATCTGTTTATCCATGGATACATGAATGTATTCACATAAATATTTTTTAAAACTTTAGATAAATATATGTATACAAATATTGTCACATCTTATGTGTTTCATCACGCTTTTTTTTACCTGCAACCTATTCTAATTAGTGAAATATAGCTATAGAAACTGTCTGATTGGATTAAAGGAATATACTTCTGTTATTATAGAGCAAACACGTGATACACAAAGTTGATAGTATGCTAAACATTGGAGCCCCACAGCATATTATATCCTTGTGGTCCTCTTTATTACCGTTTCAATGGGGGGGGGGGCCCAGAGTGGCTTAGCTTTCACAAGCGCTCTCCTTCACGGATCACTGCCATCTCACCTCTGTCTGCATGGGTTGAAGTCTCTGATTCATCCAATGTGGGTGTTTCAGAAAGCTTGCCTGTATCTTCTTGTGGGTTGGTGGTTTTTTCCAGGGATTTTTCGGTGTTCTTCCTCCACCATTAATATTGGCTGCCATGTAAAGTTTATCATATGCTGATGAAGTGTTAAACTCTCCAATCACAACAACCTTTTCAATGACCTCTATAATATTATTGACTTTTGATATTTTTTTTTTCATGACATCTTTCACAAAACAGGTGATAAGAATGGACTCTTGATATGATTGTATTATGTCCTCTAAAGACTCATTTAATGGACAGAAGAAATAAGTACAAAATCTTATTTTATGTGCAAAAAATCAATAATTAAACAGAGAGGGAAAAATACTAGGAAACATTTCAAATAGAAAACACGGTCATAGCCTTATTTTTCAATAACTTCTCTAAATTCATGGAACAGAATGAGATGACTAATGCATTAAACACATATTTGATATACATACTAAGTTTATTTTATTTTCATTTCTGTGGCAATATGTGGCTCATACATTGTTGTTGTCATGCAACAATTTAGCATGAGATTATTTTCTTTAATTATGATCATTTTGTGAATATGTCCTGCTAAAATTATCCAACAAATCCATAGGAATCTCATCAGAATTGAATTATTTATTTTTTCATTGTTCCGAGTTTGGACCAATATATATATATCCAATGTTCAATTGCTTGCTTTAGTCTTCTAATTCTGTTTGAAATAATTTCATTGATTAAAGTTCATTCAGCACCATGACTTTTTGATGTATATCAATTCAATGCCAAAAGAATTGTATATTTTCATCACTCACAAGTTGAAAATGACTAATAACCAGAAATTCATACCAAATACACTTTTTCATCCATGCACACATGTACGTATGCACATAAAGATTCATAAATCTTTAGATAAATACATGTATACAAGTATTGGCACATCATATGTGTGTCATCAAGTTCTTTATCTTTCATGCAGATTATTCTATTTAGTGAAATATAGCCATACATAACTGGCTGACTGCATTAAATGTATATACTTGTATTATTATGGATGTTACACCTGACAAGTAAAGTTGATACTAAGCACTCCATTCGACCCTACATGATATTATATCTTGTGTTCTCCTCTATATCCTTTTCAATGAGTCATTTAATGGACAGAAGAAATAAGTACAAAATCTTATTTTATGTGCAAAAAAATCCCTAATTAAACAGAAATACTAGGAAACATTTCAAATAGAAAACACAGTCATAACCTTACTCTTCAATAACTTCTCTAAATTCATTTAACATCAACGACATTTTTTAAATAATTTTCATGTTGTGAATGTGTCCTGACAACATTATCTTCCAAATCCTTTGGAATATCATCAGAATTGAACTAAGTATTTTTTCATATTCCGAGTTTGGACCAACATAATATATCCACTGTTCAATTGCTTGCTTTAGTCTTCTAATTGTGTTTGAAATAATTTCATTGATTAAAGTTCATTCAGCAGTATTCTATGACTTTTTGATGTATATCAATTCAGTGCCAAAAGAATTGTATATTTTCATCACTCACAGGTTGAAAATGAGGAAGAACCAGAAATTCATACCAAATACATTTTTTCATCCATGCAGACATGTACTTATTCACATAAAGATTCATAAATCTTTAGATAAATACATGTATACAAGTATTGGCACATCATATGTGTGTCATCATGTTCTTTATCTTTCATGCAGACTATTCTATTTAGTGAGATATAGCCATACATAACTGGCTGACTGCATTAAATGTATATACTTGTATTATTATGGATGTTACACCTGACAAGTAAAGTTGGTACTAAGCACTCCATTCGAGCCTACATGATATTATATCTTGTGTTCTCCTCTATATCCCTTTCAGTGAGTCATATTGTATTACTTATTTTTGATATTTCTTGTTTTTCATGTAATTTATCACGAAACAGGTCGTAAGTATTATCTCTTGATATAATTGTATTACTTCCAATAAACTGTCATCTAAGACAGAACAAATGAGTAGAAAGTTTTATATTGTGATCATAACTATTCCTAAGGAAATCTGAAAGGAAACATTTATGGAACAGATTCATAAGATTAATACATGTCTTTGATAGAACTATTCTGTTGTTTTTTTTAATTTTCCTATTTTATTTTCTAATTTTGTTTGAGATAATTTGAAAGATTGAGTGCTATCCAGCAGTATATTATGGCATTGCTGATATATATCAATTGAGTGCCTGATCATATGGTGCATATTTATCAATTACGTGCTGAATATGACTAATAAACAGATATTCATATTTATATACATATGTTATCCGTGCATGCATGAATGTATGAACATGAATTTTATAAATCTTCAGATAAATATATGTATACAAATATTGACATATCATATGTGTGTCATCATTTTCTTTATTTTACATGCAACCTATTCTAGTTAGTGAAATATAGCCATGTAAACTGTCTGATTGCATTAAAGGAATATACTTCTGTTATTATAGAGCATACACCTGATAAGTAAAGTTGATACTATGCTAATCATCGAAGCCCCACAGCATATCATATCCTTGTGTTTCTCTCTATTACCCTTTCAATGGGGAGCCAAGAGTGGCTGAGCTTTGAGAAGCTCTCTCCTTTACGGATCACTTCCATCTCACCTCTGTCTGCATGGGTTGAAGTCTCTGATTCATAAAATGTGGGTGTGTGAGAAAGCTTGCCAGTATCTTCTTGTGGGTTGGTGGTTTTTTCCAGCGATTTTGCCGGATTCTTCCTCCACCATTAATTTTGGCTGCCATGTAAAGCCTATCATGTGCTGAAAAATAGCGTTAAACCCTCCAACAACAGCAACCTTTTCAATGACCTGTATCATATTTTTGACTTTTGATATTTCTTATTTTTCATGACATCTTTCACAAAACAGGTGGTAAGAATGGACTCTTGATATGATTGTATTATGTCCTCTAAAGAGTCATTTAATGGACAGAAGCAATAAGCACAAAATCTTATTTTATGCGCAGACAAATCCCTAATTAAACAGAGGGGAAAAAATACTAGGAAACATTTCAAATAGAAAACACAGTCATAACCTTACTCTTCAATAACTTCTCTAAATTCATGGAACAGAATGAGATGACTAATGCATTATACACATCTTTGATATACATATTAAGTTTATTTTTATTTTCATTTCTGTGGCAATATCTGGTTCATACATTGTTGTTGTCATGCAACAATTTAGCATCAGATTATTTTCTTTAATTATGATCATTTTGTGAATAATTCCTGACAACATTATCCTCCAAATCCATTGGAATCTCATCAGAATTGAATTATTTATTTTTGATTTGTTTCGAGTTTGGACCAACATAATATATCCAATGTTCAATTGCTTGATTTAGTCTTCTAATTCTGTTTGAAATAATTTCATGGATTAAAGCTCATTCAGCAGTATTCTATGACTTTTTGATGTATATCAATTCAGTGCCAAAAGAATTCTAAATTTTCGTCACTCACAGGCTGAAAATGACTAATAACCAGAAATTCATACCAAAAACATTTTTTCATCCATGCACACATGTACGTATGCACATAAAGATTCATAAATCTTTAGATAAATACATGTATACAATTATTGGCACATCATATGTGTGTCATCATGTTCTTTATCTTTCATGCAGATTATTCTATTTAGTGAAATATAGCCATACATAACTGGCTGACTACATTAAATGTATATACTTGTATTATTATGGATGTTACACCTGACAGGTAAAGATGATACTAAACCCTCCATTCGACCCTACTTGATATTATTTCCTTGTGTTCTCCTCTATATCCCTTTCAATGAGTCATATTGTATTACTTATTTTTGATATTTCTTGTTTTTCATGACCCCCTTCACAAAACAGGTGGTAAGTATTATCTCTTGATATTATTGTGTTTCTTCCAATAAACTGTCATCTAATACAGAACAAATGAGTAGAAAGTTTTATACTGTGTTCACAACTTTTCCTAAGGAAATCTGAACAAGTTTCATTTTCTAATTTTGTTTGAGATAATTTAAATGATTGAGTGCTATCCAGCAGTATATTATGGCATTGCTGATACATATCATTTGAGTGCCTGATCATATGGTGCATTTTCATCAATTACGTGCTGAATATGACTAACAAACAGAAATTCATATTTATATACATCTTTTTATCCATGGATACATGAATGTATTCACATAAATATTTTTTAAAACTTTAGATAAATATATGTATACAAATATGGTCACATCTTATGTGTTTCATCACGCTCTTTTTTTTTACCTGCAACCTATTCTACTTAGTGAAATATAGCTATAGAAACTGTCTGATTGGATTAAAGGAATATACTTCTGTTATTATAGAGCAAACACGTGATACACAAAGTTGATAGTATGCTAAACATTGGAGCCCCACAGCATATTATATCCTTGTGGTCCTCTCTATTACCGTTTCATTGAGGGGGGGGCCCAGAGTGGCTTAGCTTTCACAAGCACTCTCCTTTACGGATCACTGCCATCTCACCTCTGTCTGCATGGGTTGAAGTCTCTGATTCATCCAATGTGGGTGTTTCAGAAAGCTTGCCTGTATCTTCTTGTGGGTCGGTGTTTTTTTCCAGGGATTTTACGGTGTTCTTCCTCCACCATTAATATTGGCTGCCATGTAAAGTTTATCATATGCTGATGAAGTGTTAAACTCTCCAATCACAACAACCTTTTCAATGACCTCTATAATATTATTGACTTTTGATATTTCTTCTTTTTCATGACATCTTTCACAAAACAGGTGATAAGAATGGACTCTTGATATGATTGTATTATGTCCTCTAAAGACTCATTTAATGGACAGAAGAAATAAGTACAAAATCTTATTATATGTGCAAAAAAATCCCTAATTAAAGAGAGAGGAAAAATACTAGGAAACATTTCAAATAGAAAACACGGTCATAGCTTTATTTTTCAATAACTTCTCTAAATTCATGGAACAGCATGAGATGACTAATGCTTTAAACACATCTTTGATATACATACTAAGTTTATTTTATTTTCATTTCTGTGGCAATATCTGGTTCATACATTGTTGTTGTCATGCAACAATTTAGCATCGGATTATTTTCTTTAATTATGATCATTTTGTGAATATGTCTTGACAACATTATCCTCCAAATCCTTTGGAATCTCATCAGAATCGAATTATTTATTTTTTCATTGTTTCGAGTTTGGACCAACATAATATATCCAATGTTCAATTGCTTGCTTTAGTCTTCTAATTCTGTTTGAAATAATTTCATTGATTAATGTTCATTCAGCAGTATTTTATGACATTTTGATGTATATCAATTCAGTGCCAAAAGAATTGTATATTTTCATCACTCACAGGTTGAAAATGACTAATAACCAGAAATTCAAACCAAATACATTTTTTCATCAATGCACACGTGTACGTATGCACATAAAGATTCATTGATCTTTAGATAAATACATGTATACACATATTGGCACATCATTATATGTGTGTCATCAAGTTCTTTGGCTGACTGCATTAAATGTATATACTTGTATTATTATGGATGTTACACCTGACAAGTAAAGTTGATACTAAGCACTCCATTCGACCCTAAATGATATTATATCCTTGTGTTCTCCTCTATATCCCTTTCAATGAGTCATATTGTATTACTTATTTTTGATATTTCTTGTTTTTCATGTAATGCTTCACGAAACAGTTCGTAAGTATTATCTCTTGATATAATTGTATTGCTTCCAATAAACTGTCATTTAAGACAGAACAAATCAGTAGAAAGTTTTATATTGTGTTCATAACTATTCCTAAGGAAATCTGAAAGGAAACATTTATGGAACAGATTCATAAGATTAATACATGACTTTGATACAACTGTTTCGTTTTTTTTTTTATTTACCTATTTTAGTTTCAAATTCTGTTTGAGATAATTTAAAAGATTGAGTGCTATCCAGCAGTATATTATGAAATTGCTGATATATATCAATTCAGTGACTGATCATATGGTGCATTTTCATCAGTTACATGCTGAATATGACTAATAAACAGATATTCATATTTATATACATATGTTTATCCATGCTTTCATGAATATATGCACATAAATATTTATAAATCTTTAGATAAATATATGTCTATAAATATTGTCACATCATATGTTTTTCATCATGTTTTTTATTTTACATACAGCCTCTTATAATTAGTGAAATATAGCTATAGAAACTGTCTGATTGCATTAAAGGAATATACTTCTGTTATTATAGAGCATACACCTCATAAGTAAAGTTGATACTATGCTAATCATCGAAGCCCCACAGCATATCATATCCTTGTGTTTCTCTCTATTACCCTTTCAATGGGGAGCCAAGAGTGGCTGAGCTTTGAGAAGCTCTCTCCTTTACGGATCACTTCCATCTCACCTCTGTCTGCATGGGTTGAAGTCTCTGATTCATAAAATGTGGGTGTGTGAGAAAGCTTGCCAGTATCTTCTTGTGGGTTGGTGGTTTTTTCCAGCGATTTTGCCGGATTCTTCCTCCACCATTAATTTTGGCTGCCATGTAAAGCCTATCATGTGCTGAAAAATAGCGTTAAACCCTCCAACAACAGCAACCTTTTCAATGACCTGTATCATATTTTTGACTTTTGATATTTCTTATTTTTCATGACATCTTTCACAAAACAGGTGGTAAGAATGGACTCTTGATATGATTGTATTATGTCCTCTAAAGAGTCATTTAATGGACAGAAGCAATAAGCACAAAATCTTATTTTATGCGCAGACAAATCCCTAATTAAACAGAGGGGAAAAAATACTAGGAAACATTTCAAATAGAAAACACAGTCATAACCTTACTCTTCAATAACTTCTCTAAATTCATGGAACAGAATGAGATGACTAATGCATTATACACATCTTTGATATACATATTAAGTTTATTTTTATTTTCATTTCTGTGGCAATATCTGGTTCATACATTGTTGTTGTCATGCAACAATTTAGCATCAGATTATTTTCTTTAATTATGATCATTTTGTGAATAATTCCTGACAACATTATCCTCCAAATCCATTGGAATCTCATCAGAATTGAATTATTTATTTTTGATTTGTTTCGAGTTTGGACCAACATAATATATCCAATGTTCAATTGCTTGATTTAGTCTTCTAATTCTGTTTGAAATAATTTCATGGATTAAAGCTCATTCAGCAGTATTCTATGACTTTTTGATGTATATCAATTCAGTGCCAAAAGAATTCTAAATTTTCGTCACTCACAGGCTGAAAATGACTAATAACCAGAAATTCATACCAAAAACATTTTTTCATCCATGCACACATGTACGTATGCACATAAAGATTCATAAATCTTTAGATAAATACATGTATACAATTATTGGCACATCATATGTGTGTCATCATGTTCTTTATCTTTCATGCAGATTATTCTATTTAGTGAAATATAGCCATACATAACTGGCTGACTACATTAAATGTATATACTTGTATTATTATGGATGTTACACCTGACAGGTAAAGATGATACTAAACCCTCCATTCGACCCTACTTGATATTATTTCCTTGTGTTCTCCTCTATATCCCTTTCAATGAGTCATATTGTATTACTTATTTTTGATATTTCTTGTTTTTCATGACCCCCTTCACAAAACAGGTGGTAAGTATTATCTCTTGATATTATTGTGTTTCTTCCAATAAACTGTCATCTAATACAGAACAAATGAGTAGAAAGTTTTATACTGTGTTCACAACTTTTCCTAAGGAAATCTGAACAAGTTTCATTTTCTAATTTTGTTTGAGATAATTTAAATGATTGAGTGCTATCCAGCAGTATATTATGGCATTGCTGATACATATCATTTGAGTGCCTGATCATATGGTGCATTTTCATCAATTACGTGCTGAATATGACTAACAAACAGAAATTCATATTTATATACATCTTTTTATCCATGGATACATGAATGTATTCACATAAATATTTTTTAAAACTTTAGATAAATATATGTATACAAATATGGTCACATCTTATGTGTTTCATCACGCTCTTTTTTTTTACCTGCAACCTATTCTAATTAGTGAAATATAGCTATAGAAACTGTCTGATTGGATTAAAGGAATATACTTCTGTTATTATAGAGCAAACACGTGATACACAAAGTTGATAGTATGCTAAACATTGGAGCCCCACAGCATATTATATCCTTGTGGTCCTCTCTATTACCGTTTCATTGAGGGGGGGGCCCAGAGTGGCTTAGCTTTCACAAGCACTCTCCTTTACGGATCACTGCCATCTCACCTCTGTCTGCATGGGTTGAAGTCTCTGATTCATCCAATGTGGGTGTTTCAGAAAGCTTGCCTGTATCTTCTTGTGGGTCGGTGTTTTTTTCCAGGGATTTTACGGTGTTCTTCCTCCACCATTAATATTGGCTGCCATGTAAAGTTTATCATATGCTGATGAAGTGTTAAACTCTCCAATCACAACAACCTTTTCAATGACCTCTATAATATTATTGACTTTTGATATTTCTTCTTTTTCATGACATCTTTCACAAAACAGGTGATAAGAATGGACTCTTGATATGATTGTATTATGTCCTCTAAAGACTCATTTAATGGACAGAAGAAATAAGTACAAAATCTTATTATATGTGCAAAAAAATCCCTAATTAAAGAGAGAGGAAAAATACTAGGAAACATTTCAAATAGAAAACACGGTCATAGCTTTATTTTTCAATAACTTCTCTAAATTCATGGAACAGCATGAGATGACTAATGCTTTAAACACATCTTTGATATACATACTAAGTTTATTTTATTTTCATTTCTGTGGCAATATCTGGTTCATACATTGTTGTTGTCATGCAACAATTTAGCATCGGATTATTTTCTTTAATTATGATCATTTTGTGAATATGTCTTGACAACATTATCCTCCAAATCCTTTGGAATCTCATCAGAATCGAATTATTTATTTTTTCATTGTTTCGAGTTTGGACCAACATAATATATCCAATGTTCAATTGCTTGTTTTAGTCTTCTAATTCTGTTTGAAATAATTTCATTGATTAATGTTCATTCAGCAGTATTTTATGACATTTTGATGTATATCAATTCAGTGCCAAAAGAATTGTATATTTTCATCACTCACAGGTTGAAAATGACTAATAACCAGAAATTCAAACCAAATACATTTTTTCATCAATGCACACGTGTACGTATGCACATAAAGATTCATTGATCTTTAGATAAATACATGTATACACATATTGGCACATCATTATATGTGTGTCATCAAGTTCTTTGGCTGACTGCATTAAATGTATATACTTGTATTATTATGGATGTTACACCTGACAAGTAAAGTTGATACTAAGCACTCCATTCGACCCTAAATGATATTATATCCTTGTGTTCTCCTCTATATCCCTTTCAATGAGTCATATTGTATTACTTATTTTTGATATTTCTTGTTTTTCATGTAATGCTTCACGAAACAGTTCGTAAGTATTATCTCTTGATATAATTGTATTGCTTCCAATAAACTGTCATTTAAGACAGAACAAATCAGTAGAAAGTTTTATATTGTGTTCATAACTATTCCTAAGGAAATCTGAAAGGAAACATTTATGGAACAGATTCATAAGATTAATACATGACTTTGATACAACTGTTTCGTTTTTTTTTTTATTTACCTATTTTAGTTTCAAATTCTGTTTGAGATAATTTAAAAGATTGAGTGCTATCCAGCAGTATATTATGAAATTGCTGATATATATCAATTCAGTGACTGATCATATGGTGCATTTTCATCAGTTACATGCTGAATATGACTAATAAACAGATATTCATATTTATATACATATGTTTATCCATGCTTTCATGAATATATGCACATAAATATTTATAAATCTTTAGATAAATATATGTCTATAAATATTGTCACATCATATGTTTTTCATCATGTTTTTTATTTTACATACAGCCTCTTATAATTAGTGAAATATAGCTATAGAAACTGTCTGATTGCATTAAAGGAATATACTTCTGTTATTATAGAGCATACACCTCATAAGTAAAGTTGATACTATGCTAATCATCGAAGCCCCACAGCATATCATATCCTTGTGTTTCTCTCTATTACCCTTTCAATGGGGAGCCAAGAGTGGCTGAGCTTTGAGAAGCTCTCTCCTTTACGGATCACTTCCATCTCACCTCTGTCTGCATGGGTTGAAGTCTCTGATTCATAAAATGTGGGTGTGTGAGAAAGCTTGCCAGTATCTTCTTGTGGGTTGGTGGTTTTTTCCAGCGATTTTGCCGGATTCTTCCTCCACCATTAATTTTGGCTGCCATGTAAAGCCTATCATGTGCTGAAAAATAGCGTTAAACCCTCCAACAACAGCAACCTTTTCAATGACCTGTATCATATTTTTGACTTTTGATATTTCTTATTTTTCATGACATCTTTCACAAAACAGGTGGTAAGAATGGACTCTTGATATGATTGTATTATGTCCTCTAAAGAGTCATTTAATGGACAGAAGCAATAAGCACAAAATCTTATTTTATGCGCAGACAAATCCCTAATTAAACAGAGGGGAAAAAATACTAGGAAACATTTCAAATAGAAAACACAGTCATAACCTTACTCTTCAATAACTTCTCTAAATTCATGGAACAGAATGAGATGACTAATGCATTATACACATCTTTGATATACATATTAAGTTTATTTTTATTTTCATTTCTGTGGCAATATCTGGTTCATACATTGTTGTTGTCATGCAACAATTTAGCATCAGATTATTTTCTTTAATTATGATCATTTTGTGAATAATTCCTGACAACATTATCCTCCAAATCCATTGGAATCTCATCAGAATTGAATTATTTATTTTTGATTTGTTTCGAGTTTGGACCAACATAATATATCCAATGTTCAATTGCTTGATTTAGTCTTCTAATTCTGTTTGAAATAATTTCATGGATTAAAGCTCATTCAGCAGTATTCTATGACTTTTTGATGTATATCAATTCAGTGCCAAAAGAATTCTAAATTTTCGTCACTCACAGGCTGAAAATGACTAATAACCAGAAATTCATACCAAAAACATTTTTTCATCCATGCACACATGTACGTATGCACATAAAGATTCATAAATCTTTAGATAAATACATGTATACAATTATTGGCACATCATATGTGTGTCATCATGTTCTTTATCTTTCATGCAGATTATTCTATTTAGTGAAATATAGCCATACATAACTGGCTGACTACATTAAATGTATATACTTGTATTATTATGGATGTTACACCTGACAGGTAAAGATGATACTAAACCCTCCATTCGACCCTACTTGATATTATTTCCTTGTGTTCTCCTCTATATCCCTTTCAATGAGTCATATTGTATTACTTATTTTTGATATTTCTTGTTTTTCATGACCCCCTTCACAAAACAGGTGGTAAGTATTATCTCTTGATATTATTGTGTTTCTTCCAATAAACTGTCATCTAATACAGAACAAATGAGTAGAAAGTTTTATACTGTGTTCACAACTTTTCCTAAGGAAATCTGAACAAGTTTCATTTTCTAATTTTGTTTGAGATAATTTAAATGATTGAGTGCTATCCAGCAGTATATTATGGCATTGCTGATACATATCATTTGAGTGCCTGATCATATGGTGCATTTTCATCAATTACGTGCTGAATATGACTAACAAACAGAAATTCATATTTATATACATCTTTTTATCCATGGATACATGAATGTATTCACATAAATATTTTTTAAAACTTTAGATAAATATATGTATACAAATATGGTCACATCTTATGTGTTTCATCACGCTCTTTTTTTTTACCTGCAACCTATTCTAATTAGTGAAATATAGCTATAGAAACTGTCTGATTGGATTAAAGGAATATACTTCTGTTATTATAGAGCAAACACGTGATACACAAAGTTGATAGTATGCTAAACATTGGAGCCCCACAGCATATTATATCCTTGTGGTCCTCTCTATTACCGTTTCATTGAGGGGGGGGCCCAGAGTGGCTTAGCTTTCACAAGCACTCTCCTTTACGGATCACTGCCATCTCACCTCTGTCTGCATGGGTTGAAGTCTCTGATTCATCCAATGTGGGTGTTTCAGAAAGCTTGCCTGTATCTTCTTGTGGGTCGGTGTTTTTTTCCAGGGATTTTACGGTGTTCTTCCTCCACCATTAATATTGGCTGCCATGTAAAGTTTATCATATGCTGATGAAGTGTTAAACTCTCCAATCACAACAACCTTTTCAATGACCTCTATAATATTATTGACTTTTGATATTTCTTCTTTTTCATGACATCTTTCACAAAACAGGTGATAAGAATGGACTCTTGATATGATTGTATTATGTCCTCTAAAGACTCATTTAATGGACAGAAGAAATAAGTACAAAATCTTATTATATGTGCAAAAAAATCCCTAATTAAAGAGAGAGGAAAAATACTAGGAAACATTTCAAATAGAAAACACGGTCATAGCTTTATTTTTCAATAACTTCTCTAAATTCATGGAACAGCATGAGATGACTAATGCTTTAAACACATCTTTGATATACATACTAAGTTTATTTTATTTTCATTTCTGTGGCAATATCTGGTTCATACATTGTTGTTGTCATGCAACAATTTAGCATCGGATTATTTTCTTTAATTATGATCATTTTGTGAATATGTCTTGACAACATTATCCTCCAAATCCTTTGGAATCTCATCAGAATCGAATTATTTATTTTTTCATTGTTTCGAGTTTGGACCAACATAATATATCCAATGTTCAATTGCTTGCTTTAGTCTTCTAATTCTGTTTGAAATAATTTCATTGATTAATGTTCATTCAGCAGTATTTTATGACATTTTGATGTATATCAATTCAGTGCCAAAAGAATTGTATATTTTCATCACTCACAGGTTGAAAATGACTAATAACCAGAAATTCAAACCAAATACATTTTTTCATCAATGCACACGTGTACGTATGCACATAAAGATTCATTGATCTTTAGATAAATACATGTATACACATATTGGCACATCATTATATGTGTGTCATCAAGTTCTTTGGCTGACTGCATTAAATGTATATACTTGTATTATTATGGATGTTACACCTGACAAGTAAAGTTGATACTAAGCACTCCATTCGACCCTAAATGATATTATATCCTTGTGTTCTCCTCTATATCCCTTTCAATGAGTCATATTGTATTACTTATTTTTGATATTTCTTGTTTTTCATGTAATGCTTCACGAAACAGTTCGTAAGTATTATCTCTTGATATACTTGTATTGCTTCCAATAAACTGTCATTTAAGACAGAACAAATCAGTAGAAAGTTTTATATTGTGTTCATAACTATTCCTAAGGAAATCTGAAAGGAAACATTTATGGAACAGATTCATAAGATTAATACATGACTTTGATACAACTGTTTCGTTTTTTTTTTTATTTACCTATTTTAGTTTCAAATTCTGTTTGAGATAATTTAAAAGATTGAGTGCTATCCAGCAGTATATTATGAAATTGCTGATATATATCAATTCAGTGACTGATCATATGGTGCATTTTCATCAGTTACATGCTGAATATGACTAATAAACAGATATTCATATTTATATACATATGTTTATCCATACTTTCATGAATATATGCACATAAATATTTATAAATCTTTAGATAAATATATGTCTATAAATATTGTCACATCATATGCTTTTCATCATGTTTTTTATTTTACATACAGCCTCTTATAATTAGTGAAATATAGCTATAGAAACTGTCTGATTGCATTAAAGGAATATACTTCTGTTATTATAGAGCATACACCTCATAAGTAAAGTTGATACTATGCTAAACATTGGAGCCCCACAGCATATTATATCCTTGTGGTCCTCTATATTACCCTTTCAATGGGGAGCCCAGAGTGGCTGAGCTTTGAGAAGCTCTCTCCTTTACGGATCACTTCCATCTCACCTCTATCTGCATGGGTTGAAGTCTCTGATTCATGCAATATGGGTGTGTGAGAAAGCTTGCCAGTATCTTCTTGTGGGTTGGTGGTTTTTTCAAGGGATTTTTTGGTGTTCTTTCTCCACCATTAATTCTGGCTGCCATGTAAAGCTTATCATATGCTTTTGAACAGTGTTAAACTCTCCAATCACAACAACCTTTTCAATGACCTGTATCATATTACTGACTTTTGATATTTATTCTTTTTCATGACATCTTTCACAAAACAGGTGATTAGAATGGACTCTTGATATAATTGTATTATGTCCTCTAAAGGGTCATTTAATGGACAGAATAAATAAGTACAAAATCTTATTTTATGTGCAAAAAAATCCCTAATTAAACAGAGAGGAAAAAATACTAGGAAACATTTCAAATAGAAAACACGGTCATAGCCTTATTTTTCAATAACTTCTCTAAATTCATGGAACAGAATGAGATGACTAATGCATTAAACACATCTTTGATATACATATTAAGTTTATTTTATTTTCATTTCTGTGGCAATATCTGGTTCATACATTGTTGTTGTCATGCAACAATTTAGCATCAGGATATTTTCTTTAATTATGATCATTTTGTGAATATGACCTGACAACATTATCCTCCAAATCCATTGGAATCTCATCAGAATTGAATTATTTATTTTTTCATTGTTCCGAGTTTGGACCAATATATATATCCAATGTTCAATTGCTTGCTTTAGTCTTTTAATTCTGTTTGAAATAATTTCATTGATTACAGTTGATTCAGAAGTTTTCTATGACTTTTTGATGTATATCAATTCAGTGCCAAAAGAATTGTATATTTTCATCACTCACAGGTTGAAAATGACGAATAACTAGAAATTCAAACCAAATACATTTTTTCATCCATGCACACATGTACGTATGCACATAAAGATTCATAAATCTTTAGATAAATACATGTATACAAGTATTGGCACATCATATGTGTGTCATCAAGTTCTTTATCTTTCATGCAGACTATTCTATTTAGTGAGATATAGCCATACATAACTGGCTGACTGTATATACTTGTATTATTATGGATGCTACACCTGACAAGTAAAGTTGGTACTAAGCACTCCATTCGACCCTACATGATATTATATCCTTGTGTTCTCCTCTATATCCATTTCAATGAGTCATATTGTATTACTTATTTTTGATATTTCTTGTTTTTCATGTAATGCTTCACGAAACAGTTCGTAAGTATTATCTCTTGATATAATTGTATTGCTTCCAATAAAATGTCATTTAAGACAGAACAAATCAGTAGAAAGTTTTATTTTGTGTTCATAACTATTCCTAAGGAAATCTGAAAGGAAACATTTATGGAACAGATTCATAAGATTAATACATGACTTTGATAGAACTATTCCATTGTTTATTTTATTTTCGTATTATTTTTTTTTCTAATTTTGTTTGAGATAATTTGAAAGATTGAGTGCTATCCAGCAGTATATTATGGCATTGCTTATACATATCAATTCAGTGCCTGATCATATGGTGCATTTTCATCAATTACGTGCTGAATATGACTAATAAACAGAAATTCATATTTATATACATATGTTTATACATGCATGCATGAATGTATGCACATAAATATTTATAAATCTGTAGATAAATATATGTATAGAAAAATAAACATATGATATGTGTGTCATCATTTTCTTTATTTTACATGCAGCCTATTTTAATTGGTGAAATATAGCCATAGAAACTGTCTGATTGCATTAATGGAATATACTTCTGTTATTATAAAGCATACACCTGATAAGTAAAGTTGATACTATGCTAAACATCGGAGCCCCACAGCATATTATATCCTTGTGATCCTCTCTATTCCCTTTCAATGGGAGGCCCAGAGTGATCGAGCTTTCAAAAGCGCTGTCCTTTATGGATCACTGCCATCTTTTATAGATATATTATAATGTATACAAGTATTTGCACATTATACGTGTGTCATCAAGTTCTTTATCTTTCATGCAGATTATTCTATTTCGTGATATATAGCCATACATAACTGGCTGACTGCATTAAATGTATATACTTGTATTATTATGGATATTACACCTGACAAGTAAAGTTGATACTAAGCACTCCATTCGACCCTACATGATATTATATCCTTGTGTTCTCCTCTATATCCCTTTCAATGAGTCATATTGTATTACTTATTTTTGATATTTCTTCTTTTTCATGTAATTCTTGACAAAACAGCTCGTAAGTATTATCTCTTGATATAATTGTATTACTTCCAATAAAATGTCATCTCAGACAGTACAAATGAGTAGAAAGTTTTATATTGTGTTCATAACTATTCCTAAGGAAATCTGAAAGGAAAGATTTATGGAACAGATTCATAAGATTAATACATGACTTTGATAGAACTGTTTCGTTGTTTATTTTATTTTCCTATTTTATTTTCTAATTTTGTTTGAGATAATTTAAAAGATTGAGTGTTATCCAGCAGTATATTATGAAATTGCTGATATATATCAATTTAGTGACTGATCATATTTTGCATTTTCATCAGTTACGTGCTGAATATGACTAATAAACAGATATTCATATTTATATACATATGTTTATCCATGCTTGCATGAATATATTCACATAAATATTTATAAATCTTTAGATAAATATATGTATATAAATATTGTCACATCATATGTTTTTCATCATGTTCTTTATTTTACATACAGCCTATTATATTTAATGAAATATAGCTATAGAAACTCTGATTGCATAAAAGGAATATACTTCTGTTATTATAGAGCATACACCTCATAAGTAAAGTTGATACTATGCTAAACATTGGAGTCCCACAGCATATTATATCCTTGTGATCCTCTATATTACCCTTTCAATGGGGAGCCCAGAGTGGCTGAGCTTTGAGAAGCTCTCTCCTTTACGGATCACTTCCATCTCACCTCTGTCTGCATGGGTTGAAGTCTCTGATTCATCCAATGTGGGTGTGTGAGAAAACTTGCCAGTATCTTCTTGTGGGTCGGTGGTTTTTTCCAGGGAATTTTCGGTGTTCTTCCTCCACCATTAATATTGGCTGCCATGTAAAGCTTATCATATGCTGATGAAGTGTTAAACTCTCCAATCACAACAACCTTTTCAATGACCTCTATAATATTATTGACTTTTGATATTTTTTTTTTTCATGACTTCTTTCACAAAACAGGTGATCAGATTGGACTCTTGATATGATTGTATTATGTCCTCTAAAGAGTCATTTAATGGACAGAATAAATAAGTACAAAATCTTATTTTATGTGCAAAAAAATCCCTAATTAAACAGAGAGGAAAAAATACTAGGAAACATTTCAAATAGAAAACACGGTCATAGCCTTATTTTTCAATAACTTCTCTAAATTCATGGAACAGAATGAGATGACTAATGCATTAAACACATCTTTGATATACATACTAAGTTTATTTTATTTTCATTTCTGTGGCAATATCTGATTCATACATTGTTGTTGTCATGCAACAATTTAGCATTAGATTATTTTCTTTAATTATGATCATTTTGTGAATATGACCTGACAACATTATCTTCCAAACCCTTTGGAATCTCATCAGAATTGAATTATTTTTTTTTTCATATTCCGAGTTTGGACCAACATAATATATCCAATGTTCAATTGCTTGCTTTAGTCTTCTAATTCTGTTTGAAATAATTACATTGATTGAAGTTCATTCAGCAGTATTCTATGACTTTTTGATGTATATCAATTCAGTGCCAAGATGAATTGTATATTTTCATTACTCACAGGCTGAAAATGACTAATAACCAGGAATTCATACGAAATACATTTTTTCATCCATGCACTTGTACGTACCCACATAAAGATTCATTAATCTTTATATAGATATATGTAATGTATACAAGTATTGGCTCATAATATGTGTATCATCAAGTTCTTTATCTTTCATGCAGACTATTCTATTTAGTGATATATAGCCATACATAACTGGCTGACTGCATTAAATGTATATACTTGTATTATTATAGATGTTACACCTGTTAAGTAAAGTTGATACTAAGTACTCCATTCAACCCTACATGATATTATATCTTGTGTTCTCCTCTATATCCCTTTCAATGAGTCATATTGTATTACTTATTTTTGATATTTTTTGTTTTTCATGTAATTCATCACAAAACAGCTGGTAAGTATTATCTCTTGATATAATTGTAGTACTTCCAATAAACTGTCATCTGAGACAGAACAAATGAGTAGAAAGTTTTATATTGTGTTCATAACTATTCCTAAGGAAATCTCAAATAGAAACATTTATGGAACAGATTCATAAGTTTAATAAATGACTTTGAATAAACTATTCCGTTTATTTTTTTTTACTTTTTTATTTTCTAATTTTGTTTGAGATAATTTGAAAGATTGAGTGCTATCCAGCAGTATATTATGACTTTGCTGATATATATCAATTCAGTGCCTTATCATATGGTGCATTTTCACCAGTTATATGCTGAATATAACTAATAAACAGATATTCATATTTATATATATATATTCATCCATGGATGAATGAATATATGCACATATATATTCTTAAATCTTGAGAAAAATTTATGTACACAAGTATTATCAAATCATATATGTGTCATCAAGTTCTTTATTTTACATTCAGACTATTCAGTTAGTAAGAACCTGTATTATTACATTGAAGGAATATACTTCTTTTATTATAAAGCATACACCTCATAAGTAAAGTTGATACTATGCTAAACATTGGAGCCCCACAGCATATTATATCCTTGTGTTCCTCTCTCTTACCCTTTCAATGGGGTCCCAGAGTGGTCGAATTGTCAAAAGCTCTCTCTGTCTGTGGTTTTTTCCATGGATTTTTCTGGGTACATATGTTACATTCAGACTATTGTTTTTAGTGAAATATAGCAATACTTCACTGGCTGGATGCATTAAATGCATATTGTTGAAGTCTCTGATTCAGCCAATGTAGGTGTGTGATACAGCTTTCCAGTAACTTCTTGTGGGTCGATGGTTCTTAACAGGGATTTTTTCGACTTCTTCCCCCACAGTTAATACTGGCTGCAATGTAAAGCCTATCGTGTGCTAAAAAAACTTTAAACCCTACAACAATCCTTTTAATGACCTCTAACATATTTTTTACTTTTGATATTTATTTTTTTTCATTTCATCCTTCACTAAACAGAAGGTAAGAATGGACTCTTGATATTATTGTATTATGTCCTATAAATAGTCATTTGATAGACAGAATAAATGAGTACAAAATCTTTTTTTGTGTGCAAAAAAATCCCTATGGAAAAAATGAGGATAAATACTAGGAAACATTTCAATTAGAAGAAACAGTCATGACCTGACTCTTTAATAACTTCTCTAAATTCATGAAACAGATAGAGATGACTAATATATTTTACACATCTTTGATATAAGTATTTCATTTATTTTCATTGGTGTGGCAATATCTTGTTCATACATTGTTGTTCTCCTGCAACAATTTAACATCAATGTCTTTTCTTTAATTATTGTCATTTTGTGAGTATGTCCTGACAACATTATTATCCAAATCCATTGGAATCTCATCAGTATTTAATTATTAATTTTTCATTGTTCTGAGTCTGGACCAACATATATATCCAATGTTCAATTGCTTGCTTTAGTCCTCTGATTCTCTTTGAAATAATTTTATTGACTGAAGTTTATCCAGCAGTATTTTATGACTTTTTGATGTATAACAGGTCAATGTTTAAATAAATGGTATATTTTCATCACTCACTGGCTGAAATTGACTAATAACCAGAAATTCATTCTCCAATATATTTTTTCATCCATGCACACATGTACCTATGCACATACAGACTCAATAATCTTTAGGTAAATACATGTATGCAAGTATTGGCACATCATATGTATGTCATCAATTTGTATATGTTACTATTATTTGTAGTGAAATACTGCTATACATAACTGGCTGACTGCATTCAATGTATATATTTCTGTTATTATTGATGTTACACCCGACAAGTAAAGTTGATACTAAACCCTCCATTTGACCCTAAATGATATTATATCCTTGTGTTCTCCTCCATTACCCTTTCAATCAGTCATATTGTATTATTGATTTTTGACATTTATTCTTTTTCATGCAGTCCTTGATGAAACAGCTGGTAAGTATAATCTCCTGATATAATTGTATTCCATCCACTGAACAGTCATCTTAGAACAAAAGAGTAGAAAGTTTTATGTGCAGAATTATTCCTAAGGAAATCTGAAAGGAAAAATTAATGGAACATATTCATAAGATTAATCCATTATACATGACATTGATAGAACTATTCCATTGTTTATTTTTTGTTCCTTTTTCTATTCTTATTTTCTTTGAGATAATTTAAAAGATTGAATGCTATCCAGCAGTATATTATGAATTGGCTGATATATATCAATTCAGTGCCTGATCATATAGTGCATCTTCATGCATTACATGCTGAGCAGCTGAGGGGGCGAACCATACGATTATATTTTAAGCAAAATATTTTAAGCCTCCTTTTGCCAAATAGAGCCTTAGATCAGACGGTTGGATTCTAAGCAAAATATTTAAAGCCTCCTTTTGCCAAATGGAGCCTTAACGATTTTAGAGTCCTATTTGTCAAATTAGGGGTTTCTACGAAAATGAACCAGAGAGGGATGCAAAAACCTCTAAAAAAAAAAGTCTTTCAACCTCGTCGTCGTTCGCCCCTCTGCTGCTATGGATTAATATTTTATCAAATATTTTTATTTTATAAAAACCAAATATTTTATCAAGTCTGACACGATATCGCGTCCGAGGGTCTGATAAATTTATCGTCACAAATCCGTGTGGGATTGACTGAGCGTGACTAAAGAAATTTCTAAATTGATCATAATCCATATCACCGCCGCACCAGGTCTGATGAATATTTCGTATTGTATGAGTATCAACTCCGTTAAACACACACAATAAATTGCAGTTATCTCTGATCACTTTTGGTATTTGAGTGTACCATTGAGTGTCATATATCACGTCGGTGTTTTTATGCCTGCCTCTGGAAAATATCCTAGCAGGATTCTTTTGATTGTCTAACATGATATCATCATATACAACTAAATTGTTAATATCTCCATTAATATCATCAATGCACGGTGCTTCATCGATATCGGTTAGAAACTCAATAATACCCTCGCTGGATTCTTATACCGCTTTGTCGTTAAAATCTATTAACACATTGTAACATCGCTAATCATCAACACTCGGAGCTATCAAATACAACTTGTCCCATTTCATTCATCTCGTTATCAAATTAAGTAGCAGTTGTGTTTTACCACTTCCAGATGGTCCGATTATAATCATTCTAATAGAATTCGGCAACATCGCATGGTGTTTAATAGGTTCCTGTCATCGGGTAGCTGAATAATCAATTACATTCATGTTATTATAAATATATTATGGATCTATATTGTGTGAAATGTAAAGCACGTACTGGCACAGATGACTTGACGACGATAACAACTAAAAATAACCGATCAGCACTTTCCGGTAAATGCGTACAATGTAGTACAAAAAAATTTTTAGATTTGTTTTCCTTGATAAATCAAAGGATTTTAGAAAAAACGAGGATGTGATATTGCAGCCAAGCTAACTAAACTACCGGGAACACCATGGGCGAAGTATCCAGGAGAAAAACACCTTCCAGGATATAGTTGTTGGTTTCCACGTGTTTTTCTTTCTCGCAAAATGAGCTGCAACAGACGGAATTATAAAACAATTTGTTAGTAATTGTTCGTCGTCGAAACTCTCCGAGAAACTACTAGCTAGTTTTTTCATCTTGTCATGGAGGGCTTCAGTGCGGTATAATTCTCCATTAGGTCTTACAAATTGATCGAATCTAACCTCCTCGTGCTCAAAATTGTGAAGTAACCACACTGACACAGGATCGTTTTTACTCAACTGGTGAATAAAATCAAATAGTTTCTCTTCAGAGAATTCTTCTCCCAAGAATTCCACGGGTATATATTTTATGGTTCTATCCCGCGGAAATATTGTTACCGCAGGTGTCCATGCGTGTTCATTATGATCAATAATTTTGATTGGAGCTCCTTGTGATTTATATTTCGGTTCGTATAATATCTCGCCTGTTATCGTCCTTACTGATATTGGGAATTTTAGTATTCGTTCTAACGCTGCCACATTTTGAATTGTTGCCCCACGCTGTTTCACTGTTAGTCCCCACTCGGTTATTTATTTACGTCTTAGATCAGTCAATTTGTTCACCCGGGATGCATTTGTGAAGTGTTCTATTATTCGTTCTGCTACACAATTCATTTTTGACGAAGTCAACAGCGACAGTTTCATCGGTGCTAGTTTTTTAATACTCGGTTTATCATTTAACGGATATGTCCCATAAACAACTGCGGTTACAGGATAGGATCTCTCGTAGTATGGTTTGTCAATCCCAGTCAGAATTCCTGGTCTGGAATCTTGACTCACAACGACGGTTCTTTTATCCTTCAAGATGGGTTCGTATTTATCCCTGATAATCCAATCTCCTGTTTCGCCGCGGATAATGAATTTCACTCTAAAAAAATACCTTTTCCGCGTAAGATGTGAGATTATCACTGCTGCGTTTTTATCGTTCATGGTAGCATCAACTTCACCATTGATTCCAAATGTCGACCAACAGTGAGATGCTCCATCACGCTTGAATTCATTAAAACAGTCACTGATTTTAATTATCATGGTTCTATCACGAATTCTACTCTTTGGTGTATCAGAGACTCTATCGAGATTGAATTTAGAATTTTTCCTAGGTGTAATTTTCGATAATCTCACGAACTCCTTCATGATATAATTAAAACAAGTATTTAAATAGAGAATTTATTGTATAATGAATCATTGCAAATGGCTTATGATTGGATCAGTAACCCCGTGTAACAAATCATGCAGAAAGGAGTTATGTGGGTATCATATGCAAAGCTTTCGACTTGGAAGCCTTGGTCCGCTACCCTGCATACGATGTGGGATAGGTGTACGTGGTAAATCGCAGTTGTGTCTGAGTTGTGGTGGTAAGCGATACAGAGAGTTGAAGCGTTATTATGATAAGAGAAACAAAGATTCCACTAAGAATTCCATCAATGACTACCTCTAACAGCGTCCTTGACTCCGTCAACGACAAAATCATCAGAACTCCTCAAGACTACATCGGAAGATTTCCAAATGTAATCATTAGACCAAACAATGAATTAGACAAATAGTATTATGTATAATAAATGAACCAAGAATTCAGACCGCATTCCTCGATCACAAACTATGAGGCATCCATTAAAGGTATTGTCAGACATCGTAAACTGAAGAAACCAGTTGGGTGGGATAATGGTATGGGGTATTTGATATTTAAAGCCGGAGGGAAAATACATCTCAATCATAGAATTATATATGAATGTTTCCATGGATTGATCAAGTATGGTTTTGTTATCGATCACATTGATTCCAATCCTAAGAACAATTCTTTATTAAATCTACAAGCTGTTACACAAAGTGAAAATTTGAAACGAGGAAAGACTGGACAATACACGAAAAAAGCGAGACCCGTAAAATCAGTTAATACAGAAACTAACGAGGAAATTGTATTCCAATCTATGTATGAGGCCGGTGGATATTTTGATATTTGTAGAGCCTCAGTACGAAAAGTAGTAGAGGGAATCTATCGATCTGCGATTTCCCAAAATACTGGACAAAAAGTTCAATTCATTTATGTCTGAGGCGTCCATATCTGGGAAATATATTTTTCATATTAGAAGTATATAATTATTAATAATATGAATTCTCAAAATATCAATGAGGTTATAACCGAAATTTTAATTTTGAAATCTCAGGGAGTTTGCACATCTGATAGTTTAAACTGTGATCAAATTATGTCAGACTTCCAGGATATTGAATACGGCGCTAACAATAACAAGTATGTACTACCCAAAAAATATGCGCTTATAAAACGAATTCAGAATTCTATCCGTGACTCTCTTCTATGTTGCGACGACATCAGTACGTTTGTCCCGTTATTTACAATCGTGGAAAGAATAAGAAAGGAATTAGGGAAGGAATATGAAATAAAAAGGACGATTAATTCAAAAATCAGAAATATAAGATTGTTAATTGAACAAAACGAAAATCCCACTCGGATGGTCTGTTTTAGTCAACAATAGCGGTGAAATTATATACTGGCATTTATCAATGAGTGTTTACTACAAGGAAGTTGTAAAATTTCATAGTAAAATATTTTTTTATTACTGAAATTTTCATAGTAAATACTTGTTTTTAGTCGTTTTTGACCGATTTTGACCATTTTCTGACTGATTTTGGCCATTTTTTGGCTGATTTTAAGTGGTGTCGGTCGGGTGAAATGGTCGATTTTTCATGTTAATTCTCGTAGACTTTTCCACCTAAAATTATTTTTATGATGTTTTAGGCCAAAAACTGACTAAAATCAAGCAATGATGACTAAAAAAATGACCAAAAAACGACAAAAAACGACCAAAAAAGGACTATTGGTGTCAGTCGGGTCAAATGGTCGATTTTCGATGTTAATTCTCGTAGACTTTTCCACCTAAAATTATTTTCGGGTGACAAAATCACTGCATTTAGATTGAAATCTCTTCGTACACTAATTGAAAAATTGTAAACAATTGAAATAATGGTTAATGAGTCATTAACGACTAGATTGGCTCGTGATCGACTAGATGCGATTAAAAGATTTATACCAATCCGCGACTCCATCAGAAACAAACT
Organism: Unio pictorum; assembly: GCA_030141615.1. Lineage (NCBI taxonomy): Eukaryota > Metazoa > Mollusca > Bivalvia > Unionida > Unionidae > Unio > Unio pictorum. Next base: position 15,034,431 of record JARLTB010000126.1, read on the forward strand.
ACAAGCAAGACAGAGTTTACAAACGGATTTTGCTGCGGGATCTGAAGAGTTGTTTAAACCAATAACCACAGCAACGAAGGATGCAATATCAGCTACTGAGCGTGCTATATACGGAGATATCCCCGAGGAGGGCAAAAGAAAAGAAGAGTTTCTTCTTCCTATACTCGAAAAAATAGCAACGGAAACTGAAAAAACATCAGCGTTGTTAACAAAACCACCTCCTGGTCCGAAAAAAACGAATGTTTCTCTGTTGGATAAATTTACAGAGAATGCTAAAACACTAATACAAAATTTTCGATTATTTAAATTAAAGGATTATGAAGCTTGTGGTGATTTTGCTGTTAAAAGCTATAATTCAAAAAAATAATTTTTAAAGGACGAGTATAAGGATGATAGAATATCAAGTAATGATTGGGTTGATAATTTGTATAAAATGAATAAAAGGATTGGTCGTTTGAATAAGGAAGAGTTGGGGTACAAGGAATTTCAAAAGGGAATCAGTAATTATAAAAAAGAACTAATAGAAGAGCGACAACAAGAAATAGAAGAACGACAAGAGCGAAAACGTTAAACACCAACACGGAGACAAACACGAAGACGAAAAAAACAAGAAGAATCTCAACAACTATCACCTGAAGAAGAAGAACATGAAATGGAAAACGATTTTCAGGATTTCCTAAAACGAGAAAAAGAATATGAAATGGAAAAATATTTAGAAACACATGGTGCAACTGGTGAGGGATTAAGAGATTCCAGTGGGGTATCAGGTAGTGGTCTTATTCATTGTCCTGGTAATATTGTCAGCGATATAGCACGATTAGAAGTTCTCATCGGAGGAAAACGAGCTGGAAATAACTCACCGGAATTGATTAATGAAGCAGCTGATATCTACAGGCGGCTATTTCAAGGCGGTATCATGGATATCAAAACATATCGAGATTTCATTAACGAGTTAGCGGAAAATCCTACTGATTATTACAGTGACTGAAAATCCTACGGATTTTTCACCATTGATGACGAAGTCGAAAATCCTTTGGATTTTTCATTAGATAAATATCATTTAGAAAAGATGATCATACACTACAATCATGATAAACCAACCAGCGTCTACGTAGTAAACTCGCAGTTTCCAGTTTATAACGCGTACTATGGTGATGGTCTTGGTGATACATTTGCAGGGTTATTTGCAAGAATGGCTCCAAAAGTAGCGCCGCTAGCAAAACAACTATCAATGAAAGCCATTGATGTTATTCGTGATAAGGGTATTAGCGCTGTTGGAGATCTTGCCGGAAAAGCGTTTTCAGCTGCGAAGGATAAATTAACAGCGCTAGTTCGGCGGAGAAGGAAACCAGGACCGTAACCATCTACAGCGGAAATGCCCGCAAGTGTTAGTAGAATAATAAATAACGCAGTAGATCAGAAACTAGCGTCGTTGATGACTCCGTCATACACCAATGACCAAAGCAACATCACAAATATGATAGCGGGAAGTGGCTTAAAAAAACCACGACAACGACAAAGTCGTCATCGACGATGAAAATCTTACGGATTTACGATTTAGATCAATGGATTTATAATAAAATGTTCAAACGGTCACCTGATACAGCATTTGATATGGACTCCCCAGTGCTCAAGGATGATTCCGTACGTGATTATGAATTTTATTCTTATCACGCAGTACAATCAGATCTTCAATCAAGAATCGAACTTCAGGTTCATGATACCAGTAAATACTTTCTACCGTGTGAAGTGTTCATCGAAGTAGAAGGAGAGCTTTTACGAGAAAATGATACAACATATCCAGATGACGCCCAAGTCGGTTTTGTTAACAATGGTATCATGGCGCTATTTGAAAGTGCAAGATATCTCATTGATGGAAAGGAGATTGAGTCGATAGAACGCGAGGTTGGTGTGGCCACAACAATAATAGGGCTAGCTAGATATTCCGACGATTATACAAGATCGGCAGGCCCTTCTATAATGTTTGCAAAGGATAATAAAAATACCACTGGAATAAAACCATTTACTATGAGACGACCAAAAATTCAGTGCTGATGCTGATGTCGAGGCTGTAGTTTTTGGTAATAATCCTAATTTTAATCTAGGAGCTGCAACACGTATGTCAGTGTTGAATGAGTTGGGGCGTAGATCATTTTCATGCGCGATTCCACTACATCATATATTCGGATTCTGCAGAAATGTCCGAAAAGTTATCTACGGGGCGAAGCATGCAGTAGCACTCGTGCGAAAGGGTGCTGACCATAACGCAATTTGGAGGATTCCAGCGGATGATGCACATCCACTTGATGATGCCGGTAAAGTCGTTTTAACAAAACTATCATTGTGGATGCCAGTGTTGACTCCAACACTCGGCATAGAAGAACGGTTACTATCATTTATGGATCAAGGAGGAAAATCATTGCTGAGTTAGCTAACGACGACTACAGATATTAAACATGGCAACACTGATGATATATTCACATGGAATCTGGCATCGCGACAAGGTGTTTCAGCTCCGCGTCATATATTTATTGCGTTACAGGATACGACGCGATTAGACAATCAAACACGTAGCCATATGATATTTGATCAACTTGGATGTAAGGAAGTCTCGCTGAGAATAAACAGACAGCAGGAACCATCCAAGGATATACAACTTGATTACGATCACATCCATAGTGCGCGCGTGTATCACAGGTTGTTATCGTATATGGCGCGCGATCAAAATGTCAATACTGGTTTGCAGATATCACAACACGATTTTAGTACTCTTTATCCAATCTATTACTTTTCGTTGGAACATCTTGATTTAACAAGACAATCCGTAATTGATATACACATTAGAGCCAGTGTAAAGCGTCCGACTAATGCGGCGGGTGATGTTGTTCTTATCCCGAATTATAGAGCAGTTGCTTTTATTCTCAGCGATAAATCAATGCTACTCGAAGGTGTTGGTGGAAGAATGAGAGTGATAGATGCACCAGTGGAAAATATGTAATTGAAAATCCTTCAGATTTTTCCATTAGAATCAATCTGTTATTGTATAATGTCATATAGTCATATTAGTGTTACGTTAACTCCCGGTCAACTCAAGAAATTGCAATCAGAATCAGCTAAAAAATGCGGAACCACGATCACATTGAAACACAATCAGATGACTGGCCGGACGAATAAATTGTCGCTGACAACTCGTCAAGTAAAACACTTCAATGATGCGTTCTAGGATAAAAAAAGGCGTTCAAATCACTCTCTCTGCTGCTGCTATCAAAAATATGATAAAAACTGGCTGTATATTCCCGTTGTTAGCTGCGATTCCAGCATTGATTGCTGCGGCTGCCCCAGCGGTGGCTAAAGCGGCAGCGTTAGGAGCCGTTGGTACCGCGGCAGGAATGGCACTAAAGAAAGCAACTGGACAGGGGTATAAAAAAGGGAAAGGTTCTAAGACTACCAGGAACCCCGTATTCATGGTACAGCAGAAAGGGTCTAAGACTACCAGGAACGGTTTATTAACTCAGAAATCTTCGATTTCCAAACCGATGGTTCCCATGTCCAATTTTGATCTACTCGATGCTGCTAAAAAATTGGTCATAAAAAACTTCAGAGGCGTCTTTATGAAAGATCAGTTACCGACACAACCAAACAGCGCCGAAACCGGCATCATTAAGCTCGATAACAGCACCGGATCCGGAACCCACTGGGTTGCATACGCGATTGATCCACGTGCAATTGTTTATTTCGATTCATATGGATTAGCGCCGCCGAAGGAATTCATTCGTTATATAAACCGCTTAAACACCCCTCGTTGGTATTCTACGCTACCAACACAACAAATGAATGACCCACCAATATGCGGCAACGAAGTATTAAATGTCCTCGACGCTATGTCAACATCTGGAAAACCACCACATGTTGTCGTAAATGAATACACGAGTAGTCACTGGAAATCGAAGATTTTAGAGAGAGAAAGAGTTTTACAATAACATGATTGATATTTGAGGAAGACCTGTATCAGCGCTGAAGAAACCAACCACAGAAACATCTGCAACTGGTGATATAAAAAAAATAATCGAAGATGAAATCGCTGAGACGTTGAACTTAGCAAGTGTTGATCCCAATGAAATAGTTGTATTTCAAGATCGTCAGGGTAAATTGAAATCTAGTAATATTTCCCTGGATGATATTTTAGTTAAACAACGAGACGCAACCGTAGGCACTATCGCTTTGTTTTCCGATCAGGGTAAACTCAAACCGGGTGTACTTGTTTCAACTATCTTGGAACGAATTAACAATATTGACAAGCCGTTATTAGATTTCCTTGGTAATCCTTCAGTGACCACACCGAAGCTCACAACGATAAAAACTTCTAAGTTGGAACTAGCAACACTTCAATCCGAATATGAAAAACACGTTGAAAAATTTACATCATTTCGTAAAATTATCATCGAGAAATTCTTTGCAACCACGCTGGATAAAATTGACATAAAACTTCCTGATATTAAAAAATTAATCGATGAGATGAAGACCTTCATCGAAGCAGCAATCAAAGGTGATGCAACGAGGATGATAACAATCATTGAAAAAACAAAAATTCCTCATGAGAAAACCAACAATGTAGTATACACGATTCAATACAGATCATTTGCGTGGACACCCACAAACAATAAATTACATATCACTGCAACCGTCAAGGGTATTTATCGATTAACACTAGTAACACCGACTCAATTTAATATATCATCGTCGAGTTCATCTGGGGTCAACAATACAATATCAACGATCATAGACAAGGATACAACCGAACAGTTCACGATAGCATCCACTGATACTAATTTGGCTAGGGTTTCAGTAACATGGTATGTGGAATTCGTAGCGGATTTGAGTAAACAATTAAACCGCTAGCGGTTTCAATTGAAATCGTAAATGATTTGAGAATAAAATGACAACGTCACAACAATATCGTTATGATCAGGTCAGAAAATTTCAATTTAGACTCAAAACCCTCGCCGAGGAGTACCGAATAAAAATAAAGAAATACCGACGAAGAATCACCGCAATTGATGTTACCGTGTACTCGGTGAGTGGTGTTCTTCCTCCACCATTAATATTGGCTGCCATGTAAAGCTTATCATATGCTGATGAAGTGTTAAACTCTCCAATCACAACAACCTTTTCAATGACCTCTATAATATTATTGACTTTTGATATTTCTTTTTTTTTTTCATGACATCTTTCACAAAACAGGTGATAAGAATGGACTCTTGATATGATTGTATTATGTCCTCTAAAGAGTCATTTAATGGACAGAAGAAATAAGTACCATATCTTATTTTATGTGCAAAAAAATCCCTAATTAAACTGAGAGAAAAAAATACTAGGAAACATTTCAAATAGAAAACACGGTCATAGCCTTATTTTTCAATAACTTCTCAAAATTCATGGAACAGAATGAGATGACTAATGCATTAAACACATCTTTGATATACATACTAAGTTTATTTTATTTTCATTTATGTGGCAATATCTGGTTCATACATTGTTGTTGTCATGCAGCAATTTAGTATCAGATTATTTTCTTTCATTATGATCATTTTGTGAATATGTCCTGCTAACATTATCCAACAAATCCATTGAAATCGCATCAGAATTGAATTATTTATTTTTTCATATTTACGAGTTTGGACTAATATATATATCCAATGTTCAATTGCTTCCTTTAGTCTTCTAATTCTGTTTGAAATAATTTCATTGATTAAAGTTCATTCAGCACTATGACTTTTTGATGTATATCAATTCAGTGCCAAAAGAATTGTATATTTTCATCACTCACAGGTTGAAAATGACTAATAACCAGAAATTCATACCAAATACATTTTTTCATCCATGCACACATGTACGTATGCACATAAAGATTCATAAATCTTTAGATAAACACATGTATACACATATTGGCACATCATTATATGTGTGTCATCATGTTCTTTATCTTTCATGCAGACTATTCTATTTAGTGAAATATAGCCATACATAACTGGCTGACTGCATTAAATGTATATACTTGTATTATTATGGATGTTACACCTGACAAGTAAAGTTGATACTAAGCACTCCATTCGACCCTACATGATATTATATCCTTGTGTTCTCCTCTATATCCCTTTCAATGAGTCATTTAATGGACAGAAGAAATAAGTACAAAATCTCATTTTATGTGCAAAAAAATCCCTAATTAAACAGAAATACTAGGAAACATTTCAAATAGAAAACACAGTCATAACCTTACTCTTCATAACTTCTCTAAATTCATTTAACATCAACGACGTTTTTTGAATAATTTTCATGTTGTGAATGCGTCGTGACAACATTATCTTCCAAATTCTTTGGAATATTATCAGAATTGAATTAAGTATTTTTTCATATTCCGAGTTTGGATAAACATAATATATCCAATGTTCAATTGCTTGCTTTAGTCTTCTAATTGTGTTTGAAATAATTTCATTGATTAAAGTTCATTCAGCAGTATTCTATGACTTTTTGATGTATATCAATTCAGTGCCAAAAGAATTGTATATTTTCATCACTCACAGGATGAAAATGAGGAATAACCAGAAGTTCATACCAAATACATTTTTTCATCCATGCACACATGTACTTATGCACATAAAGATTCATAAATCTTTAGATAAATACATGTATACAAGTATTGGCACATCATTATATGTGTGTCATCAAGTTCTTTATCTTTCATGCAGACAATTCTATTTAGTGAAATATAGCCATACATAACTGGCTGACTGCATTAAATGTATATACTTGTATTATTATGGATGTTACACCTGACAAGTAAAGTTGGTACTAAGCACTCCATTCGACCCTACATGATATTATATCCTTGTGTTCTCCTCTATATCCCTTTCAATGAGTCATATTGTATTACTTATTTTTGATATTTCTTGTTTTTCATTTAATTCTTCACCAAACAGGTCGTAAGTATTATCTCTTGATATAATTGTATTACTTCCAATAAACTGTCATCTCAGACAGAACAAATGAGTAGAAAGTTTTATATTGTGATCATAACTATTCCTAAGGAAATCTGAAAGGAAAGATTTATGGAACAGATTCATAAGATTAATACATGACTTTGATAGAACTGTTTCGTTGTTTATTTTATTTTCCTATTTTATTTACTAATTTTGTTTGAGATAATTTAAAAGATTGAGTGCTATCCAGCAGTATATTATGAAATTGCTGATATATATCAATTCAGTGACTGATCATATGGTGATTTTCATCAGTTACATGCTGAATATGACTAATAAACAGATATTCATATTTATATACATATGTTTATCCAAGCCTGCATGAATGTATGCACATAAATATTTATAAATCTTTAGATAAATATATGTATATAAATATTGTCACATCATATGTTTTTCATCATGTTCCTTTTTTACATGCATCCTCTTATAATTAGTGAAATATAGCTATAGAAACTCTGATTGCATTAAAGGAAGTTAATATAGAGCATACACCTCATAAGTAAAGTTGATACTATGCTAAACAGTGGAGCCCCACAGCATATTATATCCTTGTGATCCTCTCTATTCCCTTTCAATGGGAGGCCCAGAGTGATCGAGCTTTCAAAAGCGCTGTCCTTTATGGATCACTGCCATCTTTTATAGATATATTATAATGTATACAAGTATTTGCACATTATACGTGTGTCATCAAGTTCTTTATCTTTCATGCAGATTATTCTATTTCGTGAGATATAGCCATACATAACTAGCTGACTGCATTAAATGTATATACTTGTATTATTATGGATGTTACACCTGACAAGTAAAGTTGATACTAAGCACTCCATTCGACCCTACATGATATTATATCCTTGTGTTCTCCTCTATATCCCTTTCAATGAGTCATATTGTATTACTTATTTTTGATATTTCTTCTTTTTCATGTAATTTATCACGAAACAGTTCGTAAGTATTATCTCTTGATATAATTGTATTTCTGCCAGTAAACTGTCATTTCATACAGAACAAATGAGTAGAAAGTTTTATATTGTGTTCATAACTATTCCTAACGAAATCGGAAAGGAAACATTTATGGAACAGATTCAAAAGATTAATACATGACTTTGATAGAACTGTTTCGTTGCTTATTTTATTTTCCTATTTTATTTTCTACTTTTGTTTGAGATAATTTCAAAGATTGAGTGCTATCCTGCAGTATATTATGAAATTGCTGATATATATCAATTCAGTGCCTGATCATATGGTTCATTTTCATCAGTTACATGCTGAATATGACTAATAAACAGATATTCATATTTATATACATATGTTTATCCATGCTTGCATGAATATATTCACATAAATATTTATAAATCTTTAGATAAATATATGTATATAAATATTGTCCCTTCATATGTTTTTCATCATGTTCTTTATTTTACATACAGCCTATTATATTTAATGAAATATAGCTATAGAAACTGTCTGATTGCATTAAAGGAATATACTTCTGTTATTATAGAGCATAGACCTCATAAGTAAAGTTGATAGTATGCTAACCATTGGAGCCCCACAGCATATTATATCCTTGTGATCCTCTATATTACCCTTTCAATGGGGAGCCCAGAGTGGCTGAGCTTTGAGAAGCTCTCTCCTTTACTGATCACTTCCATCTCACCTCTGTCTGCATGGGTTTGAAGTCTCTGATTCAGCCAATGTGGGTGTGTGACAAAACTTGCCAGTATCTTCTTGTGGGTTGGTGGTTTTTCCAGGGAATTTTCGGTGTTCTTCCTCCACCATTAATATTGGCTGCCATGTAAAGTTTATCATATGCTGATGAAGTGTTAAACTCTCCAATCACAACAACCTTTTCAATAACCTGTATCATATTATTGACTTTTGATATTTTTTTTTATTCATGACATCTTTCATAAAACAGGTGATAAGAATGGTCTATTGATATGATTGTATTATGTCCTCTAAAGAGTCATTTAATGGACAGAAGAAATAAGTACAAAATCTTATTATATGTGCAAAAAAATCCCTAATTAAAGAGAGAGGAAAAATACTAGGAAACATTTCAAATAGAAAACACGGTCATAGCTTTATTTTTCAATAACTTCTCTAAATTCATGGAACAGCATGAGATGACTAATGCTTTAAACACATCTTTGATATACATACTAAGTTTATTTTATTTTCATTTCTGTGGCAATATCTGGTTCATACATTGTTGTTGTCATGCAACAATTTAGCATCGGATTATTTTCTTTAATTATGATCATTTTGTGAATATGTCTTGACAACATTATCCTCCAAATCCTTTGGAATCTCATCAGAATCGAATTATTTATTTTTTCATTGTTTCGAGTTTGGACCAACATAATATATCCAATGTTCAATTGCTTGCTTTAGTCTTCTAATTCTGTTTGAAATAATTTCATTGATTAATGTTCATTCAGCAGTATTTTATGACATTTTGATGTATATCAATTCAGTGCCAAAAGAATTGTATATTTTCATCACTCACAGGTTGAAAATGACTAATAACCAGAAATTCAAACCAAATACATTTTTTCATCAATGCACACGTGTACGTATGCACATAAAGATTCATTGATCTTTAGATAAATACATGTATACACATATTGGCACATCATTATATGTGTGTCATCAAGTTCTTTGGCTGACTGCATTAAATGTATATACTTGTATTATTATGGATGTTACACCTGACAAGTAAAGTTGATACTAAGCACTCCATTCGACCCTAAATGATATTATATCCTTGTGTTCTCCTCTATATCCCTTTCAATGAGTCATATTGTATTACTTATTTTTGATATTTCTTGTTTTTCATGTAATGCTTCACGAAACAGTTCGTAAGTATTATCTCTTGATATAATTGTATTGCTTCCAATAAACTGTCATTTAAGACAGAACAAATCAGTAGAAAGTTTTATATTGTGTTCATAACTATTCCTAAGGAAATCTGAAAGGAAACATTTATGGAACAGATTCATAAGATTAATACATGACTTTGATACAACTGTTTCGTTTTTTTTTTTTATTTACCTATTTTAGTTTCAAATTCTGTTTGAGATAATTTAAAAGATTGAGTGCTATCCAGCAGTATATTATGAAATTGCTGATATATATCAATTCAGTGACTGATCATATGGTGCATTTTCATCAGTTACATGCTGAATATGACTAATAAACAGATATTCATATTTATATACATATGTTTATCCATGCTTTCATGAATATATGCACATAAATATTTATAAATCTTTAGATAAATATATGTCTATAAATATTGTCACATCATATGTTTTTCATCATGTTTTTTATTTTACATACAGCCTCTTATAATTAGTGAAATATAGCTATAGAAACTGTCTGATTGCATTAAAGGAATATACTTCTGTTATTATAGAGCATACACCTCATAAGTAAAGTTGATACTATGCTAATCATCGAAGCCCCACAGCATATCATATCCTTGTGTTTCTCTCTATTACCCTTTCAATGGGGAGCCAAGAGTGGCTGAGCTTTGAGAAGCTCTCTCCTTTACGGATCACTTCCATCTCACCTCTGTCTGCATGGGTTGAAGTCTCTGATTCATCCAATGTGGGTGTGTGAGAAAGCTTGCCAGTATCTTCTTGTGGGTTGGTGGTTTTTTCCAGCGATTTTGCCGGATTCTTCCTCCACCATTAATTTTGGCTGCCATGTAAAGCCTATCATGTGCTGAAAAATAGCGTTAAACCCTCCAACAACAGCAACCTTTTCAATGACCTGTATCATATTTTTGACTTTTGATATTTCTTATTTTTCATGACATCTTTCACAAAACAGGTGGTAAGAATGGACTCTTGATATGATTGTATTATGTCCTCTAAAGAGTCATTTAATGGACAGAAGCAATAAGCACAAAATCTTATTTTATGCGCAGACAAATCCCTAATTAAACAGAGGGGAAAAAATACTAGGAAACATTTCAAATAGAAAACACAGTCATAACCTTACTCTTCAATAACTTCTCTAAATTCATGGAACAGAATGAGATGACTAATGCATTATACACATCTTTGATATACATATTAAGTTTATTTTTATTTTCATTTCTGTGGCAATATCTGGTTCATACATTGTTGTTGTCATGCAACAATTTAGCATCAGATTATTTTCTTTAATTATGATCATTTTGTGAATAATTCCTGACAACATTATCCTCCAAATCCATTGGAATCTCATCAGAATTGAATTATTTATTTTTGATTTGTTTCGAGTTTGGACCAACATAATATATCCAATGTTCAATTGCTTGATTTAGTCTTCTAATTCTGTTTGAAATAATTTCATGGATTAAAGCTCATTCAGCAGTATTCTATGACTTTTTGATGTATATCAATTCAGTGCCAAAAGAATTCTAAATTTTCGTCACTCACAGGCTGAAAATGACTAATAACCAGAAATTCATACCAAAAACATTTTTTCATCCATGCACACATGTACGTATGCACATAAAGATTCATAAATCTTTAGATAAATACATGTATACAATTATTGGCACATCATATGTGTGTCATCATGTTCTTTATCTTTCATGCAGATTATTCTATTTAGTGAAATATAGCCATACATAACTGGCTGACTACATTAAATGTATATACTTGTATTATTATGGATGTTACACCTGACAGGTAAAGATGATACTAAACCCTCCATTCGACCCTACTTGATATTATTTCCTTGTGTTCTCCTCTATATCCCTTTCAATGAGTCATATTGTATTACTTATTTTTGATATTTCTTGTTTTTCATGACCCCCTTCACAAAACAGGTGGTAAGTATTATCTCTTGATATTATTGTGTTTCTTCCAATAAACTGTCATCTAATACAGAACAAATGAGTAGAAAGTTTTATACTGTGTTCACAACTTTTCCTAAGGAAATCTGAACAAGTTTCATTTTCTAATTTTGTTTGAGATAATTTAAATGATTGAGTGCTATCCAGCAGTATATTATGGCATTGCTGATACATATCATTTGAGTGCCTGATCATATGGTGCATTTTCATCAATTACGTGCTGAATATGACTAACAAACAGAAATTCATATTTATATACATCTTTTTATCCATGGATACATGAATGTATTCACATAAATATTTTTTAAAACTTTAGATAAATATATGTATACAAATATGGTCACATCTTATGTGTTTCATCACGCTCTTTTTTTTTACCTGCAACCTATTCTAATTAGTGAAATACAGCTATAGAAACTGTCTGATTGGATTAAAGGAATATACTTCTGTTATTATAGAGCAAACACGTGATACACAAAGTTGATAGTATGCTAAACATTGGAGCCCCACAGCATATTATATCCTTGTGGTCCTCTCTATTACCGTTTCATTGAGGGGGGGGGGGCCCAGAGTGGCTTAGCTTTCACAAGCACTCTCCTTTACGGATCACTGCCATCTCACCTCTGTCTGCATGGGTTGAAGTCTCTGATTCATCCAATGTGGGTGTTTCAGAAAGCTTGCCTGTATCTTCTTGTGGGTCGGTGTTTTTTTCCAGGGATTTTACGGTGTTCTTCCTCCACCATTAATATTGGCTGCCATGTAAAGTTTATCATATGCTGATGAAGTGTTAAACTCTCCAATCACAACAACCTTTTCAATGACCTGTATCATATTATTGACTTTTGATATTTTTTTTTTTCATGACATCTTTCACAAAACAGGTGATAAGAATGGACTCTTGATATGATTGTATTATGTCCTCTAAAGACTCATTTAATGGACAGAATAAATAAGTACAAAATCTTATTTTATGTGCAAAAAATCAATAATTAAAGAGAGAGGAAAAATACTAGGAAACATTTCAAATAGAAAACACGGTCATAGCCTTATTTTTCAATAACTTCTCTAAATTCATGGAACAGCATGAGATGACTAATGCATTAAACACATCTTTGATATACATACTAAGTTTATTTTATTTTCATTTCTGTGGCAATACCTGGTTCATACATTGTTGTTGTCATGCAACAATTTAGCATCGGATTATTTTCTTTAATTATGATCATTTTGTGAATATGTCTTGACAACATTATCCTCCAAATCCTTTGGAATCTCATCAGAAACGAATTATTTATTTTTTCATTGTTTCGAGTTTGGACCAACATAATATATCCAATGTTCAATTGCTTGTTTTAGTCTTCTAATTCTGTTTGAAATAATTTCATTGATTAATGTTCATTCAGCAGTATTTTATGACATTTTGATGTATATCAATTCAGTGCCAAAAGAATTGTATATTTTCATCACTCACAGGTTGAAAATGACTAATAACCTGAAATTCAAACCAAATACATTTTTTCATCAATGCACACGTGTACGTATGCACATAAAGATTCATTGATCTTTAGATAAATACATGTATACACATATTGGCACATCATTATATGTGTGTCATCAAGTTCTTTGGCTGACTGCATTAAATGTATATACTTGTATTATTATGGATGTTACACCTGACAAGTAAAGTTGATACTAAGCACTCCATTCGACCCTAAATGATATTATATCCTTGTGTTCTCCTCTATATCCCTTTCAATGAGTCATATTGTATTACTTATTTTTGATATTTCTTGTTTTTCATGTAATGCTTCACGAAACAGTTCGTAAGTATTATCTCTTGATATAATTGTATTGCTTCCAATAAACTGTCATTTAAGACAGAACAAATCAGTAGAAAGTTTTATATTGTGTTCATAACTATTCCTAAGGAAATCTGAAAGGAAACATTTATGGAACAGATTCATAAGATTAATACATGACTTTGATACAACTGTTTCGTTTTTTTTTTTATTTACCTATTTTAGTTTCAAATTCTGTTTGAGATAATTTAAAAGATTGAGTGCTATCCAGCAGTATATTATGAAATTGCTGATATATATCAATTCAGTGACTGATCATATGGTGCATTTTCATCAGTTACATGCTGAATATGACTAATAAACAGATATTCATATTTATATACATATGTTTATCCATGCTTTCATGAATATATGCACATAAATATTTATAAATCTTTAGATAAATATATGTATATAAATATTGTCACATCATATGTTTTTCATCATGTTTTTTATTTTACATACAGCCTCTTATAATTAGTGAAATATAGCTATAGAAACTCTGATTGCATAAAAGGAATATACTTCTGTTATTATAGAGCATACACCTCATAAGTAAAGTTGATACTATGCTAAACATTGGAGCCCCACAGCATATTATATCCTTGTGGTCCTCTATATTACCCTTTCAATGGGGAGCCCAGAGTGGCTGAGCTTTGAGAAGCTCTCTCCTTTACGGATCACTTCCATCTCACCTCTATCTGCATGGGTTGAAGTCTCTGATTCATGCAATATGGGTGTGTGAGAAAGCTTGCCAGTATCTTCTTGTGGGTTGGTGGTTTTTTCAAGGGATTTTTTGGTGTTCTTTCTCCACCATTAATTCTGGCTGCCATGTAAAGCTTATCATATGCTTTTGAACAGTGTTAAACTCTCCAATCACAACAACCTTTTCAATGACCTGTATCATATTACTGACTTTTGATATTTATTCTTTTTCATGACATCTTTCACAAAACAGGTGATTAGAATGGACTCTTGATATAATTGTATTATGTCCTCTAAAGGGTCATTTAATGGACAGAATAAATAAGTACAAAATCTTATTTTATGTGCAAAAAAATCCATAATTAAACAGAGAGGAAAAAATACTAGGAAACATTTCAAATAGAAAACACGGTCATAGCCTTATTTTTCAATAACTTCTCTAAATTCATGGAACAGAATGAGATGACTAATGCATTAAACACATCTTTGATATACATATTAAGTTTATTTTATTTTCATTTCTGTGGCAATATCTGGTTCATACATTGTTGTTGTCATGCAACAATTTAGCATCAGGATATTTTCTTTAATTATGATCATTTTGTGAATATGACCTGACAACATTATCCTCCAAATCCATTGGAATCTCATCAGAATTGAATTATTTATTTTTTCATTGTTCCGAGTTTGGACCAATATATATATCCAATGTTCAATTGCTTGCTTTAGTCTTTTAATTCTGTTTGAAATAATTTCATTGATTACAGTTGATTCAGAAGTTTTCTATGACTTTTTGATGTATATCAATTCAGTGCCAAAAGAATTGTATATTTTCATCACTCACAGGTTGAAAATGACGAATAACGAGAAATTCAAACCAAATACATTTTTTCATCCATGCACACATGTACGTATGCACATAAAGATTCATAAATCTTTAGATAAATACATGTATACAAGTATTGGCACATCATATGTGTGTCATCAAGTTCTTTATCTTTCATGCAGACTATTCTATTTAGTGAGATATAGCCATACATAACTGGCTGACTGTATATACTTGTATTATTATGGATGTTACACCTGACAAGTAAAGTTGGTACTAAGCACTCCATTCGACCCTACATGATATTATATCCTTGTGTTCTCCTCTATATCCATTTCAATGAGTCATATTGTATTACTTATTTTTGATATTTCTTGTTTTTCATGTAATGCTTCACGAAACAGTTCGTAAGTATTATCTCTTGATATAATTGTATTGCTTCCAATAAAATGTCATTTAAGACAGAACAAATCAGTAGAAAGTTTTATTTTGTGTTCATAACTATTCCTAAGGAAATCTGAAAGGAAACATTTATGGAACAGTTTCATAAGATTAATACATGACTTTGATAGAACTATTCCATTGTTTATTTTATTTTCGTATTATTTTTTTTTCTAATTTTGTTTGAGATAATTTGAAAGATTGAGTGCTATCCAGCAGTATATTATGGCATTGCTTATACATATCAATTCAGTGCCTGATCATATGGTGCATTTTCATCAATTACGTGCTGAATATGACTAATAAACAGAAATTCATATTTCTATACATATGTTTATACATGCATGCATGAATGTATGCACATAAATATTTATAAATCTGTAGATAAATATATGTATAGAAAAATAAACATATGATATGTGTGTCATCATTTTCTTTATTTTACATGCAGCCTATTTTAATTGGTGAAATATAGCCATAGAAACTGTCTGATTGCATTAATGGAATATACTTCTGTTATTATAAAGCATACACCTGATAAGTAAAGTTGATACTATGCTAAACATCGGAGACCCACAGCATATTATATCCTTGTGATCCTCTCTATTCCCTTTCAATGGGAGGCCCAGAGTGATCGAGCTTTCAAAAGCGCTTTCCTTTATGGATCACTGCCATCTTTTATAGATATATTATAATGTATACAAGTATTTGCACATTATACGTGTGTCATCAAGTTCTTTATCTTTCATGCAGATTATTCTATTTCGTGATATATAGCCATACATAACCGGCTGACTGCATTAAATGTATATACTTGTATTATTATGGATATTACACCTGACAAGTAAAGTTGATACTAAGCACTCCATTCGACCCTACATGATATTATATCCTTGTGTTCTCCTCTATATCCCTTTCAATGAGTCATATTGTATTACTTATTTTTGATATTTCTTCTTTTTCATGTAATTCTTGACAAAACAGCTCGTAAGTATTATCTCTTGATATAATTGTATTACTTCCAATAAAATGTCATCTCAGACAGTACAAATGAGTAGAAAGTTTTATATTGTGTTCATAACTATTCCTAAGGAAATCTGAAAGGAAACATTTATGGAACAGATTCATAAGATTAATACATGACTTTGATACAACTGTTTCGTTGTTTATTTTATTTTCCTATTTTATTTTCTAATTTTGTTTGAGATAATTTAAAAGATTGAGTGTTATCCAGCAGTATATTATGAAATTGCTGATATATATCAATTTAGTGACTGATCATATTTTGCATTTTCATCAGTTACGTGCTGAATATGACTAATAAACAGATATTCATATTTATATACATATGTTTATCCATGCTTGCATGAATATATTCACATAAATATTTATAAATCTTTAGATAAATATATGTATATAAATATTGTCACATCATATGTTTTTCATCATGTTCTTTATTTTACATACAGCCTATTATATTTAATGAAATATAGCTATAGAAACTCTGATTGCATAAAAGGAATATACTTCTGTTATTATAGAGCATACACCTCATAAGTAAAGTTGATACTATGCTAAACATTGGAGTCCCACAGCATATTATATCCTTGTGATCCTCTATATTACCCTTTCAATGGGGAGCCCAGAGTGGCTGAGCTTTGAGAAGCTCTCTCCTTTACGGATCACTTCCATCTCACCTCTGTCTGCATGGGTTGAAGTCTCTGATTCATCCAATGTGGGTGTGTGAGAAAACTTGCCAGTATCTTCTTGTGGGTCGGTGGTTTTTTCCAGGGAATTTTCGGTGTTCTTCCTCCACCATTAATATTGGCTGCCATGTAAAGCTTATCATATGCTGATGAAGTGTTAAACTCTCCAATCACAACAACCTTTTCAATGACCTCTATAATATTATTGACTTTTGATATTTTTTTTTTCATGACTTCTTTCACAAAACAGGTGATCAGATTGGACTCTTGAAATGATTGTATTATGTCCTCTAAAGAGTCATTTAATGGACAGAATAAATAAGTACAAAATCTTATTTTATGTGCAAAAAAATCCCTAATTAAACAGAGAGGAAAAAATACTAGGAAACATTTCAAATAGAAAACACGGTCATAGCCTTATTTTTCAATAACTTCTCTAAATTCATGGAACAGAATGAGATGACTAATGCATTAAACACATCTTTGATATACATACTAAGTTTATTTTATTTTCATTTCTGTGGCAATATCTGATTCATACATTGTTGTTGTCATGCAACAATTTAGCATTAGATTATTTTCTTTAATTATGATCATTTTGTGAATATGACCTGACAACATTATCTTCCAAATCCTTTGGAATCTCATCAGAATTGAATTATTTTTTTTTTCATATTCCGAGTTTGGACCAACATAATATATCCAATGTTCAATTGCTTGCTTTAGTCTTCTAATTCTGTTTGAAATAATTACATTGATTGAAGTTCATTCAGCAGTATTCTATGACTTTTTGATGTATATCAATTCAGTGCCAAGATGAATTGTATATTTTCATTACTCACAGGCTGAAAATGACTAATAACCAGGAATTCATACGAAATACATTTTTTCATCCATGCACTTGTACGTACCCACATAAAGATTCATTAATCTTTATATAGATATATGTAATGTATACAAGTATTGGCTCATAATATGTGTATCATCAAGTTCTTTATCTTTCATGCAGACTATTCTATTTAGTGATATATAGCCATACATAACTGGCTGACTGCATTAAATGTATATACTTGTATTATTATAGATGTTACACCTGTTAAGTAAAGTTGATACTAAGTACTCCATTCAACCCTACATGATATTATATCTTGTGTTCTCCTCTATATCCCTTTCAATGAGTCATATTGTATTACTTATTTTTGATATTTTTTGTTTTTCATGTAATTCATCACAAAACAGCTGGTAAGTATTATCTCTTGATATAATTGTAGTACTTCCAATAAACTGTCATCTGAGACAGAACAAATGAGTAGAAAGTTTTATATTGTGTTCATAACTATTCCTAAGGAAATCTCAAATAGAAACATTTATGGAACAGATTCATAAGTTTAATAAATGACTTTGAATAAACTATTCCGTTTATTTTTTTTTACTTTTTTATTTTCTAATTTTGTTTGAGATAATTTGAAAGATTGAGTGCTATCCAGCAGTATATTATGACTTTGCTGATATATATCAATTCAGTGCCTTATCATATGGTGCATTTTCACCAGTTATATGCTGAATATAACTAATAAACAGATATTCATATTTATATATATATATATTCATCCATGGATGAATGAATATATGCACATATATATTCTTAAATCTTGAGAAAAATTTATGTACACAAGTATTATCAAATCATATATGTGTCATCAAGTTCTTTATTTTACATTCAGACTATTCAGTTAGTAAGAACCTGTATTATTACATTGAAGGAATATACTTCTTTTATTATAAAGCATACACCTCATAAGTAAAGTTGATACTATGCTAAACATTGGAGCCCCACAGCATATTATATCCTTGTGTTCCTCTCTCTTACCCTTTCAATGGGGTCCCAGAGTGGTCGAATTGTCAAAAGCTCTCTCTGTCTGTGGTTTTTTCCATGGATTTTTCTGGGTACATATGTTACATTCAAACTATTGTTTTTAGTGAAATATAGCAATACTTCACTGGCTGGATGCATTAAATGCATATTGTTGAAGTCTCTGATTCAGCCAATGTAGGTGTGTGATACAGCTTTCCAGTAACTTCTTGTGGGTCGATGGTTCTTAACAGGGATTTTTTCGACTTCTTCCCCCACAGTTAATACTGGCTGCAATGTAAAGCCTATCGTGTGCTAAAAAAACTTTAAACCCTACAACAATCCTTTTAATGACCTCTAACATATTTTTTACTTTTGATATTTATTTTTTTTCATTTCATCCTTCACTAAACAGAAGGTAAGAATGGACTCTTGATATTATTGTATTATGTCCTATAAATAGTCATTTGATAGACAGAATAAATGAGTACAAAATCTTTTTTTGTGTGCAAAAAAATCCCTATGGAAAAAATGAGGATAAATACTAGGAAACATTTCAATTAGAAGAAACAGTCATGACCTGACTCTTTAATAACTTCTCTAAATTCATGAAACAGATAGAGATGACTAATATATTTTACACATCTTTGATATAAGTATTTCATTTATTTTCATTGGTGTGGCAATATCTTGTTCATACATTGTTGTTCTCCTGCAACAATTTAACATCAATGTCTTTTCTTTAATTATTGTCATTTTGTGAGTATGTCCTGACAACATTATTATCCAAATCCATTGGAATCTCATCAGTATTTAATTATTAATTTTTCATTGTTCTGAGTCTGGACCAACATATATATCCAATGTTCAATTGCTTGCTTTAGTCCTCTGATTCTCTTTGAAATAATTTTATTGACTGAAGTTTATCCAGCAGTATTTTATGACTTTTTGATGTATAACAGGTCAATGTTTAAATAAATGGTATATTTTCATCACTCACTGGCTGAAATTGACTAATAACCAGAAATTCATTCTCCAATATATTTTTTCATCCATGCACACATGTACCTATGCACATACAGACTCAATAATCTTTAGGTAAATACATGTATGCAAGTATTGGCACATCATATGTATGTCATCAATTTGTATATGTTACTATTATTTGTAGTGAAATACTGCTATACATAACTGGCTGACTGCATTCAATGTATATATTTCTGTTATTATTGATGTTACACCCGACAAGTAAAGTTGATACTAAACCCTCCATTTGACCCTAAATGATATTATATCCTTGTGTTCTCCTCCATTACCCTTTCAATCAGTCATATTGTATTATTGATTTTTGACATTTATTCTTTTTCATGCAGTCCTTGATGAAACAGCTGGTAAGTATAATCTCCTGATATAATTGTATTCCATCCACTGAACAGTCATCTTAGAACAAAAGAGTAGAAAGTTTTATGTGCAGAATTATTCCTAAGGAAATCTGAAAGGAAAAATTAATGGAACATATTCATAAGATTAATCCATTATACATGACATTGATAGAACTATTCCATTGTTTATTTTTTGTTCCTTTTTCTATTCTTATTTTCTTTGAGATAATTTAAAAGATTGAATGCTATCCAGCAGTATATTATGAATTGGCTGATATATATCAATTCAGTGCCTGATCATATAGTGCATCTTCATGCATTACATGCTGAGCAGCTGAGGGGGCGAACCATACGATTATATTTTAAGCAAAATATTTTAAGCCTCCTTTTGCCAAATAGAGCCTTAGATCAGACGGTTGGATTCTAAGCAAAATATTTAAAGCCTCCTTTTGCCAAATGGAGCCTTAACGATTTTAGAGTCCTATTTGTCAAATTAGGGGTTTCTACGAAAATGAACCAGAGAGGGATGCAAAAACCTCTAAAAAAAAAAGTCTTTCAACCTCGTCGTCGTTCGCCCCTCTGCTGCTATGGATTAATATTTTATCAAATATTTTTATTTTATAAAAACCAAATATTTTATCAAGTCTGACACGATATCGCGTCCGAGGGTCTGATAAATTTATCGTCACAAATCCGTGTGGGATTGACTGAGCGTGACTAAAGAAATTTCTAAATTGATCATAATCCATATCACCGCCGCACCAGGTCTGATGAATATTTCGTATTGTATGAGTATCAACTCCGTTAAACACACACAATAAATTGCAGTTATCTCTGATCACTTTTGGTATTTGAGTGTACCATTGAGTGTCATATATCACGTCGGTGTTTTTATGCCTGCCTCTGGAAAATATCCTAGCAGGATTCTTTTGATTGTCTAACATGATATCATCATATACAACTAAATTGTTAATATCTCCATTAATATCATCAATGCACGGTGCTTCATCGATATCGGTTAGAAACTCAATAATACCCTCGCTGGATTCTTATACCGCTTTGTCGTTAAAATCTATTAACACATTGTAACATCGCTAATCATCAACACTCGGAGCTATCAAATACAACTTGTCCCATTTCATTCATCTCGTTATCAAATTAAGTAGCAGTTGTGTTTTACCACTTCCAGATGGTCCGATTATAATCATTCTAATAGAATTCGGCAACATCGCATGGTGTTTAATAGGTTCCTGTCATCGGGTAGCTGAATAATCAATTACATTCATGTTATTATAAATATATTATGGATCTATATTGTGTGAAATGTAAAGCACGTACTGGCACAGATGACTTGACGACGATAACAACTAAAAATAACCGATCAGCACTTTCCGGTAAATGCGTACAATGTAGTACAAAAAAATTTTTAGATTTGTTTTCCTTGATAAATCAAAGGATTTTAGAAAAAACGAGGATGTGATATTGCAGCCAAGCTAACTAAACTACCGGGAACACCATGGGCGAAGTATCCAGGAGAAAAACACCTTCCAGGATATAGTTGTTGGTTTCCACGTGTTTTTCTTTCTCGCAAAATGAGCTGCAACAGACGGAATTATAAAACAATTTGTTAGTAATTGTTCGTCGTCGAAACTCTCCGAGAAACTACTAGCTAGTTTTTTCATCTTGTCATGGAGGGCTTCAGTGCGGTATAATTCTCCATTAGGTCTTACAAATTGATCGAATCTAACCTCCTCGTGCTCAAAATTGTGAAGTAACCACACTGACACAGGATCGTTTTTACTCAACTGGTGAATAAAATCAAATAGTTTCTCTTCAGAGAATTCTTCTCCCAAGAATTCCACGGGTATATATTTTATGGTTCTATCCCGCGGAAATATTGTTACCGCAGGTGTCCATGCGTGTTCATTATGATCAATAATTTTGATTGGAGCTCCTTGTGATTTATATTTCGGTTCGTATAATATCTCGCCTGTTATCGTCCTTACTGATATTGGGAATTTTAGTATTCGTTCTAACGCTGCCACATTTTGAATTGTTGCCCCACGCTGTTTCACTGTTAGTCCCCACTCGGTTATTTATTTACGTCTTAGATCAGTCAATTTGTTCACCCGGGATGCATTTGTGAAGTGTTCTATTATTCGTTCTGCTACACAATTCATTTTTGACGAAGTCAACAGCGACAGTTTCATCGGTGCTAGTTTTTTAATACTCGGTTTATCATTTAACGGATATGTCCCATAAACAACTGCGGTTACAGGATAGGATCTCTCGTAGTATGGTTTGTCAATCCCAGTCAGAATTCCTGGTCTGGAATCTTGACTCACAACGACGGTTCTTTTATCCTTCAAGATGGGTTCGTATTTATCCCTGATAATCCAATCTCCTGTTTCGCCGCGGATAATGAATTTCACTCTAAAAAAATACCTTTTCCGCGTAAGATGTGAGATTATCACTGCTGCGTTTTTATCGTTCATGGTAGCATCAACTTCACCATTGATTCCAAATGTCGACCAACAGTGAGATGCTCCATCACGCTTGAATTCATTAAAACAGTCACTGATTTTAATTATCATGGTTCTATCACGAATTCTACTCTTTGGTGTATCAGAGACTCTATCGAGATTGAATTTAGAATTTTTCCTAGGTGTAATTTTCGATAATCTCACGAACTCCTTCATGATATAATTAAAACAAGTATTTAAATAGAGAATTTATTGTATAATGAATCATTGCAAATGGCTTATGATTGGATCAGTAACCCCGTGTAACAAATCATGCAGAAAGGAGTTATGTGGGTATCATATGCAAAGCTTTCGACTTGGAAGCCTTGGTCCGCTACCCTGCATACGATGTGGGATAGGTGTACGTGGTAAATCGCAGTTGTGTCTGAGTTGTGGTGGTAAGCGATACAGAGAGTTGAAGCGTTATTATGATAAGAGAAACAAAGATTCCACTAAGAATTCCATCAATGACTACCTCTAACAGCGTCCTTGACTCCGTCAACGACAAAATCATCAGAACTCCTCAAGACTACATCGGAAGATTTCCAAATGTAATCATTAGACCAAACAATGAATTAGACAAATAGTATTATGTATAATAAATGAACCAAGAATTCAGACCGCATTCCTCGATCACAAACTATGAGGCATCCATTAAAGGTATTGTCAGACATCGTAAACTGAAGAAACCAGTTGGGTGGGATAATGGTATGGGGTATTTGATATTTAAAGCCGGAGGGAAAATACATCTCAATCATAGAATTATATATGAATGTTTCCATGGATTGATCAAGTATGGTTTTGTTATCGATCACATTGATTCCAATCCTAAGAACAATTCTTTATTAAATCTACAAGCTGTTACACAAAGTGAAAATTTGAAACGAGGAAAGACTGGACAATACACGAAAAAAGCGAGACCCGTAAAATCAGTTAATACAGAAACTAACGAGGAAATTGTATTCCAATCTATGTATGAGGCCGGTGGATATTTTGATATTTGTAGAGCCTCAGTACGAAAAGTAGTAGAGGGAATCTATCGATCTGCGATTTCCCAAAATACTGGACAAAAAGTTCAATTCATTTATGTCTGAGGCGTCCATATCTGGGAAATATATTTTTCATATTAGAAGTATATAATTATTAATAATATGAATTCTCAAAATATCAATGAGGTTATAACCGAAATTTTAATTTTGAAATCTCAGGGAGTTTGCACATCTGATAGTTTAAACTGTGATCAAATTATGTCAGACTTCCAGGATATTGAATACGGCGCTAACAATAACAAGTATGTACTACCCAAAAAATATGCGCTTATAAAACGAATTCAGAATTCTATCCGTGACTCTCTTCTATGTTGCGACGACATCAGTACGTTTGTCCCGTTATTTACAATCGTGGAAAGAATAAGAAAGGAATTAGGGAAGGAATATGAAATAAAAAGGACGATTAATTCAAAAATCAGAAATATAAGATTGTTAATTGAACAAAACGAAAATCCCACTCGGATGGTCTGTTTTAGTCAACAATAGCGGTGAAATTATATACTGGCATTTATCAATGAGTGTTTACTACAAGGAAGTTGTAAAATTTCATAGTAAAATATTTTTTTATTACTGAAATTTTCATAGTAAATACTTGTTTTTAGTCGTTTTTGACCGATTTTGACCATTTTCTGACTGATTTTGGCCATTTTTTGGCTGATTTTAAGTGGTGTCGGTCGGGTGAAATGGTCGATTTTTCATGTTAATTCTCGTAGACTTTTCCACCTAAAATTATTTTTATGATGTTTTAGGCCAAAAACTGACTAAAATCAAGCAATGATGACTAAAAAAATGACCAAAAAACGACAAAAAACGACCAAAAAAGGACTATTGGTGTCAGTCGGGTCAAATGGTCGATTTTCGATGTTAATTCTCGTAGACTTTTCCACCTAAAATTATTTTCGGGTGACAAAATCACTGCATTTAGATTGAAATCTCTTCGTACACTAATTGAAAAATTGTAAACAATTGAAATAATGGTTAATGAGTCATTAACGACTAGATTGGCTCGTGATCGACTAGATGCGATTAAAAGATTTATACCAATCCGCGACTCCATCAGAAACAAACTACAAGCAAGACAGAGTTTACAAACGGATTTTGCTGCGGGATCTGAAGAGTTGTTTAAACCAATAACCACAGCAACGAAGGATGCAATATCAGCTACTGAGCGTGCTATATACGGAGATATCCCCGAGGAGGGCAAAAGAAAAGAAGAGTTTCTTCTTCCTATACTCGAAAAAATAGCAACGGAAACTGAAAAAACATCAGCGTTGTTAACAAAACCACCTCCTGGTCCGAAAAAAACGAATGTTTCTCTGTTGGATAAATTTACAGAGAATGCTAAAACACTAATACAAAATTTTCGATTATTTAAATTAAAGGATTATGAAGCTTGTGGTGATTTTGCTGTTAAAAGCTATAATTCAAAAAAATAATTTTTAAAGGACGAGTATAAGGATGATAGAATATCAAGTAATGATTGGGTTGATAATTTGTATAAAATGAATAAAAGGATTGGTCGTTTGAATAAGGAAGAGTTGGGGTACAAGGAATTTCAAAAGGGAATCAGTAATTATAAAAAAGAACTAATAGAAGAGCGACAACAAGAAATAGAAGAACGACAAGAGCGAAAACGTTAAACACCAACACGGAGACAAACACGAAGACGAAAAAAACAAGAAGAATCTCAACAACTATCACCTGAAGAAGAAGAACATGAAATGGAAAACGATTTTCAGGATTTCCTAAAACGAGAAAAAGAATATGAAATGGAAAAATATTTAGAAACACATGGTGCAACTGGTGAGGGATTAAGAGATTCCAGTGGGGTATCAGGTAGTGGTCTTATTCATTGTCCTGGTAATATTGTCAGCGATATAGCACGATTAGAAGTTCTCATCGGAGGAAAACGAGCTGGAAATAACTCACCGGAATTGATTAATGAAGCAGCTGATATCTACAGGCGGCTATTTCAAGGCGGTATCATGGATATCAAAACATATCGAGATTTCATTAACGAGTTAGCGGAAAATCCTACTGATTATTACAGTGACTGAAAATCCTACGGATTTTTCACCATTGATGACGAAGTCGAAAATCCTTTGGATTTTTCATTAGATAAATATCATTTAGAAAAGATGATCATACACTACAATCATGATAAACCAACCAGCGTCTACGTAGTAAACTCGCAGTTTCCAGTTTATAACGCGTACTATGGTGATGGTCTTGGTGATACATTTGCAGGGTTATTTGCAAGAATGGCTCCAAAAGTAGCGCCGCTAGCAAAACAACTATCAATGAAAGCCATTGATGTTATTCGTGATAAGGGTATTAGCGCTGTTGGAGATCTTGCCGGAAAAGCGTTTTCAGCTGCGAAGGATAAATTAACAGCGCTAGTTCGGCGGAGAAGGAAACCAGGACCGTAACCATCTACAGCGGAAATGCCCGCAAGTGTTAGTAGAATAATAAATAACGCAGTAGATCAGAAACTAGCGTCGTTGATGACTCCGTCATACACCAATGACCAAAGCAACATCACAAATATGATAGCGGGAAGTGGCTTAAAAAAACCACGACAACGACAAAGTCGTCATCGACGATGAAAATCTTACGGATTTACGATTTAGATCAATGGATTTATAATAAAATGTTCAAACGGTCACCTGATACAGCATTTGATATGGACTCCCCAGTGCTCAAGGATGATTCCGTACGTGATTATGAATTTTATTCTTATCACGCAGTACAATCAGATCTTCAATCAAGAATCGAACTTCAGGTTCATGATACCAGTAAATACTTTCTACCGTGTGAAGTGTTCATCGAAGTAGAAGGAGAGCTTTTACGAGAAAATGATACAACATATCCAGATGACGCCCAAGTCGGTTTTGTTAACAATGGTATCATGGCGCTATTTGAAAGTGCAAGATATCTCATTGATGGAAAGGAGATTGAGTCGATAGAACGCGAGGTTGGTGTGGCCACAACAATAATAGGGCTAGCTAGATATTCCGACGATTATACAAGATCGGCAGGCCCTTCTATAATGTTTGCAAAGGATAATAAAAATACCACTGGAATAAAACCATTTACTATGAGACGACCAAAAATTCAGTGCTGATGCTGATGTCGAGGCTGTAGTTTTTGGTAATAATCCTAATTTTAATCTAGGAGCTGCAACACGTATGTCAGTGTTGAATGAGTTGGGGCGTAGATCATTTTCATGCGCGATTCCACTACATCATATATTCGGATTCTGCAGAAATGTCCGAAAAGTTATCTACGGGGCGAAGCATGCAGTAGCACTCGTGCGAAAGGGTGCTGACCATAACGCAATTTGGAGGATTCCAGCGGATGATGCACATCCACTTGATGATGCCGGTAAAGTCGTTTTAACAAAACTATCATTGTGGATGCCAGTGTTGACTCCAACACTCGGCATAGAAGAACGGTTACTATCATTTATGGATCAAGGAGGAAAATCATTGCTGAGTTAGCTAACGACGACTACAGATATTAAACATGGCAACACTGATGATATATTCACATGGAATCTGGCATCGCGACAAGGTGTTTCAGCTCCGCGTCATATATTTATTGCGTTACAGGATACGACGCGATTAGACAATCAAACACGTAGCCATATGATATTTGATCAACTTGGATGTAAGGAAGTCTCGCTGAGAATAAACAGACAGCAGGAACCATCCAAGGATATACAACTTGATTACGATCACATCCATAGTGCGCGCGTGTATCACAGGTTGTTATCGTATATGGCGCGCGATCAAAATGTCAATACTGGTTTGCAGATATCACAACACGATTTTAGTACTCTTTATCCAATCTATTACTTTTCGTTGGAACATCTTGATTTAACAAGACAATCCGTAATTGATATACACATTAGAGCCAGTGTAAAGCGTCCGACTAATGCGGCGGGTGATGTTGTTCTTATCCCGAATTATAGAGCAGTTGCTTTTATTCTCAGCGATAAATCAATGCTACTCGAAGGTGTTGGTGGAAGAATGAGAGTGATAGATGCACCAGTGGAAAATATGTAATTGAAAATCCTTCAGATTTTTCCATTAGAATCAATCTGTTATTGTATAATGTCATATAGTCATATTAGTGTTACGTTAACTCCCGGTCAACTCAAGAAATTGCAATCAGAATCAGCTAAAAAATGCGGAACCACGATCACATTGAAACACAATCAGATGACTGGCCGGACGAATAAATTGTCGCTGACAACTCGTCAAGTAAAACACTTCAATGATGCGTTCTAGGATAAAAAAAGGCGTTCAAATCACTCTCTCTGCTGCTGCTATCAAAAATATGATAAAAACTGGCTGTATATTCCCGTTGTTAGCTGCGATTCCAGCATTGATTGCTGCGGCTGCCCCAGCGGTGGCTAAAGCGGCAGCGTTAGGAGCCGTTGGTACCGCGGCAGGAATGGCACTAAAGAAAGCAACTGGACAGGGGTATAAAAAAGGGAAAGGTTCTAAGACTACCAGGAACCCCGTATTCATGGTACAGCAGAAAGGGTCTAAGACTACCAGGAACGGTTTATTAACTCAGAAATCTTCGATTTCCAAACCGATGGTTCCCATGTCCAATTTTGATCTACTCGATGCTGCTAAAAAATTGGTCATAAAAAACTTCAGAGGCGTCTTTATGAAAGATCAGTTACCGACACAACCAAACAGCGCCGAAACCGGCATCATTAAGCTCGATAACAGCACCGGATCCGGAACCCACTGGGTTGCATACGCGATTGATCCACGTGCAATTGTTTATTTCGATTCATATGGATTAGCGCCGCCGAAGGAATTCATTCGTTATATAAACCGCTTAAACACCCCTCGTTGGTATTCTACGCTACCAACACAACAAATGAATGACCCACCAATATGCGGCAACGAAGTATTAAATGTCCTCGACGCTATGTCAACATCTGGAAAACCACCACATGTTGTCGTAAATGAATACACGAGTAGTCACTGGAAATCGAAGATTTTAGAGAGAGAAAGAGTTTTACAATAACATGATTGATATTTGAGGAAGACCTGTATCAGCGCTGAAGAAACCAACCACAGAAACATCTGCAACTGGTGATATAAAAAAAATAATCGAAGATGAAATCGCTGAGACGTTGAACTTAGCAAGTGTTGATCCCAATGAAATAGTTGTATTTCAAGATCGTCAGGGTAAATTGAAATCTAGTAATATTTCCCTGGATGATATTTTAGTTAAACAACGAGACGCAACCGTAGGCACTATCGCTTTGTTTTCCGATCAGGGTAAACTCAAACCGGGTGTACTTGTTTCAACTATCTTGGAACGAATTAACAATATTGACAAGCCGTTATTAGATTTCCTTGGTAATCCTTCAGTGACCACACCGAAGCTCACAACGATAAAAACTTCTAAGTTGGAACTAGCAACACTTCAATCCGAATATGAAAAACACGTTGAAAAATTTACATCATTTCGTAAAATTATCATCGAGAAATTCTTTGCAACCACGCTGGATAAAATTGACATAAAACTTCCTGATATTAAAAAATTAATCGATGAGATGAAGACCTTCATCGAAGCAGCAATCAAAGGTGATGCAACGAGGATGATAACAATCATTGAAAAAACAAAAATTCCTCATGAGAAAACCAACAATGTAGTATACACGATTCAATACAGATCATTTGCGTGGACACCCACAAACAATAAATTACATATCACTGCAACCGTCAAGGGTATTTATCGATTAACACTAGTAACACCGACTCAATTTAATATATCATCGTCGAGTTCATCTGGGGTCAACAATACAATATCAACGATCATAGACAAGGATACAACCGAACAGTTCACGATAGCATCCACTGATACTAATTTGGCTAGGGTTTCAGTAACATGGTATGTGGAATTCGTAGCGGATTTGAGTAAACAATTAAACCGCTAGCGGTTTCAATTGAAATCGTAAATGATTTGAGAATAAAATGACAACGTCACAACAATATCGTTATGATCAGGTCAGAAAATTTCAATTTAGACTCAAAACCCTCGCCGAGGAGTACCGAATAAAAATAAAGAAATACCGACGAAGAATCACCGCAATTGATGTTACCGTGTACTCGGTGAGTGGTGTTCTTCCTCCACCATTAATATTGGCTGCCATGTAAAGCTTATCATATGCTGATGAAGTGTTAAACTCTCCAATCACAACAACCTTTTCAATGACCTCTATAATATTATTGACTTTTGATATTTCTTTTTTTTTTTCATGACATCTTTCACAAAACAGGTGATAAGAATGGACTCTTGATATGATTGTATTATGTCCTCTAAAGAGTCATTTAATGGACAGAAGAAATAAGTACCATATCTTATTTTATGTGCAAAAAAATCCCTAATTAAACTGAGAGAAAAAAATACTAGGAAACATTTCAAATAGAAAACACGGTCATAGCCTTATTTTTCAATAACTTCTCAAAATTCATGGAACAGAATGAGATGACTAATGCATTAAACACATCTTTGATATACATACTAAGTTTATTTTATTTTCATTTATGTGGCAATATCTGGTTCATACATTGTTGTTGTCATGCAGCAATTTAGTATCAGATTATTTTCTTTCATTATGATCATTTTGTGAATATGTCCTGCTAACATTATCCAACAAATCCATTGAAATCGCATCAGAATTGAATTATTTATTTTTTCATATTTACGAGTTTGGACTAATATATATATCCAATGTTCAATTGCTTCCTTTAGTCTTCTAATTCTGTTTGAAATAATTTCATTGATTAAAGTTCATTCAGCACTATGACTTTTTGATGTATATCAATTCAGTGCCAAAAGAATTGTATATTTTCATCACTCACAGGTTGAAAATGACTAATAACCAGAAATTCATACCAAATACATTTTTTCATCCATGCACACATGTACGTATGCACATAAAGATTCATAAATCTTTAGATAAACACATGTATACACATATTGGCACATCATTATATGTGTGTCATCATGTTCTTTATCTTTCATGCAGACTATTCTATTTAGTGAAATATAGCCATACATAACTGGCTGACTGCATTAAATGTATATACTTGTATTATTATGGATGTTACACCTGACAAGTAAAGTTGATACTAAGCACTCCATTCGACCCTACATGATATTATATCCTTGTGTTCTCCTCTATATCCCTTTCAATGAGTCATTTAATGGACAGAAGAAATAAGTACAAAATCTCATTTTATGTGCAAAAAAATCCCTAATTAAACAGAAATACTAGGAAACATTTCAAATAGAAAACACAGTCATAACCTTACTCTTCATAACTTCTCTAAATTCATTTAACATCAACGACGTTTTTTGAATAATTTTCATGTTGTGAATGCGTCGTGACAACATTATCTTCCAAATTCTTTGGAATATTATCAGAATTGAATTAAGTATTTTTTCATATTCCGAGTTTGGATAAACATAATATATCCAATGTTCAATTGCTTGCTTTAGTCTTCTAATTGTGTTTGAAATAATTTCATTGATTAAAGTTCATTCAGCAGTATTCTATGACTTTTTGATGTATATCAATTCAGTGCCAAAAGAATTGTATATTTTCATCACTCACAGGATGAAAATGAGGAATAACCAGAAGTTCATACCAAATACATTTTTTCATCCATGCACACATGTACTTATGCACATAAAGATTCATAAATCTTTAGATAAATACATGTATACAAGTATTGGCACATCATTATATGTGTGTCATCAAGTTCTTTATCTTTCATGCAGACAATTCTATTTAGTGAAATATAGCCATACATAACTGGCTGACTGCATTAAATGTATATACTTGTATTATTATGGATGTTACACCTGACAAGTAAAGTTGGTACTAAGCACTCCATTCGACCCTACATGATATTATATCCTTGTGTTCTCCTCTATATCCCTTTCAATGAGTCATATTGTATTACTTATTTTTGATATTTCTTGTTTTTCATTTAATTCTTCACCAAACAGGTCGTAAGTATTATCTCTTGATATAATTGTATTACTTCCAATAAACTGTCATCTCAGACAGAACAAATGAGTAGAAAGTTTTATATTGTGATCATAACTATTCCTAAGGAAATCTGAAAGGAAAGATTTATGGAACAGATTCATAAGATTAATACATGACTTTGATAGAACTGTTTCGTTGTTTATTTTATTTTCCTATTTTATTTACTAATTTTGTTTGAGATAATTTAAAAGATTGAGTGCTATCCAGCAGTATATTATGAAATTGCTGATATATATCAATTCAGTGACTGATCATATGGTGATTTTCATCAGTTACATGCTGAATATGACTAATAAACAGATATTCATATTTATATACATATGTTTATCCAAGCCTGCATGAATGTATGCACATAAATATTTATAAATCTTTAGATAAATATATGTATATAAATATTGTCACATCATATGTTTTTCATCATGTTCCTTTTTTACATGCATCCTCTTATAATTAGTGAAATATAGCTATAGAAACTCTGATTGCATTAAAGGAAGTTAATATAGAGCATACACCTCATAAGTAAAGTTGATACTATGCTAAACAGTGGAGCCCCACAGCATATTATATCCTTGTGATCCTCTCTATTCCCTTTCAATGGGAGGCCCAGAGTGATCGAGCTTTCAAAAGCGCTGTCCTTTATGGATCACTGCCATCTTTTATAGATATATTATAATGTATACAAGTATTTGCACATTATACGTGTGTCATCAAGTTCTTTATCTTTCATGCAGATTATTCTATTTCGTGAGATATAGCCATACATAACTAGCTGACTGCATTAAATGTATATACTTGTATTATTATGGATGTTACACCTGACAAGTAAAGTTGATACTAAGCACTCCATTCGACCCTACATGATATTATATCCTTGTGTTCTCCTCTATATCCCTTTCAATGAGTCATATTGTATTACTTATTTTTGATATTTCTTCTTTTTCATGTAATTTATCACGAAACAGTTCGTAAGTATTATCTCTTGATATAATTGTATTTCTGCCAGTAAACTGTCATTTCATACAGAACAAATGAGTAGAAAGTTTTATATTGTGTTCATAACTATTCCTAACGAAATCGGAAAGGAAACATTTATGGAACAGATTCAAAAGATTAATACATGACTTTGATAGAACTGTTTCGTTGCTTATTTTATTTTCCTATTTTATTTTCTACTTTTGTTTGAGATAATTTCAAAGATTGAGTGCTATCCTGCAGTATATTATGAAATTGCTGATATATATCAATTCAGTGCCTGATCATATGGTTCATTTTCATCAGTTACATGCTGAATATGACTAATAAACAGATATTCATATTTATATACATATGTTTATCCATGCTTGCATGAATATATTCACATAAATATTTATAAATCTTTAGATAAATATATGTATATAAATATTGTCCCTTCATATGTTTTTCATCATGTTCTTTATTTTACATACAGCCTATTATATTTAATGAAATATAGCTATAGAAACTGTCTGATTGCATTAAAGGAATATACTTCTGTTATTATAGAGCATAGACCTCATAAGTAAAGTTGATAGTATGCTAACCATTGGAGCCCCACAGCATATTATATCCTTGTGATCCTCTATATTACCCTTTCAATGGGGAGCCCAGAGTGGCTGAGCTTTGAGAAGCTCTCTCCTTTACTGATCACTTCCATCTCACCTCTGTCTGCATGGGTTTGAAGTCTCTGATTCAGCCAATGTGGGTGTGTGACAAAACTTGCCAGTATCTTCTTGTGGGTTGGTGGTTTTTCCAGGGAATTTTCGGTGTTCTTCCTCCACCATTAATATTGGCTGCCATGTAAAGTTTATCATATGCTGATGAAGTGTTAAACTCTCCAATCACAACAACCTTTTCAATAACCTGTATCATATTATTGACTTTTGATATTTTTTTTTATTCATGACATCTTTCATAAAACAGGTGATAAGAATGGTCTATTGATATGATTGTATTATGTCCTCTAAAGAGTCATTTAATGGACAGAAGAAATAAGTACAAAATCTTATTATATGTGCAAAAAAATCCCTAATTAAAGAGAGAGGAAAAATACTAGGAAACATTTCAAATAGAAAACACGGTCATAGCTTTATTTTTCAATAACTTCTCTAAATTCATGGAACAGCATGAGATGACTAATGCTTTAAACACATCTTTGATATACATACTAAGTTTATTTTATTTTCATTTCTGTGGCAATATCTGGTTCATACATTGTTGTTGTCATGCAACAATTTAGCATCGGATTATTTTCTTTAATTATGATCATTTTGTGAATATGTCTTGACAACATTATCCTCCAAATCCTTTGGAATCTCATCAGAATCGAATTATTTATTTTTTCATTGTTTCGAGTTTGGACCAACATAATATATCCAATGTTCAATTGCTTGCTTTAGTCTTCTAATTCTGTTTGAAATAATTTCATTGATTAATGTTCATTCAGCAGTATTTTATGACATTTTGATGTATATCAATTCAGTGCCAAAAGAATTGTATATTTTCATCACTCACAGGTTGAAAATGACTAATAACCAGAAATTCAAACCAAATACATTTTTTCATCAATGCACACGTGTACGTATGCACATAAAGATTCATTGATCTTTAGATAAATACATGTATACACATATTGGCACATCATTATATGTGTGTCATCAAGTTCTTTGGCTGACTGCATTAAATGTATATACTTGTATTATTATGGATGTTACACCTGACAAGTAAAGTTGATACTAAGCACTCCATTCGACCCTAAATGATATTATATCCTTGTGTTCTCCTCTATATCCCTTTCAATGAGTCATATTGTATTACTTATTTTTGATATTTCTTGTTTTTCATGTAATGCTTCACGAAACAGTTCGTAAGTATTATCTCTTGATATAATTGTATTGCTTCCAATAAACTGTCATTTAAGACAGAACAAATCAGTAGAAAGTTTTATATTGTGTTCATAACTATTCCTAAGGAAATCTGAAAGGAAACATTTATGGAACAGATTCATAAGATTAATACATGACTTTGATACAACTGTTTCGTTTTTTTTTTTTATTTACCTATTTTAGTTTCAAATTCTGTTTGAGATAATTTAAAAGATTGAGTGCTATCCAGCAGTATATTATGAAATTGCTGATATATATCAATTCAGTGACTGATCATATGGTGCATTTTCATCAGTTACATGCTGAATATGACTAATAAACAGATATTCATATTTATATACATATGTTTATCCATGCTTTCATGAATATATGCACATAAATATTTATAAATCTTTAGATAAATATATGTCTATAAATATTGTCACATCATATGTTTTTCATCATGTTTTTTATTTTACATACAGCCTCTTATAATTAGTGAAATATAGCTATAGAAACTGTCTGATTGCATTAAAGGAATATACTTCTGTTATTATAGAGCATACACCTCATAAGTAAAGTTGATACTATGCTAATCATCGAAGCCCCACAGCATATCATATCCTTGTGTTTCTCTCTATTACCCTTTCAATGGGGAGCCAAGAGTGGCTGAGCTTTGAGAAGCTCTCTCCTTTACGGATCACTTCCATCTCACCTCTGTCTGCATGGGTTGAAGTCTCTGATTCATCCAATGTGGGTGTGTGAGAAAGCTTGCCAGTATCTTCTTGTGGGTTGGTGGTTTTTTCCAGCGATTTTGCCGGATTCTTCCTCCACCATTAATTTTGGCTGCCATGTAAAGCCTATCATGTGCTGAAAAATAGCGTTAAACCCTCCAACAACAGCAACCTTTTCAATGACCTGTATCATATTTTTGACTTTTGATATTTCTTATTTTTCATGACATCTTTCACAAAACAGGTGGTAAGAATGGACTCTTGATATGATTGTATTATGTCCTCTAAAGAGTCATTTAATGGACAGAAGCAATAAGCACAAAATCTTATTTTATGCGCAGACAAATCCCTAATTAAACAGAGGGGAAAAAATACTAGGAAACATTTCAAATAGAAAACACAGTCATAACCTTACTCTTCAATAACTTCTCTAAATTCATGGAACAGAATGAGATGACTAATGCATTATACACATCTTTGATATACATATTAAGTTTATTTTTATTTTCATTTCTGTGGCAATATCTGGTTCATACATTGTTGTTGTCATGCAACAATTTAGCATCAGATTATTTTCTTTAATTATGATCATTTTGTGAATAATTCCTGACAACATTATCCTCCAAATCCATTGGAATCTCATCAGAATTGAATTATTTATTTTTGATTTGTTTCGAGTTTGGACCAACATAATATATCCAATGTTCAATTGCTTGATTTAGTCTTCTAATTCTGTTTGAAATAATTTCATGGATTAAAGCTCATTCAGCAGTATTCTATGACTTTTTGATGTATATCAATTCAGTGCCAAAAGAATTCTAAATTTTCGTCACTCACAGGCTGAAAATGACTAATAACCAGAAATTCATACCAAAAACATTTTTTCATCCATGCACACATGTACGTATGCACATAAAGATTCATAAATCTTTAGATAAATACATGTATACAATTATTGGCACATCATATGTGTGTCATCATGTTCTTTATCTTTCATGCAGATTATTCTATTTAGTGAAATATAGCCATACATAACTGGCTGACTACATTAAATGTATATACTTGTATTATTATGGATGTTACACCTGACAGGTAAAGATGATACTAAACCCTCCATTCGACCCTACTTGATATTATTTCCTTGTGTTCTCCTCTATATCCCTTTCAATGAGTCATATTGTATTACTTATTTTTGATATTTCTTGTTTTTCATGACCCCCTTCACAAAACAGGTGGTAAGTATTATCTCTTGATATTATTGTGTTTCTTCCAATAAACTGTCATCTAATACAGAACAAATGAGTAGAAAGTTTTATACTGTGTTCACAACTTTTCCTAAGGAAATCTGAACAAGTTTCATTTTCTAATTTTGTTTGAGATAATTTAAATGATTGAGTGCTATCCAGCAGTATATTATGGCATTGCTGATACATATCATTTGAGTGCCTGATCATATGGTGCATTTTCATCAATTACGTGCTGAATATGACTAACAAACAGAAATTCATATTTATATACATCTTTTTATCCATGGATACATGAATGTATTCACATAAATATTTTTTAAAACTTTAGATAAATATATGTATACAAATATGGTCACATCTTATGTGTTTCATCACGCTCTTTTTTTTTACCTGCAACCTATTCTAATTAGTGAAATACAGCTATAGAAACTGTCTGATTGGATTAAAGGAATATACTTCTGTTATTATAGAGCAAACACGTGATACACAAAGTTGATAGTATGCTAAACATTGGAGCCCCACAGCATATTATATCCTTGTGGTCCTCTCTATTACCGTTTCATTGAGGGGGGGGGGGCCCAGAGTGGCTTAGCTTTCACAAGCACTCTCCTTTACGGATCACTGCCATCTCACCTCTGTCTGCATGGGTTGAAGTCTCTGATTCATCCAATGTGGGTGTTTCAGAAAGCTTGCCTGTATCTTCTTGTGGGTCGGTGTTTTTTTCCAGGGATTTTACGGTGTTCTTCCTCCACCATTAATATTGGCTGCCATGTAAAGTTTATCATATGCTGATGAAGTGTTAAACTCTCCAATCACAACAACCTTTTCAATGACCTGTATCATATTATTGACTTTTGATATTTTTTTTTTTCATGACATCTTTCACAAAACAGGTGATAAGAATGGACTCTTGATATGATTGTATTATGTCCTCTAAAGACTCATTTAATGGACAGAATAAATAAGTACAAAATCTTATTTTATGTGCAAAAAATCAATAATTAAAGAGAGAGGAAAAATACTAGGAAACATTTCAAATAGAAAACACGGTCATAGCCTTATTTTTCAATAACTTCTCTAAATTCATGGAACAGCATGAGATGACTAATGCATTAAACACATCTTTGATATACATACTAAGTTTATTTTATTTTCATTTCTGTGGCAATACCTGGTTCATACATTGTTGTTGTCATGCAACAATTTAGCATCGGATTATTTTCTTTAATTATGATCATTTTGTGAATATGTCTTGACAACATTATCCTCCAAATCCTTTGGAATCTCATCAGAAACGAATTATTTATTTTTTCATTGTTTCGAGTTTGGACCAACATAATATATCCAATGTTCAATTGCTTGTTTTAGTCTTCTAATTCTGTTTGAAATAATTTCATTGATTAATGTTCATTCAGCAGTATTTTATGACATTTTGATGTATATCAATTCAGTGCCAAAAGAATTGTATATTTTCATCACTCACAGGTTGAAAATGACTAATAACCTGAAATTCAAACCAAATACATTTTTTCATCAATGCACACGTGTACGTATGCACATAAAGATTCATTGATCTTTAGATAAATACATGTATACACATATTGGCACATCATTATATGTGTGTCATCAAGTTCTTTGGCTGACTGCATTAAATGTATATACTTGTATTATTATGGATGTTACACCTGACAAGTAAAGTTGATACTAAGCACTCCATTCGACCCTAAATGATATTATATCCTTGTGTTCTCCTCTATATCCCTTTCAATGAGTCATATTGTATTACTTATTTTTGATATTTCTTGTTTTTCATGTAATGCTTCACGAAACAGTTCGTAAGTATTATCTCTTGATATAATTGTATTGCTTCCAATAAACTGTCATTTAAGACAGAACAAATCAGTAGAAAGTTTTATATTGTGTTCATAACTATTCCTAAGGAAATCTGAAAGGAAACATTTATGGAACAGATTCATAAGATTAATACATGACTTTGATACAACTGTTTCGTTTTTTTTTTTATTTACCTATTTTAGTTTCAAATTCTGTTTGAGATAATTTAAAAGATTGAGTGCTATCCAGCAGTATATTATGAAATTGCTGATATATATCAATTCAGTGACTGATCATATGGTGCATTTTCATCAGTTACATGCTGAATATGACTAATAAACAGATATTCATATTTATATACATATGTTTATCCATGCTTTCATGAATATATGCACATAAATATTTATAAATCTTTAGATAAATATATGTATATAAATATTGTCACATCATATGTTTTTCATCATGTTTTTTATTTTACATACAGCCTCTTATAATTAGTGAAATATAGCTATAGAAACTCTGATTGCATAAAAGGAATATACTTCTGTTATTATAGAGCATACACCTCA
The DNA here is from genome assembly GCA_030141615.1 of Unio pictorum. NCBI lineage: Eukaryota > Metazoa > Mollusca > Bivalvia > Unionida > Unionidae > Unio > Unio pictorum. The sequence goes on from JARLTB010000126.1 coordinate 15,074,001, forward strand.
TAAGTAAAGTTGATACTATGCTAAACATTGGAGCCCCACAGCATATTATATCCTTGTGGTCCTCTATATTACCCTTTCAATGGGGAGCCCAGAGTGGCTGAGCTTTGAGAAGCTCTCTCCTTTACGGATCACTTCCATCTCACCTCTATCTGCATGGGTTGAAGTCTCTGATTCATGCAATATGGGTGTGTGAGAAAGCTTGCCAGTATCTTCTTGTGGGTTGGTGGTTTTTTCAAGGGATTTTTTGGTGTTCTTTCTCCACCATTAATTCTGGCTGCCATGTAAAGCTTATCATATGCTTTTGAACAGTGTTAAACTCTCCAATCACAACAACCTTTTCAATGACCTGTATCATATTACTGACTTTTGATATTTATTCTTTTTCATGACATCTTTCACAAAACAGGTGATTAGAATGGACTCTTGATATAATTGTATTATGTCCTCTAAAGGGTCATTTAATGGACAGAATAAATAAGTACAAAATCTTATTTTATGTGCAAAAAAATCCATAATTAAACAGAGAGGAAAAAATACTAGGAAACATTTCAAATAGAAAACACGGTCATAGCCTTATTTTTCAATAACTTCTCTAAATTCATGGAACAGAATGAGATGACTAATGCATTAAACACATCTTTGATATACATATTAAGTTTATTTTATTTTCATTTCTGTGGCAATATCTGGTTCATACATTGTTGTTGTCATGCAACAATTTAGCATCAGGATATTTTCTTTAATTATGATCATTTTGTGAATATGACCTGACAACATTATCCTCCAAATCCATTGGAATCTCATCAGAATTGAATTATTTATTTTTTCATTGTTCCGAGTTTGGACCAATATATATATCCAATGTTCAATTGCTTGCTTTAGTCTTTTAATTCTGTTTGAAATAATTTCATTGATTACAGTTGATTCAGAAGTTTTCTATGACTTTTTGATGTATATCAATTCAGTGCCAAAAGAATTGTATATTTTCATCACTCACAGGTTGAAAATGACGAATAACGAGAAATTCAAACCAAATACATTTTTTCATCCATGCACACATGTACGTATGCACATAAAGATTCATAAATCTTTAGATAAATACATGTATACAAGTATTGGCACATCATATGTGTGTCATCAAGTTCTTTATCTTTCATGCAGACTATTCTATTTAGTGAGATATAGCCATACATAACTGGCTGACTGTATATACTTGTATTATTATGGATGTTACACCTGACAAGTAAAGTTGGTACTAAGCACTCCATTCGACCCTACATGATATTATATCCTTGTGTTCTCCTCTATATCCATTTCAATGAGTCATATTGTATTACTTATTTTTGATATTTCTTGTTTTTCATGTAATGCTTCACGAAACAGTTCGTAAGTATTATCTCTTGATATAATTGTATTGCTTCCAATAAAATGTCATTTAAGACAGAACAAATCAGTAGAAAGTTTTATTTTGTGTTCATAACTATTCCTAAGGAAATCTGAAAGGAAACATTTATGGAACAGTTTCATAAGATTAATACATGACTTTGATAGAACTATTCCATTGTTTATTTTATTTTCGTATTATTTTTTTTTCTAATTTTGTTTGAGATAATTTGAAAGATTGAGTGCTATCCAGCAGTATATTATGGCATTGCTTATACATATCAATTCAGTGCCTGATCATATGGTGCATTTTCATCAATTACGTGCTGAATATGACTAATAAACAGAAATTCATATTTCTATACATATGTTTATACATGCATGCATGAATGTATGCACATAAATATTTATAAATCTGTAGATAAATATATGTATAGAAAAATAAACATATGATATGTGTGTCATCATTTTCTTTATTTTACATGCAGCCTATTTTAATTGGTGAAATATAGCCATAGAAACTGTCTGATTGCATTAATGGAATATACTTCTGTTATTATAAAGCATACACCTGATAAGTAAAGTTGATACTATGCTAAACATCGGAGACCCACAGCATATTATATCCTTGTGATCCTCTCTATTCCCTTTCAATGGGAGGCCCAGAGTGATCGAGCTTTCAAAAGCGCTTTCCTTTATGGATCACTGCCATCTTTTATAGATATATTATAATGTATACAAGTATTTGCACATTATACGTGTGTCATCAAGTTCTTTATCTTTCATGCAGATTATTCTATTTCGTGATATATAGCCATACATAACTGGCTGACTGCATTAAATGTATATACTTGTATTATTATGGATATTACACCTGACAAGTAAAGTTGATACTAAGCACTCCATTCGACCCTACATGATATTATATCCTTGTGTTCTCCTCTATATCCCTTTCAATGAGTCATATTGTATTACTTATTTTTGATATTTCTTCTTTTTCATGTAATTCTTGACAAAACAGCTCGTAAGTATTATCTCTTGATATAATTGTATTACTTCCAATAAAATGTCATCTCAGACAGTACAAATGAGTAGAAAGTTTTATATTGTGTTCATAACTATTCCTAAGGAAATCTGAAAGGAAACATTTATGGAACAGATTCATAAGATTAATACATGACTTTGATACAACTGTTTCGTTGTTTATTTTATTTTCCTATTTTATTTTCTAATTTTGTTTGAGATAATTTAAAAGATTGAGTGTTATCCAGCAGTATATTATGAAATTGCTGATATATATCAATTTAGTGACTGATCATATTTTGCATTTTCATCAGTTACGTGCTGAATATGACTAATAAACAGATATTCATATTTATATACATATGTTTATCCATGCTTGCATGAATATATTCACATAAATATTTATAAATCTTTAGATAAATATATGTATATAAATATTGTCACATCATATGTTTTTCATCATGTTCTTTATTTTACATACAGCCTATTATATTTAATGAAATATAGCTATAGAAACTCTGATTGCATAAAAGGAATATACTTCTGTTATTATAGAGCATACACCTCATAAGTAAAGTTGATACTATGCTAAACATTGGAGTCCCACAGCATATTATATCCTTGTGATCCTCTATATTACCCTTTCAATGGGGAGCCCAGAGTGGCTGAGCTTTGAGAAGCTCTCTCCTTTACGGATCACTTCCATCTCACCTCTGTCTGCATGGGTTGAAGTCTCTGATTCATCCAATGTGGGTGTGTGAGAAAACTTGCCAGTATCTTCTTGTGGGTCGGTGGTTTTTTCCAGGGAATTTTCGGTGTTCTTCCTCCACCATTAATATTGGCTGCCATGTAAAGCTTATCATATGCTGATGAAGTGTTAAACTCTCCAATCACAACAACCTTTTCAATGACCTCTATAATATTATTGACTTTTGATATTTTTTTTTTCATGACTTCTTTCACAAAACAGGTGATCAGATTGGACTCTTGAAATGATTGTATTATGTCCTCTAAAGAGTCATTTAATGGACAGAATAAATAAGTACAAAATCTTATTTTATGTGCAAAAAAATCCCTAATTAAACAGAGAGGAAAAAATACTAGGAAACATTTCAAATAGAAAACACGGTCATAGCCTTATTTTTCAATAACTTCTCTAAATTCATGGAACAGAATGAGATGACTAATGCATTAAACACATCTTTGATATACATACTAAGTTTATTTTATTTTCATTTCTGTGGCAATATCTGATTCATACATTGTTGTTGTCATGCAACAATTTAGCATTAGATTATTTTCTTTAATTATGATCATTTTGTGAATATGACCTGACAACATTATCTTCCAAATCCTTTGGAATCTCATCAGAATTGAATTATTTTTTTTTTCATATTCCGAGTTTGGACCAACATAATATATCCAATGTTCAATTGCTTGCTTTAGTCTTCTAATTCTGTTTGAAATAATTACATTGATTGAAGTTCATTCAGCAGTATTCTATGACTTTTTGATGTATATCAATTCAGTGCCAAGATGAATTGTATATTTTCATTACTCACAGGCTGAAAATGACTAATAACCAGGAATTCATACGAAATACATTTTTTCATCCATGCACTTGTACGTACCCACATAAAGATTCATTAATCTTTATATAGATATATGTAATGTATACAAGTATTGGCTCATAATATGTGTATCATCAAGTTCTTTATCTTTCATGCAGACTATTCTATTTAGTGATATATAGCCATACATAACTGGCTGACTGCATTAAATGTATATACTTGTATTATTATAGATGTTACACCTGTTAAGTAAAGTTGATACTAAGTACTCCATTCAACCCTACATGATATTATATCTTGTGTTCTCCTCTATATCCCTTTCAATGAGTCATATTGTATTACTTATTTTTGATATTTTTTGTTTTTCATGTAATTCATCACAAAACAGCTGGTAAGTATTATCTCTTGATATAATTGTAGTACTTCCAATAAACTGTCATCTGAGACAGAACAAATGAGTAGAAAGTTTTATATTGTGTTCATAACTATTCCTAAGGAAATCTCAAATAGAAACATTTATGGAACAGATTCATAAGTTTAATAAATGACTTTGAATAAACTATTCCGTTTATTTTTTTTTACTTTTTTATTTTCTAATTTTGTTTGAGATAATTTGAAAGATTGAGTGCTATCCAGCAGTATATTATGACTTTGCTGATATATATCAATTCAGTGCCTTATCATATGGTGCATTTTCACCAGTTATATGCTGAATATAACTAATAAACAGATATTCATATTTATATATATATATATTCATCCATGGATGAATGAATATATGCACATATATATTCTTAAATCTTGAGAAAAATTTATGTACACAAGTATTATCAAATCATATATGTGTCATCAAGTTCTTTATTTTACATTCAGACTATTCAGTTAGTAAGAACCTGTATTATTACATTGAAGGAATATACTTCTTTTATTATAAAGCATACACCTCATAAGTAAAGTTGATACTATGCTAAACATTGGAGCCCCACAGCATATTATATCCTTGTGTTCCTCTCTCTTACCCTTTCAATGGGGTCCCAGAGTGGTCGAATTGTCAAAAGCTCTCTCTGTCTGTGGTTTTTTCCATGGATTTTTCTGGGTACATATGTTACATTCAAACTATTGTTTTTAGTGAAATATAGCAATACTTCACTGGCTGGATGCATTAAATGCATATTGTTGAAGTCTCTGATTCAGCCAATGTAGGTGTGTGATACAGCTTTCCAGTAACTTCTTGTGGGTCGATGGTTCTTAACAGGGATTTTTTCGACTTCTTCCCCCACAGTTAATACTGGCTGCAATGTAAAGCCTATCGTGTGCTAAAAAAACTTTAAACCCTACAACAATCCTTTTAATGACCTCTAACATATTTTTTACTTTTGATATTTATTTTTTTTCATTTCATCCTTCACTAAACAGAAGGTAAGAATGGACTCTTGATATTATTGTATTATGTCCTATAAATAGTCATTTGATAGACAGAATAAATGAGTACAAAATCTTTTTTTGTGTGCAAAAAAATCCCTATGGAAAAAATGAGGATAAATACTAGGAAACATTTCAATTAGAAGAAACAGTCATGACCTGACTCTTTAATAACTTCTCTAAATTCATGAAACAGATAGAGATGACTAATATATTTTACACATCTTTGATATAAGTATTTCATTTATTTTCATTGGTGTGGCAATATCTTGTTCATACATTGTTGTTCTCCTGCAACAATTTAACATCAATGTCTTTTCTTTAATTATTGTCATTTTGTGAGTATGTCCTGACAACATTATTATCCAAATCCATTGGAATCTCATCAGTATTTAATTATTAATTTTTCATTGTTCTGAGTCTGGACCAACATATATATCCAATGTTCAATTGCTTGCTTTAGTCCTCTGATTCTCTTTGAAATAATTTTATTGACTGAAGTTTATCCAGCAGTATTTTATGACTTTTTGATGTATAACAGGTCAATGTTTAAATAAATGGTATATTTTCATCACTCACTGGCTGAAATTGACTAATAACCAGAAATTCATTCTCCAATATATTTTTTCATCCATGCACACATGTACCTATGCACATACAGACTCAATAATCTTTAGGTAAATACATGTATGCAAGTATTGGCACATCATATGTATGTCATCAATTTGTATATGTTACTATTATTTGTAGTGAAATACTGCTATACATAACTGGCTGACTGCATTCAATGTATATATTTCTGTTATTATTGATGTTACACCCGACAAGTAAAGTTGATACTAAACCCTCCATTTGACCCTAAATGATATTATATCCTTGTGTTCTCCTCCATTACCCTTTCAATCAGTCATATTGTATTATTGATTTTTGACATTTATTCTTTTTCATGCAGTCCTTGATGAAACAGCTGGTAAGTATAATCTCCTGATATAATTGTATTCCATCCACTGAACAGTCATCTTAGAACAAAAGAGTAGAAAGTTTTATGTGCAGAATTATTCCTAAGGAAATCTGAAAGGAAAAATTAATGGAACATATTCATAAGATTAATCCATTATACATGACATTGATAGAACTATTCCATTGTTTATTTTTTGTTCCTTTTTCTATTCTTATTTTCTTTGAGATAATTTAAAAGATTGAATGCTATCCAGCAGTATATTATGAATTGGCTGATATATATCAATTCAGTGCCTGATCATATAGTGCATCTTCATGCATTACATGCTGAGCAGCTGAGGGGGCGAACCATACGATTATATTTTAAGCAAAATATTTTAAGCCTCCTTTTGCCAAATAGAGCCTTAGATCAGACGGTTGGATTCTAAGCAAAATATTTAAAGCCTCCTTTTGCCAAATGGAGCCTTAACGATTTTAGAGTCCTATTTGTCAAATTAGGGGTTTCTACGAAAATGAACCAGAGAGGGATGCAAAAACCTCTAAAAAAAAAAGTCTTTCAACCTCGTCGTCGTTCGCCCCTCTGCTGCTATGGATTAATATTTTATCAAATATTTTTATTTTATAAAAACCAAATATTTTATCAAGTCTGACACGATATCGCGTCCGAGGGTCTGATAAATTTATCGTCACAAATCCGTGTGGGATTGACTGAGCGTGACTAAAGAAATTTCTAAATTGATCATAATCCATATCACCGCCGCACCAGGTCTGATGAATATTTCGTATTGTATGAGTATCAACTCCGTTAAACACACACAATAAATTGCAGTTATCTCTGATCACTTTTGGTATTTGAGTGTACCATTGAGTGTCATATATCACGTCGGTGTTTTTATGCCTGCCTCTGGAAAATATCCTAGCAGGATTCTTTTGATTGTCTAACATGATATCATCATATACAACTAAATTGTTAATATCTCCATTAATATCATCAATGCACGGTGCTTCATCGATATCGGTTAGAAACTCAATAATACCCTCGCTGGATTCTTATACCGCTTTGTCGTTAAAATCTATTAACACATTGTAACATCGCTAATCATCAACACTCGGAGCTATCAAATACAACTTGTCCCATTTCATTCATCTCGTTATCAAATTAAGTAGCAGTTGTGTTTTACCACTTCCAGATGGTCCGATTATAATCATTCTAATAGAATTCGGCAACATCGCATGGTGTTTAATAGGTTCCTGTCATCGGGTAGCTGAATAATCAATTACATTCATGTTATTATAAATATATTATGGATCTATATTGTGTGAAATGTAAAGCACGTACTGGCACAGATGACTTGACGACGATAACAACTAAAAATAACCGATCAGCACTTTCCGGTAAATGCGTACAATGTAGTACAAAAAAATTTTTAGATTTGTTTTCCTTGATAAATCAAAGGATTTTAGAAAAAACGAGGATGTGATATTGCAGCCAAGCTAACTAAACTACCGGGAACACCATGGGCGAAGTATCCAGGAGAAAAACACCTTCCAGGATATAGTTGTTGGTTTCCACGTGTTTTTCTTTCTCGCAAAATGAGCTGCAACAGACGGAATTATAAAACAATTTGTTAGTAATTGTTCGTCGTCGAAACTCTCCGAGAAACTACTAGCTAGTTTTTTCATCTTGTCATGGAGGGCTTCAGTGCGGTATAATTCTCCATTAGGTCTTACAAATTGATCGAATCTAACCTCCTCGTGCTCAAAATTGTGAAGTAACCACACTGACACAGGATCGTTTTTACTCAACTGGTGAATAAAATCAAATAGTTTCTCTTCAGAGAATTCTTCTCCCAAGAATTCCACGGGTATATATTTTATGGTTCTATCCCGCGGAAATATTGTTACCGCAGGTGTCCATGCGTGTTCATTATGATCAATAATTTTGATTGGAGCTCCTTGTGATTTATATTTCGGTTCGTATAATATCTCGCCTGTTATCGTCCTTACTGATATTGGGAATTTTAGTATTCGTTCTAACGCTGCCACATTTTGAATTGTTGCCCCACGCTGTTTCACTGTTAGTCCCCACTCGGTTATTTATTTACGTCTTAGATCAGTCAATTTGTTCACCCGGGATGCATTTGTGAAGTGTTCTATTATTCGTTCTGCTACACAATTCATTTTTGACGAAGTCAACAGCGACAGTTTCATCGGTGCTAGTTTTTTAATACTCGGTTTATCATTTAACGGATATGTCCCATAAACAACTGCGGTTACAGGATAGGATCTCTCGTAGTATGGTTTGTCAATCCCAGTCAGAATTCCTGGTCTGGAATCTTGACTCACAACGACGGTTCTTTTATCCTTCAAGATGGGTTCGTATTTATCCCTGATAATCCAATCTCCTGTTTCGCCGCGGATAATGAATTTCACTCTAAAAAAATACCTTTTCCGCGTAAGATGTGAGATTATCACTGCTGCGTTTTTATCGTTCATGGTAGCATCAACTTCACCATTGATTCCAAATGTCGACCAACAGTGAGATGCTCCATCACGCTTGAATTCATTAAAACAGTCACTGATTTTAATTATCATGGTTCTATCACGAATTCTACTCTTTGGTGTATCAGAGACTCTATCGAGATTGAATTTAGAATTTTTCCTAGGTGTAATTTTCGATAATCTCACGAACTCCTTCATGATATAATTAAAACAAGTATTTAAATAGAGAATTTATTGTATAATGAATCATTGCAAATGGCTTATGATTGGATCAGTAACCCCGTGTAACAAATCATGCAGAAAGGAGTTATGTGGGTATCATATGCAAAGCTTTCGACTTGGAAGCCTTGGTCCGCTACCCTGCATACGATGTGGGATAGGTGTACGTGGTAAATCGCAGTTGTGTCTGAGTTGTGGTGGTAAGCGATACAGAGAGTTGAAGCGTTATTATGATAAGAGAAACAAAGATTCCACTAAGAATTCCATCAATGACTACCTCTAACAGCGTCCTTGACTCCGTCAACGACAAAATCATCAGAACTCCTCAAGACTACATCGGAAGATTTCCAAATGTAATCATTAGACCAAACAATGAATTAGACAAATAGTATTATGTATAATAAATGAACCAAGAATTCAGACCGCATTCCTCGATCACAAACTATGAGGCATCCATTAAAGGTATTGTCAGACATCGTAAACTGAAGAAACCAGTTGGGTGGGATAATGGTATGGGGTATTTGATATTTAAAGCCGGAGGGAAAATACATCTCAATCATAGAATTATATATGAATGTTTCCATGGATTGATCAAGTATGGTTTTGTTATCGATCACATTGATTCCAATCCTAAGAACAATTCTTTATTAAATCTACAAGCTGTTACACAAAGTGAAAATTTGAAACGAGGAAAGACTGGACAATACACGAAAAAAGCGAGACCCGTAAAATCAGTTAATACAGAAACTAACGAGGAAATTGTATTCCAATCTATGTATGAGGCCGGTGGATATTTTGATATTTGTAGAGCCTCAGTACGAAAAGTAGTAGAGGGAATCTATCGATCTGCGATTTCCCAAAATACTGGACAAAAAGTTCAATTCATTTATGTCTGAGGCGTCCATATCTGGGAAATATATTTTTCATATTAGAAGTATATAATTATTAATAATATGAATTCTCAAAATATCAATGAGGTTATAACCGAAATTTTAATTTTGAAATCTCAGGGAGTTTGCACATCTGATAGTTTAAACTGTGATCAAATTATGTCAGACTTCCAGGATATTGAATACGGCGCTAACAATAACAAGTATGTACTACCCAAAAAATATGCGCTTATAAAACGAATTCAGAATTCTATCCGTGACTCTCTTCTATGTTGCGACGACATCAGTACGTTTGTCCCGTTATTTACAATCGTGGAAAGAATAAGAAAGGAATTAGGGAAGGAATATGAAATAAAAAGGACGATTAATTCAAAAATCAGAAATATAAGATTGTTAATTGAACAAAACGAAAATCCCACTCGGATGGTCTGTTTTAGTCAACAATAGCGGTGAAATTATATACTGGCATTTATCAATGAGTGTTTACTACAAGGAAGTTGTAAAATTTCATAGTAAAATATTTTTTTATTACTGAAATTTTCATAGTAAATACTTGTTTTTAGTCGTTTTTGACCGATTTTGACCATTTTCTGACTGATTTTGGCCATTTTTTGGCTGATTTTAAGTGGTGTCGGTCGGGTGAAATGGTCGATTTTTCATGTTAATTCTCGTAGACTTTTCCACCTAAAATTATTTTTATGATGTTTTAGGCCAAAAACTGACTAAAATCAAGCAATGATGACTAAAAAAATGACCAAAAAACGACAAAAAACGACCAAAAAAGGACTATTGGTGTCAGTCGGGTCAAATGGTCGATTTTCGATGTTAATTCTCGTAGACTTTTCCACCTAAAATTATTTTCGGGTGACAAAATCACTGCATTTAGATTGAAATCTCTTCGTACACTAATTGAAAAATTGTAAACAATTGAAATAATGGTTAATGAGTCATTAACGACTAGATTGGCTCGTGATCGACTAGATGCGATTAAAAGATTTATACCAATCCGCGACTCCATCAGAAACAAACTACAAGCAAGACAGAGTTTACAAACGGATTTTGCTGCGGGATCTGAAGAGTTGTTTAAACCAATAACCACAGCAACGAAGGATGCAATATCAGCTACTGAGCGTGCTATATACGGAGATATCCCCGAGGAGGGCAAAAGAAAAGAAGAGTTTCTTCTTCCTATACTCGAAAAAATAGCAACGGAAACTGAAAAAACATCAGCGTTGTTAACAAAACCACCTCCTGGTCCGAAAAAAACGAATGTTTCTCTGTTGGATAAATTTACAGAGAATGCTAAAACACTAATACAAAATTTTCGATTATTTAAATTAAAGGATTATGAAGCTTGTGGTGATTTTGCTGTTAAAAGCTATAATTCAAAAAAATAATTTTTAAAGGACGAGTATAAGGATGATAGAATATCAAGTAATGATTGGGTTGATAATTTGTATAAAATGAATAAAAGGATTGGTCGTTTGAATAAGGAAGAGTTGGGGTACAAGGAATTTCAAAAGGGAATCAGTAATTATAAAAAAGAACTAATAGAAGAGCGACAACAAGAAATAGAAGAACGACAAGAGCGAAAACGTTAAACACCAACACGGAGACAAACACGAAGACGAAAAAAACAAGAAGAATCTCAACAACTATCACCTGAAGAAGAAGAACATGAAATGGAAAACGATTTTCAGGATTTCCTAAAACGAGAAAAAGAATATGAAATGGAAAAATATTTAGAAACACATGGTGCAACTGGTGAGGGATTAAGAGATTCCAGTGGGGTATCAGGTAGTGGTCTTATTCATTGTCCTGGTAATATTGTCAGCGATATAGCACGATTAGAAGTTCTCATCGGAGGAAAACGAGCTGGAAATAACTCACCGGAATTGATTAATGAAGCAGCTGATATCTACAGGCGGCTATTTCAAGGCGGTATCATGGATATCAAAACATATCGAGATTTCATTAACGAGTTAGCGGAAAATCCTACTGATTATTACAGTGACTGAAAATCCTACGGATTTTTCACCATTGATGACGAAGTCGAAAATCCTTTGGATTTTTCATTAGATAAATATCATTTAGAAAAGATGATCATACACTACAATCATGATAAACCAACCAGCGTCTACGTAGTAAACTCGCAGTTTCCAGTTTATAACGCGTACTATGGTGATGGTCTTGGTGATACATTTGCAGGGTTATTTGCAAGAATGGCTCCAAAAGTAGCGCCGCTAGCAAAACAACTATCAATGAAAGCCATTGATGTTATTCGTGATAAGGGTATTAGCGCTGTTGGAGATCTTGCCGGAAAAGCGTTTTCAGCTGCGAAGGATAAATTAACAGCGCTAGTTCGGCGGAGAAGGAAACCAGGACCGTAACCATCTACAGCGGAAATGCCCGCAAGTGTTAGTAGAATAATAAATAACGCAGTAGATCAGAAACTAGCGTCGTTGATGACTCCGTCATACACCAATGACCAAAGCAACATCACAAATATGATAGCGGGAAGTGGCTTAAAAAAACCACGACAACGACAAAGTCGTCATCGACGATGAAAATCTTACGGATTTACGATTTAGATCAATGGATTTATAATAAAATGTTCAAACGGTCACCTGATACAGCATTTGATATGGACTCCCCAGTGCTCAAGGATGATTCCGTACGTGATTATGAATTTTATTCTTATCACGCAGTACAATCAGATCTTCAATCAAGAATCGAACTTCAGGTTCATGATACCAGTAAATACTTTCTACCGTGTGAAGTGTTCATCGAAGTAGAAGGAGAGCTTTTACGAGAAAATGATACAACATATCCAGATGACGCCCAAGTCGGTTTTGTTAACAATGGTATCATGGCGCTATTTGAAAGTGCAAGATATCTCATTGATGGAAAGGAGATTGAGTCGATAGAACGCGAGGTTGGTGTGGCCACAACAATAATAGGGCTAGCTAGATATTCCGACGATTATACAAGATCGGCAGGCCCTTCTATAATGTTTGCAAAGGATAATAAAAATACCACTGGAATAAAACCATTTACTATGAGACGACCAAAAATTCAGTGCTGATGCTGATGTCGAGGCTGTAGTTTTTGGTAATAATCCTAATTTTAATCTAGGAGCTGCAACACGTATGTCAGTGTTGAATGAGTTGGGGCGTAGATCATTTTCATGCGCGATTCCACTACATCATATATTCGGATTCTGCAGAAATGTCCGAAAAGTTATCTACGGGGCGAAGCATGCAGTAGCACTCGTGCGAAAGGGTGCTGACCATAACGCAATTTGGAGGATTCCAGCGGATGATGCACATCCACTTGATGATGCCGGTAAAGTCGTTTTAACAAAACTATCATTGTGGATGCCAGTGTTGACTCCAACACTCGGCATAGAAGAACGGTTACTATCATTTATGGATCAAGGAGGAAAATCATTGCTGAGTTAGCTAACGACGACTACAGATATTAAACATGGCAACACTGATGATATATTCACATGGAATCTGGCATCGCGACAAGGTGTTTCAGCTCCGCGTCATATATTTATTGCGTTACAGGATACGACGCGATTAGACAATCAAACACGTAGCCATATGATATTTGATCAACTTGGATGTAAGGAAGTCTCGCTGAGAATAAACAGACAGCAGGAACCATCCAAGGATATACAACTTGATTACGATCACATCCATAGTGCGCGCGTGTATCACAGGTTGTTATCGTATATGGCGCGCGATCAAAATGTCAATACTGGTTTGCAGATATCACAACACGATTTTAGTACTCTTTATCCAATCTATTACTTTTCGTTGGAACATCTTGATTTAACAAGACAATCCGTAATTGATATACACATTAGAGCCAGTGTAAAGCGTCCGACTAATGCGGCGGGTGATGTTGTTCTTATCCCGAATTATAGAGCAGTTGCTTTTATTCTCAGCGATAAATCAATGCTACTCGAAGGTGTTGGTGGAAGAATGAGAGTGATAGATGCACCAGTGGAAAATATGTAATTGAAAATCCTTCAGATTTTTCCATTAGAATCAATCTGTTATTGTATAATGTCATATAGTCATATTAGTGTTACGTTAACTCCCGGTCAACTCAAGAAATTGCAATCAGAATCAGCTAAAAAATGCGGAACCACGATCACATTGAAACACAATCAGATGACTGGCCGGACGAATAAATTGTCGCTGACAACTCGTCAAGTAAAACACTTCAATGATGCGTTCTAGGATAAAAAAAGGCGTTCAAATCACTCTCTCTGCTGCTGCTATCAAAAATATGATAAAAACTGGCTGTATATTCCCGTTGTTAGCTGCGATTCCAGCATTGATTGCTGCGGCTGCCCCAGCGGTGGCTAAAGCGGCAGCGTTAGGAGCCGTTGGTACCGCGGCAGGAATGGCACTAAAGAAAGCAACTGGACAGGGGTATAAAAAAGGGAAAGGTTCTAAGACTACCAGGAACCCCGTATTCATGGTACAGCAGAAAGGGTCTAAGACTACCAGGAACGGTTTATTAACTCAGAAATCTTCGATTTCCAAACCGATGGTTCCCATGTCCAATTTTGATCTACTCGATGCTGCTAAAAAATTGGTCATAAAAAACTTCAGAGGCGTCTTTATGAAAGATCAGTTACCGACACAACCAAACAGCGCCGAAACCGGCATCATTAAGCTCGATAACAGCACCGGATCCGGAACCCACTGGGTTGCATACGCGATTGATCCACGTGCAATTGTTTATTTCGATTCATATGGATTAGCGCCGCCGAAGGAATTCATTCGTTATATAAACCGCTTAAACACCCCTCGTTGGTATTCTACGCTACCAACACAACAAATGAATGACCCACCAATATGCGGCAACGAAGTATTAAATGTCCTCGACGCTATGTCAACATCTGGAAAACCACCACATGTTGTCGTAAATGAATACACGAGTAGTCACTGGAAATCGAAGATTTTAGAGAGAGAAAGAGTTTTACAATAACATGATTGATATTTGAGGAAGACCTGTATCAGCGCTGAAGAAACCAACCACAGAAACATCTGCAACTGGTGATATAAAAAAAATAATCGAAGATGAAATCGCTGAGACGTTGAACTTAGCAAGTGTTGATCCCAATGAAATAGTTGTATTTCAAGATCGTCAGGGTAAATTGAAATCTAGTAATATTTCCCTGGATGATATTTTAGTTAAACAACGAGACGCAACCGTAGGCACTATCGCTTTGTTTTCCGATCAGGGTAAACTCAAACCGGGTGTACTTGTTTCAACTATCTTGGAACGAATTAACAATATTGACAAGCCGTTATTAGATTTCCTTGGTAATCCTTCAGTGACCACACCGAAGCTCACAACGATAAAAACTTCTAAGTTGGAACTAGCAACACTTCAATCCGAATATGAAAAACACGTTGAAAAATTTACATCATTTCGTAAAATTATCATCGAGAAATTCTTTGCAACCACGCTGGATAAAATTGACATAAAACTTCCTGATATTAAAAAATTAATCGATGAGATGAAGACCTTCATCGAAGCAGCAATCAAAGGTGATGCAACGAGGATGATAACAATCATTGAAAAAACAAAAATTCCTCATGAGAAAACCAACAATGTAGTATACACGATTCAATACAGATCATTTGCGTGGACACCCACAAACAATAAATTACATATCACTGCAACCGTCAAGGGTATTTATCGATTAACACTAGTAACACCGACTCAATTTAATATATCATCGTCGAGTTCATCTGGGGTCAACAATACAATATCAACGATCATAGACAAGGATACAACCGAACAGTTCACGATAGCATCCACTGATACTAATTTGGCTAGGGTTTCAGTAACATGGTATGTGGAATTCGTAGCGGATTTGAGTAAACAATTAAACCGCTAGCGGTTTCAATTGAAATCGTAAATGATTTGAGAATAAAATGACAACGTCACAACAATATCGTTATGATCAGGTCAGAAAATTTCAATTTAGACTCAAAACCCTCGCCGAGGAGTACCGAATAAAAATAAAGAAATACCGACGAAGAATCACCGCAATTGATGTTACCGTGTACTCGGTGAGTGGTGTTCTTCCTCCACCATTAATATTGGCTGCCATGTAAAGCTTATCATATGCTGATGAAGTGTTAAACTCTCCAATCACAACAACCTTTTCAATGACCTCTATAATATTATTGACTTTTGATATTTCTTTTTTTTTTTCATGACATCTTTCACAAAACAGGTGATAAGAATGGACTCTTGATATGATTGTATTATGTCCTCTAAAGAGTCATTTAATGGACAGAAGAAATAAGTACCATATCTTATTTTATGTGCAAAAAAATCCCTAATTAAACTGAGAGAAAAAAATACTAGGAAACATTTCAAATAGAAAACACGGTCATAGCCTTATTTTTCAATAACTTCTCAAAATTCATGGAACAGAATGAGATGACTAATGCATTAAACACATCTTTGATATACATACTAAGTTTATTTTATTTTCATTTATGTGGCAATATCTGGTTCATACATTGTTGTTGTCATGCAGCAATTTAGTATCAGATTATTTTCTTTCATTATGATCATTTTGTGAATATGTCCTGCTAACATTATCCAACAAATCCATTGAAATCGCATCAGAATTGAATTATTTATTTTTTCATATTTACGAGTTTGGACTAATATATATATCCAATGTTCAATTGCTTCCTTTAGTCTTCTAATTCTGTTTGAAATAATTTCATTGATTAAAGTTCATTCAGCACTATGACTTTTTGATGTATATCAATTCAGTGCCAAAAGAATTGTATATTTTCATCACTCACAGGTTGAAAATGACTAATAACCAGAAATTCATACCAAATACATTTTTTCATCCATGCACACATGTACGTATGCACATAAAGATTCATAAATCTTTAGATAAACACATGTATACACATATTGGCACATCATTATATGTGTGTCATCATGTTCTTTATCTTTCATGCAGACTATTCTATTTAGTGAAATATAGCCATACATAACTGGCTGACTGCATTAAATGTATATACTTGTATTATTATGGATGTTACACCTGACAAGTAAAGTTGATACTAAGCACTCCATTCGACCCTACATGATATTATATCCTTGTGTTCTCCTCTATATCCCTTTCAATGAGTCATTTAATGGACAGAAGAAATAAGTACAAAATCTCATTTTATGTGCAAAAAAATCCCTAATTAAACAGAAATACTAGGAAACATTTCAAATAGAAAACACAGTCATAACCTTACTCTTCATAACTTCTCTAAATTCATTTAACATCAACGACGTTTTTTGAATAATTTTCATGTTGTGAATGCGTCGTGACAACATTATCTTCCAAATTCTTTGGAATATTATCAGAATTGAATTAAGTATTTTTTCATATTCCGAGTTTGGATAAACATAATATATCCAATGTTCAATTGCTTGCTTTAGTCTTCTAATTGTGTTTGAAATAATTTCATTGATTAAAGTTCATTCAGCAGTATTCTATGACTTTTTGATGTATATCAATTCAGTGCCAAAAGAATTGTATATTTTCATCACTCACAGGATGAAAATGAGGAATAACCAGAAGTTCATACCAAATACATTTTTTCATCCATGCACACATGTACTTATGCACATAAAGATTCATAAATCTTTAGATAAATACATGTATACAAGTATTGGCACATCATTATATGTGTGTCATCAAGTTCTTTATCTTTCATGCAGACAATTCTATTTAGTGAAATATAGCCATACATAACTGGCTGACTGCATTAAATGTATATACTTGTATTATTATGGATGTTACACCTGACAAGTAAAGTTGGTACTAAGCACTCCATTCGACCCTACATGATATTATATCCTTGTGTTCTCCTCTATATCCCTTTCAATGAGTCATATTGTATTACTTATTTTTGATATTTCTTGTTTTTCATTTAATTCTTCACCAAACAGGTCGTAAGTATTATCTCTTGATATAATTGTATTACTTCCAATAAACTGTCATCTCAGACAGAACAAATGAGTAGAAAGTTTTATATTGTGATCATAACTATTCCTAAGGAAATCTGAAAGGAAAGATTTATGGAACAGATTCATAAGATTAATACATGACTTTGATAGAACTGTTTCGTTGTTTATTTTATTTTCCTATTTTATTTACTAATTTTGTTTGAGATAATTTAAAAGATTGAGTGCTATCCAGCAGTATATTATGAAATTGCTGATATATATCAATTCAGTGACTGATCATATGGTGATTTTCATCAGTTACATGCTGAATATGACTAATAAACAGATATTCATATTTATATACATATGTTTATCCAAGCCTGCATGAATGTATGCACATAAATATTTATAAATCTTTAGATAAATATATGTATATAAATATTGTCACATCATATGTTTTTCATCATGTTCCTTTTTTACATGCATCCTCTTATAATTAGTGAAATATAGCTATAGAAACTCTGATTGCATTAAAGGAAGTTAATATAGAGCATACACCTCATAAGTAAAGTTGATACTATGCTAAACAGTGGAGCCCCACAGCATATTATATCCTTGTGATCCTCTCTATTCCCTTTCAATGGGAGGCCCAGAGTGATCGAGCTTTCAAAAGCGCTGTCCTTTATGGATCACTGCCATCTTTTATAGATATATTATAATGTATACAAGTATTTGCACATTATACGTGTGTCATCAAGTTCTTTATCTTTCATGCAGATTATTCTATTTCGTGAGATATAGCCATACATAACTAGCTGACTGCATTAAATGTATATACTTGTATTATTATGGATGTTACACCTGACAAGTAAAGTTGATACTAAGCACTCCATTCGACCCTACATGATATTATATCCTTGTGTTCTCCTCTATATCCCTTTCAATGAGTCATATTGTATTACTTATTTTTGATATTTCTTCTTTTTCATGTAATTTATCACGAAACAGTTCGTAAGTATTATCTCTTGATATAATTGTATTTCTGCCAGTAAACTGTCATTTCATACAGAACAAATGAGTAGAAAGTTTTATATTGTGTTCATAACTATTCCTAACGAAATCGGAAAGGAAACATTTATGGAACAGATTCAAAAGATTAATACATGACTTTGATAGAACTGTTTCGTTGCTTATTTTATTTTCCTATTTTATTTTCTACTTTTGTTTGAGATAATTTCAAAGATTGAGTGCTATCCTGCAGTATATTATGAAATTGCTGATATATATCAATTCAGTGCCTGATCATATGGTTCATTTTCATCAGTTACATGCTGAATATGACTAATAAACAGATATTCATATTTATATACATATGTTTATCCATGCTTGCATGAATATATTCACATAAATATTTATAAATCTTTAGATAAATATATGTATATAAATATTGTCCCTTCATATGTTTTTCATCATGTTCTTTATTTTACATACAGCCTATTATATTTAATGAAATATAGCTATAGAAACTGTCTGATTGCATTAAAGGAATATACTTCTGTTATTATAGAGCATAGACCTCATAAGTAAAGTTGATAGTATGCTAACCATTGGAGCCCCACAGCATATTATATCCTTGTGATCCTCTATATTACCCTTTCAATGGGGAGCCCAGAGTGGCTGAGCTTTGAGAAGCTCTCTCCTTTACTGATCACTTCCATCTCACCTCTGTCTGCATGGGTTTGAAGTCTCTGATTCAGCCAATGTGGGTGTGTGACAAAACTTGCCAGTATCTTCTTGTGGGTTGGTGGTTTTTCCAGGGAATTTTCGGTGTTCTTCCTCCACCATTAATATTGGCTGCCATGTAAAGTTTATCATATGCTGATGAAGTGTTAAACTCTCCAATCACAACAACCTTTTCAATAACCTGTATCATATTATTGACTTTTGATATTTTTTTTTATTCATGACATCTTTCATAAAACAGGTGATAAGAATGGTCTATTGATATGATTGTATTATGTCCTCTAAAGAGTCATTTAATGGACAGAAGAAATAAGTACAAAATCTTATTATATGTGCAAAAAAATCCCTAATTAAAGAGAGAGGAAAAATACTAGGAAACATTTCAAATAGAAAACACGGTCATAGCTTTATTTTTCAATAACTTCTCTAAATTCATGGAACAGCATGAGATGACTAATGCTTTAAACACATCTTTGATATACATACTAAGTTTATTTTATTTTCATTTCTGTGGCAATATCTGGTTCATACATTGTTGTTGTCATGCAACAATTTAGCATCGGATTATTTTCTTTAATTATGATCATTTTGTGAATATGTCTTGACAACATTATCCTCCAAATCCTTTGGAATCTCATCAGAATCGAATTATTTATTTTTTCATTGTTTCGAGTTTGGACCAACATAATATATCCAATGTTCAATTGCTTGCTTTAGTCTTCTAATTCTGTTTGAAATAATTTCATTGATTAATGTTCATTCAGCAGTATTTTATGACATTTTGATGTATATCAATTCAGTGCCAAAAGAATTGTATATTTTCATCACTCACAGGTTGAAAATGACTAATAACCAGAAATTCAAACCAAATACATTTTTTCATCAATGCACACGTGTACGTATGCACATAAAGATTCATTGATCTTTAGATAAATACATGTATACACATATTGGCACATCATTATATGTGTGTCATCAAGTTCTTTGGCTGACTGCATTAAATGTATATACTTGTATTATTATGGATGTTACACCTGACAAGTAAAGTTGATACTAAGCACTCCATTCGACCCTAAATGATATTATATCCTTGTGTTCTCCTCTATATCCCTTTCAATGAGTCATATTGTATTACTTATTTTTGATATTTCTTGTTTTTCATGTAATGCTTCACGAAACAGTTCGTAAGTATTATCTCTTGATATAATTGTATTGCTTCCAATAAACTGTCATTTAAGACAGAACAAATCAGTAGAAAGTTTTATATTGTGTTCATAACTATTCCTAAGGAAATCTGAAAGGAAACATTTATGGAACAGATTCATAAGATTAATACATGACTTTGATACAACTGTTTCGTTTTTTTTTTTTATTTACCTATTTTAGTTTCAAATTCTGTTTGAGATAATTTAAAAGATTGAGTGCTATCCAGCAGTATATTATGAAATTGCTGATATATATCAATTCAGTGACTGATCATATGGTGCATTTTCATCAGTTACATGCTGAATATGACTAATAAACAGATATTCATATTTATATACATATGTTTATCCATGCTTTCATGAATATATGCACATAAATATTTATAAATCTTTAGATAAATATATGTCTATAAATATTGTCACATCATATGTTTTTCATCATGTTTTTTATTTTACATACAGCCTCTTATAATTAGTGAAATATAGCTATAGAAACTGTCTGATTGCATTAAAGGAATATACTTCTGTTATTATAGAGCATACACCTCATAAGTAAAGTTGATACTATGCTAATCATCGAAGCCCCACAGCATATCATATCCTTGTGTTTCTCTCTATTACCCTTTCAATGGGGAGCCAAGAGTGGCTGAGCTTTGAGAAGCTCTCTCCTTTACGGATCACTTCCATCTCACCTCTGTCTGCATGGGTTGAAGTCTCTGATTCATCCAATGTGGGTGTGTGAGAAAGCTTGCCAGTATCTTCTTGTGGGTTGGTGGTTTTTTCCAGCGATTTTGCCGGATTCTTCCTCCACCATTAATTTTGGCTGCCATGTAAAGCCTATCATGTGCTGAAAAATAGCGTTAAACCCTCCAACAACAGCAACCTTTTCAATGACCTGTATCATATTTTTGACTTTTGATATTTCTTATTTTTCATGACATCTTTCACAAAACAGGTGGTAAGAATGGACTCTTGATATGATTGTATTATGTCCTCTAAAGAGTCATTTAATGGACAGAAGCAATAAGCACAAAATCTTATTTTATGCGCAGACAAATCCCTAATTAAACAGAGGGGAAAAAATACTAGGAAACATTTCAAATAGAAAACACAGTCATAACCTTACTCTTCAATAACTTCTCTAAATTCATGGAACAGAATGAGATGACTAATGCATTATACACATCTTTGATATACATATTAAGTTTATTTTTATTTTCATTTCTGTGGCAATATCTGGTTCATACATTGTTGTTGTCATGCAACAATTTAGCATCAGATTATTTTCTTTAATTATGATCATTTTGTGAATAATTCCTGACAACATTATCCTCCAAATCCATTGGAATCTCATCAGAATTGAATTATTTATTTTTGATTTGTTTCGAGTTTGGACCAACATAATATATCCAATGTTCAATTGCTTGATTTAGTCTTCTAATTCTGTTTGAAATAATTTCATGGATTAAAGCTCATTCAGCAGTATTCTATGACTTTTTGATGTATATCAATTCAGTGCCAAAAGAATTCTAAATTTTCGTCACTCACAGGCTGAAAATGACTAATAACCAGAAATTCATACCAAAAACATTTTTTCATCCATGCACACATGTACGTATGCACATAAAGATTCATAAATCTTTAGATAAATACATGTATACAATTATTGGCACATCATATGTGTGTCATCATGTTCTTTATCTTTCATGCAGATTATTCTATTTAGTGAAATATAGCCATACATAACTGGCTGACTACATTAAATGTATATACTTGTATTATTATGGATGTTACACCTGACAGGTAAAGATGATACTAAACCCTCCATTCGACCCTACTTGATATTATTTCCTTGTGTTCTCCTCTATATCCCTTTCAATGAGTCATATTGTATTACTTATTTTTGATATTTCTTGTTTTTCATGACCCCCTTCACAAAACAGGTGGTAAGTATTATCTCTTGATATTATTGTGTTTCTTCCAATAAACTGTCATCTAATACAGAACAAATGAGTAGAAAGTTTTATACTGTGTTCACAACTTTTCCTAAGGAAATCTGAACAAGTTTCATTTTCTAATTTTGTTTGAGATAATTTAAATGATTGAGTGCTATCCAGCAGTATATTATGGCATTGCTGATACATATCATTTGAGTGCCTGATCATATGGTGCATTTTCATCAATTACGTGCTGAATATGACTAACAAACAGAAATTCATATTTATATACATCTTTTTATCCATGGATACATGAATGTATTCACATAAATATTTTTTAAAACTTTAGATAAATATATGTATACAAATATGGTCACATCTTATGTGTTTCATCACGCTCTTTTTTTTTACCTGCAACCTATTCTAATTAGTGAAATACAGCTATAGAAACTGTCTGATTGGATTAAAGGAATATACTTCTGTTATTATAGAGCAAACACGTGATACACAAAGTTGATAGTATGCTAAACATTGGAGCCCCACAGCATATTATATCCTTGTGGTCCTCTCTATTACCGTTTCATTGAGGGGGGGGGGGCCCAGAGTGGCTTAGCTTTCACAAGCACTCTCCTTTACGGATCACTGCCATCTCACCTCTGTCTGCATGGGTTGAAGTCTCTGATTCATCCAATGTGGGTGTTTCAGAAAGCTTGCCTGTATCTTCTTGTGGGTCGGTGTTTTTTTCCAGGGATTTTACGGTGTTCTTCCTCCACCATTAATATTGGCTGCCATGTAAAGTTTATCATATGCTGATGAAGTGTTAAACTCTCCAATCACAACAACCTTTTCAATGACCTGTATCATATTATTGACTTTTGATATTTTTTTTTTTCATGACATCTTTCACAAAACAGGTGATAAGAATGGACTCTTGATATGATTGTATTATGTCCTCTAAAGACTCATTTAATGGACAGAATAAATAAGTACAAAATCTTATTTTATGTGCAAAAAATCAATAATTAAAGAGAGAGGAAAAATACTAGGAAACATTTCAAATAGAAAACACGGTCATAGCCTTATTTTTCAATAACTTCTCTAAATTCATGGAACAGCATGAGATGACTAATGCATTAAACACATCTTTGATATACATACTAAGTTTATTTTATTTTCATTTCTGTGGCAATACCTGGTTCATACATTGTTGTTGTCATGCAACAATTTAGCATCGGATTATTTTCTTTAATTATGATCATTTTGTGAATATGTCTTGACAACATTATCCTCCAAATCCTTTGGAATCTCATCAGAAACGAATTATTTATTTTTTCATTGTTTCGAGTTTGGACCAACATAATATATCCAATGTTCAATTGCTTGTTTTAGTCTTCTAATTCTGTTTGAAATAATTTCATTGATTAATGTTCATTCAGCAGTATTTTATGACATTTTGATGTATATCAATTCAGTGCCAAAAGAATTGTATATTTTCATCACTCACAGGTTGAAAATGACTAATAACCTGAAATTCAAACCAAATACATTTTTTCATCAATGCACACGTGTACGTATGCACATAAAGATTCATTGATCTTTAGATAAATACATGTATACACATATTGGCACATCATTATATGTGTGTCATCAAGTTCTTTGGCTGACTGCATTAAATGTATATACTTGTATTATTATGGATGTTACACCTGACAAGTAAAGTTGATACTAAGCACTCCATTCGACCCTAAATGATATTATATCCTTGTGTTCTCCTCTATATCCCTTTCAATGAGTCATATTGTATTACTTATTTTTGATATTTCTTGTTTTTCATGTAATGCTTCACGAAACAGTTCGTAAGTATTATCTCTTGATATAATTGTATTGCTTCCAATAAACTGTCATTTAAGACAGAACAAATCAGTAGAAAGTTTTATATTGTGTTCATAACTATTCCTAAGGAAATCTGAAAGGAAACATTTATGGAACAGATTCATAAGATTAATACATGACTTTGATACAACTGTTTCGTTTTTTTTTTTATTTACCTATTTTAGTTTCAAATTCTGTTTGAGATAATTTAAAAGATTGAGTGCTATCCAGCAGTATATTATGAAATTGCTGATATATATCAATTCAGTGACTGATCATATGGTGCATTTTCATCAGTTACATGCTGAATATGACTAATAAACAGATATTCATATTTATATACATATGTTTATCCATGCTTTCATGAATATATGCACATAAATATTTATAAATCTTTAGATAAATATATGTATATAAATATTGTCACATCATATGTTTTTCATCATGTTTTTTATTTTACATACAGCCTCTTATAATTAGTGAAATATAGCTATAGAAACTCTGATTGCATAAAAGGAATATACTTCTGTTATTATAGAGCATACACCTCATAAGTAAAGTTGATACTATGCTAAACATTGGAGCCCCACAGCATATTATATCCTTGTGGTCCTCTATATTACCCTTTCAATGGGGAGCCCAGAGTGGCTGAGCTTTGAGAAGCTCTCTCCTTTACGGATCACTTCCATCTCACCTCTATCTGCATGGGTTGAAGTCTCTGATTCATGCAATATGGGTGTGTGAGAAAGCTTGCCAGTATCTTCTTGTGGGTTGGTGGTTTTTTCAAGGGATTTTTTGGTGTTCTTTCTCCACCATTAATTCTGGCTGCCATGTAAAGCTTATCATATGCTTTTGAACAGTGTTAAACTCTCCAATCACAACAACCTTTTCAATGACCTGTATCATATTACTGACTTTTGATATTTATTCTTTTTCATGACATCTTTCACAAAACAGGTGATTAGAATGGACTCTTGATATAATTGTATTATGTCCTCTAAAGGGTCATTTAATGGACAGAATAAATAAGTACAAAATCTTATTTTATGTGCAAAAAAATCCATAATTAAACAGAGAGGAAAAAATACTAGGAAACATTTCAAATAGAAAACACGGTCATAGCCTTATTTTTCAATAACTTCTCTAAATTCATGGAACAGAATGAGATGACTAATGCATTAAACACATCTTTGATATACATATTAAGTTTATTTTATTTTCATTTCTGTGGCAATATCTGGTTCATACATTGTTGTTGTCATGCAACAATTTAGCATCAGGATATTTTCTTTAATTATGATCATTTTGTGAATATGACCTGACAACATTATCCTCCAAATCCATTGGAATCTCATCAGAATTGAATTATTTATTTTTTCATTGTTCCGAGTTTGGACCAATATATATATCCAATGTTCAATTGCTTGCTTTAGTCTTTTAATTCTGTTTGAAATAATTTCATTGATTACAGTTGATTCAGAAGTTTTCTATGACTTTTTGATGTATATCAATTCAGTGCCAAAAGAATTGTATATTTTCATCACTCACAGGTTGAAAATGACGAATAACGAGAAATTCAAACCAAATACATTTTTTCATCCATGCACACATGTACGTATGCACATAAAGATTCATAAATCTTTAGATAAATACATGTATACAAGTATTGGCACATCATATGTGTGTCATCAAGTTCTTTATCTTTCATGCAGACTATTCTATTTAGTGAGATATAGCCATACATAACTGGCTGACTGTATATACTTGTATTATTATGGATGTTACACCTGACAAGTAAAGTTGGTACTAAGCACTCCATTCGACCCTACATGATATTATATCCTTGTGTTCTCCTCTATATCCATTTCAATGAGTCATATTGTATTACTTATTTTTGATATTTCTTGTTTTTCATGTAATGCTTCACGAAACAGTTCGTAAGTATTATCTCTTGATATAATTGTATTGCTTCCAATAAAATGTCATTTAAGACAGAACAAATCAGTAGAAAGTTTTATTTTGTGTTCATAACTATTCCTAAGGAAATCTGAAAGGAAACATTTATGGAACAGTTTCATAAGATTAATACATGACTTTGATAGAACTATTCCATTGTTTATTTTATTTTCGTATTATTTTTTTTTCTAATTTTGTTTGAGATAATTTGAAAGATTGAGTGCTATCCAGCAGTATATTATGGCATTGCTTATACATATCAATTCAGTGCCTGATCATATGGTGCATTTTCATCAATTACGTGCTGAATATGACTAATAAACAGAAATTCATATTTCTATACATATGTTTATACATGCATGCATGAATGTATGCACATAAATATTTATAAATCTGTAGATAAATATATGTATAGAAAAATAAACATATGATATGTGTGTCATCATTTTCTTTATTTTACATGCAGCCTATTTTAATTGGTGAAATATAGCCATAGAAACTGTCTGATTGCATTAATGGAATATACTTCTGTTATTATAAAGCATACACCTGATAAGTAAAGTTGATACTATGCTAAACATCGGAGACCCACAGCATATTATATCCTTGTGATCCTCTCTATTCCCTTTCAATGGGAGGCCCAGAGTGATCGAGCTTTCAAAAGCGCTTTCCTTTATGGATCACTGCCATCTTTTATAGATATATTATAATGTATACAAGTATTTGCACATTATACGTGTGTCATCAAGTTCTTTATCTTTCATGCAGATTATTCTATTTCGTGATATATAGCCATACATAACTGGCTGACTGCATTAAATGTATATACTTGTATTATTATGGATATTACACCTGACAAGTAAAGTTGATACTAAGCACTCCATTCGACCCTACATGATATTATATCCTTGTGTTCTCCTCTATATCCCTTTCAATGAGTCATATTGTATTACTTATTTTTGATATTTCTTCTTTTTCATGTAATTCTTGACAAAACAGCTCGTAAGTATTATCTCTTGATATAATTGTATTACTTCCAATAAAATGTCATCTCAGACAGTACAAATGAGTAGAAAGTTTTATATTGTGTTCATAACTATTCCTAAGGAAATCTGAAAGGAAACATTTATGGAACAGATTCATAAGATTAATACATGACTTTGATACAACTGTTTCGTTGTTTATTTTATTTTCCTATTTTATTTTCTAATTTTGTTTGAGATAATTTAAAAGATTGAGTGTTATCCAGCAGTATATTATGAAATTGCTGATATATATCAATTTAGTGACTGATCATATTTTGCATTTTCATCAGTTACGTGCTGAATATGACTAATAAACAGATATTCATATTTATATACATATGTTTATCCATGCTTGCATGAATATATTCACATAAATATTTATAAATCTTTAGATAAATATATGTATATAAATATTGTCACATCATATGTTTTTCATCATGTTCTTTATTTTACATACAGCCTATTATATTTAATGAAATATAGCTATAGAAACTCTGATTGCATAAAAGGAATATACTTCTGTTATTATAGAGCATACACCTCATAAGTAAAGTTGATACTATGCTAAACATTGGAGTCCCACAGCATATTATATCCTTGTGATCCTCTATATTACCCTTTCAATGGGGAGCCCAGAGTGGCTGAGCTTTGAGAAGCTCTCTCCTTTACGGATCACTTCCATCTCACCTCTGTCTGCATGGGTTGAAGTCTCTGATTCATCCAATGTGGGTGTGTGAGAAAACTTGCCAGTATCTTCTTGTGGGTCGGTGGTTTTTTCCAGGGAATTTTCGGTGTTCTTCCTCCACCATTAATATTGGCTGCCATGTAAAGCTTATCATATGCTGATGAAGTGTTAAACTCTCCAATCACAACAACCTTTTCAATGACCTCTATAATATTATTGACTTTTGATATTTTTTTTTTCATGACTTCTTTCACAAAACAGGTGATCAGATTGGACTCTTGAAATGATTGTATTATGTCCTCTAAAGAGTCATTTAATGGACAGAATAAATAAGTACAAAATCTTATTTTATGTGCAAAAAAATCCCTAATTAAACAGAGAGGAAAAAATACTAGGAAACATTTCAAATAGAAAACACGGTCATAGCCTTATTTTTCAATAACTTCTCTAAATTCATGGAACAGAATGAGATGACTAATGCATTAAACACATCTTTGATATACATACTAAGTTTATTTTATTTTCATTTCTGTGGCAATATCTGATTCATACATTGTTGTTGTCATGCAACAATTTAGCATTAGATTATTTTCTTTAATTATGATCATTTTGTGAATATGACCTGACAACATTATCTTCCAAATCCTTTGGAATCTCATCAGAATTGAATTATTTTTTTTTTCATATTCCGAGTTTGGACCAACATAATATATCCAATGTTCAATTGCTTGCTTTAGTCTTCTAATTCTGTTTGAAATAATTACATTGATTGAAGTTCATTCAGCAGTATTCTATGACTTTTTGATGTATATCAATTCAGTGCCAAGATGAATTGTATATTTTCATTACTCACAGGCTGAAAATGACTAATAACCAGGAATTCATACGAAATACATTTTTTCATCCATGCACTTGTACGTACCCACATAAAGATTCATTAATCTTTATATAGATATATGTAATGTATACAAGTATTGGCTCATAATATGTGTATCATCAAGTTCTTTATCTTTCATGCAGACTATTCTATTTAGTGATATATAGCCATACATAACTGGCTGACTGCATTAAATGTATATACTTGTATTATTATAGATGTTACACCTGTTAAGTAAAGTTGATACTAAGTACTCCATTCAACCCTACATGATATTATATCTTGTGTTCTCCTCTATATCCCTTTCAATGAGTCATATTGTATTACTTATTTTTGATATTTTTTGTTTTTCATGTAATTCATCACAAAACAGCTGGTAAGTATTATCTCTTGATATAATTGTAGTACTTCCAATAAACTGTCATCTGAGACAGAACAAATGAGTAGAAAGTTTTATATTGTGTTCATAACTATTCCTAAGGAAATCTCAAATAGAAACATTTATGGAACAGATTCATAAGTTTAATAAATGACTTTGAATAAACTATTCCGTTTATTTTTTTTTACTTTTTTATTTTCTAATTTTGTTTGAGATAATTTGAAAGATTGAGTGCTATCCAGCAGTATATTATGACTTTGCTGATATATATCAATTCAGTGCCTTATCATATGGTGCATTTTCACCAGTTATATGCTGAATATAACTAATAAACAGATATTCATATTTATATATATATATATTCATCCATGGATGAATGAATATATGCACATATATATTCTTAAATCTTGAGAAAAATTTATGTACACAAGTATTATCAAATCATATATGTGTCATCAAGTTCTTTATTTTACATTCAGACTATTCAGTTAGTAAGAACCTGTATTATTACATTGAAGGAATATACTTCTTTTATTATAAAGCATACACCTCATAAGTAAAGTTGATACTATGCTAAACATTGGAGCCCCACAGCATATTATATCCTTGTGTTCCTCTCTCTTACCCTTTCAATGGGGTCCCAGAGTGGTCGAATTGTCAAAAGCTCTCTCTGTCTGTGGTTTTTTCCATGGATTTTTCTGGGTACATATGTTACATTCAAACTATTGTTTTTAGTGAAATATAGCAATACTTCACTGGCTGGATGCATTAAATGCATATTGTTGAAGTCTCTGATTCAGCCAATGTAGGTGTGTGATACAGCTTTCCAGTAACTTCTTGTGGGTCGATGGTTCTTAACAGGGATTTTTTCGACTTCTTCCCCCACAGTTAATACTGGCTGCAATGTAAAGCCTATCGTGTGCTAAAAAAACTTTAAACCCTACAACAATCCTTTTAATGACCTCTAACATATTTTTTACTTTTGATATTTATTTTTTTTCATTTCATCCTTCACTAAACAGAAGGTAAGAATGGACTCTTGATATTATTGTATTATGTCCTATAAATAGTCATTTGATAGACAGAATAAATGAGTACAAAATCTTTTTTTGTGTGCAAAAAAATCCCTATGGAAAAAATGAGGATAAATACTAGGAAACATTTCAATTAGAAGAAACAGTCATGACCTGACTCTTTAATAACTTCTCTAAATTCATGAAACAGATAGAGATGACTAATATATTTTACACATCTTTGATATAAGTATTTCATTTATTTTCATTGGTGTGGCAATATCTTGTTCATACATTGTTGTTCTCCTGCAACAATTTAACATCAATGTCTTTTCTTTAATTATTGTCATTTTGTGAGTATGTCCTGACAACATTATTATCCAAATCCATTGGAATCTCATCAGTATTTAATTATTAATTTTTCATTGTTCTGAGTCTGGACCAACATATATATCCAATGTTCAATTGCTTGCTTTAGTCCTCTGATTCTCTTTGAAATAATTTTATTGACTGAAGTTTATCCAGCAGTATTTTATGACTTTTTGATGTATAACAGGTCAATGTTTAAATAAATGGTATATTTTCATCACTCACTGGCTGAAATTGACTAATAACCAGAAATTCATTCTCCAATATATTTTTTCATCCATGCACACATGTACCTATGCACATACAGACTCAATAATCTTTAGGTAAATACATGTATGCAAGTATTGGCACATCATATGTATGTCATCAATTTGTATATGTTACATGCAGACTATTATTTGTAGTGAAATACTGCTATACATAACTGGCTGACTGCATTCAATGTATATATTTCTGTTATTATTGATGTTACACCCGACAAGTAAAGTTGATACTAAACCCTCCATTTGACCCTAAATGATATTATATCCTTGTGTTCTCCTCCATTACCCTTTCAATCAGTCATATTGTATTATTGATTTTTGACATTTATTCTTTTTCATGCAGTCCTTGATGAAACAGCTGGTAAGTATAATCTCCTGATATAATTGTATTCCATCCACTGAACAGTCATCTTAGAACAAAAGAGTAGAAAGTTTTATGTGCAGAATTATTCCTAAGGAAATCTGAAAGGAAAAATTAATGGAACATATTCATAAGATTAATCCATTATACATGACATTGATAGAACTATTCCATTGTTTATTTTTTGTTCCTTTTTCTATTCTTATTTTCTTTGAGATAATTTAAAAGATTGAATGCTATCCAGCAGTATATTATGAATTGGCTGATATATATCAATTCAGTGCCTGATCATATAGTGCATCTTCATGCATTACATGCTGAGCAGCTGAGGGGGCGAACCATACGATTATATTTTAAGCAAAATATTTTAAGCCTCCTTTTGCCAAATAGAGCCTTAGATCAGACGGTTGGATTCTAAGCAAAATATTTAAAGCCTCCTTTTGCCAAATGGAGCCTTAACGATTTTAGAGTCCTATTTGTCAAATTAGGGGTTTCTACGAAAATGAACCAGAGAGGGATGCAAAAACCTCTAAAAAAAAAAGTCTTTCAACCTCGTCGTCGTTCGCCCCTCTGCTGCTATGGATTAATATTTTATCAAATATTTTTATTTTATAAAAACCAAATATTTTATCAAGTCTGACACGATATCGCGTCCGAGGGTCTGATAAATTTATCGTCACAAATCCGTGTGGGATTGACTGAGCGTGACTAAAGAAATTTCTAAATTGATCATAATCCATATCACCGCCGCACCAGGTCTGATGAATATTTCGTATTGTATGAGTATCAACTCCGTTAAACACACACAATAAATTGCAGTTATCTCTGATCACTTTTGGTATTTGAGTGTACCATTGAGTGTCATATATCACGTCGGTGTTTTTATGCCTGCCTCTGGAAAATATCCTAGCAGGATTCTTTTGATTGTCTAACATGATATCATCATATACAACTAAATTGTTAATATCTCCATTAATATCATCAATGCACGGTGCTTCATCGATATCGGTTAGAAACTCAATAATACCCTCGCTGGATTCTTATACCGCTTTGTCGTTAAAATCTATTAACACATTGTAACATCGCTAATCATCAACACTCGGAGCTATCAAATACAACTTGTCCCATTTCATTCATCTCGTTATCAAATTAAGTAGCAGTTGTGTTTTACCACTTCCAGATGGTCCGATTATAATCATTCTAATAGAATTCGGCAACATCGCATGGTGTTTAATAGGTTCCTGTCATCGGGTAGCTGAATAATCAATTACATTCATGTTATTATAAATATATTATGGATCTATATTGTGTGAAATGTAAAGCACGTACTGGCACAGATGACTTGACGACGATTACAACTAAAAATAACCGATCAGCACTTTCCGGTAAATGCGTACAATGTAGTACAAAAAAATTTTTAGATTTGTTTTCCTTGATAAATCAAAGGATTTTAGAAAAAACGAGGATGTGATATTGCAGCCAAGCTAACTAAACTACCGGGAACACCATGGGCGAAGTATCCAGGAGAAAAACACCTTCCAGGATATAGTTGTTGGTTTCCACGTGTTTTTCTTTCTCGCAAAATGAGCTGCAACAGACGGAATTATAAAACAATTTGTTAGTAATTGTTCGTCGTCGAAACTCTCCGAGAAACTACTAGCTAGTTTTTTCATCTTGTCATGGAGGGCTTCAGTGCGGTATAATTCTCCATTAGGTCTTACAAATTGATCGAATCTAACCTCCTCGTGCTCAAAATTGTGAAGTAACCACACTGACACAGGATCGTTTTTACTCAACTGGTGAATAAAATCAAATAGTTTCTCTTCAGAGAATTCTTCTCCCAAGAATTCCACGGGTATATATTTTATGGTTCTATCCCGCGGAAATATTGTTACCGCAGGTGTCCATGCGTGTTCATTATGATCAATAATTTTGATTGGAGCTCCTTGTGATTTATATTTCGGTTCGTATAATATCTCGCCTGTTATCGTCCTTACTGATATTGGGAATTTTAGTATTCGTTCTAACGCTGCCACATTTTGAATTGTTGCCCCACGCTGTTTCACTGTTAGTCCCCACTCGGTTATTTATTTACGTCTTAGATCAGTCAATTTGTTCACCCGGGATGCATTTGTGAAGTGTTCTATTATTCGTTCTGCTACACAATTCATTTTTGACGAAGTCAACAGCGACAGTTTCATCGGTGCTAGTTTTTTAATACTCGGTTTATCATTTAACGGATATGTCCCATAAACAACTGCGGTTACAGGATAGGATCTCTCGTAGTATGGTTTGTCAATCCCAGTCAGAATTCCTGGTCTGGAATCTTGACTCACAACGACGGTTCTTTTATCCTTCAAGATGGGTTCGTATTTATCCCTGATAATCCAATCTCCTGTTTCGCCGCGGATAATGAATTTCACTCTAAAAAAATACCTTTTCCGCGTAAGATGTGAGATTATCACTGCTGCGTTTTTATCGTTCATGGTAGCATCAACTTCACCATTGATTCCAAATGTCGACCAACAGTGAGATGCTCCATCACGCTTGAATTCATTAAAACAGTCACTGATTTTAATTATCATGGTTCTATCACGAATTCTACTCTTTGGTGTATCAGAGACTCTATCGAGATTGAATTTAGAATTTTTCCTAGGTGTAATTTTCGATAATCTCACGAACTCCTTCATGATATAATTAAAACAAGTATTTAAATAGAGAATTTATTGTATAATGAATCATTGCAAATGGCTTATGATTGGATCAGTAACCCCGTGTAACAAATCATGCAGAAAGGAGTTATGTGGGTATCATATGCAAAGCTTTCGACTTGGAAGCCTTGGTCCGCTACCCTGCATACGATGTGGGATAGGTGTACGTGGTAAATCGCAGTTGTGTCTGAGTTGTGGTGGTAAGCGATACAGAGAGTTGAAGCGTTATTATGATAAGAGAAACAAAGATTCCACTAAGAATTCCATCAATGACTACCTCTAACAGCGTCCTTGACTCCGTCAACGACAAAATCATCAGAACTCCTCAAGACTACATCGGAAGATTTCCAAATGTAATCATTAGACCAAACAATGAATTAGACAAATAGTATTATGTATAATAAATGAACCAAGAATTCAGACCGCATTCCTCGATCACAAACTATGAGGCATCCATTAAAGGTATTGTCAGACATCGTAAACTGAAGAAACCAGTTGGGTGGGATAATGGTATGGGGTATTTGATATTTAAAGCCGGAGGGAAAATACATCTCAATCATAGAATTATATATGAATGTTTCCATGGATTGATCAAGTATGGTTTTGTTATCGATCACATTGATTCCAATCCTAAGAACAATTCTTTATTAAATCTACAAGCTGTTACACAAAGTGAAAATTTGAAACGAGGAAAGACTGGACAATACTCGAAAAAAGCGAGACCCGTAAAATCAGTTAATACAGAAACTAACGAGGAAATTGTATTCCAATCTATGTATGAGGCCGGTGGATATTTTGATATTTGTAGAGCCTCAGTACGAAAAGTAGTAGAGGGAATCTATCGATCTGCGATTTCCCAAAATACTGGACAAAAAGTTCAATTCATTTATGTCTGAGGCGTCCATATCTGGGAAATATATTTTTCATATTAGAAGTATATAATTATTAATAATATGAATTCTCAAAATATCAATGAGGTTATAACCGAAATTTTAATTTTGAAATCTCAGGGAGTTTGCACATCTGATAGTTTAAACTGTGATCAAATTATGTCAGACTTCCAGGATATTGAATACGGCGCTAACAATAACAAGTATGTACTACCCAAAAAATATGCGCTGATAAAACGAATTCAGAATTCTATCCGTGACTCTCTTCTATGTTGCGACGACATCAGTACGTTTGTCCCGTTATTTACAATCGTGGAAAGAATAAGAAAGGAATTAGGGAAGGAATATGAAATAAAAAGGACGATTAATTCAAAAATCAGAAATATAAGATTGTTAATTGAACAAAACGAAAATCCCCTTCGGATGGTCTGTTTTAGTCAACAATAGCGGTGAAATTATATACTGGCATTTATCAATGAGTGTTTACTACAAGGAAGTTGTAAAATTTCATAGTAAAATATTTTTTTATTACTGAAATTTTCATAGTAAATACTTGTTTTTAGTCGTTTTTGACCGATTTTGACCATTTTCTGACTGATTTTGGCCATTTTTTGGCTGATTTTAAGTGGTGTCGGTCGGGTGAAATGGTCGATTTTTCATGTTAATTCTCGTAGACTTTTCCACCTAAAATTATTTTTATGATGTTTTAGGCCAAAAACTGACTAAAATCAAGCAATGATGACTAAAAAAATGACCAAAAAACGACAAAAAACGACCAAAAAAGGACTATTGGTGTCAGTCGGGTCAAATGGTCGATTTTCGATGTTAATTCTCGTAGACTTTTCCACCTAAAATTATTTTCGGGTGACAAAATCACTGCATTTAGATTGAAATCTCTTCGTACACTAATTGAAAAATTGTAAACAATTGAAATAATGGTTAATGAGTCATTAACGACTAGATTGGCTCGTGATCGACTAGATGCGATTAAAAGATTTATACCAATCCGCGACTCCATCAGAAACAAACTACAAGCAAGACAGAGTTTACAAACGGATTTTGCTGCGGGATCTGAAGAGTTGTTTAAACCAATAACCACAGCAACGAAGGATGCAATATCAGCTACTGAGCGTGCTATATACGGAGATATCCCCGAGGAGGGCAAAAGAAAAGAAGAGTTTCTTCTTCCTATACTCGAAAAAATAGCAACGGAAACTGAAAAAACATCAGCGTTGTTAACAAAACCACCTCCTGGTCCGAAAAAAACGAATGTTTCTCTGTTGGATAAATTTACAGAGAATGCTAAAACACTAATACAAAATTTTCGATTATTTAAATTAAAGGATTATGAAGCTTGTGGTGATTTTGCTGTTAAAAGCTATAATTCAAAAAAATAATTTTTAAAGGACGAGTATAAGGATGATAGAATATCAAGTAATGATTGGGTTGATAATTTGTATAAAATGAATAAAAGGATTGGTCGTTTAAATAAGGAAGAGTTGGGGTACAAGGAATTTCAAAAGGGAATCAGTAATTATAAAAAAGAACTAATAGAAGAGCGACAACAAGAAATAGAAGAACGACAAGAGCGAAAACGTTAAACACCAACACGGAGACAAACACGAAGACGAAAAAAACAAGAAGAATCTCAACAACTATCACCTGAAGAAGAAGAACATGAAATGGAAAACGATTTTCAGGATTTCCTAAAACGAGAAAAAGAATATGAAATGGAAAAATATTTAGAAACACATGGTGCAACTGGTGAGGGATTAAGAGATTCCAGTGGGGTATCAGGTAGTGGTCTTATTCATTGTCCTGGTAATATTGTCAGCGATATAGCACGATTAGAAGTTCTCATCGGAGGAAAACGAGCTGGAAATAACTCACCGGAATTGATTAATGAAGCAGCTGATATCTACAGGCGGCTATTTCAAGGCGGTATCATGGATATCAAAACATATCGAGATTTCATTAACGAGTTAGCGGAAAATCCTACTGATTATTACAGTGACTGAAAATCCTACGGATTTTTCACCATTGATGACGAAGTCGAAAATCCTTTGGATTTTTCATTAGATAAATATCATTTAGAAAAGATGATCATACACTACAATCATGATAAACCAACCAGCGTCTACGTAGTAAACTCGCAGTTTCCAGTTTATAACGCGTACTATGGTGATGGTCTTGGTGATTCTTGCAGGGTTATTTGCAAGAATGGCTCCAAAAGTAGCGCCGCTAGCAAAACAACTATCAATGAAAGCCATTGATGTTATTCGTGATAAGGGTATTAGCGCTGTTGGAGATCTTGCCGGAAAAGCGTTTTCAGCTGCGAAGGATAAATTAACAGCGTTAGTTCGGCGGAGAAGGAAACCAGGACCGTAACCATCTACAGCGGAAATGCCCGCAAGTGTTAGTAGAATAATAAATAACGCAGTAGATCAGAAACTAGCGTCGTTGATGACTCCGTCATACACCAATGACCAAAGCAACATCACAAATATGATAGCGGGAAGTGGCTTAAAAAAACCACGACAACGACAAAGTCGTCATCGACGATGAAAATCTTACGGATTTACGATTTAGATCAATGGATTTATAATAAAATGTTCAAACGGTCACCTGATACAGCATTTGATATGGACTCCCCAGTGCTCAAGGATGATTCCGTACGTGATTATGAATTTTATTCTTATCACGCAGTACAATCAGATCTTCAATCAAGAATCGAACTTCAGGTTCATGATACCAGTAAATACTTTCTACCGTGTGAAGTGTTCATCGAAGTAGAAGGAGAGCTTTTACGAGAAAATGATACAACATATCCAGATGACGCCCAAGTCGGTTTTGTTAACAATGGTATCATGGCGCTATTTGAAAGTGCAAGATATCTCATTGATGGAAAGGAGATTGAGTCGATAGAACGCGAGGTTGGTGTGGCCACAACAATAATAGGGCTAGCTAGATATTCCGACGATTATACAAGATCGGCAGGCC
Source organism: Unio pictorum (assembly GCA_030141615.1). NCBI lineage: Eukaryota > Metazoa > Mollusca > Bivalvia > Unionida > Unionidae > Unio > Unio pictorum. The sequence continues at coordinate 15,112,264 of JARLTB010000126.1, forward strand.
CTTCTATAATGTTTGCAAAGGATAATAAAAATACCACTGAAATAAAACCATTTACTATGAGACGACCAAAAATTCAGTGCTGATGCTGATGTCGAGGCTGTAGTTTTTGGTAATAATCCTAATTTTAATCTAGGAGCTGCAACACGTATGTCAGTGTTGAATGAGTTGGGGCGTAGATCATTTTCATGCGCGATTCCACTACATCATATATTCGGATTCTGCAGAAATGTCCGAAAAGTTATCTACGGGGCGAAGCATGCAGTAGCACTCGTGCGAAAGGGTGCTGACCATAACGCAATTTGGAGGATTCCAGCGGATGATGCACATCCACTTGATGATGCCGGTAAAGTCGTTTTAACAAAACTATCATTGTGGATGCCAGTGTTGACTCCAACACTCGGCATAGAAGAACGGTTACTATCATTTATGGATCAAGGAGGAAAATCATTGCTGAGTTAGCTAACGACGACTACAGATATTAAACATGGCAACACTGATGATATATTCACATGGAATCTGGCATCGCGACAAGGTGTTTCAGCTCCGCGTCATATATTTATTGCGTTACAGGATACGACGCGATTAGACAATCAAACACGTAGCCATATGATATTTGATCAACTTGGATGTAAGGAAGTCTCGCTGAGAATAAACGGACAGCAGGAACCATCCAAGGATATACAACTTGATTACGATCACATCCATAGTGCGCGCGTGTATCACAGGTTGTTATCGTATATGGCGCGCGATCAAAATGTCAATACTGGTTTGCAGATATCACAACACGATTTTAGTACTCTTTATCCAATCTATTACTTTTCGTTGGAACATCTTGATTTAACAAGACAATCCGTAATTGATATACACATTAGAGCCAGTGTAAAGCGTCCGACTAATGCGGCGGGTGATGTTGTTCTTATCCCGAATTATAGAGCAGTTGCTTTTATTCTCAGCGATAAATCAATGCTACTCGAAGGTGTTGGTGGAAGAATGAGAGTGATAGATGCACCAGTGGAAAATATGTAATTGAAAATCCTTCAGATTTTTCCATTAGAATCAATCTGTTATTGTATAATGTCATATAGTCATATTAGTGTTACGTTAACTCCCGGTCAACTCAAGAAATTGCAATCAGAATCAGCTAAAAAATGCGGAACCACGATCACATTGAAACACAATCAGATGACTGGCCGGACGAATAAATTGTCGCTGACAACTCGTCAAGTAAAACACTTCAATGATGCGTTCTAGGATAAAAAAAGGCGTTCAAATCACTCTCTCTGCTGCTGCTATCAAAAATATGATAAAAACTGGCTGTATATTCCCGTTGTTAGCTGCGATTCCAGCATTGATTGCTGCGGCTGCCCCAGCGGTGGCTAAAGCGGCAGCGTTAGGAGCCGTTGGTACCGCGGCAGGAATGGCACTAAAGAAAGCAACTGGACAGGGGTATAAAAAAAGGAAAGGTTCTAAGACTACCAGGAACCCCGTATTCATGGTACAGCAGAAAGGGTCTAAGACTACCAGGAACGGTTTATTAACTCAGAAATCTTCGATTTCCAAACCGATGGTTCCCATGTCCAATTTTGATCTACTCGATGCTGCTAAAAAATTGGTCATAAAAATCTTCAGAGGCGTCTTTATGAAAGATCAGTTACCGACACAACCAAACAGCGCCGAAACCGGCATCATTAAGCTCGATAACAGCACCGGATCCGGAACCCACTGGGTTGCATACGCGATTGATCCACGTGCAATTGTTTATTTCGATTCATATGGATTAGCGCCGCCGAAGGAATTCATTCGTTATATAAACCGCTTAAACACCCCTCGTTGGTATTCTACGCTACCAACACAACAAATGAATGACCCACCAATATGCGGCAACGAAGTATTAAATGTCCTCGACGCTATGTCAACATCTGGAAAACCACCACATGTTGTCGTAAATGAATACACGAGTAGTCACTGGAAATCGAAGATTTTAGAGAGAGAAAGAGTTTTACAATAACATGATTGATATTTGAGGAAGACCTGTATCAGCGCTGAAGAAACCAACCACAGAAACATCTGCAACTGGTGATATAAAAAAAATAATCGAAGATGAAATCGCTGAGACGTTGAACTTAGCAAGTGTTGATCCCAATGAAATAGTTGTATTTCAAGATCGTCAGGGTAAATTGAAATCTAGTAATATTTCCCTGGATGATATTTTAGTTAAACAACGAGACGCAACCGTAGGCACTATCGCTTTGTTTTCCGATCAGGGTAAACTCAAACCGGGTGTACTTGTTTCAACTATCTTGGAACGAATTAACAATATTGACAAGCCGTTATTAGATTTCCTTGGTAATCCTTCAGTGACCACACCGAAGCTCACAACGATAAAAACTTCTAAGTTGGAACTAGCAACACTTCAATCCGAATATGAAAAACACGTTGAAAAATTTACATCATTTCGTAAAATTATCATCGAGAAATTCTTTGCAACCACGCTGGATAAAATTGACATAAAACTTCCTGATATTAAAAAATTAATCGATGAGATGAAGACCTTCATCGAAGCAGCAATCAAAGGTGATGCAACGAGGATGATAACAATCATTGAAAAAACAAAAATTCCTCATGAGAAAACCAACAATGTAGTATACACGATTCAATACAGATCATTTGCGTGGACACCCACAAACAATAAATTACATATCACTGCAACCGTCAAGGGTATTTATCGATTAACACTAGTAACACCGACTCAATTTAATATATCATCGTCGAGTTCATCTGGGGTCAACAATACAATATCAACGATCATAGACAAGGATACAACCGAACAGTTCACGATAGCATCCACTGATACTAATTTGGCTAGGGTTTCAGTAACATGGTATGTGGAATTCGTAGCGGATTTGAGTAAACAATTAAACCGCTAGCGGTTTCAATTGAAATCGTAAATGATTTGAGAATAAAATGACAACGTCACAACAATATCGTTATGATCAGGTCAGAGAATTTCAATTTAGACTCAAAACCCTCGCCGAGGAGTACCGAATAAAAATAAAGAAATACCGACGAAGAATCACCGCAATTGATGTTACCGTGTACTCGGTGAGTGGTGTAATCACCAGAGCCGGAATTATACTCTCCTCAGTGACTATGATTGCCCCGATAGCTGTTCCAATTTGTATATCCACGGCGACAACAATTGCGTGAATAATTTCGATAATAACAAAAAAAATATCATCATGCAGCCAGCGTAAACTGCAGGATTACTTAATTAAATTTAATGTTGTATCAACCGCGTATTCGCAATTATCCTCAATGATATCGTCGTCGCTTGATGATACATTTATATCAGATAGTGAGTTCTCAGCGATGGTAAGTATTTATGATTCCGCGATTTTAAAATTAGAAATACAACATGAATATAATAACGATGACAACACCGCAGAAACTACTTCAACGAATAGTAAAGAATACCGAACCGATTCAACAAATAACGAAAAATACCACACCGATGAAGATCAGCATGATCTCAATAACCTCAAACAATCCTGAATTCAGTGTAAATTTCCCGATTCCAGTTCCAGTGAAAGAAATAGCGTTAGCAAAATTACGAATGTATCACAGTTGGCCTAATATTAGGTCGATAGCATTTGGCGGTCAACAACCGAACAATTCTTTGGTATTTGCGAGTAAGAATCGCGAAGACGGAACTCCAGACTGGAACGTTGTTTCGATACCATCTGGGTCATACCAAATCGAACAAATCAATGCTGAATTTCAGCGTAGAATAAAATCTATTACTGGAGCAGAATCGAAAATCGCTATAACAGTCCACGAGCCGACACTATCATCTGCCATCGAGATAAACTCGCCGAGTTATGTCGTAGATATCTATCAGAGTTCTATACAAACATTACTGGGTTGGCCTGAAATACCACCTCGACAGGTTAATATACCACATGAACCACAAAAATCCGATTATGTCACCGACAGGATAAAATCCGATAATCCAGTAAAAAGCTATAACGAATACACCAAGTTGAATTTTTTCACAGGAATAATAGAAAATCGCGTTCATAGATTCACAATCCGACAGGATAAAATCACTGAAAATTTCACAACGATGAATAACGATTTTTCGCTGTTGTTAATATCTCTTAAATCCGGTACTCTCACCCGAGATGAATTTATCAGCGTCGTAGAAACATGTAACAAAATCATCGATGACATGGAAACATTTAATTTACAAATTATTCAAGAGGTATTAGGTGACGATAATCCTAAAACGAGAACAATATTTGCGATGGAAAGTAACATACGCGTAGAAGATATTCCCACACTCAAACCATATATATATATATAGTGGATATAATGTCCCAGTGATAAAAAAATCTCTCAATGATGCCATCGATGAAGGTTTCAAAAAAATCCATTACGCATGGAATAAATTAACAGAACAACAAACAACTATCCTCAAATATATTAATGACCCAGACGGAGGCGGCAGGCATATCGCTCCGTTCAACGTAAATATATCCTCGATGATTGCGCTAAATTTAGTATGTGATGTTATCGAAGGAAGCTATCAAATAAATCTCGAGCGATCAAATCAAGCTCAGCAGGGATGTATTTTATACTCATTTGCCCCAACAGCTCCTCCAGGATTTCTCATAATTGAGGATCCAACTAATCCAGTCTATATGCAATGTCATAATGATTCGTTAACGAGAATTAATTTCAGACTTACTGACCAATCTAATAATCTAATTGATTTACAAGTCGAAGTCTTACAAATTAGTCTGTTTGTGAAATCCTAAATGATTTTCATTGTTAACCCATAGCAGCAGAGGGGGGAGCGGACTTGATAAAATATTTGGTTAATCCATAGCAGCAGAGGGGCGAACGACGACGAGGTTGTAAGACTTAGAGGTTTTTGCATCCCTCTCTGGTTCATTTTCATAGAAACCCCTAATTTGACAAATAGGACTCTAAAATCATTAAGGCTCCATTTGGCAAAAGGAGGCTTTAAATATTTTGCTTAGAATCCAACCGTCTGATCTAAGGCTCTATTTGGCAAAAGGAGGCTTAAAATATTTTGCTTAAAATATAATCGTATGGTTCGCCCCCTCTGCTGCTTGCTGAATGACTAATAAACAGATATTCATATTTATATACATATGTTTATCCATGCATGCATGAACGTATCCACATAAATATTCATTAATCTTGAGAAAAATATATGTATACAAGTATTGTCACATCTTTATCTGTCATCCAGTTCTTTATTTTACATTCAGAATATTCTAGTTAGTGAATTATTACCATAGAAACTGTCTGATTGCATTAAATATACTTCTGTTATCATAGACCATACACCTGATAAGTAAAGTTGATACTATGCTAAACATTGGAGCCCCACAGCATATTATATACTTGTGTTCCTCTCTATTACCCTTTCAATGGGGGTCCCAGAGTGACCGAATTGTCAAAAGCGCTCTCCTTTATGGATCACTGCCATCTCACCTCTGTCGGCATAGGTTGAAGTCTCTGATTCAGCCAATGTGGGTGTGTGATACAGCTTGCCAGTAGCTTCTTGTGGGTCGGTGATTCTTTCCAGGGATTTTTACGGGTTCTTCCTCCACCATTAATACTGGCGGCCATGTATAGCCTATCGTGTGCTGAAAAATAGTATTAAACCCTACAACAACAACAACACTTTCAATGACCTGTATCGTATTATTGACTTTTGATATTTCTTTGTTTTTCATGACATTTTTCACAAAACAGGTGGTAAGAATGGGTTCTTGATGTGATTTTATTATGTCCTATAACATGTTATTTAATAGACAGAAGAATATAAATACAAAATCTTATTTTTATGTGCAAAAAATCCCTAAGGAAACACAGGAAAATTACTAGGAAACATTTGAAGTAGAAAACACAGTCATAACCTTACTCTTCAGTAAATTATCTAAATTCATGAAACATTAACAAGTCGACTTGTAAATTATACATGTCTGATATAAATATCCCATTGTTTATTTTATTTTCATTGGTGTGGCATTATCTGGTTCATTTCTTTGTTCTAATGGAACTTCAGTTTCCTTTGCTAAATCAATTCCAATATCCAGTCTATAGCCAATTTTCAATGGCTTGCTTTAAACTTCTAATTTTGTTTGAGATAATTTCAAAGATTGAGTTTTATCCAACAGTATATGAAGACTTTGAAGAATTGTCTAAATTCAGTGCCTGATTATATAGTGTAATTTCATCTATCACAAGTTGAAAATGACTAATGACCAGAATTGCATGACTAAATTCTTATATTCATCTATGCCTGCATATATGTATGCATATAAAGATACATAAATCTTTATAAATAAATGCAAGGATTGGCACATCATATGCGAGATCAAGTTCTTCATGTTACATTCAGACTAAACAATCAACTAAGACAGAAAAATAGAGTAGAAAGTCTTATTTGATGTGCAGAATTATTCCTAAGGAAATCTGAAAGGAAATATACTTATAAACTGTACATGTAGAACACAATGTAAGCACCTTTCTGTTCATAACCGGACCTAAATGAACAGATTCATAAGATTTATACATTATGCCCATCTATGATAGAAATATTCCATTGTTTATTTATGTGGTAATATCTGGTTCATTTATTGATTATTGAACATAACGTCTGTCTCTTTTCCTAAAATCATCATCATTTCATGATTGTTTCCAGAAAACATCATCCTCCAAATTCTATGGAATCTCATGAGTATTGAATTATTAATTTTCTCATTGTTCCAATTCAGGCTCATTGTAAATGTATATACCATTGTCAATTGCTTACTTTATTCCTTTAATTTTGTCTGAGATAATTTCAAACATTGAGTATTATCCAGCAGTTTATTAAGATTAAGGAAATATATCAATTCAGTGGCTGAACATGTTGTGCATTTTCATCAATCACATGTTGAATATGACAAAACCAGAAATTCATACCCAAATACATATGTTCATCCATTCATGCATACGTGGTTGCACATAAAGATAAACAAATCTTTATAAATAAATGCATGTATACAAGTATTGGCACATGATATGTCAGATCAAATTGGTTGTTATATGCAGACTTGTATAGGTAATGAAATATAGCCATACATAGCAAGCATGAACATGTGCACATAAAGATTCATTGTTCCGAGTCTGGTCCAATATATATCCAATGTTTAATTGCTTTCTTTAGTCTTCTAATTATGTTTGAAATAATTGCATTGATTGAAGTTTATCCAGCAGTATATTATGACTTTTTGATGTACATCAATTCAGTGCCAAAATGAATTGTATATTTTCATCACTCACTGGCTTAAAATGTCTAATAACCAGACATACCCAGATACATATGTTCATCAATGCATGCATGCATGTATGCACATGAAGATTTATTAATCTTTAAATAAATATATGTATACATGTATCAGCACATCATATGTGTCATCAAGTTCTTTCCGTGACATGGAGACTATTCTAGTTAATGAAATATATTCATTTCTAACTGTCTAATTGCTTTAAACAAATATACTTCTCTTATTATAGACGATACACATGATAAGTAAAGATGATACTATGGTCTCCAGTCAAGCTCTACAGCATGTTATATCCTTGTGCTCCTCTCTATTACCCCTTCTTCTTCTGTCAATGTCCTTTTTAATGTGCAAAAAAATATCTGAGGAAGTCCTCAAGGAAAAATATTTCGAAACTGTTCAAGTAGAAGCCACAGATATAACCATGCTCTTTAGAAGAAAAGCTAAAATCATTGCATAGTGTCAGAAAACATATACATTAAACATGTCTTTGATAGCAAGATTCTTGTTTTGTTTTTTTTTAATTACTGTGGCTATATCTGTTTAGTTTAGTTTCTATTATAATACAGCAATGTGACAGCGGTAACTTTCTCCGAATTGATTTCCAGTTTGTGATCATGTTTAGTCAACATGAGCTGTCAAATGGATCTGAATCAGTATTGAATTGTCCACATTTTATTTGTTCTGATTCTCCTTTTTTCCATTTCCAAAGTTATTTGATATCCAGCAGAATGTGAATCTTTTCTTGTGTCATTCATTTGCTTCATTTTGTTTTCAAATATTCCCTTTAAATAATTTCTTCTTCAAATATGTTTTCCAATCATAAAACCTTATGAGAACTATTATCTTCTAACAGATGGGACATAGGTTATCTTCTCCACTCCGAATACTTCAGGTCATGCATCGGAGTTGGTTTCAAGAATGTCCAGAGTATAGAATAGAGCCACTCATCACACACTGACAAATGTTGTAACCGTAGCTACGATTTCTTTATTGGCAGAACATCATTCCGTGCTCTCTGCATGCATTATCCTCAAAGACCTTCATATGGCCAAATTGAAAGCATGACCTTCATCCTTGAACCTTGTGTTTCATGGCCAACATGAAGTAGTCTGCAAACAAGCGACCAGTTTCCCTGCCTCCCAGAACCACAGTACTGATACAGGGATAATACTGGAAATCAACAAAAGGACCCAAGTGCCACTGATTAGACACAAACCTCTGAAAATCATCATATTGATGCTCCACCCAGTGAAAACCTTGGTTCTGGCATACCAAAGTAGGAATAGCACTGAGCTAGTCCTTTCATTCTAGTCTTCTCTTGGTCCCAAATTCAAACAGCACTCTGCATCTGGTCATTGGAGTTAGTGCCCTCCATCAATTCATCCACACCCATGAGTTCCCAATAGAAACACCACAGTGCATATTGAGTGCTATCCATGAGGGAAATTTCACCATCAGTGTGCACTTAAATATGCATTTCTTCATATCACTGTTCACAAGGCTTCATGGACGTTCATTAGTTTACAACATCATATAACAATTCAGGGCACCCACATTGGGGCTCAACATTGGCCACTGGGTCTTCACTTGTCTGATGAATTGAGTAATGTCGCATATTGGCTGGACTATTTATGTGGAATCAAGTTACCAGAATGACATCCCTGCAGAAACGTCAGTGAGTTTGATCTAACAAGACATGATAACTAATCATCAGCAAGTAACAATCTTAACTAGTACCTTCAGCTTGATATGGAGTTCAATACACAGGCAACATATTTTGTCTCCCTCAGGATTGGATATTGAAATCGTAAGTATAGTAATGCTTTCACATTTAAGGAATTCTATCCACTCAGGAATTTTTTTGCCTACTAGGCTTGCTCAATGTAGCAGCAGACCTTATTGTCCTTGGTTGTCTTCTTATGTGCCCATAGCAGTTCTTCTGCCCAAATGGGGACATCAGGTTTGTCCATGGGGTCATACTCTCACGATCTGCATACAGCTGATCAACCATCTGCATAATTGGGGCAACATAACTTGGTTCATGGCTGGTTTACATCTACCAGTAAAAGAATATAGTTTGTACCAATGCAAGTACTGAAGGCTGGGACCCCATCTACTTCCACTTTTTTGGGAAGTCAATGGTGCATACTCTCACCATGAACAACATTTTCATATCAATAAATTATGCAGATGGTTATTGTAAAGCCATTAACTAGTGGCAGAATTTTTTGCTTGGCAAGGAAGTTCTCATTCTGTCTGACAACTTTTCATTAGTGATTTATCTCAACATGACAAGGAAGAACCAAGTTCTACAGTGGTTACACTTACTCAAACAACAAGGAGGAGCATAGTATCAAGACCTTTGCATCTGGGTGTGAGACTAAAGTGGTGTTCTCAACAAGCAACCCACATACAAGTTTGCCATATTCCAAGACTTCTAACATATTAGCCAATGCTTTCCCAGAACAATCAGTTATACAGATGGAATTGGTCTCTTCATCTCTTGGTTTTCTTTCATTAAAGTACCCAATGTCACTGACCATTGGTCAACATGTTTGAGACAAAGGGAATACCAACTCCTAACCTTCGCATCTCCAGTCCATTATGTCATCCCTCTATTAATAGATTCGAAACAGCCTGGAAGAAAATGCCTACACTAAAACACTTCAGATTCGAAAACGTGATATGGAAAGGAAGTGGATCAGAGCATTGCCTTATCCTTCATTGCACCACTTGGATGGGATAAGTTGTAGCTCTATGAAATAATTACAGTCGCAATAGGAACTAATAGGGGAATTTGGTTTTTCCATCATCTCAGGCAACCATGAGGCAGTTGTTCATTCCTAATCATAGCTATGGAACCTGCATATCTGGATAATATGAAACAGGCCATCAGAAATAAACAATTCTCACAACCAGTCATGGAGAGAATCGCTCTAGCAAGAATGTTTTCCACTCTGAAAGCATATGAAGGCAAATGGCATTTTTTTACCCAGTGATGCACAAACAAACACATCATACATGTCCAAGTCTATACTGCAAATGCTAACTTCTGGCATTTATTAGCCAGAAAGTTCATGCTGTGTATGATAAATGCTATAAGATCACTGAAAACTTTCATCTTCATAAAAGACAGAATATCAGACAAAGTAAGGACTTATCTGACCTACTCTCCAACTTTGAATACAGTAAAACCTGTCTTGAAAAACCACCTCTTTGCCACAAAATTATGGTCTCTCAAGACAGGTGGTCTCCCATAACAAGTCACAATCCTATTTAATCAATAAAATTCAAAACTGAGAATGTGGTCTCTCAATACAGGTGGTCTCACATAGCAGTGGTCTTTCAAGACAGGTTTTACTGTATACATAATGTTAACCTTATGCCGAATGTGAAACTATATTGGTATTAACTGGCTGAACAAGATGATCAGTCTTACTTGTGATGGCATCCTCTTTTATCATCAAGAAGCACCTCCTTTTCATGGGTAACCAAACAACTGTCTCATCTGAATACATCATCTGGGCTTTTAAGTGGTACCTTAATAGAACAGAGCCTTTGCATCAAGGGGGATCACGTCCCTTTCTACTTCTCATGAAAGGACAAGAGGATATATCAAAACAGACTATCTCATGCTGGATTAAGTGGTTATTCACTCAGAATATAGATAAATAGCCCCAGCTCAAGCAAATTTATTATGCATTTTGGCTCACAATTTTAGAGTAGGAGCCACAAGCCAGGCATTCGACCAGAACTGTTTGCTTAATGAACTCATTCAGGATGTGAAATAAAGATTGGAGGCCACATTCTCTCGCTTTTATTTGAGGAATCTGTCATCCCAGAGGATACAGTTTGATCTGGCAGGACATGTATCTGAAGCTAACCGCTCCAGTGGCCTTGTGGTTAGAGCATCCGCCGTGGAAGTGGGAGGTAGTGGGTTTGATCCCTGGCTGAGTCATACATAAGATTTACAAAAATTGTACTAACAGCTGCCTTGCTTGATGCACAGCATTAAGAGGTTAATGTCAGGACTGGTAGGCCTGGTGTCAGAATAATGTGACTGGATGGGATATCATGCTACATGTCTGCGGTATGGTGCCCCAGTGCTAGACATCACTATAAACTGCCTCACCGCAAGCATCATAGCAATATGAATGAAAAATTGTTAAAGCTACAATACAATTCCTAATCAAACAATATATTTGCGACTCACCCTTCCAGGTCAATATACAGCTTCTCAAGATTTGGCTTCACAACTTTTGTTTCATTTACACAGTAAATGTTTTCCAATTTTAAGCGATGCTTCAACAGATGGAATCACTCTAGTCAGGTTACCTAGAAGCTGCCAGACCAGAAAAATTATCTCCAGGTAAAGGGATTTACCTCCCTCTACTTCTTACCTATTCTCCTAAGGTATTATGATTGGGTAATGTAATTAAACAAGAAACCAATGTTTCTTCGATAACTCCTACCCAATCATTTTACACCCTACCAGTCTCTGCACAGTTACATCCATAGAGAGTATTCCTTCTGCTCTAGTAGTAACTAAGGTATTCTAAGGCTTTACAACTAAGTTTTATACCTAAGGGATGATCACTCTATACTTGATACTAAGTTGGCAAATAAAGTTTAGCTCCCTTTATCTAAATTTTTTATCATTGATGGCTGGATTTGTGAAGTAGTAGTAGTTCTCGAAAGGTATTATGACTGGGTAAGTATTCTCGAACCATTTTCAATGAATGACCTTTTACGTGTATAATAATCCCTGAAGGAAAAATACTAGGAAACTGTACATGAAGAAATGGCAGATATAATCATACTCTTTCCAATATTAGCTAGAACAGAAACCTGAGTTAGAAATCTTCCAGTGTTTATTTTATTTTTTTCATTTGTATGGCAATATATGCTTAGTTTATTTCTCATTATACTACACAGTGCAATGTCAGTATCTTTCACTAAAATAATTGATAACTTTGCAATTTTGTCCAGTAAACATCCTGCTCCTGTTACGCGTATTTGATTTGGGTCATTTTGTTTTAATTGTTTGTTTGTCAGATTCAAATTTGACATTTTAAGTTTAAGATTCATTCATTGGGAGATATTTTTTTACAAGTGGGATGACATGTACTCTTTAGAATAAATACTAGGTGTTGACCTCATCTCTGACCTGGCTTCAGAGTTGTAAACAAGCTTTTAAAATGATTGGTTGATTCCAAGGACATTATGGAGCTTTGTTAAATGGATCAATTTATGTCCTGAACATCTGATGCATGTTCTTCATAATAATGTTGAAAATGACTAATAACCAGAAATTCATACCAAAATACATATCTTCATCCATACATATAAGCATGCATTAATCTTTACGTACATATATAGAGGATCTCAAATGGGTAACGATTTAATATTGAATATATGAAATGAGCTGAATAATATACAGCTTTAGCAATGGCTGAACATGATTCAACGACTTTCTTATATTCACTCTAAAATTGTTGCCCGTTTGAGATTCTTTATATCATACATTTTTCATTTAGAGTGGAAAAAAAGAAAGGAAGAACAAATAATTTTTGGCATTTCATTTTGGCTCTGGCAAAGCAAAGTACCTTTGAAATAGTGCACATGAAAAATAGTCCCAAACAAGAATTGTAGCCGTCTTCAACAATTTTTTTAATTTTTTTAAAAACATTTAAAAGTGTACTTTTAAACAAGTAACAACAAAAAGAGTGATTGTCCTTCAAAGCAATAGACAATTTGTCATAGAATATTTTTTCAAAACTGGACTACCACTAGCAGTTTCAAGGTGTTGTTACATAATTCACTTGGTTATGTCTGCTGGGTTAGTGGAAGCGCTACATACATAAATTTGTATGTGGCTGTTCATAACGTTTCCTTCGAAAAGTGTTTATTTCATCACAAACATCCACAACAGATGCTGTTATGGATCTGACAGAAGAAAAAAAATTCCATGTTTCTTTGAAGGGAGTATTGCTATCTGCAGAAACTGTGCTGGATGTATATGTACTGCTGAGAATTGAGATTTGCTGGTGCTGATTTTGCTGTAGTTATGCACTGATTTAATGTTTTTGTGACCATATATTTGCATGATTTGATTTGGAGGAATGCAGTGGTCATTCAGGTTTCGGATTAAATGTTTTCGGGCACTGTGGTTGGATAAGTTCTTGTCTGCAGGGAAACCAGCATTTGCTGACATTTTCTTCATGAGAGAGCTAAGTTTATTTATTCCTATTTGTTAACATTGAAACCATGTTTGTCCGGAAGTGGGGTGCAAGATCCATATCTTGTTCTACTAGTGATGTAGAAGGGTGAGTCTGCATCGCAGTACGCCATAGGCATATAAAATAGATTCTTACAGGGCAGTGTGCTGGATTTTCTGTGTGTTGCCACATTTTTGGTTTAATCACTCTAGCATCTTGAGGGTTTAACCAGTTTTTGTTTTAGCTTGTCTTTCTGAAAATTGCATGTGTCTCAGACCGTTTAAACTTTGTTTTTCCTGTACATCCCCCACAACACAGATCTCTATGTTCTGCCGACACTCTCAGATCAAAGTGTATTGTATTAAGAAACCATACTGTGTTGATGAGGCTTTCAGGTGTTGAATCACCTAGCTGGCCAGATGACCATTCAGTTTCAATTTCATCATCAGAAATTTGCTCCGCTTTTTAGGCAAGTTGCCTTTTCCTTCACACATCAGTTGCATTTGTTAACTTTTGACAACCTGCTGCAAATTTAGCAAATTCTAGTCCAGAGTACAAACTGGTGGGACAATCATATTCGAAAAGTTGCCTTTCAAAACTAGACAAAAAGCAGGATAGTTCAATTGGGAGGATTTGATGAATTTCCCTATTTTCGTTTATATTGGGTTCTTTGAAGAAGGCCTTTAGCAGCTTTAGATCATAAAAGGTTTTGCTTAAAGTATTCTTGTTAGAAAACTTTTAGATAATGTCATCTATGTCTGAGACACCCACTGAAATAAATCTTCATCTATTCTTGCCTGCATTTTCTGTTTACTTTCTGGACAGTTAACAGTTGTGTCGTCATCATCCGCTGTTGTGGCTCTGTCTCAAGTGTTGTTACAGGAAACATGATGTGAGTCAGATCTGCAGGAATCATTAATTCTTTGTTTGTTATCAAACCTCACTATATAGGAGAAAACCACATCACATATGCTGTGTGTTTCTATCACTATAGCATTTGAATTGCCTATGTTTACTCTGGTACCTAATGAATATACAACATCCATTTATTAATATAGTAAATAGTTGTAAAATAAAGTAGTTCCAGTGGGTGGGGACTAAGAAAATTCCCACAGTCACAGCCAATGATTAAAGAGATTAAAGTACAATAACTTCATGGGCTTATTTGGACCAATCAGAAGCATATAAAGTGGTATGCTCACATGTTATAATATAAAAAAATATGAAACTGCACTCACTGTAGTAAAACTGTACTGACTGATAAATATGAACATATCAATGGGATCAAGTTTTTCAAATACATGCAGAAAATATAGTGAAGGAAATGTCTCCATACATTGCTGATTGATTATTCAATATGTTTTGTGTGACAAATAATCCCTGAAAAAACTAAAGGAGAAAACTGAAGAATTTGTTCAAGGAGAAACAACTTACCTAAGGATACACTTCATAGAATATGCTGAAAAGCATGGAATAGAGTAATTATGGCTCCCTCTGATAGCATTGTTCTTATGCTTATTTTCTTTTGTGTAACAATATTCACATGTGTGGGGTTGGGTTTGTTCTGACACATGAACGTGTCAGTATCTTTCACTAAATTGGATGTCAATTTGTGACTGTCCTGTAAAGATGATCCTCCTATATACTTGGAATCTCATCAGCATTGAAAATGACATTTTTATATTTCTCAGATTATTGAAAAATATATTTGCAAAGAATGTCAAGTCGTTTCTGTTTTGTTTATTTTTTTTTGTGATTTTGTTTGAAATAATATCAAGATTGACTTCTGTCCAGCAGTAGATGAGAGCTTATTAAGTAGCTGTGTCTGCCTTCAGTAGTGCCATGCATGTTTTGCTAGTTACTGAACTAGGTCACTGCATTAATCTTATTTCCCTCTAGCTATTTTTTTTCACTTTACGTATATTGAAAATTATGCCTAGATAGTACATTTTATGTGGCCTTTTCTTTTTTAGCAAAATCAGCAAATGTCACTGGTAATAGAAGGCTGTAACCTATATTAGTAACAAAAATACAAATACTTATATGACCACTAGTTTCTTTGAAATAATATCCATGTTTGAATGGTGTCCAGCAGTATATAAATACTTTCTGGACACATCTTAATTCATGTGCTCAATATGAGATTCATTGTCATTGTAAATACGTTGAGAATGACTAATATCCAAATTACATGTCTTCATGCAGATATGCATGGCCACATCAGCATAAACATGCATGCATCTTTACATATCTTTATGTACCTGGCATGCAAATTACAAAACATCCTACCCTTTGAGAACAAGCAGTTTGTAATAAATGCAGACAAATATAGTTAAAGTGTGTTGATGTCCATTAATGTACTCTAAATATGCAACATCAAATAGATTGATTATAAGAAGCAGCATTCTTTTAAATTTAATAGTTTCATAGTTCTTTTGAAAATTAAAGTAATTTGCTTAGAAACACATTTTACACCTTAGGTGTTTCTTTTCATTTGCATATAATTATATGGTCACATTTGACATTTACATGAGACCTTGATTCTTTTAGCAAGCAAATTGTTGATTGGTATTTTTGACACTCCAGTCAGTGATTGAGTTTGAAAATCAACTGGGTTATAATGTTATAATATAAGAGGAACATATGGATATGTGGGGTCCCGAGTGGCAGAGTGGTCTAAAGCACTGTCCGTTACAGATCACTGCCATCTCACCTCTTCGTGGGTTCAATTCTCAGATTCGGACATTGTAGGTATGTGAGAAAGCTTGCCAGTAGCTTCTAGTGGGTTGGTGGTTCTTTCTGTGGGTTTCTCCACCATTAATACAGGCTGCCATGTATAGCGTATCGTGTGCTGATCAATGGCGTTAAACCCAACAACAACATATGGATATGGCCCATTATTCATCATGCCTCATGCATAGTCTGTCAAACATTGCTATTTTCAGGGACTTCAGAAACACCAATGAACAAGTCTGATTCAGTTTTTGAAGCAAAATATTCAGTTTACGGCTAAACTACAGATTCTACGATCGCTTGATCAAGATGAATTTCAGTTATGTCCTCATCATATTTTAACATTATGTCGCTTTTATTTTCTTTTGTTTGATTATTAAAAACTATTCAATCATGAAGCATGCGGAGATTTAGCATCATGATATATACTATAAACTCCCCAAAACTAGTCTTTAATCTTCAGGATTTTCTTTTTTCAGTGATTTTATTCATTTTTACTTTGTAAGCTTTTTTAAAAGCATGAATCTTTATTAATTTATCAGTGTCTGTTAATTCTGCAAACGTACACTTAAAGTGTGACTTACATATAATCCTTTTGTGACTTACATATAATCCTTTTGTGACTTACATTATATTTTTGTGTTTAGCTTTCAATATGAAATATACTATACTACCAAGAGACCCTTTCTAAACAGTTCATCTAAAATAGGAATTAATTAAGAATTCGTAAGTAAACTGTTTTGCTAATTAGTAATTATTGTCTATTTTGTTAGCCTTCTCTCAATAGGTGTAATGTTGATAATACATGTAAAGAGTAATCAGAATGTGTTCATGCTAGAATATGGATTGCATGTGAAGTCACATGTGATAGTGATTCATTCAAGTAATTACCAATAAATAACCAATCCTATATATATATATATATATGTGTGTGTGTGTGTGTGTGTGTGTGTGTGTGTGTGTTTTCATGCAAATTGCATGGCCAGTGATTAAATAAAACGAAAATGTTCTCTCCCTCTGGTGTCAAATTAACATATATTGTTCATTTTATTCACATTGAAATTCACAAATAGTATTTTATATCATGATCAAAAAGTGATGTATTTTTAAGAAAATTTACTTAGTCTTGTAAGGATAATACCATTTCTTGCCATTAATATTTGTTTTAAATGTATTTTGGGGTATATTGAAACCTGCCTACACTAAATGACTATGATCACCAAACTATATATATATATATATATATATATATATATATATATATATATATATATATATATATATATGTGTGTGTGTGTGTGTGTGTGTGTGTGTTTTCATGATCTGTCACAGGGGATAAAAGTCAATCAATATAATCAGTGATTATAGAACAGAAAGAAATTTTTCCCCTGAAAACCCATTTTTTGCAATTTGTATGAGAAGCCACTTGTTTAGGCAAGATATCATAAATTGTATTCTTATGGCAACTTACATACACAACTAGCTTAGAAAGTTTGAATTTTGTAATAATGTATTTCAAGTTAGTTTTTCAGCATAATTTACACTTATGTTAGCTGCTTGTAGCTAAGACTGGTTAAGTCAGAAAAGCCACCCATATTAGTAGTTATGTCAGTTTAGGACATGATCATTAAGGCTGATGAGTATAATGTGCAGGTGGACATTTCAAACATGAAATTATTAAATTAGATTTCTATGATAATTTCATGTGGTAAAAAACACTTTTTTGCACACAAAAAACGTTTGAATTTGTGTATAAATCAATATATTGAATACAATAAAAACTGATTATGAAAAAGATAAGGTCTTCCCAAATTAAAATTGTTTGGCCACAGTTGTTTTGTTCCTATGATACAACCAAAGTTCTGCCAAAATTCCATGTCCAGTTAATAAGTCAGTGGCTTGTCCTCAAGTGGGTCAGTTCTAGTTACTGAACAGTATATATTGCTGTGTATACACCTGAAGAGATCAACAGTCAGTCCAGGTACAGAACAGTAAATACTGTTATGTGTATACACCTGCCTGAGGTCCAACTTGACTATGTTAAGAAGTAATACTTGTCACACCTTGACATAACTCACTCCCTGACAACTTATATAAAGATGTTAAAGATTAAAAGACTGATGTTACTTCTTGAAAGAATTTCAGTTTGGATTGGGGGGGAGCTTGCAAGTGCATTTCGTACTTGACCAACCATTGCAGCATCAAATTCTTTCTATATCTGGGATATTTTAGGCATAATTGATAAACTGCCATTTAAAATAGCAATCAAATAGAAAATACATTTGGCTTTTATAAATCTGATCAGCGGATCGTCTATATGACTATATCTCCTGTTTCCTTTTCTATTATGTATCCCAGATCCCTCTCTGCCACGCATCAAGCCAGACAACATGCCAACTGAAAGACAATTGGGCCGAATTTCAATGAAAATTGGGTTCAAGTCGGTCGTCCTTGGCCAAGCATTGGGACTCTCAGAGGCAGATATCCAGCAAATACAGAAAGTCTATCCCCATATTGCCACTCAGTGTCTTATGATTTTGTTTAAATGGATGCTGCAAAGTGGAGGCAAAGCAACCTTTAGAAACCTGGAGATGGCATTCAAGCATGCTGACATCGATGCTGATATTCTTAAATCAGTTAACAAAGCAGGTATGTTTTCACCAAAAGAAATACAAATAATGATAATATACTTTTAATTGGAGACAAATCTGATTATACTCTTTATTAAAAAAAAATCATGTTTTCATGAAAAATTAATAAAATCTAAGACATCAGTGTACCAATGAAGGCATTATATCCTCTTAGTCCTTGAATCAAGTTATGATGACTTAAAAGGTATAAGTTGTATATTTATGTACACAATAATTCCAAACCAGCTGCAGTTGATGTCAATAGTTGGGCTAATCAGTAAATGGTGTTAAACCCAAGAGTACACTTCTTACATTTATTTGGAAATTCATTCAGTGAGGATTTTGATAATATCTTTATTAAAGGATAAAATTAGAAAATCTTGGTACACATGATTATACTTTTTGTGATGAGTCTTTACCTTAAATCTGTCAGCAGTTATTTATTATCACTTCCCTCAAACCATCAAAAGTTATGAAACTTGGCATGTAGGTTAATCTTGAGGTCTAGTTAGTTTTAAATGAAAACATTACATCTGTTAAATTTGATTTGGCAGACATTGCGGTCATTTTGAAATTCTAGTTACTGCTACACCATCAGAGAATGATATTGTTGACACAGGTTTGTCATTTAAGGGTTTATAACATGTAGTTAGTCTTTAATGAAAATACATGTAGTGCAAATCTAACCTACAACATACTATCATAAAAGCACATTGGGTATTGACCAATCAGAATCACTGAGCCTTGAGTGTAAATCAAAACGTTTTAGAAAGATATGGAAACAATGTATTGACCCAGATGTTTGTCTGGAATGGTCTGTGAGCATAAATAACAAGTAATGTTGAATGAATTCATGCAAAACAATTTTTGTCAATATGTCTGAAGAAGACACTAAATGGTGTAAGTAAATTAGTCTTAAATTCGGTTTACAAAGTAGTTATGGATTTTCACCAAATTTAGCACTTTGGTATCTCTATAAAATATATAAAGAAACTTATATCCATGATATCAAAATCTAGGTCAAAGACTGTGACAAAGACATTTGTACTGCACTTTTTGTAAATGTTCTAACTCATTTTGGAGTTTCTTAGGAACATGAAATGTTTTCAGTACTTGACACTTAATAAATAATAATGTGTGGAAAGAAAAAGACATTATGCAGTAGAGCATTAGCTCTGTATATAATTATCATTGCCTTCAACTAAATGTAATTTTTTATGAGTTTGTTGTATCTATATTTTTATCTCTTCCTATTCCTTGGAGTTCATAATTTACGAATGTTGTCTATAGAAATGTCAGACAGATATTGCAAAAACTTAAATTCTCATTTATAACAAACCTTAGTGTCTAAATCAAGGAAAAAATGTAGGAAATAAATACATATTGTAAGAAAAATGTTTAAGAAAGTTCAATTAATAATATTTGAAATATTTGAATGCCGTTTGGAGGGTGACTTTTCAATACAAAACTTAACAACACTTATTGTAATGGCCTTCTTGTAGTGGACAGTGTGTCGTGCCTCCCACCAGACATGCAAGTCATGAAACCAGAAGATAAACACCTCAGTCATATCTCTAGCAGGATTGAGACAGAACATGTGCATTTGGGTGTTGAACTTGAAGTCCCATTGTCCAGAATTGAGCAGATTCTTACAGAAAACCTAGTCGATGTGCACAGACAGTGCTTTGAAATTATGAAAGAGTGGAGACAAAGAAAGGTTAGGCAGGCCACATTTTGGAATCTAGAGATGGCATTCATATGTGTTGGTATCAATCCAGATATTCTGAAGCAAAGTTTGAAATGAACCTTGCTCAAGAGAAGTCTAAGACTGGATGCTATTGTTATTGGAGATGGTGTGAAATTATCAGTGCTGCATGACAAGAATGTGGCTGATTGTCTTCTAGTGGTATCTTGAATTGTTTGGATGATTTATAATTGCAGTGTAAATGTGCAACATTTAAAATGTTTTCTGAGACCATTCATTTAAATGTTTTGATGCAGATTGTACAATGACACATACTTTATTCAGGAAGTATATTTCAGTGACTGGTTCATCTTTCTTTATTCATGAATAGAATTTTCAGTCAATATTAGGCAATCATGATTTTGTGTGTATGTATTAAAGGTGTGCTGTATTACAGGTATACCAGTTTACCATGGTATTTATTATGGCAGGACTTACCATAGTAATATTTGTTTCTGGTATATTGGAAGTATCTATTTGTAAGGAATGCACATAAAATGTCACGTTATCTTACTATGAATTTAGTGAGATTAAAAGCATGTTGTCATTTTCTATGATAATGATATTTATGAAACTTTAATCATGTTTGACACCTGTCACATACAAACATGGCAACATAATAGGATGTTGTCAACAATATTTGAGCCAAATACAACTTTTGGTAAAATTTCAGATTTAATAAGAATTCAGTTTTGTCTGTTTGAAGTTTACATAATTTTTCTAATCCACTAAATACTTTTTGATTTGTTCAGTCATTAAGTTTTATGCTTACTGTGGCTCTCTAATAAATATCTTGCTGATGTATTTATATTCCATTTAAAGTCTCATTGTCTATAATATCAATACTGTGTAGTATTCTGTATCAACACTTCCTATTTTTACCAGCATGCTCACTCATGTCATCGATAATGTAAACTTAATCATCCAACATTAGTTACACATGTTATTTGACAACTGAATCATTCCATATTAGTTACACATATTAGATGACAACTTAATCATTCCACATTAGTTACACATGTTGGATGACAACTTAATCATCCCACATTAGTTACACATGTTGGATGACAACTTAATCATCCCACATTGGTTACACATGTTGGATGACAACTTAATCATCCCACATTAGTTACACATGTTAGATGACAACTTAATCATCCCACATTAGTTACACATGTTGGATGACAACTTAATCAGCCCACATTAGTTACACATGTTAGATGACAACTTAATCATCCCACATTGGTTACACATGTTAGATGACAACTTAATCATCCAACATTAGTTACACATGTTAGATGACAACTTAATCATCCCACATTAGTTACACATGTTAGATGACAACTTATACAACATTTAACACACACTGCTTGATATACTGGCTTATTCATATAGCTATCCAAAATATTATTCAGTTTATATAGAGTTTTTCAACTATATTTTTTCTTGTTGTTAATTATCATAGAATATATAAAATCTTTTTGCTGTCTAATATAAAATTAACTTTTCAAAACAATTAAATTCAATTATTAACAACACAAATAATACTTATTGTAAATATAAGTAACTTATTACATGAGTAAGAGGGCTAACCTGTAGAAGTGACTTTGGAACATGTAAGAAAAGATTTGTTTCCCTTTGGTCTCAAAATAACAAAGTAGTTATCTACGGAATGTAAATTTTGTTTAGGAAAGTAATCAAATAAAATTAATTGATATGCTCTGCCTATAACTGAATTGTGTCCCATTTTTAACTGGAAAAGAATGATTTGGGGTTTTCTACATTACTAAGATGACGAACGTCAGTGAAATCCATTTCAAGTGAATACATATTCCCTATTTTTGCACTTGTACAAAGTTGTTTGATGCCTGAGACCAATTTGATCATTTTATCACATTTTATCACTTAATTGTTTTTTTCTTATTTCATTTAACAATATAGATTGTAAAATGTAATGTGAATATCTACATTTATTTCCTTGTTGGAAATTAAATCATGTAACATGCTCTGAAAAGTAACTCTTGTAAATGATCTATGTATTGTTTATGTTTTCCATATATTCTGAAAAGTAACTGTTGATGATTTGTGTATTGTTTATATTTCCCATGTATTCTGAAAAGTAACTGTGTTAATAATATATGTATTGTTTACGTTTTCCATGTATTCCTGAAAAGTAACTCAGTTAATGATTTGTGTATTGTTTATGTTTTCCATGTATTCTGAAAAGTCACTCTGTTAATGATTTGTGTATTGTTTAAGTTTTCCATGTATTCTGAAAAGTCACTCTGTTAATGATTTGTGAATTGTTTATGTTTTCCATGTATTCTGAAAAGTAACTCAGTTAATGACTTGTGTATTGTTTATGTTTTCCATATATTCTGAAAAGTAACTATGTTAATGATTTGTGAATTGTTTATGTTTTCCATGTATTCTGAAAAGTCACTCTGTTAATGATTTGTGTATTGTTTATGTTTTCCATATATTCTGAAAAGTAACTATGTTAATGATTTGTGAATTGTTTATGTTTTCCATGTATTCTGAAAAGTCACTCTGTTAATGATTTGTGTATTGTTTATGTTTTTCATGTATTCTGGATATCTAAATAGCATTTTTATGATTTAAATATAATTTTTATAGAAGGTTATATATAGGGCATGGATTTAAACATTGCTTGTGTAGGTGGTTGTGGCTTGTTGTGGGTGGGTCCTGGATTTCATTTCAACCAGAATATTTTTTTCTTTTATCACAGTAATATGATGGAACATACTGTCTCGCTTGCTTGATGTCATTGTTTTGCATTTTTGTCTACACAAAAATTAAGGCCAATGGTTGAGCAAATGTTGTGACCCAAAGCCAGTCCTCTGTTATTCAGATGATACCCAGAGAGGTTCTATCTAGTTACCTGAATATCCAGATATATATATATATATATATATATATATATATATATATATATATATATATATATATATATATATATATATATATATATATGGGTCCAAATAAATAATTAAGACTTGTGACCTAAGATTATACATCAGAGGGTAAGGACAGGTTCTCTAGATAAATTCAAAAGGATTGAAATTTTAAATCAAGGGTTTACAGACATATAAAGGAAAAACACGTTTGTACAATGTGTGAAAGTGAGACATTATCATGAAGTCACCATTCAATAGCCATCTTTCAAGTATGCCTGTATTCCTGTACCCGTCTTTTCTCAGCAATTGTACCATGGTAAAACAATTATATTACAATTTTTTTTTATTGATCAATGATTTTTATTTTTAAACAAGACTTCATTGCTATAGATAGCAATGATTGTTATTAAATAGATGACAATTTTTAATCATCCCACATTAGTTACACGTGTTGGATGACAACTTAATCATCCCACATTAGTTACACATGTTAGATGACAACTTAATCATCCCACATTAGTTACACATGTTAGATGACAACTTAATCATCCCACATTAGTTACACATGTTAGATGACAACTTAATCATCCCACATTAGTTACACATGTTAGATGACAACTTATACAACATGTAACACACACTGCTTGATATATTGGCTTATTCATATAGCTATCCAAAATAATAATTCAGTTTATTTGGAGCTTTTCAACTATAATTTTTCTTGTTGTTAATTATCATAGAATATATAGAAAATCTATTTGTTGTCTAATATAAAATTAACTTTTCAAAACAATTAAATTCAATTATTAACAACACAAATAATACTTATTGTAAATATAAGTAACTTATTACATGAATAAGAGGGCTAACCTGTTGAAATGACTTTGGAACGTGCAGGAAAAGATTTGTGTCCCTTTGGTCTCAAAATAACAAAGTAGTTATCTAAGGTATGTGAATTTTGTTTAGGAAAGTAATCAAATAAAATTAATTGATATGCTCTCCCTATAACTGAATTGTGTCCCATTTTTAACTGGGAAAGAATGATTTTGTGTTTTCTACATTACTAAGATGACAACCTTCAGTGAAATTTATTTCAAGTGAATACATATTCCCTATTTTTGAACTTGTACAAAGTTGTTTGATGCCTGAGACCAATTTGATCATTTTATCACATTTTATCACTTAATTGTTTTTTGCTTATTTCATTTAACAATATAGATAGTAAAATGTAATGTGAATATCTACATTTATTTCCTTGTTGGAAATTAAATCATGTAACATGCTCTGAAAAGTAACTCTTGTAAATGATCTATGTATTGTTTATGTTTTCCATATATTCTGAAAAGTAACTGTTGATGATTTGTGTATTGTTTATATTTCCCATGTATTCTGAAAAGTAACTGTGTTAATAATATATGTATTGTTTACGTTTTCCATGTATTCCTGAAAAGTAACTCAGTTAATGATTTGTGAATTGTTTATGTTTTCCATGTATTCTGAAAAGTCACTCTGTTAATGATTTGTGTATTGTTTATGTTTTCCATATATTCTGAAAAGTAACTATGTTAATGATTTGTGAATTGTTTATGTTTTCCATGTATTCTGAAAAGTCACTCTGTTAATGATTTGTGTATTGTTTATGTTTTCCATGTATTCTGGATATCTAAATAGCATTTTTATGATTTAAATATAATTTTTATAGAAGGTTATATATAGGGCATGGATTTAAACATTGCTTGTGTAGGTGGTTGTGGCTTGTTGTGGGTGGGTCCTGGATTTCATTTCAACCAGAATATTTTTTTCTTTTATCACAGTAATATGATGGAACATACTGTCTCGCTTGCTTGATGTCATTGTTTTGCATTTTTGTCTACACAAAAACTAAGGCCAATGGTTGAGCAAATGTTGTGACCCAAAGCCAGTCCTCTGTTATTCAGATGATACCCAGAGAGGTTCTATCTAGTTACCTGAATATCCAGATATATATATATATATATATATATATATATATATATATATATATATATATATATATATATATATATAGGGGTCCAAATAAATAATTAAGACTTGTGACCTAAGATTATACATCAGAGGGTAAGGACAGGTTCTCTAGATAAATT
Source organism: Unio pictorum (assembly GCA_030141615.1). Classification (NCBI taxonomy): domain Eukaryota; kingdom Metazoa; phylum Mollusca; class Bivalvia; order Unionida; family Unionidae; genus Unio; species Unio pictorum. The sequence goes on from JARLTB010000126.1 coordinate 15,137,997, forward strand.
CAAAAGGATTGAAATTTTAAATCAAGGGTTTACAGACATATAAAGGAAAAACACGTTTGTACAATGTGTGAAAGTGAGACATTATCATGAAGTCACCATTCAATAGCCATCTTTCAAGTATGCCTGTATTCCTGTACCCATCTTTTCTCAGCAATTGTACCATGGTAAAACAATTCTATTACAATTTTTTTTTTATTGATCAATGATTTTTATTTTTAAACAAGACTTCATTACTATAGATAGCAATGATTGTTATTAAATAGATGACAATTTTTAATCATCCCACATTAGTTACACATGTTAGATGACAACTTAATCATCCCACATTAGTTACACATGTTAGATGACAACTTAATCATCCCACATTAGTTACACATGTTAGATGACAACTTATACAACATTTAACACACACTGCTTGATATATTGGCTTATTAATATAGCTATCCAAAATAATAATTCAGTTTATTTGGAGCTTTTCAACTATAATTTTTCTTGTTGTTAATTATCATAGAATATATAGAAAATCTATTTGTTGTCTAATATAAAATTAACTTTTCAAAACAATTAAATTCAATTATTAACAACACAAATAATACTTATTGTAAATATATGTAACTTATTACATAGTAAGAGGGCTAACCTGTAGAAGTGACTTTGGAATGTGCAAGAGAAGATTTGTCTCCCTTTGGTCTCAAAATGACAAAGTAGTTATCTACGGTATGTGAATTTTGTTTAGGAAAGTAATCAAATAAAATTAATTGATATGCTCTCCCTATAACTGAATTGTGTCCCATTTTTAACTGGGAAAGAATGATTTGGGGTTTTCTACATTACTAAGATGACAACCTTCAGTGAAATCCATTTCAAGTGAATACATATTCCCTATTTTTGAACTTGTACAAAGTTGTTTGATGCCTGAGACCAATTTGATCATTTTATCACATTTTATCACTTAATTGTTTTTTGCATATTTCATTTAACAATTTAGATAGTAAAATGTAATGTGAATATCTACATTTATTTCCTTGTTGGAAATTAAATCATGTAACATGCTCTGAAAAGTAACTCTTGTAAATGATCTATGTATTGTTTATGTTTTCCATATATTCTGAAAAGTAACTCTGTTGATGAATTGTGTATTGTTTATATTTTCCATGTATTCTGAAAAGTAACTCTGTTAATAATTTATGTATTGTTTATGTTTTCCATGTATTCTGAAAAGTCACTCTGTTAATGATTTGTGTACTGTTTAAGTTTTCCATGTATTCCTGAAACGTAACTCTGTTAATGATTTGTGTATTGTTTATGTTTTCCTTGTATTCTGGATATCTGAATAGTATTTTTATGATTTAAATATATTTTTTATAGAAGGTTATATATAGGGCATGGATTTGAACATTGCTTGTGTAGGTGGTGGTGGTTGTGGCTTGTAGTGGGTTGGGCCTGGATTTCATTTCAACCAGAATATTTTTTTCTTTTATCAGATATGATGGGTATAAATTGTTGAATTAGTTCCTTCCACTACAAAGTTAAAACAAAGATGTTTCTTTCATGTTGGACCAATAGATATTTTAAAATGATAATCCCACCCCAATCCATAAAATGGTTGATCTATTACAGACTAATTATTTGCATTTTAAAATGCTGTTGTAGATATTGCCTGACAACCAGGCACGGACGATTTTGCCAGACATAACTATTCCAGCATCATGTGGGTTATTTCCATTTCTATCAAGGAGTTATCTTTCCCCAGCACTTCAGTATACTCTGATCTTATTTGTGTACAAATCATAATTGTTCAGGCAGATAATGCATGTAATATATTTATATATTATTTCCCCAGATTGCTATTTTCATTTATAGTTCCATGGAATACTGTCTCGCTTGCTTGATGGTTATGATCATGCACAAAATGATTAACACTGGCTTGCACAAAACTTTTAAGATCAAATTGCTACCACCATCTCTAATGGAAGATGTCAATCTTTGATTGTTTTGCATTTTTGTCCACACAGAAGTTAAGGCTAATGGTTGAGCAAATGTTGTGACCCAAAGCCAGTCCTCTGTTTTTCAGATGAGACCCAGAGAGGTTCTAAGGTTCTATATAGTTACCTGATTATCCTGATATATATATATATATATATATATATATATATATATATATATATATATATATATATATATATATATATATATATATATATATATATATAGCTAGGGGTCCAAAATAAATAATTCAGACTTATGACCTAAGATTATACATCAGAAAGTAGGGACAGGTTCTCTAGATAAACTCAAAAGGATTGAAATTTTAAATCAAGGGTTTACAGACGTATAAAGGAAAAACACCTGTTTGTACAATGTGTGAAAGTGAGACATTTTTTTGCCATCAATTGTAATGTTTAATTATGTGCCCAAATAAAACACTCAAATGACTGCTTTAACTACTTTGTGAATAACAAAATATTATAAATATCCATTCAGATATCATGAAGTCACCATTCAATAGCCATCTTTCAAGTATGCCTGTATTCCTGTACCCTTCTTCTCTCAGCAATTGTACCATGGTAAAACAATTCTATTACATTTTATATTTTTATTGATCAATGATTTTTATTTTTAAATCAAGACTTCATTACTATTGATAGCAATGATTGTTATTAAATAGATGACAATTTTTAATCACCCCACATTAGTTACACATGTTAGATGACAACTTAATCATCCCACATTAGTTACACATGTTAGATGACAACTTATACAACATTTAACACACACTGCTTGATATATTGGCTTATTCATATTGCTATCCAAAATAATATTTGTTTATTTGGAGTTTTTCAACTATATTGTTTCTTGTTGTTAATTATCATAGAATATAAAAAATCTTTCTGTTGTCTAATATAAAATTGACTTTTCAAAACAATTAAATTCAATTATTAACAACACAAATAATACTTATTGTAAATATAAGTAACTTATAACATGAATAAGAGGGCTAACCTGTAGAAGTGACTTTGGAACGTGCAGGAAAAGATTTATCTCCCTTTGGTCTCAAAATGACAAAGTAGTTATCTACGGTATGTGAATTTTGTTTAGAAAGTAATCAAATAAAATTAATTGATATGCTCTGCCTATAACTGAATTGTGTCCCATTTTTAACTGGAAAAGAATGATTTGGGGTTTTCTACATTACTAAGATGACAACCTTCAGTGAAATCTATTTCAAGTGAATACATATTCCCTATTTTTGAACTTGTACAAAGTTGTTTGATGCCTGAGACCAATTAAATCATTTTATCACATTTTATCACTTAATTGTTTTTTGCTTATTTCATTTAACAATTTAGATAGTAAAATGTAATGTGAATATCTACATTTATTTCCTTGTTGGAAATTAAATCATGTAGCATGCTCTGAAAAGTAACTCTTGTAAATGATCTATGTATTGTTTATGTTTTCCATGTATTCTGGATATCTAAATAGTATTTTTATGATTTAAATATATTTTTTTTAAAAGATTATATATAGGGCATGGATTTAAACATTGCTTGTGTAGGTGGTGGTTGTTGTGGCTTGTAGTGGGTGGGGCCTGGATTTCATTTCAACCAGAATATTTTTTTCTTTTATCACAGTAATATGATGGATATAATTTGTTGAATTAGTTCCTTCCACTACAAAGTTAAAACAAAGATGTTTCTTTCATGTTGGGCCAATAGATATTTTAAAATGATAATCCCACCCCAATCCATAAAATGGTTGATCCATTACAGACTAATTATTTGCATTTTAAAATGCTGTTGTAGATATTGCCTGACAACCAGGCACGGACGATTTTGCCAGACGTAACTATTCCAGCATCATGTGGGTTATTTCCATTTCTATCAAGGAGTTATCTTTCCCCAGCACTTCAGTATACTCTGATCTTATTTGTGTACAAATCATAATTGTTCAGGCAGATAATGCATGTAATATATTTATATATTATTTCCCCAGATTGCTATTTTCATTTATAGTTCCATGGAATACTGTCTCGCTTGCTTGATGGTTATGATCATGCACAAAATGATTAACACTGGCTTGCACAAAACTTTTAAGATCAAATTGCTACCACCATCTCTAATGGAAGATGTCAATCTTTCATTGTTTTGCATGTTTGTCTATGCAAAAATTAAGGCCAATGGTTGATCAAAAGTTGTGACCCAAAGCCAGCCCAGAGAGGTTCTATCTAGTTACCTGAATATCCAGATATATATATATATATATATATATATATATATATATATATATATATATATATAGCTAGGGGTCCAAAATAAATAATTTAGACTTGTGACCTAAGATTATACATCAGAGGGTAAGGACAGGTTCTCTAGATAAACTCAAAAGGATTGAAATTTTAAATCAAGGGTTTACAGACGTATAAAGGAAAAACACCTGTTTGTACAATGTGTGAAAGTGAGACATTTTTTTGCCATCAATAGTAATGTTTAATTATGTGCCCAAATAAAACACTTAAATGACTTCTTTAACTACTTTTGTGAATAACAAAATATTATAAATATCCATTCAGATATCATGAAGTCACCATTCAATAGCCATCTTTCAAGTATGCCTGTATTCCTGTACCCTTCTTCTCTCAGCAATTGTACCATGGTAAAACAATTCTATTACAATTTATATTTTTATTGATCAATGATTTTTATTTTTAAACAAGACTTCATTACTATAGATTGCAATTATTGTTATTAAATAGCTTTGTTTAAAAGAATTATATGTAATAACATTCATATAATTTTGTTTCTAACAGATGGAAAACATACCAGCATTATGTAAACAATAGGTAATTGCCATTATATCATTCATTGGGAGCTTTAGATAAAGACAAGGTACATTTACATAACCGATGTTATACCCCAACTATAACTAAGTGAATATTACTGTCATTTCATTATAGTATTCATGGGATACAAATCTTGTGTTTACCTTGAACCTCAAATTTAAGAGCCTCCATTTTTTTATATACTATGTTTCATTCCTAGATATCAACAAAGCTATTTGATTAAATCAATATAATTTGTGTAATCCAGTAATAAAATATTAGCAGTTATATATGTTTTCCTTATTTGAACCCTTTGAAACAACTGAATTATAAAGCATTTTCTATTGTTTCAGTACACACACACACACACACACACACACACACACACACACACACACACACACATATGTTTTCCAAAAATAAACTGGTAATGGTGAACTAGTAACTTATGGACATGTAGTGCATATAAACTATATACATGATAAGTGGCGCTATGGGAAAATACCGAAAAATTCGATTATCGAGATATTAAAACCGCGATATCGTAGTAAAGATAAGGTAAAGCATAACCTCAATAAAATCAGGGAGAAAATTAATGAAAATGTGAAAACCTGGGCACTTACACCACTATGCCTAATGAAACGGACTCAAGTAGCAAAGAATTACATGTATGTGCACTTAAACTACATTATAAAATCGTTAGACATAAATAAATAAATATCTAAGAATAATAGATAATGAGATTATCAAATACTTATGGGGATTTAAAATGCATTACATAAACAAAGAAACACTATATAAGGACGGAAAAAGGGGAGGCCTTGGCCTCCCAAATCCCGTCCTTATTAAAAGCACCAACATGCTATACAGCTTTAAGGAAAAGCAGAGCCGAAAATACCTTGGCATGGACTCTACATATATTACTTTGGATTCTATATGAAGCAGAGAAATGACATTTATAAAAATAATAGATTAATAAAACTAATAGAAGTGCCACGAAAATTAAGATCAATAAAAGAATTACTAAATCAATATAGGGACAAACAGGAATTATGGGAAATAGATACCAAAACCACATACAAATTGATCACAGACAACACGATAAATAGATTAAAAGTAGAACAAGAAAATATAAACTTTAATTGGGATAGGGCCTGGGGACACTGGGTCAAACTAAATTCACTAAATATGCAAAGCTTCTGCTTCAAATACATGCATAATGCGTGGTTGACGAGAGAGGTAGCAGTGAGACGGCATATCATATGATCAGAGCATCGTCTAAATGTTCACTGTGCAAAAAAAACATTTTACCAAAGTACATAAATGTTCACACAATGTGAAACCAACAGACCAGAGGGAGTTGCTCTTATCCTAAAAATTAGAGCAACTCAACCTTACAAAGCTATAAATATATTATATTTAGACAGAGATTTCAGTAAACAGATTTTATACCAAATAACAAATTTTATAGTAGGGACCATCAGGGCATATGGACAAATAATAGTTATTGGGAGGGAGACACAAATAGAATAGGAATACAAAGGTGGGACAGGGACCCCTTAAGTGGAAAAGTACAGATGAGGACGTCATGGGGCTAAATCACAAGGCGCTACCTGAAGTGGGCAGGCCTGCGAAGAGTTGAGAAAATGAAGCCACTTAAAGGACACAAAAATTTCATCACAAAAACATATATAATTAGGGATTAGTATTAAAAAAACTGTGTTACTCCCAAAAAGCATGCCCTCACCATACAAAGTCACTGGTTAATCTCTCTCACAATATACAACTCCCTATACATTGTCTCTGTGTATCTCCCGTACTACACAGAGAGCCCAGCTTATAGGGCAAGTACACAATTTTGATCCTTTCTCTTGCTTAATATAAATAAATAAAGACGACCAAAATCGAGATGGGTGAAGTACAATTTTAAACTTAAAAAATGTATGATCCCAACTCGAAATATACATATAGCAACATACAAAATATCACAAAAAATATAGCATACCAGGATAGAGGGAACCCCTAGCCAGGGTTAACAAACAGAATAAAGAGAAGGATTACGAGATAGGTGAAAGAAACCTGCCTCGTAGATATCATCTCTATAGATACACAAAGGAACTAAAAATATCCCATTCAAAGTTTTATAATGCCGATGGGACAAAAGTAAAGTTAGGATTAAAGTAAATGGAAAATGTTTATCTAAAAGAAACCCCACATAAACAACACATCAGTGTTCACACGCATACATAAACACACTTTATTAAAATTTTTGGAAATGGGGGTGGGGTGGATGGTGCATCTATCTGGTGCTCCAAAATAAAAAAATAATAAAATTTTTAAAAAAAGTATGCATCACACGACATTCATTGAAAGTCACCCCAATAACTGTGAAATACAAGTCTATGGGTCAATAGTAGTAGATACTTTGGACATTTAGTATCTTCCTATCATTAATATTATGCAACATCTCCCCTCTTGGTATCTCCTACCTTGAAAATAGTCTTTTTTTCGAATTAATATTTAAAAAAAAACAATGTTTGCTGGCATAATGCAACAACTTAGAATAAACACCCTCGGCTGTGAAATATAACCCTATGGGGCAACAGTAATAGTTTCTGGAAATGTTGAATATGTTACAAATTTTAATTTTATTGTTCATCTCCACTCGAGACCTTTCCTATCTTTAAATCCATCGTTCCAGAACTAAATTCCTAAATGTTGCATACAAGCATCATGCAACAACTTGGAATAACCCCAATAAGTGCAGTGGGACAGTAGTTAGTCCCTTGAGATGTTTAAAATATTCCAATAACTTTCCTAGATTTACAAAAGCATTGAAAATGATTTTTTTTTAAATAGCAAAAGTCAGAAAGAAACAAAGAATACAAAATGCTTCTAAGTTTAAATATATTATTATTTTATTAAATATTTTTGCAAACACATATTTCAAGCACAAATCTTTTAAGAAACATATTTAAATACAAATATTTTGTTAAACATATTTCAAGTAAAGTTATTTTAAAAAATGCCATGAAAACTAATATCAGATTAAATAAATGTAAAGATTTTAAATAAATATATAAATCTTTGAAAACTAATAGTGCTTAGAATTTACAAAAGTAATGACGCCGATTTATATGTAATTCCAAGTAGTTGCGCGCAATTTCTCCAGATATTGCTATTTCAAGTTGGAGCCAAGGGCCATGCAATTTCTCTAGAAAGCGCAACAATTAGAAATTCCAAGTTGTTGCGCGCAATTTCTCGAGAAATGGCCTATTCCAAATTGGAGACCAATAGATCGGGAATAATTTCGGTCTGAGGTCACGTCAATCTCTGATCGTACTCATAGTTTTGCCTGGCAAGTACCCAAAGTGGCTCCGAATGGTGGTTCTTATTGTCGTTCATAACAGAATATAGGAGCTTGACCAGTACTGGACCATACTGAGAATGCCCATACTTATGTGTTAAATAGCCCGGTATGCCATACTTATGTGTTAAATAGCCCGGTATGCCATACTTATGTGTTAAATAGCCCGGTATGCCAACATTTATGGCGTACGAAATTGGTTTTGCGATAATTTACCGTTAGGACATTGAACTGGCTGAATTGTGGTCGGTTCTGTAATCCTGAAGAATCGGCTCTGGAGAATAAACATTTAAATTAAAGAAGTTACTTCACTGGGGACGTATGCATATAAGAATAGGTCCCACTGGACAGTTGTTTTGGCAAATTTTTGACCGACAATGACCTATAGCAGAAAAATGCTAATAATATTACATTAAAGACATGAATAAAAATGAACTAAGGATTTTTGTTGATATGATGCTTGTAAGATTCTAACTGAGGAATTAAAGTTAATTCCTGATGCAACTAGTGGCTTTTATACTGAATCAACACTGCCCCCAACCCCCCTTTTTTACATTCATTTTTTTACAGAAAAGGGGTATTTTGTTTATTTTCCTGTGACGAGAGCTAAAAGAATCAATAAGTGCCTTATACATGAATACAGTTCACTAGTACTGTAACAAATTAGCATACTTTTCATCACCCCTCAACCATCTAGATTTTTAGATATTTACCTCTGTAGCAGACACATGTAAATACATACGCAAGCCAAGTCTGTGGCTCATTTGAAGTCCAAGTTACACATTTGATCTCTTGTGCTAGTCTTAACTGTGACAGGCGGTCACCAACAAGTCAACCAGTTTCCAAGCCAAACTCAAAGTAAATCTAACCCACATTACAGATTTAGCTTATGTGTGAACTGAAAAATGCTAGGATGGTGATAATCAGGTCCATGCCTTCTACCTTAAATATTAGGGAGGTGTCAAAATGCGAAACTATCCAGTGAGTCCTCGTGTTAGAAAGTCACACACACACCCAATAACAGTACACAAATATAATCAGAAATGATCCAAACAGATATTGTGCTGATTCACAATCTTTTGACATCATGCATGTTATTCGGTAGAAGTTTGCGATTAAGGTAAGAAAACCATGTAGAAATAGAAATGGTCCATATAGAAATAGGAATTTGGGATTAAAGTAAGAAAACCATGTAGAAATAGAAATGGTCCATATAGAAATAGGAATTTGGGATAAAGGTAAGAAAACCATGTAGAAATAGAAATGGTCCATATAGAAATAGGAATTTGGGATTAAAGTAAGAAAACCATGTAGAAATAGAAATGGTCCATATAGAAATAGGAATTTGGGATTAAAGTAAGAAAACCATGTAGAAATAGAAACAACAAATGGTCCTGCACTGTACAGAAATAGAAACCCAAATATGTATCCAGATAAAAAATAAGAGTATGTTGAGACAATTAATTTGTGATCAGTCAGCATTTGTACTATTTCTGAACTGTCATTAGTCATAGTGATGATGATAATAATAATAATAATCATAATAATAATAATTATAATAAACACAACAATAACATCAAACCAAAGTCTGTAGAGCTCTATTTGCAATGTTCTTGTGTTACTAAAAAATGCAGTAATGATATGAATGATCCATATTCTGTAATAATTAAACTCTAGTGAACCGTGCTGTGTTTGCTGCCTTGTAGAACAAGACTCAAATTCTTGCCTAAACATGATAATATTATTCACAAAATTTTACAAGTTTGTTGTTTTATAAATATTATTGGAAGACATAATATGACCAGTGGAAAATGTTTTCTCCATGATAATTAATTTTTTATATGGGGGGTAATAATAGATATCACAGTTTTCTATACAACAATCAGTTGCTAGGCAATAATAAGCAAACTCCTCTGGATTGCCGACATTTGACTCTTCTCTGTAGGGTTGATAGGATTACTTCCCCACATTAAAGGTATTGATGCTGCTATGATATTTTTTGTGCACATTGTGCTCCCATTTTTTTATTGCCATTTTAACTCCAACATTGTTAAGTTTAAGATTTAATTATATTCATTTTATTCATTACAATGTTTTTGTTTATACATGCACACACACACACACACACACACAAAAACATATATATATATATATAAACAAAAACAATCTAACACTTACGCCAGGTCTAAAGTGAAAGTGGCACTGCTTGAACATCCAGTATGATCTCCATTACTGCTATCTTGAAAATCAGGTGGAATGAATGATCATTGCAACATATTGTTTTGTTGGTCCTAGATGAAAATGATGCTGATCTGATGTTCAGTATGGCAGTCATCTTGAAAATCTTGTTATAGCTACTCCTGAATAGATGGTAATTCAGTAAAAGACTTCTTACGATGTTGTTGTTGTAGGGTTTAACACCATTTTTGAGCACACGATAAGCTATAGATGGTGGCCAGTATTAATGATGGAGGAAGAACCCGGGAAAATCTCTGGAAAGAACCACCGACCCACGAGATGTTTTGTTGATCCTAAATTAAAATGGTTCTGATATGATATCCAGTAGACAGCCATGTTGACAATCTTGTTTTTGATACTCTTCGTAAATGGGAAGTCATTTTGACATAGGGTTTTCGTGAGAAAAATTGTTATGATAGCAAGAATGACCAAGCCTCAATATGGCCACCTTGGGGGCTATCTTGAAAATATTGTTTTCTGTACTCCTCTCAAATAGACGGATATCAACACTGGGTGGGGTTTTCACCAGTGGACTTATTATTATACCTATCTGGTCCTAGTTGTAGATCCAGTAATAGTACTATGATGATTGTCTTAAAAAAATCTTTGTGACATTGGCTTTTCACCAAAAGACTTCTAATGATGTCTGCTTCGTCCTAAATGAAAATGCTGACATCCAATATGTGCACCACAACACCTAATTTGAAAATCTTGTTATCACTGAAGAATATCTGAAATAGTTCTTCACTCAGCAGTTTTCAAGGGACTTTTTTTTATAGATCTGCAATTTTTATGTTTCATTGGGGAGCAAATACTTATCAAGAATTTCAGGCATGTCACTGAGATATTTCTTTTCATGCTTTAATTGAATTGAACTCGCAACCTGTGATTAAAAATTATTAATAATGAAAGATGAGAGAGTGTGTGATTATTAGGGTTTTGTTGTTTAAAATTACTATGACTATTTACCTGGCTTCATAAAAATGGATGATAAAAATGTAAAGGAAAACACTTCCTAATAACAAAACTATTGTTATAAATGATTTTGCAATTAATTGTTTAAAATGAAAATATTTATATGTTTTGAAATCTGCATAAATATGAGATTTTAATTCACATAAAAAAGTTGATGTGATAAAACTTTACATAAATCAATAGTATGATTCTTACTCTTTATGAATCAGTTGCAGTTAATTGAAATGGTTTTCGGGTGAAACATGCAGCCAGTAATGATACATAGAATTAAAAATCGTAAGGTCCAGAGATTAAAAATTAAATTAAGAATTAAAAATCTTGAGGTCCAGAGACTAAAAATTAAATCAACAATTAAAAATCTTGAGGTCCAGAGATTAAAAATTAAATTAAGAATTAAAAATCTTGAGGTCCAGCGATTAAAAATTAAATTAAGAATTAAAAATCTTAAGGTCCTGAGATTAAAAATTAAAAAAAGAATTAAAAATCTTGAGGTCCAGAGATTAAAAATTAAATTAAGAATTAAAAATCTTGAGGTCCAGAGATTAAAAATTAAATTAAGAATTAAAAATCTTAAGGTCCTGAGATTAAAAATTAAAATAAGAATTAAAAATCTTGAGGTCCAGAGATTAAAAATTAAATTAAGAATTAAAAATCTTGAGGTCCAGAGACTAAAAATTAAATCAAGAATTAAAAATCTTGAGTTCCAGAGACTTAAAACACATGCAGCAGAATAATTTTGGAAATGGAGGTCTGCACAGGAACAAGAACTTTGTAACATAGATATTTTATTTGCTGAACTCTTTTTATATAATAGATACATATTTTGGATGATTTGCTACAAGTTTGCTTTCCAAACTACAACTTTAATTACTGTTGATACTGCATCCAATGTATGGTGATTCTTATCTATTTACTTTAATTACTGTTGATACTGCATCCAATGTATGGTGATTCTTATCTATTTACTTTAATTACTGTTGATACTGCATCCGATGTATGGTGATTCTTATCTATTTACTTTTATTATTGTTGATACTGCATCCAATGTATGGTGATTCTTATCTATTTACTTTAATTACTTTTGATACTGCAATCAATGTATGGTGATTCTTATCTATTTACTTTAATTACTGTTGATACTGCATCCAATGTATGGTGATTATTATCTATTTACTTTAATTACTGTTGATACTGCATCCAATGTATGGTGATTATTATCTATTTACTTTAATTACTGTTGATACTGCATCCAATGTATGGTGATTCTTATCTATTTACTTTAATTATTCACCCACTTTAAGTTTATATATTTGTACCATCAATTATGTGTGCACTTTTTTCAATTAATTTAATAGAAGTGTGCCTATTAAATGTTGAAAAACTTCTTCAGCCAATGAATGTATGAATTATAACTACCGTAAGTAATTCATTTTATTTACAGGCTTTAAACAAAGATGTCTGATCCCTTGCCATCTATCAACATAGACCAGTTGACTCTGGCAGTTAATGCCCTCCTGAACAATACACAGGCATTTCTACAAAATGATTCACAGTTCCTACCCAATGGTACGCCATCACAGGCACAGTCAAATGTCACCAATACTCCACAGAACACAGGACCTGGTAATTATTGAATGCCTATCATCCTTCATAATTGTGTATTTTAGTTACTCATTCTTGATTCGGTTTTTACATTTAGCTTGCTTTTATTTTGCACCCTGTATAAAACATGTTATACCTGGAATCATGAAACTAGGTGAGGGGATACATCATTATAAGTGCTACACACTCATCACAAATGCAAGTCAATATGATCTATATTTCATGTTTCACAGAATTTTAATAAATTTTACATTTATTATTTCTAAAGCTCTGTTTATGATAGAATCCTAAAAGTATATGATTGTATACATCTCTATTTGACCACACCCTTACTGCAAAGGAATATCACTGTGGCCTTCCTTTCACATTTTACTGGTTTAGACTAGGCTTGGCTTGGCCAATAGTCCAATGCCTGTGGCCCCTCCAATTTCAGATTGGACCTATCCTGTATACTAAAAGAAAGCCCACTGAGCTTGTAAAATAAAATAAAATTGTCTTTGTCTTTAATTGTCACTTTAAACTGCTCAAACACCATTAATACTAGCTGCCATGTATAGCCTATATTGTGCTGAAAAATGGCGTTAAACCATAAAAAACAAAAACAAAACAAACTGCTCAAGAAATAATTTTACATCAGCTCCAATCATGACTGTTTCATCTCTTTGATAGCCTTTAAAGTTGTTTTTCTTTCCCTGTGAATAGCCTCATCTCTTTGATAGCCTTTAAAGTTGTTTTTCTTTCCCTGTGAATAGCCTCATCTCTTTGATAGCCTTTAAAGTTGTTTTTCTTTCCCTGTGAATAGCCTCATCTCTTTGATAGCCTTTAAAGTTGTTTTTCTTTCCCTGTGAATAGCCTCATCTCTTTGATAGCCTTTAAAGTTGTTTTTCTTTCCCTGTGAATAGCCTCATCTCTTTGATAGCCTTTAAAGCTGTTTTTCTTTCCCTGTGAATAGCCTCATCTCTTTGATAGCCTTTAAAGTTGTTTTTCTTTCCCTGTGAATAGCCTCATCTCTTTGATAGCCTTAAGTTTTCTGACGCTGACCAAAATTTAGGCCAATTTAAGTACATGTACATGTAGAACTGTACTTTTTAGGAAAAATATTTTCTTTTGTTTGTGTTGGCTTTAACTAGTAGCAAAATGTAACTGACCAAAATTTTTCATGAACATTGATTGTTTTTGTTTATTATCAGATGTTACTTTACAGTTTTTAAAGAGAATTCTTGTCACTGTACCAGAAAAAAAATGAGGCTGTCGGTATTCATGTACTGAGAAACTGTAAAATGTGTTTAGCATCTTTAAATTTAGCTGTCTCAATGTCAACTTCTGTAAGAAGCCGACTTATTCAATTCATACAGTTGTAGTACCATGTCCCTCCTGACATTGATCAGTGACCACCAGCACCAACAATTGCACCAGAAGGAAAGTCAGTGTATCACTTTGATGGATTGCAAGGCTTTGATATTTGATTCAAGATAAAACAATACAAATTGAAGCACTCCTTTCTATTTCATAGATATTAATCCAAGCAGTTACTTTTTGCTATGTACCTTTGTGTTGAAGACTAGGATCACTGTATAGCCATCGACAACTTCATTTAAAATAATAACAGGCTCTTGGATTTTTTAAATAATGTTTTTGATTTTATTTACTCTTGTTTAAAACAAACTAATAACTGTGGTGGTGGTGGTGGGGGGACCAGCTTGGTTTGGACTTTTGTCAGTTTCTTTTTATTGATAAATGTAAGTCATATGATCTAGCTTGGAAACAATTATTAACTACTGATAAAGAAAACTAAACCAAAGCTGTTAATTATGTATAGATTAAGTTGGTGACTGACCTTGTTGATATTAGAATGGGATTACACTATAGTTTGTTCCACAAAGCATCACAAATTTTATCCTTTCTGTAATTGCATATTTAAAAGCATGATGTGCCTAAATTCGTTTTAAATATATAATGTAAAAAGAATTTTCAGTGTCTTATGCATATTTTGATTTGTACGTGTTTTGTTGAGTATATACATGTACGAGTGCATGCACACAAAAACTGAAATCTTGTCAGTACCTGGCAGCACTGTCAACCATAACTGATGCATTATTTCAGATTAAGCAATACATTTATGGACTGATTTTCAGACACAGTTATAAATAATAATTATCCTCAAGTATGCTTCTTTATTAAAAAATACCAGATGCTAAATAGTTCAGTGTCCTGTCTGAGGTGTGTGTTCATGCATGTGTAAGTGTTTATTAATTCTTCTTAAATAAACAAAAAAAACTTGCCCAACAATGAGTGCGTGCCTTTGTACTCTCTCTTGTACACATTACAAAAATGAACCTAAATTTTGTGCTTAATCACCAATATAAGGAAGAATGTTATTGTTTTGGTAATATAATACAGTATAATGTAAGCTTTCCTTCACTGATACATACACAATTATTGATTTGGTATAATGTACGCTTTCCCATGCTGATACATACACAATTATTGATTTGGTATAATGTAAGCTTTCCTTCTCTGATACATACACAATTATTGATTTGGTATAATGTAAGCTTTCCCATGCTGATACATACACAATTATTGATTTGGTATAATGTAAGCTTTCCTTTGCTGATACATACACAATTATTGATTTGGTATAATGTAAGCTTTCCCATGCTGATACATACACAATTATTGATTTGGTATAATGTAAGCTTTCCCCTGCTGATACATACACAATTATTGATTTGGTATAGTGTAAGCTTTCCCCTGATACACAAAACTGCTTTGATCACTAATGTTCCAAACATTTGGTTTTAAGTCTTAATTATACACAGTTGCTACTACACAAAAGATCTGTGGGGTGTTTAGGTGT
Source organism: Unio pictorum (assembly GCA_030141615.1). Taxonomy (NCBI): domain Eukaryota; kingdom Metazoa; phylum Mollusca; class Bivalvia; order Unionida; family Unionidae; genus Unio; species Unio pictorum. Next base: position 15,153,861 of record JARLTB010000126.1, read on the forward strand.
TTATTTATGGTAAGGAAGTTCACAAGTTGTTATTCTGCAGCAGTCAAGTCAAGAATGTGATACACTTAGTCATTGTTAAACATAATCAAAAGCATAACTGTTTAAATGGAAATAGGTGTCAGGTAATCAGCTATACTGAACATTAATATATACATCATTGAGATGATTTTTCAAAAGAAAAAGACATTTCTACATGCTGTCATTGATTATTAGGCATAATGTATGCAAATACAGAATTTCCGATGTATCTCTTTAAGCAGTCTGCTTGATAGTTCTCTGCACTGTCTTTGATTCTCATAGGTTCCACTACAAGTGGTCAAAATGATTGGCTCTTCAATAGTCGATTTTCTATATTAAATGCAAATAGATAAGAATTAAATACATATTTTGGGAAGAGATATGGACCCCTTTTATTTATATCATTTTTATAGGAATCTGATTGGGGTTATTATTACACCCTGTCCTTTGTAAAGTACAGTCATCCATTCAAAGAATAAAAAGCCCTGTTGAGGATTTGAAACAAAACTTTTGTAGACAATAATTTACAACTATAACATTTTAAGGATTGGTGACCAATCTATAATAATGCTTCTGTTAAAGTATTATTCCTAGTGTGACAGATATATTGCTTGCAAAAGAATCTTGATAGTACAAGCACTAACAAGCACTTTCAAGATAAAGAAACACTATATTCTTAAACAGAATATTTTAGCATCGATCTTAAAGTTCTGTGTTGGGAACATACTTTTATATCATTTTCGTTGTTGTTTTCCACTGCTTTTAATTTTCCTTCTGCATTTATAGTTTCATCAGCCTCGGCAAGTCCAAACTCGGCCATGACCTTGTCAAATGTGTCGATACCAATACCACTAATGTTGTCTGTCAACAAGGGGATTAAGAAAGGTATACCTGGTAAGTCTTGTACAGGAAAATAACAGATCATGTGAACTTTAACTCTTTGTTTAAAGACTTTGTGTGATCCTTATTTTAATATTTTCATTGGATAAAGTACACTTCAGTACAGTCTAATAGGTAGACACTGCCACTTTTCAGAAAAAATATTTTTCCAATTAAATATGAAATTACAAACCTTAAAACACATAAACTTGTTTTTTTCTTACAAGATAAATGAATATTTTTTTCAGTTTGATGTCTACTTTCTAGCAGAATATGATAGGCATATAAATTATTGTATTAATTAGTCATTGTGGGTAATTTTTAGCAAGGTAATGTGGGTAAACCTAATACTAGTTTTACCTATAATAGCTTTGAAGAAGAAGAAATGGTAATGTATTGTAAGGGCCATGAGAATTACATTAGTTTCTAATTTCAAGGTGAATGTGAGTGGAGACAACACTCTTCAGAAGAAACCAAGAGCAAATTCATTAAAAATGGAATATTTCAGCAAGGGACTCAGTTCTTTTACTGGATGGATAGTTAAATCTGTTAAATCAATTGAACTTTTAGCAGAAACATACACATAGAAAGTGTCTACATATCAGTCTTCTATTTACATGTATTTTTCATAACAATAATTATCAGCCATCTTGTGCTTTAGTTGTGGTATATTTTATTATTATTTTGGGGCAAGCTCAAATTCCAAGTTAATTTTCCAATCAGCTTGCACAGTATTCACTAGCTGTAAGTTCCACTCATTGCCTTAAATCGATATGTTATAAGTACAGATCGAAAGAAAAGAGAAAAAGCATGAGGTACTTGATTGATCTTCACAGCTGTTTGTTTTATGTTCATATAGGTGGTAGTATTGTTTCAACCTTGAAGCAACTGCCATTTGTTTTTGGCATGGTTCTGTTCTTTGTATGATTTTCAGTATCTATATAGGTTAATCCACAAAATTGAAAATACCTTTAATTATGCAGATTTACACAAAACCACCAACTTTATTACTCGATAAGATTTCTTTTACAAAATCGCACAAATTGAGAATAAAGGATACCACGATATTATGCAATAGTATAAAGCAATGTTAATTGATTTATTATTTTTATTCTTGATTCCATGTTGAAAATATGAAATTTCTTTTGTATTGCCTTTCCTACAGTCTCATTAATACACTATACATGATTAGTCTTATATGCTGTAAATGCTGATGTGCAATACCTTGTAAACCTAATTCTTTGAATTTTTTTACAGTGTCAATTACTGCAGTTCCCTTGTCTGTAGTTTCACCTCCATCACCAGAAAAGATGATATTGCAGTCTTCTCATCTGCGACCAATTGCACCAGCACCTGCTACAAGCATGAATGGTAATGGCAGAGCCACTCCAGTGATTGATCTTCAGTTGCTTCAGGCTCTAGTGTCGCAAAGTCTTCTTAGCTCAGGAGGAAATGAACAAATAGGCAACACGCTTCCATGTTTTAGTAGTGTCAACACTGATCAGTTTAGTGCTTCAATATGCAGTGCTCAGAAGACCAATCATGGCCAGCCATTGGCGACAGGGTTGTTAAATACTCATCTATGGACTTTGACCTCTACAAATAATTCAGTAATAAATGGTCAAGAACAGAGTGGAGTTATCACACAGAATGGACAGACCAATGGACAAACTGCTAATGTGTTCACCACAAATGGCAGTTTTATCAGTGGCCACATTAGTGGCATGGTTAATAGAGCAAGTGTGCCTGGTACCTCACATAGTGGGAGAGACACTAACACAGGTTCAACAGTACAGGATGTATCACTCTCATCATTGGCTTCATTGGCAACGGTGGTAGGGTGCAGTGAATCAGGTATTGTATTGGGGAATAAGCTATAATTTTAATGTTGTCATCATCTTTTTCTTTTTCTGTGTGATTTAAAAAGATTTTTTTTCTAAAATGGGTAACCACATTGTTTTGAATGCAATAAACTATGAGAATCCATAATGGTAAAGCATACTTTTTTTTCTGGCTTACCTCTTTATACAATAATGTATGAATGGATTGAAGGCTTTTGGTATCCTTACTAGTAAATTAGGACTAATTGTTAACTGTTAAAATATTTGTAAAAAATATTTGTTTAGGAATTTTTTTAAGGGGTATAAATAATAGTAGGTAAAATTGATTTTAGTTCTTTCCTGTCTTTTTATGTGTGAAGGTATAGAAACTGGGTATTTTCATAGCTGAATATTGAATATGAATTTATGCCCTATCATTTACTGTGTTTCCACTCAGTTGTTAACAAACTAGATACAAATTTCATGATATTTATGTTGTTGAAATTTTCATGAAATAAAAGAATATATATATTCAGATGAAATAAGTGTGGATATTTTTTAGATTTTCTTTTACATTAACTAATTTTTATATGTATTATCCATCACATGGACAGATTCATTGTGTATGTGTGTGGATATATGTATATACAGTAGTCCCCCTCTTGAATGGCCCCCCTGACCAGCAGCCACCCGCTTCTTACGGCCAGCATCTCTTGGCACTGACAAGTTTGTATTCAAAAGTACAGCAATCCCTCTAACGCAACCAGCAGCCAACATTTTAGTACAAAAAAATGTAAAATGTCCCCCACATGAGCTGCCACTTTTGTTTCTTCAAATGTATCCAGAACCAATTATTAATTCCAATTAACCAATTATTAATTCAAATCTTGACGTAAGGTAAGCAATTGATTATCTCTATCGTCGATACATGTCTCCCAGTGTCGAGTTTCCGTTATGAGTGTTAACTAAAGATTAATAGTATATCATTATCTATAAAAGTCGATGTTTACAGGAAATAGGCTCAATAATGTTATGATAGAGTTCGGGGCTTAACACGTATGTCGAGTTATTCTCTTTGATAATTTTAACCAGACATAATTGTTAAGATCATAACAGGGTCATCATAGGCTAAAAATAGATTTTGTGCATTGGCATACACAGAGAACCTTGATAAAAACAGGGTACCAGACAAAAACCGAAAAATCATGTGACAACACAATTATGGCTTCCTTTACGAAGACCTCATTTCGTCCACTCAACACAAGTTTTGTCTGCATAATTAAATTGCATACAGTTAGCAATACCCGAATAAATCATTACCAAACATTAACATGTCATCGCATTAGCGGAGACATTATTTTAGAAGAAAGTTGGTTATTCTACTCGACAACATCAGGGGAGGGAGGATTTGCTGAACAATTTTATGTAGAAAAGACTCGGAAAAAACAAGTTTATGTTGAAATGATTCGAATAAACAAAGTCATAACCAATAAGAAGGTTATTAAGCAGCAGTGGAAAAATGGAAAAAATGTTATGTACCAAGATTTAAATGACATTTTTGAATGCATTTTCAATGTGCATGACACCAATACCCGCTCGCATATCACACTTACTCTAAGAAAAAGAACTATTAACGTATTTTCAGTTGAAATATGTTTGTTATTATAACAAGAAGAACATTTTAATGAATAATGTTACTTTTAAACTAAGATATTAAATGCTTTGAAGTATCTAGCTTTATTGCTATGTACATTACAGAATCACAAAATTGAAGAATTGCATGCCAAATTTAGTAACTGTTACTGTGATTTCTTTTCTTAAGTGAAATCAACATTGTTATTTTGTTTTACAAGTATAGAGCATTTACTTCATTGTTTGAATAACAGCTGAACACATCGGCATGGCTTGTTAAGGAATCCTTTTATTTTTAAAGTTTCCAAATGCTAGAAAGCGAGAAACAAAAATCTAGTTCTTGATGTAGGATAAAATGTTTACAAGTGTACTCACCAGATCATGAGGACAGGATAATTCAAATGCTTACTCACCAGATACTGGGGACAGGACAGTACAAATATTTACTCGCCATATACTGGGGACAGTACAGTACAAATGTTCACTCACTAGATACTGGGGACAGAACAGTACAAATGTTTACTCACCAGATACTGGGGACAGAAGAGTACAAATGTTTACTCACCAGATACTGGGGACAGGACAGTATAAATGTTTACTCACCAGATATTGGGCACAGAACAGTACAAATGTTTACTCACCAGACATTGGGCACAGAACAGTACAAATGTTTACTCACCAGATACTGGGGACAGGACAGTACAAATGTTTACTCACCAGATACTGGGGACGGGACAGTACAGTACAAATGTTTACTCACCAGATACTGGGGACAGAACAGTACAAATGTTTACTCACCAGATACTGGGGACAGAATAGTACAAATGTTTACTCACCAGACATTGAGCACAGAACAGTGCAAATGTTTACTCACCAGATATTGGGGACAGAACAGTACAAATGTTTACTCACCAGATACTGGGGACAGGACAGTATAAATGTTTACTCACCAGATACTGGAGACAGAACAGTACATATATTTACTCACCAGATACTGGGGACAGGACAGTATAAATGTTTACTCACCAGATATTGGGGACAGGACAGTATAAATGTTTACTCACCAGATATTGGGGACAGTAAAGTGCAAAAAATGATGGTCCTCAATATCTACAGCAATCTTCACTAGTATGCTGTTTTACATTTTTTTAAACGATAATTAAAATTTAAAGATGTTACGAGTATTTCATTGAAAATGCTTCATTTCAGAAGTGATCACATCTAGCCAGCCTGGTTGTCTGACGATGCAAGATACCTTAAGTCCGCTGCTTTCGACTCCTGAGGTATTTAGTTCTCCGTCTAACATTCACACAACAATGGAAGTTTTACAGGATGTTACAGGAGGAGAAAACCTCAGTACAACCACATGTCTACAACTTCATGGGCCACAAGCAGAAATACAGGGGTCCCAGTCAGTCAACCAGAATTTAGTCATTCAATCTTCATCAGGTACTTGCTGGTCTTATTTATTCATCAAGGATTAACTTGACATTTGTCAACATGGCTTGTTTTTTTACTATTCAGTAAGATTAAATAATAATTAAATGTAATAGCACTGATAGAGGGCCATGCTGTGTTAACTTTTGATTCACTAATCAAATTATAGTTTTCATGTTTATGAATGTGACAATTGTTGTTTGGAACATGTGCTTGTAATAAATTTCCCTAACTATTGTGTTTTGCACACCCTTTGGTTTGTTTGTACCCCGCTACCAAATTGATAAACGAAAAGCATGAATGATACAAAAATGCACAAAACTTAGTTATTTCATTCATTGATTTGTAATTTCTAACTTGGCTGTCGCCAATGGGGGCTCTAAAACTGTTAGACTTATTGGTATTTCAAAGCAAACAGAAGCTCTTGATGTAAACATTAAGCAGATTGCTCATCGTCTATTTCTGGTTTCAAGAGCAACCCATTGTAAAAGCCTGTTGGTAGGGCTGTCAGTGGGTACCCGGGTAATTGGGTATCCGGCCATAGCGAAAAACCGGGGCATTGAAAATTAATGATGAGTACCCATTCAGAAAAATAAGTTATCGACAACACTATCAAAATATCATATATCATGAGCAGCCACTGGTCTCAGTAGTCCGAGTTTTCCTCTGACCCTTGCTACCCCATTTTTGATATTTGGACGTTTATAAAAAAAACTCATGAGCATAGCATTTGTTATGCTTTTAATCCGCTGACAGACGAGACGAAAGTACCTAATTGCTGAAATTTGACCCGGATCTGTCCATTTGCATTGTTAGTCACGTGACTACACAAATCTTGCAACCTACTTGTCAATGACATCAGAGGTCATGTAGTCACGTAATATCAACAATAAACAAATTGCCAAAGTTATCGTATAATTTGGACATATTATATAGTAGCCACATAGATAAATATAGTCCGTTCTCTCCTCACTAAGCCATGCTATAAATAGAATTCATGGGGAAAGTAGAACAAGGTTTGCTATAAATAGAACATGATACTGTTAGGAAAGTACAAGTCCACGGACAAGTGTACTCTTGTATTGTAGTTACATAAAGCAGTCTTTTCTAATATACGGTCTGTGGGATTAATGGGATGTTAATAGAAATGAGATTTTTGAAAGATGGATATACCAAAAAAGTGTAATCCATATACCTTTACTCGTAACGCGTAATTTAGTGAAAAATATCGTACTGGTTATGCCAAAAGCATAATGGTTGGCATGTATGCATTTGAGTACAAGGGTTAGTCTAAATAAATTTATTAATTAATAGCGTGTGGTTCGATCATTTGCAGCTACCACGATGTGGACGCTTCAGACAGAGTAGTGCATTACATGGTTGGTCTCTGCTGCCAGTTAAAATATTAAAACAAAGGCGGAGAACAATTTGTTGGTCAAGGGTTGTATGTGTCTTTCATATTCTAATGAGTACCCTGGTACTCGTTACCGTATATACTCGCGTATAAACCGAGAAATTTAGGACAAAAATAAGGCCTGGAAGAAGGGGGGGGGGCGGCTTATCTGCGGGTCAAGTTCCAAATCTGAAATTTATAATGCTTTTTCCCCCTCGATTTCCAATATTTATTGTTTCCGTCGATCGTCGAATATGAGATCACATGTCTAGTGATGCCACATGGCTGATAAGATTTGTCCTGTCGTGAAGTAAAACAAATATTTTTTTTCTAACATAAGTGGTAGGATAATGAATGAAAAACATGTTTTAACGTACTTGACGTCTATTTGACAGATGTCCATCCACCAGAAAATACAGCCATACGTGTTATTTGAACCACGCAAATACGTGTACTTTCCAAAAGAACCGCCATATTAGTAATCTCTATTGAAGTATTTAACCCTCAGCTAATCAGTAATCATTAAACTCTACGGTTTCGTAGAAATGCACGCTAGTTTATTTCAGTGTAAATATGAAAAGAATAACATAAATTAAAGAATTATGATACTGAAGGTATACAGTCATACGTGTTATTTGAACTACGGAAATACGTGTATTTTCCAAAAGAACCGCCATATTAATAATCTCTGGTTAAGAATTTAACCCTCAGCTAATCAGTAATAATTAAACTCTACGGTTTCATAGAAATGCACGCTAGCCTATTTCAGTGTAAATATGAAAAGAATCTACGTAAAAAGAAATAAAAGAATTACGATACTAAGGTATATACGACGCACATTTTGATCGAGAGTAGAAATACATGTATGACAGTCTTCAAGAAACAATAGCGAGAGGCTCCATAAGGGTTTGTTGTGCGCACACTTTGGAACGGTAAATAACAGTGCAATATACGAGTCAGCGTGAATAATTGTAAAACAATATAATTTGTTGGATTTCTTTGACAGGTGTTTTAGAAGTAATCGGGAGCCACAGTTTATATACAACTATTGTTTAGTTGTTTGTAAAGCAAAATGGTTTGTTAGCGGAAGATTGTTGTACAATAGCTACCATATGCTTAATCTGTGGTAAATGCCTCGGGGATAATAGGTTTGTTTTGTTGCACAATGCCAATGATTTAACTAATAGATGCCAACTCTCAGATGTATTGTTTAATGAGATATGGTAGTGGACATGGTTTCTGCTCAAAGTTATAAACTGTCACAATACTTGAATAATGTCCACGCTGAAACCAATCATAGTTTGATCAATTGAATCACACTACCCGTAGTTTAAAAAACACAACACAAATAACAATGACAAATAATTATCAAATACAAATTGAAAACCATCCACACATAGAAATAATTACAGGATAAGATATTTAAATAGTATACTACTACTGAAAGAAATTATTTCGGTTTAATCTCTCTAGAAGTTTATATTCAATTCAATCGGATAAAATGAATAGTGTTGGAAGTAAAAGAAAGCGTTCTGCTTATGATGCAGCTCAAACTTAAAGTTATTGAATATGCAGAAGCAAATAACAACTGTGCTGTAGCACTCGAATTTGTTGTGAACGAGAAGCAAGTACGGGGGGGGGGGACAACGTATATGATGAAAGCACGCCCGTAACAGAAGCCGATTTTCGTGAACCGTTTGGTGAGTCTGATACAGAGCCCGATTTTGAAGGATCTAAAAGTGATCGAACTTTTATAATTCATGATTTTAGAATGAGGATTAATTAAATTTCCATTAAGACTTAACACTTCAGAATTGTTTTTATTTCAACATATAAACTAGATTTCATTCTGTTATTTTATTTAATAATGTGATTTACGTAAATAAACGTATTCAGAACTCAGTTTGTGCATCATGTGATGTACCGGTTATATAAAAATTATGAGTCGGCTTATACGCGGGTCATGCACTTTATACCACTTTTACCAATTCAGTTGGGGGGGGTCGGCTTATACGCGAATGGGCTTATACGCGAGTATATACGGTAAATGGCGCAACGGGTATCCAGGTAAGTTTTCCATGGTTTTTGACAACCCTACCTGTTGGCTATTGAAAGAGTCTGACAACATAGATACAGTATATAAAATGCAACACAGTTGAGAGATTTTAATAAATTCTTTTGTGCTACGATGAATAAAATTGTTGTTTCTCTATATCAGTCTTGCTTGTTTTACATTAAATCTTTGATAAAGGCCATTCTTTCTTTCCCAGATGTTCCAGTAACTGTGTCAAAATCCAAGGCAGTATATGCCAGAGAGATAGAACTACCAAACAAGGGTGTTGATCTTCACCCACCAGTAGTGACTGACCAATCCACATGTAAGTAAAGAAATGTATATTTTGTCTAACCCCTTTCCCAGGAGAGGGGATGCATTAGTTTTGTGCTTGCTATTTATCTGTCAGTTCACTACATTTTCTTGTAAACAGTATGGTTTAAACACTGTTGAGCCTAATTAAACCATATTTCATATTTCAATACTTAAAGCGTGTTCAAAACTATTTGTTTTCATTTTTCTTGCTGTTTTGACCAAAAATCTTTGTAAGCATATTTAATCAAGCTTACTTGAAGGAGACAAATCAGTTTTGGTATGCATATTAAGACAACTCTGCTAGCTATGACTGCATCGCAAAAAAACAGATAAATACCGCTGACCTTGATTTAATCCTTTGAACCCATTGCTATTTATTAAGGTGTTATATGCTTTAAAAATAATTCATAAACAAACGACAGTTGAGCCTGGTTACTGGTTACTTTAGCTGTAGCAGGTAACCGTCATATTCTACAGACTGTAAACCAGACTCAAGTACATGTCACAGACTGGCATTATAGTGCTGGAGTATTATAAATTGTAAGCCAGACTAAAGTACATGTCACAGACTGGCATTATGGTGCTGGAGTATTGTAAATTGTAAGCCAGACTAAAGTACATGTCCAGTACATTATAGTGCTGGAGTATTGTAAATCCCCATTGTGGTTAACTATTGCTTTTTCCAAAGGAGGAATCACACATGTAAATAGGTTTGTAATTTTTTTATTTCTCTTTTGTGAGAAATAAACCTTTGATGCTTGCTCTAAGGAGAAATCTTTTGAAAGGGCTTCACTGTAGCAGTAGGGTGTGTCTCTGGAGTTGATTGTTCATCATTTACCAGACTTGATTGTCATTATAAAATGTTCATGTTGTTTGTTGATTTTTTTCAATGTTACCATTATTAAAACCAGTATCTATTTACCATGGTGCAGTATGTTTATCGAGTTAATTTCTTCTTGTCATCATTGAATTAAGCATTTTGATTTTGTCTATTATTCAATTTATTTAACTTTATTTAGTTTTGTCCTTTTGTAAGTTTATTTGTTTCTTGATAACTGAGTTCTGTCTTTGGTTTCATTGATAAATAATACAAATTCCATATTTGTTTTAAGCCTGATCTAAAATGTGGCAGTGTAAATTACACGAAGGATGAAAAAGTGTTATACCAAACTGCAATTCTTATGTTACAAATGAACTATGTCTGAAATGTATTTACATGTCAAAATAAATTATGGACAGTGTAAATAAATATTGCTTTATTTTATTTGCTACCGTATTTGTGTACATAATCTTCTAATATAATTGTAAATGTTTTATGATAGATGTATATCTTTATTGTTATACAAAATTAATTTGAGATGAAATGATTTCAATATTTTAAGAACTATGAGTAATGACTACAATCCAAGTACAGCTATTTCTCATATTTTTCCTTGCACTTTGAAAACAGGTTATCTTGCATGACCCCATTATAAGAGACCGCTTTTTATTGGTAGAAGGGGTGGTCTTTCAAGACAAGTTTTACTGTATTTTTGTGCACAATTTGTATTGAATGCAACTAGCTGTTGTCCGAGGTTTCTCTTTACTTCATGATTTTCTGTATTTTGTACAGTTTGTATTGAATGCAACATGCTGTTGTCAGAGGTTTCTCTTTACTTCATGATTTTCTGTATTTTGTACAGTTTGTATTGAATGCAACATGCTGTTGTCAGAGGTTTCTCTTTACTTCATGATTTTCTGTATTTTGTACAGTTTGTATTGAATGCAACATGCTGTTGTCAGAGGTTTCTCTTTATTTCATGATTTTCTGTATTTTGTACAGTTTGTATTGAATGCAACTAGATGTTGTCAGAGGTTTCTCTTTACTTCATGATTTTCTGTATTTTGTACAGTTTGTATTGAATGCAACATGCTGTTGTCAGAGCGGTGTCTTTTACACAACACGAACTTTACACATTTGGATGATTCTCCACTACTGTCCCGTGCAAGGGCCTCCTTGCCCAGCTGTCTGTACCTGAGGCAGTCATGTAGGTCACAGTTTCCTAACTACTTGGGTAAGTTGAAGCCGTTAGCTGGAATTGTTTGTTAGAGTTGCAGGTATGTGAAATGAATAAAGCTATTAAAATCAATAGTTTTGTTAATTAAATGGAAAATCGACAATGGAGGTGCTGCACATGGAGACACTTACTTGGTAAACATACTTAACAATAGACATGAGTTATCAGTAAAATGTATGCAGCTAAAATGTAATTCTATTACTCTTTTTAATGTTTTTGATGAAATGAATATGCACTTTGTATTTGGTGTGAAGGCAAGATTGGCATGTGACCACCATTTTTATTCTCTAATCATACACAACCTGCCACACTAAATAGATATTCTTCCAAGCAGATATTAATACTTGTCAATCTAAAATAGTTCAAGAATTTGTTATTTTGCATATTGCTAGTAATTTCATCCCATAATGATTTTTGTAGAAAAAAGTGTACCTTTATAATTTGAGGAAATACTGAACTTTGCCATCTTGATATATTCTATAAATTATCAAATTTAGATTATTACATATGCTTCAATTTTTAATACTTATTTCTGTTTCCCAAATTTTGATTTTCAGGAGTCTGGGCCAAACAAACTATTTGTGCAAGGACTAGGTTTGGACCTTTAATAGGGCTCCGTAAGCCATTTCCCCCTCCACCACATGAAGAAAAGAATGGGGATTTTGGATTTTGCATTTGGAAAGTAAAAATACTACTTTTGATTTCATTGATAGTACAAATTGTGACAACTCATACCACATACTTACCATGGTTCAGATGGTCTTTGAAATTAAAGAGATTGTGAATTCACTGATCTTGGGTTGGCATCGATTCAGCCACATTGGTGCATTGTGGACATTTGAGTTGCAAAGTGCTGCACTATTCAGCTTTTATTCAAATCAACTTTATGCATTTTAAACCTTGATGGTAAAACTGTTTCAGCTGGTCATTTCCTGTAAGTGCTTATCGGTTTAGAGATTTTATTTTCTTTCAAGGGCAATAATTCATGTTTGATAGATGGATGATCACCACTTGCTTTATATCTAAAGATTGAACTGGGAAAAACGTTACTGACCTTATCAAAGTCTACTAAAAGTTAAAATGGACAACAAAACGTAAACAGCTTTAATCATCAGGATTTATGCTTGGGTACATGTGTAGTAAGACAAATATTTAATCACCAGAATAGTAGACTGTATCCTTAAGTACATGTATAATTAAACTAAAGTGTAATCACAGAAATAGTAGACTGTATCCTTAAGTACATGTATAATTACATGTATAATTAAACTAAAGTGTAATCACAGAAATAGTAGACTGTATCCTTAAGTACATGTATAATTAAACTAAAGTGTAAACACAGAAATAGTAGACTGTATCCTTAAGTACATGTATAGTTAAACTAAAGTGTAATCACAGAAATAGTAGACTGTATCCTTAAGTACATGTATAATTAAACTAAAGTGTAAACACAGAAATAGTAGACTGTATCCTTAAGTACATGTATAGTTAAACTAAAGTGTAATCACAGAAATAGTAGACTGTATCCTTAACTACATTAAGTACATGTATAGTTAAACTAAAGTTTAATCACCAGAATAGTAGACTGTATCCTTTAGTACATGTATAGTTAAGCTAGTTTAATCACATAAATAGTAGACTGTATCCTTTAGTACATGTATAGTTAAGCTAGTTTAATCACAGAAATAGTAGACTGTATCCTTAAGTACATGTATAGTTAAACTAGTTTAATCACAGAAATAGTAGACTGTATCCTTTAGTACATGTATAGTTAAGCTAGTTTAATCACAGAAATAGTAGACTGTATCCTTAAGTACATGTTAGTTAAACTAGTTTAATCACATAAATAGTAGACTGTATCCTTAAGTACATGTTAGTTAAACTAGTTTAATCACATAAATAGTAGACTGTATCCTTTAGTACATGTATAGTTAAGCTAGTTTAATCACAGAAATAGTAGACTGTATCCTTAAGTACATGTATAGTTAAGCTAGTTTAATCACATAAATAGTAGACTGTATCCTTTAGTACATGTATAGTTAAGCTAGTTTAATCACAGAAATAGTAGACTATATCCTTAAGTACATGTATGGTTAAACTAGTTTAATCACAGAAATAGTAGACTGTATCCTTAAGTACATGTATAGTATAAAAATTGTTATGGATAACATGAAAGAAATACTATTTGCTAGTAGTAATGAAGCATGTTCAATAATGACTTTAATATTCTAATCTCAGTAGTATTATTTATAATTCAAACAATAATTGTTAAGAATGTTGGCAAAAATCAGTGCAACAGGTTTTCTGTGTTTACTTGATTTTCTTTCCTAATGCAGGTATTTGATGAAAATGGTAAGGCAGAGATGGTAGATGTGAATAGCGAGGATAATTGTAATTGGATGATGTTTCTTCGTCTTGCCAGCTCACTTGTTGACCAGAATATCATTGCATACCAGCAAAACAGTGACATATTTGTCATTACTTCTAAAGAGATTGACCCAGACCAAGAGTTGCTCATCTGGTATTCCACAAATTATGCTAAAAATATGGGTTAGTATCACAGCCATGCATTCAATTAGCAATTGATCTGTCAACACATATAATCAATATTGGCTTGTTGATGGCCTCAGCAGACTGTGCTAGCAATAAGTAAATCAGGAAAGTTTAGTTCACCTGGGTTTGACAATGGACAATGCTATTTTCAACTTTGACTGAGTAGCAAATGAGCAGATTTTAGGCAGACTTTGTATGAATGTTCCTCAGGACATACTTAACCTAAATATTTGTTTGTGTGTTTCCCCTTATCAGTGATTAACATTTCCAGAATGACTAAGCCATTTTACTAGAACTTGGTTGTAATGTTTCTGAGCACAAGTGCTACCAAACTTTTGTTCAGAGTGGCTTCTCTAGCAGCTGTATGACTTTCTTACCAACCAGGTCAAAACCTGATTTTGCTCTGGAACTGCTGAACCAGTCCAAACACTTGGTGAAAATGCCTGTTGTGATAAGAACTATTAATCTTTTATCAAGTATGGTGCAACTATGCAATAGTCTTTGGAGTGGCTGTGCCAGTTTTATCAGGCATGGTAAGAATGTTTGGATATGCTTTATCAGAATTATATTCGATGTGGCTCCCTAGCAATGGTGTGTATTCCATAGCAGTCATCTGGAAAATCCATTTTCAACTTGTTCTCCAGGATAGCCGATCAATTATGGTTGGAATATTTCTTTTTACATGCTCTATCAAATTGTGTTTTCTATGGCTTCCTGAGCAACAATGTATCTTCCCTAGCAGCAATATGGAAACCCTTTTTTTTATTCTTCTGATCTGCAATGGCTGAGCTAATTTTGATCAAACTTGATATGAGGGTTTATTAGGAAATGCTTTATCAAAGTTATGTTCAGAGTGACCCTTGTTGCAATACTTTAACCACTAACCATGTAGCAAATCCATTTAACTTCTTTAGAATGACTGAGTCACTTTTGATCACACCAGGTAGGAGTGTTTCTTAAAAAATGCTCTTTCATATTTAATCTCCACTAGTTTTTTCAGGGCCAGTGCAAAGGTACTTTTAATTGTAGCGTAAAATTAAAATGTTTGTAACATGGCTTGCAACTTGAATGAAACAGTTTGAATATGATCAAAAGTGCTGTTGCATTATGTATGGAAATTTCACATTGAGATGCTAGTGAGTAGGTTGATCATAGTCAGTTTGAGTTCTTGGTTTGTAATCAGACTTTTAATTCTACCTTTTATCCTGTCAATTTTTTCTTGTTTTGAGTGTAAATTATTACAAGACAAGTGTAAGAGTAAAATTATGATGGAATGATGCTTAATTTCTTGATTAATTGTACCTACCAATACTTGAAATAAAATATTTGCTATTTTATTTGACTTTGTAGGTGTATCCCAGGATCCAAGTGTTCAAAAAATTTTGCAGTGCCAGTTCTGTGGAAAGCTGTTCTCAGGGAAGATGAAGTTAAAAGAACACACACGAAAGCAGCATCCTGATGAACATCGGCAGGGGTGGAACTGTGTAATTTGCTGCAAGGGCTTAAGTTCTTCCAGCAAGCTGAAAAACCATATGTTAAGTCATATGGGCATTAAGCCACACACTTGCAACACCTGTGGAAAGCAGTTCTCTGATCCTAGTAATCTCAGGACACATCTATCTATACATACAGGTAAATTAATATTTACATGTAAATAAATTCAATATATAAAATAAGTAGCAGTAGCATTAATGAACAACACAACAAGAACTGCAACAGAAAAAAACCCAACCAAAATAGCAAACAAAATAATAGCCAAACATGTCAGGGGTGACCGCCTATGGGAAAAGTCAAAACTGGCATTTGTACATAGGTGACCTTCACAGGTTCACTATTCAGAATTTATTTTTGGGCAATTACTATGCACTAAATATCATTATTATTGCAATTATACCTGTCAGCACCTCCACTGCTGTAACCGCTCCTGTGGCCTAGTGATTAGAGAGTCTATTTTGGATGCCGGAGGTCATGGTTTGATCCCAGCCAAGTGATACCAAAGAGTTACAAAACTGTTACAAACAGCTGCCTCACTTGGCGCTCAGCATTAAGAGGTTCGTGTTAGGACTGGTCAGCCTGGTGTCAGGTTAATGTGACTTGGTGGGCCATCATGTTACTTGTCTGTGGCATGATGCCTCAGTGCTAGACATCACTATAAATTGTCTCACTCACTGCAGACATGATAGCGATAAGACTGAAAAACTGTTAAAGCTCTGTTAAAAATCCAAATCACACACACACACCTCTTTCAAAATCATCACCTGCCTGGCCTTAGTCACTTGAAATCCTCGGTCACTAAATGGTAATCGTGCTAGTACTGTACAAACCAATACTACTGAAGTTTCTTGGCACTCCCATTCATCATTACAGATATGAATTGAACATTCGGTTGGATTTTGAATCCTAGGTGTGACTAAAGTATTTTGGGTGTAATACCATACTGGTAACACCAGGCCTTTTTCTTCTCATGTAGCCCACTCTTGACAATGGATTCCATCCAGCACTTTGGCTTCATGTCTGCTGCACTCTCACTGTCATTCATGGAGTCCTTAAACCACTCATGGAGGTTCTCAACCAGTTGCTTTCTCAATGTTAGTATCAATTCCTCTCCTATTTTGTATCTCTCTTGCACCTTCTTTTTCTTCCAGCTCAGACTTCTTGACTTAGATGACTTGAACTAAATCATGTCTCAGTTAAACAGGTCTTCATGATCTACCTTCTGGTTCTGACTTTGACATATCTTTCATATCATCTATGAAGACCCTTGTAGGAGGTTACCGAATTCCAGATGACCTAATTGGTCCTTGGCTCATCATTTCTACTGACTTCACAAGGAGAATTGTTGAAACTTAAAAATATAACCAACAAAATGGTACATCCAGTTGTGATGCCAGCTTCTAATCTCTGCCATGCTGTTGTGTAGTCTGACAGGGGGATGCACATGTTAAAGTTATTGAGGTAGTGTTGAAGCATAAACTTTTCCATGATAATCTTCTTAAATCTGGTTCACCAACTTGTGTGGAATGCTACTACTATGTGTATTGGCAAGGTCTAAGCACAACACTATCAGATTGATCGCCTTTGTTTTCCTTAGTCACCTGGACTTGATTGATTCCTGATGAATTATTTTCCTTTGGAATAAAGCAGCCCTCTGCATGTGGTCAACTCTCTGTCAGCTTGCCTCTTCTCCATATGACCATTTATCCCAAAGTCATCCAGTTAGTAGTGGACAGTATTTTTTGAAACGATTATCATTTGGTCCTGGAACTGATGTCCATGCCTCTTTCATGTCCTTCACTTATTGTAGTATTGATTCTGAATTGTCAGTTGCAACTGCTGGCTCTTCAGGGTTGTGAAGTTGGTGTTGTTGTAGGTTGGTTTTTCTCAAGTGTTCTAGCTCATATTTCATACATTCAAGCCTTCCTGATTTTTGGTCTCCTAACAGATTTTCAACAAAGCCAGATTGATTGGCAATGAAGTACATATGATCTCCAATCAGATCCCTTGGGTCTTCACTCATTTTAACACGTCCCATGCATTTTTCACTACTCTGATTTGTAAGACTCAATCAGATCCCTTGGGTCTTCACTCATTTTGACGTGTCCTATGTATTTTTCACTACTCTACTTGTTCATGTCTAATGCATTTATTATTATTATTATTATTATTATTATTATTATTATTACAAGAAGACAAGTTAATTTTACAGAAAATTCAGTCCTTGTTTATACAGCAATATATTATTTTGAAGGTCTTTTGTAAAAAATTAAAATCAAATAACCAGAATCACTGTGCATATATTCTATTCTTTATTAATTGTTCTTGCTAATATTATTATCATTAAACATGCAATCTCATTTAAATTTGAAGATCATATATTTTAGCATATGAAATCGTTTCTGAATTACTCCTTTTCCATTATAACAACCTAAACTTGTTTTACCGACATTTAAACCACTTTTTTGCAAGTGGTCTACTCTTTTTCAATTATTTTCTCCAGCCTTAAAATTTGTCTCTTTTAGTTGCAGGTTCATCCATTGTTATTAAGGTTCTAGGTGTTAGAATTATTAGTGCTCAGTTGTAATATCGAATGAAAAGACTGTTTTTTTACTAGACTGTGGGAAAATATGAAAAATCTATACATGTGAATTGCATATCTAACAAATAATGTAATAGAAAGAAACATTATCTCATCCAGAAACAGAACCATTTACTCAAAAGCCAACGGCTTCATTCAAAGCTGACATACAGGGATTAACTCTATAAGCTAAGTGTGTAACCTCATTGTACCAACTTGAATATATGACAGCTTTGTGATTGGGATGAAGTCACTTAATATTGGGGGAAAAACAACAAACATAACAAGTCTTGAACACTTTCAGTCGAATTCCACAAACGATTCTCTCTTGGTGCTTAAATAGATGATGACCTTATTCACCCCTGGCAATACCAATTAACTCTAAAGAAAAACAATATATGTGACCACTATGTCAACTTATGCACTACAATGGCAATTCATGATATGTACATTAGTCTTTTTCCCTGCATTTTATGATTCCTGTGTTGCTCACCCCTAGTGGAAATAGTGGAGAACAATGCAGGGAAGTTACGAAGCTGGGAACCCAACTAGGAAATAATCCACATATACTTTAGTCTCGTTTATGACAGAAACTATAAAACATTATAAGCATAGCTAAACATGTTAGCCTTCGGTGACATGCATAATTTTTTTAAATGTAAAATTTAGAATGGTATGAGCTGTCATTTTTACAACGATTCAGTAATGGTCGGTAGAGTATATCTTCGTTTTAGTGATGTGGTCATTCATAACACTATCAAGATTAACATATATATATGTGTGTGTTTGTGTGTGTGGTGTTCGGGGTGCTCTGGGAGGGGTAGTAGTACCTCTGGTGGGTGGCATGTCGTGCTCCTTCCGGAGTAGCCTGCCCATCTTTGGTCCTCACCAGGCGCTCAGCCTCACCTGTGGTTCCAAGCAGCTGTAGCATGCACAGCGGCCACACCACGGGCAACGGCTTCGACTGGCCGGGTAAACCAGGTGGAGGGTAGCCGACGGGCTTCAAACCCTCGGTGACTTAGGAGCTTGCCTATCCTTGCATGTAAAGCCAGATTCGGCAGAATGGGCAGAAGAGATCAACTGAGTGATCCAACGGCCACAAAGGCGAATCTGCAAACGCTTTGTGGAGAGCGTAGGTATGACAAGGCACGGAAGACGTCATAGCCATCCATTGCAGCCGAAGTAGTCCCCAGCCGTGACGAATCTTCGTACCACTGAGTTCTAACTACCAAGGCCGAGAGAGTGAGACTGTCTCTGTGCAAAGGCTGTTTCACTTTAATCTCCATCACACACAGGTTGTGTTGTGCACCTATCATTCATCCTTATCATCACACTCATCGTTCTTTACCTACACCTACCAAAGTCCTACAGCGATGGGCGACTGGCGACGCAACAGGTGGAGATGACCACTGGAAGTTGTAGTCAGAGACCTGCACGTAGGCGGCCCTTGGACAAGTGGTCGTTCTGCTCTGTACCCAAGGCAGCAGAACAGTTCGGCAGCATCCAGGGGTGACTGAGCATACCTTTTTAGGACGGCGCTGCTCACCCTGAATAGGGAGAGGCCTAGAAAAGGTGGTCTAAAAAAGCTTGCCTTGTAAAAATCTGGTCAGCATACCGCGGCTGGTAAGATCATCCATATCTGCGGTCGAAATAATCGAAGAAAAAAACTTATTATTGGAGCATGGAACATCCGTACTCTCATGGACAAAGAAAACGTAGCAAGACCCCACAAGAGAACAGCTCTAGTTTCTAAGGAGCTAGCACACTACAATATTTACATTGCAGCCTTGAGTGAAACCAGGTTCGCAGAAGAGGGTTCTCTTACTGAGCTAGCCAGCGGCTACATATTCTTCTGGAAAGGAAAAGCCCAAAATGAGGACAGGATCCATGGAGTCAGCCTGGCTATCAAATCAAGTTTTCTGAAGCAGCTCCCGGAAATGCCGGTTGGTATCAATGAGAGGCTAATGAAATTGCGAATACCTATAAGCCACAAACGGCACGCAGCAATCATCAGTGCATACACCCCTACCCTATCGAGTCAAGCAGAAACCATCGAGCAGTTCTATATGGACCTCAGCTGTGTACTTAGCTCAATTCCAGTTGTCGACAAGATCATACTACTGGGGGACTTCAATGCCCGTGTTGGCTGCGATTATGTTCGATGGAAAAGTATGCTTGGCAAGCACGGTGTTGGCAGAATGAACAGCAACGGCCTGCTCCTACTCAGCAAATGCACAGAATTTAACCTCCTAATCACAAACTCAATGTTCAGAATGGCGGACAAACACAAGAACACCTGGATGCACCCCAGATCTCGCCAATGGCACTTAATTGACTATGTAATTGTACGCCAGCGTGATGCCAAGGATGTCCAAATCACCAAGGCCATGCGAGGAGCAGAATGCTGGACAGACCACAGGCTTGTCAGAACTACCCTACAGCTGCACATTGCCCCTCACCACCTAAGATGTCCTAAGCTTGTGCGCACAGCCCTCAACGTTGTCAAACTGCAGCAGCCTTCCACCCAGCTCAATTTCCAAAAGATACTAGATGACATGCTGTCAACAAATGGACCGTTATGTGGAAACGCCTCTGAAAAATGGAACAAGCTCAGGGACATAATAAGAGAAACAGCTATGGCAAGCATGGTTTCAAAGAAGCGAATCCATCTCAACTTGTTCGACGAGAACAACGCTGCCATTGAAGATCTGCTTGCCAGAAAAAACAAAGCTTTTATGGACTGGCAGAATGACACAAACTCCATCCCCAAAAAAGATTGCTTCAAATCCTATCAGGCTGAGGCTCAGAGAGAAATCCACAAGATGCATGACCAGTGGTGGGAAAAGAAAGCTGATGAAGTGCAAAGCTATGCCGACACTAACAACTCCAAAGAGTTCTACAACGCCATCAAGTCAATCTTCAGCCACACAAAGTCCAGATCTACGCCCTTGCTTGCTGCAGATGGCAGTACATTAATAAAAGACAAGAATGGCATTAAGGAAAGATGGAAAGAGCACTTTAATCAGCTCCTAAATCTGCCCTCATCGGTCAGCCAATCTGTTCTTGACCAAATACCCCAACAGCCAACGCTCAACCAACTGGATATTCCACCAAAGATGGAGGAATTGAGAAGGGCCATTAAACAAACAAACTGTGGCAAGGCACCTGGAAAGGATGGTATCCCAGCAGAGGTGTACAAGACTCTCAGTAAGCAGTCTCTGGAGGCATTCTACGACGTGCTAATCAGCATCTGGACGGAAGAAGAGATGCCAGACAACCTCAGTGATGCATCAGTTGTGACCCACTATAAAAATAAAGGCACACGTATGGACTGCAGTAACTACAGAGGCATCTCCCTGCTTTCCGTTGCTGGCAAAATACTTGCTCGCATCTTGCTCAACAGGCTTATTGCAGCAGTGTCAGAAAATAACCTCCTTGAGTCTCAGTGTGGTTTTCGCCCAGACCACAGCACCGTTGACATGATCTTTGCAGTGAGACAAGTCCAGAAGTGCCTTGAGCAGAACATGAATCTATATGCTGTCTTCATGGATCTGACAAAGGCTTTCGATACAGTCAACAGAGAAGCACTGTGGGTAGTACTCAAGAAACTTGGTTGTCCTCAGAAGTTTACCAACCTCATCCGGCTCCTCCACATTGACATGAATAGAGAGATTCTCTCAGACGGTGAACCCTCAGAGAAATTCCTCATATCTAATGGTGTCAAACAGGGTTGTGTACTCGCTCCAGTACTCTTCAACCTCTTCTTCACACAGGTACTGCTCCATGCCATCCGGGACATTGACACTGGCATCTACATTAGGTATCGCCTGGATGGATCAGTGTTTGATCTCCGTCGCCTAGCTGCAAAAACCAAGACACTAGAAAGACTCATCATTGATGCACTCTTTGCAGATGACTGAGCCCTCATGGCCCATGAAGAGACTCACCTACAAGCAATTGTGGACAGATTCTCTGAAGCCTCCAACCTATTTGGACTCACAATTAGTCTAGGAAAGACAGAAGTCATCTTCCAGCCCGCCCCAAACACTGTCCATTCGCAACCCTGTATCACCATTGGCGACACGCAGCTGAAGAATGTGGACAGTTTCAAATACCTCGGCAGCACAATATCTAGTGATGGCTCTCTGGACAAAAGATCACTGCGAGGACCCAAAAAGCTAGTCAAGCACTAGGACGACTCTGAACCAAGGTCTTGCAGCACAAGGACATACGCCTGTCAACAAAGCTGAAGGTGTACAATGCAGTTGTCCTCACGTCTCTATTATATGGCTGTGAAACGTGGACACTCTACAGAAGGCACATCAGTCAGTTAGAACAATTCTACCAGCGCTCCCTGAGATCCATCATGCGGATCAAGTGGCAGGACCGAATCACCAACCTGGAAGTCCTTGATAGAGCCAACACAACAAGCATCGAAGCCAAAATAATCCAGGCCCAGCTTCAATGGACTGGCCATGACATTCACATGGATCAAAGCAGAATCCCAAAGCAGTTGTTCTATGGCGAACTAGCCCAGGGAAACCGAAACCAAGGCCGCCCTCACAAGAGGTACAAAGACAACCTCAAGACGAATATCAAATGGGCAGACCTTCAACCACACCAGCTCGAGCTCGCTGCCTCAGACAGAAGGCATTGGCGAGCCCTGACCAGAAAAGCCTGTTCCACCTTTGAGGTTGACCGCCGCCAGCATCTTGCTGCAATTCATGAGAGACGCCACAGAAATGTATCCCAGATACCAACATCCACCGGTGTCCCATGCTCCACCTGCAACCGCATGTGTGTATCGGAATTCGGACTCCGGAGTCACATGCACGTCCACCGTTGAATGAGAGTGCACAACTTGTCTTCCTCGACTCGAGAGACTACCAAGAAGAAAGAAAATATATATACAGAAAGAAAGAAAGAAAGAAAGAAAGAAAGAAAGAAAGAAAGAAAGAAAGAAAGAAAGAAAGAAAGAAAGAAAGAAAGAAAGACATTTTTTGGTCTTTCTAGGAGGGCTGAATTTGGCAGTTGTATTGAAAGTTGTCCTAATGTATTGTAATGAGGTAAAATATTATCAAAGAAACATAGTTTACAAAATGAAAATA
Organism: Unio pictorum; assembly: GCA_030141615.1. Taxonomy (NCBI): domain Eukaryota; kingdom Metazoa; phylum Mollusca; class Bivalvia; order Unionida; family Unionidae; genus Unio; species Unio pictorum. Next base: position 15,177,201 of record JARLTB010000126.1, read on the forward strand.
CTTTTGTAGCTATTATTGTGGTGAAACTGTTGAGCACAAAACTTGACTGCAACCTCCAAAACAGGATAAACACATCATGTACACCTTAATGTATTATGGCCTAAAGTAAGAGAAGACGTGTTGAAATCTTTTAACATTTTATGGATCAAACTATACTCTGAGTTAAGTTACACAGTTTTGAAATTTAAGGACATTCAGTTAGAATGTAATGCTGACATTCTGTTTCAATGTAATACTGAACATGTTTAGGGCCATAGGGCCAAGTTCTATCCATGGGCCAAGTTCTGTCCATGGGCCAAGTTCTATCCATGGGCCAAGTTCTATCATAATACCTTAGAAGATGCACTGAGGGCTGTTCCATTTAAACACACATTGTACCCAGGGAAGGCACGTTTAAAAAAAAAATATATGCCAGGGTACTTTTGATTCACAGAGTTCATATTAAAATGATAAGAAAATTCTAAACTGCATCTTTGGGTGTGTACCCCGCTTTCAAAGTGTCTTCCTTGGGTCCCATGTATGTTTTAATGGAACAGTCCTGAATTTCTATTTAAGGTAAGATATTCTGTATGGTTTCAGGTTTCAGGGATTCTCTTTGGTAATCTTTGAATCAAAAGAGTACAAAATGTCTTTAATTTTGTTGCTTGGGAGATTGATTTTCAATATAAGGTAAATTTTATCAACAAAATGTATCCTAATATAAAATATTTATTTCTCTTTGACAGGGCAAAAGAAATTCCAGTGTCAAATGTGTCCAAAAACATTTAGACAGAAGGCACATTTAGACTCTCATCTCTTGACTCACTCGGGGGAGAAAAAATATCCATGTTTGCACTGTAATAAGTGGTTTGCAAGACCTTCTGACCGAAAGACTCACATGTACACACACACTAAAGAAGTTGTTTATAACTGTGACTTGTGTGGTAAAATTTTCTACAAAAGCCAGAATTTGAAAAAGCATATGCTTGTCCATTCAGGAGACAGACAATTTGTATGTAGTTTGTGTGATAAACGATTTGGAACCAAATATCACAGAGATCGCCACTGGAAAAAGTGTAAATACAGAATGAAGATTGATGAATCAATTACATCTGATGATGTTTTCCAATCAAATAATTGTACTGGAAGTAGTGATAATTAAATTGAAATATGATAAGGATCAGATTGCACATGGATTATTGGAAGAATTTGGTCAAATTTATGCTGAGTAAACATATTTGCATATTAAAGTTCCTCAGTCATTATTTTTGTTGTATTTCCTTTTTAGCTAACTGTTCATCTCTTGCTCTCTCAATCTCATTTGAATGGTCTGACAGCTCATTAGTCTCTCTCACTCTTTCTTTCTGCCTGTTTTAGAAAGTAAAATTGCAGATAATAACCTAGTGTTCCTTGTAAGCATATAACAAACTAATGTCAGTTACTAGTGGTAAAAAGCTTAGGTATGATATAGAAGGAATTGGAGATGGGGTATTTTAATTTTTTTTTTTTTCCAAACATGTTTCGATATTATGGTATGACCCTGTGCCCATCCATCATCTATCTCTCATTCATTGTCATCATTTGCTTGCCTAAGATTCAATGTTTTGTTGTAATTAAGGATCATAATTTTCTTTATACAGTTAAAATTATTTGTTTGCATACATAAGTATCTGTTGAGTTCAATGGCAGATCAACACAATCTTGGAAATACAGTGCAGTGTAAGTTTAGGAATCGTAAAATACAAGCACAGAATGAAGATAAAACTGCAAAGTGGTAAAACCTTTATAATTCAGAGTCAGATTTGTAATATAAGCAGAATATTTTCCGAAAGTTGAAGATCTCCTCAGCTGGAATATCACCAAGGGACTGGTTTAAGTGCAAAAATGTCAGGGTCTTTTACATTCTGCAGAAGGGTGAATATTCTGCATATCTGAGTTTACACGAGTTTATCTATGATTAAAAGTCTTTTCTAATATATGATATATATTTATATATTTATTTATAAGTTTATACATTTATTTGAGGAGAACTATCTTTTTTAAAAACAAAAACATATAAAATTCAAATGTAATTGGAAGCATGTTTGTTATGTTTGGAAAAAAAGACAATTGCTAATATTGTTAATTGCTAAATATTACTAATATTGTTAAGTGAAAGTGACTGAAACATTGCTCGTGGTACACAGGGAAAGAATTGTATACAGTTAATATTTTTATCAGGTTATGTGATCAAAGCTTGCCAAGATTAAATAAAATGTGGTATTGAGGTCAAAGTCTTCTTAAGGGATAGTATTTTCTCCACAATAAGCACATTGGCCTAGTGGTACAAATTCATTGAAACTTTGGGTTTATCATTAGGCAGTGCTTTCCTAGCATAAACATTTGCAAAAACATCTTTAAAAGAGGCAATGGTCTTATCAATGATGGGTTTATTGGTGGAGACATATGGTAATTTTCTTTATTTTAGATGTTTACCAATGGAAAGTTTGTGTATCTGCTTTTGAGGTCAAACATGGGGTTTTTGGAAAATTTGCATTTGGTTAGAGAGACGTTGTGGATTGTATTCCAACAACATGCTCCAAATCTTTAGGTTTGAATACCTGATCTGCCGGTCAAAGATTTCCAAAACCTGTCACCACTGGAACTACCTTTTTATTGTTTTATAGAAATGTCCAGTTTAAATAGGTTTGATTCATATTGTGATTGCTGTTTGGGAATCAAAATGTGTGGTCATTCTGCAGAAACTGGGATACATAGGGGCCAAATTATGGGAGTTTAACTGTAGATCCTACACAAGTGCCATTTTTGCTTTCACTTTGATAATTAAAAGAAAGATTCTATGTTCCTGCAATATGCACATGTCAAAGTTATGGCCTTATTGATTTTCCAATTGCAAGTCAGAATATCCTTGGACAAAAAGTTACTTTAGCTGTGAAAAATTTATCATTTCAATTTATTGTTGTGATTGACTCTAAGGTTTGGATTTGTTTATTTTACAATAATTTGTAAACTTACACTTTGTGAGTCAAAAATATTTCTTAAAAACTATATAAGGTAGGGGTCTAATATGGTTTCCTAATTCAACATACCGTAAGTGTGATCTATAATGACATTTTTTAGATTGATCAGTGCATCACATTTCAGACAATAACAAAAATGCAAACTGTAGGTCAGTCTCAGATCAGTAATTTATATTTATTATATTGGCAACATTTCATATGCAATATATAATAAGAAAAAATTCTAACAGCTAAGGCAAGAGTTATTATAAACAGAAACTTCCAAGAACACCGTTTCCATGCATCAGCTGAAGTGTTTTGTATAAAGGAGCAAGGAAACAGATCAAATTTAGCATCCATTTTAGCCAACCATGTTCTCTTCTAAAAACCATTCAAAGAGCTTTGTCAATGAAGTTTTCACTACTGCTGTTCACTCATTTAGAACAATATTCCTTAGAACATGTTCACTACTCAGCTTAACCCATTTGCAACATTAAATTTGTTTCACTATTGACTGGTAAATTGTATATAAGAATAAACACTGAATGACTAATAACTTATACCATTATTACCCTGAAAGCTAGACTATTTTATATAAATTAAGTCAATATTGTAAACAACTCGAGGCATTTTGTATGTGATGTAAATTATGTCAGTGTTGCAAATAAATTGTTTTTTTTTTTACAATCTAACGTAAATCTAACGTAAATGATGTAGATGTAATTATCTTTTTTTTTTTTAGCATCTACTACTTAAATGCATATGTAATTTTTTTTTTAATATAACTTATCACAACTAGAACAAAGGAATGTATTTTATTTGCAAGAAATCTGAAGTCACCATAATCAGAGAAAAATGCATCTGTGTGTATGTGCATGTGTGCATGCGTGCATGTATGTGTGTTTGTGAGGGAGAGAGGGAGGAAAGGACCAAAAAGTGTGTTGAATAAATCTTGAGTAATCAATCATGAAAATAATACAGGGTCAGAAGTTACATAGTTCACAAAACTAATTTCACATTGAAAAGTTTATTGGTATTATTATTGGTATTATTAACATCCAAAATTATCAGATAGTTAGATACAAAAATTCTATGTGCGTTACTTGGACAAGCTTTAGCCAGGCTAGCTGATTCAACATAAAGACTAACCTAGCTGGCAATGGAATCGGTCAGTGGCATGCTTGCATTATTGTAGTGACAGATGCCACAAGCACTACCTTTCCTTGATTAAGGCAAAAAGTCCATCACAAGTTTATTCTCAAAGGAATGTTTTTCCCCACTGACAACAAGGCTGACTGAAGCAGTTGAGGTTCAAACTTCACTCCAAAGGCCAGGATGGGACATAAACTTAAAATATTAAGATCCTGAGTAAAGTATTGCTCATCTTTAGAGTATTATGGTTGCCCCAGAATATTACCGATGGCAGTGCCTTGTAGCCTTGAATTTAAGAAGGTTTCTTATTTTCATTTTTCTTTTTTGAGCTCACTGCAGTTTGTGCAGCATATGCAGTGAAATCCATCCAGAAAGGACACATAAACCACAGAATGGTGTTCATGAATAGGTGCCGTATTTATAATGTGAAATATGTAAAATAAAATGAAGAGAAGGGGTTAATAAAAATGTCGTTTAAGATCATGTGTCAATTTTATGGGCATGTCCACTAAGGTTGGGTTGACTGTAATGGCACCTTAGTCATCCTTGAGTAGATTGAATGGCAATTGGAATTTAATCTGATATGGTGCATATATAGTTTAAATTTGCTGATTCCATATTGAGAAGGTGAGAGGAAAGGTACTCTGTTATGACAATGTTTTGGGCAAAGGTTGTGCCCATGTAGTTATGGTCAAGTTTTGGGGAGGTCAAAGGAATGGTTATGGCTAAGCTAATTATAGCAAGGGGTCAGAGGAAGGTTTATGTCCACCCTGTCATGGCACCATTCAAAGAATTATTATATAATTAGTATTATGTATATATAATTTATATTGTGTGCTTGACATTTGTCTGGGATTTCAGGTAGAATTTTTGGCCTCCTTTACTTTTTTTTTTTAGAGACATTTACTATGATTTGAGTTTAAGGTCTTGTTTTATTTACAAACTTAAAAATGTTCTGGAAACAAACTTGTTTACATTTTAATGGAATTGTTTGTTTTAAATGACCTATATCATGGGCATAATATTTTGTCTTATGTCAAGTGAATTTAGTATATATGATGAGGTCAACAGATATTCATTTCTTTTTTAAGTTCAGTCTGTGGATTCATCTGCTGTTGTGTTCAGATATGAGTGTATGTGTGTTTGTGGGCACCCCATTGTTAGCGCACAGGTCAAAAGCACAGCGACAATTGCGTGCAGAGAAATATGCCCGTCGAAAGCGCGCAGCATAAACTCCATAAGCCATTTTCTAGTGAGCACACATTAAAGAGTGTAGAATCTTTATATTTAGTAGAAATAAACTAAACGTTTGATCAGTTTGAACATACATCAAAGTGTGTACACTCTTAATATTGAGTAGAAATAAACTAATAGCTTGAATAACTGTTTTCCGTGAGCAAACATCAAGATGTGCATTTACACAGTATAAGCCTAGACAACTATAAATACCAAATTTATTTTTTGAAAATTTGAAAAGTGGTAGATATAATAAACTGAAATTCATTTTAATTTTTTTTCATGTTGTGTCTTTGTTTGTATTGATTATGCACATAACGTTGCAATTTGAACAGTGATAGACATACAAAATTGTAACTCATTTTAATAATAGTAAACCTTATTTAAATACCCAATTATTTTCTACTGTATGAATTATTTATACGTATGAATCTTTTTTGACATATTGACTTTTAAAATGTTTGCCTTGCGCGCTTTTGTCTTGCGTGCAATTGTCGGTGCGTGCTTTTGTCGGTGCGCATTTGTCAGCACGCTTTTGACCTGTGCGCTAACGGCGGAATACCATGTTTGTGTTTTGGATTTTTTTATGTATTTTAAATATTTTTACAGTGCAGCAGATTATAGTGATGTCTAGTGATGACACCATGCCGCAGACATGTAGCTTGATGTCCCATCCAGCCACATTATCCTGACAGCAGGCCAGCCAATCGTAACACTAAACTCTTAATGCTGAGCACCTAGAGAGGCAGCTGTTAGTACCATTTTTACAAGTCTTTGGTATGACTTTGTCAGGGTTTGAACCTGTGACCTCCTGCATCTGAGGTGGACCCCCTAACCACTAGGAAGATTATTTAATGTGCCCTGGGTAAAATCCCGAACATATCATTTTATAATATACACATGGTGAAAGTGAAAAATCTAAATAGATTGTTTGTTTTGAACTGTGACATATTTTAGGTTGGATGAGGTGAGTATGTCTTGAAAAGAATTAAACCAGGTCATGCAATTTTGCTTGATCCTAATTAATGGGAGAAGTTTTATAACACGATAATACATAGCATATTGATATATGGAGAGGGGGGAATTGCCAGCAGATGAGAGGGAAAAATTAAATGAAAAAATTACCAAGGAAAATAATTCCAAAAATAATAGGTGCTCTTTCATACAACATAAGTTTGCTATGAAATATTACCAAAAACTATATATGTCGGTCAATATGTACACAACGCTAGTTTTCATCGTCACAAAAAGTTTATGAATAATGTTTAAACTTTTTGTACAAGTGTATTGAAATCAGTGTTTCCGTACCCAAGCACTTTTTCATTTTCTGTGCCGGGTTTTTTATGTTAAAGTTAAATCAATAAACTTCCGGTTTGAGACCAGTTAGAAGCTGCAACAGTTGCGTTGATTTACGTCGTTCATCTAAAATGTCAACAATTAATTACAGTAAATGGGATCACATTGAGGTAAGGATATTTGGTAAAATAATCATGCGCAAAATTTTACAAATTAATTTCATTTTGAGCAAGTAAATACCAACAAATTATGGGCGGTGCGTATCTGGAAGTTTCTGGAAGCAGCTGTTTTTATCCAGGCTGTGCACAAGTTTGTGAGCGTAGAACATACGATACAAACTTAGGAAGTTACTATTTCACCGGAGAGAATATTTTAATAAGTAGTATTTAATTTAATATTTAAATTTAATTAATATTTTAAGAAATAGTGCGTTCCTGTTTATATTATTTGCATACCCCCAGTTCGTTTCATGTTTGTGTCCCCCATGGTTTTTAAAACAAAATTCATAAAGAATAGGAAAAAATTAAAAAATTCTTAAATCACTTCATTCATTGATTTATAATTTATAACCTGACCATAGCCAAGAGGCCCCTTTTCAACAAAATTTTGAGGGTTTCAGTACAAGCTCCCGATGTAATGAAGATAACGGACTACGCTGTCCATTTATGGTGTCTATTAATAGTCTGTTTCAGTAAAATCTGCGTCGTCTGTGTCTAGTAATTCTTATGTCTAGTTGTAATATTTCTAAAATAAATTGAATAAATAAATAGGAGGAACACTTGTGTAAATGTGTAAAAAAAATATATGTAAATCCAGTATTTATAGAATTATTCAATTAGATTTTCAAAAATGATGTTGCTCATAAACATGCTGGCCTAAGCAAAATATGATGACCGTGTTGATAAAGAAACAACCTTTTGATTTGAAACTCCAACTCCTTCTGGTAACAGTCGGGTTAGAAATTACAAACCAGTTAATGAAATGACCAATTTTTGTACATTGTGTATATTCTCATTTTATTCAATGATTTACAATCCCTAAGCTGGCTGTTTGTTTCTCATTTCTATGTCCAAAAGTTGCAATATCTAGTTAATATACTTTAATATGAATTGAACATATAAATAGAAGGAACTCTTTTATACATGGGTTCAGAGAGATGTAAATCTAAAATTTAGATCCTGAACTATACATCTTTGCTTGAAAACAACAGATTGGCTCAAGCAAATTTCCTTTATTTTAAGTGAGATCGATAGAAATCTGATTTGCCTGAGGAAGCTTTGGTTACACTGATGAAATGTGTAAATGTATTTGACATACCTATCAAAACATGCTGCAGTCTAAATCAGATCACCACTGTCCATTGTGAAATTGAGATCTGATTTTAATCAAATTTAACGCATGTTATTTGATGCAAAAAATATGATTTTGTTTTCCCAATCCCTCCTTGACACAGTTGTTATAAGAAAACACAATTTCCAGTAATCTTAATTTTAAAAAAGCTAGTGAGAAATGGTTCAAGGCTGCAATGGGTGAGATCATTTTGCTAATTTGCATAGGCTAGATCACAAGTTGATTTTGTTGTTGTAGAGTTTAACACCATTTTTCAGCACATGATATACATGGCGGTCAGTATTATTGGTGGTCACTAAAGTTGAATAACCCATTATAGGTATATCTAAGAGATAGATGCTATTGCATATTATTACCTTGAATGAGAACGTTTAAGCCATATTTGTTATATTTTTGACAAGTTTGTGAATAGTGAGTGGCAATGTTTCTTTGAAGTTGAATTTCACTACATTCATGTATATAAGCTGCAAAGCATAATCATTTTATTTGTCGTAATAGTGTTCAAGTGTAATTCATATTTTAATCAGATCTAGAAAGCAATTAGCTATCTAGTAAACCCAACAAAAATAAATTTCAGAACTCTTGATTGACGGAGTTTTATAATGTGAAGCACGCTAGAGTAGCGATGAACACTTGTGACAATTGCATTGCCTTTGAACCCTATTGAATTTTTTATTTGAATTGTAGCTAATGCAGTGTTGTGTGTCAGTATTAAAAAAGGAGGAAATTTTGGTTATGTTGAAATTTGAAGTGCAATAGGAAACACATTTTTGTGTGCCAAGTACAAACTTTTCTAATTATAAATTGAAGTATAATTTGGGAGAACCCAGGCTTTTGCATGTAGTATCATATGCATCTATGTATAAATCCAGCACCCTTTTTTATTTATGAGAAAAAAAGATTCTGCAATGAAATTCGTCATTTAATCTTTTTTTGTAAGTAGAATCAGACGAAGCACATTCATGAATGAAGAAAATGAACTTTAACAGATTTAAAATTGCATTTTTGTGATGAATTTATAAGGGGAGTGCTCTTGGGCAACTGTGGGGATGCTTGAAGGATGCTAAGATCAGAGCTAAATTTGAGGTGGGTGGGGTCTATTTCTGTCTAGCTGCATATCTGTTGTGTAAAGGCTATAATGAATACCATAATACAGTGTCCATTCATTTTTGTAACTTGCAAAAGTTTAGAAAGTAGCATCAATATACTTTTAAATTAGTATAAAAAAGTAAAGGTTAACTATTTGACTGAAAAAAGTGCTATTTACTTTTGTGAAAAATTGGTAATAATTTTCATGATTTGTATCAGTACAGTTTCATCCATATTGGTATTTTATACTTAAGTTTATAGTTGTTACCCTCATAAATTAAACTGAGTTAATTTATTTTAAAACATTACATAGAATTTAGAAATGTTCGCATGATCAGTCAGACACTTTTCTTAGTATGGCTGACAAGAAGGTTCTTGATTTTGAAATATGTAGTCCATGACTTCTTTCTGAACAAAGATGTTGTCTCTACAATAAAAATAGGACACCAAATAATGATTGATTTTTCCTTGCAGTAGTTCAGAACATTATGCTGCATTACCATTATAAATGTCATTAGATTTCTAACACTCCTTCATTGTGAAATATTTTGCGTTATAATAAAATAATGAAAATATAATTCATGGTGAATAGGGATAACAGATTGTTTATGATGTTACATTTTCAGCATCATTTGCAGAGTAAATTATGCCAGTTATTAGAAGTAGAGTAAATTATCCCAGTATTTAGAAGTAGAGTAAATTATCCCAGTTATTAGAAGTAGAGTAAATTATCCCAGTTATTAGAAGTAAATTATCCCAGTTATTAGAAGTAGAGTAAATTATCCCAGTTATTAGAAGTATAGTAAATTATCCCAGTTATTAGAAAAAAAACAACTTATTGCACTTGCTTATTTAATTTCATAATACATTCATTTATTCATTTTAAAAAATATAACAGACTTTCATTTATTCATTTTTTTAAAAAATAACACTTTAATTTATTCATTTTTTTAAAAAATAACAGACTTTGATTTATTCATTTTTAAAATAAATAAAGACTTTCATTTCATTTATAAGCAGCTTTTCATAATACATGTACATTCATTTATTCATTTTAAAAAAAATAAACAGACTTTCATTTATTCATTTTTAAAAATTAACAGACTTTCATTTCATTTATAAGCAGCTTTTCATAATACATTTATTTATTCATTTATAAAAAATTAACAGACTTTCATTTAATTTATAAGCAGCTTTTCATACTACGTTCATTTATTCATTAAAAAATTTTAAAAAGATTTCTCCACTGCCTATTGTCTTTCCTCCATAACACATGTCAACTTCCTTACAGTTTCCATTGTCTTGATGTGATTATTTGATGAGAAAGCTTGCTGAAAAACTACTGATATTATACAAGGTAAAACCATGAACACTCCTAAGCTGAAACAGGCATATCTGTAATCTTGACACTAATGAAATTATGTTAAGCTGCTATTAGAAAAAGTACACTAGTGATAATCATTAAAATATAAAAGTACATGATGCAGAAAAAGAGTGGATTTTAGTAGTTAGACAGTTAACATATGAGCTTGTACATGTATTCAACTAACAAACAATCATTAGTCCCAAAATCTGGCACTTTTGAACTAAATATGGTATATATTAAAAATGCACATCATTTTAAATATGATAGATTAAATGTGTGCTGAGTGATGCCCATGATAAGTTCAGATTGGGTCAGGCATGCTTAGGTTTCTAATGTACTGTCAGACATGCTTAAAATTTTTGGTAACAAGGGAATGAGTGTTATGTTCAGTTCATAATGCTTTATGTATTGCTTCATTTTCTGGAAGTTTTGTGCATTGTGCTCTTACCACATTACATACCAGCACCGTTTGGTAATCTTACATGTACAGCATTCTTCTATTAAGTCAATGCATACAGTTTCTTTCTTCCTCTGTTGATCCCATATTTCACAAGAAAGTCTGTCATTTTCCATCTTGAAAACTTGAGTAACTTAATGTCAGTCTTGTACACACATGATAATGTGAATATTTACTATTTGAAGCATGTTTTGTCAACTATGAAATAATTATGTATATTTTACTTTTTTTTACTGTTGCATTTCAATCATAACATTTGGAAGTTTAATTGATTCACCTATTTTCAAGCCTGAATGGTCTAAAGCACTCAGTGTTATGGATCACTGCCATCTCACTTGTCTGTGTGGGTTCAAGTCTTGAATTCGGCCAAATTGGGTATGTGGGAAAGCTTGCCAATAGCTTCTCGTGGGTCGGTGGTTCTTTCTGGGGGTTTTCCCGGGTTCTTCACCATTAATACTGTCTGCCATGTATAGCCTATCATGTGCTGAAAAATGGCATTAAACCCTACTATAACAACAACAACAAACTTTCAAGCCTTGAGCTAACCCTAGATTATAAGCCCAAATATTCAAGCCTAACTACTTTTAAAAGTATGCTGGTTAGAAGTTTGATGCATGTTGCTGATTTCAGGGTGACTAGATAATAATGTTTAGTTGATTTGTGTGATTTATTTGATAGGAAACAAAAGGCACTTGTCTCTGTTAATTCTAATGATTGATCACCTTGATTTACTCATCAAATATGTTTCGGAGGGGGGAGCCATGAGTGGTCTAATGCATTCTCTGTTATGGATCACTGCCATCTCACCTCTGTCTGCGTGGGTTCTAGTCTCAGATTCAGCCAATGTGGGAGTGTGAGAAAGCTTGTCAGTAGTTTTTCGTGGGTAGGTGGTTCTTTTATTTTTTTTCCCCAGGTTCTTCCTCCACCATTAATACTGGCTGCCATGTATAGACCATCATGTGCTGAAAAATGGCGTTAAACCCTACACCATCAACAACAAATATGTTTCCCTCCAACTTGTTTAAGATAGAAAATTTCAAAACTGCTTGTATTGATTTTGCGAGGCCTCAATGTAGATAGCCTGTTACTCAGCATGAGCATAAGTAGTAACTGGATCTGATGCCAATGTAGTAGTTCTCCTAAGGTATTATGATCGAATAAATCTTGATGAAGAAACATTTTTGTAATATAAATTGGTTTCTTTAGAATCACAATCATTGTATAAAAAATGGCATGCACAAGTGGTATTCATTGTTTTTTGTTTGTGTAATGCATGAGACTCCTATGAATTTGCTGTTCAGCAAATAATTAAACACCTAAAAATAAGTGTTCAGAGACCATTCAGTTGTGAGTATAAATAAATCACAAAATGCCTAGCTTTCATTGTTGTTGGTGTAGTTGAAATGCTACTCCTGGTATATATAGGCAAGATACTTTCATGTAATTTTAGAAAATTGGTGATTGCAAAACAGTTCATTGAAGCATAAGAACTTGTGTTTTGACTGGTTCTAAATATCATACATTCTTATAACTGGATTCTCTCTTGTTCTAACATGTAGTTAAATCAGAACTCTTAAAGCACAAAAATGGGACATAAGCTTTTTGACAGGCAAATGGAACAGTGTGATCTATCTTGATTAATTGCTGGGTCAAAATATTAAAAATAAATATTGAATATATGTTAGGTCATAAAGAACATTTATAGAGTATTCTTTTTATTTAACAGATATCTGATGATGAGGATGATACACATCCCAATATTGACACGCCCAGTCTATTCCGATGGCGGCACCAGGCTAGGCTTGAGAGAATGGAGAAGGAGAAAAGGGAGAAAGAAGAATTTGAAAAGACACGCCTAAGGTTGCGACCTTATTTTACTTTTTTGTATCAGCAAAGTTTCAGTATCTTAGTTGGTTTGAATGCCAGGGATTACTTGAACAGGCGCTGAAATCCTGATAGAACCCTTTATAAATTATAGAAATAAGATATGGAAAGCTTGAATAGCTGTCTCTTGCTGCATTTAAGCTGTAGTCCCTTGATTCATGATAAGAAAGAATAACTCTTCCAACCAGAAACTGCATGGTGTTCTTGCAGTGAAAGTCAAATAATTAAAATAATTAATACAAACACATTGAATATGTCACTGGTTTTGTTTTATTGTCTTTTCTGACTCCAGATTGGTGTAGAATTTCACCCAGCATGATTAGTTACAAGCATCAGTTAGTAGATGTTACACATATTTAAAAAAACAACAACTCAGTTTCTTTATATGTGCAATGAATGTCTGCGTTTGAGAAGTTCATTTGTCCACATGTATTTATTAGTGGTGGCTGAGGAAGGGAAAGTAGTGTGGTGCTTGTCCAATTTTAAGTATTAGCACAAGTCGAATAAGGACAAATAGTCAAGTGAAAATCTTCCTTACCTTTTTGGATAGCACAAAATCCAGAGAAACTCTCGTGCATTGTATTGATGATGATATGTGTATGGAAATACTAACTTTGCCTGCTATTATTATGTTCTTCTAGTATGGTCACCACAGGGACCATCTTGAAATCTTGTTATCTCTACTCTGCCTCAGGGAATGTTTATATTAACACGGGGTTTTCACTAAATAACTGGTAATATCTGGTTGGTCCCAAGTAAAAATTGTGGCAATCTGATGTCTGGTCATGGCATCCATTTTGAAAATCTAGTTATTGACTTTCCTTCTAAACAAAAATGTAATGATTTGAAATTTCTACCAGAAGGCTGAATATGGTGTCTAGTTAGTCCTGAATGAAAATAGTTCCATTTGGACATACATTGGAAATTTCACTAATAGAGATTGTATGATGAAAATGGTGTCAGTCTGACATTCTAAATAACCACCATAGCAGCCATTTTGATAATCTTATTGCTACTCCCCTCAACAGATAGCAGAGTTTTTGCCAGGTGACTTTCTAATGTGTATTTAATTTTGTATTCTTTGTTGGCTTTTCTGAATGATTATATGTTATGTACATCTGTATTTTGTTCTTGACCTTTGTCCAGAATCAAGTTAATGGTTTATCTGTCCAGTGATGTTTATTTTGTAACAACATAATATATAGCCAATGTAAAGATTATATATTTTGATCATTATCAATGGAAGTAAACATGTTTACTTTTATCTGAATGTAGGATACTAGGTTTTTACTTAGGAACTCCTAAACTTGTTGACAACTTTAAATATTTTAGGAAGGAAACTGACCTACATCCTGGCTCTATTGTTGTCTCATTTTATCTAATGTTGTCTACTTACAACATTACTAATTCATGCCTTTACATCAGAAGCAGAATCAGTCTTTCTGATATGTTCAGTTTTTAATTTGGTTGGATTTTTTTATCTATTCAATTTATTATTCACTGTAATTTCAAAGTGCTCAGTAATTCTTGGACAAAAACATTAATTTGAAATTATGATGGATTCAGACAAGGACATTTTTTTAGTATGTTATTGTAATACATCAAAAGACTTAACACATCACCACATTACAGATCATTGGCATTTTTGTGAATTCACGAATTACAGGCAAATCAACACATTCACTATTGGTATTTATTTTAAATACAACAGGAATTTAATTGGGACTTCATTTATTTGGACTTTTAGTAGAATAATTTAAAGCTCTTGGGGATTTAATTCACAATACTTTAAATTCATTATTAAATTTTTACTTCGTATTTGTTGAATTTTAACTTGATGGTTTTTGCTCTTTTCTGTTACATGGTTTTAGACCATAGAGTCATAACAACTACATAATAGTGTCTTGTTGGGCTTGAATAAAAATTGAGATGATTTAACTGTAGCCAACATGGCAACCATCTTGAAAAGCTTGATGATGCTACTTTTCCAGAATGGAAGGTCACTGGCAGACAAATTATGATATCTTGTTGGTCTCGAATGAGAATAGTATCAGTTGGACCTCACATATGAATAAACAATGAAAGTAATGAAAATGTTGTCACTTTCCAGGATGGATGGTCATATTGCCTTGGTTAAAATTCTTCTACTGTTGTCCAGTTTCTCCTTTGGTGCTGATCTTACATCCAATATGGCTGTCACAGTGGCTACATTGAAAATCATATTGCACAAAAATATCAGATGGTTTCAGCACCTTGCAATTAAAAAGAAGAATGGTTTTATCTTGAATTCCTGGGCATTGTTTTTATTGTTTTGGCTACTGGAGTATCAGTTATTATCAAGGCACTCTTGTTCTTTATTGAATTTATTGTCAATTTTAACCATCTTATAAGACAAGAGCGCTTAATCTCGGTTGCACAAAGATGCTTTATTTGGTTTTGCACCCTTTACACTTTTGGACAGAAAATCAACTTTGCCACTGTCTGGAGGTTTAGCATGTACATTTATGCCTGATAAAGTTTTTATAACCCGCCCAAAAATTTCACTTGTATTATATATCAGGCTGAGAGATCTTCATAACCCTGTTTTCATATATTTCTTTATATTTTAGTCATCAGCAGAAAATGTCTGAGATGAAGAAAGCAATAGCAGAGGCAGAACAAGTAAGTAAATTAACTGTTGTTAAAAAAAATGTATTACCTTGATTCTTCTCATGCTTATTTTAAATATAAAGAAGACCTAATTTCTTAGTAATGATTTCCTGTAAAAATTCATTTATTGTCATTTTTGGTTTTGAAGAAAAGAATGTGACTGCTAAATTTTGGGGACACATTTTGTCCCTCATTTGTTTCAGGTGGATCATGTGTTATTGGGTCTATAAGTTCTTTATTGATAACAACCATGAAATACATGTATAGGAGAATGAAATGGGGTATGCCACAAATCATAGTGAATTCACAGTACGGTATAAAGGACAAAGTTTTATGCACAAGAAAATGTTTTAAATAGCTGTAAACATGGTATTAGATTCATACTGGATGGTGCAAGATGGTTACAATACAATTGTGAATTGTGCTGCCAAGGGAATATTATAATATTTGACTATTTGGTAGAATTTGACATTGTATAAAGAGTCAAGCATGTACAAATAAAAGTTTCATTGTATAAAAAGACAGCATGTACAAATAAACATTTCTCCTGTCATGCAAGCCTCTTATTTGTATCTTTGTATTATTGCAAGAATATTTGTTGTTTTGCTAGCTGAAATGATTACTTACCAATATTGTATTGCTTGCCATCTTTGATGTTATATTTGATGTCTCAGCTACAAATGATACCTGATGATTATAATGACTTCTTCTCCCAATAGGAAGGAATATTCTGAATAGATAATGACCTGGTCCCAGTCTTTTATCTTTGTATCAGTTCCATATTCACTTTACTTCCCCATTTTACTTGGATACAACATCAGTCAGATGTGTTATGTCACTCAATGATATTGCTTTTGCTGTTGGTTTTCTCAATGTCTTTCCCACACACAAATGTGTGTGTGTGTGTGTTTGTGTGTGATTTTGGATTTTTCATGTATACCAACCAGTCCTAACACTAACCTCTTAATGCTGATTGCCAATCAAGGCAGCTGTTAGTACCATTTTTATGTTTTTGGTATGACTCGGCAGGGGTTAAAACCAGCAATCTCCTGCATCCTAGGTGGATGCTCAAACTACTAGGCCACTGGAGTAGTAATCCACGTACATATTTCATTCATTAAAGTGTTTGTCCCCATAGTCCTTGCTACTTTTTAGTGTTATTTTTAAATGAATTTTTTATTTCATGGGTTTTAAAAAAAAGGATAGCATCTTAATAGGTAAAAGACTGGTAAATTTGCTATGTACCCATTGATAGTATTGGTGCAGTATTCCTATCCAATTTTAGTTTGAGAATTTGTTTCCTTGTGTAATTATTTTCTTTTTAGTGTAAAATTTGCCAGCAAGGGCATAGGTGATGGCTCAGTGGGCTTACTCAAATCTCTTAGATGCGCATTTCATGTACTATAGACAGTTGTTCATGACCTTGGTAGGTGTGGGACAGACAGCAGCACGTGTTATGTACTATGAACAACTGTAGTTGTTCATGAATCTGGATGGTGTGGTACAAACAGAAGCATATGCTATGTACTATAGACAGTTGTTCATAAACTTGGTGGGCATAGCTGCCAACCCTCATGAGTCTGGCATGAATTTCACAACTTTTTCAGCGATTCACAAATTCACGCTGCATGCAAAAAAATTACGAATTCCCCAGTTGTCAATTATTTAAAATATTAATAAAATAACCAATTTCCCGTTAAGTGCTAGTCGTGATATCGGCAGTTGCCAAAACTGTTTTGTACTACTGGTCGCAGTATTAGAGAACTATGTCTGATTGGTATTGTTAGCCCAGTATCAAGCATTTTATCATATTTCAGTCTATTTATATAAGAATAGTTTTTACAAACGCTTTTAAGAGAAACTAGCCTAATATGAATTTTTGTTCAGTGCATGCGTCGCCAATGCTGATTTGAATTACTATTCAACAGCTTATCTTGAAAATGTCTTCCACCACCAAGGAAAAATATAATCCACGTTAACTCTGACCCTTGTTTCCCTATTTTTACTTTGGAAATGTGTTTATTGTCCATATCATGTGACTATATGACCTCATTGACATGTAAGTTGCAAGATTTGTATAGACTTGGAAGGAAAATTGTCAGATACCGATTAAGTTTCAGCAATGACATACTTTTGTCTCTTCTGTCAGTGGATTAAAGACATGGCGAATGTTATGCTCACAATTTTTGAGAAAGTAAATCATATTCCTATCAATTTCTCAATGAAAGGTTGTTCAAGTTTGCTGGGCCAGCTAGTAAGAAGCTACCCCATGCTGGCACCAAATGGTGTTGGCGAATTCCAACTTTTCGATAGGGAATGGACTCTGATCCTACACCCCAGCATGCATGGTGTGGCAAGGGTCAAAGGAAACTCGGAATAGTAAAAAGAAATGTATTGCACAAAAAGTGAAGTTTAGTTTGGAATATACCAAACGTTTGCTGTGCATTCATTTGTTCTGATAAATACTCGCGGACTCATTTTCACGAATTGGGACAGACTGCAGCATATAATAAATTGTTGCATTCTGGTTGTAGACCAGAGTTCTATTAATTGGGACAGACTGCAGCATATAATAAATTGTTGCAATCTGGTTGTAGACCGGAGTTCTATTAATTGGGACAGACTGCAGCATATAATAAATTGTTGCAATCTGGTTGTAGACCGGAGTTCTATTAATTGGGACAGACTGCAGCATATAATAAATTGTTGCAATCTGGTTGTAGACCGGAGTTCTATTAATTGTTTTTTCATCCAGAATAAGACTGCTCCAGAAGTACCTGCAGTAATTCTTGCAGAGGTGAGTATTACTACCCATTTGTACCTAAGAATTTTATTTTCCTTTTAATCCAGTTAAAATAAGATTATATTACAATATTTGTGTGAGTACTTGCTCCAGTAGTATGAAAACTAAATGATTACATAGGGTTAATATTGTTGCCCTTTTTAAAGTTCAGGAAATTTATTTGTTTTAGTTTAGAATTCTTTCCTTTTTGAACTGATTACAAAATATTACAATACTGTATAAATTCTTGCATTGGCAGTATATATAATAAATTCTAGCATCAAGTAAGTATTGCTGCAATTTTATTGTTACCGCTCTGGTGGCTCATTGGTTAGAGCAACCACCTTGGATGCGGGAGGACATGGGTTTGATCCCTGGTCAAGTCATACCAAAGACTTATAAAAATGGTACTAACAGCTGCCTTGCTTGGTGCTCCGCATTAAGAGGTTAGTGTTAGGACTGGTCGGCCTGGTGTCAGGATAATGTGACTGGGTGGGACATCATACTACATGTCTGCCGCTTGATGCCCCAGTGTTAGATATCACTATAAACTTCCACACTGCAGACATCATAGCGATATCACTGAATTTTTTTAAAGCTACCATAAAAATCCAAATCTCACACACTTGCACACATGCCATTTCATAGTTAAGGAACTGAATCATTTTGTTTTGTCTGTTGAGAAAGATGACAATATTTATACAAGTACATGCTTACACAGTATAGGAGTAATCTCATTAGAATATTTTTATATTTTTCATTTCGGAGAGTACTTGCTTCTGTGATATATATATGGTTTTTTTTCCTAATTAAAATACTTAATGTTCTTAGTCTGTGGACTGCCAGTCCCAGCAGTATATGGGACCTGTTTCATTAGGTCAAGTAACACAATGCACCTGAAGAATTGTAGAACTCCAACAGTCCCAGCAGTATATGGGACCTGTTTCATGAGGTCAAGTAACACAATGCACCTGAAGAATTGTAGAACTCCATCAGAGTAGCCATTCCTTGTTTTCAGGATTATACAATATCTATCACTGATGAAAATGGTCATCAGTCTTTCTGGCACTGGTCACTTGTTTTCAGTCTGCTACAACTGGTCATTACTATACATCATCAGTCTGAAGACAGGGATTAGCATTCTCATCCTCCCAAATAGTCTTTTAGTAGGGATAATCCTATCATCAGTCTGAGGACAGAGATTAATATTCTCATCCTCACAAATAGTCTTTTAGTAGGGATAGTCTGATCATCAGTCTGAGGACAGAGATTAGCATTCTCATCCTCCCAAAGAGTCTTTTAGTAGGGATAGTCTTATCATCAGTCTGAGGACAGAGATTAACATTCTCATCCTCACAAATAGATTTTTAGTAGGGATAGTCTGATCATCAGTCTGAAGACAGGGATTAGCATTCTCATCCTCCCAAAGAGTCTTTTAGTAGGGATAGTCTTATCATCAGTCTGAGGACAGAGATTAACATTCTCATCCTCACAAATAGATTTTTAGTAGGGATAGTCTGATCATCAGTCTGAAGACAGGGATTAGCATTCTCATCCTCCCAAAGAGTCTTTTAGTAGGGATAATCCTATCATCAGTCTGAGGACAGGGATTAGCATTCTCATCCTCCCAAAGAGTCTTTTAGTAGGGATAATCCTATCATTCTGAGGACAGGGATTAGCATTCTCATCCTCCCAAAGAGTCTTTTAGTAGGGATAATCCTATCATTCTGAGGACAGGGATTAGCATTCTCATCCTCCCAAAGAGTCTTTTAGTAGGGATAATCCTATCATCAGTCTAAGGACAGAGATTAAGATTCTCATTCTCCCAAATAGTCTTTTAGTAGGGATAGTCTTATTATCAGTATGGGGACAGAGATTACATCCCTCAAGTCCACCCCCTGTGCATGATGGGACATCACATGTGGAAATTTTCATAGGGACCTTTTCTTGTCCCTCCAGTTAAAACTTGGGCGGAATTGGTGCTTGGAGCCAGGACACTGGTTACTATTGCTTGGCATGCATTATTGATGCTTATGGCACTCCCATCAGAAGTGCTTTACCTCCACAGGAATGTTGCTTTGGAAACATCCTTGGTCTTGCTGGACCTTTGCCAGAGCCTTGTATAATCTGTATCATTGGATGTAGAGATGCTCCAAATGAGGTGCAGCAATGGCAGTTTGGACACTCCTACATTAATAAAAATGCAACAGCTGTGGAGATCATGCTGATGTCCACCATATTCCTGGCTATAGGAATATATTGGTGCGCAGTCATTAGATTCTTTCTGAATGTTCTTTGTACCAGGAGTTAGAACAATCATGTTTTTGATTGTGCTGAAGCCTGACAGGATAACAGACCAAAAAACCAAGCTTTTACATCTCACAAGTCCAGCTTCAAAGATTCTGGGAATTGTTTGTCTTCAGTTCTCACACTTTCTAGGAATTGATTGTCTTCAGTTCAATTGTGTCTCACACTTTCTAGGCTGAGTATACAAGTAGTATACATCCCTGTGGTATGTTTTCAGTGATCTTGACCTTTGAGTGCATGATACTAACAGGTTACCACAGAGTACAGACCTTTCACATTAGCCCACGTATTCTGGCCTGGTGGATATTTTGTTAGCATTAATCCAAGTATTGTCACATTTGGATTAATTCTAACAAAATATCCACCAGGCCAGTTTTATGAGCAAGATTACTAAGTGCATTGCTGTCAATATAATAATAATAATAATAATAATAATAATAATAATGAGGACTTTGTATAGCGTCTAATTCTTTAGAAGCAATAAGCATTTTACAACATCAATAATGATATGACTACAGAAAAACAAAACACAAAAACCATGAAATTGGAAAACATAAAAAAATGCTGAAAATAGTTAAGGTACAAAACATTATTAGGTCTTTAAATTTGTTCTTGCAGTCGTAAAAGGTTAGTTTTAAGAGCACTCTTGAAAGGGATCGTTGTGTCTTTGTGTCTAATTGATATGGGCATTTCGTTCCATATTGCTGGTCCCTGGTATGCAAAAGAACATTGTCCATATGATTTCGTTTTCTTAGTGGGAACAATGCGTATACAATTGTCAGAAGAGGAGTGTAACTATCTTTGTGTATACATGGGTGAGGCCAGCTAGGTATGTTGGACTGGAGTCCATCAGTGAAACGTAGCACAGAGAACAAATTTTGTGTTTGATTCTGAATTGAATAGATAGCCAGAGTAGGGTACAGTTCGGTGGGGAGTTGTGCTCTGATGGTGGTACTCTAAAGATGGTCAAATAAGATAAGCTGTGTTTTTAACTTTTTGAAGTTTCTGGAGGAGATATTGAGATGAACCAGACAGAATTGAGTTACAGTAGTCCGGTCTTGAAAGTATGATAGCCTCACTTCCAGGATTTCTATTGCAGAGCAGAGAATCTTCTGTAATTTGGGAAGTAGGAAGCATGTTAGCTGTCTTAAGTGCAGTGGCTGAATTTCTTACTTGTTTTTCTTAAATGATCTTCTGAAATCAAATTTAGTACTTGACCATGAACAAGGGATATTTCCATCCCTGTTTACCTCCACTTAATGTTGGTCAGTATTTGTTTCTGATTCATAAAATGTTATGTTCACCTGAAGAATAAATTATAATTGTACAATATGATATTAATAATAAAGGCATTGAATGTTTTAAACCATACAAAAAAATTTGATCCCAAACCATGCAAATATAAGTTGTCACCCATCAAATCTAATTGGCCCTCCCTGGCCAGAAAATCATAAAACTTAAGGGGTTCAGTTTGAGCATGAGAATTGATATCAGCCAGTCACAAAGAACTTTACAATTGTAATAACATGTTTGATTGGCTGAAACTCAATTTCAGATATGATCTTATAGCATTTATGTTTTCCAGGCCTGCATTTCAAGATATCTATCACTTCCTAGACCTTGATCCTCACTCCAACATTGAAACCATCAAGAGCACTTTAAAAAAGTTTTTAGTTTTAGATGTACAGTTGATATATAGATTTGAATTTATGTAACTAATTATTAACAAGTCTTGCTTTATGATTGATGAAATCTGTATTGAATACAAAATGGAAAATCATTGACAAAGTAAAAGCAGCTGTATGAAATACTTAAAGAAACCTGATAAATTGATCTTGATCATACTAGAAATTTTCAATATGTTGGCCCTCATCAGGCTTCATTTTCTGATTTTTGTTTCCATTGGTCATATGTGATGGCCTTTTGTCCATTGTCCAGCCACACTCCAGCAGTCATGTGGCATCCGGTAACATAAGTTTTTATCACTCTTAAACTACTTGAAGGATTGCCATGAAACTTTCAAAACACCTTCATCCCAATTTGACCTAACTGAAAATAGAGACCCTCATATATCAAGTATGACCCATCCATACCATTTTTTTGAGTTTTTGATGGAATGCATTAGATATTTTTTATCACATGTTTTAAGGGTTTTGCATTGTATATTTCCTTATCTTTTAGTTTACACACCTTTTACAGAACTTTAACATCTTTACCTTACTCACTGTTTACATAATTTTATCATCTTTACCTTACACACCTTTTACAGAATTTTAACATCTTTATCTTACACACCTTTTCCAGAATTTTAACATCTTTACCTTACACACTGTTTACATAATTTTAACATCTTTACCTTACACACTGTTTACAGAATTTTAACATCTTTACCTTACACACCTTTTACAGAATTTTAACATCTTTACCTTACACACTGTTTACAGAATTTTAACATCTTTACCTTACACACCTTTTACAGAATTTTAACATCTTTACCTTACACACCTTTTACAGAATTTTAACATCTTTACCTTACACAGCGTTTACAGAATTTTACATCTTTACCTTACGATCTGACTTGTACATAAGATTTGCATTTGTTTGGAAGGGTTTATCTGAAGTTCTTCATTTGTTACGTTGTTTTGCTTTTAGTTGATACTTTATATTTACTATTGTGCTAAGAAGATATATATATATATATATATCTTAAATGGATGACTGCATCAACATGTGGTTTATCACTAAGATATATCTTGTGATGTTTAGTTGGTCCTAAATGAAAAAGATCCTGATCTGACATTCATTATGGCCACTACAGTGGCCATCTTGACAGTCTTGTTATTATAGCTGTTTCTTCTGAATGGATATTCATAGTGATTAGATTTTGGCTGGAAGACTTTAAATGATATTAGCTGGTTGTCAATAAAAAAAATAGTGCTTCTCAGGCAAGTATCTTGTAAACATAAGAAAAGTTTGGGGTTTTTTTTAGCAAATTTATTGTGATGGAATTTCTCAAGAATAGCATAGATGGTTTCATTAAAAAGAAAACCCCAGACTTATAAGTGATTCCTGGATATTCTTTTCTCCACGTCCAGAATATTTTAACTATTTGCAATATTTTTTTTGTTCATCTTTGGGGGAGAAAGAATAGTATATTACATGTATACTGCTGAATTCCCCTAATAAATTAAAGTAATTATTAGAGATCAGTCAATTCAAGGGACTCCTGGTAATATAATGTTGATTGTCTTATTGTGTTCATATTTTCTATCAACAGGCAGATGTACCTGCATTAGAAAATTTGAAATTGGAAGTATCTGAGTTGGAGAAACAGGAAGCAGAGTTTAGAAAAAAAGAAGAAGAGCTTAAGAAGAAAGAGAAGGTAATTCAAGTTTTCATTTTGCTTAAGAAATAGTAGCCACTTTTCTGTCGACCCTGTTTTTGTTATTGATGTATGTTTTAGTGTAAAATTCTTTCATGTAACTCTATTTCTCTGGGACTGTTGTATTCATAACATTAAAATTATTATCAGGCAATCCCATTTTTGAAAATTAATGTCTGGTCTGGTAACCACAAAGTATTAAAGATATGAAAGTTTTAATATCAGTAATATAGTACTTGCTAATGATGCATTGCTTACCTTTTCCTGTCTGAGCGTAATATTGCTTGTCTGCTTTAATGGTATGTCAGGTCATATTGGTTGTATAGTGTTGATTAAAAGTTTAAATTTTATTATGATTGTTGAATTTTTTATGGTCAAATATAATCAGATCAGTTTTTATCTAAACCTGGAAGAAAAAAAACTTGGAAAATTTTGTTACAGAAAGTGTGGTAGCCATTTTCAAAGCTGGTTGCCCAGTGACAACCACGCATATTTACAAATTTATATATTCCTGTGTAATGATTGCTAAGTAAATGTGATATGACATAATAATAGCAGTTATATTTATTTTATTTTATTTGTTGGCTTTTATTTTTAATGATTACATGTTATGTAGAGCTGTATTTTATACTTTATATTGTCCAGCATTAAGTTAATAGTGTACCTGACTACCGTATTTTCCAGGATACAAGTCAAAACTTTTTTACTTGAAAGTCGGGGCATCGTCTTATACTCCGAATCAACTTATATATGGATTGTGTCATTGAAAGCTTATAAAACGCTCATAACTACAGGTAATAAAATGAACTACAACATGGATGTCCTTTCAATTATAATAAAACAAGCATGGACTGTTTATTCAGCTGTGTCAATCGATAACAGAATGTAGCAGTGATTTGTTCAAAAGTAAAATCACAAACTTGTTACCATGGGTAATGCAAATTCTAGATTGCCAGTAATATGGAATATCATACAATGATACCATTATTAGTGTAAAATACGAAGATAAGATATTGACCTGGCATCGTCTTATACTCCGAATCGACTTATATATGGATGAAGGATGGAAAATAAGTCGAATTGGTGAATTTAACTGCATCGACTTATAGGCCGGAAAATACGGTAGTGACACATTTTATAAGAAACATAGTATAAAGCAAATATTTACCTATCACTGTGGATTAAATATTTAGATCACTTTTTGTCCTGTAAATTAAAACAGATCATTATTAGCAGTAAATCTGTTTATATAGATTTTAAAGATACAGCCTTTATTCTGACCATGGAAAATTCTAGAATGGAAATTTCCTGTTTGTTGATTATTTTCAGAAAATGGTAATTGCAACCTAGGTCAATTGGGACTGATATATAATCTTCTTTACACTGGCATTATTCTTGCCTTGACATCTGAAGCAGAATTAGTCTTGTGTTCAGTTTTTAATTTTTTGTAGATTAATTTATTCAAATTAATATTCACTAGAATTAGAAAGTGCTTAATAATATTTTTGGACTAAAACTTCAATTAGGAATTTTATAGTGAATTAACTGAAGGACATTTTCATTTATATTGTTTTTATTCATCAAAAGACTTTTAGCACATTGCCACTTCTAGACCATTCACACATTAGCACATTTGAGACTACAGGCACATAAACATATCACTTTCTTAATTTTTTTTAAAAATATCACTGGAATTTAATTGTAATACGTTTGGACTTGTGATAGAACTTATAGGACTTTTTAGGATTATATTCACAATACTGCAAGTTCTTTTTTTTTTCATTTTCACTTTGTTTTTAGGCAAATAAATTATTGTTGAATTCTGCAAAACTTGTTGGTTTCCACTCTTTTCTGTTACTTCAGATCATTGAGTTGTAACAGTTATTTCTGTGTAACAGTAATTTCTGTCACAGTAATTTCTATGTGAGATATACTTTAATGATTTATGACATTTGTTCCAGTAATTTGTTCATTATTTAATATAATGTCACTTTTTCTTTCAGCTCACTCCATGGAATATTGACACAATATGTCATGAAGGAAAATCAAAAACAGTGAGTATTATTCATTAATTGGTTGGTAATTTGATATGTTGGATTTAACACATTACCTATATTCATTTTTAACCAGTTGTCGTTTTTGTATCACTTTGATTATACCAGTAATTGATAAATTGGTCTTTAGTTGCCAACGACAATCAAAGCCAGTTGCCGTGATTATTTAATACTTGATAGTAGCTTTGGCTACTAATACTAGCTACTGTATTGATGGTACCCCATTGTTAATTGTCTTTAATAGGCATTTAATTATGCTACCAGTTTTTAATATCAAGTGGATTAAGAGCCACAGGAAATGATGCCCACACCCTTAACTGGATGTAAATAATGAATTTAGCCGTGGGATATATTTTCACTTCTATAGCACTGACACATTTAAATGAGTTTGGTATGTTTTGAAATTTGGGTATATGACTTGTAAGAATAATTTTATTGTGAGGTCTCTAAAGAGAAACTTAGTCTAGGGTGCAGGTTTGTGTCTGTAAAGTCAAGTTTTGTAAAGTTATATGTATTGTAAATTTGAGAAAGCTTGAGATTTGCATAAATTTGTGTTAATATGCCCTTTGGTTTTCTGTTTGTATTAAAATTAATACCTTTTTCTGGGTTCTAAACAGTTAAAATGCTGCCATAACAGTAAGTCTTTTAAATATTTTTCAGCAAATTCATTAGAGATTAGTTAGTAATATAAATTTTCTTGTATTACAGATTATTAACAAACCCAAACCAAAGGAAGAATTAACAGAAGAGGAAAAATTGGACAGACAGGTAATTCATTTTAGTTTTCTTGGGGATCCACTTTAGCATATACCATAGGTAATTAACAATAGTATAAGTACATGTAGTATGGCACCTGTCACTATTGTTTAGATTACTTTTTCCACATTAAGAACCCTCATTCATTCCAGATGCGCCATCTATCTGTTCTAGAAAGTTCTCAGAAAACTGGCATTGGCCAGTCAGACTTCACATCATAGATCCATGCATAATGGTATATCTCTTCATTCTTTTCTGGAAGATATATTTTCCTTGCATGAAAAGTTCTTGTTCTAGGAATTGAATACTTTTCATTGATGTTTTTTGTGCTGATGTTATTCCACTTGAATTCTTTGATAGTCCATAGTGATTGATAGTTTTCCATGTTTTTTAGTCACAGTGAGTCACCTACTCTTCCGGTTTTTTATGTATTCAGGAATTACCTTGTCGGAAAATGTACTTTCTATAAAGTCGTCAACTTTTACTTGAATATTATCCGTACATGTTGTTACTTGAAGTGTTTACATTTAGTGTGGTGGTACATATTTTCAGTCCCATTACTGTTGTTTTCAATGTGTGTTTTTAAAGTTTTTCTGCTTCTGCACAAGTATTGCTTGTCCAGTTTAAGTTTGAAATAAGTTTATATATTATTATCATCCAGTGTTACAAGCAGTTGAAAAAAATCACTCTCCTTGCCTATCACTCAGAAACAACATCAGCTGCATGGAATAATTTTGGTGGGAAGTTTGAAGTAATCCTACTTTGCAAGGCCGGATTGGCTGAAAGTACAAACTTTGCTGTAAAATAAATGGATCAGTACATAGCAGTTTATCATGAAGGTGGTATCTATTTACAGCTTAATCAATGGGGTAACATTAGTTCAAACCCATAACCACTTGATTGTATATCCAGAGTGCCAAACATGTCCCTTTTTCCAGAAGTGCTGATTGCATCAACAATGTGTATGCAAGACAAGTGATCTCACTCATGTCTTCTTTAGCAAATATTAAACTCTTTGATTTTTTTCTTTCATTTTTGTTTCTCAGCAAAATTTTGTGAAGAGATACAAGGATGAGATCAAAAAGTTTGGAATGATGCGGAAATATGATACAAGCATGGATTATCTATTGGAACATCCCCACCTGGTATGTGAGGAAACAGCAAATTACTTGGTTCTATGGTGCATAGACCTTCAGCTTGAAGAGGTAAACCTGATGATAAATATTATTTTAATAAGTTGTAATCTTTTAGGCATCTGTTAATTGTAGGATGTTTGTTTTCTCTGATTTTTGGTGCCATGTTATGATACTGGAGACAGACAGTCAAATATTGTCGACATAGGTGTATGTCAAGATAAGTGTTGGGAAGGGTGGTCTGATTAAAGATACAAGTTGAAATCGTCAGTAAAGTGTGACCTATCGTCAGTGAGTAGCATTTACACTTTGAGAAAACAATGGAAAGTTAGAGTACATGAAGACAAAACCAGTGTGAAATACACTTGTATATTGACAAATGACATTTTGTTTACTTTTGTGTAGTAAAATCCACAATAAAATATTGCATCAGCCACATCCTAATATGAAAAACATTACGATAGTCAATGTTGGCATTAGCACATGGTTGCATTGGCCTTGATTTTGGTCAGTCTGTTACCATCTTATTGAGGCTACCAAAGGGATGGGGCTATTCTCAGGGAAATGAAAATCTGCCAGCAGGTTGGTTTAAACAGTTCATGTCTTCTTCACAAATCCTTTTGTATATGATGTTATGATGAACTTTAAAGTGACTGAACCAAGCACTTGTTGTAGCGAAGTGATCCACACTAAGTTTTTTGTGCAATTTCGCTTTTTTGCTGATGATATCATGCTTTATGGATAAGGTGGAATTTGCAATGCAGGTTTCATTGAACCATTTTGCTGTGGCTTCCTCCACACCTTCAAATTTAGCAGTCTTCTGCTTCTTCCTTTGGGCAGCGCAGTTACCTTCTATGTAGTCTTTCTTTATAGACTCAACAGCTTTCATCCTTCATGACAGGGTGTTTAAGCGAAAAAATTCTACAGACATTGTGAGATGCTCTGCCCTCAACTTCCTCAACAGCCAGATATTTAGTTTCCAGAGACTGTAAATTTGATCTGCGTTTTACACTGCTGTTGGCAGCTTTCATAAATATAAAAAAATGTTAAAAATTAAACTTTCACAGCACAGTAATCACCAGTCACTTTGTTCAATGCAAGAATCAATTAGATTTCATTGCTTTTATTTAAGTTGCTGCAAGAGGCCAACTTTATAGGACCAGACAATAACAACAAAAACAAGTTTTTTTTTGGTTTTTTTTATCCTACTGTGACATTAAAGCTTGACAGCAAGATTAATTGTTGAATAAAATATGGGTCGGAAATGGCGGCTGGTCAACATAAATGATTAGGCAGGAAAATTAAAGCCTGGCAGCAAGATCACTAATTGATGAACAAAGTATGGGTTGGAACTGGCAGCTTGTCAACATAAATGATTAGAAAACAAATGATTTGTTCAAGCTAGGACCAAGGGCTTCTGTCGACATTTATGTTTATTTTTCATCTCGACTTCTACATAAGCATGAAAATTTTGGTAGTAATAGTAGACCAAGGGATTGGGACATTGCTTTTTTGTCAAAATAGGCAGCTTGTTGACATAACTGATTTCTATATAAGTGGGTAGGACTGTATGTAGCAGTTCTAATGTCTGTCCATCAATTCATCCATTCATTGTTTGATATGGTACATAATTATGTAAGCATTGATAGCTGTTCCCAGAGTTTATAATGGATTGCCATGAAACTTGGTAAATATCACCTAATTCACTTTACAGAAAATTTTACGGGCTAAACATACTTGTGCTTTTGCATGTGTTCTGTAAACCGGATCTAACTGACCTTAGAGTCAAGTCAGAGGTATTGTTGGCATTTATTACTTCATTGAGCTCTGACAGACCTGCCGACTCTAACAATTTTATCACAAGTCTTATGAAAATTACCCTCAAAATATGGACTTGTGGCATACAAACAAAAACTGTGAAAAAATTATTGTTGCCGACAAATTCAGGATAATTGGTTCATCTGTGTTGATATTGATATGGGTTTCATATTAGGATTAGTGAAACAAGTCAGAGAACCAGACTAATTTTACAGCAGCACCCCAGATGCTTTAAACTGCACCAGTTTGTTCATGCAAAACTGTTGATTAAAGATTTTTTTTAAAAAAATGGCATCCAGAAAGTGATGCCTGTTTAAGACAAGGGTAAATAAAATGTGTTAAGATTCTTCTGAATAAAAGCTGGAAAGGACACAATTATGTTTATTGGACATCACATGCCAATTTGAGTATGTCTTGTGGTGGGAGATATGATTGCTGTCATCAAGTGAAATGGAAAAAGAATGTCCACAAATTATGTCAAGTTGAGAGGTAGCAACAAGCCATTGAGTTGCAAAGGGTTTGGAACTTTAGTTTGTACAACTGTACTAGTGGTAAATAAAGCCTATGCGTACTTTACAAACTTTTCAGTTCAACATAATGTTTATCATCACTGTATGAACGTTTTATTACGTTTACCAACTTTAAATAGCTGTTATTGATATTTTGTTACACCTTACTGAAAACAGGTCAATCATACTGAAAAATATAAGGTGCCTTACTGAGACAGACTTGTCAGGATTGGCAGTCTACTCTGAACACAGCAAGTGAATTTTGACCAGACTTTGTTTCTAGTTGTATTTCAGTGAAACAAATTTGACACTCATTGAATTTAAAATCAGTGGTTTTTAGCTGTAACAATTTGTGAGCATGAGATAGCTGAGAAAAGTATGGTGTCTTTGTCTCCCCTCCCACCCACCCCATAATAAACCTTCAGATAATAAATACAGTTAACCAAACTCAGCATGTGTGTGTGTATATATATATATATATATATATATATATATATATATATATATATATATATATATATATATATATATATGTTGACATTGAGACAAGTTAATAATGAGACAAGTACAGTGATTGGCTATCCATGATATTGTATGCAGTGTCAGAAGCCATAACAAAATTTTTGTTACCAGATTTGGTATGTTTGAGTTGCTGAAGAATATCAGAGATAGTTTCTATACTCCAACCATTCTGATTTATCTGGGAACATCCCATATTCATATGGCAAAAAGAAATTTTGTACCAAAATGTTTGGTTTATAATTTTCAATCAAATTGTTGTTTGGTCTAATCTAGTAGTTATAATATCTACATTTCTGGTATGAACAGCCACCATTATAAAGTTGATTTGAAATATGTTTGTTCTGCTCTGTGTTCAGTTTATTATAATGGGTACATTTTGGAATAAAAGAACGTAATTTGGACAACTAACATTTGCCTGTCCAATAGAGAAAGGAATACACTGAGGAATTTCCATTCATTCAGTCCAGGTCAAAAGACAACACCTATGATGTTATTCTCTACCTCTAAGCTCTCCTTGTGAAACATGTCTGAGATTCAGTTTTCAATTTGTTGGCAGGTCTGATACTCAGCATTGAAAATGATCAAATAAACTTCAGAAGTGGCCTTATCTTGAATTCATGAAACTCTATTCAGGCAGTAAAACGTTAGTCTCTTTGAGGAACTTGTTATCAGTTACTCCCATTTTTAAATTACCCCTGAATGCACTGTATGGCAATGTTGTAAACACAATAGTCTCACAACTTTCATTGGATCTGCATCAAACTTTATAAAAATTACAGTCATCATCCCCCCTCTGACTATACTCATCTACACCCAGTGATTGTGAGGTTATAAAATGTAAATGCCATCACAAATATGATAAGCCTTCCTACAGTGACTGCATACTTATAGCTTGGTTATAAAATATTTTAGTTGAAGTTGTTATAAGACTTTAGTCTTGTGACTTCTGACTCTTGTCATTCAGTATTAGAGATGGTTTAAACACACAGCAGTTGAAAAAAGAAATGGTCTTATCTTCAATTTCAGACATTTATTATCTGTTACTAGAGCATCAATCACTTTTTACATATAATGTTTAAATAATATATTATTGATATGATTTTTTAATAACTTTTGTTAGACTTTTTAATTTTCATTCTTGATTTCCCTCATGCCTACTTGTAAAATCTCTCAGGGTTTTATTAACGTGCCCTTGCAATATGCATGATAAAGATTGGTAGTAACTGAATTTCTGTAGTCTTTAAAAAAAAAAATAAGGGTCCACTGATAATCTGAGTTGATGAGAGTATTTGTAGGGAATTGTTTTGATTTTCAAAACTGATCGTGAGAGTAATTTTCATTTCCCAACATTCTTCTGTTTTGACAGAAAGAGCTAATGAATCAAGTTGCCCACCAGACTATTGTGATGCAGTTTATGCTAGAACTAGCAAAGCAACTGGATACTGATCCCAAAAACTGTATAAGGGCCTTCTTCTCCAGGTAACTTATCATAAAACTTTTTCTAGCAGAGATGTTTACTGTTACAATTTTACTGTAGTTCAGTATTTTACATAAATATGAACTTCATTTCAAAGTGTTAACTTCACAGACTAGTGATTCAAGAATTTTTTTTCAGACACAGGCCAAGGGCTGGTGTCTTACAAAAAAGGTCACAAGCCCTGACTCCAGTTCCACGGGCCTCCAACTTTTACTGTTATTTGTCACTAAACATTACAATTGGTGTGTTTTAAAAAATATTTTTTGGTAGAAGATGAATTCTATTTTAGTTGTTTGTCCAGCTAATGACCATTTAAGGAAAAATAAATACTTTAATGAAGGCAGATTAAAATGACAGTATAAATGGATTGAATTTATCATCATCAACTATTAGAAAAGGGTAAATACCAAGTGAACCATTTTTTCAGATGATAAAAAGATTTTAAAAAGGATTTCAGTTTTTTTAAATACATTTAAATGCTATTTTGATGACATCATAGGAAATTTAAAAAGTGCACATTTATAAAAAAAATCTCTAGCCCCAAGTCCAACTGAGCTTATGCAAAGGCCATGCATCTGTTTTGTGCATGGATTGTTTTATGTCATGTGCCTGTTAACAATTGCTATTTCCAACACAAACAGACAGTTTGAACCATATGTGGCTGATTGTGACCTTGCATGTAGGTCATTTAAATTTGTACAAATGTGGCAGAACCATCATGAGATATAGCCACCATTATTATACAAAACTACCAGCAGTTATTATAATAAATTCCCATTGATTCATATTTTTTTTTTTTTTTTAAGTTAATAGAATTAAATTACAAATTGTGAATTAGCATACATTTACATCATTTTGTGATTGATTAAACCTGAAAGGAAATAGCTTGGCTTATACATGACTTCTTTCTATTTTAGTAATGTTACACAAATACCATAAAAGAATTTAAATTGTAACTCTGCAGACAATCACGAACTTTGTTTTTATATTGCCTGATAAGTTGTATGAAAGTGGATATTCACTTTTAGGGATTCTGGCCATTGCGAGTGCCATCACAGGCATAAATGGATATCCACTCAAGAAAAGTTTGAATATTTTTTTCATTATTTCCTGATGAAAACTTGGGGCTGGAGGTGCACAGGATTAAACTGGGATACACTGTGGCAATACTTATAGTGTCATTGATTGTCAAAAATATTAATTTATTAGTTTTGGAACTTCAGTTTGGAAAAGAATGGTTTATTCTCTTTGCTAATAACATGAATTCAGTCATTGCTGGGTAAATGTTTAGTAACCACTAATTTGACAATTTATAGTTTCAGAGTCGGCAATTTGAGTATGAATTGACCATCTTGCATACATGTAAGGTCTAGAACAATGAAAGAGAACTGTCTTCACCAAAAACTTCTGATGAGGCTAAGTTGATCGGCAGTGTCACTGGTATAGGCAGGAAACAATAATGGCATCCCAATGGAGACAGAGTTGTTGATTCTGCAGTTTTCACAACAAGACTTCTGATCTCTCATAGTGCACACAAAAAACCAAGATAAAATTGATCTACTTGACAAAACTTTTATAGGCCAAAGGCTAGACTTAACATAAGAAAATAAATCTTTCATTAATTCTTGTCTTGGTTGTCGGTTTGATCCCTGGCCGAGTCATACAGAAGACTTATAAAAATGGTACTAACAGCTGCCTTGCTTGGCATTCAGCTTTAATAGGTTAGTCTTAGAACTGGTCAGCCTGGTGTTAGGAAAATGTGACAGGGTGGGACATCATTAGGAATTTTAGCAACTCTGACAGAAACATTGAAATAATCGTTTTCATGATATATGCAATCAACAGTATTGGATGAAATTCATAGAGTAAGCATTGTTTGGACATAGAGTTCTTGACCAGTTACATTCTCTTTGGTGGGGCCCCAAGTGATCAAAAGCACTCACTGTTACGGATCACTGCCATCTCACATCTGTCTGTGTGGGTTTGAGTCTCGGACTCAGCCAATGTGGGTATGTGAAAAAGCTTGCCGGTTGCTTCTCGTGGGTCGGTGGTTCTTTCTGGGGGTTTCCCGGGTTCTTCCTCTACCATAAATACTGTCCGCCATGTATAGCGTATCATGTGCTGAAAGATGGCATTAAACTTTATAACAGCAACAACACTTTGGTTCTTAGGCAGATGTTGGGCACACGTGTGATCTTGGACCCACTTGTTTAACTTGCTGCACAGATTTAATACTTTTTTAAATATATTTTTTTAATTTTCAGAATAAAAGTAGGAGAGAAACAATATATGGATGCTTTCAATGATGAGCTTGATGCCTTCAAAGACAGAGTGAAGAAAAGAGCCCAGGCAAGAATAGAAGAAGCCATGAGAGAGCATGAAGAAGTAAGTGGTGCTTTCTTGTATACTAACTTCAGCCAATAACAAGACGTGAATATAACCATTTCAGAACCAACCTATTTCTGTACATTATTGAATCAACTAGTAACAGAGGATTTTGTTAATGCATTCAGATTATGTAAAACTTGTTAAGTTTAACAATTTAATTCAAAGTTGTCACATATGCTTTTTGTTACAAGTGCATTCCATGTTACATTATGGCACATTCATTAATATAAGCAATGCATGGGGTTGAGATGTTCTGTGCACATTTGAATTGATAATACTTGATCACTGTAAACATGCATTGATCATTAAGATGTTTGGTACATTGAAATAGGCACAGATAATGTGTTGATGTTTTCATTGTGGTAGAATAACATAGCTAGTTTTGCAATATCACAAAATGTCTGATTTATATTTTTTTAAATGTAGTTATTTCTGAACATGGGATTCAGATACCTAGATTATGAAATCTGTTTACATAGCTCAGATTATTGTTTTTGTTTCTGTTATTAGTGTTCCTATAGATATCTCAAGTCATTTTTACCTCACCTGGCTTTAAGGTTGTCCCTCATTCCTCCATTGACAGTTGCTATTTTTAAGTTATTAAAGACCACTTGTCAGTGTCAGCTAGATTGGCATAGACATCCTGGCATAAAGATCTTTTAACATTTTTATACATGAAGCTGATCTGTCATCAAATATGCCACTGATATTTGCAAGAACATTTAAACAACTTTGCTGTAACATGTGAACCAAATTTGAATAAATTTGACTGGAAGCATCCTGCCATAAAGGTTTTCAGTATTTCTCAAACATGGCCACCATTACTAAAATATAAAAACTATAAACAACATTTTTACGAAATGGCATTGTATATAATGTGACCAAATGTGACAGCATTATGGTATGAAGGGCTTTCACATTTATTCAAAATGAAGCTGATCTACTATTAAATATGGCTGCCGGTACTAAACATAGAAATGCATTCCCATGATTTCTCAGAAAAGCAGAACAGAATATGACCAAATTTGAAAGAAAGTATCCTGGCATTAGAACCTCTAAAGTATTTTAAAAATAGAAATTATGTTGGTTTACCATCAACTATCGCAGCTGTTTTAAAAAAAAACAAAAAAACATTTGAACAACTTATCCAAAATTACTTTACAGAATATGACAAATTTTGATTGAACGTATATGAAAAGCAATAATATGATATCTAAAATGCAAATATGATTAATCTTGAGTACATTTCAAGTGCAGATAAAGTGCAAAGGAAAGCTAAATGAAAATGTTCAAAATTATACACTTACGGGTCATTTTTTTTTGTTGCAAGTCAGTTGATCCCATTATGAAATCATCTCTGGTATGGAAAATAGAAAAAATATATGATTTAAAATTAGAATGTTTTATCCTTCAACTTGATAAAACTTTGTAAGCTTAACCAATATTGTCAATACAACGTATGTATAAAAACAGTTATATAAAGTTTGTATGCATTTTACCAACTTTGTACATAATATTGTGTATTTGATTGATAAGATGTAAATGTTATACTGTATTCAACTTTAACAACTGACCATCTTGGTTAAATGCCAACAGTGTTTCAAGTTGAATGTGGCATTGCATATACCCCATATATGGTCAAATGTGATACAGCACAAACTCTCTCATTCAAATACATTTATAGCAAATTGGCAATTTTTTTGTTTGATCAAAAATGCATTTATTGCAAATTCAAGATTTTCTTGTGATAAAATCCAGTGCATTTATAATGAATTTATAATTATCTAGTGATAACATCCAATGCATTTATAATGAATTGGTAATTATCTTGTGATAATATTGAGTGCATTTTATGCAAATTAGTAATTATCTTGTAATAACATACAATGCCTTTATAGTGAATTTTTAATTATCTTGTAATGACAGCTAGTTCATTTATCGCAAAGTGGTTATTGTGACAAAATGCAGTTCATTAATAGTGATCGGTAAACACAAACATTCAATCGAGATAATATTGGGGTGAGAATGAATACTGGTTATGTACACTATGTCACACTTAAATCATTTTATGTGAATTTTGTTAAATAGTGTCAATGTTTAGTACACCAGGCAATGTGTACATTCGATTTAAAATAAAGTACTAACTCATTATAATGCTATCCATGAGGCCATAGAGTATACTGCTTTATAGTGAGATCAGAATGATATCATACTCGCTAATTGCACATATTTGCCATCACATAATGTTTCAGTAGATCTGGATCTGTGTAGATTGACAGGAGTAATCTGTAAAACAAACAACATACACTGATCTTCAGGTGCATTATTCTATCGCAGATCAGGGTCTTTGTTGTTTGCAGTTTGACTCAAATTACGAGTGAATGTACATGGTAAGCACTTGATACATGGAATATAAGTACTATTAGTAGATACTTGACTTCCCTTACAACAATAATTGTATTGTAATGAATGTCCTTACAGTGAGGGGGATCAATTAATATGTAGAAAAACTGTTGTAAAATAATTCCTGTTGTTTAGTTCATTGTGCTAAATAAATCACAACTTTAAAAAAAAATCTTGTATACAGTCTAGTTTCTTCATTATAGACTTCTAAAATCTGAGTCAGAACTTGAGTAATAAATACTTGGGCCTGGGATCACAAAACATAATAAGATTATTCAGCAATTGTTTCAGTTCCTTTATTTAATATAAAAGCATTGATTTCTTTCATGCAGCATCCTTATTAATAGAATTGATTTATCTGTACAGGAAGAAAGACAAAAGAGACTTGGACCAGGTGGTTTAGATCCAGTCGAAGTGTTTGAATCTTTACCAGATGTAAGTATTGTTTATAGAATTTGATTCACATGTTAGAATCATGGATATGTAAGCAGTATCTCTCTCTCCCTACTCTTTAAAGATGGATGTATTCCAAGTTTCAATAAATTTCTAAAAACAATATCAGATTGAGAGTTTACATTGTGATCTTATTTATGAATCTTCTAATTTAAAAAAAAAATTGAAAAATGATGTCAAGTACCTGTGTAGTTTAAAGACTACATTTTGGAATTTTATTAAAATTGAAGAAAAATAATTCAGAAATCCTTAGATTTTAAGAAATGCTGAAATAACTGGGAATAATAGACAAATATTTGCAGGAAATTCAAAATATAAAATACTGCTTTTTTGCCTGTTTTTTAAAATAAAAAAAATAGAGTCGATAGTAGTGGTAATGGCATCAAAATTTTTTTTTTTGTTTAAATTTGTTTCTGCATGGTCAAAATTCTCTCTTTCAGCGATAGCTCTTATAGTTGAACTAAAAAATCTGTAAGCATTTCTCTCACTGTATCCAGAAAATATTAATGTCATTTTTCTCTATAGTTACAAGTCCAAACCATTACTGGGATTGCTGTAAAACATGGAGAGTATAGTCCACAAGCACTGCTCTTTCAACTACATGCATCCCACTGTCTCCCAAATAAGAGCATGGTTTTTGGAAAATCTTCATTCAGTTTTCAATTAAAGTTGTTTTGTATGATCATTAAGTTCAAAATCCATGAAAGGGTTGATATTAACCCATCCCAACCTTCATTCTGACCCACAGGCAAGGTCAAGGTGGTGTGAAAATCTTCAAGTTTTATAAAAAAAAATAATTAAAAAAAATAGTTATCCATATAAAACAAGACCTACACACTTGAAGGTTTAGTTGTTGTACCTGAGCTTCAGATCATTGAGATCAATTCTTTAATATGCATACAGCCATACCCTCTCTGGCCCTAGGGCAAACTGCATGTCTGGCTAAAAATAATTGTATTCTCATAAGTCCAAGAGCATGAAAGGGTTTTAGTTTCCATTTATAGACTGATGGCTTTGTCCTTTCATATCCATGTACCCCAACTCTTTCTTCAGTCCTCAGGTACAGTCATGGTCATTTCACATTCTTCAAGTTTTCAATTAAAGTTTTTTTTATAGTCATAGGTTCTGGAAGAGAGAGAGCTATATTATATTTATCTGTAGAATTAGTAAGCACTGCCCTGTCATATTCATTTATCCCAACCCTCCATTGCTCCTCTGGTATGGTCAGGTCAATTTAGATTCTTGGTCAAGGTTTCGGTTAAAGTTGTATTTTAGTTATACATCCTGATAGCTATCATATTAGGAGTCTAGAATCAGAAAGTACAGTCCTTTTATATTGTTGCATCCCCCACCAAACCCTGTCCTTTGCCCCACATGCAGGGTCAAGGTAAAGGTTATTTAAAAGTAAAGTTCATCTATCTTTCAGTCAAGACACATAATTCCAAGGAATTTCTTGTTTATTTCATGATGTCTGCTGAATGTTTAATGATAAACTAATTATCGCAAATAAACAATTAGAATATTTTTTGTGTTGTGCACCTATCATTCATCCTTATCATCACACTCATCGTTCTTTACCTACACCTACCAAAGTCCTACAGCGATGGGCGACTGGCGACGCAACAGGTGGAGATGACCACTGGAAGTTGTAGTCAGAGACCTGCACGTAGGCGGCCCTTGGACAAGTGGTCGTTCTGCTCTGTACCCAAGGCAGCAGAACAGTTCGGCAGCATCCAGGGGTGACTGAGCATACCTTTTTAGGACGGCGCTGCTCACCCTGAATAGGGAGAGGCCTAGAAAAGGTGGTCTAAAAAAGCTTGCCTTGTAAAAATCTGGTCAGCATACCGCGGCTGGTAAGATCATCCATATCTGCGGTCGAAATAATCGAAGAAAAAAACTTATTATTGGAGCATGGAACATCCGTACTCTCATGGACAAAGAAAACGTAGCAAGACCCCACAAGAGAACAGCTCTAGTTTCTAAGGAGCTAGCACACTACAATATTTACATTGCAGCCTTGAGTGAAACCAGGTTCGCAGAAGAGGGTTCTCTTACTGAGCTAGCCAGCGGCTACATATTCTTCTGGAAAGGAAAAGCCCAAAATGAGGACAGGATCCATGGAGTCAGCCTGGCTATCAAATCAAGTTTTCTGAAGCAGCTCCCGGAAATGCCGGTTGGTATCAATGAGAGGCTAATGAAATTGCGAATACCTATAAGCCACAAACGGCACGCAGCAATCATCAGTGCATACACCCCTACCCTATCGAGTCAAGCAGAAACCATCGAGCAGTTCTATATGGACCTCAGCTGTGTACTTAGCTCAATTCCAGTTGTCGACAAGATCATACTACTGGGGGACTTCAATGCCCGTGTTGGCTGCGATTATGTTCGATGGAAAAGTATGCTTGGCAAGCACGGTGTTGGCAGAATGAACAGCAACGGCCTGCTCCTACTCAGCAAATGCACAGAATTTAACCTCCTAATCACAAACTCAATGTTCAGAATGGCGGACAAACACAAGAACACCTGGATGCACCCCAGATCTCGCCAATGGCACTTAATTGACTATGTAATTGTACGCCAGCGTGATGCCAAGGATGTCCAAATCACCAAGGCCATGCGAGGAGCAGAATGCTGGACAGACCACAGGCTTGTCAGAACTACCCTACAGCTGCACATTGCCCCTCACCACCTAAGATGTCCTAAGCTTGTGCGCACAGCCCTCAACGTTGTCAAACTGCAGCAGCCTTCCACCCAGCTCAATTTCCAAAAGATACTAGATGACATGCTGTCAACAAATGGACCGTTATGTGGAAACGCCTCTGAAAAATGGAACAAGCTCAGGGACATAATAAGAGAAACAGCTATGGCAAGCATGGTTTCAAAGAAGCGAATCCATCTCAACTTGTTCGACGAGAACAACGCTGCCATTGAAGATCTGCTTGCCAGAAAAAACAAAGCTTTTATGGACTGGCAGAATGACACAAACTCCATCCCCAAAAAAGATTGCTTCAAATCCTATCAGGCTGAGGCTCAGAGAGAAATCCACAAGATGCATGACCAGTGGTGGGAAAAGAAAGCTGATGAAGTGCAAAGCTATGCCGACACTAACAACTCCAAAGAGTTCTACAACGCCATCAAGTCAATCTTCAGCCACACAAAGTCCAGATCTACGCCCTTGCTTGCTGCAGATGGCAGTACATTAATAAAAGACAAGAATGGCATTAAGGAAAGATGGAAAGAGCACTTTAATCAGCTCCTAAATCTGCCCTCATCGGTCAGCCAATCTGTTCTTGACCAAATACCCCAACAGCCAACGCTCAACCAACTGGATATTCCACCAAAGATGGAGGAATTGAGAAGGGCCATTAAACAAACAAACTGTGGCAAGGCACCTGGAAAGGATGGTATCCCAGCAGAGGTGTACAAGACTCTCAGTAAGCAGTCTCTGGAGGCATTCTACGACGTGCTAATCAGCATCTGGACGGAAGAAGAGATGCCAGACAACCTCAGTGATGCATCAGTTGTGACCCACTATAAAAATAAAGGCACACGTATGGACTGCAGTAACTACAGAGGCATCTCCCTGCTTTCCGTTGCTGGCAAAATACTTGCTCGCATCTTGCTCAACAGGCTTATTGCAGCAGTGTCAGAAAATAACCTCCTTGAGTCTCAGTGTGGTTTTCGCCCAGACCACAGCACCGTTGACATGATCTTTGCAGTGAGACAAGTCCAGAAGTGCCTTGAGCAGAACATGAATCTATATGCTGTCTTCATGGATCTGACAAAGGCTTTCGATACAGTCAACAGAGAAGCACTGTGGGTAGTACTCAAGAAACTTGGTTGTCCTCAGAAGTTTACCAACCTCATCCGGCTCCTCCACATTGACATGAATAGAGAGATTCTCTCAGACGGTGAACCCTCAGAGAAATTCCTCATATCTAATGGTGTCAAACAGGGTTGTGTACTCGCTCCAGTACTCTTCAACCTCTTCTTCACACAGGTACTGCTCCATGCCATCCGGGACATTGACACTGGCATCTACATTAGGTATCGCCTGGATGGATCAGTGTTTGATCTCCGTCGCCTAGCTGCAAAAACCAAGACACTAGAAAGACTCATCATTGATGCACTCTTTGCAGATGACTGAGCCCTCATGGCCCATGAAGAGACTCACCTACAAGCAATTGTGGACAGATTCTCTGAAGCCTCCAACCTATTTGGACTCACAATTAGTCTAGGAAAGACAGAAGTCATCTTCCAGCCCGCCCCAAACACTGTCCATTCGCAACCCTGTATCACCATTGGCGACACGCAGCTGAAGAATGTGGACAGTTTCAAATACCTCGGCAGCACAATATCTAGTGATGGCTCTCTGGACAAAAGATCACTGCGAGGACCCAAAAAGCTAGTCAAGCACTAGGACGACTCTGAACCAAGGTCTTGCAGCACAAGGACATACGCCTGTCAACAAAGCTGAAGGTGTACAATGCAGTTGTCCTCACGTCTCTATTATATGGCTGTGAAACGTGGACACTCTACAGAAGGCACATCAGTCAGTTAGAACAATTCTACCAGCGCTCCCTGAGATCCATCATGCGGATCAAGTGGCAGGACCGAATCACCAACCTGGAAGTCCTTGATAGAGCCAACACAACAAGCATCGAAGCCAAAATAATCCAGGCCCAGCTTCAATGGACTGGCCATGACATTCACATGGATCAAAGCAGAATCCCAAAGCAGTTGTTCTATGGCGAACTAGCCCAGGGAAACCGAAACCAAGGCCGCCCTCACAAGAGGTACAAAGACAACCTCAAGACGAATATCAAATGGGCAGACCTTCAACCACACCAGCTCGAGCTCGCTGCCTCAGACAGAAGGCATTGGCGAGCCCTGACCAGAAAAGCCTGTTCCACCTTTGAGGTTGACCGCCGCCAGCATCTTGCTGCAATTCATGAGAGACGCCACAGAAATGTATCCCAGATACCAACATCCACCGGTGTCCCATGCTCCACCTGCAACCGCATGTGTGTATCGGAATTCGGACTCCGGAGTCACATGCACGTCCACCGTTGAATGAGAGTGCACAACTTGTCTTCCTCGACTCGAGAGACTACCAAGAAGAAAGAAAATATATATACAGAAAGAAAGAAAGAAAGAAAGAAAGAAAGAAAGAAAGAAAGAAAGAAAGAAAGAAAGAAAGAAAGAAAGAAAGAAAGAAAGACATTTTTTGGTCTTTCTAGGAGGGCTGAATTTGGCAGTTGTATTGAAAGTTGTCCTAATGTATTGTAATGAGGTAAAATATTATCAAAGAAACATAGTTTACAAAATGAAAATACTTTTGTAGCTATTATTGTGGTGAAACTGTTGAGCACAAAACTTGACTGCAACCTCCAAAACAGGATAAACACATCATGTACACCTTAATGTATTATGGCCTAAAGTAAGAGAAGACGTGTTGAAATCTTTTAACATTTTATGGATCAAACTATACTCTGAGTTAAGTTACACAGTTTTGAAATTTAAGGACATTCAGTTAGAATGTAATGCTGACATTCTGTTTCAATGTAATACTGAACATGTTTAGGGCCATAGGGCCAAGTTCTATCCATGGGCCAAGTTCTGTCCATGGGCCAAGTTCTATCCATGGGCCAAGTTCTATCATAATACCTTAGAAGATGCACTGAGGGCTGTTCCATTTAAACACACATTGTACCCAGGGAAGGCACGTTTAAAAAAAAAATATATGCCAGGGTACTTTTGATTCACAGAGTTCATATTAAAATGATAAGAAAATTCTAAACTGCATCTTTGGGTGTGTACCCCGCTTTCAAAGTGTCTTCCTTGGGTCCCATGTATGTTTTAATGGAACAGTCCTGAATTTCTATTTAAGGTAAGATATTCTGTATGGTTTCAGGTTTCAGGGATTCTCTTTGGTAATCTTTGAATCAAAAGAGTACAAAATGTCTTTAATTTTGTTGCTTGGG
Organism: Unio pictorum; assembly: GCA_030141615.1. NCBI lineage: Eukaryota > Metazoa > Mollusca > Bivalvia > Unionida > Unionidae > Unio > Unio pictorum. The sequence continues at coordinate 15,220,629 of JARLTB010000126.1, forward strand.
AGATTGATTTTCAATATAAGGTAAATTTTATCAACAAAATGTATCCTAATATAAAATATTTATTTCTCTTTGACAGGGCAAAAGAAATTCCAGTGTCAAATGTGTCCAAAAACATTTAGACAGAAGGCACATTTAGACTCTCATCTCTTGACTCACTCGGGGGAGAAAAAATATCCATGTTTGCACTGTAATAAGTGGTTTGCAAGACCTTCTGACCGAAAGACTCACATGTACACACACACTAAAGAAGTTGTTTATAACTGTGACTTGTGTGGTAAAATTTTCTACAAAAGCCAGAATTTGAAAAAGCATATGCTTGTCCATTCAGGAGACAGACAATTTGTATGTAGTTTGTGTGATAAACGATTTGGAACCAAATATCACAGAGATCGCCACTGGAAAAAGTGTAAATACAGAATGAAGATTGATGAATCAATTACATCTGATGATGTTTTCCAATCAAATAATTGTACTGGAAGTAGTGATAATTAAATTGAAATATGATAAGGATCAGATTGCACATGGATTATTGGAAGAATTTGGTCAAATTTATGCTGAGTAAACATATTTGCATATTAAAGTTCCTCAGTCATTATTTTTGTTGTATTTCCTTTTTAGCTAACTGTTCATCTCTTGCTCTCTCAATCTCATTTGAATGGTCTGACAGCTCATTAGTCTCTCTCACTCTTTCTTTCTGCCTGTTTTAGAAAGTAAAATTGCAGATAATAACCTAGTGTTCCTTGTAAGCATATAACAAACTAATGTCAGTTACTAGTGGTAAAAAGCTTAGGTATGATATAGAAGGAATTGGAGATGGGGTATTTTAATTTTTTTTTTTTTCCAAACATGTTTCGATATTATGGTATGACCCTGTGCCCATCCATCATCTATCTCTCATTCATTGTCATCATTTGCTTGCCTAAGATTCAATGTTTTGTTGTAATTAAGGATCATAATTTTCTTTATACAGTTAAAATTATTTGTTTGCATACATAAGTATCTGTTGAGTTCAATGGCAGATCAACACAATCTTGGAAATACAGTGCAGTGTAAGTTTAGGAATCGTAAAATACAAGCACAGAATGAAGATAAAACTGCAAAGTGGTAAAACCTTTATAATTCAGAGTCAGATTTGTAATATAAGCAGAATATTTTCCGAAAGTTGAAGATCTCCTCAGCTGGAATATCACCAAGGGACTGGTTTAAGTGCAAAAATGTCAGGGTCTTTTACATTCTGCAGAAGGGTGAATATTCTGCATATCTGAGTTTACACGAGTTTATCTATGATTAAAAGTCTTTTCTAATATATGATATATATTTATATATTTATTTATAAGTTTATACATTTATTTGAGGAGAACTATCTTTTTTAAAAACAAAAACATATAAAATTCAAATGTAATTGGAAGCATGTTTGTTATGTTTGGAAAAAAAGACAATTGCTAATATTGTTAATTGCTAAATATTACTAATATTGTTAAGTGAAAGTGACTGAAACATTGCTCGTGGTACACAGGGAAAGAATTGTATACAGTTAATATTTTTATCAGGTTATGTGATCAAAGCTTGCCAAGATTAAATAAAATGTGGTATTGAGGTCAAAGTCTTCTTAAGGGATAGTATTTTCTCCACAATAAGCACATTGGCCTAGTGGTACAAATTCATTGAAACTTTGGGTTTATCATTAGGCAGTGCTTTCCTAGCATAAACATTTGCAAAAACATCTTTAAAAGAGGCAATGGTCTTATCAATGATGGGTTTATTGGTGGAGACATATGGTAATTTTCTTTATTTTAGATGTTTACCAATGGAAAGTTTGTGTATCTGCTTTTGAGGTCAAACATGGGGTTTTTGGAAAATTTGCATTTGGTTAGAGAGACGTTGTGGATTGTATTCCAACAACATGCTCCAAATCTTTAGGTTTGAATACCTGATCTGCCGGTCAAAGATTTCCAAAACCTGTCACCACTGGAACTACCTTTTTATTGTTTTATAGAAATGTCCAGTTTAAATAGGTTTGATTCATATTGTGATTGCTGTTTGGGAATCAAAATGTGTGGTCATTCTGCAGAAACTGGGATACATAGGGGCCAAATTATGGGAGTTTAACTGTAGATCCTACACAAGTGCCATTTTTGCTTTCACTTTGATAATTAAAAGAAAGATTCTATGTTCCTGCAATATGCACATGTCAAAGTTATGGCCTTATTGATTTTCCAATTGCAAGTCAGAATATCCTTGGACAAAAAGTTACTTTAGCTGTGAAAAATTTATCATTTCAATTTATTGTTGTGATTGACTCTAAGGTTTGGATTTGTTTATTTTACAATAATTTGTAAACTTACACTTTGTGAGTCAAAAATATTTCTTAAAAACTATATAAGGTAGGGGTCTAATATGGTTTCCTAATTCAACATACCGTAAGTGTGATCTATAATGACATTTTTTAGATTGATCAGTGCATCACATTTCAGACAATAACAAAAATGCAAACTGTAGGTCAGTCTCAGATCAGTAATTTATATTTATTATATTGGCAACATTTCATATGCAATATATAATAAGAAAAAATTCTAACAGCTAAGGCAAGAGTTATTATAAACAGAAACTTCCAAGAACACCGTTTCCATGCATCAGCTGAAGTGTTTTGTATAAAGGAGCAAGGAAACAGATCAAATTTAGCATCCATTTTAGCCAACCATGTTCTCTTCTAAAAACCATTCAAAGAGCTTTGTCAATGAAGTTTTCACTACTGCTGTTCACTCATTTAGAACAATATTCCTTAGAACATGTTCACTACTCAGCTTAACCCATTTGCAACATTAAATTTGTTTCACTATTGACTGGTAAATTGTATATAAGAATAAACACTGAATGACTAATAACTTATACCATTATTACCCTGAAAGCTAGACTATTTTATATAAATTAAGTCAATATTGTAAACAACTCGAGGCATTTTGTATGTGATGTAAATTATGTCAGTGTTGCAAATAAATTGTTTTTTTTTTTACAATCTAACGTAAATCTAACGTAAATGATGTAGATGTAATTATCTTTTTTTTTTTTAGCATCTACTACTTAAATGCATATGTAATTTTTTTTTTAATATAACTTATCACAACTAGAACAAAGGAATGTATTTTATTTGCAAGAAATCTGAAGTCACCATAATCAGAGAAAAATGCATCTGTGTGTATGTGCATGTGTGCATGCGTGCATGTATGTGTGTTTGTGAGGGAGAGAGGGAGGAAAGGACCAAAAAGTGTGTTGAATAAATCTTGAGTAATCAATCATGAAAATAATACAGGGTCAGAAGTTACATAGTTCACAAAACTAATTTCACATTGAAAAGTTTATTGGTATTATTATTGGTATTATTAACATCCAAAATTATCAGATAGTTAGATACAAAAATTCTATGTGCGTTACTTGGACAAGCTTTAGCCAGGCTAGCTGATTCAACATAAAGACTAACCTAGCTGGCAATGGAATCGGTCAGTGGCATGCTTGCATTATTGTAGTGACAGATGCCACAAGCACTACCTTTCCTTGATTAAGGCAAAAAGTCCATCACAAGTTTATTCTCAAAGGAATGTTTTTCCCCACTGACAACAAGGCTGACTGAAGCAGTTGAGGTTCAAACTTCACTCCAAAGGCCAGGATGGGACATAAACTTAAAATATTAAGATCCTGAGTAAAGTATTGCTCATCTTTAGAGTATTATGGTTGCCCCAGAATATTACCGATGGCAGTGCCTTGTAGCCTTGAATTTAAGAAGGTTTCTTATTTTCATTTTTCTTTTTTGAGCTCACTGCAGTTTGTGCAGCATATGCAGTGAAATCCATCCAGAAAGGACACATAAACCACAGAATGGTGTTCATGAATAGGTGCCGTATTTATAATGTGAAATATGTAAAATAAAATGAAGAGAAGGGGTTAATAAAAATGTCGTTTAAGATCATGTGTCAATTTTATGGGCATGTCCACTAAGGTTGGGTTGACTGTAATGGCACCTTAGTCATCCTTGAGTAGATTGAATGGCAATTGGAATTTAATCTGATATGGTGCATATATAGTTTAAATTTGCTGATTCCATATTGAGAAGGTGAGAGGAAAGGTACTCTGTTATGACAATGTTTTGGGCAAAGGTTGTGCCCATGTAGTTATGGTCAAGTTTTGGGGAGGTCAAAGGAATGGTTATGGCTAAGCTAATTATAGCAAGGGGTCAGAGGAAGGTTTATGTCCACCCTGTCATGGCACCATTCAAAGAATTATTATATAATTAGTATTATGTATATATAATTTATATTGTGTGCTTGACATTTGTCTGGGATTTCAGGTAGAATTTTTGGCCTCCTTTACTTTTTTTTTTTAGAGACATTTACTATGATTTGAGTTTAAGGTCTTGTTTTATTTACAAACTTAAAAATGTTCTGGAAACAAACTTGTTTACATTTTAATGGAATTGTTTGTTTTAAATGACCTATATCATGGGCATAATATTTTGTCTTATGTCAAGTGAATTTAGTATATATGATGAGGTCAACAGATATTCATTTCTTTTTTAAGTTCAGTCTGTGGATTCATCTGCTGTTGTGTTCAGATATGAGTGTATGTGTGTTTGTGGGCACCCCATTGTTAGCGCACAGGTCAAAAGCACAGCGACAATTGCGTGCAGAGAAATATGCCCGTCGAAAGCGCGCAGCATAAACTCCATAAGCCATTTTCTAGTGAGCACACATTAAAGAGTGTAGAATCTTTATATTTAGTAGAAATAAACTAAACGTTTGATCAGTTTGAACATACATCAAAGTGTGTACACTCTTAATATTGAGTAGAAATAAACTAATAGCTTGAATAACTGTTTTCCGTGAGCAAACATCAAGATGTGCATTTACACAGTATAAGCCTAGACAACTATAAATACCAAATTTATTTTTTGAAAATTTGAAAAGTGGTAGATATAATAAACTGAAATTCATTTTAATTTTTTTTCATGTTGTGTCTTTGTTTGTATTGATTATGCACATAACGTTGCAATTTGAACAGTGATAGACATACAAAATTGTAACTCATTTTAATAATAGTAAACCTTATTTAAATACCCAATTATTTTCTACTGTATGAATTATTTATACGTATGAATCTTTTTTGACATATTGACTTTTAAAATGTTTGCCTTGCGCGCTTTTGTCTTGCGTGCAATTGTCGGTGCGTGCTTTTGTCGGTGCGCATTTGTCAGCACGCTTTTGACCTGTGCGCTAACGGCGGAATACCATGTTTGTGTTTTGGATTTTTTTATGTATTTTAAATATTTTTACAGTGCAGCAGATTATAGTGATGTCTAGTGATGACACCATGCCGCAGACATGTAGCTTGATGTCCCATCCAGCCACATTATCCTGACAGCAGGCCAGCCAATCGTAACACTAAACTCTTAATGCTGAGCACCTAGAGAGGCAGCTGTTAGTACCATTTTTACAAGTCTTTGGTATGACTTTGTCAGGGTTTGAACCTGTGACCTCCTGCATCTGAGGTGGACCCCCTAACCACTAGGAAGATTATTTAATGTGCCCTGGGTAAAATCCCGAACATATCATTTTATAATATACACATGGTGAAAGTGAAAAATCTAAATAGATTGTTTGTTTTGAACTGTGACATATTTTAGGTTGGATGAGGTGAGTATGTCTTGAAAAGAATTAAACCAGGTCATGCAATTTTGCTTGATCCTAATTAATGGGAGAAGTTTTATAACACGATAATACATAGCATATTGATATATGGAGAGGGGGGAATTGCCAGCAGATGAGAGGGAAAAATTAAATGAAAAAATTACCAAGGAAAATAATTCCAAAAATAATAGGTGCTCTTTCATACAACATAAGTTTGCTATGAAATATTACCAAAAACTATATATGTCGGTCAATATGTACACAACGCTAGTTTTCATCGTCACAAAAAGTTTATGAATAATGTTTAAACTTTTTGTACAAGTGTATTGAAATCAGTGTTTCCGTACCCAAGCACTTTTTCATTTTCTGTGCCGGGTTTTTTATGTTAAAGTTAAATCAATAAACTTCCGGTTTGAGACCAGTTAGAAGCTGCAACAGTTGCGTTGATTTACGTCGTTCATCTAAAATGTCAACAATTAATTACAGTAAATGGGATCACATTGAGGTAAGGATATTTGGTAAAATAATCATGCGCAAAATTTTACAAATTAATTTCATTTTGAGCAAGTAAATACCAACAAATTATGGGCGGTGCGTATCTGGAAGTTTCTGGAAGCAGCTGTTTTTATCCAGGCTGTGCACAAGTTTGTGAGCGTAGAACATACGATACAAACTTAGGAAGTTACTATTTCACCGGAGAGAATATTTTAATAAGTAGTATTTAATTTAATATTTAAATTTAATTAATATTTTAAGAAATAGTGCGTTCCTGTTTATATTATTTGCATACCCCCAGTTCGTTTCATGTTTGTGTCCCCCATGGTTTTTAAAACAAAATTCATAAAGAATAGGAAAAAATTAAAAAATTCTTAAATCACTTCATTCATTGATTTATAATTTATAACCTGACCATAGCCAAGAGGCCCCTTTTCAACAAAATTTTGAGGGTTTCAGTACAAGCTCCCGATGTAATGAAGATAACGGACTACGCTGTCCATTTATGGTGTCTATTAATAGTCTGTTTCAGTAAAATCTGCGTCGTCTGTGTCTAGTAATTCTTATGTCTAGTTGTAATATTTCTAAAATAAATTGAATAAATAAATAGGAGGAACACTTGTGTAAATGTGTAAAAAAAATATATGTAAATCCAGTATTTATAGAATTATTCAATTAGATTTTCAAAAATGATGTTGCTCATAAACATGCTGGCCTAAGCAAAATATGATGACCGTGTTGATAAAGAAACAACCTTTTGATTTGAAACTCCAACTCCTTCTGGTAACAGTCGGGTTAGAAATTACAAACCAGTTAATGAAATGACCAATTTTTGTACATTGTGTATATTCTCATTTTATTCAATGATTTACAATCCCTAAGCTGGCTGTTTGTTTCTCATTTCTATGTCCAAAAGTTGCAATATCTAGTTAATATACTTTAATATGAATTGAACATATAAATAGAAGGAACTCTTTTATACATGGGTTCAGAGAGATGTAAATCTAAAATTTAGATCCTGAACTATACATCTTTGCTTGAAAACAACAGATTGGCTCAAGCAAATTTCCTTTATTTTAAGTGAGATCGATAGAAATCTGATTTGCCTGAGGAAGCTTTGGTTACACTGATGAAATGTGTAAATGTATTTGACATACCTATCAAAACATGCTGCAGTCTAAATCAGATCACCACTGTCCATTGTGAAATTGAGATCTGATTTTAATCAAATTTAACGCATGTTATTTGATGCAAAAAATATGATTTTGTTTTCCCAATCCCTCCTTGACACAGTTGTTATAAGAAAACACAATTTCCAGTAATCTTAATTTTAAAAAAGCTAGTGAGAAATGGTTCAAGGCTGCAATGGGTGAGATCATTTTGCTAATTTGCATAGGCTAGATCACAAGTTGATTTTGTTGTTGTAGAGTTTAACACCATTTTTCAGCACATGATATACATGGCGGTCAGTATTATTGGTGGTCACTAAAGTTGAATAACCCATTATAGGTATATCTAAGAGATAGATGCTATTGCATATTATTACCTTGAATGAGAACGTTTAAGCCATATTTGTTATATTTTTGACAAGTTTGTGAATAGTGAGTGGCAATGTTTCTTTGAAGTTGAATTTCACTACATTCATGTATATAAGCTGCAAAGCATAATCATTTTATTTGTCGTAATAGTGTTCAAGTGTAATTCATATTTTAATCAGATCTAGAAAGCAATTAGCTATCTAGTAAACCCAACAAAAATAAATTTCAGAACTCTTGATTGACGGAGTTTTATAATGTGAAGCACGCTAGAGTAGCGATGAACACTTGTGACAATTGCATTGCCTTTGAACCCTATTGAATTTTTTATTTGAATTGTAGCTAATGCAGTGTTGTGTGTCAGTATTAAAAAAGGAGGAAATTTTGGTTATGTTGAAATTTGAAGTGCAATAGGAAACACATTTTTGTGTGCCAAGTACAAACTTTTCTAATTATAAATTGAAGTATAATTTGGGAGAACCCAGGCTTTTGCATGTAGTATCATATGCATCTATGTATAAATCCAGCACCCTTTTTTATTTATGAGAAAAAAAGATTCTGCAATGAAATTCGTCATTTAATCTTTTTTTGTAAGTAGAATCAGACGAAGCACATTCATGAATGAAGAAAATGAACTTTAACAGATTTAAAATTGCATTTTTGTGATGAATTTATAAGGGGAGTGCTCTTGGGCAACTGTGGGGATGCTTGAAGGATGCTAAGATCAGAGCTAAATTTGAGGTGGGTGGGGTCTATTTCTGTCTAGCTGCATATCTGTTGTGTAAAGGCTATAATGAATACCATAATACAGTGTCCATTCATTTTTGTAACTTGCAAAAGTTTAGAAAGTAGCATCAATATACTTTTAAATTAGTATAAAAAAGTAAAGGTTAACTATTTGACTGAAAAAAGTGCTATTTACTTTTGTGAAAAATTGGTAATAATTTTCATGATTTGTATCAGTACAGTTTCATCCATATTGGTATTTTATACTTAAGTTTATAGTTGTTACCCTCATAAATTAAACTGAGTTAATTTATTTTAAAACATTACATAGAATTTAGAAATGTTCGCATGATCAGTCAGACACTTTTCTTAGTATGGCTGACAAGAAGGTTCTTGATTTTGAAATATGTAGTCCATGACTTCTTTCTGAACAAAGATGTTGTCTCTACAATAAAAATAGGACACCAAATAATGATTGATTTTTCCTTGCAGTAGTTCAGAACATTATGCTGCATTACCATTATAAATGTCATTAGATTTCTAACACTCCTTCATTGTGAAATATTTTGCGTTATAATAAAATAATGAAAATATAATTCATGGTGAATAGGGATAACAGATTGTTTATGATGTTACATTTTCAGCATCATTTGCAGAGTAAATTATGCCAGTTATTAGAAGTAGAGTAAATTATCCCAGTATTTAGAAGTAGAGTAAATTATCCCAGTTATTAGAAGTAGAGTAAATTATCCCAGTTATTAGAAGTAAATTATCCCAGTTATTAGAAGTAGAGTAAATTATCCCAGTTATTAGAAGTATAGTAAATTATCCCAGTTATTAGAAAAAAAACAACTTATTGCACTTGCTTATTTAATTTCATAATACATTCATTTATTCATTTTAAAAAATATAACAGACTTTCATTTATTCATTTTTTTAAAAAATAACACTTTAATTTATTCATTTTTTTAAAAAATAACAGACTTTGATTTATTCATTTTTAAAATAAATAAAGACTTTCATTTCATTTATAAGCAGCTTTTCATAATACATGTACATTCATTTATTCATTTTAAAAAAAATAAACAGACTTTCATTTATTCATTTTTAAAAATTAACAGACTTTCATTTCATTTATAAGCAGCTTTTCATAATACATTTATTTATTCATTTATAAAAAATTAACAGACTTTCATTTAATTTATAAGCAGCTTTTCATACTACGTTCATTTATTCATTAAAAAATTTTAAAAAGATTTCTCCACTGCCTATTGTCTTTCCTCCATAACACATGTCAACTTCCTTACAGTTTCCATTGTCTTGATGTGATTATTTGATGAGAAAGCTTGCTGAAAAACTACTGATATTATACAAGGTAAAACCATGAACACTCCTAAGCTGAAACAGGCATATCTGTAATCTTGACACTAATGAAATTATGTTAAGCTGCTATTAGAAAAAGTACACTAGTGATAATCATTAAAATATAAAAGTACATGATGCAGAAAAAGAGTGGATTTTAGTAGTTAGACAGTTAACATATGAGCTTGTACATGTATTCAACTAACAAACAATCATTAGTCCCAAAATCTGGCACTTTTGAACTAAATATGGTATATATTAAAAATGCACATCATTTTAAATATGATAGATTAAATGTGTGCTGAGTGATGCCCATGATAAGTTCAGATTGGGTCAGGCATGCTTAGGTTTCTAATGTACTGTCAGACATGCTTAAAATTTTTGGTAACAAGGGAATGAGTGTTATGTTCAGTTCATAATGCTTTATGTATTGCTTCATTTTCTGGAAGTTTTGTGCATTGTGCTCTTACCACATTACATACCAGCACCGTTTGGTAATCTTACATGTACAGCATTCTTCTATTAAGTCAATGCATACAGTTTCTTTCTTCCTCTGTTGATCCCATATTTCACAAGAAAGTCTGTCATTTTCCATCTTGAAAACTTGAGTAACTTAATGTCAGTCTTGTACACACATGATAATGTGAATATTTACTATTTGAAGCATGTTTTGTCAACTATGAAATAATTATGTATATTTTACTTTTTTTTACTGTTGCATTTCAATCATAACATTTGGAAGTTTAATTGATTCACCTATTTTCAAGCCTGAATGGTCTAAAGCACTCAGTGTTATGGATCACTGCCATCTCACTTGTCTGTGTGGGTTCAAGTCTTGAATTCGGCCAAATTGGGTATGTGGGAAAGCTTGCCAATAGCTTCTCGTGGGTCGGTGGTTCTTTCTGGGGGTTTTCCCGGGTTCTTCACCATTAATACTGTCTGCCATGTATAGCCTATCATGTGCTGAAAAATGGCATTAAACCCTACTATAACAACAACAACAAACTTTCAAGCCTTGAGCTAACCCTAGATTATAAGCCCAAATATTCAAGCCTAACTACTTTTAAAAGTATGCTGGTTAGAAGTTTGATGCATGTTGCTGATTTCAGGGTGACTAGATAATAATGTTTAGTTGATTTGTGTGATTTATTTGATAGGAAACAAAAGGCACTTGTCTCTGTTAATTCTAATGATTGATCACCTTGATTTACTCATCAAATATGTTTCGGAGGGGGGAGCCATGAGTGGTCTAATGCATTCTCTGTTATGGATCACTGCCATCTCACCTCTGTCTGCGTGGGTTCTAGTCTCAGATTCAGCCAATGTGGGAGTGTGAGAAAGCTTGTCAGTAGTTTTTCGTGGGTAGGTGGTTCTTTTATTTTTTTTCCCCAGGTTCTTCCTCCACCATTAATACTGGCTGCCATGTATAGACCATCATGTGCTGAAAAATGGCGTTAAACCCTACACCATCAACAACAAATATGTTTCCCTCCAACTTGTTTAAGATAGAAAATTTCAAAACTGCTTGTATTGATTTTGCGAGGCCTCAATGTAGATAGCCTGTTACTCAGCATGAGCATAAGTAGTAACTGGATCTGATGCCAATGTAGTAGTTCTCCTAAGGTATTATGATCGAATAAATCTTGATGAAGAAACATTTTTGTAATATAAATTGGTTTCTTTAGAATCACAATCATTGTATAAAAAATGGCATGCACAAGTGGTATTCATTGTTTTTTGTTTGTGTAATGCATGAGACTCCTATGAATTTGCTGTTCAGCAAATAATTAAACACCTAAAAATAAGTGTTCAGAGACCATTCAGTTGTGAGTATAAATAAATCACAAAATGCCTAGCTTTCATTGTTGTTGGTGTAGTTGAAATGCTACTCCTGGTATATATAGGCAAGATACTTTCATGTAATTTTAGAAAATTGGTGATTGCAAAACAGTTCATTGAAGCATAAGAACTTGTGTTTTGACTGGTTCTAAATATCATACATTCTTATAACTGGATTCTCTCTTGTTCTAACATGTAGTTAAATCAGAACTCTTAAAGCACAAAAATGGGACATAAGCTTTTTGACAGGCAAATGGAACAGTGTGATCTATCTTGATTAATTGCTGGGTCAAAATATTAAAAATAAATATTGAATATATGTTAGGTCATAAAGAACATTTATAGAGTATTCTTTTTATTTAACAGATATCTGATGATGAGGATGATACACATCCCAATATTGACACGCCCAGTCTATTCCGATGGCGGCACCAGGCTAGGCTTGAGAGAATGGAGAAGGAGAAAAGGGAGAAAGAAGAATTTGAAAAGACACGCCTAAGGTTGCGACCTTATTTTACTTTTTTGTATCAGCAAAGTTTCAGTATCTTAGTTGGTTTGAATGCCAGGGATTACTTGAACAGGCGCTGAAATCCTGATAGAACCCTTTATAAATTATAGAAATAAGATATGGAAAGCTTGAATAGCTGTCTCTTGCTGCATTTAAGCTGTAGTCCCTTGATTCATGATAAGAAAGAATAACTCTTCCAACCAGAAACTGCATGGTGTTCTTGCAGTGAAAGTCAAATAATTAAAATAATTAATACAAACACATTGAATATGTCACTGGTTTTGTTTTATTGTCTTTTCTGACTCCAGATTGGTGTAGAATTTCACCCAGCATGATTAGTTACAAGCATCAGTTAGTAGATGTTACACATATTTAAAAAAACAACAACTCAGTTTCTTTATATGTGCAATGAATGTCTGCGTTTGAGAAGTTCATTTGTCCACATGTATTTATTAGTGGTGGCTGAGGAAGGGAAAGTAGTGTGGTGCTTGTCCAATTTTAAGTATTAGCACAAGTCGAATAAGGACAAATAGTCAAGTGAAAATCTTCCTTACCTTTTTGGATAGCACAAAATCCAGAGAAACTCTCGTGCATTGTATTGATGATGATATGTGTATGGAAATACTAACTTTGCCTGCTATTATTATGTTCTTCTAGTATGGTCACCACAGGGACCATCTTGAAATCTTGTTATCTCTACTCTGCCTCAGGGAATGTTTATATTAACACGGGGTTTTCACTAAATAACTGGTAATATCTGGTTGGTCCCAAGTAAAAATTGTGGCAATCTGATGTCTGGTCATGGCATCCATTTTGAAAATCTAGTTATTGACTTTCCTTCTAAACAAAAATGTAATGATTTGAAATTTCTACCAGAAGGCTGAATATGGTGTCTAGTTAGTCCTGAATGAAAATAGTTCCATTTGGACATACATTGGAAATTTCACTAATAGAGATTGTATGATGAAAATGGTGTCAGTCTGACATTCTAAATAACCACCATAGCAGCCATTTTGATAATCTTATTGCTACTCCCCTCAACAGATAGCAGAGTTTTTGCCAGGTGACTTTCTAATGTGTATTTAATTTTGTATTCTTTGTTGGCTTTTCTGAATGATTATATGTTATGTACATCTGTATTTTGTTCTTGACCTTTGTCCAGAATCAAGTTAATGGTTTATCTGTCCAGTGATGTTTATTTTGTAACAACATAATATATAGCCAATGTAAAGATTATATATTTTGATCATTATCAATGGAAGTAAACATGTTTACTTTTATCTGAATGTAGGATACTAGGTTTTTACTTAGGAACTCCTAAACTTGTTGACAACTTTAAATATTTTAGGAAGGAAACTGACCTACATCCTGGCTCTATTGTTGTCTCATTTTATCTAATGTTGTCTACTTACAACATTACTAATTCATGCCTTTACATCAGAAGCAGAATCAGTCTTTCTGATATGTTCAGTTTTTAATTTGGTTGGATTTTTTTATCTATTCAATTTATTATTCACTGTAATTTCAAAGTGCTCAGTAATTCTTGGACAAAAACATTAATTTGAAATTATGATGGATTCAGACAAGGACATTTTTTTAGTATGTTATTGTAATACATCAAAAGACTTAACACATCACCACATTACAGATCATTGGCATTTTTGTGAATTCACGAATTACAGGCAAATCAACACATTCACTATTGGTATTTATTTTAAATACAACAGGAATTTAATTGGGACTTCATTTATTTGGACTTTTAGTAGAATAATTTAAAGCTCTTGGGGATTTAATTCACAATACTTTAAATTCATTATTAAATTTTTACTTCGTATTTGTTGAATTTTAACTTGATGGTTTTTGCTCTTTTCTGTTACATGGTTTTAGACCATAGAGTCATAACAACTACATAATAGTGTCTTGTTGGGCTTGAATAAAAATTGAGATGATTTAACTGTAGCCAACATGGCAACCATCTTGAAAAGCTTGATGATGCTACTTTTCCAGAATGGAAGGTCACTGGCAGACAAATTATGATATCTTGTTGGTCTCGAATGAGAATAGTATCAGTTGGACCTCACATATGAATAAACAATGAAAGTAATGAAAATGTTGTCACTTTCCAGGATGGATGGTCATATTGCCTTGGTTAAAATTCTTCTACTGTTGTCCAGTTTCTCCTTTGGTGCTGATCTTACATCCAATATGGCTGTCACAGTGGCTACATTGAAAATCATATTGCACAAAAATATCAGATGGTTTCAGCACCTTGCAATTAAAAAGAAGAATGGTTTTATCTTGAATTCCTGGGCATTGTTTTTATTGTTTTGGCTACTGGAGTATCAGTTATTATCAAGGCACTCTTGTTCTTTATTGAATTTATTGTCAATTTTAACCATCTTATAAGACAAGAGCGCTTAATCTCGGTTGCACAAAGATGCTTTATTTGGTTTTGCACCCTTTACACTTTTGGACAGAAAATCAACTTTGCCACTGTCTGGAGGTTTAGCATGTACATTTATGCCTGATAAAGTTTTTATAACCCGCCCAAAAATTTCACTTGTATTATATATCAGGCTGAGAGATCTTCATAACCCTGTTTTCATATATTTCTTTATATTTTAGTCATCAGCAGAAAATGTCTGAGATGAAGAAAGCAATAGCAGAGGCAGAACAAGTAAGTAAATTAACTGTTGTTAAAAAAAATGTATTACCTTGATTCTTCTCATGCTTATTTTAAATATAAAGAAGACCTAATTTCTTAGTAATGATTTCCTGTAAAAATTCATTTATTGTCATTTTTGGTTTTGAAGAAAAGAATGTGACTGCTAAATTTTGGGGACACATTTTGTCCCTCATTTGTTTCAGGTGGATCATGTGTTATTGGGTCTATAAGTTCTTTATTGATAACAACCATGAAATACATGTATAGGAGAATGAAATGGGGTATGCCACAAATCATAGTGAATTCACAGTACGGTATAAAGGACAAAGTTTTATGCACAAGAAAATGTTTTAAATAGCTGTAAACATGGTATTAGATTCATACTGGATGGTGCAAGATGGTTACAATACAATTGTGAATTGTGCTGCCAAGGGAATATTATAATATTTGACTATTTGGTAGAATTTGACATTGTATAAAGAGTCAAGCATGTACAAATAAAAGTTTCATTGTATAAAAAGACAGCATGTACAAATAAACATTTCTCCTGTCATGCAAGCCTCTTATTTGTATCTTTGTATTATTGCAAGAATATTTGTTGTTTTGCTAGCTGAAATGATTACTTACCAATATTGTATTGCTTGCCATCTTTGATGTTATATTTGATGTCTCAGCTACAAATGATACCTGATGATTATAATGACTTCTTCTCCCAATAGGAAGGAATATTCTGAATAGATAATGACCTGGTCCCAGTCTTTTATCTTTGTATCAGTTCCATATTCACTTTACTTCCCCATTTTACTTGGATACAACATCAGTCAGATGTGTTATGTCACTCAATGATATTGCTTTTGCTGTTGGTTTTCTCAATGTCTTTCCCACACACAAATGTGTGTGTGTGTGTGTTTGTGTGTGATTTTGGATTTTTCATGTATACCAACCAGTCCTAACACTAACCTCTTAATGCTGATTGCCAATCAAGGCAGCTGTTAGTACCATTTTTATGTTTTTGGTATGACTCGGCAGGGGTTAAAACCAGCAATCTCCTGCATCCTAGGTGGATGCTCAAACTACTAGGCCACTGGAGTAGTAATCCACGTACATATTTCATTCATTAAAGTGTTTGTCCCCATAGTCCTTGCTACTTTTTAGTGTTATTTTTAAATGAATTTTTTATTTCATGGGTTTTAAAAAAAAGGATAGCATCTTAATAGGTAAAAGACTGGTAAATTTGCTATGTACCCATTGATAGTATTGGTGCAGTATTCCTATCCAATTTTAGTTTGAGAATTTGTTTCCTTGTGTAATTATTTTCTTTTTAGTGTAAAATTTGCCAGCAAGGGCATAGGTGATGGCTCAGTGGGCTTACTCAAATCTCTTAGATGCGCATTTCATGTACTATAGACAGTTGTTCATGACCTTGGTAGGTGTGGGACAGACAGCAGCACGTGTTATGTACTATGAACAACTGTAGTTGTTCATGAATCTGGATGGTGTGGTACAAACAGAAGCATATGCTATGTACTATAGACAGTTGTTCATAAACTTGGTGGGCATAGCTGCCAACCCTCATGAGTCTGGCATGAATTTCACAACTTTTTCAGCGATTCACAAATTCACGCTGCATGCAAAAAAATTACGAATTCCCCAGTTGTCAATTATTTAAAATATTAATAAAATAACCAATTTCCCGTTAAGTGCTAGTCGTGATATCGGCAGTTGCCAAAACTGTTTTGTACTACTGGTCGCAGTATTAGAGAACTATGTCTGATTGGTATTGTTAGCCCAGTATCAAGCATTTTATCATATTTCAGTCTATTTATATAAGAATAGTTTTTACAAACGCTTTTAAGAGAAACTAGCCTAATATGAATTTTTGTTCAGTGCATGCGTCGCCAATGCTGATTTGAATTACTATTCAACAGCTTATCTTGAAAATGTCTTCCACCACCAAGGAAAAATATAATCCACGTTAACTCTGACCCTTGTTTCCCTATTTTTACTTTGGAAATGTGTTTATTGTCCATATCATGTGACTATATGACCTCATTGACATGTAAGTTGCAAGATTTGTATAGACTTGGAAGGAAAATTGTCAGATACCGATTAAGTTTCAGCAATGACATACTTTTGTCTCTTCTGTCAGTGGATTAAAGACATGGCGAATGTTATGCTCACAATTTTTGAGAAAGTAAATCATATTCCTATCAATTTCTCAATGAAAGGTTGTTCAAGTTTGCTGGGCCAGCTAGTAAGAAGCTACCCCATGCTGGCACCAAATGGTGTTGGCGAATTCCAACTTTTCGATAGGGAATGGACTCTGATCCTACACCCCAGCATGCATGGTGTGGCAAGGGTCAAAGGAAACTCGGAATAGTAAAAAGAAATGTATTGCACAAAAAGTGAAGTTTAGTTTGGAATATACCAAACGTTTGCTGTGCATTCATTTGTTCTGATAAATACTCGCGGACTCATTTTCACGAATTGGGACAGACTGCAGCATATAATAAATTGTTGCATTCTGGTTGTAGACCAGAGTTCTATTAATTGGGACAGACTGCAGCATATAATAAATTGTTGCAATCTGGTTGTAGACCGGAGTTCTATTAATTGGGACAGACTGCAGCATATAATAAATTGTTGCAATCTGGTTGTAGACCGGAGTTCTATTAATTGGGACAGACTGCAGCATATAATAAATTGTTGCAATCTGGTTGTAGACCGGAGTTCTATTAATTGTTTTTTCATCCAGAATAAGACTGCTCCAGAAGTACCTGCAGTAATTCTTGCAGAGGTGAGTATTACTACCCATTTGTACCTAAGAATTTTATTTTCCTTTTAATCCAGTTAAAATAAGATTATATTACAATATTTGTGTGAGTACTTGCTCCAGTAGTATGAAAACTAAATGATTACATAGGGTTAATATTGTTGCCCTTTTTAAAGTTCAGGAAATTTATTTGTTTTAGTTTAGAATTCTTTCCTTTTTGAACTGATTACAAAATATTACAATACTGTATAAATTCTTGCATTGGCAGTATATATAATAAATTCTAGCATCAAGTAAGTATTGCTGCAATTTTATTGTTACCGCTCTGGTGGCTCATTGGTTAGAGCAACCACCTTGGATGCGGGAGGACATGGGTTTGATCCCTGGTCAAGTCATACCAAAGACTTATAAAAATGGTACTAACAGCTGCCTTGCTTGGTGCTCCGCATTAAGAGGTTAGTGTTAGGACTGGTCGGCCTGGTGTCAGGATAATGTGACTGGGTGGGACATCATACTACATGTCTGCCGCTTGATGCCCCAGTGTTAGATATCACTATAAACTTCCACACTGCAGACATCATAGCGATATCACTGAATTTTTTTAAAGCTACCATAAAAATCCAAATCTCACACACTTGCACACATGCCATTTCATAGTTAAGGAACTGAATCATTTTGTTTTGTCTGTTGAGAAAGATGACAATATTTATACAAGTACATGCTTACACAGTATAGGAGTAATCTCATTAGAATATTTTTATATTTTTCATTTCGGAGAGTACTTGCTTCTGTGATATATATATGGTTTTTTTTCCTAATTAAAATACTTAATGTTCTTAGTCTGTGGACTGCCAGTCCCAGCAGTATATGGGACCTGTTTCATTAGGTCAAGTAACACAATGCACCTGAAGAATTGTAGAACTCCAACAGTCCCAGCAGTATATGGGACCTGTTTCATGAGGTCAAGTAACACAATGCACCTGAAGAATTGTAGAACTCCATCAGAGTAGCCATTCCTTGTTTTCAGGATTATACAATATCTATCACTGATGAAAATGGTCATCAGTCTTTCTGGCACTGGTCACTTGTTTTCAGTCTGCTACAACTGGTCATTACTATACATCATCAGTCTGAAGACAGGGATTAGCATTCTCATCCTCCCAAATAGTCTTTTAGTAGGGATAATCCTATCATCAGTCTGAGGACAGAGATTAATATTCTCATCCTCACAAATAGTCTTTTAGTAGGGATAGTCTGATCATCAGTCTGAGGACAGAGATTAGCATTCTCATCCTCCCAAAGAGTCTTTTAGTAGGGATAGTCTTATCATCAGTCTGAGGACAGAGATTAACATTCTCATCCTCACAAATAGATTTTTAGTAGGGATAGTCTGATCATCAGTCTGAAGACAGGGATTAGCATTCTCATCCTCCCAAAGAGTCTTTTAGTAGGGATAGTCTTATCATCAGTCTGAGGACAGAGATTAACATTCTCATCCTCACAAATAGATTTTTAGTAGGGATAGTCTGATCATCAGTCTGAAGACAGGGATTAGCATTCTCATCCTCCCAAAGAGTCTTTTAGTAGGGATAATCCTATCATCAGTCTGAGGACAGGGATTAGCATTCTCATCCTCCCAAAGAGTCTTTTAGTAGGGATAATCCTATCATTCTGAGGACAGGGATTAGCATTCTCATCCTCCCAAAGAGTCTTTTAGTAGGGATAATCCTATCATTCTGAGGACAGGGATTAGCATTCTCATCCTCCCAAAGAGTCTTTTAGTAGGGATAATCCTATCATCAGTCTAAGGACAGAGATTAAGATTCTCATTCTCCCAAATAGTCTTTTAGTAGGGATAGTCTTATTATCAGTATGGGGACAGAGATTACATCCCTCAAGTCCACCCCCTGTGCATGATGGGACATCACATGTGGAAATTTTCATAGGGACCTTTTCTTGTCCCTCCAGTTAAAACTTGGGCGGAATTGGTGCTTGGAGCCAGGACACTGGTTACTATTGCTTGGCATGCATTATTGATGCTTATGGCACTCCCATCAGAAGTGCTTTACCTCCACAGGAATGTTGCTTTGGAAACATCCTTGGTCTTGCTGGACCTTTGCCAGAGCCTTGTATAATCTGTATCATTGGATGTAGAGATGCTCCAAATGAGGTGCAGCAATGGCAGTTTGGACACTCCTACATTAATAAAAATGCAACAGCTGTGGAGATCATGCTGATGTCCACCATATTCCTGGCTATAGGAATATATTGGTGCGCAGTCATTAGATTCTTTCTGAATGTTCTTTGTACCAGGAGTTAGAACAATCATGTTTTTGATTGTGCTGAAGCCTGACAGGATAACAGACCAAAAAACCAAGCTTTTACATCTCACAAGTCCAGCTTCAAAGATTCTGGGAATTGTTTGTCTTCAGTTCTCACACTTTCTAGGAATTGATTGTCTTCAGTTCAATTGTGTCTCACACTTTCTAGGCTGAGTATACAAGTAGTATACATCCCTGTGGTATGTTTTCAGTGATCTTGACCTTTGAGTGCATGATACTAACAGGTTACCACAGAGTACAGACCTTTCACATTAGCCCACGTATTCTGGCCTGGTGGATATTTTGTTAGCATTAATCCAAGTATTGTCACATTTGGATTAATTCTAACAAAATATCCACCAGGCCAGTTTTATGAGCAAGATTACTAAGTGCATTGCTGTCAATATAATAATAATAATAATAATAATAATAATAATAATGAGGACTTTGTATAGCGTCTAATTCTTTAGAAGCAATAAGCATTTTACAACATCAATAATGATATGACTACAGAAAAACAAAACACAAAAACCATGAAATTGGAAAACATAAAAAAATGCTGAAAATAGTTAAGGTACAAAACATTATTAGGTCTTTAAATTTGTTCTTGCAGTCGTAAAAGGTTAGTTTTAAGAGCACTCTTGAAAGGGATCGTTGTGTCTTTGTGTCTAATTGATATGGGCATTTCGTTCCATATTGCTGGTCCCTGGTATGCAAAAGAACATTGTCCATATGATTTCGTTTTCTTAGTGGGAACAATGCGTATACAATTGTCAGAAGAGGAGTGTAACTATCTTTGTGTATACATGGGTGAGGCCAGCTAGGTATGTTGGACTGGAGTCCATCAGTGAAACGTAGCACAGAGAACAAATTTTGTGTTTGATTCTGAATTGAATAGATAGCCAGAGTAGGGTACAGTTCGGTGGGGAGTTGTGCTCTGATGGTGGTACTCTAAAGATGGTCAAATAAGATAAGCTGTGTTTTTAACTTTTTGAAGTTTCTGGAGGAGATATTGAGATGAACCAGACAGAATTGAGTTACAGTAGTCCGGTCTTGAAAGTATGATAGCCTCACTTCCAGGATTTCTATTGCAGAGCAGAGAATCTTCTGTAATTTGGGAAGTAGGAAGCATGTTAGCTGTCTTAAGTGCAGTGGCTGAATTTCTTACTTGTTTTTCTTAAATGATCTTCTGAAATCAAATTTAGTACTTGACCATGAACAAGGGATATTTCCATCCCTGTTTACCTCCACTTAATGTTGGTCAGTATTTGTTTCTGATTCATAAAATGTTATGTTCACCTGAAGAATAAATTATAATTGTACAATATGATATTAATAATAAAGGCATTGAATGTTTTAAACCATACAAAAAAATTTGATCCCAAACCATGCAAATATAAGTTGTCACCCATCAAATCTAATTGGCCCTCCCTGGCCAGAAAATCATAAAACTTAAGGGGTTCAGTTTGAGCATGAGAATTGATATCAGCCAGTCACAAAGAACTTTACAATTGTAATAACATGTTTGATTGGCTGAAACTCAATTTCAGATATGATCTTATAGCATTTATGTTTTCCAGGCCTGCATTTCAAGATATCTATCACTTCCTAGACCTTGATCCTCACTCCAACATTGAAACCATCAAGAGCACTTTAAAAAAGTTTTTAGTTTTAGATGTACAGTTGATATATAGATTTGAATTTATGTAACTAATTATTAACAAGTCTTGCTTTATGATTGATGAAATCTGTATTGAATACAAAATGGAAAATCATTGACAAAGTAAAAGCAGCTGTATGAAATACTTAAAGAAACCTGATAAATTGATCTTGATCATACTAGAAATTTTCAATATGTTGGCCCTCATCAGGCTTCATTTTCTGATTTTTGTTTCCATTGGTCATATGTGATGGCCTTTTGTCCATTGTCCAGCCACACTCCAGCAGTCATGTGGCATCCGGTAACATAAGTTTTTATCACTCTTAAACTACTTGAAGGATTGCCATGAAACTTTCAAAACACCTTCATCCCAATTTGACCTAACTGAAAATAGAGACCCTCATATATCAAGTATGACCCATCCATACCATTTTTTTGAGTTTTTGATGGAATGCATTAGATATTTTTTATCACATGTTTTAAGGGTTTTGCATTGTATATTTCCTTATCTTTTAGTTTACACACCTTTTACAGAACTTTAACATCTTTACCTTACTCACTGTTTACATAATTTTATCATCTTTACCTTACACACCTTTTACAGAATTTTAACATCTTTATCTTACACACCTTTTCCAGAATTTTAACATCTTTACCTTACACACTGTTTACATAATTTTAACATCTTTACCTTACACACTGTTTACAGAATTTTAACATCTTTACCTTACACACCTTTTACAGAATTTTAACATCTTTACCTTACACACTGTTTACAGAATTTTAACATCTTTACCTTACACACCTTTTACAGAATTTTAACATCTTTACCTTACACACCTTTTACAGAATTTTAACATCTTTACCTTACACAGCGTTTACAGAATTTTACATCTTTACCTTACGATCTGACTTGTACATAAGATTTGCATTTGTTTGGAAGGGTTTATCTGAAGTTCTTCATTTGTTACGTTGTTTTGCTTTTAGTTGATACTTTATATTTACTATTGTGCTAAGAAGATATATATATATATATATATCTTAAATGGATGACTGCATCAACATGTGGTTTATCACTAAGATATATCTTGTGATGTTTAGTTGGTCCTAAATGAAAAAGATCCTGATCTGACATTCATTATGGCCACTACAGTGGCCATCTTGACAGTCTTGTTATTATAGCTGTTTCTTCTGAATGGATATTCATAGTGATTAGATTTTGGCTGGAAGACTTTAAATGATATTAGCTGGTTGTCAATAAAAAAAATAGTGCTTCTCAGGCAAGTATCTTGTAAACATAAGAAAAGTTTGGGGTTTTTTTTAGCAAATTTATTGTGATGGAATTTCTCAAGAATAGCATAGATGGTTTCATTAAAAAGAAAACCCCAGACTTATAAGTGATTCCTGGATATTCTTTTCTCCACGTCCAGAATATTTTAACTATTTGCAATATTTTTTTTGTTCATCTTTGGGGGAGAAAGAATAGTATATTACATGTATACTGCTGAATTCCCCTAATAAATTAAAGTAATTATTAGAGATCAGTCAATTCAAGGGACTCCTGGTAATATAATGTTGATTGTCTTATTGTGTTCATATTTTCTATCAACAGGCAGATGTACCTGCATTAGAAAATTTGAAATTGGAAGTATCTGAGTTGGAGAAACAGGAAGCAGAGTTTAGAAAAAAAGAAGAAGAGCTTAAGAAGAAAGAGAAGGTAATTCAAGTTTTCATTTTGCTTAAGAAATAGTAGCCACTTTTCTGTCGACCCTGTTTTTGTTATTGATGTATGTTTTAGTGTAAAATTCTTTCATGTAACTCTATTTCTCTGGGACTGTTGTATTCATAACATTAAAATTATTATCAGGCAATCCCATTTTTGAAAATTAATGTCTGGTCTGGTAACCACAAAGTATTAAAGATATGAAAGTTTTAATATCAGTAATATAGTACTTGCTAATGATGCATTGCTTACCTTTTCCTGTCTGAGCGTAATATTGCTTGTCTGCTTTAATGGTATGTCAGGTCATATTGGTTGTATAGTGTTGATTAAAAGTTTAAATTTTATTATGATTGTTGAATTTTTTATGGTCAAATATAATCAGATCAGTTTTTATCTAAACCTGGAAGAAAAAAAACTTGGAAAATTTTGTTACAGAAAGTGTGGTAGCCATTTTCAAAGCTGGTTGCCCAGTGACAACCACGCATATTTACAAATTTATATATTCCTGTGTAATGATTGCTAAGTAAATGTGATATGACATAATAATAGCAGTTATATTTATTTTATTTTATTTGTTGGCTTTTATTTTTAATGATTACATGTTATGTAGAGCTGTATTTTATACTTTATATTGTCCAGCATTAAGTTAATAGTGTACCTGACTACCGTATTTTCCAGGATACAAGTCAAAACTTTTTTACTTGAAAGTCGGGGCATCGTCTTATACTCCGAATCAACTTATATATGGATTGTGTCATTGAAAGCTTATAAAACGCTCATAACTACAGGTAATAAAATGAACTACAACATGGATGTCCTTTCAATTATAATAAAACAAGCATGGACTGTTTATTCAGCTGTGTCAATCGATAACAGAATGTAGCAGTGATTTGTTCAAAAGTAAAATCACAAACTTGTTACCATGGGTAATGCAAATTCTAGATTGCCAGTAATATGGAATATCATACAATGATACCATTATTAGTGTAAAATACGAAGATAAGATATTGACCTGGCATCGTCTTATACTCCGAATCGACTTATATATGGATGAAGGATGGAAAATAAGTCGAATTGGTGAATTTAACTGCATCGACTTATAGGCCGGAAAATACGGTAGTGACACATTTTATAAGAAACATAGTATAAAGCAAATATTTACCTATCACTGTGGATTAAATATTTAGATCACTTTTTGTCCTGTAAATTAAAACAGATCATTATTAGCAGTAAATCTGTTTATATAGATTTTAAAGATACAGCCTTTATTCTGACCATGGAAAATTCTAGAATGGAAATTTCCTGTTTGTTGATTATTTTCAGAAAATGGTAATTGCAACCTAGGTCAATTGGGACTGATATATAATCTTCTTTACACTGGCATTATTCTTGCCTTGACATCTGAAGCAGAATTAGTCTTGTGTTCAGTTTTTAATTTTTTGTAGATTAATTTATTCAAATTAATATTCACTAGAATTAGAAAGTGCTTAATAATATTTTTGGACTAAAACTTCAATTAGGAATTTTATAGTGAATTAACTGAAGGACATTTTCATTTATATTGTTTTTATTCATCAAAAGACTTTTAGCACATTGCCACTTCTAGACCATTCACACATTAGCACATTTGAGACTACAGGCACATAAACATATCACTTTCTTAATTTTTTTTAAAAATATCACTGGAATTTAATTGTAATACGTTTGGACTTGTGATAGAACTTATAGGACTTTTTAGGATTATATTCACAATACTGCAAGTTCTTTTTTTTTTCATTTTCACTTTGTTTTTAGGCAAATAAATTATTGTTGAATTCTGCAAAACTTGTTGGTTTCCACTCTTTTCTGTTACTTCAGATCATTGAGTTGTAACAGTTATTTCTGTGTAACAGTAATTTCTGTCACAGTAATTTCTATGTGAGATATACTTTAATGATTTATGACATTTGTTCCAGTAATTTGTTCATTATTTAATATAATGTCACTTTTTCTTTCAGCTCACTCCATGGAATATTGACACAATATGTCATGAAGGAAAATCAAAAACAGTGAGTATTATTCATTAATTGGTTGGTAATTTGATATGTTGGATTTAACACATTACCTATATTCATTTTTAACCAGTTGTCGTTTTTGTATCACTTTGATTATACCAGTAATTGATAAATTGGTCTTTAGTTGCCAACGACAATCAAAGCCAGTTGCCGTGATTATTTAATACTTGATAGTAGCTTTGGCTACTAATACTAGCTACTGTATTGATGGTACCCCATTGTTAATTGTCTTTAATAGGCATTTAATTATGCTACCAGTTTTTAATATCAAGTGGATTAAGAGCCACAGGAAATGATGCCCACACCCTTAACTGGATGTAAATAATGAATTTAGCCGTGGGATATATTTTCACTTCTATAGCACTGACACATTTAAATGAGTTTGGTATGTTTTGAAATTTGGGTATATGACTTGTAAGAATAATTTTATTGTGAGGTCTCTAAAGAGAAACTTAGTCTAGGGTGCAGGTTTGTGTCTGTAAAGTCAAGTTTTGTAAAGTTATATGTATTGTAAATTTGAGAAAGCTTGAGATTTGCATAAATTTGTGTTAATATGCCCTTTGGTTTTCTGTTTGTATTAAAATTAATACCTTTTTCTGGGTTCTAAACAGTTAAAATGCTGCCATAACAGTAAGTCTTTTAAATATTTTTCAGCAAATTCATTAGAGATTAGTTAGTAATATAAATTTTCTTGTATTACAGATTATTAACAAACCCAAACCAAAGGAAGAATTAACAGAAGAGGAAAAATTGGACAGACAGGTAATTCATTTTAGTTTTCTTGGGGATCCACTTTAGCATATACCATAGGTAATTAACAATAGTATAAGTACATGTAGTATGGCACCTGTCACTATTGTTTAGATTACTTTTTCCACATTAAGAACCCTCATTCATTCCAGATGCGCCATCTATCTGTTCTAGAAAGTTCTCAGAAAACTGGCATTGGCCAGTCAGACTTCACATCATAGATCCATGCATAATGGTATATCTCTTCATTCTTTTCTGGAAGATATATTTTCCTTGCATGAAAAGTTCTTGTTCTAGGAATTGAATACTTTTCATTGATGTTTTTTGTGCTGATGTTATTCCACTTGAATTCTTTGATAGTCCATAGTGATTGATAGTTTTCCATGTTTTTTAGTCACAGTGAGTCACCTACTCTTCCGGTTTTTTATGTATTCAGGAATTACCTTGTCGGAAAATGTACTTTCTATAAAGTCGTCAACTTTTACTTGAATATTATCCGTACATGTTGTTACTTGAAGTGTTTACATTTAGTGTGGTGGTACATATTTTCAGTCCCATTACTGTTGTTTTCAATGTGTGTTTTTAAAGTTTTTCTGCTTCTGCACAAGTATTGCTTGTCCAGTTTAAGTTTGAAATAAGTTTATATATTATTATCATCCAGTGTTACAAGCAGTTGAAAAAAATCACTCTCCTTGCCTATCACTCAGAAACAACATCAGCTGCATGGAATAATTTTGGTGGGAAGTTTGAAGTAATCCTACTTTGCAAGGCCGGATTGGCTGAAAGTACAAACTTTGCTGTAAAATAAATGGATCAGTACATAGCAGTTTATCATGAAGGTGGTATCTATTTACAGCTTAATCAATGGGGTAACATTAGTTCAAACCCATAACCACTTGATTGTATATCCAGAGTGCCAAACATGTCCCTTTTTCCAGAAGTGCTGATTGCATCAACAATGTGTATGCAAGACAAGTGATCTCACTCATGTCTTCTTTAGCAAATATTAAACTCTTTGATTTTTTTCTTTCATTTTTGTTTCTCAGCAAAATTTTGTGAAGAGATACAAGGATGAGATCAAAAAGTTTGGAATGATGCGGAAATATGATACAAGCATGGATTATCTATTGGAACATCCCCACCTGGTATGTGAGGAAACAGCAAATTACTTGGTTCTATGGTGCATAGACCTTCAGCTTGAAGAGGTAAACCTGATGATAAATATTATTTTAATAAGTTGTAATCTTTTAGGCATCTGTTAATTGTAGGATGTTTGTTTTCTCTGATTTTTGGTGCCATGTTATGATACTGGAGACAGACAGTCAAATATTGTCGACATAGGTGTATGTCAAGATAAGTGTTGGGAAGGGTGGTCTGATTAAAGATACAAGTTGAAATCGTCAGTAAAGTGTGACCTATCGTCAGTGAGTAGCATTTACACTTTGAGAAAACAATGGAAAGTTAGAGTACATGAAGACAAAACCAGTGTGAAATACACTTGTATATTGACAAATGACATTTTGTTTACTTTTGTGTAGTAAAATCCACAATAAAATATTGCATCAGCCACATCCTAATATGAAAAACATTACGATAGTCAATGTTGGCATTAGCACATGGTTGCATTGGCCTTGATTTTGGTCAGTCTGTTACCATCTTATTGAGGCTACCAAAGGGATGGGGCTATTCTCAGGGAAATGAAAATCTGCCAGCAGGTTGGTTTAAACAGTTCATGTCTTCTTCACAAATCCTTTTGTATATGATGTTATGATGAACTTTAAAGTGACTGAACCAAGCACTTGTTGTAGCGAAGTGATCCACACTAAGTTTTTTGTGCAATTTCGCTTTTTTGCTGATGATATCATGCTTTATGGATAAGGTGGAATTTGCAATGCAGGTTTCATTGAACCATTTTGCTGTGGCTTCCTCCACACCTTCAAATTTAGCAGTCTTCTGCTTCTTCCTTTGGGCAGCGCAGTTACCTTCTATGTAGTCTTTCTTTATAGACTCAACAGCTTTCATCCTTCATGACAGGGTGTTTAAGCGAAAAAATTCTACAGACATTGTGAGATGCTCTGCCCTCAACTTCCTCAACAGCCAGATATTTAGTTTCCAGAGACTGTAAATTTGATCTGCGTTTTACACTGCTGTTGGCAGCTTTCATAAATATAAAAAAATGTTAAAAATTAAACTTTCACAGCACAGTAATCACCAGTCACTTTGTTCAATGCAAGAATCAATTAGATTTCATTGCTTTTATTTAAGTTGCTGCAAGAGGCCAACTTTATAGGACCAGACAATAACAACAAAAACAAGTTTTTTTTTGGTTTTTTTTATCCTACTGTGACATTAAAGCTTGACAGCAAGATTAATTGTTGAATAAAATATGGGTCGGAAATGGCGGCTGGTCAACATAAATGATTAGGCAGGAAAATTAAAGCCTGGCAGCAAGATCACTAATTGATGAACAAAGTATGGGTTGGAACTGGCAGCTTGTCAACATAAATGATTAGAAAACAAATGATTTGTTCAAGCTAGGACCAAGGGCTTCTGTCGACATTTATGTTTATTTTTCATCTCGACTTCTACATAAGCATGAAAATTTTGGTAGTAATAGTAGACCAAGGGATTGGGACATTGCTTTTTTGTCAAAATAGGCAGCTTGTTGACATAACTGATTTCTATATAAGTGGGTAGGACTGTATGTAGCAGTTCTAATGTCTGTCCATCAATTCATCCATTCATTGTTTGATATGGTACATAATTATGTAAGCATTGATAGCTGTTCCCAGAGTTTATAATGGATTGCCATGAAACTTGGTAAATATCACCTAATTCACTTTACAGAAAATTTTTCGGGCTAAACATACTTGTGCTTTTGCATGTGTTCTGTAAACCGGATCTAACTGACCTTAGAGTCAAGTCAGAGGTATTGTTGGCATTTATTACTTCATTGAGCTCTGACAGACCTGCCGACTCTAACAATTTTATCACAAGTCTTATGAAAATTACCCTCAAAATATGGACTTGTGGCATACAAACAAAAACTGTGAAAAAATTATTGTTGCCGACAAATTCAGGATAATTGGTTCATCTGTGTTGATATTGATATGGGTTTCATATTAGGATTAGTGAAACAAGTCAGAGAACCAGACTAATTTTACAGCAGCACCCCAGATGCTTTAAACTGCACCAGTTTGTTCATGCAAAACTGTTGATTAAAGATTTTTTTTAAAAAAATGGCATCCAGAAAGTGATGCCTGTTTAAGACAAGGGTAAATAAAATGTGTTAAGATTCTTCTGAATAAAAGCTGGAAAGGACACAATTATGTTTATTGGACATCACATGCCAATTTGAGTATGTCTTGTGGTGGGAGATATGATTGCTGTCATCAAGTGAAATGGAAAAAGAATGTCCACAAATTATGTCAAGTTGAGAGGTAGCAACAAGCCATTGAGTTGCAAAGGGTTTGGAACTTTAGTTTGTACAACTGTACTAGTGGTAAATAAAGCCTATGCGTACTTTACAAACTTTTCAGTTCAACATAATGTTTATCATCACTGTATGAACGTTTTATTACGTTTACCAACTTTAAATAGCTGTTATTGATATTTTGTTACACCTTACTGAAAACAGGTCAATCATACTGAAAAATATAAGGTGCCTTACTGAGACAGACTTGTCAGGATTGGCAGTCTACTCTGAACACAGCAAGTGAATTTTGACCAGACTTTGTTTCTAGTTGTATTTCAGTGAAACAAATTTGACACTCATTGAATTTAAAATCAGTGGTTTTTAGCTGTAACAATTTGTGAGCATGAGATAGCTGAGAAAAGTATGGTGTCTTTGTCTCCCCTCCCACCCACCCCATAATAAACCTTCAGATAATAAATACAGTTAACCAAACTCAGCATGTGTGTGTGTATATATATATATATATATATATATATATATATATATATATATATATATATATATATATATATATATATATGTTGACATTGAGACAAGTTAATAATGAGACAAGTACAGTGATTGGCTATCCATGATATTGTATGCAGTGTCAGAAGCCATAACAAAATTTTTGTTACCAGATTTGGTATGTTTGAGTTGCTGAAGAATATCAGAGATAGTTTCTATACTCCAACCATTCTGATTTATCTGGGAACATCCCATATTCATATGGCAAAAAGAAATTTTGTACCAAAATGTTTGGTTTATAATTTTCAATCAAATTGTTGTTTGGTCTAATCTAGTAGTTATAATATCTACATTTCTGGTATGAACAGCCACCATTATAAAGTTGATTTGAAATATGTTTGTTCTGCTCTGTGTTCAGTTTATTATAATGGGTACATTTTGGAATAAAAGAACGTAATTTGGACAACTAACATTTGCCTGTCCAATAGAGAAAGGAATACACTGAGGAATTTCCATTCATTCAGTCCAGGTCAAAAGACAACACCTATGATGTTATTCTCTACCTCTAAGCTCTCCTTGTGAAACATGTCTGAGATTCAGTTTTCAATTTGTTGGCAGGTCTGATACTCAGCATTGAAAATGATCAAATAAACTTCAGAAGTGGCCTTATCTTGAATTCATGAAACTCTATTCAGGCAGTAAAACGTTAGTCTCTTTGAGGAACTTGTTATCAGTTACTCCCATTTTTAAATTACCCCTGAATGCACTGTATGGCAATGTTGTAAACACAATAGTCTCACAACTTTCATTGGATCTGCATCAAACTTTATAAAAATTACAGTCATCATCCCCCCTCTGACTATACTCATCTACACCCAGTGATTGTGAGGTTATAAAATGTAAATGCCATCACAAATATGATAAGCCTTCCTACAGTGACTGCATACTTATAGCTTGGTTATAAAATATTTTAGTTGAAGTTGTTATAAGACTTTAGTCTTGTGACTTCTGACTCTTGTCATTCAGTATTAGAGATGGTTTAAACACACAGCAGTTGAAAAAAGAAATGGTCTTATCTTCAATTTCAGACATTTATTATCTGTTACTAGAGCATCAATCACTTTTTACATATAATGTTTAAATAATATATTATTGATATGATTTTTTAATAACTTTTGTTAGACTTTTTAATTTTCATTCTTGATTTCCCTCATGCCTACTTGTAAAATCTCTCAGGGTTTTATTAACGTGCCCTTGCAATATGCATGATAAAGATTGGTAGTAACTGAATTTCTGTAGTCTTTAAAAAAAAAAATAAGGGTCCACTGATAATCTGAGTTGATGAGAGTATTTGTAGGGAATTGTTTTGATTTTCAAAACTGATCGTGAGAGTAATTTTCATTTCCCAACATTCTTCTGTTTTGACAGAAAGAGCTAATGAATCAAGTTGCCCACCAGACTATTGTGATGCAGTTTATGCTAGAACTAGCAAAGCAACTGGATACTGATCCCAAAAACTGTATAAGGGCCTTCTTCTCCAGGTAACTTATCATAAAACTTTTTCTAGCAGAGATGTTTACTGTTACAATTTTACTGTAGTTCAGTATTTTACATAAATATGAACTTCATTTCAAAGTGTTAACTTCACAGACTAGTGATTCAAGAATTTTTTTTCAGACACAGGCCAAGGGCTGGTGTCTTACAAAAAAGGTCACAAGCCCTGACTCCAGTTCCACGGGCCTCCAACTTTTACTGTTATTTGTCACTAAACATTACAATTGGTGTGTTTTAAAAAATATTTTTTGGTAGAAGATGAATTCTATTTTAGTTGTTTGTCCAGCTAATGACCATTTAAGGAAAAATAAATACTTTAATGAAGGCAGATTAAAATGACAGTATAAATGGATTGAATTTATCATCATCAACTATTAGAAAAGGGTAAATACCAAGTGAACCATTTTTTCAGATGATAAAAAGATTTTAAAAAGGATTTCAGTTTTTTTAAATACATTTAAATGCTATTTTGATGACATCATAGGAAATTTAAAAAGTGCACATTTATAAAAAAAATCTCTAGCCCCAAGTCCAACTGAGCTTATGCAAAGGCCATGCATCTGTTTTGTGCATGGATTGTTTTATGTCATGTGCCTGTTAACAATTGCTATTTCCAACACAAACAGACAGTTTGAACCATATGTGGCTGATTGTGACCTTGCATGTAGGTCATTTAAATTTGTACAAATGTGGCAGAACCATCATGAGATATAGCCACCATTATTATACAAAACTACCAGCAGTTATTATAATAAATTCCCATTGATTCATATTTTTTTTTTTTTTTTAAGTTAATAGAATTAAATTACAAATTGTGAATTAGCATACATTTACATCATTTTGTGATTGATTAAACCTGAAAGGAAATAGCTTGGCTTATACATGACTTCTTTCTATTTTAGTAATGTTACACAAATACCATAAAAGAATTTAAATTGTAACTCTGCAGACAATCACGAACTTTGTTTTTATATTGCCTGATAAGTTGTATGAAAGTGGATATTCACTTTTAGGGATTCTGGCCATTGCGAGTGCCATCACAGGCATAAATGGATATCCACTCAAGAAAAGTTTGAATATTTTTTTCATTATTTCCTGATGAAAACTTGGGGCTGGAGGTGCACAGGATTAAACTGGGATACACTGTGGCAATACTTATAGTGTCATTGATTGTCAAAAATATTAATTTATTAGTTTTGGAACTTCAGTTTGGAAAAGAATGGTTTATTCTCTTTGCTAATAACATGAATTCAGTCATTGCTGGGTAAATGTTTAGTAACCACTAATTTGACAATTTATAGTTTCAGAGTCGGCAATTTGAGTATGAATTGACCATCTTGCATACATGTAAGGTCTAGAACAATGAAAGAGAACTGTCTTCACCAAAAACTTCTGATGAGGCTAAGTTGATCGGCAGTGTCACTGGTATAGGCAGGAAACAATAATGGCATCCCAATGGAGACAGAGTTGTTGATTCTGCAGTTTTCACAACAAGACTTCTGATCTCTCATAGTGCACACAAAAAACCAAGATAAAATTGATCTACTTGACAAAACTTTTATAGGCCAAAGGCTAGACTTAACATAAGAAAATAAATCTTTCATTAATTCTTGTCTTGGTTGTCGGTTTGATCCCTGGCCGAGTCATACAGAAGACTTATAAAAATGGTACTAACAGCTGCCTTGCTTGGCATTCAGCTTTAATAGGTTAGTCTTAGAACTGGTCAGCCTGGTGTTAGGAAAATGTGACAGGGTGGGACATCATTAGGAATTTTAGCAACTCTGACAGAAACATTGAAATAATCGTTTTCATGATATATGCAATCAACAGTATTGGATGAAATTCATAGAGTAAGCATTGTTTGGACATAGAGTTCTTGACCAGTTACATTCTCTTTGGTGGGGCCCCAAGTGATCAAAAGCACTCACTGTTACGGATCACTGCCATCTCACATCTGTCTGTGTGGGTTTGAGTCTCGGACTCAGCCAATGTGGGTATGTGAAAAAGCTTGCCGGTTGCTTCTCGTGGGTCGGTGGTTCTTTCTGGGGGTTTCCCGGGTTCTTCCTCTACCATAAATACTGTCCGCCATGTATAGCGTATCATGTGCTGAAAGATGGCATTAAACTTTATAACAGCAACAACACTTTGGTTCTTAGGCAGATGTTGGGCACACGTGTGATCTTGGACCCACTTGTTTAACTTGCTGCACAGATTTAATACTTTTTTAAATATATTTTTTTAATTTTCAGAATAAAAGTAGGAGAGAAACAATATATGGATGCTTTCAATGATGAGCTTGATGCCTTCAAAGACAGAGTGAAGAAAAGAGCCCAGGCAAGAATAGAAGAAGCCATGAGAGAGCATGAAGAAGTAAGTGGTGCTTTCTTGTATACTAACTTCAGCCAATAACAAGACGTGAATATAACCATTTCAGAACCAACCTATTTCTGTACATTATTGAATCAACTAGTAACAGAGGATTTTGTTAATGCATTCAGATTATGTAAAACTTGTTAAGTTTAACAATTTAATTCAAAGTTGTCACATATGCTTTTTGTTACAAGTGCATTCCATGTTACATTATGGCACATTCATTAATATAAGCAATGCATGGGGTTGAGATGTTCTGTGCACATTTGAATTGATAATACTTGATCACTGTAAACATGCATTGATCATTAAGATGTTTGGTACATTGAAATAGGCACAGATAATGTGTTGATGTTTTCATTGTGGTAGAATAACATAGCTAGTTTTGCAATATCACAAAATGTCTGATTTATATTTTTTTAAATGTAGTTATTTCTGAACATGGGATTCAGATACCTAGATTATGAAATCTGTTTACATAGCTCAGATTATTGTTTTTGTTTCTGTTATTAGTGTTCCTATAGATATCTCAAGTCATTTTTACCTCACCTGGCTTTAAGGTTGTCCCTCATTCCTCCATTGACAGTTGCTATTTTTAAGTTATTAAAGACCACTTGTCAGTGTCAGCTAGATTGGCATAGACATCCTGGCATAAAGATCTTTTAACATTTTTATACATGAAGCTGATCTGTCATCAAATATGCCACTGATATTTGCAAGAACATTTAAACAACTTTGCTGTAACATGTGAACCAAATTTGAATAAATTTGACTGGAAGCATCCTGCCATAAAGGTTTTCAGTATTTCTCAAACATGGCCACCATTACTAAAATATAAAAACTATAAACAACATTTTTACGAAATGGCATTGTATATAATGTGACCAAATGTGACAGCATTATGGTATGAAGGGCTTTCACATTTATTCAAAATGAAGCTGATCTACTATTAAATATGGCTGCCGGTACTAAACATAGAAATGCATTCCCATGATTTCTCAGAAAAGCAGAACAGAATATGACCAAATTTGAAAGAAAGTATCCTGGCATTAGAACCTCTAAAGTATTTTAAAAATAGAAATTATGTTGGTTTACCATCAACTATCGCAGCTGTTTTAAAAAAAAACAAAAAAACATTTGAACAACTTATCCAAAATTACTTTACAGAATATGACAAATTTTGATTGAACGTATATGAAAAGCAATAATATGATATCTAAAATGCAAATATGATTAATCTTGAGTACATTTCAAGTGCAGATAAAGTGCAAAGGAAAGCTAAATGAAAATGTTCAAAATTATACACTTACGGGTCATTTTTTTTTGTTGCAAGTCAGTTGATCCCATTATGAAATCATCTCTGGTATGGAAAATAGAAAAAATATATGATTTAAAATTAGAATGTTTTATCCTTCAACTTGATAAAACTTTGTAAGCTTAACCAATATTGTCAATACAACGTATGTATAAAAACAGTTATATAAAGTTTGTATGCATTTTACCAACTTTGTACATAATATTGTGTATTTGATTGATAAGATGTAAATGTTATACTGTATTCAACTTTAACAACTGACCATCTTGGTTAAATGCCAACAGTGTTTCAAGTTGAATGTGGCATTGCATATACCCCATATATGGTCAAATGTGATACAGCACAAACTCTCTCATTCAAATACATTTATAGCAAATTGGCAATTTTTTTGTTTGATCAAAAATGCATTTATTGCAAATTCAAGATTTTCTTGTGATAAAATCCAGTGCATTTATAATGAATTTATAATTATCTAGTGATAACATCCAATGCATTTATAATGAATTGGTAATTATCTTGTGATAATATTGAGTGCATTTTATGCAAATTAGTAATTATCTTGTAATAACATACAATGCCTTTATAGTGAATTTTTAATTATCTTGTAATGACAGCTAGTTCATTTATCGCAAAGTGGTTATTGTGACAAAATGCAGTTCATTAATAGTGATCGGTAAACACAAACATTCAATCGAGATAATATTGGGGTGAGAATGAATACTGGTTATGTACACTATGTCACACTTAAATCATTTTATGTGAATTTTGTTAAATAGTGTCAATGTTTAGTACACCAGGCAATGTGTACATTCGATTTAAAATAAAGTACTAACTCATTATAATGCTATCCATGAGGCCATAGAGTATACTGCTTTATAGTGAGATCAGAATGATATCATACTCGCTAATTGCACATATTTGCCATCACATAATGTTTCAGTAGATCTGGATCTGTGTAGATTGACAGGAGTAATCTGTAAAACAAACAACATACACTGATCTTCAGGTGCATTATTCTATCGCAGATCAGGGTCTTTGTTGTTTGCAGTTTGACTCAAATTACGAGTGAATGTACATGGTAAGCACTTGATACATGGAATATAAGTACTATTAGTAGATACTTGACTTCCCTTACAACAATAATTGTATTGTAATGAATGTCCTTACAGTGAGGGGGATCAATTAATATGTAGAAAAACTGTTGTAAAATAATTCCTGTTGTTTAGTTCATTGTGCTAAATAAATCACAACTTTAAAAAAAAATCTTGTATACAGTCTAGTTTCTTCATTATAGACTTCTAAAATCTGAGTCAGAACTTGAGTAATAAATACTTGGGCCTGGGATCACAAAACATAATAAGATTATTCAGCAATTGTTTCAGTTCCTTTATTTAATATAAAAGCATTGATTTCTTTCATGCAGCATCCTTATTAATAGAATTGATTTATCTGTACAGGAAGAAAGACAAAAGAGACTTGGACCAGGTGGTTTAGATCCAGTCGAAGTGTTTGAATCTTTACCAGATGTAAGTATTGTTTATAGAATTTGATTCACATGTTAGAATCATGGATATGTAAGCAGTATCTCTCTCTCCCTACTCTTTAAAGATGGATGTATTCCAAGTTTCAATAAATTTCTAAAAACAATATCAGATTGAGAGTTTACATTGTGATCTTATTTATGAATCTTCTAATTTAAAAAAAAAATTGAAAAATGATGTCAAGTACCTGTGTAGTTTAAAGACTACATTTTGGAATTTTATTAAAATTGAAGAAAAATAATTCAGAAATCCTTAGATTTTAAGAAATGCTGAAATAACTGGGAATAATAGACAAATATTTGCAGGAAATTCAAAATATAAAATACTGCTTTTTTGCCTGTTTTTTAAAATAAAAAAAATAGAGTCGATAGTAGTGGTAATGGCATCAAAATTTTTTTTTTTGTTTAAATTTGTTTCTGCATGGTCAAAATTCTCTCTTTCAGCGATAGCTCTTATAGTTGAACTAAAAAATCTGTAAGCATTTCTCTCACTGTATCCAGAAAATATTAATGTCATTTTTCTCTATAGTTACAAGTCCAAACCATTACTGGGATTGCTGTAAAACATGGAGAGTATAGTCCACAAGCACTGCTCTTTCAACTACATGCATCCCACTGTCTCCCAAATAAGAGCATGGTTTTTGGAAAATCTTCATTCAGTTTTCAATTAAAGTTGTTTTGTATGATCATTAAGTTCAAAATCCATGAAAGGGTTGATATTAACCCATCCCAACCTTCATTCTGACCCACAGGCAAGGTCAAGGTGGTGTGAAAATCTTCAAGTTTTATAAAAAAAAATAATTAAAAAAAATAGTTATCCATATAAAACAAGACCTACACACTTGAAGGTTTAGTTGTTGTACCTGAGCTTCAGATCATTGAGATCAATTCTTTAATATGCATACAGCCATACCCTCTCTGGCCCTAGGGCAAACTGCATGTCTGGCTAAAAATAATTGTATTCTCATAAGTCCAAGAGCATGAAAGGGTTTTAGTTTCCATTTATAGACTGATGGCTTTGTCCTTTCATATCCATGTACCCCAACTCTTTCTTCAGTCCTCAGGTACAGTCATGGTCATTTCACATTCTTCAAGTTTTCAATTAAAGTTTTTTTTATAGTCATAGGTTCTGGAAGAGAGAGAGCTATATTATATTTATCTGTAGAATTAGTAAGCACTGCCCTGTCATATTCATTTATCCCAACCCTCCATTGCTCCTCTGGTATGGTCAGGTCAATTTAGATTCTTGGTCAAGGTTTCGGTTAAAGTTGTATTTTAGTTATACATCCTGATAGCTATCATATTAGGAGTCTAGAATCAGAAAGTACAGTCCTTTTATATTGTTGCATCCCCCACCAAACCCTGTCCTTTGCCCCACATGCAGGGTCAAGGTAAAGGTTATTTAAAAGTAAAGTTCATCTATCTTTCAGTCAAGACACATAATTCCAAGGAATTTCTTGTTTATTTCATGATGTCTGCTGAATGTTTAATGATAAACTAATTATCGCAAATAAACAATTAGAATATTTTTTTTTAAAAAGGAGCAAAGCCAAAGTTGCATAGTGAAACTGAGCTTTGTTATGGTATCTTTAAAACTCATTATAATAGAGAACACCAAAGGAGACTACTTTTTGTTAAAAGTTAATTGGGTTTCCCTCTAAAACAAAGAAATAATTATTATTATAATTATTATGATTATTAGTATTAGTATTGTTGTTGTTGTTATATTGTATGCAAAATATCAAAGTTTTACATTATGACTTATATTAAATTTTAATTTGTTATTATTTATGAAAAAGTGAAATTATGCATACATGTGAATATAAATTAAGTAGCATTGTAACTGAATCCATTATTATAA
Source organism: Unio pictorum (assembly GCA_030141615.1). Taxonomy (NCBI): domain Eukaryota; kingdom Metazoa; phylum Mollusca; class Bivalvia; order Unionida; family Unionidae; genus Unio; species Unio pictorum. The sequence continues at coordinate 15,259,280 of JARLTB010000126.1, forward strand.
TTTCTCTATATATAAAGGCTGCATTGTATTGTGGTGCGTTACAGTGAGACCACTCCCAGTTACTGCATGGGCAAAAATATGTTAGAATTAAACAATCTAATCTGGTTGATGTTTGGTTCTTAATAGCTTTTACTGTTATTTCTTGGGTTCTTGTTTTCAAAATTAAACAAATACAAGCTTTCCTGTATGTTCTATCATCTTCAATTTAATTGTGTAGTCTTATTATCTTACTTCAGATTATAGATTAATATTGGCTTGCCTTGAGTTCTAGAGTATAGTTCGCTTTTCTTGTACTGCAAGTATGATTGGCTTACCTTGAATTCTAGAGTACAAGTGGCTTGTCTTGAGTTCTATGGTATGGTCAGCTTGTCTTGAATTATAGAGTATGGTCAGCTTGTCTTGAATTACAGAGTATGGTCAGCTTGTCTTGAATTAACAGAGTATGGTCAGCTTAGCTTGTCTTGAATTATAGAATATGGTCAGCTTGTCTTGAATTAACAGAGTATGGTCAGCTTGTCTTGAATTAACAGAGTATGGTCAGCTTGTCTTGAATTATAGAATATGGTCAGCTTGTCTTGAATTATAGAGTATGGTCATCTTGTCTTGAATTACAGAGTATGGTCAGCTTGTCTTGAATTAACAGAGTATGGTCAGCTTGTCTTGAATTATAGAATATGGTCAGCTTGTCTTGAATTATAGAGTATGGTCATCTTGTCTTGAGTTCTATAGTATGGTCAGCTTGTCTTGAATTATAGAGTATGGTCATCTTGTCTTGAGTTCTATAGTATGGTCGTCTTGTCTTGAATTATAGAGTATGGTCAGCTTGTCTTGAGTTCTATAGTATGGTCAGCTTGTCTTGAATTATAGAGTATGGTCATCTTGTCTTGAGTTCTATAGTATGGTCAGCTTGTCTTGAATTATAGAGTATGGTCAGCTTGTCTTGAATTATAGTGTATGGTCAGCTTGTCTTGAATTACAGAGTATGGTCAGCTTGTCTTGAATTAACAGAGTATGGTCAGCTTGTCTTGAATTATAGAATATGGTCAGCTTGTCTTGAATTACAGTGTATGGTTAGCTTGTCTTTAATTCTAGATTACAAGCGGCTTGTCTTGAATTACAGATGTATGATTGGCTTTCATTAATTATAGAGTATAATTGGTTTATCTTGAATTCAAGAGTGTTATTGGCTTTCCTTGAGTTCGAGAGTACAAGTTGCTTTCCTTAAATTTGAGAGTATGGTTGGCTTGCCTTGAATTCTAGAGTACAAGTGATATACCTTGAGTTCTAGAGTGCAAGTTGATTTCCTTGATTTGTAGAGTATCAATGACTTGCCTTGAGTTTTAGAGTACAAGTGAGAGTATGATTGATTTGCTTTCAGTTCTAGAGTATTATTGATTTTCCTTAAATTCTAAAGTATGATTGGCATGTTTTGAATTCTAGAGTGTAATTGGGTTGCCTTGAATTCTATAGTATGATTGGCATGTCTTGAATTCTAGAGTGTAATTGGGTTGCCTTGAATTCTAGAGTGTAATTGGGTTGCCTTGAATTCTAGAGTGTAATTGGGTTGCTTCGAATTCTATAGTATGATTGGCATGCTTTGAATTCTAGAGTGTAAGTGGGTTGCCTTGAATTCTGTTGAATGATTGGCATGCCTTGAATTCTAGAGTGTAATTGGGTTGCCTTGAATTCTAGAGTGTAATTGGGTTGCCTTGAATTCTATAGTATGATTGGCATGTCTTGAATTCTAGAGTGTAATTGGGTTGCTTCGAATTCTATAGTATGATTGGCATGCTTTGAATTCAAGAGTGTAAGTGGGTTGCCTTGAATTCTGTTGAATGATTGGCATGCCTTGAATTCTAGAGTGTAATTAGGTTGCCTTGAATTCTAGAGTAATTGGCTTGCCTTGAATTATAAAGTATGATTGGCTTGCATTGAATTCTAGAGTGTAATTGGCATGCTTTCAATTCTAGAATATAATTGGCTTGCCTTATTTTCTAGAATATGATTGGGATTCAAAATGACTTTATATCATGCTTGTTGAATGGTATGAATTAAGTATTATTTTTTTCAATGTAACTTCATTTCTCATTTTGACCATATTGCATTCATTTCAGAAATTAAAAGAATGTTTTGAGAAAAAAGACATTGGGCTTCTTCAGAAAGTGATCTTGGAACTCCCAAAGGAAGAGGCTGAGTTTTACATGAAACGCTGTGTAGATTCAGGGTTGTGGGTTCCCAATGCTAATGAAGGCTCTGAAAAGCTTGGTGTACAGGAATCGGGAGAACAGGAGGTAGATGACGATAAAGAGGAGACTTATGATGAGCCTGGGGAAAAATGAACTCCATAGTGGAAAGACTTGCAAACATATGATGCAACAATATTGGTGGGATGAAAGACTTAAGAGACTTTGACTGAGGATTTTGTTTCCGTTTTTAGTTTAGCCGATTACTCGTTTTCAGCTACCGATATATTTCTTTGCATGATGAGGAACAACAGATGAAAATAGACTCTTATTAAAATATTTTACTTTAGATTCTGTCTTGTATATTTCTTCTCTTGTTGCCTTGTGTGCTTTGGCAGATAGCAGCAACAGGCAAATAATGACAGAATTGTCATTACTAAGATTTTCTGTATATATTTGTAAATATATACCATCATAACGTAATGTGCAGGTACCAGATTGTTTTTTCAGATTGTTTTTTTTTTTTATAAAAAAACAACCCCAAAGCTGGTTGCATTATAAACATTGGAAAGGTCATAGAAGTAGAGATGAATCCAAAGAAGATACATTTGAATATATGCAATTTAATTTATCCCACCTCCGACTAGTTTCTTTGATTGGTCAAAAGGGAGTTAAATGAAGACCATACCAGAACAGTAGGAAAATACCAGGCCAGTGTGACATGAAGTTATAAATTGTCATTTTATGGTTGCTCAGTATTTTGTTGTCATGCTTCCACATATAAATTAATAAAAGTATGCAAAGAGATTATTATGGTCATCAATGGCTAAATTCTTTTCATGGTTTTTGTCTGACTATCAAATTGAAGATTTCCATTATCAAGATGTCTGGCTATCAAATTGAAGATTCTATTATCAAGATGTCTGACTATCAAATTGGAGTTTTCTGGGACCTGATTTCCTCTATTATTGTTGGAATTGATTTTATAATTTTGGATTTTTCCTTAAATCTTCAAGAGTGTGGTGGACACAAGTGTTGGCATTTATTGGTTTTTGGTGTTCAAATAATTACTAGAATAAGTGAATTTGCATATTCTTCAAAGAACAGTGTAAATAATAGTATACACTAATTTTTCATGTGTATAGATTGATGCAGTGATATATTGTACTGTAAAGGCTGTACTTTCTCATCACTGTTTATTTAATGATAATAGTATACATAACAGATTTCATGTGTATAGATTGATGCACTGAAATCTTGTACTGTAAATGTTGTACTTTCTCATCACTGTTTATTTCATGATCTTATTGAAATCTTTTTGTTTTGATGAATTTAGAATGTGGAGTATTTTTAAACATTTTATTTTCAAATATCTTGACAGTTTCATAGAGATGATGAGCAGTATTAGCAAAGTTGCATATCATTATATTTCATAACACTTCCCAGTTGCATCTCATTTGATTTCCTCACACTTCCCAGTTGCATATCATTAGATTGTCTCATACTTCTCAGAAAGAAATTCATGTGAAATGAGGGATTAGAAAACCTGGATGTTGCCTCGAAAAGCGTATATGAATACACTGATCATGTTCTTCACAGAATACAGGGGAAATTATGTCCCATGTTCATCTTATTCATTAAACACTTGTCCTTTGTCTAAAGAAAACAAAATGTATAGTGCATTAGAAATCTTAGTTTGGTGCTCCATGTTTAATTCCACTGTACACCAGGCATAAGATTAAAATGGAAACCATTTGCTGCTGTAAATTAAACTTCAGGAAGAAAAAGGGATTGGATTAATTCAGTTTTGTGTGAGGAAGGGAATACGGAGGATTAAGAAAGATATTCAAAATGTCTGTGTACATCTGATGAGAAATGGTTTATTTCATTAGTTCTTGTCTCACAATTATTGCCCTGTGTACAACAAAGTTCTGATAGTTGTGCTCAGGATGTAAAATTAAATTTCATGTGATTTATGCTTTCATTTCTGAAGACTAAATATGCTTGAAATTCAACACTACTACATAGAATTAGTTTATCAGAAATAAATTACTGTTACCATTCCTATATTCTTATTTGTCTTTTTTGCCATAAATAAAATGCATCAAGGGACATTGATCATAAATCATGACCAAATTACATTAAGTAGCCTTGACTAAATTCCCATAAAACGTACTGTTATTTTAATTCCTACACTAGATTATTGATAACAGACAAAAAGCATGATATGATGTTATAGTATGTTGTTAGTTCATGAGTATTTTTTACTTTAAAACGGTCAATGAGTTTGTTATACAGAGGATATCTACATACTGTTTTATTAATATACGGAAATATTTTATGAGTGAAGTGGGAAATATTATAACAAGTTGTGAAAGCAGCAGTGATAATGCAGAACGTTTCCTCCTCATGATTGAAGTATTTTATTGTATCTACTTTAAAAAACAATGCTTAGATTTCCTTTCAATTATATCTTTTTTTAAAGACAAAAACTCACTATTTGCATGGCATTTTTTTTACCATTATGTAATGAACATATGCATTAGTACATAAATAAAAAGAAGTTCCAAATTGATAATCATTTTAGTACAGCAACCTTTGACAAAATTTGGCTTGTACATATACAGATTATGTATTTTGTCAAATGTCTGTTTTTAAACAACATTACAGATTTCAGAGCATAACATCTTTAAACTCGAGATTTGTATGATGGTTTTCTTGTATGAAGTGTTTATTTTCATTTCTGCATTCAGATGTAAATTTTTGGACTTAGCAAGCTCAAACTTTTTAAGATCCATTTATGAGAAAGAGAGAGAGAGAGCAGAAGAAATATGAATTAGGCCTAAATATGGAAATACAGATTTGAATAACAATACAGAAGGGTAGATATATTTTCTAAATGGAGAAAAACGTTTTTTCAAAGTATTGTCATTGTGATGATATCATTTTTCTCACACAACCCCAGCCGAGTCATACCACAGACTTAAAATGGTATTCAAAGCTACTTTTCCATGCACACAGCATTAAGAGGTTAGTGTTAGGACTGGTCGGCCTGGTGTCAAGATAATGTGACATCATACTACATGTGTGCTACACATCACTATAAACTGCTACACTGTAGACATCGTAGCAATCTTACTGAACAACTGTTAAAAGCTACATTAAAAACTCACGCACAGACACACACTGATATAAAAGAAGATATATACACTGACTTGTGACAATACAAGGTTTCCACTTCATGTGTCAAATATTTTGTTATATGTGCTTCAAAAACGGGCATTTTGGTATTATATATCTTAAGGTTAAAGACTTTAATTTCCATGGATCAGTTTCTCCATTGTGTCATTGCTATTAATGATGGTATTACTACATCAAAAAAAAAATTCTAAAAAATTTAAAATTTTGGACAGCAACATTTTAGAAAACGATTGTTGTTGATTATAGTGCTTAAAACTGTGATTTTGTCTGATTAATCTTTTTGTAAAGATGAGACTTTTTTAGTTTTGTTAACGCATTTTCTTGCATGGTTTGATACAGAGAACACTGGGGGCTACTATAACAACAAGACATACCACTCCCACATGTTTCAATGCATAACATCATTAAGCAAGAAAATTTTAATGGTTGTAAATTTGCTTCTGATGATTTTTACTTTAATTTTTTTGTTGTTGCATTGATAGATGAATTTTGTGCTTTGGCAGGCTTTAGTTACAGATTCTTCACCCAAGTTTTGATTTGTCACTTAATTTTGATTTTCAATCAACACTAATGCACGCCTAATTAGTCCATCATTTTCAGACATGATTATGATTGTAATGGTTAATATCACTATTTAAACATTTTTATTGGATATGTAATGAAAGTTTTTTTTTTTAAATGTATACCATTTGCCATTGAGTGTAAGTTTTGTAACTGATATACAATATGGTGTGGGTGACACAGAATATTGAATAGCAACAGGTGATATAAGTTCTTCCCTAAAGTAATGTCACAAGATCTGTTAGCTGATGCAGATTATAAATTAATATATTTAAAAAATATTGTTCTGTGAGATCCACCAGAGACCTGTAATACCTTGGTTGAGCGTCTTAAAATCCAAAAGTCATGGGTTCTAAACCCACCTATGTCTGCGTGGGTTGGCTGCCTTAGTGTGTCCTTGGGTGGGAAAGCTAATTATCTCCCCTTTTCTCTGCACGATATAGCCAATAATGTGTTAATAGTGCCATTAAAACCAATAATAAGTTGGACAGACTTGGTTTGGTGATCAGCTGACTTGTGGGCACATCATTCACTTTGAAAATCGTTCATACATGTTAAACAGTATACATACAATAATGTTTAAATGCCTTGCTCAATTCCAAACATCACAACACCAGATTTGCCATCAAATAATGTGTCCCAATATCAGTCAATACTTATATCTTTACTTAGGTGGGAAAGTGTTGACCCAGGTCTGTGGATACTTGATGTGAGTGCAGACCTGTATCTATGCCATTAAAAGTTAATGGATGTTACATATGAATAAATACAATACCCTTTTATAACAAACATGCATTTAAAACAATGGTCTAGCTATAACAAATGATTCATTTGTTTCTCCTTCAAATACGTTCCCCAACCACATTAATGTTAGGATATAAGCCTGCTACCTCGCGAATCCAGCCCTACTAAAAGACGAAATGTTGTCTTTTCTGTTTATCTCCTATAGACAAAGGGCAATAACTTTTGCCCCTTACCTCCCCTTGCCACCACCAGGTGTCGCTAGTTTTTAAGCTTCGCTTGTACTGTTCACAACGTACAATTGCACCTCCATATTGTGTTGGACAATCATTCTTCTACAGGTTGTATACATTATTTTACAATTTTTTCATTTGAGTGACTTTGTCACCTTTTAAGGACTTCGTCTATTGATGACCACGTTACAACACTCTAATGCGGTACTCGTGTTGTCATTTACGAGTTAATGCGGCACTGAATAATTTCGCTTACTCCGTTAGTAACGGTTGTGGTATTAGCGAATTAATAACATGCTAAATTGTTAATTTGTGCTTTGTTGTATCTTCTTTTGTCGTCTCAGTAGAAATGTCAACCAAATGCATGAAATGCAGAAAGTTCAAACAAAAGAAGACAACCATGGCACTTGTATTGTATGGGGCGATGGCAAGATCAATCCGTCTTTCCATCCGATGGGATGGGTATGCCGTCAGTCTAGATATAACCGACGCATATTTTCACGTCCCTATCCACCAAGTCACGAAACTTTCTCCGTTTAGCTTATCGCCACTCGGTTTATCAGTTCCAGGTCATACCTTTTGGCCTCAACATCAGCCCTTGGGCTTTCATTAAGGTTATGGATTCCGTCGTCACCCTGTTTTGCTCGACTTCATCTATAGTGACGACAGTGTACTTGGACGACATCCTCCAGAAACATGTGTTAAGTTCTACTCTGCTCAAAGGCAGAAACGATCTTCTATCACTTTTAGATCATCTAGGCTTTCTCGTGAAGTGGAAAAAGTCCGATCTCTGTCCATCCCAGAGTTTTGGTCCATCTGGGTATGGAGTTTCTCACCGATCTGAATCTGGTAAGGCTTCCTCGCGTTTGAGATCATCCGGATAGTCGAACTCTTTCAGTCCGTTTCCAACAGGATGTGCATTTTAGCGAGAGAGTTCTTGCAACTCCTCTGATTATTCAGTGCGGTGGCGAACTTGGACTCGCTCGGCCATCATTTTGTGCGCCCCTTACAAATGACGTTACTAGCACAATGGCGCCCTTTTTTCAAGTCTCCTCAATCATACAATAATGATCACGCCCTAGATACGATCATACTTGCGTCAGTGGCACAACCCCCGTTGGCTGTCCACAGGGATTCCTCTGGAGATACCCCAAGCGGAGATAACGGTATATACCGCTGCCAGTACCTACAGTTGGGGTGCCCACCTGTTGCCGGACTTCGATACCGTCAGCGGCATGTGAGTGCCAGGGGAGAGCCCTCTCCACATCAATTTTTCAGAAATGAAGGCTGTCATCAATGCCTTTCATTTCTGGAAGGATCAACTCTTAGGAAAAACTGTCCTCATTATGTCAGACAACTCTGTGGTGGTGACTTGCCTCCTCAAACAAGGGGGCACCAAATCACCAGACCTGTGCAATCTCATCTGGCAGTTTCTACGTTGGTGCGACAATCTCCACATCAATGTACAAATCAGACCCATTCCCGACAGACTCAATGTCTTGGCTGACACGCTATCCAGGAAAGGTCAAGTCGTTCACACGGAATGGTCACTCCATCAATTGGTCTTTAATCGGATCTGCACACTTTGGGGGCGTCCGATGATCGATCTTTTTGCAAGAAGGTGAAATCGCAAGTTGTCCACCTTTGCCTCTCCGGTTCCAGACCCAGAAGCTTGGGCCGTAGACACTCTGTTGATCAGCTGGGATGGGTTGTGGGTATTTTCCTACCCTCCCACGGTCTTGATACTGAAAATAATCCAGATGTTAAGGGGTCATAACTGTCAGATGATTCTGATTGCCCCTCTCAGATGGAACAACTCCTGGGTCACCGATTTACTCGATCTGGCGATAGATCTACCCAGGAAGATTACAGTCAACCCAAATCTTCTCAAGCATCCACGGTCACGAGTGTTCCACCCCTGTCGGACCGTCTTTATCTCCACGATTGGCTCTTGTCCAGGCGACCTTGCGAGACAAACAATTTAAACCTTCGATAGTGGAGAGAATCTCGAGAGCAAGAAAGCCCTCTACTCTGAAGGCTTACGAGGGAAAGTGGCATGTTTTCAGGGACTGGTACCATATCAATAACATCATCCCTTTGAGTGTCTCAATCCCTCAACTGGCTGAGTTTTTCTCTGGTTTTTCGAGGAGAAACAGTTGGACCCAATTACTATCAAATGCTACCGCTCCATGATATCAGACACATTCCGCCATCATGGTAGATGTGATATCAGGCAGGACGAAGATCTGTCAGATCTTTTAGCCAATTTAGAGTTGAATCGATCAAAATCTCTCACCCTGTTTCCAAAATGAAATCTGTCCTGGGTTTTAACATGGCTCAATTCAGACCATATTGAGTCTTTAGCCCACAATTCGTTAAAGCTACTATCATACAAAATGGGTTTCTTGATAGCCTTAGCTTCAGCATGCAGGGTAAGTGAGTTACATGCCTTTTCCAGTGACCCGAACTATCTTCAGTTCAGATCAGATGGTTCAGTGGTCCTCATGACGCAGCCAGGCAGCAGCAGAGAATCCGACAATTTTCAGAAGCGTCCATTTGACAAACCAAGGCTTCCTCCAAATCGTAAAACAAAGCGTCCGTTTGGCAAACCAAGGCTTCCTCGAAATCATAAAAAAGACGCCAAAGTCGTTGTCGCGCCCCACTCTGCTGATATGGGGTTAACAATCCTTGAAATTGCTAGCAATTTATGATGAAAATCTTTTTAGGATTTCAACCGAATATTTGATCAAGTCCGACACGATATCTTGATCTAGAATCATGCAAATTTATCGTTATAAATCCATGTGGAATTGACTGAGCGTGACTAAAGAAATTTCTAAAGAGATTATAATCCATATCACCGCCGCACCAAGTTTGCCAAATATTTCGTAGCGTATGTGCGTCAACTCCGTTGAATACAGCAAGAATATTGCAGTTATCTCTGATCACTTTTGGTATTTGAGTGTATCTTGGGTAACATATATCACATCGGTATTTTATGCCTGCCTCTGGAAAATATCCTAGCGGGATTCTTTTGATTGTCTAACATGACATCATCATAGACGACTAAATTATTAATACTTCCATCAATATCATCAATGCTCGGTGCTTCCTCGATATCGGTTATAAACTCAATAATATCCTCATCGATTTCCGAGTTTGCTTTCTCGTTAAAATCCTTGAACACCTCGCAACATCGCTGATCGTCTGCACTCGGGGCTAACAAATATAGTTTATCCCATTTCATCCATCTCGTTTATTAAATTAAGTAACAATTGTGTTTTGCCACTTCCAGATTGTCCTATTATAATCATTCTAATTGAATTCGGCAACATCACATGGTATTTAATAGGTTGCCGTCGTCGGGTAGCTGAATAATCCATTACATTCATGTTATTATAAATAAATTATGGATCTATATTGTGTGAAATGTAAGAGGCGTACTAACACAAACGACTTGACAACAATTACAACTAAAAATAACAGATCAGCACTTGCTGCTAAGTGTGCAGAATGTGGTATAAAAAAAAATTAGATTTGTTTCCCTTGATAAAATCAAGGATTTGAAGAAAAAAAACAGGAGGTGATATTGCAGCCAAGTTAGTAAAACTCCCAGGAACACCATGGGCAAAATATTCGGGAGAAAAACACCTTCCAGGGTATAGTTATTGTGGACCCGGGACCAGACTCGATATCCGACTCGATGATCAAAACCAACCCCGACCCGGTGAGTATCCAATAAACGCTATTGATAAGGTGTGTCATGCTCATGATGTTGCTTATAAAAGCAGTAATCTGCAACTCAGACATATCGCAGATGTGAAATTGATTCATGCGTTGAATTTTATCACTGATAAATCCTTCAAAGAAAAATTGGCTTCATGGTTGATAAAATCGGCGATGAAAAGTAAATTGATGTTGGGTGCTGGTAATTAATAACATCATGGAATTATTCTCCAAGAGCATACTGGAGGGGTAAATCAGCAATCGGTAAACTCGCTAGCGCCGCAAAGGTGAAAAATACCACTGCAGCAGATTGGTTATCCAAACAGGCGATATGGCAAATTTATCTACCACCGCCTAAACAAATTAACTACTCTCATTTTGATGTCAGCGCACCTAATGAAGTTCATCAAGCTGATATATTATTTCTTCCGCATGATGGTGTTTACAAGTATACGCTAACCGTAGTTGATCTTGCGAGTCGATACAAAGAAGCAGAGCCATTAAAGACAAAATCATCAACTGAGGTGGCTTATGCATTTGAAAGGATTTATCGGTGGGGTCCTCTGCAGTGGCTAAATCTATTACAAGTTGATCCTGGCAAGGAATTTCAGGGTGTAGTGTTATCAACAATGAAGCATCGTAATGTCACCATCAGACGACGACATACTGCATTACACCGCGATCAGGCAATTGTTGAACGATTTAATCGGACACTTGCTGAGCGGTTATTTGGATATCAATACGCGAAGGAGTTTATTCAGGATAAACGATCCCGTGAATGGGTCAAGAGATTACCAGGCGTAATCACCGCGTTGAATAATGAGATTACTCGAACAATCAACATGAAACCTAACAATGCGATTTAAAAAAGTATATACCCGTAAAACCACAAAATGATTTTTCAAAACAACCAATACTCGGCAATGTCACTGTTAGATATTTATATGAACAAGGAGAGCTTGAAGGTGGCAAAAAAGAGCTACTGGTCCTATTTGGAGTATTACTGCACATAAAATATCTAGCATAACACGATCTACGGGTAGACCGCCAGTCTATAGATTGGATTCAACTGCTCCTCAGCGAGGATTTACTCGTGAACAACTACAAATGATACCCGAGGATACTCAATTACCACCGCGTGGTCTTAACTAGCACCTCTTTGTCTGTTGCACTCAAGACAAGTCAGCATAACATTATCTCTGGTATGACCAATACTGCTATTTTTTCTGTCTACGGTAAATTGTCCAGAGTCCTTATCCGACCAACACCAACTCATTATACAATTGCAACTCGCGCAGTTATTGTACTGTTGTTGTTTCAGCGTAATTATTAATTCGGCATCAATGTCAAATTTTCTGTTATTTTTGTTATCCTATTGTTTATAACCAGAGAGTTTTTTCTGATTATATCATCGCTGACAATATCACTTATTGTAGTGTCATTATAATCTAAAACAACTCTTCGAAGTTGATTTATTCTTCGTACTCTGGACACTGCGAGATAAACTAAATTCGACCACTCGATGCGATTATCTATAATCAAAACAATTGTATCAGATATAGTCAATCCCTGCAAAGAATGTATCGTCGCTGCGTATCCTACCTTCCATGGGGATTTATCAGTGCGCATTGCATCTTCGACGACATTGATATCAACCAGCACAATATCATTTAATACGAGAATTTGCTTTACTGTCCCTGACTTTGTCAGGCCTCGAATATCAACTTCGATATTTTGTCTTCGTGTATCCTTGGGTCTATAACACAATGGCACTGGAAGTGTTGCAAATTTTTTTTTATGCATGCTAAATAACTTCATCTGAAGTGTGTCTTTGACTAACGTTTTACTTGCTACTATCTAATCGTTTGGTCTCCACGCTTCCCAGAAATCATTTAATAGGGTTTCCGAAATTATTTCACGCGCTATTTCACACTAGATTCTATCCAGTTGTAATCTGATTAGTTTCTTGAACTCGCGTAATTGTTCATCAAGTGCACTATGATCAGTACTAATTTCTTCATAATAGTCTATAAAATTCTTTAGCCAATTATGTGGAGGCAAACCGACAAATGGTGGTGGTTGACCATGATCGCCACACATTGTCACTTTTGTATTCGCTAGCAATAACCAATCGAGAAACTTTGTAATACATCTAACGACATCGTACATATTTCATCCCAAATCACGACTTCAGGAATATATTTCTCGCCCATTCGATCAGGAGTCCATTCGTCACCTTTCCATCGAAAGAAACTGTTAAGTGCAAGCATTAATTCATCGTTGTTTCATCTCTCTTGCAAGTCTGTGGGTCGGTGTTAGCACAATCATGTTTGATTTCCCCGGAAATAATTCGATTGCACGAGTCGTCTTTCCTGACCTACCACAGCCGTTTAAATAACTGGTTTTATATCTACATATTGGATCAGATATCGGCGGTGCATTAGATAGTTCTGATATGTGATTATTTTTCAAGTAATTGTTTTCAATCGTAACTTCTGCTGATTTGGAATAATCACAGGGTATTTCCTTTTTAATTCTCCATGATCCCCAACTCTCGTCAGACTTTGTGAATTTGGCCACTGTTTCGCTATGTTTTACGTTTATATAAAATGAATCAGTAGCTACTCTAACTGCGATGTCAGGAAATCTATTTATCATTGAAAATAAATTAATAGAAGCATAAGCCAGCACAGACGCCCTCAGATGTGTATACTGAAGATTATATCCATCATTGTAAGTAACAATTGTACCGGATAAGAAAGCGTCTTTACGATCGACGTATATACCTTTAGATGTTACATCCGCGATGATAAAATCGTATTCAATGCTATCTATAATCAACCGTGAAGAATATCGTTTATTGTCGTATTTTTTTCCACCCTGAGTGAATTTACCAATTAATTTTCTACCGAGGTCTTTTGCTTGTTTATTCTAACTTCAAATATCTGTTTGGACCATTTCACAATATATTCTTCGTCGAGATCGGGGAATTGTTTTTGTTTTCGCTGATTATACTATCTAGACTATCGGGTTGTGGTAACCAGACTTCAGTCTGCGCTCAATATGATATAATTGCTTCACTGATAATCAGCGATATCATCATTTTAGAATCAATCATATACCGTAATAACACTATTGGCATCCAGTGTTTATCAGATATATGTCTACCAATCCAAACATAACAACACGGATGAAGTCCTTCAGCGGTTTCAAACGATACCACACGAGCGAATCCGGTTAAATCAAAATCGGCCAGTGGTCCATTAATCGCAACACGGGTCATCTCATGTGTGGTATACCGAAATCGTTTAAAGTACTCAGCACATTCTCCATACCCGAGAAAACTCCCGGGATAACACGCAACCATATCAACCGAAATAATACTTTTAGGGTCATATTTTGTATTCCATAACCCACCATGGTTGTATCCGATGCAGCTTTATTTGATTTCTAACAGAAATTCAGCTCTTGTTGGTTTCCACATATTTTACTTTCTCGCAAAATGATCTGCAACTGACAGAATTGTAAAACAATTTGTTAATAATTGTTCGTCGTGTTCTGTTGAGAAACCACTATCCAATTTTTTCATCTCGTTGTGGAGGGTTTCAGTACGGTATAATTCGCCATTGAGTCTTACAAATTGATCGAATTTACCCTCTTCGTCTTCAAAACTGTGAAGTAACCACACTGACACAGGATCTTTTTTACTTAACTGATAAATAAAATCAAATAATTTCTCCTCAGAGAATTCTCCCCCAGAAAACTCCACGGGTAGATATTTTACGGTTCTATCCCTCAGAAATATTGTTACTGAGGGTGTCCACTCGTGTTCGTTATGGTCAATAATTTTGATTGGAGCTCCATTTGATTTATATTTTGATTCATGCAATACTTCTCCTGTTATCGTCATCCTGGTTATTGGGAATCTTAATGATGTTTCTAATTTGGCTATATCTTGAATCGTTGCTCCATTTTCATTTACTGTTAGTCCCCATTCATTTATTTTTATACGTCTTAGATCCGTCAATTTGTTTCCACGCAACGCATTTGTAAAATGCTCTATTATTCGTTCTGCTACACAATTCAACAATGACAGTTTCACTAGTTTTAATTTTTCAATACTCGGTTTATCATTTAACGAATATATCACATAAACAATTGCAGTCACGGGATAAGATCTCTCGTAGTACGGTGTGTCAATCTCAGTCAGAATTCCTGGTTTGGAATCATGACTCACAGTGATAGTTCTTTTATCTTTCAAGATGGGTTCAAATTTGTCGCGTATAATCCAATTTTCCGTTTCTGAGCGGATAATGAATTTCACTCTAAAAAAAATACTTTTTCTGGTCAAGATGTGAGATTATCACTGCTGGTCTTTCATCATTCATGGTAGCATCAACACTACCATCAATTCGAGATGTCGACCAACATTGAGATGCTCCATCGCGCTTGAATTCATTACAACCATCGTGGATTTTACCTATCATGCTTATATCACTTAGTAGACCCTTTGGTGTATCAGTGGAGACTCTATCGAGATTGAATTTAGCATTTTCCAAGGCGTAATTTTCGAGAATCTCTCGAACTCTTCCATATTATAATTAAAACAAGTATTTAAATAAAGAATTTATTATATAATGAATCACTGCAAATAGCTTATGATAGGATCAGTAACCGCTTGTAACAAATCATGCAGAAATGAATTCTGTGGATATCATTTGCAAAGCGTACGTCGTGGAAGCTTAGGTCCGCTACCTTGTATTCGGTGTGGGGTAGGTGTGCGTGGTAAATCGCAATTGTGTCTCAATTGTGGTGGTAAGCGATACAGAGAGCTAAAGCGTTATTATGATAAGAGAGTTAAAAACTCCATCAATTACTCTGACTCTGTCCTTGACTCTGTCAAAGACAAAATCATAAGAACACCTCAAGACTACATTGAAATATTCTCAAATAATAATTAAACCAAATAATGTCTAGACAAATATTATAATATATAAATGAACCAAGAATTTCAACCGCATCCTATGATCAGCAATTATGAAGCGTCTCGTGACGGTATTGTCAGACACCGCAGACTGAAGAATCCAGTTGGTGTTGTGAGTAATCATGGATATTTGAAGTGTGTCGCTGGAAAGAAAAAATATTATTGTCATCGATTCGTCTACGAGGTGTTTGATGGATTGATGAAGGATGGTCTTATTATTGATCACATTGATTCTAATCCTCAAAATAACAAATTGGATAATTTACGTGCTATCTCTCAGAGTGAAAACGGAGAAAAACAGGTACTTCTAAAACGGTTGCAAGGAGATCTATAAAATCATTTAATACAGAAAATAACGAGCAAATAGTATTCCAATAAATGAATGAAGCCGGAAAATATTTCAATATTTGTAGAGCCTCAATACGATATGTTGCAGAAGGGGTATATCGGTCAGCGATTTCCAAAAGGACTGGACAAAGAATTCAATTTACATATATCTGAATTCTGTTTTGTACTATGTGTATATAACTCCAAGCGGAATGACTCGCGTAGGCTTGTGTGTGTGTGGTTTTGAAACAACGATAACTCTTTTGTTGTAGTCACGTGTATCTCAATGGGATAATGGATTTTTTTGTGTTGGTTTATTTTCCGCATAAGGCAATCTCTTGTTGTCATCATTATATCAGTTTGACCGTAACCAAATGGCATCTTTGACCCCCCACCCCCCAAACTGATAAGATGTAATAAAACGGCACTCTGCCTCAAACTAAGAAACTGACACAATTCCCCATACACTACGGGAGTGGAAACAACACAACCTTGCCCTACATGTACCAAAATTCCTTCCTAACACGGAAAGAAAAACCACAACCGATTTGTCGAAAATAACAGCGGGGATACAAAAATTAGGAAATATACCACAGCATACAAAATAACTGTGATTGATACACATCTATCGTATTCAAATTATAGACTTGTAGATTAGAACATTTAGTGTATTCGTTTCGCGTTGGAAACTCGCCCTGGAGCCCATCGTTCGAATCTCGTGACAGACAATAGTCGACGGTACCGATTTCGAGATTTTTCTATATAATTGAGGGGCGCCAGCCTAAAGATATTGTGTACACCTCCCGTCACGTCTTTTCAAATACGTGACGGTGTGATTTTGCACCCCGGGAAATTAATTCTTGGGTGGAGGTGTACAACAACAATAGCGCCCCCAAATAAACAATAGCATGGATGCAAAAGCTCTATGTCACACACTAGGGTAACCCCACAAGATAGTTCAGAATGAACTATCGGCTAAAAGAAACGGTTATATGGTCAAAGAGAAAAAAATCTCAAAAGAAAAAACGAAGAGAGAAAAATACTCTCAAAGAAAGAAAGACACAAAGGCCAAATAAGGGACCTGGTGTGAATGATAATCGCTCATCATAGCCTATTGTTTATTTTTGAAAAATATTAAATATTTTTTGTATGATATATTTTATATATCACATATTAGAAATATAATTATTATTATATAAATGAATTCTGAAAATATCAATGAGATCATAACTGAAATTTTAAATTTAAAAAATCAAGGAATTCAATTGTCAGATAAATTAAATTGTGATAAGATTTTTTTCCGATTTTCAAGATATTGAAGATAATATCCGAAGAAATAGATATACACTGCCAAAGTCATAAGCTTTCATTAAACGAATCCAGCACGCGATTTATGATTCGTTCATATATGAAAATGACGTAAATAAGTTTGACCCGTTATTTACTGTTGTGGAAAAAATCAGGAAAGAATTAGGAAATGAACATGAAATCAAACGCGCAGTTAATTCAAAGATCAAGAATATAAAAATGATTATCCGACAAACCGAGAATTCTCCCTTGGTAGCCTCAGCGCAGTAAATTCTCACCATGGATCGACATGTACAATACTCATACCTGTTTGCAAGTATATAATAGACATGTATGCGCTTATTCACCTAAAAACGGGTAAGATAGTGTATTTTTTTTATCAATGGCGACTTCATTATTGGTGTTTTATTACTACACGGAAGTAATTGTCGGGTGGGTGAGCAATCTACGGATTTTATTTTATTTATTAACTGCTGAAATATTTTTTTTTTGGGTCGTTTTGGTCATTTTAGTCATTTTTTGGTTATTTTAGTCATTTTTTGTGTATTTTTAGTCATTTTTCTCTGTCGGCGAGTTATAAAAATAGGATCAAATTGTTGACGATCTCTAAATGAATCATTTAGAGATTTTTCTCATTAAAAATCATTTTATGATTTTCAGATGAAAAATAACCAAAAAACGACCAAAAATCATCAAATAAAACCGACTAAAATCTACAAAAATCTTGATTTTATCGGTCGGGTCAAATGGTCGATTTTCTCTAAGTGATTCGTTTAAAGATTTTCTCATTAAATATTGTTTATGGTTACTGGCGACTTCGTCATTGGTGACAAAGTCACTGCATTTAGATCGAGTATTAATTAATAATGGTAAATGAATCGCTAACGACTAGATTAGCACGCGAACGGTTAGGCGCAATTAAGAAATTTATCCCCATTCGAGATTTCAGTTCGAGAG